>CP053154.1:8703698-10063542 GCA_014607495.2 Carposina sasakii
AATTTATAGTAATTTTTTTTTTACGGATAGTCATAAGATAAAATATACTTAGATTAAAATTGCCTTATTTAACAAGGAATTATGACATGTTTCTTGTAATTTTTATACTATTATAATTAACTTGGTGTGTTAGAATAAGTGACTGCAACATATTAAGTTTTATGTGTTTAATGCTTATAGGCATCATACAAAAGGTAGTCAGTAGATTATCTTGTTCCTTTTTTTTTTTATAAAATATTTAATTGTATCAGATGTTATTTTTATTTTGTAATATACTTGAAATAGGTATAGTATAACCTATCGGTTTATTATGGCATTAAGAATAAAATTCTTTTTGAACTCCTTTGATTTTGATGTTACTCTCAAAATGTTTGTTAATTCCTTATTTATTTGGATAAAATATTTATAAACGAAAAAAAAAAGTTATTTCTTAGGTTATGTACCGATTATAATCTTATTATTCTAAAGTGACTTGTTTCTAAACTTTTTTCACCATGAATAAGTTATTTTACTCCTTTTTTCATTCTTTCCCTAAAATGTGAAGCCTGAGTTGGATGCATAACCGACTGTGTGGGTGTGTTTTGCAACATTGAACATAAAATAATACAGAAAACACCCGTGCGTGGCGCACCGGCGCATCTCAGCTGCGGAAACGTAACAGCGGCACTCGGAGTAAAGAAACATAACCTCAATCAATGCATCGGCACCTCTTCTTTCGGTAATCGGTATGATCTGTCAGTATGTATAAGAAGCGGAACACTAGCGAAACAGCCTGTTCTAACGTATAGCTTAATTAGCTTAGGCTATACTTTACCTCCTTCCGGCGAACTTTCTCTAATTGATCGGGCGAAATTTATAGTGTCCAGTGTATATTTATGCTAGTTTTTTCTGGAATGGAAACGTCGGGAAAATCCTCAAGAATGGAATGCGTGTAAAATTTGTAGAGATCGAACAGAATTGCAGAAACAACTTACATGAGCCCATGAAGCGATCGTATTCCGACTAAAGTTTTACTAAGCTTACCTGCATGTAAAACCATGCACACGCACTAGATTCACATCACAAGTAAACAAAAAGTTTATAAGAAAATGAAAAAATTATCACCCGAGTGTGATTTGAACTCACGACCACTCGCAAACCGTGCTTTCGCTCTAACCAACTGAGCTATCGGGTCAATTAACTGTGATGACGAATTTTACCATCTCTTTTTAATTACAGTATAACTTGTCTACCTGAACATCACTACGGACACATGCAAGCCATTTACAAATAAATTTTGATTTTCACAAGAAAATTACACCCGCTCCCTTCCAGCTTTTCCCGCCGAATCGCAGTCAAAATTTTTTTTGTTTAGTTTAACCCGAAGGAAAGGCAAGGGGAACTCAGCCCATACAGCCATTGTCTTTAGTAAATGATTTCTGAACATATGATAGATGATAATGATGATGATGAATGGAAACGTCGGGAAAATCCATAAGAACAAGTTAAAGTTAGTCAAAATGAAAAATAATTGCAGAACAACTGTTACTTACATGGGCCCATGAAGAGATCGTATTCCGGCTAAAGTTTTACTCGGCTTACCTGCGTATAAAACCATGCACACGCACTAGATTCACATCACAAGTAATCAAAATATAACTTATCTACCAGAAAACATCACTTTACGGACACATGCAAGCCACTTACAAATAATTTTTGATTTTCACAAGAAAATTACACCCGCTTCACATATAAATGTGTATACCAAATCCCTGCCGCTCCCTTCCATCTTTTCCCGCCTCACACAGTCTAGTTTTAGAAATCTTTGATTGAAAAGAAAATTTAAGAAAATTAAATGTGGTGTCGTGGGACACCAGGTAGGAACGAAGTTCCTTCGGCTAATGTAGAATCGACACAATTTGCAAAAGAAAAATCGTGCTCAATTTTATTTAGGTTTAAAATGTATCTACTTATAATGTGAGTATTCGCCACGTGCTTGTCTATGAATTCATGAGTATATAGTATGCATTGGCGGGGTGAAGTAGTAATAGAGAGAGAAGGGATGAGATAACGAAAAGAAAGAGGGAGAAAGAGAAAGGTATTATACACTACTCGCTTGTGTATACGACTGTCGCGCCTGCGCACGTCTCATTTAACGGTTTTATTCCACGCACTTTTTCTTACGGTTTTACTATCACATTTTTTTCAGTTCGGTCGCGCAGCAAAATCCCTATCTCCTCCAAGCCTGCCGTAAGGAACTTTGTTCCAATAAAATGTCAATGTCATTGAATATGTGTCAAATGCAGTGAGATAGGTCAAATCTCAAATCACATCAGATTCGGCGGGAAAATCTGGCAGGGCGTGGGTGTATTTTTTTTATTTGAAATTCAAAATTTATTTGTAAATGGCTTGCATGTGTCCGTAAAGTGATGTTTTCTGGTAGATAAGTATTTTAATATTTAATTTTATTCGAGATTCTAAAATAAGTTATTAGATAAGTTATATTTTGTTGACTTGTGATGTGAATCTAGTGCATGTGCATGGTTTTATATGCAGGTAAGCTGAGTAAAACTTTAGTCGGAAAACGATCTCTTTCAGGCTTATGTAAGTTGTTTCTGCAATTATTTTTGATTTTCATTAATATCACACTCGTTCTTGAGGATTTTCCTGACGTTTCCATTAATCATCATTATCATCCATCATATCATCCATAAGACAATAGGCTGTATGGGCTTAGTTCCCCTTGCCTTTCCTTCGGGATAAACTAAAAAAAAAAAAAAAAACAAACAAACCCAAACAAACAACAAACAATCCTAAAATAGGTGATATTTAGTTGAAATTAGTGTTTCTTGTTATTTATAAGGCATTTATATAATTTAAAATAATACAACACATATCTAAAAACAACCTAATCATATAAAAGGTATTCAACCATCATGGTAAGTTAGAAATAAAGTTAGTTCACCTTGTTAGAAATATTGATTTTTGTACCCATTGCTGTTTTCCATTCTATACTGATGTATACCTGTGTATGAAATTCCAGGCTACCACTACTGTAACAACGACACAGAAGAAAAGCACTGTAAGTAATAGTAATGCGCCACCGACAGGAGTTCGTAAAAAATCTGGCCCCAAATTTGAATTATCTGATGAACAACGACGAGACATAAAAGAGGCGTTTGATTTGTTCGATACTGAAAACACAGGAAAAATTGACACCAAGGAACTGAAGGTTGCCATACGAGCTCTTGGTTTTGAACCTAAAAAAGAAGAAATAAAAAAAATGATTGCTGAAATTGATAAAGGGGATGGCAAGGTATCACTTGAGGATTTTGTTGATCTGATGACTGTGAAAATGGCTGAGAAAGATACTAAAGAGGAAATCATGAAAGCTTTCAAGTTATTTGATGATGATGAAACAGGTTTGTATTATTCATCATATCCAACTACCAATACAGGCTTATCACACTCGACCTTCCCAAGGTTATCACCAAAGAATATACTTACTCTCTAACGGTTATCACTCAATACAAATTAAGTTGATGCCTGTCAAAATATGTTATGTCATGCTCATGAATAAAGAACAAAGGATGTAATACTGTCAATGCACAGATTAAAGCACCGTAATGATGCCCTGTGTACGTATGTAAAATATGCACATGTACGCATATTTTCTAGTAGGTGCCGAGCTTACTGTGGTTTCTATGTGTGGGTGGATAACGTGTCAATACTCATCCCTTCTCCATTGAATATGGTTACCGAGCTTACTGTGAATGCTTCACTCTGTGTATTGACAACACTATGTTCGTTATTCTTTATATGTTCATGCTATTGTTACTTGTTGACGGTATGTGCCATACACTTGTCACTTTTTATGTAACAAATGGATACTAAAGAAAGCATCTTGGAAAAGCGCCTTGGCTTTTGTGTTAAATAATAGAATCTTGTTTCAATAATTTGGTTATTATCTGTTTATTTTTCCTAATTACCAGGTGGGATTGAACATATTCACTGACTACTTATTTGTGTTTCTGGCACTAGGCATTGACCTAATGTTGGCATGCTCTGAAAATCTCCTGTTAGGGAAGATGTTAATAGTGTTCCATAAACAAAGAGGTTGGGTTGGACAGAAGTGTGCAAATTACACACCCACTTTTCAAATTACTCACAAGTTATGTATAGCGGAACTTTACAAAATAGAATTTCTCTTTTCCAGGTAAAATTTCATTTAAGAATTTGAAAAGAGTGGCAAAGGAGCTAGGCGAAAATTTGACAGATGAAGAACTTCATGAAATGATAGATGAAGCGGATAGAGATGGAGATGGGGAGATTAACCAAGAGGAGTTTTTACGAATTATGAAGAAGACTAGTTTGTATTAAATGTGTATTTATGCTACAAAGTATCAAAATATCAGATCTGCACAAAGTACCTTATATTTTTTAAATGTACAACTGTCCATGCTAAAACTCTGTCTATTAAAATTTTCAATTCTATTTACTGATTTGTAATGCTCCCTTTGTAATGGTTTAACTATTACTTAATTACCTTCTGAGCTTATAATGTACTTAGTCATATTTAAGCAAGTAAATTAAAATCTTGTTAGGATTATTTGGTGGCATTTATATCAATTAATTATCTGTCACAAATTCACTGCAACCAATGAACAGTTGTTATTTCCATACTACTGTGATGTATTTTTTCCATTATTATGTTTGTTACCACATAAGTAAGAGTGTAAAGACAATTCACTATTAAAGTATTAATCTAGTACCTAAGAATTATAACCTTGTGTCTAAAAACAAATATATTTTTGATCTAAAAGATCTGCTGAACATTTGTTTTACTTCATGTATTTCATTTTCTATTCAGAAAACACTATGTATAGTCAAGCACTGTTGAGTGATTTGCACAAATTATCATACGGGCTGGTTGTACTTTGTACCTTTCAGCAATAAACAAAACAATGACTAGTTTTATCAAAGGGAGAATTTAAAGTAAAACATTACAAATGCAAGTAGTGTTTTAATAAACAAAATATAAAAGTTTTACTTAAAGTTATTACATTCCTATTTTAGAAAAAGATATAATAAAAAAATTCTTGAACCACTTATTATACAGATCTTTCAATAACATTGCCTTCAGGTTGGCCAAAGTAGGCTTTTTCACACATTCCTACAAATAATCCTGTTTCTACTACACCCGGTATCATTGTAATTGTTTTGTTAACCTTCTCCCAGTTAAGATTATTGTCTGAGAATGCCCAATCTAGAATAAAATTGCCATTATCAGTAACTACAGGTCCAGCCTTAGCTACAGCAGGACGTAACTTGATTTCACCTCCAAACAGATCTAAAATTTTATTTTTCACTGGAACATATGCCATAGGTACAACCTCAATAGGTATTCCTTTCTTGTACCTATCACCTAATTTAATAGAATCCTTTGTATAGTCAGCAATTACAATAAATTTATTTGAACAAGCAGCGACAATTTTTTCCTGTAGTAAGCATCCTCCGCCGCCCTTGATAAGCACCATGTCGGCATCTACTTCATCTGCTCCATCGATAGTAACGTCTATCACCGGACTGGTGTCAAGTTCTCCTAAAGTGAGGTTATTCGTGATGATCAGTTGTTTTGCTTGAAATGATGTAGGAATGCATGTTACCTGAAGATTCTCATTCTTAATTCTGTCGGCAAGACGCTGTACAGCATATACTACAGTAGATCCACTGCCCACACCGAAAATACTGTTGTCTTTTACGTATTCATCAACTGCTCGGTATGCGGCTACTTGTTTCGCTTGTTCTAAAGACATTGTGCTTTTACGAACGTAGGATTTATCGTAGAATATTTACACACGCACCTTGAACCACGGATTTGGTATTAATGAACAGCATGCATTATTAATGGTACATACGCATATAAATTCCTGATTTAATTTTTCAGATTTTTCAGTTTTTTTATATATTTTTTTTAATAGTTTATCCCGAAGGAAAGGCAAGGGGAACTAAGCCCATACAGCCTAATCATTGTTTAGTAAAATGTATTCTGAATTTATGACTTTTGAATGACATAAAAAAACGTTAATATTAATAAAATGATATTATACGAACTTGGAAAGCCGTCGTCATGGAATTTTATGATTTTCCTCAAGAAAACGAAAATGTTTCAAAAGTTTTAGTCAAAATGAAAAAATGGCTCCAAATTGATCAGAAACAACTTACATGCGCCCATGAAGAGATCGTAATCCGGCTAAAGTTTTACTCGGCTTACCTGCGTATAAAACCATGCACACGCACTATCGTGTCCGATTCACACCACAAGTAATCAAAATATAGGACTTATCTACCATCGAAAATCGCACTGTGTCACCTTACGGACACATGCAAGCTCCATGCTTACAAATAATTTTTGATTTTCACAAGAAAATTACACCTGCACCCTTCCAGCTTTTCCCGCCGAATCTTTTTCAGATTATTTTTGACATTTCTTCATCGTCTATTATGAATTTTGAAGTAAAGGCAAAAGAATCGTGATATCCATAAAGCCATGTTTGGGGAAAGAAAATGCATGAATTTAATTCGTTAACAGAAATGCTTATCGTAACTTTCTGTTGAATCAATATTAATCTTGCATAACTATACCTACTTAACTGAGAGAAGTATTTTGTGTGTGTGTCAATGACTAGGCGCGTTGCAAGGTCTATTCATAATACCATCACAAACTATATCTCCATGGCAATATTACGAATTTTGAAAAATAATCTACCTGTTAGGTCTTATAATTTTATTCTCCTTTATGCTCTTTGGAACGTCCCTCGGAACGTCCGTTGCGTACATATAAATTTATACAAAGGAGATACCAAATCCCTGGTTGCGTATTAGGGCGCGTTCCTTATAGGTTATAGGCGAATTAGGGATGATTCTCATTAGAACGGAGCGGTAGCGGTAACGTTTTTAATCCGTGCCCCGTCCGGGCCACGTACCTACACGGCCCATCGTGATTACAGATACCTAGTCGTTTAGTTTCAAATTTCGTGGCTTTAAAGGTAGGTTAGGTAGGTATTGTCTGTATTATTTCGGATAAACACAGCCTCCAAGTTTTAAGTCTCGAGGCTTAGGCTGTGCATTGATCGGTCGCGTCGTCGGCCAGTCATTCCGGTCAGAGGATTTTATATATCTACCTATATACCTATGCCTAGGGGGAAGTAGGGCAGTTTCATACAAGGGGCACCGTCATACACTGCAGATATCTATTGTTAGGCGCACATCAACTGAACGACTTATGTGTGGTCGTGTAGCTTACTTATGTGTGTTGGCTCACGGTAGTGTTGAGTAGGACACGACTTGAAAAAGAGTTTGTAAGAGTAGCCTCTTTTTTGTCCTGAGCCAGTACAATGTCCCATTTCAAATGAGGCGAGGCGTACCTACTGACTGAACCATTTGAAGTTATTATAGTACGAAATATGCGCGCCTCCTGACGCCTCAAATGTCAGACGCGACGTGCTTTTGTCATGGCGCCTCGCCTCGCATGGAAGACAATATATTTCTCTCTCGCTCAAAATGTCAGACGCGACGACCGTGACGTGATCAGGGATTTGGTATCTCCTCTTAGGATGGATTCCAAGCTCTGAACAAGAAATTGAAACATGAAAAAATGACAGCCTCCCCCCCTTGTTTTCCCACAAGGGATCCCTTACACAGCAAAAAAATACCCTATAATGTAAGTAAAGACGTTGAAAAAGGCATAAATATAATATTATCATGAAAAACTTGGATTCGTTTTGAAAATGTTTACATATTTAATAGAGTAATGAAATGTATTTAATGTAATTTGTATTATAAATAAAGTGTACATAATATAGTAAAACAAACCTTCGCGGTAGCAAAAATTCTGTATTTTAAGGAATGTTCTGTTGCTATGTAATGGTATCCCTGGGTAGCACATGACAATTTTGTCAAATCATGTCAAGTCGATTTGTTTGAATCGCTTCGCATATTTGTGTGGACTAAATAAGATATTTTGGTGGTATTGATATAAATACAGTAGTGAAATGTATTGTTCGTGGTTGCAGAAGCGAGTGGCATCCAGGATCCAACTTATTATATCACTCGTAAGTACAAAATTGAATTTCCAAACTATGGCCCTAGGCAAAAACTTAAACGGCAAATTTTAGGCAATATTCACTCTTGCTTTTTTAAATATTTGTCACAAAACTTTATTTAGTTAGTTGCTTATCCTCATAATCCCAATATTTGCTTCTGAAGCTACTTTTTAAACATTTTCTGTGTATTGTATATTTTTGAGTAGGGTGCACATACTTTTCCATAACAAGAGACCGACCCTACAATGAATTTATTTTGAATGTTATACTTTTTATTATCATATATAACATTATAAATGTGCAAGTAACTCTGTCTGTCTCGCTTTTACGCCTACTGCCGCCATTTACTAAGCGGATTAATTTTAGTGATAATTTTCTCTGCGTAGCTTTGGGTGGACCCAGAAAAGGTTTAAACGCCTAGCTTGGTGGCGCCTGTCACTGTAACATTTTGTAATCACTAGTTAGTATAGGTGCTAAAATTTAAATTTTCAGATAATCAAGGAAACCCACGTATGGATTATAGTAACGTTACAGCTACCGAAATATTATATCACTGGATCAATTACTGGCAGATAGAGCACAAAACATTTGTCGTTCATTACAAAAACATTTATCGTTCTTATGCTCAGCTTCAAAGAACGATGGAAAAACTTGTGCAAATAAAATAAAAGATATTTAATGGTTATTTATTTAATAGTTGTTAAATCCCTTTAATCTCAATAAGACACTAAAGCACTTAAAACAACGTTTCTTATTTGTACGTATGCAATAGTGGTACGAAATATAAGTATTCATAATTATATACTCGTAAATATACCAATTTACATTCCAGGTCTTTAGGATCACGGACAATATCACAATGGCTAAGACCATCCTTTTATATTTTGTAAATGTGTAATGTAAATTGTGCAAATTTTATGTTACCTATATTTAGGCCAATACAAATTCCATCGGGTTCTCTGCAATTATTCCTACTTTTCTTTAGAAACGGATAATCTAATCTTTACTTATTAATTATTATGTATCCACCATAAAAATTAGCTGTTTAAAAGAACTCAGTTGACCTTCAAAAATGCAAGCATTACATTGATTCACGTTTATGCTACTTAGCAATACTAGGCATTTCCTTACTAGTTAAAAGTGCTATTAAATAACGAAGAGCACTAAAACAGCCCAAAGCTGTAGAATGGAATTACGCTGCATTATAATAGCACAAGTTTATGCTATTATGCAGCATTAGGCATTATCTTACTATTTAAAAATGCTATTGTAGACCCTTAGATATAAAAAACAGCTAAAAGCTGTATGGCATTTACATGACATAATGGTTTATGTTTATGTTACTAAACAGCATTGAGCATTTATATCCTACTTAAAAATGCAATTGTAGAGCCAAATGTACTAAAAACAGCTGAAAGCTGCAAAGCTGCTTTGTGTATTGATGCACTAAAACTACAGGCATTACAAAATCATTTTGATATGCCATTATCCACCCCTTATAAAGTGTAAAGCATCATAATGGTTTCAAAATGCTCATATAAAGCATCAAGATGCTCGGTAAACTCATATAAGAGTTTCTACGAACCTTAAGTTCTACATAAGTTAATTATCCGTTTGTTAAAATGCTTCCTGTGTTACTTGGGTTGTTCGTGGTAGAAATGTCATTGAATGAAATGTCCATTAAAATTAAATTGTGAGTACACTCTACTTTTTCCCCATCTAGTTTTTCAAGGTCAAATTGGTCAAATTTTCGGGAGGCAGTTTTTAGTAAGAAGCGCTGTTTCCAGCTTGTATACATTTCTATGGACGTGATCACGTGACGTGCTTGTCGTTTGTCTGCCTGCCTCGCTCGACCGTTCAAGCTCGACCGCGACAAGAAAATTGAAGTAGTACAATTTAAAATTTCGAGGCACTCTTACATTTTGACGTCATGTCTTTCTTTCATTTCATTTTCTTGTGATGGGGTAGGTTCATATAGCTGTAGCCGGGGTACATTCATACAGTATGAATGTGCCCCCGTTTTTATTTTAGTTTGTAGAATTGAAATGATATTATAATTTTGTTTTACAGAAAAAATATGGTTAGAACTTACAAGAAAAAGGGAACTAGGAGTGGAGAGGTGGACAAAGAGGCAATGTTAAAAGTTACTGATGATGTTTTAGAAAACAAACTCTTTACGGCAATCAGCAGCCAAATATGGAGTTAATGCACAAACACTTCAAAGCCGTGTCAAAAGAATACGCAAAAAAAGTTCTTGGTAGTGAAAATCATGAATTCGAATGTAAATTTGAATGGCAGCAAGTTTTTACAAAAACAGAAGAGGATCTTTGAAATAAATATATCTTAGAGTGTTCTAAGATGCACTATGGACTGACATGTATCCAAGTTAAAAAACTTGCATATGAATTTGCTAAAGCTAATAACATTAAATACCCTGAAAGTTACCCCTTATTCCTTGTAATCCTCTTCAACACTTGCCGGGGTCTCCAGGGCGGCAAATTAATTTTTCAATTCCAGTTGGAACGCATCGTGTCCTGCTTGGAGCAAATTGGAACGGAGAACTTGCTTTACCATGCGGCTCCTTTCAAGATTGAAGTTTATATTTTGGGTGCCTCTTACAAGTCGGTGATCGCTTCCGGTGTTAAACCTGTTGATCACTGAAACATCCCTAAATATATGCCTTTTATCCGTCATGATAAAGTCGATCTCATTCTTCGTCCTACCACCGGGGCCCCAGGTCCACTTCCTCTGTAGTTTTTCTGGTAGAAGGTGTTTCAACTAACAGCCCCTGCATGCTGAGGAAGTTGTCCAGCATTTGGCCCCTCTGGTTTCTGCTGCCGTAGCCATGTGGTCCCAAGCACGATTCACCGCTTTCCTTTCCCACTTTGGCGTTGAAGTCCCCCATGACAACAGTGAAGTGGGTCTTAGTGGTGCGGTGTATAGCCTTCAACACATCGTCGTACATCTAAGCTTCTCAACGATGGCGTATATACCTGTATGACCTTGAGACAATATCTATCAGTCAGTTTCAATATCAGGTACGCTACCCGGGTCGAGATGCTACAAATCTGCTTCACGTTATCACGGAGGGTTTTGTTGACGAGAAATCCCACGCCACCCTGGGACTTTGTGCTCCCCTCCCTGAAGTAGAATAGATGGCCTAATTTAAGGGTTATCCTCCTCCTCTCTTTGGACTTCTGATAATCCAAGAACATTCCATCGCATTTTTTCTAATTCCACCTCAAGGATTTGGAGACTTTCGTCCAGCCGTAAACTGCGTCTGTTTTACGTTGCTAAGGTCAGATTGTTGTGGCTGCCATTACTCGTAGCCCGGAAATTCTTTGCACTCACTGCCACACCATGATCCGGGACGCTGCCGTGGTCCGGGGTAGTATGGCGGCCGGGAACAGGGGACCTTTTTTAGTTGCCTTCATTGGGGTGTTTCTGCCCATAGTCACCACGCTGGGCAGGCGGGTTGATAACCGCAGTGTGCTTTTCAGACTATGCTACACGGTATTATCATTTTACTTAGTATCATTTGGTTACTACTTAGTATTATTTTCTCATAGAGACTAATAGATTTTGTTTTCGAGAACATCGTGTTTTTATATTTTGATAAATAAATAAAACATTTCATGTTAAAATTGTGGTATTTTTTCATATGTATGAATTTGCCCCATAGCCTGTATGAAAGTACCCCGCATGTGGGGTACATTCATACATTTTAATTAAAAAAATTTTTTTTATAACCTTTACTAAAAGCCACACAAGTGTATTCACACAAATTACATGTTTTTGATGTAGAGTCAGATAGTAAGACTATTACTTTTTGATAGATCGATACAGGTATTGATACCAGAAAAAATTCTATAAAGCGTAATATAAAAACTGTATGAAGCTACCCCACCTTCCCCTACCTATGTAGGTATAAGAACAGATACCAAATCCCTGGGAACACCTCTATCTATGTACTCGTATGTAGAGGTGTTATATGACGACACAGTTAACTGTCGTTTACGACTCTTTTTTTTGCAGTGACGACAGAATATCATGACGGTGGGAACGCGCCCTTAATATTAGGGAAGTGCCTGGTAGTATGTCAGTGTTTCGTATACATATTGAAATTTTCTCGGGCTAGTAGAAACCAAGAATATGGCGAAGACAGCGGTTGACTACGACCTGAAGCCGTTGCGAGATGTACTTGGTAATGTTTCACATTACCCACCTGTAACAAACCCTACTAGTCAGTTTCAGCGAATGTCATACAGGGCATAATAGCTGAGCGAAGGTTGCTCTTGTCTTGGCGATCCTCGACGACAATCGGATCTCGATCCTAAATTACCGAGGTAGGTAAGGTTTATGCGTAGGTATACCTACCTATAAGTGATGATGGGATAAAAACAACACAGTTTGTTTGGGTATTTTCCTATTTAATATGGAAAACTCCGAACTCTTAAGTTATCAGTGGGAGGGTATGCCTAGGAACTAGCAATTTACCTATAGGTATTCCTTAGCATAAAGTCACCTACTACAATAATGAATCCTATACAGCAGCACAATTTAAAATACACATTTCTTTTGACAGGAGTTTTAAATCTTTTAACATTATCTCTTGATCATTTAATAAGCTTTTCACCAATGCCAGATGTGGAGCAAAGCTAGCGTGGACATCCTCAGTAACTTTTTGATTGTTTGTTGGAGATGAAACAGTATCTTTATTATCATTTACATCAATAGAAATACTTGATTTTTTCACTTGAACGTCTATTGAGGTGGTTTTCTCATCTTGTTTAATCTTCGTTTTAAATTTGAGCTGTTTCAATTCAGCCTGAGCTGCTTCCAAGTGGCTATTTAATACTAGCTCTTTATTTTTCAAGAATTGATTTTTTCTTTCCAATTGTAATCGTAATGCGTGTTCTTTACAGTAGTCAGCGTAGTATTGACCGCAAAATATCATTACAGCTTTTAATTGCTGTATCGTGGATTCTTCCACTGCATCTTCATTACGAAATTTCTGCAGCTCAGTATAACCGAGGTCTATTATATTCTGATAGCTTTCTAATTTATTATGTAGCATCTCATTTTCCAGAGTAAGCTTTCGATTATTTTCACAGTACTCTTTATTTTGTGCCATTAATTCATCACAGTTATCATGTGCGATTTTGATGCGTTTATTCATAAATTCCTCGTCATCTTCCTTAGTGTTCATTACTGTTTTAGCTATAACTAAAAATATTACATGGTGTACCTAGGTTTTGTACTACTTAATGCAATTCCCTTAATGAAACGAAGGTTCATTATCTCATAGAAATAATTTGGTAATGCAAATTAATTTAATAACTAAATGACTTTTAAAATTTACTTCGTTCTAGTGGCAACGGAAAGGAAGTATCACGATAAAGAAAAACAATTTTATAGTGTAGTTTGTTGAAGACCTTATAACAACGTCCAAAGATAGTTTGTATCATCATTAATTATCATAGTAGGTATACTTACTACATGCTGTTTTTAAGTCATCTTTGAGCTTCTTTATTTTTTGTCTTTTTGCTCTCAAACACGATCTGCATGTTTTTAGTTTTTCAACTAAGCATTCCTCATTTATATTTTCACATATGTCCTCAGCTTGAAATCTAGAGCATTAAGTAGTATTATTTATAATAACTGTGCTACTTAACTATCTACAAAGTACCTACACACATATTTAAACCTATAGGGCCTCTCACACACAACTTACAAAATTTATTATTTAATTACCACAACCTACAAAATTACTCAATGAAATTACTTACCTACTTTAAAATTTTGTTCACTCACAGAATTGGTCTGCTCTAATCTTATGACTACTAGATATCTAATTCTGAAGTCACCGACAGATCTTTAAATTGGCTTTTGCCATTTCTCAGGAAGATTAAAATTTACTGCTCAATCATTGATGCAAAAACCACAAGCAAAGTTATTATATACATACATATTATATACATAGCCAGAAGTTAGATTTTTTGCTCGAATACTATGATCATAGAGAAATTCCTTCTCCATGACTGCGATCATGCGCTAGTCGTATATAGTGTTCTGTGCGCTAGCCGCGCTACCCACTTATACATAGCTACTATCTGCAATTACTATAAACAATGAACTTAAGACCTACTAAGTAGGTAATCTATCGCTTAATCCAATCGAGCCTACGTAACCTCTGATAGTAGATAATCACAAAAATAATCTTTATATTCCACCTTTGTAACTCCTCAACAATTGCAGCAAGTGTCCTGATATGGAGTCCAGAATTATGGCATTCTAAGCAATCTTCGTTACAGACATCGTCCTCCTCCGGACTGGAACTTCCCTCTTGACAAAAACTTGTGTCGACTGTATCCCGGGTCATATTTTCAGTACTTTTATGCTTCTAAAGTGGTTTTCAAATATCAATAGAATGAGGAAAGTTTTTAGAAATACTGCAGGACTAGGTTATTTAATTCTTCATAGAGTCCAAGATATAATAAGAGAAGTTTCACGACTGCATCCGCGTTTTTCATATCATTTATAACTTATTTAATTTTGTGTAAGTTAACTTATAGACTTTAGCATCTTTTATAATTTCCAGAAATAAAAATTAATTGTGACGCGGCTCACAAACATGCCATCGACGTCATTGACATATAGTCATTATCACAGAACACTATATACTGTCATTATTGAACAAAGGTTCATTGGGTCCATCCGGTCCATCTGATCTATTGTGTGAGATCCTGTGGGTTGATTCGCTGGGTCCAGTCTGGCGGGTCCATTACAGATCGGGATACCGAAGTTTGAGTTTGGAACGTGCAAAAGAACGTGATCTCTTAGACCACCATTTCTGGCTATTCAGGCTATTTTTATACCTATTAGATGAATTAAAACCCTCTAAAGACGTGTTGTTTTATACAAGCTAATAGGGAAAGATGTAACTAATAGGTATTTCTGAGAGAAGTAAATATTGCATAACCTTTAAGAGGGGTATTTAGCCCCATTACCAGGTATAAGTACGTACCTCGTACGTACAAATTAAATTAATTTATGGTTGGTACAGGGTAGGTATGTTCTTTCAGTAGCATTCTACTAAACTTTATACCTATAGCATAGACTGAAATACAATACACTCCAAGGGTGTATCTTGTCTGGTGGCTACCCAATTTTCCGCCAAACGCCAGCGATGTGCTATTTCGTTTGTTCTCGAGACAACGGCCAGGCGTGGTAGCCATTTCACGCTCGATTACTGTTCCACCACTAAAAATTGGATATATTCGTCCGTTCCGTTCGAAAGAAAAATGTTATTTAGCGTTTGCTACTCCCATCAATAGCTTTATTTATTTTTCCTTCAGGATTAAGGATAGTCTATCCCGGTACCTATCAGAAAAATATTATGCTTCTGCTCATTTGATGAATGAAAATGATTCACCAATATATTCTAAAGGGATCCCAATCTTACTTAGCCGTTATTCGCACGGTCGGTTTATTTCAATTTCCTTCATAAAAGACGCTATTCTCGGATTTGAAGTAGATTTATCATGCTCGGATAAAGCGGGCACTTTTTGTGCTTTTCTTATGCCTGGATCTGACCCGAGATCTGTCCACTTAATGTGAATAATGGTGTGCGATGGAAAACGAATGCGAGCCCGAACACAAAAGACAACAATGCGGAGCGATTTCAAGATTTGATACAAGGATTCCGCTAAGATAAATAAATTTATATTGTGCGTGCGCCACGTGGTTCACCATTAAAGTACAAAGACGCTGGAAGTTGGCAAGGTATAAATGCAAGGAGATGCTGATACTGATTTTTAGTCCTTGTTATTCATAACAATATGAATACATCAGCTGCATGTACTTTTCTGTGCATCTCGTAAGAGTCAGCTAAGGAACCTGGGCATTCTCTCAGGCGATATACCTACAACTTGTCACTGGTCATTTAGGTAAATCTGTACCAGCTATCTTAAACGTGACCGTGGGATCTCCTCTGTGATTCTGCAGTTTTTTTACCCCATTTCGGGAACACTACAGCTGTGTGTATATCAGTGACGTGTAATTCATCTAAGGTATGTATGTATGTATGCTATTCATATGACTCTGAACACCGATAGAGATTTTTTAAATGATAGGAATTAAATGAAATAAGACACTCAGTGAGTAGAATATCCATACGATATATCAAGATGATTTCTGGAATTCGACGTGCCTAGCTAATTGCAAGGTGGAAGCTTTCAACGCTTCCATTGGCTCCGTTTCAAGATTTACTCGACGCGAAGATGCAGCTATGCGGAATATCCTACTAACGTCTTGTACGTGGTTAATAACGATAAAGGTAGAGTTGCCGCGGCTTAGTCCTATTCATGGAGTTAATTAGTGATTTACGAATACTTATTCAATTCAAAATAGTGACTAAGTTGATACGAAATCAAAAATTGAATGCTTTTTAGTTATACTTAGTGGTATTAGCCTTTAAATTCGTCCTTTGATTAGTGGGACATCTTCTTAATTTTCAGGCCATTAACTTTTATTCCATAGGAATAAATGTCGGCTACCCACTTCCACAATATCTGCTTAAGATAATATGGATTTCCATATTATTTTGAATGTTTGAACTTCCGAATTGTAATGCCTAATACAATTTCATTTATAATATGGATTGTAAATACATACGTACTATCTAATAAACCCACTAAACATTCCATTCGGTTGAACAAAACAACATCTCTCTCAACCATATGCAACAATTGTATCCAGTTCGTAAAATAAACAAACAATTTCACACGACTACGTAACATTGTAAAATACACTTACCGGGCTGCCATCGAACCGCATAAATAGTTAAATCTACTGCTCTAATACAATTTGTAGTAAACCATGATCCCGGCGCTAAGGTCGCATTATCCGATTGGAAAAAACTGTTACAAAGTACGGATGGGGATGGGAAGTGTGTCGTAAGAGTTCGGTATAAAGTTGTTATTTGTTTGCGAGTGAGTTGGGGGTTGTTTTACAATGTTCATGTGACGGCAGGCCTTTTTGTTGGGCCCTTTGTGCTGCCCCCGATGCCCTAGGGGGCCCAGCGCACGATTTCCATTACACGGGAGAGTTTTCCGAAGAGGTTGGCGTACTTAAGAAATTTTACGCGACTTTCAACTATCTTACGTACATTCAATAGTTAAGTAACTATTATTTTAGAGTATGATAGGGACACAAGACACTTAATGTTATTTCCACTAGCGAGTTATTAGTCTTTAAAGGCTTCATTTAGTTTTCGAGTCAGTTGCATAATTAAAATCTAAATTACTTGCTCCATGTACTTATGTTTTAGGTAAGTAAGTACCTAATTAGATAAAATTTCTTCTCTTTGGGAAAATGAGCGTGTTTAATGTGCTGTGAATGGATACTCAAGGTATTAAAATTTTCCATAGTCCACATGCACAAACAGATTCATAGAAAACAAAGACTGCGATATGGCGATGTGACGTGATGTACTCGTATTATGTCCTTTGAAATTACGAGAAAGTATTATATTTATGCCGAAAGTTCCCAAAGTTAGAAAAATACACAACACTTTTTTCAGAGTCTCCTACCAAGAAAGTGGGAGCACAAATGTTTTTCTCACGCAATTCTCAAGTCCAAAGTATGTTCTTCAAGTCGTTCAGAATACTTCTCCTGTATAAATTATTAAGCTTCTCATCACAGGAGAGTAAACAAAAAATGGGACAATATATCACACGAAATAATATCTATGTGCACAGGATTATATGACTTACTTGGGGCAAAAGTCACGCACAACATCTGTTAACCAACTTCTTAAAGTTGCGTATGAACAAAGTAGAATGGGTGTCCTTAGGGCCTGCCGGGCACAAAAGTTTCAATATAAAGCTCACTCAATATAGGAACTTGCATTGCCTTGTATGAAACTATTGTTATTTTGTAGCAAGAAGAGTGATGTGGGAATATTACCCAGTTTTGTTAGATTTAAATGACTTTGGTATATTTTAAATTGAATAACCTTAGAAAAATAAACAAGGCATATCCAAAACTAGATTTATTCTAGTTCTTTTGAAAACTTACTTAATATCTCGTATATACAGGGTGTAACAAAAAGAGTATGTTAAGCGAAAAGCTATGTAAATAGCCCACTATAGAGAACCTATCCACAAAATTTGAGATCCGAAATCACATGTTTATTTTTTCCGATAGTATGGAGAATTTTAAAATATCTCAGGATATTTCATACAATCTTGAAAAATAAAAATGTGATTTCGAGTCTCAAATTTTGGAAATAGGTTCTCTATAGTGGGCTATTACTACAGCTTTTCGCTTAACATACCCTTTCTGTTACACCCTGTATATGATATATCAATTTATAACACTTGGAATAGCACCATCACAGCTTTATAATTTAAATTAAAACGTCAAAAGATGAACGATCATCCTTTTCTATTTTGAACACAATTTATTCTAGCTCAACATGAGCTCAACCTATGAGCCAGTACAGTATGAAGCCGACGACGTAAGCTCGGGCTTGTTATCACCGTAATAATTTACTTTTTATTTTGCCGGGAATCCACCAGATATTTTACGCGCCCGATTAGCGCATCGTAAAGCTGAATTACGATTTGAGATCGCTATCATCGCAGTAGTGGTAGTTTCCGTACTGTTTTTCGGCAACAGAATATACCAACTGTATGTTGCTAAAGAGTGTGAGCTTTTCGCATTGCATTTAAGTAGGTAGGTACGTACCAAAAATTGCCTTAAAATATACAGCATCGGGTGAGAATATGATTAAAATTTGATAAAATAAACTTAATATATTTCTAGTACTTTACATGTGTGTGTCTAATTAGTTGCACATAAAGTAATATAGTATCTACCTAACTGTGGTTACCCTAATTTTCTGTATTTTCAGAAGTTAAACATAACCAAACGTGATTCTACCGGGTGTAACAAAAGGGGTATGTTTAGCGAAAAGCAATGTAAATAGCCCACTATAGAGAACGTATTTCCAAAATTTCAGACTCAAATTCACATTTTTATTTTTCCAGATAGTATGAAGAATTCCGAAACAACTCAGTAATATCCATACAATCTTGAAAAATAAAAATGTGATTTCGAGTCTCAAATTTTGGAAATAGGATCTCTATAGTGGGCAATTTACATAGCTTTTCGCTTAACATACCCTTTATGTTACACCCTGTATATTAACATGTAATCATATTGGTGAGTCAATCAAGTTGTCGAAAAGAATTGTGTGTTACCTACCTACCCACAGGAAAAGATCTTTAATAGTGACATGTAAATTTATACATCTTTTTAACATAATTTATATTTAGACCTTAGGGATCTTAATGTGGAACTAGGTTAATATGTTGTAGAGTGCGTGAATATTTATTTATTTATACATCTTGGTTTTATTTGGCTTCATTTTGAGTGAGAAACAAGTATCTTGTAGCTGTAAGGTAGAGCCTTAAAAATTATGCAGTTATCCAACCAACGGCTATTTGTTGGAGGATATTCCAGCAGTTCCAGGTGAAGTGCAATATCACTTTACGCTAGCACGGCGAAATCGCTTCGCGTAATTATGTAATTTCGCTTCAATTTCGTTCTCATTCGCTGATCAGAGTCATTGTGCGCAAAAAAGCTTTTTGTTCGTATGAAGGCACAGTAAAACCGTTTTAATGTTGATTCAGTATACTTATAGCAATGTTTTGCTAGTTAATTGTCTCAAAAATAAGGGAATTGTTTAAAAAATAAGCTGCATTTTTGTCTGTTTTTCAGGAGTCAATTACATAACCGGAGGTTTATAAAAGTTATTTCAAATATGTTTAATGCTTAGATTAATTATTGGTCTTCGCTCCAGAGCGGAGCGAATTATTATTCTAAGGTTTAATGCACCTAATAGGTAGCTCACTTACCAGTTTAAGAATATGGTAAAAGAAATAATTTTACTACATTTTTCCTGTAAATATGGGTAGTTAAGACCTTGAGTTGCGTCTTTAGCTACGGTGGCCCTTGTCTCAGTGGACATAATAAAAGATGTTTAGAGTCTACACGTATATTTGTTTACAGTACTTATTGTATTTTATATAATTTTGTGCAACACAGAGAGGCTGATGCCGGTTGAAAGTAGACAGCTGTCAAAAGTCGAATGTCAGGTAGCAGGCTTCCGAGGCTTCTAAGATTTGCTATAGTTGTTAGCATAGGCGTTAACATTCTAATATGTGGATATTAGGCTAGCTTTAACATCATACATCGTCAAAAAAGTTGTAGATAATATGCTATACTTATAAAATAAATCTGTTAGTTTTAGGTAAGTAAGTAACGGAAGACGCGGCCGTGTGTGGAACGAGGGTGGAGTGAATTTGCCGCTCTGTCGCGCCTGAAGATGGAATCTGCTTGGTCTAGTCAGGGAACATTGACCGGGCTTGATTATGTTTCAAGCTGGATATTTTAAAATCCACTTTCATCTAACCACATCTCTTACCACAACAGATAGAGAACATATAGTTGGCTGTAACTCAGTAAGTGGACAGTGACGAAAATCGGCTATGCAGAGAGCTGACGGTTAGCCTCTCTATAATAATAGTAAGGCAGTACATAATTATGTACCTTTCACTTATTTAGCTATAGACTCCTAAGATAGCGGTACCGTAATATACCATATTATTATACTATCTACGTACTATCTATATGGAGACATATGAAAAGTTAGTTCTTGGCCACTATACAGAATGATTTTTGGTCGTCAACGTTCCCGAAAACTACGGAATCTCCTCATCATCACGATCATTTTTCTCCATGGAAGCATACCTGGGAAGTGTCTGGTTTCCAAAATATTAGGGTCCAAAGTTGAGTAAATAGACTGCGTTTTTCTGCATAAATGCACATAGACGCGCGTAGCAGGATTTTTTCACGAAAAATAATTAATATCTGTCTATAAAAAACTAACATAAACACTAGACACTATAAATTTCGCACAATCAAGGAATTTAAATTTTTTTTTCATAAAAAAAAAAAAATTCCCAGCATTTTTTTTGGCATAAACTTACTTTATTTCATGTATAGAATACGTACTCTTCGTTAAAGGTGGCCACAAAAAAACATCCTGTATAGGTAATAGCAATGCTAACCTAGGAAACCAAACTTTTATATATGAAACTCTAAAAAATGCACAACTTCTTGCAATTTTATTCAATACAAACTGGTACACGTGCATGCACTACGTCACGTAATTTTCACACAAGCCATTGGTAACCTGCACACTGTAGGTACACTAATGAACGGGGGCGGTCTATTTGGTAGAAACTTGATACTCCGAAACCTATTTGGGATAACTGACTTCGCAGAAACTTCTTTAGTCGATCATTTATTAGGCATAAAAAATATTTGACATAAATATTTTTAGGTATAATGTGCTTATGACCGAATTTAGAATGGCATACATTTAAGATAGTAGAATTTTTATTGGCATATTTACCTTTGGCATAGTTATAATTTTGTATAATATCATTTAGCATAACGTTCATTTAGAGTACAGATTATTTGGCATAATTTAACTAGGCATACTATGAAGATCATAGAATTTCAATTAGAATAATATAGATTGGGTTACTTTCTTCTTTAAAAATGCGTAGGTTAGGTTAGGTTAGAACTGTGACCTCTTATGCACGAGCCGAGCGAGCGAAGCGAGCGTGCCGCGGCAGCGGCCGGCGAGTGCCAGAAACGAACATGCTCTCATGGGCAAGGATATAAAAACCAAATAATTATCATTAAATCAACTTTTATTTATTACAATTATTAGAAAAAAAAACAATTAAATTAATCAGAAAATAAAATTATACTAATCTTATATTAGCTCCTATTGCTTTAAGGTACCCACATTCTGTGTAATCAGACTATTACTACCTCCAACAAATAGCAATAGTAAAAATGATAACGCCTGATTAGAAAAGTGTTGCAATAATCATAAAAGATGATTCTTGCTGTAAGCATTATGGTTCGAAATGATGGTTCTACTTTTAAATAGTTATGGATAAGAAATATATGCCAAAAGATGAATCTGGTTTTGAACTTTCTGCGATGTGATGATTATACATTGTGATTATTATGGATACCAAAATTATGCGTACAGATAATTCTGACTTACAGAAATATGGGTTTCAATGTATGCTAAATGAGTTAATGCCAAACGATATTCTGCGAAAAGAGGTTTATGCTATTAGTTGTTATGCAATATAAAATTATTACTTAAAAAGTTCTACTATAATAGGTATACCCCTAATGAACACATCAAAATTCACGCGCTCCATTGCGAGCGTGGGACAAACGGACGCAGTATGCCCGTCAAGGTATTTGTGTACGTTTCGGATTCGCAGCGCATTCGGCCGGCCGTTTCACCTGCCATAGTTTATTACCTATTCAGCGGACTCGCACAAATAAAATTGTATAATGCATAAGCGAACGGCGAGTTTGATTTACGAGGGAGTAGCACTGCCCGCGCGGAGGCACGCCCTGAATAACTAACGCACGGCTATTCAAATGCTGTAACGTAACAAACACGGCATGTATACTTGTTTTACTACCGTTTTTACGTGAGCTCTGAAATCTAATTCTGCTCCAAGGTTAGACTATTATTTAATACATACATATACATATAATCACGCCTTTATCCCTTACGGGGTAGGCAGAGCACCAAGGGCCGATAGAACCACATGGTGCCACTTCTGACCAATTTTGAGGGTATAGTTAAGTTTTTTTTTTAGTACTTGCGGGATGTGCGTTGTGTACATCTTCTAGGTTCCAATTTATACCTATTCATCCTACCTACTTATAAATATTTTAAACTCAAAAATACATAGAACAAGGATCCTTGCTTCTTCGATTTTATCGAGATACATAGGTTCAGCAGTTTAGTCATAAAAAAAATAGTAGAACCCATAATCACACACACACATCAGCCTATTGCAGTCCACTGCTGGACGTAGGCCTCTCCCTAGGGCACGCCACAAGGCTGCTGCCATAGAGGGGTTTTTGCATACAGTCACCACGCTAGGCTGGTAGGTGGGTCGGTAAGTGCAGTGTCTTTTTCGGACTATGTTTTCAACACGGAAGGCAATGCTGCCCACCTGTTATACTGTCCACCTGTATTAAAGCCATAAAGCTTCGAGCACACCGAATGCGTATGCGTGCACGTAAGCGTAGACGTACACGTACCTATGAGTTGTAATCCCATCCGGTGTACTTGAGGCATAATAGAAGACAGAAATTTAGAGTTACTGGTTATCCCGAAAACTTTTCATTTCATGAGCAAATATTTGTTTTGGTATCTAGGACAAATTATATAACTAATCTCCATCTACTATAATCTAAATTTAGCGTTGATAGCTCAGTGGTTAATACGTGCACCTTCCAAGCGGGAGGTGTAAGTTCGATCCCAGTCACGGGTCTGTACCAATGAATTTATTTCATGTACAGATTTTAATGTTGCAAAATTGTCACTTAGCTCGTGCCTCTGAAAGCACGTAAAACCGTTGGTCCTGCACCTGATCTCTCTCCGCTCGTGTCGGATTTCCGTCCCATCGGACTATGAGAGTAACGGAATAGAGAGTGCATCTGTGTTTGCGCACACACTTGTGCACTATAATATCTCCTGCGTACCTGGCCAATCTCCGTAGAGATTGTTCGCCTTGGCCGAAAACGGTCGAAGATCATCAACAATCTAAATTTACAAAACATTTTCTGAAAAATATTTAACAAATTATAAAAAATAACTATGCTAAAAATTATTTAAGCGACTATCATAAAACTGAAACATGTGCTAAATGCCCTTATGGAGTCTTCAAATTTGAAATGCGTGTAGTCTGGTCAAACCTTTCAGATGACCCTTTCGTCGCGGTTTCTGTTATACCCTTGGGAGCATCATTACAAGGATTTGCTTTCAGAAAAGCATTGGAAAACTTTATTTCGTGCACAAAATATGTTCACATGAAAATGTCTTATAGCAGCGTGGATTGTACTCGTATTGTATTAGTATTCTTGTATACGTATACATTGTGATGAAAGTAAAAAATATGTAGATATTTTTAGAAATCTGAATATAAATCAGCTAATAAAACGAGGTAGTAAGGTAAAACAAAACGGTAACTCTTATCAGTGATTATTTATGAAAACTGAATGATGGGCAAGGATAATCTCTTTCGTAGTAACATGCTCGTAGTTCGTAGAAGGGCTACGAATGCCGTAGCGTCGTCGTCGCAGGCGCATGATTGTATTTTATAATAATCGTTACCTAAGCGTTTACTAATTGTAGATCACCAAAAAATGTTGAAATAAGCCTGTTTATCATTAAAGCTGGTCTCCGGGTACTTAAACAGTGAAAAATAATAATTAGAAAATAACTGATGTGAATTATGTGGGTGAATTTCAACAACCTCGATTTTTGACTAATTACGCTGGCGAAATTTTATATCCACTTTCTATAACTTTTTTGTATTCGAAGTAATAGCTAAAAATATATAATATTCAGTCATATGGTACACATTTTTAAAAACGTATTATTTCTTGAGATATCTGCATTTAAAATTTTCAATCGCCACCGATATTATTATCAAATCACCGAAATTGTAAATCTCTCCACTGAAATTGATTACAATCAGCGGAATTATAAATACAGGAGAACATCATATGAATTACCTATTTATTTATTTTATAAGAACTTGAAAACTTTAGATTTTTCGTTTATTAGTTGGTAATAATGTTTATCATCATGATTATAGCTTAGAAACTATGATAACAAATTTAAGGAACACATTAACAGTTAGGGAAATATTTTATTACATACTTTAAAATGCTTCCTAGTGACTTTTTCTTAGCATAAAACGTAGTGGCCATGGTATCTCCTATAAGATCTCGCAGTTCTGACTACACCATTTCAGGAACCTAGTCGTATTTATTTATATGTACGTAAAAATCTTCGAAAACCAGAAATAAGGATCATTTCTTTTCACATTTGAAAGTGCATCTCGTTAGCTACCTTTATATATAAGGAACACCCCATCCGGAAATTCACAGTGTCGGAGATATGACATTTTGTTTATTTTTTTAAATCTCCTTTTAGATGAGTAAAATGGCATATAAGAAATAAATCACATTTTATACTTTGACTTTCCAAAAATCTATCAACATGGAATGGTCAAGCAAAATTTGTTAAATGTTTTTGCCAATAAAGCCCCTACTCTTTCAAAATAATATACTGCGTCATGCGT
This sequence comes from Carposina sasakii, assembly GCA_014607495.2. Lineage (NCBI taxonomy): Eukaryota > Metazoa > Arthropoda > Insecta > Lepidoptera > Carposinidae > Carposina > Carposina sasakii. The sequence continues at coordinate 8,729,056 of CP053154.1, forward strand.
ACCCTTTATCAAACTAAATTCCTTATTTAATAAGCTACTCAAAAAGGTGTAATTTATTATGAGAAAGCTTACTAGCAGCTGACCAATATAGGTTTAAAAAAATACATTCCGTGGCGCTACAGCCTATAGCAGTGTTATATTGAGGCAAGTAGAATGTAGAACTCTTCTGTTATTATCAGGCGTACTTGTTCAAGCTACTCGGGTTTATCGCAAAGTTACTCGGGTTTATAGAAGCAATTTTGGGTGGTTTCCTTGAGTTTGAACCGAAGGCCAAGTCATAATCAATATCACAAAACGTGGGATTGAAGTAGATAATAATTATGTGCATGAGAACACCTACTAGGCCAGTAGAACATTCAATATATAGATATTTTTTCTGAGAACAGTCAGGACTCAGAAAAATATTACATTCTTATTGGTCAGCTATTAATATTCAGAGATGAATCTTAAGTGCCTGGAAGAACTTAGTTCATTTAGGAACGGTTCCCTTCCTATGATCTTATAACGTCTACTTGTCGATATGTGTGCTTATGCTGTCTTTCGATTGACCTACAGTACTCAGACTGCATCAGGAACACCATTAGGTATGCTAATCGCCTACCAAAAAGGAACTGGACAGTAAAAGTGCCGGCCATGTTAGTCGTTTAGACACCGAAAGATAGACGAACAGTGCAACTGGCTGGATGCTACAGAGCGGCTGCCTGGGGTAGGAGTAAGACGAGATGGAGGTGGCGGTATGACCTCGATTCGAGTTGAACTGCATCATGAAAAGGCCTTTGGATAGCAGTAAGATTCCTATGCTATAATATATATATTATAATGTCAGTTCATCACCTTTGTATTTTTTAAATTTGACTACAAACTTAGGTTACTTGTTAAAAAAAGGTTGTCGCGCCATAGGATAGCACTTTTAAAATTCTTATTAGTCAGCTGTTGGTAAGCTTTTTCATAATTATACCTTTTGAATTTAGTATAATTAAGTGTGCGAATTATGTGAAATCATTATTTTGAATAAATAGGAAAGAATCAGGAAAAAAAATTATAAACCTTTTGGTAATTGTACTTTGACAATGCCAAGTTGATGTCTGTTGTTTTGTCTCCAATGATTATTTATTTATCTAGTTGAATTACTGAAATATACACGTATTTTAGTTTTTTATGCATTTCCATTTAATAATAAGGTGATTTTAAAAACATTACAAAATGGGGCATAACTAGTGTTGCCCAAATTCAGTCTTGGTCTTGCAGTCTTGGTCTTGTTCTTGCGTTTTTGCAAGACCAAGACCAAGAACAAGACCGCGTATTTTTAGCAAGACCAAGACCAAGACTGACCGTGCAAGACTTGAGCAAGAACAAGACATAGCCTGCAAGACTCTTGCGTCTTGCAGCTAGGACTTAGCGCTATTTCACGGAGTAGTTAGGTGTAACAGTTCGGTGTATAGGTAGGTACGCTTAGGAATTCTATGAGACGCAAAAAACTGTATCAAAGAATATGAAAAACTGGACCTATGCGCATTACGACTAATACCATAAACATAGCGAATAAAAAAATATCTATTAAAATCAAACTGAGTGCATGCATAGTTATGTTTTAACCATCGGCACTTTGATAATGCGGCATCAAAGGTTTTGTACTTACTTCTCAAAGAAATTTGTCGCTTTTCGGAAGTACATGGTTATGAACTTATGATACACGCGCCGGCGGCTTCTTTTGAAATCTAAAACAATCGTTGCCGCCACGCCGAAATCATAACATTTGACACTATTTGATTGCCGCCATAGGGCGTAGGTATACTCATGCAAAATAATTTCGAATTTTAAGAGTACCTACAGGTGTTCCAAAGAATAAATAAGTTTCAGAGTGCTTAGAATGAAAATGAATACATTATACTGATCACGCAAGTAGTATTATGATTAGGATAAAATGGTAAGGATAGGTAGTAGATATCATAATAATTCATTCTAGTAAGTATATATTATAATATTGATTACTTATATGGTTTTAAACTAATTACTTAGGTACTATTATTGTACATTTAGTCATTATATTTCTTAAGTTTTTACAAGAAAAAATAGCAAAAAAGTGTTCAAATATCACCCGTTTGATAAATATTGTAGCCACTTTTAAATATACTTGAAACGTGTAAAAAAATTCTACAAAACTAATAAAATAATATAAAAAGCGTAGGTACTTACCTACTAATAAAATAAAAAGCCTGCGATAAGAGTTTTGTATTACTTACCAGCCCGAATATCTCTGAGAGAGATGATGAGAGTAAGTATTTACTAGCTGTGCCCGCGACTTCGTCCACGAGGAATAGTAACTTTGGAGGTATAGTGACGTTCAGGATTTATTTATTTATTTTAAAACTTCTGTCATCAAACATACAAACGAACTCTTCAGCTTTATAATATTAGTATAGATGTACGCCAAAACATTCACTTATATGTAAAGAATAGTGATTGGCACTAATTCTTTACATATATTTTATTCACGCGTCGCGTCTGTACAAGTAGGTAATATTTAGTGTGTGTTTGTACGTCGCACGCGGCATCGTTTGATTTGCGGCGGCATCCTTTTCATAGAGCCGGCACGTGGCGAGGCGGCGCGGTAGAAAGCAAGGAAACGTACTTCATTTATTTATACTTCATAATACGAATTATTTTAATTCCAGTCATTTCCAATTGAGCTGTGCTTCGAGTCTAACTTAATAATTGTTTTTACTAATTCTCGTTGTTTTCTGAAAACGTATCACGTGTACAATTTAATATGAGTGACGAAGATTCAAATTATTCTAGTCCGAGTAACGAGAGTTTGAGTCACAGATCTAAAAGACCCAAAAGCAAATTTGAGGAGTTTTTCGAAATAATTCATGCATCCCAAACTGCCTTGTGTAAATTGTGCCAACATAAAAAGATTGAAATAAAATGAAAAACAGAAACACTTCAGGCTTAAGGAAACATCTAATATCTTTCCACAAAAAGGAATCAGAAATATTTCTTCCTGTTAAACCAAAATTAAGTGGAGATATCACAAGCTTTTTAGTAACCGCTGGAAGAAGTGGACAGGTAAGAATATTTTTTTAACAGTTAAAAGAATTTTAACTCCGCGTAGCTATTCATGCGATACTTTCAAAAACGCCATTAACTTACGTAAGTATTTTTGAGTTAGTGGTGTTTTTATCTAGGGGTGCGACATATTAAGTATGTAATTATCGTCTTAAATATTTTTTATAAACACCCATATTTTCATTTAATCGGCCAGTAACAACTAAGTACTTTATTTTGGTAAATTACAGTACAGTGCAACCTTAATATAACAAATATCAATTTAACGATTTTCTCGATTTAACAACAACAAACCTCCTCCTCTTATACGCTCAAACCTAGTATGTTTTAAATAATAACACAAGATTTATTGTTTTGTTTCAGTCGGAAAACAGCAGTGACAACATCACGACAGCTACAGTTGATTGGGTGGTGAAAAAATATCTTCCCTTCTCATTTTTCGATGACGAAGCTACACAAGTATATTTTCGACGTATTTGCCCTAATATGGTGTTTCCTAAAAGGTCTACACTTAGAAGGAAAGTCAAAGAGCGATTTGAAGAGCTCCAATTGAATCTCAAGGAACAACTTCAACAATTATCATCTAAAATGTCGTTTACCATTGATGGGTGGACGTCAATTGCTGGTAGGAGTTACTACGGGGTTACTATTCATTATATAGACAACGAATGGAAGTATCGATCTGTAGTTCTTGATTTTATACCATCACGCGGTCGACATACTGGGGAAGATATTGCAACGATTTTCCATGAATGTTTATTGGAATATGGCATAATTGATAAAATACAAGCTATCACGGTCGACAACGCAAGTGCAAATACCAAATTTATGTTTGAACTGGGCAAACAGCTGCCGCCACACTTTGATTCAGACAATCAACATTTCCGGTGCTTTGCTCACATTTTAAACCTTGGTGTACAAGATTTATTAAAGACCTTAGCATTACACTGTGAGTCTGACACTAACGCGCAAGATCAGCAGTACGAAGACTATGCAGACGAAACTGAGGATGAGGAAGATGAAGAATCTGCACCAAATATTGCTGACTCGCGTACATCTGTAACAAAGTTACGCAGTATTTCCAGTAAAATAAAAAGAAGTGAGATAGTGAAGAAGAAGTTTCAGTCTGCTTGTGAAGCAGCTGGCGTGCCATCAAATCTAAATGCCATTCTTGACTGTCCAACGAGATGGAATTCCACACATGATATGATTGGATTTGGTTTAAAAGTGAGAGCGGGCATTGACATATTGTGCAGTTCTGTCACCGAATTGAATGATTTTCAAATCACAGCTAATGAATGGCAGGTACTCGAAAAATTACATAAATTTCTAATAAACTTTAAACTTTTAAGTACAAAACTTGGTGGAGACAAATATGTTACATTACCGCTAGTCATTGTATCATTCAATCTCTTGCTAGATAAAATTGAATCCATGGTAAAACAGTTAGATGAGAAACCTAATCGATCTGAAGTGGATGAAAGGCTCATTCTAGCTTTCCAAGCAGCTCGAGACAAAATGCTTAAACATTACAAGAAGAGCAACTGGATTTATTGTACTTCTTTAATTTTAGACCCAAGGCATAAGGCTCAGACTTTTGACCTGACAATGTGGGGGAAGCAACTTAAAACAGAAAGTCTGCGCAAGTTCAATGAACTTTATGAAGAATATAAAAGTCTACACTCACTGAACAAATCTCTGGAATTACCAGAAAAAGAAAATAAAGTATGTGATGAAGATGAAGACGTAATAGACTTTGATAAACTCTATGAATGTCCCTCGACGTCATCTGGATCTTGTCTTCAAGGCTTAGTGATAGACGAGTTGGAGGAGTACCTGAGAAAACCAAGAACTGCCAGCTCGGAAGACATTTTAGATTGGTGGAGGACGCATGAGACAGAGTATCCGATTTTATCGAAAATGGCCCGTGATTTTCTCTCAATACCTGCAACTTCAGTACCTGCTGAGAGGTTATTTTCTAAAGCATCATTAGTAATTAGAAAACATAGAAATAGGTTAAGTGATGAGTCAGCCAGATGGTTACTTTGTATTAATTCTTGGTCAAAAGAATTGATATAAAGTATCATAACCTAATGATAAAGCTGTTGATTTGTGTTGTATTTTATTTTTTATTCAAATAAATGATAAATCGTAAAACTCTTTTATTAAATTTCTTATAAGTTGAGGGTTCAATCTCTTTCTAGACAGATAAGTATTGTTCTTTAAAATACAGTCAAGTTATTGTAATTAATTTGTTTTTTTACATGTTTTAGCAAATGTAAGCTTATAAATCATAAATGTTTATTAAGAAACAGTTACTTCCATGGAAAACGACATAAAGGTCAGTTGATTTTTCGAATTTCTTATCAAATCTTCAGTTATTTATTAATCTGCTTGATCTTTACTATGGCTATGTTAATTCAAGCTCACAATGTCAATTCTAATACGTTTTTCTATGATTTAAAGTAAACTTTAATAAATAGTAATAGACTAATAGGTAATTGCAAGACTTGCAAGACTCTTGCTGCAAGACCAAGACCAAGACCAAGACTGGGAGCGCAAGACCAAGACCAAGACCAAGACCAGGTGTATTGACGCAAGACCAAGACCAAGACTGGCTAAGTCTCGTCTTGTTCTTGCATTTGGGCAACACTAGGCATAACCCTGAAGCCGTAATTTTTTTAATGGGTCTTCCTACCCATGAAGGTAGAAAATGGGCTGTACTTTTACATCTCAATAGAAATAATACCCGTTTTCCAGTCATCCTGTATACAAAAAGACAAAATATCAATTACGGTGACATTATTATATTATGGTGGCCCTCTTTTTTGCCACCGGAGCCACTGGAGTTGCGACACCGTACTTAGAATTAAGTAACAAATTTCAAATTATAACGGACACTATTATTTTAATTGTAATAATTCATTTGCAATTACGTCGATACATCTAATCTTTAATCATCTGTAAAATTTCTTTTTAAACAGCCTTTTAGTTTTTTAAATACACATGACACCGTTATATGATAAATTTGTATTCCTGCGCCACCGCAGGTTATACTTACGTTTTTGGCGGGAAAACTGTTCAGTGTATCAAACATCCTTGTACTTGGTATACGATGGCTTGACAGAGCAGTGCGGGGAAAGATAGCTTAGCATCTATCTCATTCATTATGATGAAATAGTGTAATGTTCAAAATGCGCCAGCGTTATTGACTTTTTCCGCGGGACATTTTTAAAAAGCTGTTACAGGTACTACCGGGTTAAGTTAAATTACTGCTCATGGTGTAAATAATAGTGTTATTTAATGTATTTTTAAAATATGTATGTATTCTGTTAAATTAATTCACCCGAAAATTTAAATAGCCAAATTTATTTTTGTAAATGAAGTGGGGACATAGCACCGCAATTAGATTTAGAGCCTTTGATAATTTTTTTAATGCGTAAATAAATAGATTTTGGTCTTAAGTTTTAAACGTTAGTCTAGATCACTGTCTGAACTTAATGAAAAAAAATTAATAAATGTGCATTTTGCACTTTCCACTACGATTTTCATCCACGCCGCGCTAAAAACGTACCTGGGAAATTCACCCATGTACAGGGTGTGTGGCCAGGCAAATTCTGAAATACTTAACAAGTACCATTGTTGTGAGTAATACGACAGTGTTATTACTAGCAGGAAATGCACTTTTAATTTGATTATCCGCAATGTTTGTTTTCCGCGCCAATTGTAGAAGGCGATTCTATGAATAGTTAAATTATGTTATGAGTTATTTTGTGAGACATTGCTGTTTTTTGGATCACTTGTGATTCTCGATTAGGGTTGATCAGTTATTTGAATTTATTTGACTGCAACTCTTTTGCAAATCATCAAATAATTAAAGTTTTGTTTTTAAGCCATTATCTAAGGCCTAATTAAACGCCTAACACAATTTTTTTTCTGAAACATTAAAAGAAAAATCGGAAAATTTTGGAATTTTTCTGCAAAAAATTCCAGTAGTTTTTGCCTCAGAATCATGGTCTGAAGGTGTAACCTTGATGTATATTGTCACTTAATTTGAGGTGCAAATATCATAACGATAATAAAACCTAAAATTAAATATTAACTACGTTAATTAATACATAAGTTTCTTAAGAGAACACTAATGTTGTAAGTGTATGTATATTATGAAATACAATGTTATGATATAAGTTTTGTACGAAAATTGCTAGAACTACATTAAACGCTGCAGACGAGTTGATAGATCCGATGATTCCGCTCTTACGGTGATCATCATCTAAGGTCAGCCTCATCCCATTATTTATGGGATCGGCGCAATATTGTTTCTTTCGAAACTCATATTGCCAAGGATTTGGCGTATGTTTTTCGCCCGGCTGCCTGCCTGACGCCATCCTTACACGGGTATGGCTAAGTGAAAATTTTAGTATATTAAAATCGGTACACGAAATAAATTCACTGGTACAGGCCTGTAACTGGGATCGAACCCACGCCTCTCGACTGAAAGGCTTCAATGTTTTTTAAGGTAATACGAGCCATTAACCCGATAAGTGAAGCTCAAAAATAAGGCTTGTCGGTTGTAACTCCGCACATAAAAAGCACCTTTCGCAATTTAAATAAATTACGATATAGCAATAAATGCCGAGCTTTGTTATTGCATTATTTCGATGCCTAGCTAGGGTTACCAAACGTCTGAAAAAGGAAAAATATATTCGGGTTTGCTAAACTAAACACTACGAGGACTTAACTTAATCCACAAGAAAATGTTGCCAAACCTGTTTTAAAATAATATATATATTTTTATATTTGTGTTTTTAGAGCGTAATGTTTTCCAAATGAAGTACCGTTTCGTCAAGTGATTGCTATGCAAGTGGTCCTAAATTAACAGTTTTCCACATGGTAGCCCTGCCTAGGTAGCGCGCTGTTGTTTGAGTTTCTAAGTGCACATAAAAACGTAAGCAATCAACGGGCCAGATGTTTTTGCTGAGCACATAAACGTGAACGGCGTAAATTGACAATTAAGCTTGAATTTCGATACCTTCCAAATGTGTGCTGTAAAATTTATATTGCGCGGTGGCAGTGGTAAAGGGACTAAGCACAAAGCTGGAGGGAAAATAAAAATATCTAGCCCTACATTGTTTTGTTAGTGTCTCTTGAGAGAACGCACAAAATCGAATTTAACTGCAATGAAAGACGTTGTGACTTATGTAGATTTTATTTCATTCCTAATAGAAGCTTCATCTAGTTGGTAGTATTGTAAATCCTATATTTTAATTTAGAGTGAGTTAAAGATAAGTTATATGTTCTAAAATGCTATAAAGTTCATGTTTAGCACAAAGGTAGAAGCGTAAAGAAATAAAGTAAAATTAATTTATAACAGCTGTATCGCTTAACTGTTTATTTCTCACATAAAGTTTGTCGTCACCGGAGATTTCGTGATGTCCGACCGTTTATGAGTCTGTGAATGTTTCCCGTAATCGCCTTTTGATAGTTCTTATTTATTTTGGAGCCGTGCTTAAGTATCAATAAACTATTATTGCAGTACGTAGTCCGAACAAATGTTTAAAAGTCACTTTAAAGTCACTGCTGAAATTGCAATCTTGGCAGAGCAAAGTGGAGTTTTAAGTAAATATTCACCAGGTGTTTCATATGTGAGGCCTTGGTGATTATTATATGTAAGTATAAGCCTTCTCCCACGCTATTAGATATTGCCTCCTTAAAGTTCATCAATCCTACTAGTCCTATCTTACGTTATGATGCATGTATGTGTGTGTATGTTTATTGCTCTTTCATGCAAAAACACTGAACGAATATCGATAAAACTGACAGCTTATACTTGATAAAACTTTCCAGATCAGAATATCACATAGGAAGTTCACGTGGACGATGTAGCGGGCGGCCGCTAGTAGTTCATATTATCAAAAGATGGTCAAAGGACAAGTCGTGTAAGATTACCTGTATAAACTACAGTGTCGACGACCGGTATTTTCATTGAAGACACGTTTAATTTGACAGAGCCCTAAACTTATGACACGAAGTTAAGTTATCTGAGCGGTAATTAATTAATTAGGCGCCAAACCCTTCTGAGGTAGTCCCGATGGTCCCATTACTTAATTAGAATTACGAACCGCTGATTTTAACCCGCGATTGCTTAGAAAGATGTCAATTTGATATATATTGTGTGGGTGTAGGTGGTGTAGCAGTTACTTATGTAAATATCGAAGATGTAATATTTCTGGAGGAGGTCTCGGAAAAAAGGTGATCAGCTAATTTAGCTACACCTTTGAAACTTGTTACCTACCTTTTTATGGGAAAATAGCTACTCACATAGCCGGAATCAATGGACTTATTATATAGATATTTTTATAAACAGAATACAAAGATTTTTGTAGTCAAGACGCACGATGTTACAGGGTACAGCTAGAAGTATAACATTTCGTTTCATGTTATTCAGCAAAGAGAGCAACCCACCTAAAGCATTATTCACAGAAGAGTTTACTAATGCATTTTATGGTCCGGGCAATATTTACGAGGCCCAGGTGGGGTAAAAATGAAAGTAAACTGCGAATATTACAAAACCGTGTCTAAAGTTAGACAGTGCTTAAAAATGACATTTAACAGCAAAATGTATGAAATATGCCAAATTAGACAATATTTAAATTAATTTGTAATATACAGTGACGTAGGTAATACGTAGGGTATAAGTATGTTTAGTTTGTAACCTATTCTTTCACGCAAAAATTACCGAACGTTTTTTGATGAGACTTGACAGTTATGTAGCTTATACATCACAGGATAGATAAAGTATACAGTGACAAAGAAATGCGCGGCTGCTGGTCATGGATTTTTAGAAGAATCAGATAAGAAATGTATTTTAAAGATGAATAACCCAACTTTTCAAATACCAGGCTTGAATAACATTTGTTTTATTTATTACAATGAGGTAAATATTCCAAAGCTGCCCAAAGACGACACAAAATAAATAGCGCTGTTTATTTACTCGACTTTTCAGCGGTCGGTAATTGCTCGTTATCTTTCTCTTGGCGCCAAAGACTTAAGAAACCGTTCTATAATCCGGGTATTAAGAGTTATGCGTGCCGTGGGATTTGAACGTGTTTCCCCTATTTACAGGGGTCGCTGTCCTCGGGGATTCCATTCCGAAAAACCTCCATAAATATTTCTTACAGTATTTGTATCTTCCTCGGAGTATCGTTAGCTGTGTTGCCCTTTTTTTCTTTTTTAGTTAGCAGCTGTTGCTTAGTTGGAATGCCGGGAAGCTTAAGGGATATTTTTGTGTGTACTTTAAATCTACACAAAGATATTATTTATTCTTTTGTTCTAGCTATTATATTTACGAATTTTAAATTATTTATATTATTATTTAACGACCACTACATTTAGCTACCTACTATTGACCGAGAAGGTTTATTTATCCAACAGGGTGACCCATTTCGACCCTTAATATTCAGCCATTAATTTGCATATTTGGATTTTCCTCAAATTTACGCAAGCTACCACTTACTTCATTATAAATAACACTAGGTACCTTCTAAACTAAAAAGTTGTCAAGTTTTCCTTTAACAAATGCTAATTATAAATCTGTACCAAAGCAATGTCGCAATGAATTAATTTGGGCCATGAAATAAACGACGGTGATTGTGTTAGGATGAGAGTAATTACGGGATCGCGAGCGACTTGTAAACACTGGGGGTGACACATAAAGTAGTGACTAAGAGGAGGTGGCCTAACAGCGTTTACACAGAGTGTTTGGGTCAGATCCAGGGCCTAAATCGAAATTAAAAACACATTGTCTGTCAGACAGTCAGGAAAAATAGTTCTGCGAAAGCAGTAAATGCGATCAAAACAATTATATATTGACAATAAATATAATATGTAAAACAAAGTAGAATTGGATGAATGGTCAAATTTATAGATTTTAAAGCAAGGTCAACCAATCTCCGGTTATCAGATAAGGTGCCCACCACGTGCCCACAATGCCGCGATGTATTACAATAATTAATTATCTGGCCAAGAGTAAAAGTTTCTTTTATCCTGAATGTTTGAATATGTCTAATAATATTACATATCTGTAATGTTATATATCTATTATTATGCAATTAAAAAAATATGTAATAGCTACTAGACTGTTTTCATAATATTTCGTCTTAATATAACTATACACTTTCTGCGTCGGTGTAGATAACAGTCGCTCCTGTGCGAGTCCCGTTAGGAGGGCTAGGCTACGAGCAAATGTTAGCCAGTTGACAATAGCATCTCCTTTTTGAATTTCCTTCACAGGAAGGCATTAACCAGCCCTTTACCAGCCCTACGAGAAATACGTCGACACAACTAAGAAACATGATAACAAGGAAAATTACACCATTTTAATTTCAATTTACGCAGATTTGTCTAATTCGGGGTTCATTTGTCATGGTATCGTTTGTTAGTCATTTTCAGGCTGTAGTAGCCATGCTTTGCGACCATACTTTTGAAGATAAAACGACAGAACAGATTTAGGTAAAATTGCATAGGAATATAATTAATGATTAAACGAACTTACCTGTACGTGAAGTTCAATCATAATTATACGAAGTGCCTCGTCCGAAGAGATTAGTTTACCTTTTATTATATTCATAACACAATGTAGTAACGCCTAGTGATACCACCTCTGCACTATGGTTGAAAGAAAAAAAAAAATGTGGGTAGTCCGTAATTTCAACCTTGTGCCAAGCACCGCCTGTTAGCCTCATTTAGTTTAGAGCCAGATATCCATGATATTTTCATAGCATATGGGTGTCATTGTCTCTATACACTGGGCGGGTGGGAATATATACTAATCTCTTCGGACGAGGCACTTCGTATAATTATGATTGAACTTCACGTACAGGTAAGTTCGTTTAATCATTAATTATACTCGTGCCTCGTCCTCGAGATTAGTTTACCTTTTATTATATTCATAACACAATGTAGATGTTTAGAGAACACATGAAAATATCATGATCTATTTTGTAGAAAAGTAAAATTAAAATCATGCAAGTACATTGTAATACAAACTTGCTTATTTATGTATCTAATGGAAAATAAGTAAGATTTTAAGATTTTATAAGATAAAAAGAAGTGGGTACTTTAATCAATAAGTGATAAACAAAAAAATATCACACCAAATATCTTTCTAAGACGAACATAATTATGTTGGAGCTAAGGCAGTACTTATCATTATTACCAGTAGCGACAGGTCTATTGTAATGGCTTACAAAAGTACTGGAATCGCCAGTCCAACCTGCGATTTTAAATATAGCATCGATGTTTAAACCCTATTTGTATGGTTTGGATGTCGCGGCATGTCGCGTGCTCATCAATGCCGCTGTCCTTAAGGATGGATTTTATCTCAGCGGCTAATAGTCTGAAAACCGACGCGGCAAATGTGGTTTTCTGATTCCAATAAACATTTGATCACCTTTTCGATTATTATTATTATTATTTCTTTTTATGGTCTTTTTTCTCTCCGAAGAGGTTATTGGGCACGGGCCGAAGCCAAGTGTTAATAAATTAAGTGGAAGAAAGAAATTTTCGTACAATTCGACAGGTGTTAAGTATGACTGCCTTTTGCATGAGTGTGTATGTGGATGGATGAATGTCAAGTGTTTTTAGACTAGTATGTAATGTTTTAGGGATCACTCCTGTAGTAGATAAAATGATGGGTACGGTTCGGACTGTGCTTATCTGCCATTGTTTTTTTATCTCTATAGAAAGATCGGTGTATTTAGCTATTTTTTCAGTGTGTGTTGTTAGTAAGTTGTGAGTGTTGCTTATGGCTATATCTATGAAGAAGGCTGTCTTATTTATTTTATTTAGGATAGTAATGTCTGGTCTATTGTGATGTATTGTTTTATCTGTTATTATAGTTCTGTCCCAATATATTTTAATGTCACTGTTTTCTAGTATGGTTTCAGGTTGATATTTATAGTAAGGAACTTTTTGTGTGATAAAGTTGTGCTTAAAGGCTATATATTGATGAACTATTGCTGCTACTTGGTCATGCCGATGTTTATAATCGGTTTGGGCTATGGATCTACATGCTCCAGTTATGTGTTGAATAGTTTCAGGACTGCCGTGGCAGTGTCTGCATGCGTCTGAAGAGAAGTTTGGCGTGCGGATGATATACTTCTGATAATTGCGTGTTTCTATTATTTGGTCCTGGATCGCGAGCATAAAGCCTTCTGTTTCCGGGAATAGCTCGCCACGCTGCAGCCACGCGTTCGACGCAATTTTGTCGACATGTACTTGCTGCAGATCGTGGTAGTGCCTACCGTGCAGAGACTTTTGCTGCCATGCGGCCATCTTCTGTTTATCATTTGTAACGCGTTCGTGCATTTGGGTGTCCATATCTTGTAGGTTGAGCGGTGTAAGTCGTTGGTCAGCTTTTGTAACTATTTTGTGTAGTCGGATATGTTGTGCTTGCTTGTGGAAGTAGCGTCGGAGTGATTTGATCTGTTTATTGTGAAGATTAACAACATCTATTATACCTCTTCCTCCTTCTGCTCTTGGTAGTGTGAGTCTCTGTACACACGATCTGGGATGGTGTTTCCGATGTGCTGTCATAGATGTATTAATGATTCGCTGTAGTTTCATTAGATCCGTTGGAGACCAGGTTATTATACCGAAAGAGTAGGTGAGTATGGGTATTGCATAGCTATTGATTGCTTTGATTGTGTTTCGTGAGTTCAGTTTAGATCGAAGCAGCACATTTAGACGGTGTTTGAACTTTTTTATAAGTTCACTTTTGGTGGACTTGTATTGTATTTGGCGAGCTTGTTGGAATCCTAAATACTTGTAGGTGGTATTTCGGTCGAGAGATTGTATGCAATCACCAGACTGCAAGGAATAATCATCTTGTGCTAGCTTTCCTTTCCTAACCGTGAATGTTTTGCACTTATCTATGCCGAACTGCATGTGTATGTCTCGGGAGAAGGTTTCAGTAATATCTGCAAGTGAATGAAGTGACTGTGTGCTGTTACTATACAACTTGATATCATCCATGTACATGAGGTGCGTTAACGTTATGCGGTTGTGTCCTGCTATTATGGGGAATCCTTTGCTATTTTTATTCAACTGATTTGACAGGGGGTTTAAGGCAAGGCAAAACCAGAGAGGGCTTAAAGCATCTCCCTGGAATATACCCCTTCGAATTGAGATATCTGGTATTTCAATGGTAGTGTTATTTATTAATTTTAATTTAGTTTTCCAGTGCTGCATGGCGGATTTTAAGAATGTAACTATTGTGGGATGAATTTTGTAGTGATTTAGAATTGAGGTGAGCCAGCTATGTGGTACCGAATCAAAGGCTTTTCTGTAATCGATGTACATGGTTGAAATATCTCTTTTACGTAAATAAGCCTGTTTCATTGCAACCGAATCAATAATCAGCTGTTCCTTGCAGCCCTGACTATTTTTGCGGCAGCCTTTCTGTTCTTCTGCAAGAATGTTATTTTCAGTGATATGTAGATAAATTACTTCAGCAATACAAGAGGTAAGAATCTTATATATTGTTTGCAGACATGTAATTGGTCGGTATTTAGCTGGATCATGGAAGTCAGTGTCCTTTGGTATCATATAAGTAACTCCTTGTGTTATGAACGTTGGTAACAAATTGGGTGTCTGAATGAAGTCGTTGATATGGTTGTACAGTAGACTATGAACTTTTGTAAACTTCTTATACCAGTAATTATGGATATTATCTGACCCGGGTGCTTTCCAGTTATGTGCCCTGCTAAGAACTTTCATAAAAATGTCAATAGGAATATGCTCGAAAGTCATATGCGTAGTGTTTTCTACATTTCTTGCATCATCTTTAATCCAGTTTGCTGATTGATTATGTTCAACAGGATTCGCCCATATATTAGACCAATATCTATGTAGTTCTTCTGGTCTAGGCGCGATCGTCGTATGTGTATTAGGTGTGATTTGAATATGTTGTGTGTTTGCTGTAATGTTTCTATAGAACTGTTTTTCATTATTTTTGAACTCTCTATTTTGTGTTTTTCTTAATGTACAATTTAAATATCTTTGAAGGCGATTTGTGGCTGCATTAAGTTTTTGTTTTAATGTATCTAAAAATTGAATATCATTATGGTTAGGTTCTTCGTGTTGTGTGTGTATGCTATATTTATTTTTGATTGTTTCTATACGAGTTATTAATCTTCTGCTTCTGTTTCCTTTTATATATTGAGTCATTCTTGCTGTATCTTTTCTGAGTATTCTTATTTTATTTTGTAGGCGCTTTTGCCAGAATGGCGTATGCTTCTGGTGGAAGGGTCTAGAGGCTCCTGTTTCTTTAATTTTAGTTCCATTACATATGGCTGCGGTGTACGCTGCACAATATATGTAGGTATGAGTAGTTGAGAAGTCATGGGTAACTGAAACATGATTTGGCAATATTTCTGTATTAATATAGTGAACTATTTGCGATAGCTTTTTTGATGTTTTCTGTTTAGGTATATATGGTCGAGCAGTAGGGTCCATTTCTTTAAAGCGTTCTATAGCTGATTCAAATTGTTGTATTATTTGTTCTTGGTTTATAACTGAGTGGCCTGGTGTTGTAGTGTAATTATTGTTATGATGCTGTGTTTGGGATGGGGTGTGTGACGAAGAATGTGTGTTATCAACTACAGTCTCTAGCTGTTCGTGTGTGACTGCAGTATTGCGGTGTGGTGAGTGGATGCCTGTTATTGTATTTATTGTAGGAATTGAACCTGGAGTAGGGTCAGTAGTATCTTCGCAGTTTTGGGTACGCATTTCATAAAAGTTATATGAGTTTTGGGCTAAAGTTTGTCTAACTTCATCTTTTAATTGTTGCAGTCTATTATTGGTGACAAGTTTGTTATTTACTATGGATCTCCTCTGGTCTGCAATGCGTTGTTCAGTGAGGTAGGATAGTTGTGGGTATTGTTCTAAAAATTTACTGTGTATTTTTGGTCTATATGCTGTAGTATTACTTTCAAGTTGAGTCTCTTCATAGTAAATTTTCATCAATGCTTCATTCATTTGATTCGACCATTTCATTCTTCCACTCTGTGTTGGTGTGCAGTAGTCCTCGTTTTGCATTGTTTGATTGGCTTCTAAATATTTCGTTACATCTAATCTTATTTCATTTAAAATATTTTTTGGGAGAAGATTATTTCTAATTATAGATCTCCGCTGATCTCCTACTCGCTGTTTGGATACGTCCATTGTTGGGAATTCTTGTATAAATAGTTCATGTAGTTTATCGAGGTATGTACGAGTATTTCTTTCTAATCTAGTTATAATGAGATAGTTGCGCAAGATAAATATATTCATTTGATCTGTCCATCTTATTCGCACGCGGTAACCAGTAGTGGGTGCAGTATTATTGGCATTTGCCTCCTGCACAACATCTACTGGCTGTAGTGATATTCGTGATGAAAAAAGTGTGAATTGTGATTGAAGTGAATTAGGGGATGAGCTTGGTGATGAATGAGAAATAAATTGCGTTTGAAATGAATGAGGTGATGAGCTAGGTGAGCGAAATAAGCTGTATCCTGATGATGGCGATGATGGTTGATTGTGTCTATCATAAGTAAAAGGTACTCCCGCTGGAGCTGGTACGCCATTTTCAGGACGACTGACAATACTAAGGTCAGGTGAGTTTGCTGACGTTAAATTAACTTTAGGGCGCGACCGTAAATTATATTTTCTCCTACTATTACTACTACTGTCTGATTCTAAGGTTGATGTGGGTATGTAGCTGATATTACCAAGTATAGGAGGTGCATGGTGTGTACTATGAGTATGATTGAGGGATAGTGAGGACGGTGATAATAAGTTAGTATCAGTTGAAACACAATTTTCAGCAGACGACTTTTTATCACGTTTGGCCCGCAAGCTACATGATCTAGCGGCGGCGGGTCCATTAGTAGCTCGACTATGAGCTCTTGGGCGTAACCGCAAATTATACCTATTCGTATTTGACATAGAATCGCCCCCCCCAGAATACGTGGGGCTGCCCGGGTTTTTTGGCCCGGGGAGGGATTCTCCGGCAGGGCCGGTACCCTCCTGGGGTATATTTCTCTTTTTCTGTGCCTTCATTACCTGCGGATTTGGGACCGTTAGTCAGGAAGAGGTGCCTAGTTGTTTCTTGGCTATAACTTTCTGCCCTACAGGGGTATAACTCTTCCCTTAAGCCCCCCCACCACGACAAGGTGGCCCCCTGGGGGGGTTATTATTATTATTATTATTATTTAACTTTACATATTAATATATGAAATCATAGTATTAGCAGGGCATACTGATAATATACGTTCTTTAAAATATGGTAAGTATAACCATAGATGTAATCTTATTCCTCTATGGTATAACATAGGTTGACGATTACCTAACTTAAACGTTTTAATGAGTTTTGGTATTTTGATAACAATTTGCACTCTATGTGCAGTGACTATAAGTAAGTAAAGTTGCATATTTCATAGTTAGTTGCTTGAATGATAATGGATCGTGAGGATATAGTGAACTTAAGTAATCTGAGACTAGTACATTAGTATCCAGTGTTACATTATAGTGCGGCTGGGAAGGTCCAGTCTATAAATCCCTTTAAAAAATATTTTAAAACGTTCATTCTAAGCTAGAGAGCTGACTTATAGGGATATAACTAATCTACAACAATTTATGATACCGAACTGGTGCCATTATTACTTAATACCTCTGTGAGAAATTGTATTATAGTTTGAATGCAAGGTTCATATTATTAGTAACACAATATGGACATCATTTCTAAAAAAACAGTCATCATAATAATGATTTCAAGATTAAGTATTCTCAGAGAGTGACGTCAGCACGATATCTATGGCTGACGCGGGTGTACCTCGGCGCAATAACGCCGCCCTGACAACACTGCGACCGCCAGGGTAATGCTGTACGATCCTGACACTATAATGTGGAAATTCTATGTAATTTAAACCAAATTACAATAGGGGAGGTTATCAAACGGATGAACAGAGGAAATCATGGCTGTGATGGCCTACTATCAGATTTTCAGTAAAGTCTTCAACATTATTGATATGGGGAGAAAAGATTTAAAAAAAAAAAAATCTCTTCAGCTTATGGTTAATGCGCCTGTAACAAAAAACATCTGGGTTACGATGCCATGAAGAGTACTTATCATATATAGGTATGTAATATTTGTTATTTAATCGACGACGAGCAATAAGATCCACATGAGGATTTTAAAATGATTTTAGTCAGTGTAGAAAACCCGACTCAGTTATTTCAAATTCAGTGTCTGAATGAGACCGACAAGATTCTCGGTTTGCTATAGCATTGTCAGCTGAATTGATATTAAAAAATTGTTATAAATATCTGTCCATTGTCACACCATTACCCGATCTTCTTAGTGGCTTTATTATGATGAGGAAATTGAAACCTACCCATACGGTTTGGTTTACGTAACTCATGGCAGTGGTGTTGTCTACTCTCAATAAAACTGAACAATTACTAAAAATCTTTTGTAAATATCTTATTAACAAAGAAATTAGCTAACAATTCTATGTGATTTATGTACAAAGTCTTTTCATAGGAGGACCACAGACCGCGCTAGCTGCCTGACCCTCACATACCACCCATCACCCCGTTGTTGAAGCGTCAGAATATATCTCAAGGGTGTAATCTCTAATTCTGTGTACAGAAGTACCTATTGATGGCGTTTGACCATCATTTAAAGTCTGATTCCAAATACTCCGGAACAGTTAAAATATGATCATAGTTATCATGGCCAAATTAATTTTAATGTTTATAACGCTCTAATTCTATTCAAAATATATATATATTTATACATATATATCCTTATTCAACGGATGGACACGCAGAAACTAGTAGACCTACGAGTTGAGCGAAGCGTCTTTTCATAGTGAAAAAATCTCTAAGCACATCTAAAATAAATTTCCCTTTTTCGGAAGGTAGTCTTACTTGCCATTTATATATGTCTATTATGTACCCTTAGGTAATAATGGCAACATATTTCAAATAAAAAACAATCGTTAATAAAGTGCTTTAAGGAGCCATAAAGTAATACATATTTACATTCTCTTACACTCGGGATGAGATATTCCTATGAAATAAATATCGTCTAAATAAATTAAAGACAGAAATTACATGATCATAACCAGGCTTCATTACTTTGATAAAAATAAAAGAAGCCGTGCCAAGTCCGAAAGGTCGCATATTGAATTCGTACATTTGCGAACTAACACTATCCTTCCTAAGACCATTCGGAAGGATATCAACAATATCAAGAAATAAGCGTCTTTTAAGTCGATCGTAGCCGAGAAGCAATCTTTAGTAAGCTTAAGATCTGTAACTACGTTAATCTTCTAATAAATACTTAAATCTTTTATCACCATTCGACTTATGTATAGAAATATGTTCATATATGGATCGTATTGAGAAATGGCGCCGATCGAAAAGAAATTCGAAATGGCAGATTCTGATTCAGAATAAAATATCTCAGTAATAGGAGTAAAATATCTCATGTACCGGACTATTGAAGCGTATGTTATACCTTTAACCCAAGATAGCAGTATTCGGTCATCGGTGATGAGCCATCTCTGATTATAAAAAAGGCTGAGCCTTCCAGCATAAGTAGCATAACGTACCATTGAGTCCAGGTATGGCGAGAGCGGCGTGCGTGCCGCGGCCAGCGCGGCGGCACTTGTCTCGTGCGCTGCGACGACTCGCGTGACTAGTTAGCGAGCCGCGGCCTGCTGCTGTCCGCTGCAGACGGCAAGGGCGGGTACGGTGAGAGGGACCTGGTGCCGCCCTGCCGTTTTTAGTACCTACCCGCCTTCTAGTTGTAATGTTTTCTAGGATGCGCGGGAGTTTTCGTTATCTTGGGTTGTTTGATCTTCAGGTCGGAGCCTGACTTTGAGACGGCTTTGGCTGTCCGAAGTGTTTTAGCTAAGTATTCGGCGAAGTGAAGAATATTTATCTTTGTAGACGTCAACTGATCTTTCATGTCTTTCAAAGAGTACGAGTATAAGGTAGATATAATTCCCCTATACTTATATATATTGTACGTCTCTTAAAAGGTCGTAGTTAGGGTAGATATAGACTGACCTAAGCCAGAAATTGCGATTTGCAATTGCGATTCCTATTTGCCGACCCTCTATCGCTTTATCCCTTTAACCACAGTATCAGGAACGGCCGCGTTCAGGCGAGGAGCGCCTACTATATAGGAACAATTGGCCGGGATGAGATATTATTCAATAAATTCGTTTTGTAACGATATGATTAAAGCAGATTTTCCAACGTGGCGAGCGGTACATCATCGGCGCGCGGCGGCAGTGTCGACTATTGTTTGATTAGCGCCAGCGGCTGTGCTGATCGCGTCGTCAGGGGCGGGTGCCACCTGCGCGCGCGGCGATAAGGTAGGCGCCGGCGCGGCGGGGCCAGGCGCCAGCATGGCGTGGAGCGGCCCGGGACGACATGCCCGCTGCGTTGCCGATCTTTTTCACGGGTGTCATGGACGGCCTGGACTCACGGTCTGCCGTATTAACGGCTATTCGTTAAAACAATATTGTTTTTTCATAGACTAATGGTCCAAACGAGCAAAAGCAATTTCGCAGATAGTTCAGTGTGCATAATGATCGTACATCGAAACAGTCCCGCAGACTGATCTGGGTAGATCGGCACAACGTGCAGCGAAGTAGTCCCACAGACTATTCTGGTTGCACAGTGAACTTTATTCCATTATGAAAAAACAAACCTTCAAACGCAGCGAAGTAGTCCCGCAGACTATTCTGATTGCGTTATAAACTTAGTGTTGAATTACAAAAAATCTTAAAACACAGCGAAGTAGTCCCACAGACTATTCTGGTTGTACGGTGAACTTTATTCCATTACGAAAAAACAAACGTTCAAACGCAGCGAAGTAGTCCCGCAGACTATTCTGATTGCGTTATAAACTTAGTGTTGAATTACAAAAAATCTTAAAACACAGCGAAGTAGTCCCACAGACTATTCTGGTTGCACAGTAAACTTTATTCCATTATGAAAAAACAAACCTTCAAACGCAGCGAAGTAGTCCCGCAGACTATTCTGATTGCGTTATAAACTTAGTGTTGCATTACAAAAATCTTTGAAACGCAGCGAAGTAGTCGCGCAGACTATTCTGATTGCGTTATACACTAATAGTTGAATTTCAAAAAATTATCAGTCACTTAACTAACCTTGATGTTTATCCAAAAATGGCGATGATTCCCTCGATGCCGAACGCGATGATGAACTTTCACTTAATATTAGGCGACGGCGTCGCGGTGGATCCTTGATAGAATAAATTTTCTTTCCCGACAAAATATCCACCGTTTCACTGCGCCTATTTGACATTTTTAATGCGTGCGAAGTGGAAGAGCACTAGAATGCGAATGAGGCTAACAGGCGGTGCTTGGCACAAGGTTGAAATTACGGACTACCCACATTTTTTTTTTCTTTCAACCATAGTGCAGAGGTGGTATCACTAGGCGTTACTACATTGTGTTATGAATATAATAAAAGGTAAACTAATCTCGAGGACGAGGCACGAGTATAATAAATATCATCACGGGTAAATAACTGTATTTCAGCCCTTACAGATATGCAACAGAAGTTATCTAAACCAAATCATATTTATTAAGTTCGCTAAATCATCAACATTAACTGAATCGAAATGCAGTATAATAAAAGCGAAGCCATTCGCAAGCAATAACATTACGACAGAAAAACTTTATTGCAGATCAGTTCAGCAGAAAATATAGAAGTTAGATTGAGGAAGTGACGACATTGTTATTATCGCCCCAATCCTTCGGAAGCTCGGAAACAATCTTTGCCAATCCCGCTCCAATCGGATGTCAGACCGTAAAATCTCGACTGTTATGATCTCCATCGATGTTTTTATAGCTGAACTCCAATATTCATTTCATAAAAAGAACTTTGAAAATCAAACAGTGAACCGTCGCAAAATGTTTGCTTTATTGTTTGTTACACGCATTTTTTACTGTTGCGCCGGAAAAATGAATTTGGAGAGCGAAACAATTGGCCGTAGTTTAAACACTGCTTACTCACAACTCAAGAGGGAGGAAGCGGGAATTTCAGCTTTTCACTGTGAATTTTTTGTCGTACTTACAGCTAAAACAAAGCGTAATGACCCGCACGGCACGCATTTGTTCCCGAACAATCCGAATAGGCCATTTTTCATCTCGAACAATTGAGGGCGTGCTCCGACACAATTGGCAGAGTATTTTGTCAAGCATTTGTCGTATGAGACTCGAGTTTTTCGTACATGAGTGTGTCATGAGTGCTTTCCTTTCCATACTCATTTAGTTTGGAGTGCCTACTAGACTTGTTGTTGATTTTTTCGTCTGAACAACGACATCCAGTGATTTTCTATATAAACTGGTATAGACGTAATGGAAAAACCTTTTAACATTTAAGTTCATTGCACAATACACGTTTTGAACTCTTATTAGCTTTTCACACTTTAGTTCTATAAGTTTTTTTTACGCTCATCTAACGTTATATTTACAGTAATAAAACATGACAGTATTTTTATTATGAATAGTCACTCCTCATCTAAATAACCTACGAACTAAAATTATTTGCAATAACAACTAAACCTACGTTAAAAAAAACTAGAGCTACAAAATAAAATAAAATTTACAAAATTTACTACTTATATGTTTATGTTTTTAATCACCTGGCGAATATCAGCCATACCGATAGTCATAAAATCTCTCCTTATGGTTTTCATGGCGGCTGGAGAGCGGCTCGGAATTTTTCGTTTTACTTTACGACGGCGCGCACTGTCGCGTAGAAAATATTGGCTCAGCGGAATAGCTCGTAAAGAAAGCCGTTTCTTTCCACGGGTTACGCACCGCAAGTACGCCACCCTGCTACTTATATTTATTAGATTTTATACGCGGATTGTGTTATGGAGACGTGTTGAGAGCTGGTTCAAGATATTAGGCTTGTTTTTGGCTGTGATTCGGATGGCTGCGCTGGTTTTATTTAGCGTAAAAGTGAACTCTATTTTCTTAGCATAGAACAGCTAGGTTAGGTAACCTAACTTCTACCTATATATTCTACCAATGGTGTTTCAAACAGTTTCAAAGTATTTGGTTTTGTACTCAACTGTTGCAAAATGTTTACAACGTCTGATAGCACATTAGAAGCTAATAAAATAATCTATCATTTAGAATTGATGCAATGAACATTGGCATTTTTTGGCCTATGCTATACTATAAATTATCCAACAACCGTTCTATAGGCATGTTATACCACCTACAAAATAGTACAAACGAATCTATCCAATATTCGAGAATGGTAAACTAAAAAATAAATGCTAGCGGATTGAAAGATTAAGTCCGTCTACACCCGGTAGGTACACCCGGTCAGTTTGTCCGACCGGGCGCCCGGCAGCAGATTGTTAGACCACGTTTCACAGAATAGTTCTCGTGGACGATTTCAGAACTATTTTTTTTGTATGTAGTTACTCAGATTTACAGTCTAACATTAAATAACTAGCGCCGCCATTAAAGGAACTATTCGGTGAAACGCACTTTAGTACGTTTTGCCGGTTCACCTCCGATCCCTCCTCGCACATCATTATTCACGTTAAGTGGACAGCTCGGGCAGGCTAGTAGATGGGTAAAAACCCAACTGAATATGTACTACCGGATATGGTTAATTTAAACTCGTATATATTATTGGGTAGAGTACTTAGTTATAATCTTCTTTTTCGTCGAATTTTCGTTGACATATAATTTTGGGCACGCTCTTTTCGGCGCTACATATTTGGTTTTAGGTCTCCAACATGTGTTCTTTTCCCTCGATATTAAAAAAATTCCCCTTACATTTCGTTTTCTCCATTTACACACATAAGCTAGCAATTTATAATTGATAATTTACATTTGTCCCCGCTGTTGTAGCTACTCCGTTTCTGGAACACAAACGACAAAAACTGACAACGTGGGTACATTGTCAGATTTGTTACATGAGTTTATCCGTTTACTTACCTAAAAATTCAAACACTTTACACATAGAGTCTTTATCCATCTCTATCCAATTCTGAAGATGAGAAAACAAAGTATACTCCTATATCGTATATAAATCGGATCTGCAAACAGCATGTACCGTATCGGTTGTTTGGCCTCGTCTCGGCGACAATACCCACGCGGACAGGAGACAGTTGCACGAAATTCCCGACTATCACACAGATGGCAATGCAACTAGGGCTGACACACGGGAAAATGTATTATCTAGCGATATACAGGGTGTTTGTGACAGCCAGGCAAATATTAATACCATGACTTCAGGCCATGATTCTGAGGCGGAAAACACAGAAAATTTTTGCAGGAAAATTCCAAAATTTTGCGACATTTTTTTCATATTTTCAGAAAAAAAATAATTTTGTTCGTTTAATTAGGCCTTAGGTAATGACTTAAAAATAAAATTTTAACTAAAAGATGATTTAAAAAAAAAGTTGCTCCCTAAAATAACTGATCAACCCTAATGGAGAGTCACAAGTGATCCAAAAAACAGCAACATGTCACACAATAACCAATAAGCCTATTTAATTAGTCACAGGATCGCCCGATACAATTGGCGCGGAGAGCAAAGATTACTGAAAATCAAATCAAAAATACATTTCCTGGGAGTTTTAACACTGTCGTATAACTCAACACAATGGTACTTGTTCAGTCTATTTGTCTGGCTGTCACCCACACCCTGTATATGATCATTACTGGTTGGTATAGCTAAAGGCTCTGAGGTGCATGTATTTATTGGCCCTAATAGATCAGTAAATATAAAATTTTAGCCAATATAATCAAAAAGTATAAGTTATTGGAACTTTCACTATGGGTGCGCCCACCACCTACACCCTCCACTGACCCTGACTGAATGTTTGAACTTCCGAATTGTAACGCCTTATACAATTTTATTTATAGAACTACAACTTAAAAATGCTAGTACCTACCTTTGTAAGTACCCATACTTACAAAGGTTGCTATAAATAAAAAAAGCTTTATTAGAACTACTCATTGTATAACATAATATGTAGGTATTTATTTATTTTTTATTTATTTATTTATTTTATATAGAACACCAAACAGCACAACAAAATAATTATGCTAGTTATAAATTAACCTTAACATAAGCCAAGAAGCAGGTGTCCCTAACGTAACATAACATTTTATCACTGAGCGGACAATTCTTTTAGTAGGTACATATAGTTTTTGTTTTATAAGCTATGATACAAAAAATAAGTTATGAAAATGTAAATGTTACTTATCTCTTGACACGCAGATACAAGTCAGGGCAGTACATTATTAAAATTAACAATGGAAGGCAGGAGATGCATAATGATAATTAAGTTACAAATAATAAGTTATGAAAATGTAAATATTAAATTAAAATTAAATTACTAGGTATAGTTATTTTTCCATTATATACATTTAACCAAATCAAAGAATAAAATTATCATCAAGCATCTCATTAAATAAAAAAGCAGGTTCAAATCTATTCAATAGGAATCTTACGTCGATCCGTACTAACATGCAAAATCCTCGTACAACCTCTTTATTGAAAGTCCCACATACTTGATCCCAATAGTAGGTATGTGGATCTCGTGTAGTGGTTTGTTTGAAGATAATGGGGTGCAGGGGCGAGGAGACAGTAACATCGGGCACGGGATCCCCCGTCTGTCACAGCTCCCAGTGTACTAGGGGTGGCTGTGTCACTATTATTATTGTTCAACCATTAATACTTGTTAAAATTTGTTTGTGAGAAATTGTGGTTTTGTGATCCTTCCTTTTGTTTGTATTATTTGGTACATCCAAATATCATCTATTTTATTAAAGGAGAAAAAGTTGTAAAAAATACTGTACCTACATATCTTATTATTATTCTTTATTGTACACAAATATAATATATATATCTGTATGTATGTATATAAAATCTGCTGATAAACAAGAAAAATAGCGTAGCGTTAAATGTGTTATCAGAATCTATGGGCCTATTACCTGAAATAAATGAATTTTGAATTTTTGTTGCAACGAAAAGCTATAATAATAATATTGTTACTATGGAGATTGGTAGGAGTGCTAAAAATGTTGAGTAAATTAGTTAAATTGGTACCTAACAATATTGTTGGGGTAGGTATGAGAAAGAAAAATCTAAAGCACTTCTTCATATTTTTGTTTCTATTGATTTAAAAGGTGCGATCAAAAGAGTTAGGCGTTATATCAGAAATTTCAGAGGATTATGGCCGTAAACGACCATCTATGGTTATTAAAAAATCATCCGTTTATCGTACCTACAGTAATACAGACAAAATAGCAAAGATACAAAAAAGTCACATCAAAACCCCTTCAAATTCAACAGCACTTTAGTTGACAACCCTATAACCTCGGCGTCACAAACCATTTGCGAAAATTCAACAATCCAATTGCATTACAGGGATCCGCGGAGATCCACACTCGTCTCTTTGATCCGCCGATAAAATAGACGTAACCTGATTGATGGGTCTGCCTGTACCTACGGAGATGATGAATGTATTTCTGTATCGCTTTGAACTCTTTCTCATTTTAGGTAGGTACTTATGATGTTTTTCTTCCTGTAGGTTTAGCTTTTGATTATCGGAAGGGCTAGCCGTGGTAAATAATAATATTAAGTATATTTGTTCCTTGGGTATTTAGGCTGCCTGTCGCCGAAAAACTGATTAATATTAACCAATAGGAAAAAAGTTAATATTTATCCGTTTCTCCTCTTCGAAACCTCGCTCCGGTGAACAGGTAGCCTTAAAGTAGTATATTAGCGTATGTTCATCCATTACAGCTCAGTGATTGGACAGTCCGATCGTTACGTTAATGTCAGCAGTCGGCTAGAAAGATGACCAGAGCAGACAGACGTGATCTTCTAATTAACACTAATGAGCGAATAAATGACCCACCTCATAGCCTTTTATAAGTTACGTTTGCAGTAACGTATAAATCTACGTTAGCCTGGTACAAATGAAAAGAAACGGGAAGACGTTCTGGGATCAAATGTGCCTCATTTGTAGCCCGTCGCCATGTGGCCGGAGCAACATAATATACTGATGTCAACTATCCTAATATTATTATAAGAACCTGATCTATTATTTTGCCCACTTTATCTTGGATCCCTAATTTACCTTACTGCTGATTAAATACATTCATTACTGTGATAAATTATACATGATTAGAAGCGTGTTCCTTCCAGAATTCACTCTTTGGTGGTGGTGTACTCGTATGTCGCATGACATATTTAAATAAAGATAAGATAGCCTTGAAATTGATCTATAGGTATAATATTCGTCAGGATTCATGAGATATGGTACAGGAACACATCTTGGTATTTTACCTATCCTCTATCTATTTATCAAGATATTTATATATCAAGTTTAAGCTCCAGCCCATTATTATACAAAGTTAAATTGAAAAATCTACATAAAACTCTACACTCAATTAAAATTGAAACAGTTTCAATTGACGCCAATAAATTCGTTTGGCTAGTTTATTCGTTTACGTAAACTTTGAGATTGGGTCTAACAAGGCTGGGCGAAGCTAGACGTGGGAGGGGGAGCTCGGCGGTGATTTCTACTCTTAAAATCCAATTTAAATGCATTCCTCTGTGGCACAGGAGACCCGATACGCTCCGGGGGCCAATTAACTTATTCATCCTTAACATTTCATTGCTCAACTTTGATAGTACCCACTTTACTTTCTGCGTTTAACCCTTCTTCCAGTAACGCTGCGGTCGGATTTTCCTGATTTATTCACGATTCGCTGAGTGATTTATTTTATGACCACTGCTTTGTTTTGTTTTAGAGTGAGAAGTGGGTGTGTATTTTGTTAAGTTTTTGAAGCTTTTTATGTAGTAAATGATTTTTGAAAATAAATTTAAAATTGTTGTGAAATATTTTTTATTTAGAACCTTAGCCTAAAGTGCTTTACACGTAAGGCTAATATTAATTATATCAGTGACGGATATTATCTACTCATATTTTTTAGAAGTGTCAAAAGACTCGGCCCAACTTTTCAATAGATCGGAATTAAGTTCCGTCTTTCTCAAGTACAAATGATTAAACTGATAAGTTATAAACTGACAAGTTACGTCTCAAATATAATATCAGCAATTACATCCTAAAAATATTATTTGGTTCCTTCCAAAGTCTCGACCAAGTCATTTAAAATGCAATTTAAACATTCTAATAGAAAGTTCGCACTAAGAATTGTTGCAAAGTGTAATGGGTTCAGGTGAAATTAACGCAGAAAAATAGGAAAAGTTTGAATGAGTTTCTTAGCGAGTTTTTTTTCCGAGTAGCCCAGTGATTGTAAACTGCTGAATTTATAATGCCATTCTCGAAGCCCACTTCATCGGGAAAGTTTTAAAACAGTTCGTAATTTTACTGCCGACATCCATTGAAGGTAAATTCAATATCCGAAAAGTTGCAAAAACAATTTTCCATCACCACTTTTAGCAGAGCTAGTTTGCTTCTCTGGAAAAATATTTTAGTTAGTAAAATTTTATTTTTTACCTACTTATTGTTTTGTTTGCATTTTACATAAAAATCTGCGCGTATAATGCTTACTTACGAAAACACCTAAATCCGTGCAAAAAAGAAATATCCCTATTAGCATTTGGTTATAAAAATAAACGTTGCTTTTCCGAACCTCTTCAGACCCTATTTATTTGTAAAGGATGCGATGACTCAAGCAGATTCGCCAGATATCTGCTCGCCCTTAGCGGATTACTCGCAAGTCTTTTATACAAGAAGGCCAGTATCATCACTACTTAAGGATATTAAAATCGCCTTTATTTGTGTAAGCCTGTTTTCCTTTCGGCAAAGCATTTATTTTAATAATCCTTATGAAGCGCCGCTTTATTTGTAGCTGATAAAAAAATTAGGTGACTATACAAATTATACCAAGGTGCATTCCATTATATTATATTACAGTTCCACACACAGGTCGAAATTCCCATAGATCGTGTAAAGGTAATGTTAAAAACAATCACTGGAGATAAAATAGGTAAAGGTCACCAGCAATAACTTAATGATCTTGTACCTATTTATTTTGAACCTAATTACGCTGTTATCAAACGTGTCACCCGAGACAGAGAGCATACAAATAATCAAATTATATTTTAAGTTAATTACTGGGGCGAGCTTAAGTTTTAGTTTAAGTAAATTCTTTGAACAGTGACGTCTTATTGTAAAATATTTTTACTTTACTTTTGACCTAATTCAAGTTGGTGAGTAGATTAATAGTTAATTGCTAATTTGTTTAACGATTAACCTCATTAATATTTTTGGGTTAATTTTGCTAGTATTTTTGAATATTTGTTGATTGCTTATGCTCAGTTGTTCAACTTGTTGTTAGCAAAGCAGACATGAATAAGTGGTTGGTGATGTTGTTGGTGCTGACGGCCGTGTTGGCGCTGTCTGAAGGAAGACCCTCCTGTTCGTAAGTTTCCTACTCTACCCATTATGGCCTATGAAAGTAAACTTCAAATTTAGTGTTTTTAACATATTGATTGAATGCGTTTAGTTTCTGTTCCCAGCAATTACCTGCCCAGTTATAAAAACCTTGGTCGTGGTCGATTCCCACTCGGGAGAAGAATTTTTTCCATTTTCTTTATTAATAATTTCACAATATTAAAACCTTATTAAAAGCTTGTTTTTGTAAATTATCTTTATTTATGGTAACTTTATATGCGTACAAAAAAATACTATAAAAATTTATATAATGTTTTTCTGCTCGCAATCACAATAATACCTAATAGCTACTTCGCAATTTCTGGGAACATTATTTTTAAATTGCATGTAGGAAAATTCTATCCAACACCAAATAAATAAATAAAAGTTAATAGGTAGAGTACGAGTTTATATACTTTGAATATTTGTAATGGATTAAAAAAAATCACAACATCTACATAGTTGGCATAAGATCTCATGATTTTAAGGTAGAAAATATTTACTAATGCTACTTTATGTTACAGTAGAGGTCATCATGGTTCCAAATGCGACAGAGACAATGAAATAGACAGCGACAGCAGTGACGAAGTAAGTACTTTTTTACTATACATCGTGTAACGGACAGCAGACCACATTTTTTACACATATACAGGGTGTGTGTGACAGCCAGGCAAATACTGAAATACTGAGCAAGTACCATTGTTTTGAGTTATACGACAGTGTTGTTACTTGCAGGAAAGGCATTATTAATTTGATTAGCAGTAAATTTTGCCTACCGCGCCAATTGTATCGGGTGATCCTGTGACTAGGTAAATAGGCTTATTGGTTATTGTGTGATACATTGCTGTATTTTGGATCACTTGTGACTCTTTTTTTAAAAACTACCATAGATATAATTTTTTTTAAAGTCATTATCTAAGGCTTACTTAAACAAACTGTATTATTTATTTTTCCTGTTTTTTTTAAGTCTGAAAATTTTGGAATTTTTCTGCAAAATTTTTCAGTGGTTTTCGCGTTACAATCATGGTCTGAAGTCGCCATATCAATATTTGCCTGGCTGTCACAAACACCCTGCTTTAAAATTAAATATTACATAATATCATACATAAATATCCACATTGTATTTAAATTAGTAACATTTTAAATTATTGTTTTTTATTTATATCTAGTTATTACGTATAAACTAATTCATCTATATTATTTGATATCATTTTTTATATCAATCTTCGTTCAGAATTTCCAGTTTTTTAAATTGTTTTTAAAATCTTCTGAGTTACTTGTTTGACAGAGACATTTCTATGTAACCTTTGTCAGGTCTAATGATATTAAGTTTGGTATTGCCGAAATATTTGTGAATCCCGTTTAATTTGAACCAAATAAAAAACCAGAACCAACCTTTTTATTTCATTTATACCTAGCCTATGTCTAACTGCCAATTCCCTTAACATGTGTACCTTGTTACGTTAGGTATAAATCAAATTTTCCGTAAAATAATATACTATGCAATAACATGTTTTATCAGCAACATAGATATCCTCGCAAGGCCAAATTAGTGCGCCTGAGTTGTGTCGATAACGTATTTGGAACGAGAGCAGAGGTGAAGGCGCCACTGTTTATGTTGTTTTATTATTAATAATTAATAAAGATATAAATGAAAATTTTTATTTCAATAACTATGAGTAAAATTATCCATATCGGTAGTTAGATTCAAAGTAAGTATTATTTGAATTTTCTATTGACTTTCTATTGACTACAAATGAGTCTTTGTTATTAAAACATCGTTGTATGTATTACCTATGAAAACGTCTAAATAAATACTTTTTATAAATCTTATAAATTTATATCATAAATCAAGGTACCTACTCTCAACTTTAACACTTTGATTGCGAGAATATTTTCAGAGTACGGTTGCAAAGCAAATAGATGATTAATAAAATAATTTTATTGATCATTCATTTGTCAAAAATACATAATATTATTTTTACCTAATATTAAAAATAATAAATATACAGGGTGAAACAAAAGAGTTATGTAAAGCAAAACGCAATAAGATAGCTTATTACGAGTATAACCACTAGAAAAGAAATGTGTATTTTTTCAGACAGTATGGAGAAAATCCTAAAGAACTCATGAATGTTTATACAATCTCAATCAATGGTGGGCTTTTTTCCTAGCATTTCCCTAAAATATGCATAAATAAGTTTGTTATAAAATGTATCTATAACATTACAGAGTCACGGCAAGAAGAAAAAGAATAAATGTGATTCCTCGTCGTCATCTTCTTCATCTTCGTCATCGTCATCGTCCGAGGAAGATTGTGAGAAGGTAAAGGTGTTAATAGCTGTAATTATTTAAAAAAATACCTAAACCCACAAGTACTACCGAATTTTAAACAATTAATTAAAATAACGTTTGACATGTCAGCCATCGGACAAGATGATACGAGAAATTAGAAATGGCCCTTTACCAAATCTCCTTCAAATGTATTGGCAGAATTTTATAAATTAAAATAAATAATGCTACAGCTGTCAAGCGTTCCATAATGAAAGTACCCATTTACATCAGCGGCAGGCACTACAAAAGTATAGGATTGACGAAAATAAATGTTTGAAGACTACTCAAAATCCGTAGAGTAGGTACGGTGGTGTGCACGGTAAAACACTCCAATTTGTTGGAGAATGTTCGTTGCGTCGGGTTTCTTCGAGCGAGCCTCAATTGCGGCCTTAATGAGCAATAATGAAACTGTGCTCCTAACTTTTATGAGGAGTATTATTTTTATTTTTACTCGAACAGTTATTTTAACAACATCCGTAGTTTTGGATATTTAAGTAGCTGCTCCTGCTTTTGCTTATGTCAAGCGATCAGAGTTATAAAAGTTATAGATAGTTAAAATAGGTTTTATAAATGCTTTATTTACGGTGTTTTTTTATGTTTCATTTATACTAGACAAAGGATGATGGGCGCCAAAGTATAGAATCTGGTAACGGCACCAATCGATATAAATGACCGAAGAGCTACATATGTAGATCTGATTCACTATCCGATTAGAGCAATCCTGCCTTGAAAATTATTTATTTTAAATTTTTTTGTGACATTTTTCTTTATTTTGGCATAGTATTCTTATTTACATACATTATACATGATTATGATCATCATTGATTATTATCATTGGTTATATTTTTTGGAGTAAATAAAATAAGTTCAAGGTAAGGTAGGTTTTTCATTTAATGTGAAATGAAATTCATACACTTACTGAGTACATGTTACTATTCTTCATCTAATAACGCTATTTAAAAATAATACTGGCTCAGTAAAGCCCACATGTCTAGCGTATCCTAAATACCACACAATGGAAAAAATATGCGCACAGGAACCTACTGTACGGCGTCCAAACATGTACAATGATGTTGTGATATGTTTCTATTTCTATCCAACAATATGTAGCAAAAATATTGTTTTGCTCTGACATATCTGGACTGTATGCGTGCATGCAAAAGCAACGCATCTTCGTGACTTCCGTATTCTGTTATGTTCTCTAAGGCAGTTTCTCTATATGTTTCTATACAGGATGATTTTTAGTCGTCAACGTTCCCGAAAACTACGGAATCTCCTCATCATCACGATCATTCTTCTCCATGGAAGCATACCTGGGAAGTGTCTGGTTTCCAAAATATTAGGATCCAAAGTTGAGTAAATAGACTGCGTTTTTCTGCATAAATGCACATAGACGCGCGTAGCAAGATTTTTTCACGAGAAATAATTAATATTATATAGTACTACTAGACACCATAAATATCGCCCGATCAAGTAATAAAAATAAAAAAATCATTTTTTTTCCCAGCATTTTTTTGGCATAAACTTACTTTATTTGATGTATAGAGTACGTACCCTTAGTTAATGGTGGCCACAAAAAAACACCCTGTATATCTAATAAACGAATTGTGGTTGTGGTATTTTTTTTAATAGATCACACCTAAGTAAGCGACTTTTAAAATCCTAAGATATGATTTTTAAAAATTGTTATTAGAACTAAAAATTCTATATTTTCCGAAGAGTATAGTTCAAAATGGACAATTTGTAGGGGTTGGTAGTCATAGCACTTTTTTGTTTACTTAATTAGGGTTATCAAACGACGTATTGATTGAACACAAGTGCCAGCCGATATCAAAATACCCATAATCCTTTAATAAAATTCAAAAACGGCAAGGAAAATAAATTAATTGTCGATAAGAGAACTCTCTGCATCATACTTACTACATACACGTGTAAAACATTTCAGGGAAAGAAAAATGATTCATCGTCCTCCTCTTCATCTTCATCATCATCGTCATCTTCTTCTTCATCATCCTCGGAGGAAGACAATAAGTGTGATGATGATTCAAACGAGAAGAACCATGTAAGTTTCCACATACATACAAGTTTTATCTAGGTACCTTACATAAATATGCTCAAGGTACCTTACCTATTTTATTAAATCACTGTCAACTGTAAATGGCATATAATAAATAATAATAAAAACGTAGGTAGATAAATATTAACAACAAACATTATGCGGATAGACTGCCCAATACTAACAAATTATATTTTTTATTTGCACCGGATTATTTTTACATTATGTACCTATAAAGAAAAAATGCAAGTTTAAAATGAAGATAATTAGATTTATTTGCACATTGCTGAGATCATAAATAAAATTTAAAAAGATTTTTTTCTTTTTCAGCACAAGAAATCAAAACATGTAAGACCGAAGCACTGTAAGAAGTAAAAAGTAGAATAAGAGCCCAGGGATCAATCTTTGATAATTTTCATAGATTATCTTGTTAATTTATGAATATTTAAAAAATAAAAGTTTTAAAACTTATACTTATCTGTAAATCCAATGGATGTCTACCATTACAGGGAGCAACCTTTTTATGTTGGCTTGGTTACAAAAGATAGCAACAAATGCAAAGTTTTCAAGTCGTTAAACTGTTCATTACAGAATGGTATGATATTTACGAGGATGTAAGAGAACTGAAAGGCAGGTAACATTTAAACACTAAAAATTATATGAAAAAGTAGAAAAACTCACGCATCTTCGCCAAAAAAATTACACCGCAATACGAGAAACAGCATCTTTGCCAACAGAAAAAAGTGTAACTATTTATTTATTCAAATATATGTTTGAATATATAACTATCTAATACGTAACTATTTTCTCTAGATTTTATATATTTTTCACACGAACCTACTTACCATTCGCCTACTTTTCATAACATATTATCGACAAGTGTAGTGAATTTGCTTGTACCATCAATTATGATTGCCAATAAGCTTTTAAATTTATTATCGTTCAAGTAAATTTCAGAGTTAATTAATCCATAAATTGCAGTCATTACATTATGGCTTTCGGCTTCGTTTTATTTTATTGTTTTCAATTGTTCGTACGTTATTTCGTTTTAAATGCCATTTTACAAGGGCGATTATCTTTAAAGTTTCAGTTAAAGATGTGTTGTTGCAATGCAGTATTTGCTGACGATGATTCAATAATTTCGAGATCTCCCTGAGTTTAACTAAAACCACATATCAGCCTTCGATTTTAATTGGTAGAGACTTAAGGAAAACAACCGAGGTAGGTACAATGTTTTTATTGAATCACCAGCACACAGTATCAAATAATTTTGCAGTAAAAACTATGTACATATTTAATGATTACGTTTTTTTGCTATAATCGTAACTAATTTTTTTTATATATCTATTTTAAATAAAGTTACTTATAATGTTATGATTTGCCAAATTTAATTTCGTAGACAGATTGTTTTTTCACACAGTGTGTCTCTGATGGGGAAAACCATAATATGAAGTCCACCTTATTATTAAACATATCTTTATTCATCAGGAGTCACCGGATGTACTTGAAACAAAAGAGGGTCCTTAGGAGTAGGTAATGTACTAGGTTCATTGTGATCTATGGCACTGAGGGGAACACTCGGACCCATCCGTTTGTTAATAGATGGTATTATTTCAACTTCGGTATTCGGATCTTTAGTCGTTTGTAAATCTATTAGCTTCTCTAAAAGTTTATTAATATTGTCAGGTTTGTCATTGTCAAGTTTTTCTTGACTGGATATTCTATAGTCATCGTCTCGATTGCTCCATCTATCTCTAGGAGGTGGTGGGCCCCTGTGATCCGGCGGTGGTCCTCTATGATCCGGTGGTGGTCCCCATTTATCTGGTGGCGGCCTCATGTGATCTGGTGGTGGTGGAGGAGGAGGTGGGCCTCTATGGCCTGGCGGTGGCCCCCATCTATCTGGTGGTGGTCCTATGTGATCTGGCGGCGGTCCTCGGTGATCAGGAGGTGGTCCTTTATTGCCGTAATCACGGTCTCTCCAGGAATCTGGGGGAGGACCTCTGTGATCTGGTGGTGGAGGAAGAGGTGGGCCTCTATGGTCTGGTGGTGGCCCCCATCTATCTGGTGGCGGCCCCCTGTGATCAGGTGGTGGAGGAGGATGTGGGCCTCTATGGTCAGGCGGTGGCCCCCATCTATCTGGTGGCGGCTCCCTGTGATCTGGTGGTGGAGGAGGAGGAGGTGGGCCGCTATGATCTGGTGATAGCCCCCATCTATCTGGTGGCGGCCCCCTGTGATCTGGTGGTGGAGGAGGAGGAGGTGGGCCTCTATGATCTGGCGGTAGCCCCCATCTATCTGGTGGTGGTCCTCTGTGATCTGGCGGCGGTCCTCGGTGATCAGGAGGTGGTCCTCTATTGTCGTAATCACGGTCTCTCCAGGAATCTGGGGGAGGACCTCTGTGATCTGGTGGTGGAGGAGGAGGTGGGCCTCTGTTATCTGGGGGAGGAAAATATCGGTCAGGTGGTGGGCCCCAAGGGTCATGTGGAGGTCCACGGTGATTAGGTGGTGGTCCCCAATGATCATGTGGAGGTCCAGGGTGATCAGGTGGTGGTCCCCAATGGTCATGTGGGGGTCCACGGTGATCAGGTGGTTGGCCCCACTTGTCCTGTGGAGGTCCACGATGATCAGGCGGTGGGCCCCAACGATCATGCGGGGGTCCACGGTGATCAGACGGTGGGCCCCACTTGTCCTGTGGAGGTCCTCGATGATCAGGCGGTGGGCCCCAATGATCATGTGGAGGTCCACGGTGATCAGGCGGTGGGCCCCAACAGTCAGGCGGGGGCCCATGGTGATCAGGAGGCGGACGCCCATAATTATACGGTTTGTCATAATTATCAGGTGGTGGTCGATGGTGCTCTGGCGGTGGACCCTGCCGATCATAAAGATCAGATGGCGGGCCATAGCGATTAGGTGATAAAGGATTATCTTTTGAAGCCCATTCCGAAATAGGTTGCTCGGACGATGTGACTTTACCCTCTTTTAAAACTGATTCTTGTCGTATCGATTGTTCGGACTTCCACTCATCAAACCCACTCTTACCTTGATCTGCGGATTCTGCATTACCAAACACTTCTTTTAAAATATCCGATACTTCAGTAGCAGACTGCGCATTTATATTTGTTCCAGAAATAAAACTTATTTCATTTTTATTATTAGCATCTACATTATTTGCAGCAATTTCATTTTGTGTGTCATTAAACCATTCTTGGCTCTGGGGAGAGCGGCGATCTAAAAACAATAAGACTTTGTAAAATAGGTTAACATAGTGTTTATATATGTACCTAATTAGTAATAGTTTCTTATACTGGTTCAGTACAAAAAACTTTAATTCTTGTTCATGTGGCTGTTTTACCGAATACAACTTAGGGTAATAAACGATTAACGATATTTTATTAAAAGCCCACTTTATACATATTAAAACACACGAAATTCATTGTTTATCTTTTTTTAAAAAAGATTGTATGAACACTGAGTTTAGTTTATGTTCATACGATTTGTAATAATAAACATTTGATTGCGCGCGCAAGTTTATCATGATGTCTCATACTTTTATACCTTGGTATTTATATCCGATAGCCCATTTGCACCTAAGTACTAACTGTCTATAAAGGATTATGTTTCTTATTAATTTTCTTCACGGCGATGACGTAAATAAGTTCAGTCATTAAATTATTTACTATTACTCGTTTCTAGTGAAACTTATCTACTTTTAAAAATGAGGGGAAATATCTGGAGATAGTAGGTAAATATTTTATTTGTAATTTTATAAGTAAATATTATGCAGTCTTACCTCGTAAATGCCCAGCATCTAGGTCCCCGACAATACATGTAGCGCAAAATATAGAAACAGCAATATACGTTATCATGACGAACCTAATAATTTCCGCATTATAATTTACTTCAATACACGAACCACGCAACACTTGTCCAAAGTAGATCTGTTGGAACTAGCGATGAGACCCGTTTGTTACAGATAAACCGGTTTCGAATTACCGATGATAACAGAATAGATCTGCGCTGGATATCGGATTTGACAGCTATGAGATTAGCAAAAAACATTGCGATAAGAGAACATTGTGTTAAATCGTACAAATTATATTGCGTTGTTTTATTTACATTGGCTGAATGTGTATAATTAACTTAAAACTGGGAAAGAAGAAATATTTTATATAATATCTTTGTTTGAATCAAGTCTGGTCTATATCACAACGTTTCTTACCTAGATAATCCCTATACAGGCAGAGTTTTTCTAAATCTATCTACTTACCTAATCTTTATCTACCTTTGAGTTTAGACTGCATATAGGTATCTAACAATTAATAACATGGATGCAATGATCAAACCCAAACTGCAATCTTTACCTAGTAGATCACAATTTTACTTGAAATTTTTTAATTTCCTTTAAAACAGTGTGTAATGAAAACATTGTTTGGGCCCGGTCAGGCATTTTAATCACGAATGCCGCTGAAGCTCTATTCTGGACATTTTTCAACGCACACTGCGGCGGGTGGATCCGCTCAAAGGGCAACGTCGCATAGCGACAATAAATTAACATGAGCCGCATCTTTCAATTAACTAGGTATCTGGAACGTGATCGGAAAAATACTAACTCTCTTTACGTAACAGTGAAGTAAAGTTGGTAAAGTATCATCAGGTAAATAGGAAGCGAATAAATATGAATTAGCGAATATTATTTGCGTTTGGTCTGTTAAGCTTTTAGTTTACGAACTAAATTAGTATTCTTTAATATGAACGAATGAAGTTACTGAGGCGTGTCTATATTGCAGGCTCCCGTAACGAGGTATTCACAATAATAGACTAAAGAGCCCTTAGACTTATCAGATAGATGCCGGAACTGTTCCGGGTAAACTAAGTAAATTAAATCATTGAAATTAGGTTCATCGGATATATTTATAGAGGCAAGTATAATTATTCTCTTTAAGGGCAAGGACTTGTTAGTTTAGAGATTAATCTTTTAGATTAGTATATTTTGTACATTTTCAACTGTATGCTACTTACTAAG
This sequence comes from Carposina sasakii, assembly GCA_014607495.2. NCBI lineage: Eukaryota > Metazoa > Arthropoda > Insecta > Lepidoptera > Carposinidae > Carposina > Carposina sasakii. The sequence continues at coordinate 8,768,068 of CP053154.1, forward strand.
TAAATATATACCTATATATGGGTATTGGAATCTATGTTCGTTCATTTGTTTTTCATTTCTATTTAAGGCGCACTTCTTGAACATGCCTGATGTTACTATCCCGCTATCACCTATGGCCAGCCTATGGCTATCAGTTTATATACTAAGGAACATCACGTAGTACGTAGGTACATAGAAAGAACGTACTACTTAGGTACATATATTTGTATCACCCACGCACTTCTTATTTCATGTTGGAGTAACCTGAGGTTATTGTACCTACCACTGATTACAGTAAACTGTTAATATGTAATGCTCTCATATCTAGAGAATTGTAGCAAACTCAGCCTGATCTACAATAATATACAGCTTCGCCGCTGCCACCGTATTGCCGTCGAGTTGTCATTAGGTCCCCACTTTTACTGATAAACTTTTATAAAATTTTTAATAAAGAAATGGAAAAAATTCCTCACCCGGGTGGGAATCGAACCCACGACCTCTGCATTCCGCGTGTCAGCGCTCTCACCACTGAGCCACCGGGTCAATTACTCGGATGACGAATTTTACCATCTCTTTTCTAAATTACATATTGGCAACGTTATTTTTCATCCCGATAGCTATACACTAGCCAAATCTCGGCAAACAAAGCTGAATCCCTCAGCACAATGTTTAAAGATGAAACGATCAACCATATCCTAACGGATTATATTAATGGAGAAGTGTTTTTATAAATTTATCTTAGTCAAGATATTATATATTATAAAATTATGAATAAAGAAATGGAAAAAATTCCTCACCCGGGTGGGAATCGAACCCACGACCTCTGCATTCCGCGTGTCAGCGCTCTCACCACTGAGCCACCGGGTCAATTACTCGGATGACGAATTTTACCATCTCTTTTCTAAATTACATATTGGCAACGTTATTTTTCATCCCGATAGCTATACACTAGCCAAATCTCGGCAAACAAAGCTGAATCCCTCAGCACAATGTTTAAAGATGAAACGATCAACCATATCCTAACGGATTATATTAATGGAGAAGTGTTTTTATAAATTTATCTTAGTCAAGATATTATAAAATTATTAATAAAGAAATGGAAAAAATTCCTCACCCGGGTGGGAATCGAACCCACGACCTCTGCATTCCGCGTGTCAGCGCTCTCACCACTGAGCCACCGGGTCAATTACTCGGATGACGAATTTTACCATCTCTTTTCTAAATTACATATTGGCAACGTTATTTTTCATCCCGATAGCTATACACTAGCCAAATCTCGGCAAACAAAGCTGAATCCCTCAGCACAATGTTTAAAGATGAAACGATCAACCATATCCTAACGGATTATATTAATGGAGAAGTGTTTTTATAAATTTATCTTAGTCAAGATATTATATATTATAAAATTATGAATAAAGAAATGGAAAAAATTCCTCACCCGGGTGGGAATCGAACCCACGACCTCTGCATTCCTTACTTTTTTAAATGTTCTACACTGTCTTATTTACTTACTAGTGGACGCCCGCAACTCCGTCTGCGTGGACTGGCAAAAAATCAAGATGTCGAAATTATCCCGGATAAAAGCATTTTCCTGGGATAATGAGTAGCCTTTATGTTAAATGGGACCTGTCACAATACATTCCTGGAAACTGCATCGAAATCGGTTCAGTCGTTTCTGAGATTAGCGTGCACAAACATACAGATATATAGACGAACAGACAAAATGGAAAAACATTGTTTTGGTTTCTCTTGCGTGTATAAAGGCTGCATTATAAATTTTCAATATATTTTCCATGTACAGAAATCGATCCGTTTCAATTTTATTATATGTATATATGACTGTGGGGGACCCACAATGCTCATCAAATAGTACGTTGCACGACTGATTGGACTTGTACGAGATATATGAGAATTTTCTTCTCCACTGTCTGTCTTGCGTTTGTGATGATATCAATAGGATGAATTGTTAAATTGTATTTATATAATATTATCGTTTTTTTACAACAATTGATTTTACTTATCTACAATACTTTTTAGAATATGAGCAAAAATATGATTTTTTCCAATAAATGTAAATAAATGTTGTTATATGTTTTTTAAGAACTAATTTGCTAAACCGATATATATTTTTTGGGCCTTTAAGATTAAAATACAAATAGGCTAATCAGTTAATTCTCTATTAAAAATATGAATAAATCAGACCTTGTTTGAATAGGCACGAGTTCTGTGCGTGTATAAAAACCATACTCAAACTGTTGTGCGCTCAGATGTCACAATCTGTAAGGTTTAAAATAGATTGTTTGCACAGTATTCGAAGGATATGCGTAGTTTAGTATCGTTTAACAAAAATCGGTTCGAAGAAGATTTCTTATCAGAACTAACAACGACTTTATAAACCAAATGGTTTTTATTAAAATACGTGATTGCTCGTGACCAAGATTAAAATATATTCTGAAAATATTGGTTACATATTTTACATGTACGTCATTACACAAATGCATTTTAAGCAGGTTTTATGAGACGGGAACTAGGTATTATGTCATGAACAAACATCTTCTTTTTTCTTCATGGCTCTTGCTCTAGATAGCTGTTGACAGACTGTAGAATCCCAGAATCAAGTATTCTTTTCTCTATGCTAGAATATGATGTCATCAGAGTTCAAGAGTGTCAAGTTTTGAATATGTTACTAATGATTTGTTTAGTTATATGTACTTGCTTCCATGATGCTAGTAGGATACCAGTAACTTTAGCTATTCATTAATGTGTATGACCAGCGGAACTATTAAAGAAGTTAAAAAGTTTAATAGATGTCAATTGCTCCAGTAAGTTCAACTAGTCAATTGCTTGCAAGATTGATGCCCATCAACTCTGTTAATTTTATTCTACTATATACTGCGCAACGATATGATCGTGTCCTGCAATGTTTACCAACATTGCATTACCATTGCTCATATTATCATTTCTCATCAGTATTATCAGTATTAAAGGTTATAAACTCAAAAATAAAGATGTAAATGGTTATGAAGATAGCATTAACGTATTTGAAGATGAAAATATTGACGAAGGTGCGGATATACAATATGTTGACGGCAGTCCCGTAACCAGAGCTAATAAATTGTCCTACAATATTGTCCATCCACAAAATATGGAATACGACGAATATGATAAATTGAAAGACTACGTCATTATAAAGGCTAAAAGAAAACGATTTGACACAACCCCATACAAGTTTATTCGACATTTGGACAAGGTCAAATTCATGGTTATGTGGTTAAACACTTATTGCGAAATGCATCCCGACTGTAACAAGGAAAAATTAAATGAACAACTGCAAGAGGTAAGATTCTAGCAACCCACTCTATTTATAGTTAATTTAATTTCGCCCGCGGTTCGTTCCCTTATAGTCCTTGGTCCTCGGATTCATTCTCATTTTACATAATAATCCTTTTGCTTGAACTTGATTAAATTGATATAAGTACGTACGTATAGTATTCCTTTAGTTTCAATTAAACTATTAATACTTATGGAATAAACATAGTGGTACGCTCGCTCGATTTGTACATGTATAGGTACGTACATAAAAGTACGTAGATAACTTGTAAAAATACACATGTCACACGTATTACATATATTCCACATGAGCCACTAACAGATAAATTTTATTAGTAATTGGTCGAGGAAGTTATCTGGCACGTTTGCACTGGAAGTCGCTAGTTGATAAGCGGCCAGTGTAACATCATGCTGATCTCTCGCCATAAAATAAAATGTTGTGTTTTTTCTCGCGAGTAGTTGTGTTTTGTATTACTGCTGCTTTAGTAAGTCGTTCCTGCGCTGCACCCTTATCAGTCGAAGACTTCATTAGCTTATTCGGGAATCCCGTTAAGGACATTACCAATTACTTATCACAAGACAAATTAGCTAAAGTGAAAGACAACACAGTTACCGAAATTCCAGTTCCCACAAGTACTACTGACTATCACGTTGACAAAAAGATGATAGATGTGCCCCCAAATGTCGAGCATCATATTTGCCGAAATGGTTGGGTGAAGGACAGTAACGGTGTATGCAGATATCCTTGGTAATACAGCTGCGCAGTGCCGTCGCTTTTGTGTCAATAGAACACGTGCTAATTTTCAACTAAAATGAACGCTAAAACTGTGCTTATATTATTCCTATTGATTGGTTTTTGTTGGTCAGTGCAAGGAAAAGTGTTGTTCAATTTTATCGAGAAACTGAAAATGTCGCAGACATCTACGACTACAGAGAAAGGTGTACAAGCTGGTCAAATAATAAAAGTGCCTTATCTAAGTTGCCAGGACGGATCTAGAATGGACCGCAATGGGCGTTGTAGACCGAGATTTTAGAAGTATTGAAGTGTACTCGTGGCATAACAAGTTAATGAACGAACAGAATAGGACAATGATCATAACAATAGTTGTGAAAACAATGATGGTGCTTTTTTTAATAACTAGTTCTTGTGACATAGTGACAGCAAAAGTGGTCTTTAATTTTATTGAAAAACTACAAGGCATTACTGAGAAATTTGAGATTGCTGATAGGAATCTTATAAAAATACCCTATTTAGGTTGTCCTGAAGGATATCGTTTGGACAGACTTGGGAATTGCAGAATAAAGTTTTAAAGGTAATTTTTTTTTTAAATCTGGATTTATATTATTATGTAGGTTATTGTAGATTTTCTGACAGTTATTAAAAGTAAAAAAATAGTACAAATCACATGGACAGATGGCATGAGCGAATCTCCTACCCGAAATTCTGTACGTGACCATACAGAATTTCCGGTAGCAGATTCGCTCACGCCATCTATCCGCCCTCATTATAATACAGTACATAGTTCTTATTTAGGGATCATCCAAAAAAATACGTCACAGGAATTTCAATGATTTTTTGCCCCTCCCGGACAAGGAGGGGTCCTTGTCACGTCTGATCACATCTGGTCACATTTGTGGGACCCCTCTCCCTAGTGTGACGTCACATTCAGCTTTTTTCCCAAATTTATATTTAGAGATTATTGAATGAAAATGCGACGTCACGAAATTTAGGACCTCTCCCACCCCCTTGTCACACAATGTCACAGTTTGACGACCCCTCCCTCCCCCTTAACCTGTGACGTAATATATGGATGGTGCCTTATAAACATAAATTAAAAGAGTTTTCGTGTCAAATTAAAGAAAGCCATTTTGATAGCGATAGGAGTATACCGTGTACAAAAATGCCGGATTCATTTACACTTGCAATGTATCATGATGACCCCCTTTGCGCGAGCGTGGACAATAAAGTACCTACGTTATTATTTGTATCACTCATATGACAATGTATGAAATAAATCAAAGCAAATGTAAACCAAAAATATGCCTAATTAAGATTTCTTTTTTTGTACGACTTTAATACAATTTCTTGTTTGCAGGTTACATCAGCAACAATAAACAACTAAGATTTAATGTTAGCCCACTAATTAAGATTAAAACGTATTTACCAAGGGACTAACATTGTGAACTCGTTTAGATAAATAATAGATAGTTCGGTCAATGGTCACTGTTATTTAAATACCTATATTGACTTAGATGCATTTAGTTAAGAAGTTGCTTCAGAAGAAATCACTGCAATATAGCCATTGATTGATTAATATGAACTCGGTAATATATTTGATTTGTGCTATAACGTTACAATGTTATCATATCAATGGTGGACTTCTTACAAATCTTCTTGAAGACGTACATGAGAGAGTTGAAGATGTGAAAGTGGATATCGGGGGAGTTTTGCTGGGTAGTAAAAAATCGGTAAATAAAATTACAAATAGCCCCGTTACAGTCACAGCAGATGATATTACTACAACTACACCAATAGTGTCTTCTACAATAGTTTCGACTACTAAAAATAATGTTCCCACTACTACAAGAGTAACTACAACTACACCAGAAATCTCTTCTACAACTTTAGAACCTGCTACAACAGTAGTATCTGCTACTGCGGGCATATCATCAACTTTGGGAGTTGAAACTACAACTTTATCCGATGGCAGAGCTAGTTTTGGAGCAGGATGTATAGACGGATTCAAATCTACAAGTGATGGAAGATGTTTACCCGTGGCTTAAATGCTAAGTATTTGTATCACTTCTAAGTTTCTCTAGATTTTCATCATTATTCAAATAGGACTAGCATTACATTATATCTTTTCTAGTATGTACCAGCAGTAAGTTATTATATATCCCACAAAATGATATGCTTATATAAGGTCTACCAAAAAGTACTGATTATCTTTTGACACGAAACTAGGTAGGTAAAAAGAAACAACTTTCATTATGGGACCAACTCCGAAATAACGAAAAAAAAATGAGCTGTTCCATACAATCTTGAATAAAAATAAATTAAAAGAAAAAAGTAAATTAAAAGAAAGAAATTAAAAGAAAATCAGTACTTTTTATCTATTACAGGGTGTAAAAAGACAACGATGTTTTTTTAATACCTCGTATTCTTTGTAAGGTTACGATCATTTTCTTCTATGGAACCAACCCTGGGAAATAAAAATTATGAAAAAATTCTGTTATTTTATTGCAAGAAATGTATTCGTTTGATGATCAAAGTACAAATGTACCTACAAAACTAACATTATAACATTTTGACATGGTATCTTTGAAAAAAATTTTTGGTAACCGATTACAGATGGATTTATGTAAAAAAAAAGATAATATTAATGTAACTTTGAACCTCAATATCTTGGAAACCCGTGGTTTCCCAGGGGTGCTTCCATAGAAAAAAAAAATCCGGATGTTACAAAGAATACGAGGTATTAAAAGACCAAAGTTGTCTTTTTACACCCAGTATAGGTACATTATTATATATTCTTCTATGCTGCTCTGGGAATTAAATATACTGTATTATACTTAATAATATACTGTATACGGGCATACTGTACAAGTCAGTAGAGGGACAAGAGGGTCTTGGTATTTTGTAGGCAACCGAACTTGTACATCTCAACTTTACCCTCAAAATTGGTCAAAAGTGGCACCATGTGGTTCTATCGGCCCTTGGTGCTCTGCCTACCCCGCAAGGGATAAAAATATATATATATATGAATTTATATGAAATAATATGCGCGTTGTAATATTTGCTAGTAAAACTTTTAACAAATATGTTATGAAAAATGTAAAAAAACTAAGTCTCTGGAGTTACCGCGACTACTTGAAACATATTAGGAGACAAAGGTTTAGCAGTAGTTTGAACAGCTTCTATTTTATTATTAACTAAGGGAACACCTTGACCCGAATTTATCTGTTGGTTTTCTTGAGCTACACTAACGGGGTTTGCAACAGGAGTTTCTTCGGAACTTGTGTTTGATACGTGATTGTCTTGAAACCTATTGCCATCGTCATTATTTTCTGGTGGACGTCTGTTATTGGGTGGACCTCTATTATCGGGCGGGCCCCGGTTGTCTGATGGGCCTCTATTTTCAGGTGGGCCTCTGTTATCAGGTGGACCTCTGTTATCAGGTGGATCTCTGTTATCTGGTGGGTCCCTATTATCTGGTGGACCTCTGTTGCCTGGTGGGCCTCTATTATTGGGTGGGCCTCTATTATTAGGTGGGCCTCTATTATTGGGTGGGCCTCTGTTGAATGGAGGGCCTCGGTGATCTGGTGGTCCCCTGGGTCTTCCTCTTCCTGGGCCCTCAGGTCTAAAATCATCGCCGGGAGCTTGTCTTTTATTATTATTATGAGTGAACCCTTTCACAAATTTTTGATTCAAACTATCATAAGGTTCTCCGAACTCGTCATTAAATAAATTATAGGAGTGCTTGCTACTGCTTTGTGGAGAGCGTTTATCTGCAATAATAAAGGTAGTTTTAATTGTTTTATCACCTAGTTATTAATAATTGTGAATTTAAATGTAAACTTTTTATTTTTACACAATATATGAGTATATAACTTGGCTAAAATTCAATATTCCGTAGATTAGTCAATGTAACAATTTTAAGAGTGATAGCGAAGATTGAAAAGATATCGTACAATTTTCTCGATGAAAAACTATTCTTTTAGCGCATTATTTATTGATGTAAACGGTTTGTTCATTTTGCGAACTTCGCTGTCTCTTTTCATTTACTACATCGATATAGGCCTCAGGGGGGCAATTCTTGAAATTTTTTGAGCCGAAACGCAACCACTAACTAACCGTAAACGAAACGCGATGCGAAGCAATATATAGGATATACCGCTATTGTACGAGTAATAAGGTATATTTTGACATGACGCGGTCGTGAGTATAACATAATAAAATCAAATATCTATTTCGTGCTGAAATGTGTCTAATTATGTCAAGTAGTTATTGCTTTGTTCTGAGCGTCTACAACGGTTCCGTTTCGGCTTCGTTCAAACTCAAGACTTTTCGAGAATTGCCCCCCAGATCTTCATTTACTTTACGTTCCATACACGTTACAACTTTTTACCCGACTGCGCGATGCAAAGGAGTGGTATTGTGTTTAACAGCCTATGTATGTATGTTTGTATGTTCCTTTGAAGCACTACACAGACCAAACGCCTCGGCCGATTTTTATGATTCATACGTCAATCGATTCCTCTTAGTCCGGCGAGTGTCACTAAAGACATGACGTATGTGAAAATCCAATATGGTGACTACTGGACGCCATTTTGTGAAAATGAAAAAAATTAAAGTCAACAAACTATATCGAGTGGAGTATCGTTGAATAAGTATTTAAAAATCATTTTTAGGTTTCTCTCAACATTTTTCGATTCGACTAACCGTTTAGGATCTATATCGATTTTATAGTTGCGTAACAACCATTCTCATATATAAGTTTTTAGAAAGCAGCAAAACGAAAACTTCTTGTGTCCGAGCATGTTGAGCATGTTTCTTGAAGCCTATTAGTCTAGCTACTAATAGGCTTCAAGAAACATACTCATAACAAAAAAGTATAAAATATAAATAACATAATTTAAAAAATCCAAAAACCCGACTGCTTAAAAAAGAACCAAATAATGTACATAATAAAAAAAACTGAAAAGAAAAAAAAACAAGCACTTAGATGTCCGGTGGTCTAGAATTCTATAATATTGTTATGGAATTCATACTATTGAAGAATATAAAATATTTTCTAATGATCGTAACATAAAAACTGAACAGTCGGGATCCATTATCCGACAGCCAAGCTAATAATATTTCAATGGATCCTGGCTGTTCAGATGTTATGTTACGATCATTAGAAAATATTTTATGTTCTTCAATAGTATTAATTCCATAACAATATTATAGAATTCTAGACCACCGGACATCTAAGTGCTTATTTTTTTTTCTATTCAGTTTTTTTTATTATGTACATTATTTGGTTTTTTTTAAGCAGTCGGGTTTTTGGATTTTTTGAATTATGTTTTTTTTGTTCTTCCATATTCATAAAATTCTTCATACATTTTATTTGGTTTCTGGTGCTCTTGACTAGGTTTCTTTAATACGTCGTCTTTGTTTTATATAAAAACTAGCTGACCCGGCAAACGTTTTTTTGCCATGTAAAAGGGGTTGATCCTAGAGGGGTGAAAATTCATGGTTGTATGTATTTTTGTATGCTGTATCATAAAAAAATAAAAACAAAAAATTTTGTCAAAAAAAAAATATTGGTGGACCACCCTTAACATTTAGGGGGATGAAAAATAGATGTTGTCCGATTCTCCACCCTAACCGATATGCATGCTAAGATTTACGAAAATCGGTCGAGCCGTTTCGGAGGAGTTTAACTTCTAACACCGTGACACGAGAATTTTATACATATATTAGATACAATAGTGAAGCAAGAAGCAACACTGATATTATAGGTATATCTCTCCCTATTTTGTCTTATAGAACATTAAACGCAAGTAGTTCCTATACATTTTTGCAAACATAAACTTGTGTAAAAGAAATAGTACTTTGTACCATTTACTGTACGTTGAATGTACGCACATAGCAAAGCAATGTTTACATACGATAAATAAGTAAACAGGTATTTAAACATCCTCAAGCATTCTAGTTACCTCTGGCTACTTCCGCAGTGATTGGCAAACTCCAAATATTAGTCACAGCAACACATAGGGTCAATGTCACAGAAGTGTACAACATTTTGGCGATATTCGTGTCACTATAATGTATCACAGTTTTCTTATTATGCCAGCAAAATTTTATTTCATTGCCACATGTTCACAGTCATGGCCGGTTCAATATTCTATAAACTACTGACCATAACATACGATCACGTCAGTTTTTTTTCCCATCGACCTCGCGATTTCAACTTCATTTATATTCTGACCATCTGTTTTTGTAGGTTTGTGTGAATACACCAGCTATTCGTGGCGAACCGGTTTTAAAGTAAGGACTCGAGGTCAACAAAACATCTATAAGGAAACTAATTTCTCAAACAAAGAATGAAAGTTCAATGTATTTCGAAAGGCACACTTTCAAAACTGGTACAAGTAGATAGCGGTAACTGAACAATATTCTTTTCAAAATATGTAAGTTGCATTTTAAAATACCTATACCATATTGTAATAATCCATAAGATAGATATGTATTAAATACTAGTGGACACCCGCGACTCCGTCCGCGTGGACTACAGAAAAAACAAAATGTCGAAATTATCCGGAATAAAAACATTTTCCCGGGATAAAAAGTAGCCTATATGTTAGGTGGGACCTGTATCCAGCAGCAGCAGCCGTTTCTGAGATTAGCGTGCATAAACGCACAGACAAACAGACAAAAATTCCAAAAATCATTCTTAACTATATTGCGTTGATAAAGGTCTCCTATAATATTTTTTTCTCATATATCTTCTATGTACAGACAGCGATCCGTTACATTTTTATTATATGTATAGATAGATGATTATTTGTCTCATGAACCTTTGCCTATACGAGTATTGGAGTCATATAAATCAAAAAGAAATTGTAGAACATCAATGAACATTATGGGCAATAATATTGTAAGTTTGTTTTATTAATTATCTAATAGATCCGGTATTCGGTAAAAAAATGATGATCAATTATATTTTTCTATTCTATAAAAAAATGGAGATACGACATGAGGTTGATCCTGATATTATTTTAGGTAAGTATATCATAATTATTAATTTGAACAGACGAATTCTCTGAAAACAAAATATGTTTAAAAGAATTACAACAGCTAGTAAGTGAAATGTAAAAGCCACTTAACCCAGCACAGAGCGGTGACAATCTCATTCTGGCGACAAATTGAGAACACCTCCCGGACCGGACCGCACTCTGGTAAATAGCTATTTATTGTGGCAGACACCTGGCCTTGCGTGGAGGAACACGGACATTAATGTATCTACTTGTACACAGAGCGATATGTACTTTGCTAAATGGCACAGTATTTGTGTTAAGGCTTCTCGATTTTATAAAGGTTTTATTTCAGAAATTTTAGAGATGGCTGATTCTTACCTACATAACTTCTCTGGAATTATGTTATGCTACGCTTCATCATAATATTTACTCATGTTTACATCTTGAGAGATGGATAGCCTAATTTACGGTCATTCTCCCCTAATATCTTATTCAGTATTTATATTCTCTAATTATTATTTGTCTGTAGCAATACATTTGGAAAACTTAAGATACATCTAACTGTAATAGGCGTTTGCTACATAATACTAGAGACCATAAGTTATTTTATATTTATCTATCAAAGTATCACCTATCAAGAGGAAACTAGAAAAGGAAAATACGTCGCGGATGTTGTTTTTTCTGGTGGTGATTTAATATTACCTGTGTTTAGGTGGTCAAAATTGGAACTAACAAAATAGTGTAATACCATTTTAGGTAGATACTTGAAACTAGCTCCAATATCAACATTATTTATGTTTGACTAAGATATAATCTTATAAGTATGTATAACACTAATATCAAATCATCTTTATTAATTTGATTGGATGACTGGATATTTCACTAAACGTCTTTATGCTAAAGAAATCTTGGAATTCATTGATGACGTCAAGGTGTTCTGCGAATACGTATAAGAAGTAGAAAAACCGCACTAACTAGAAGGGGCTTAACCGTTGTAGATACAAAAGTAATGAATACTTTAAATACTTTAAATATTTTAATACCTAAACGTTATTTATTTAATTTACCGATTGGTAAACCTCCGGCCTTTTGTAGTACGTAAATTAAAAGAGGAATAAAATAAGCCATATGCTATTTAGGTAATATACTCGCAGCAATATTAACCTATAATTACTATGTTTTAAATATCAGAGCAAATTAACTGCAGTTGACACTGATCTTTGAAATTATTTTTCTACTTTCCTAAATATTCTCTTTGCCTGCTCTGGATTATATAAAAATTGTATCTAAATGTAAACTTTGGACACAGGTGTATTATTTTAATATGCCGCACTCCCTTTTTGCTGTTTTGTACAAATGAGTTATATTTTGTATCATTTCAAAAACAAAAGCTATGAGTTAGCAGATGAGATTAAGGTCTGAATTTCGACAACCAACTACTGGTTCAAACAATAATGCATAGTACAATCAGGCCGGCATTTAATATAGTACCTTTGCGATCAGAACTGACTTTGACTTGCTGTTTAATTTGCAACAATCCCGAATCAGGCGGAAAACTATGCAAGTTTGGACTAAATGAACGAGAAGTTTCCCAGAGCAAGATCTGACTGGGACTTGTGCCTTTGCTGCTTCATTTGAACAGCGAGTAAGTATCAAGTCTCAATTATGTTTTGCGTTAAATTAAAAATATGAATGTAGGTAATTTTGTCTGTTATCTTCTGTTAAATAGTGATATATCATATACAATCACCTGGGTACATCATGCCTACATCGTAGATATTCTGTTTTTTGCCACCTAACTTTTGTATGCGTACGTGCATACATACAGGGTGTTTGCGACAGCCAGGCAAATATTGATACTAAGACTTCAGACCATGATTCTGAGGTGGAAAACACTGAAAATTTTCGCAGGAAAATTCCAAATTTTTCCTACTTTTTTCATATTTTGAGGAAAAAAATAATTTAGTTCGTTTGATTAGGCCTTAAATAATGACTTATAAATTATATTTTATCCAAAAGATGATGTTCCAAAAAAAAGTTGCCCTCAAAAAAGTTCATACAACTGATCAACCCTAATGGAGAGTCACAAGTGATCCAAAAAAACACCAATATGTCACACAATAACCAATAAGCCCATTTAATTAGTCACAGGATCACCCGATACAATTGGCGTGGAGAGCAAAGATTACTGATAATCAAATCAAAAATACATTTCTTGCGAGTAATAACACTGTCGTATAACTCAATACAATGGTACTTGTTGAGCATTTCAGTATTTGCCTGGTTGTCACCCACACCCTGTATACACATGGCTGTGTTCTCAGAAATGGTGTAGCCAGAAATGCAGGATAGACAAAGACTCTAGTGCTCTACGCGCACGTTTAGCACGTGGTAAGGCGTTAAAAATCAATGACAAGGTGCTAGCTCATCGTCAGAGAGAACATCCCTAAATTCCTTAGTCGACTCTTACAACATTTACGGAAGGAGATGTAGCATGCAGCTGACGTATTCAAGTGAAGACTCGCATCACACAGGAATAAGTTTAACATCGCTAAAATTAAAATACTATTTGAAAATTAAGATGCGATTAGATACCCAAAAACTTGTGTATAGTCTAGTCTAGACTAGACGCATCTATGAGACTGGCGTGACCTTTGTAAGGTTTGAGGTGAGGACAGACAGCGTTAAGAAATGTTTAGGTACACAAAAAAGTTATCACATGTATCGATAGTCTGGGGCATCACATATGTTATCCCGGTCGTTTGTTAAGCCCCGAATTATGTGGCGCCCGGGGGAGCTCTACCGTCCAACACGAAATAAGTTTAGTCCTGAAAATTTTGCGTTTACTCGTTTATTTTGAGGTCGAGTGGACCGTTCAAAAATATGAGAATCTAAAGGTATCGGTATGTCGTTCCCTGGGTTGTTCTATTTATTGATGTTCTATATTAATATTATAAACTAGTGGACGCCCGTGACTCCGTCCGCGTGGACTACAGAAAAAACAAAATGTCGAAATTATCAGTGATAAAAACATTTTCCCGGGATAAAAAGTAGCCTATATGTTAAGTGGGACCTGTCACAATATATTCCTGAAAACTGCATCGAAATCGGTTCAGCCGTTTCTGAGATTAGCGTGCACAAACGCACAGACAAACAGACAAAAATTAAAAAAATCATCGTTTTGGGTTCTATTGCGTTGATAAAGGTCTCCTATAATATTTTTTCTCATATATCTTCCATGTACAGACAGCGATCCGTTACATTTTTATTATATGTATAGATGTGAAAGTGTGTGTGTGTGTGTGTATGTTTGTCCGTCTTTCATGGCAAAACTATTGACCCGATGAATGAAATTTGGTACACAAATAGTCTAGAGCCCGAGAAAGGACATAGGCAACTTTTTTGCGGTAGGTGGCACCACTGCGCGATATACGAATACCGCGCGGACGAAGTCGCGGGCAACAGCTGTATTTAATTTTTTTTATTATATTGTTTTTTATTATATTATATATTATTATATTTAATATATTGTGACAGGTCCCACTTAACATATAGGCTACTTTTTATCCCGGGAAAATGTTTTTATCCTTGATAATTTCGACATTTTGTTTTTTCTGTAGTCCACGCGGACGGAGTCACGGGCGTCCACTAGTTTATAATATTAATATAGAACATCAATAAATAGAACAACCCAGGGAACGACATACCGATACCTTTAGATTCTCATATTTTTGAACAGTCCACTCGACCTCAAAATAAACGAGTAAACGGAAAATTTTCAGGACTAAAGTAAAACTTATTTCGTGTTGGACGGTAGAGCTCCCCCGGGCGCCACATAATTCGGGGTTTAACAAACGACCGGGATAACATATGTGATGCCCCAGACTATCGATACATGTGATAACTTTTTTGTGTACCTAAACATTTCTTAACGCTGTCTGTCCTCACCTCAAACCTTACAAAGGTCACGCCAGTCTGATAGATGCGTCTAGTTTAGACTAGACTATACACAAGTTCTTGGGTATCTAATTGCATCTTAATTTTCAAATACCATTTTAATTTTAGCGATGTTAAACTTATTCCTGTGTGATGCGAGTCTTCACTTGAATACGTCAGCTGCATGCTGCATCTCCTTCCGTAAATGTTGTAAGAGTCGACTAAGGAATTTAGGGATGTTCTCTCTGACGATGAGCTAGCACCTTGTCATTGATTTTTAACGTCTGCCCACGTGCTAAACGTGCGCGTAGAGCACTAAAGTCTTTGCCTATCCTGCATTTCTGGCTACACCATTTCTGAGAACACAGCCATGTGTATACAGGGTGTGGGTGACAGCCAGGCAAATACTGAAATGCTCAACAAGTACTATTGTATTGAGTTATACGACAGTGTTATTACTCGCAAGAAATGTATTTTTGATTTTATTATCAGTAATCTTTGCTCTCCACGCCAATTGTATCGGGTGATCCTGTGACTAATTAAATGGGCTTATTGGTTATTGTGTGACATATTGCTGTTTTTTTGGATCACTTGTGACTCTTCATTAGGGTTGATCAGTTTGAACTTTTTTGAGGGAAACTTTTTTTTGGAACATCATCTTTTGGTAAAACATTATTTATAAGTCATTATTTAAGGCCTAATCAAACGAACTAAATATTTTTTTCCTCAAAATATGAAAAAAGTAGGAAAATTTTCAGTGTTTTCCACCTCAGAATCATGGTCTGAAGTCTTGGTATTAATATTTGCCTGGCTGTCGCAAACACCCTGTATGTATGCACGTATGCATACAAAAGTTAGGTGGCAAAAAACATAATATCTACGATGTAGGCATGATGTACCCAGGTGATTTCTGAAAAAGATCTAATCCGACCTAAAAGTTTTCAATAAATTGATTTAGACCTTAAACAGAATACTTCACCATAAATATGAGATTAAAGGTGCAATAATGTTAGTCGACACTTTTCATTGATAAATACTAGTGTATTAATCACAGTAACAAGGTTTCGATGCAAATAACTGATGCGGTGTTGTCGCGTGTGCATACAGCTCAATTACGGAGCCGATGTGCGTAAAATGTCACTCGGATAAATGGAGCTACATCAGTCTATGGGAGATCTTATATAGTGTGCATTCCGAAACCGAAATCGGGTACAGTCCACCTTACTAACTCGTAAATATTTACTACTGAACACCTTTAATTAAATGGAATGTACGACATTTTTGCCGATAGAAATAAAACGAATCCAAAGTAAATAAATTGTGCTCTGTTGTTTGGAATAAAAATGTATATGTATTATTTTAGAAAACAAATAAAATAAAGAAATAAAAATTTCCAAGAAGATTCGCAAAGCAAACAGTGCAAACCGTGTACCAGAATTTATTTTTAATCAAATGCAAGTATTATGCTTTCGATTCAGTTCGCCGCAGTGTCCCAGAAAGTTTCCCAATGCAATACCACCGCCTGCCTAATTGGCCTGAGTTTTCGCTTAATATTTACAAGTTTAAGCAAATGCAGTTGAAATTCATTCGAGAGTTTCCAGTAATACGGCAGTTTTATGATTCTCATGGATATTTAAGATTTCATTTTTAGAACGTTCCTTCGTTGGTTGCTCTTAAAATTTCTTAAGGTTCAGTTAAAGATTAGCAAGAAGATTTGAAATAAATAAAACTTAGTAACAGCTACAAAGTTTAGTACTTTAAATGCGTCAAAGAGTATTCTTCCCCCTCAGTTTGGTAGATGCCGCTTCTACCAGCAAAACTATTGATTACAAAGATATTAATTAATCTAAAATTGTAATTTAATAGTTTGTGTAAATATCAAAAGGAACATCAAAGATACAGCCGACAAGTGACATTGTTCACATCGCCGAGTGACTGTACCGACTAATGTTAAGGCGCAGATCCTACTGTTATTGTATAAGGTCTTTTCAAAATTAGTGATTAGGTATCTTTTGACACGAAAAAAAAAAACAGTTGTTCCATACATTTTAGTGCAGTAATTAATCGAGATTGTATGGAACAGCTGATTTTTTTCACTATTTCGGAGTAGGTCCCATGAAAGTTGTTTATTTTTACCTATCTAGTTTCGTGTCAAAAGATAATCACTAATTTTGAAAAGATCTTATATAGTCAGGCTTACTAACTTTATGTTACGGGTTGCTTATTTGTTAAGTTACGCGTTTTCTATTTTTTCTGAAAACCTTCAAATTTGTCTTTATTTTATTTCTAGCAAACTGAAACGACAAAAACAGTAGAAGTACAGCGTGAGTTGTGATAAATCCCCTTAACATTCCTCCGCCCTTTGTATTTGGGATAGCCCTTTCGATAATTTAATTAATTCCGCTCAATATACCTGGGTCTGATATATTGACACATGTCTCTGGATTTTGTAAATATTATTTGTCTAATTACGATTACATCACATGACGAAATGGCATGGGTGGGACCATAGCATATGTCTATGGACCATAGGCATATTTCAATACAACGAACGCAATCAGACCCTTAAAACTACCCAAAAACAAATAAATGTGTGAAAAGTATGCTCTCTAAAACCATGTTCCATTTAATAAAACGTAAAACTGAAAGAAATAATATTTCATAAAATTTGCTTCAAACTTAATACAAACAAACATTGCTGTATAAATCGAACGTTCATGAGAAAAAGGTAAATATCTTATCGGAATAATATTCATAGACACAAAAAACATCATTTCAGATGGCAAATACTCGTATCCCCAGTTCACGATCACTCATAGAATTTTCAGCAGCAATAAAAAAACAGTTCACCCCTCGAAAGTCCTTCAAATGGAGGGTTACATTTGAAAAACAATATTGTCTTCGATGTCTCAGTCTATCAGAGAGGAGTCAATGGCGGAGTTCGCAAAAGTGTCACGTAATATGTAAATCGTTCAGGTCGCTATGTGTCCCGACTGTCAAAAGCATCCGGCGAAGAATAGATCTTCCGTCGATTTTTTCCGAATGACGACTTCACTTTCAAACAGCTTGGGGAGAAAGTTTCTCTGTAAACGGAATCTTTTGTTACTGCCATTGTATTGTCGTTCGTGTTCAATGTTGTGCTAGAAATTATATATTTGGGATCTTTTTGTTATCCTGAATTGAAATTTATATAATAGCTGTCCTGTGAATAAGCACGTGAAAATGGTAAAATTTAAATGTTTCGTTATAAAACTATTGGTATTTGTTTTGTAGATATTTTAATTATATTTTATTTCAAATATTCACTTACATGCTTTTTAATGTTCTTAGAGTAAAATTAAATACTTGTACCAAATAACAAAATATTATTAATTTTTATATTGACATCTAAAACTGTTCATTAAAAATATGGTATAGGCGTCGCCATGCCCCGCTTTTGTGGTCGACTTGGTGGGGGCACTACCTTTCCTACAGGTAAGACGGATGCTTACGACTCGACTCTTACGACATGCACGGAAGAAGATGCGGCTGCTGTATTCTAGTGAAGCCACGAATCTGCACAGGCTAAGTAAGTACCAATTTTTAAAAAGGTATATCTCTATTTGTGACATAAAAATCACGCCACAACATCTGTAAACCACAAAAAGGCGCGTCAAATTTAAATACAGACACGTGCGGGCATACTTTTATCCAAAGCGTCTCGGCGTTTAATGGTGCAACAATTTCGCTCGGATCTCGCCGAGACGGTTTGTTTAAATATGCAACATTATGCAACATGTCAGGTGACGTCACGGCACTCAAAATATTACAGGCGTTGCCACGTTAGCATAATAAAACGTGGCTGCAGGCGCATAAACTGCGCTAACGAGGTGCACGGGATTCAAATGTGCAGTATTTGTTTTGGCTGGAGCTTAAGACGGCATAGCTGTATTGATTCGACGGAGGTGTATGCAAGTATCTGTAAAATAATTTATTCATGTGAAGCATTCTATTTTTATTTATGTAAAAGTTAAAAAAAAATATATAAGCCGAGCTTATGGTAGTAGTTTAGCAATTCCGTTTAATTGTAAAATTTATTTCGATTGAACCGAATTAATATATAAATTCGGTTTTTTGCTTTCACACAAGCCTTAGTACATCTATCTATCCTTGTTATAAACTTTATTTCTGAAAACTTTACTCAGTAGGTACAATAAAGAATAAGAATTCGTTCAGTTAAGTTAGCTTGTAGGCCGTAAAGCACGGGACCACGGTCTGAAAAAACATGTCTAGAATTCTGGGCTTGACAACCCGCCTCTTTCATTTAAAAATGTATTCGGTGCCTAATACTATGAAGTTCTAGTTTCCACAAGTCGTCAGTTTATTGTAACTTTCATGTAAGAATAATCGTTTATATTAATATAACCGAACTCGTGTCAGGAAAACTGTATCGACTAGAACATGCAATAAAAAGTAGTGAGGATAGATCGACGCATTACCTCGGACTTGCGGGATTATGGCCGCTCGTCGCTAACTGAGAGTTATGACTATGATACTTGGACTCATGTAGTTACTACATAATATATAGGTGCGAAAAATAAGAAATAAAAATATTTAACAATGAAATATTTGTTTTCTTCATTTTGTTATAACAATACAATATGTTTATGGAATTGTTGAACCTTAATGCTTACAAGGAGACAATAATATTATTAAGTAATAGAAATATTATTGATCAATTTTGCGATCAAAGCAGCAATTATTACTCCTTAGATCTTAGAACATACACTTATACTGGTATTTAAGTATTAACATAGTGTTGAAGCCTATTTCGAAAACAAAACATCGGGTAACAAATTAAAATATTCTACGTAATTTGTTATTTCTAATCCATACTTGTGATACAATTTGTAATAAAATTATACATTGGAACATGGGACCTACTGAAATATTGCAAATTCTAAAGTATATTTTTTATAAGGAAAAGATAGCCGGAGGCGGATTACAGCTCGGACGCGTCTAACAGAGAGTTACGAGCGTCTTACTCTGCCTTGCGCTATGAGAATATACGGCGAGCCTACACGTTTATCCTACTAACGATATATTTAGTACAACATATTAGATTTTTCCGTATTAACCTGCTTAAAAATATTTTATGTACCTAACCAGTGAGAATGCTTCTGCTTGTGGTTTGTCACAGGTAGTACTCGTACCTACCGAGTTGTTTTACTAGGTGTCTCTATCATTTATATTTAAGATACGAATATGTACCTTTACCGTAATTAGCCATAGGAAAATGTAAATAGTTACTTAATTTCATTATTTAAAGAATTAAACGTTATATTTCCTACGAGATAGATAAATAGATTGATTGAAAATTCTTTATTGCACTATAAAGTTATACAAAGGCGAACTACATGGTAAACCACAATTAAATCTTAACCAACCCACTCAAATACCCTCAAAACATAACTCCCGCAGGCAGATGTAGAAATAACAATATTATCCTAAATTTCCACCTGAATTTGTGTGGAAGGTTGAAACGAAATTTATGTGAGCTTAAGACTAGGATTTTCTTTACGCCGGCGATAAGTCCCGTTTAAGACAGGCGCACACCAGACGCTTCCACTATTCTTACTTTAGTTCGCTGTCCGAAGGGGAGTTTCAACTGTTGTAAATTAGCCGACTTGTGTTTACTAACTAGAACTAGTTACTGTAATGTCTCTATAAATTACTTCCCTGAAAACTAAACCCTTCCTAAAACAGCTTTTATAAGTACTCTTGTAGGAACCTAGATAAGGTTAAGAATATTGATCTGGAAATAGCTATTAGTAGGGATAGTAGGGTCGATTCCGGCAGTCACACTTAAACCTAAACCTAACCTAATCTTAGTCAGGTTTATCTCTCTCCGTTCTTAACATAAATGGCTGAGAGAGAAAAGGACAGGTAGAAGTAATTTTACGTTTAGGTTTAAGTATGACTGCCGAAATCGACCATAGTATCTACCTATACAGGGTGTAACAGAAAGGGTATGTTAAGCGAAAAGCTATGTAAATAGCCCATTATGAAGACCCTATTTCCAAAATTTGAGACTCGAGATCACATGTTTATTTTTCAAGATTGTATAAACATTCCTGAGTTGTTTCGGAATTCTCCATACTATTTGGAAAAATGAACATGTGATTTCAAGTCTGAAATTTTGTGGGTAGGTTTATTTTAGTGGGCTATTTACATAGCTCTTCGCTTTACATACCCCTTTTGTTACACCCTGTATAGGAATCCCACTATCTATTACCACTACATTAATACGCTATGAAAACTGCTTACTCGTACTATAGAGAATCTAATCCACAAAATTTTAGAGTCGGAATCACATGTTTATTTTTCAAGATTGTTTCAACATTCCTTAGTATGGATACTATCAGAAGTTATTTTTCAGATAGTATCCATACTCTGGAATAGTGATGGACATCTGATTTTGAGTTTTAGCAGTATAATTAAAAGTTATATAACTACTAACTCTAATACGAATTACCTACTCTGCTCCATGCTGTACTTTATAGGAAACAATTGAACATCGTAGTCACTTCATTATACCTACTTGAAGCAAAGGCTCTTCAACCGATTGCCCTGTCAAGAACTTCCTTTACCTATATTTTTACGTTCAGGCTTCGAAGAGAATTTACATGTTATTGAATTTTTTACCTTCGTTAGATCGATTGTAATAAATTCTTTCCAAGGGAAATTGTTAGATGCCTACCCTATTTTGTTGCTTGTTTATTCTTTATTCCTATCCTTTATGTAAGCTTAGTATGAGGATATATTTAGGTGAACTGTATCTAGTAGTTTTATAGTCTGAGGTTGTTGCAAAGTGGTAAACAAAAAACTATGAGACGAAACAAAGGGCCAAGATATTCCTCATACACCAGTAATACCATAGGTACACGACAAAAACCATCATACAGCAATCTCCAATCCCTCGCTAACAGGCCATTCAATTTAGACTGATGCATTATGTATGCCGGTGGTATCGCATCATGTCTCTAATTGCCATGCGATGATTGCATGAGTTTCGTTAGCTAATAGTAATATTTAGGAAACATAGTTTATGTCTTATTAGAAAAAAATTAAGATGCGTATTATTTATCTTGTATGGAGTTATCCATGAACTTAGTAATTAATGGCTACTTTAAAATTTAATTCTTTGGTTATCCAATTAAACCTATAATTTTGTACAAAATAGAATATCCATAAATAAAATAACACTGTTTTTTTTGTAAAACTGAATAGATTTCATGATTTTTAGGGTATGTTTGGTATTTGAGCTATTGGCAACTTTCGAATCTGTCTGTTACTAATCCATCCATCACAAAAATCAAGGAAACAATAAAGCCGCCTATTTATATTGCTTTAATAAAAATAATCCACCTTTGATCTAGTATTCGACAAAAGACACACTGTGCTCGCCCACTGTGCATTCAATCCAGCGTGATGCATTATGCATCTGGACCTGCATTTGCTGGATCTAATTACGTGTAATGCTGCAGACAGACGCCGGCGATGAATATTAGATCACGGCCTAGTGGAGCTGCTCCGATATTGCATGATGCCTTTGTGGATTCTGCCGGTTCAAGTTTTAAATGAATTTTATCTTTAAGATATTGGTTTTGTGAATTGAATGTTAGTTCCGAATAGTGACGCCTGATACAATTCAACATATTTTTTAAGACTTGGAATTGGTATGCAACATTATGTAAGTGAGGTTCAATCGATTTTGGTAAAATGCCTTTAAATAATTAAGTCAGAGTAAATTTTACTATCCATTAGCTGTTTATGTAATAAAACATATTTATTTCTTCAAAGCTAAATCAGAAACTGAAAATCAGCGATTCGACATTGCGGGCCCAACTTTTCAAATAATACACAAAACAATGACAATATTACGTGTGACCTGTCGCTTACCAGTCAAGTAGCCCACTCACCTGCGATATGTTTATGAGTGTTGTTTAATGAGAAATGCATAAATAATGGAATATGTTTATACCACACGTGATTCAAGTACCTCATCATTTACAGCGACTGTAACCTCTTCAGCAGGCAGGTACCACACCGCGCATAATAAGTGTTTCTAGGTGGCGCTCCCAAGGTTTCAAATGAGTACGTTTCATGGCAACATTTAAGCTAAAAACTGTCTAAAAATATTGAGTATTTTCGCTTCACATACCAAGACTTTTTTCATCATCAATTGAAACAAAAAAATGTTTCAGCCTTTACGCGATACAGAGTCCTTAAATTCATTCTAGCATAGTATCTCCAGTTAAGGCAATCACAGACTCGACCAGCGCGCGACTCTAACTGTCGTATTTTCTCATAAGGGTGGAGAAAATGCCGTCATAACTAACGGTTAGTCGGCTCCCTAGTGTGTTGTAAAGATGCCCTTAACACTACTCTTCATTTTCTAGTGGCAACGTTGTGAATGCCGGAGTCTTACGTCGAAAAGGCTTTTTAATTTTATGCCAGATGTACAAAGCAGGTTGTTTTAGTATTTTAAATTGAACCTACTTCTTTACTGATGTAACCGGTATTTTTATTAGATAATTGTATTAGTCAATATGATTTATAAAGGCTCCAAAATCATTATTTCAAATTCAATACTGATTCATTGTCAAAATATTTTCCAATAAATATTAAAATAATTGGAGTGTTGCCTAGGGGGTGTCTAATTGCCGGATATACTTGAACTTTAAAAAAAACTTTACCCCTTTATTAGTACAGATGATTCTGGTAATTAGTGCTGGATATATTTAGAAAAACGTGGTAATAGAGCATCAAAAATAGGGTAAGTCGTTACATCGTCTCACGTGGCGCCCTAATAGCCTACACTATGGCAGGTGCCAGGAGTCCCACGGTTCCCACGGCATCCTAAAGGTTATTGGGCCTCTCACGCTTTTTATTGCCTGAACGCAGTTTGAACTCAATTATTTTTATGGGCGAGCAAATTGCTATTTTGTTGCTATATCACGTTTATCAGGGCGGAATTAGTTTTGCGATTGATAGCGTTTTTAAATCGACGCTGAATAGAGGCCGTGCTTTATTGTAACTATAAAGACGTACCTATTAATATTTAAGTTAACGAAATAAATATCTAATCTCATATATACGGCCGATTGGTGTAGTTGGTAGTGGCCCTGCCTGCGACGCCATAGGTCCTGGGTTCGAATCCCGGTAGGTGCAAACATTGATGTGATGAATATCGATGTTTGTTTCCAAGTCATGGATGTTTATATACTTATCTATGTATTTATATACCGTTGCTTAGTACCCACGACACAAGACCTTAGGGATCTTAGTGTGGACTAGGTCAATGTGTTGTGAAGTGTGTGAATATTTATTTATTTATTTATTTATTTAAGATGAAAGTGTAAGTATAGGGGGGGGGGGGTTTAAATTTTATTCACAGTTTTCTAAAGACTTAAAAGTTCAGTGAAATATCAAAGTTACCATTTTTGTAGCGGACAGCGAAAAATACGATAGCGTTTCGGCTTTGATATACCTCTTAGTGACACTAACGGGATCAATCACGTGTACACTTCGCCTTTGTGAATAGGTCAATGGTTGAAACAGGGCGCCTTTCAATCGGAAGGCTTAGGTGCGATCCCAGTCACGGGCCTGTACCACTGGATTTATTTCATATACGGATTTAAATATACTAAAATAGATACTTAGCTGTACCCGAGGAGGGTTGGCGTCAGGCAGGCAGCCGGTCGTAAAACAAACGCTAAGTCTTTGGCAAAAATCGGAAAAACTAACGGAAAGAAACCACATTGCGCCGTCGTCGCCAAAAAAGATGGGACAAGGGCAAGAAAATGACCATGAGAGTACACATCTCACGACTACGCATGATAATCATTAGTTATATTATGCAGGTATATCTAGTAAACTCCGCTGCATGAAGATAGTGAGTTACATGGTTACCCACGTTATACCTATGTAAATGTGTGGGACAATGCAAATGTAATCTATCGCTAAAATACGCAGAAGCAGATTTTACAGTTATGTTTTACCTATCGAGCCAGATGTAAATGATCAGTGAAGTCATCACCTGAGAGAACTCCTCGAGTCCCTTAGGCAACTCTATCGACATGCACACATTTTCCGACACTATTTCTTATTTACATCAATGATCTTTGTGACCTGCTGATCGAGAACGGTTCTATTTTTTCCTATGCCGACGATACTGCTATCGTTCGGGAACAACATGGGATGGTGTTAGGCGATCAGCTGAAAAGGGTCTGTCTGAGATCGCTGGTTGGCTAAATATTAATCTCCTTACACTAAATACTTCAAAGACGAATTTTATATGTTTCAGTTCAGATAAAAGGTCCCAACCGCCAGCGACATTTCTTCTTAGAATGCACACCTGTGTTGACCAATCCGATCTCTGATCCTGTCCCTATCTCGAAAATAATCGACGCGATAAAATGTCTGAGTGTAATGCTGGATTACAGGCACTTACATCTCGAGTTAATCATGGGGCGTGTCAGGAGGCTAATTTGGATTTTCAAAAACCTACGCCATATTATGAATAGTGAACTTCTAAACAAGGTTTACATGGCTTTAGCGCAATCAGTGATCACATATTGCATTCCTGTTTGGGATGGAGCTACTAAGACTAGGTTCCTTGATCTAGAGAGAGTCCAAAGATCACTTCTTAAAGTAATGTATTTAAAATAATACCAATATCCAACTGCAGACCTATATAGACTTTGTGATCTCCTATCAGTTAGAAAACTTTATGTTTTACATGCAATCTTATCTTTACATAAAAATATACTCGATAAAAGACGTAAGCACTCCGTGATCCCTCCACTCCCAGCGCGTTCTGGCTTTGCTGGACGACAATACGCCACTCTATCTGGATATATGTATAATTTGGTGAATCAAAAACTTAACATCTATCCTGAACCCTTATACACCTGTAAGAAACCTTTAACGGAATGGTTAAAAAATGTCATAGATAATATATATATATATATATATATATATATATATATATATATATATATGTGTATATATATAATCCTTAGAAGGATGTAGTAACTATGGCTATCTAACCCACCTGTTGACTTGTACTTAAAATGTCACCCACACACACATATCACATCCTCGGGGAATGGTGTAATTGTTAAATCTTTTGTAAAAGCGACTAAGGGCAAGAGCGAGATATCCCCAACACAAGTATTATTATTACTTACTGGGGCTTTCTCGATAGAACAGAAAATGTTTTACTGAAATAAAGCAATTTTTATTTTATTTTTTTATTTATTTTATGCACGGAAGGAGATGCAACTGATTTATCCTAGTGACTCCCCGGGCCAAAAGGAAAACAAAATTGTCATTAGCCGTTATCTTTTTAGCTGCTTTATATATGCAACTGTATGTTGGTTATTTTCACGATTAACGCATAAACGCGCGATACAAAGTGGGGGATCGACATTAATCCTGTATGCCAGCTTACAAATGAAGCTTCGAAAATCTCTACAATCTTTCTTGGATTACGCTGGGATCAGCACATGTTTTTACGAAATCTCAAAAAATAAACAGATTTATTTTGAAGCTGTGATTATAAATATTCCTTGGAGACGTATGAAAGCCCTTATACTTAGGTATTATATTGAAGGCTTATGGGATTTTTTATTCTGTATATAGGTAAGCTTTTATTTTTAGACTTTTGTTTTACCTACCTTTAAATAAATACATTAGATGTGACTACCTATATATAGGTATGCAGGCTTACGTAAGGTCTCTTATCTTGCAATAACAAAATTATTTATATATTTTTTTATGTCTTCTATGCTGCTCTGGGAGTGAAAAAATAATGTGTAATACTACAGCTGCTTCTCTTCCCGGGCATACTGTACAAGCCAGTAGAGGGACAAGAGGGTCTTGGTGTTTTGTAGGCGATGGGTTGACCACCTGTCACTACTAACCGAACTTGTACATCTCAACTATACCCTAAAAATTGGTCAGAAGTGGCACCATGTGGTTCTATCGGCCCTTAGTGCTCTGCCTACCCCGTAAGGGATAAAGGCGTGATTATATGTATATGTATATATGTAACATAATGTGAATTTTACTAGCGGTCGGTCATAGTACCTTCAATTGCTTCGCTATTTTAAGATACACTTAGGTTAGCCTAAGAACCAAACGATTGTCATAACATGTATTAAGAAAATACAAAGAATCACGATTCCCTAAACTATGTTTACTCAAAATCATTTCCAGGTGCGACTTCCTCTCGCAATGAGCTATGTAAACTTTGCTAAACGCGTAGAAAATACGGCTTTACCAGAGACAGAAAAGAAAGACACACGCCTTTATTTATTTAAACGGCTGATTTGGACGCAAACACCTCGCTATAGCCAGAACAAACTGAAGAAAATAAACATTAATATTTTGTGATAAAACTATAGGTAGATATGTTTTCCAAGCTATAACTTATTAGAATTTACCGCTCACTTAATAGCTGTTAAATGGGATATGATTTGTGGTTACGATGACGTTAATGAAATGGTTAATGTGTTTTCTCAGTATATTGTAGCGTTGTTCGATTCGTATGCACCTGTAAAATTATTAAAAGTTAAACCACATTCTTATCCATGGATTACACCGACTATAAAAGTTATGATGAAGCTACGTGATAAAGCTTCTGTGGAATATCATAAAACTAAATCAGAAACTAAAAAAACATACTACAAATGTCTTAAGAATACTGTTAATCAAGCCCTATTTCACGAAAAAACAGCATATTTTAAATTCAACATAAACAATCTAATAAATTCTCCTAAAAAGTTATGGAAAAATATTAAAAATACATTACTACCTAAAACAAATTCTGAACTGCCGCCTCATTTTCAAGATCCTGATGATATTAATAATAAATTTTTGACTGTTCCTAAAACATTAGACATAACAATTTCACAGCTAACATTTTTTGAATTTTACAACTATAGTGACGCAAAGTTTAAATTAGAACCTGTGGGTATGGATACTATTGCAAAGATAATTAGATCTTTAAAATCAAATGCCATTGGTGGTGATTTAATAAGTTTAGATATGCTTCTAATAACGCTCCCCCACTCGCTGCAAGCCATACATAGAATAATAAATCTGTCTTTAAGTTCTTCTGTTTTCCCTGAGGCTTGGAAATTAGCAATAGTCCATCCCCTCCCCAAAATTGCTAATCCCGTCGATGTAAAAGATCTACGTCCAATAAGCATTCTACCTTGTCTGTCCAAAATTTTGGAAAAGGCAGTAAGTTTTCAGTTGACCGATTTCCTGGAGAAAAATCAAA
The DNA here is from genome assembly GCA_014607495.2 of Carposina sasakii. Lineage (NCBI taxonomy): Eukaryota > Metazoa > Arthropoda > Insecta > Lepidoptera > Carposinidae > Carposina > Carposina sasakii. The sequence goes on from CP053154.1 coordinate 8,796,392, forward strand.
TACTGCCAGACATGCAATCGGGTTTTAGGAAGGGACGTGGTACAGTCACCGCTCTATTGGATGTGACCGATAATATTCTGGTTGCACAGGATAGAGGTATGTGTACTATGTTGGTTCTTTTGGATTTCTCAAGAGCATTCGACTCTATTAACATTGATTTGCTTGTATCTAAGCTGGCTTATTACGGCCTTGACGTTTCAGCTAGAAAATGGTTCTCTAGTTACCTTTGTAATCGTATTCAACGTGTTAAGCTGACTGGCAACAATGGTATCCCGCATCTCTCAAGCACGGCCTCTGTAAACAGAGGTGTACCGCAAGGCTCTATACTAGGCCCTATTCTTTTTATTTTGTATTCTGCGGATATACAGTATCATATCAAGCACTGTAAATTCCACATTTATGCTGATGATATACAGGTATACATCTCCTTTAATCCAACTGATATTGAGAGTGCTACTAATAAACTAAACGCAGATCTTTCAAATATTGCTCGTTGGTCTGAAACTAATGGTTTATTGCTTAACCCTGGGAAGACTAAGTATTTGATATTCGGCAGCCCACACCAGCTAGCAAGCATAGAAACAGCCGCATCTGTAAAGCTTATGGGTGAACCTATAGAGCGTGTGTATAAAGCTCGTAATTTAGGATTGCAAATGGACAGTGACCTTCGCTTTACAGATCATATAACTAATCTTGCTGGGACCTGTTTTTATAAGGTCAAAGTTTTATATAGAATGAGACCATACTTATCTGAACAGTTGAGAATCCGGCTGGTAGAATCACTTGTTTTATCCAAATTAAACTATACAGATGTAGTATATGGCCCTCGACTGCTACAAAAGACAGCACGGCTGGTGCAACGTGTTCAAAATGCTTGTTCTCGATTTTGTTTTAACGTTCCTCTGAGAGGACACGTCTCTCCATTTTTAAATAAACATTCTTTGTTAAAAATGAGACACAGACGCAAACTACATTTGGCCTGTTTACTTTTTGGCGTTCTGAAACATAATGCTCCCGCTTATTTATCTGACAAATTTAGTGAGTTGTCTAGCCTAAGATCTTGCAATCGTCGACAATGCTCGATACAGCTTTCAACGCAACGACACAAAACAGTAGCCTTTAAAGGTAGTTTTCGTTATGCTGCATCGAAATGCTGGAATAATATTCCACCACCGATTAGGAACCTAAAATCTATTGAGACTTTTAAATTAAAATTAAAACAATACTTACTTAACTGGCAAAAGGAGCAAGAAGTTCTGGCACACGATACTAGTGCAATTTAATGGGATTATGTAATATATTTTTATTGTACTTGTATTATAATTGTATAGTATATTATAGTATGTATATTGTTATTATGTATCTCTTTATTGTTTTATATATAAATATTTGCTTGTATTCAATTTAATATTAATTAGAATTTTTTTATTTTTAGTATTTTACTATCTCTTTAGTTTATATACCTACCTATAATGAATTTTGGATTGGGAAAATTTTATAACAAACTGCCAATTGTAATTTTTTTTTTTGTTAAACTAAACATTTATTATTTACTATATATATGTGTATGTGTATGTGTGTGTATGTGTATATGTATATGTGTGTGTATGTGTATGTATGTATATATGTATGTATATATATGAATGTGTGTGTGTATGTGTGTATGTATATATGTGTGTATATATATATCCAATGGCCTCAGCGGAAGATCAGCGCAATTCACATATTGCATATGCTGAGCTGGGACCATTTTGCAACATTTGTATATTACTCTTTTAATACTTATAGTCTTAACTTGATTTTATTATTATGTGTACAACTACATAATGTTGCAAATAAAGAAATTTTGATTTGATTTTGATTTTTTGATTTGACTATAAATATATTTAGCTACGTATCTACATATACCTATAGTATGAGTCGTGTAGTGTCGGCGGAGTGGTACCTTAAAGCACCCCACGTCTGCCCGTGGGTATCGTAAGAGGCATTTAAGGGTTTCCAGGAGGTGGGCAGCCAGCAGCGCCTCTCGTATTGACTACATATTCCGAAAATCACACTGTGGTCAACAACCCGCATGCTCAGTGTGATAACTATGGGCTGAAACCTCTCTATGGTAGTTAAAGCCTTGTTGCAAGCCCTGAGGGCGGCCTACGTCCAGTAGTGGACTGATGACAATGTAGATGAGGAAATCATAAATATGTATAGCTAAGTTTATGAGAAAACTATTTTCGAGTTTTATACTAATGCTAAAACTTATCTAACTTTCTGAATTACACTTTTTTCTATTCTTTTTTTATTAACCACGTCCATCATGAACGTCCAGATTTCTGTAAGGGCATCAATTAATATACTATTACCCTTCACTTTACATTCACTTATTAGTATGTAGTATCTATTATAGTATAACAACTCAATACTTTAGGTTGAAGATCAATTATAAAACATCCAGTTACTACAAGAAACAACTGTAGAAATAAATAAATTGCTATGGAATTAAAAAAGTTAAATTGACTCGCTATAAAGAATGTCAAAGTAAAGGAATATAGTAGTCGGGGTGGAGGGGGACTTAATTAGCGTGATTTCTTTGATTACTACCATCAGTGCACCGGGTGGCCGAAACAACTCGCTTTGCAGGTGCCCCGGGTTAGGAAACACTCACAGTTGTGTTTTTTTATATACATATAAACACTGCTGTGTTATCGAAATGGGGTAGACAGAACTGCAGAATCACGATCATAGTCACGTTTAGCATAGCAGGATCAGATGTAAAATATCAGTAACAAGTTGCTAGCTCATCGTCTGAGAAAATACCCCTAAATTCTTTAGTCGCCTCTTACGACATGCACAGGCGGAGATGCACGATAGCATTTTTTTAAAGCGGATATTACCCAATTATTAAGGTATCTAAGGGTGCTTGCTTAGACTTAAAGAGTATAACATCGTGTGGCAGTGGCATCGACGTTCGTTGTGGCAATAAAGGCTTGAGCACACCAGATGCGTGTGGGTGCACGTAAGCGTAGACGTATACTTACCTCTGAGTTGTAATGTATGGAGCTGTATAGGCAGGGGAAGACCGGATGCGTATGCGTAGACGTAAGCATAGACGTCAAGCGGTGACAGTTCTATACATTAAACTCAGAGGTACGTGTACGTCTACGCTTACGTGCACGCATACGCATCCGGTGTGCTCGAGCCTTAATCCTACCAATAGCCGTTGTTTGCCGTTCTTTTTGTGCAGGAGTAACAGATCTGGCGCGGCGGATTGTTTTTTGACTTTAGTTTTATTTTTACTAGTTAATAATAATTAACTGTGTAATATATTAGAACAAATGAAAACATTTGCTTGCCACATTTTTTGGAAAAACATATCTTTGATCTATATATGTAATAATAACTTTATTGTACCAATTTTTGAGCAAATAAATAATCATTTTCATTTTAGACTTAATCACGTGAAGTGACGGACTTCTATTAATTCGATCAAAAAATAATGTAACTTTGTCTCAGGGGTCTCAGGCCCAAATTTGCAGATTCGTTTAAGAAGTTTTCGTACTCGTGTTTTTATATAAAAAAGACTCGACAGAATGTGGGAGGCTTAATATTATAAAAAATATATTCACTTGATTGTATCTTATGGGTGTTAAGCACGACTATATGTATTAATTATTTTGTAAATTATATAAAATACACAGTACATTAGAGCATAACAATACCTACACATTTAATATTTATGGTCAAAGTTTTTCACTAGTTTTTGGTTACGCTGGTATGTATCTCATTTTTCTTTTTGTCTAGCATCCTTGCAAATAGCAACAAATAATACTATGTTTCTTTCATTCTATATTGTCTAATTTACTAAAATGGTGTTGTTAAAAACTAAAGTGTGTAAACACCCTACGAAATACCTGAAGTCGAAACATTTTCCCCGGCCGAGTTACGCACGTAAAGACGAGTAAACGTTTTACCGTCACTTGGAACAAAAGTGTTTCTGTTTCGAGGCTTATTTATTTTCGGCATTACAGTTTTACACAATTATTTTGCATTTACCATGTTTGAATTGTTTTGCCCAATCTTTAATTTTATTTATTTTTAGTAAAGCCGCTTTTACGAGTATAAAAATATATATTTTAAGGGAAGGAGTGGGCAACAGTGTGCGAATTACACGCTCTTAAAATTATGCCAATACAACTGAAAGTAATAAAACAAGTGTTATCAATAACGTTAAATAATTCAAAATAACATTCAAAATGTACAAAATCCGGGAACATTTCTAAGCACAAAGCTATAAACAAACGATGTTAAATTTTCCGCGAATTCCATTACGCCATGTAAATCAATTTGGTAATTCGTTTGACGTCTGTTGTAATGCGAACGATTATCTAATTTTGACTCGCTTAAGCTCGGATTATAACGCTAAGCGAGTTATAGCTTAAACTCTATCTTAAATCATATTATTTTAAACTAAATTTAAATAAGTGTTTGACATTATGTCTTAAAATCGATTATTTTTAGATATACTACAGGAAGGTAGGCAATGTTACAAAAATGTGTATGTAAGTGTAACAAATAAAAACACTCAATTACAATAAGATATATGACCTCAAAGTTGTCATTAACCACACCATCAAAATGCTTTTTACAATATGATCACGACCTATTCTATTGACTTCAAACTCAATTAAACACTTAGCGTTTGTAAAAGCTGAGGTCCCCATAGCAGAAGCTACAAACAGTTTAGCATCGCAAGCTTTAGATCTCAACCCTAATAAAGTTAATAAACTTTGTGTTAAATAATGTTTTTCATCTCCCGTTTTCGACAAAACAAATTACTTCATTTTTGGCGCGCATTAACACTGATATTTATCACCTGCGTGTAAGGGTGTCTTGTCTTGCCTGTTTTACTCGCAAAATATGCGTTCTATGAGAAAATAAATTTAACATACTTTAATTTCCACGACATTACCCTAACTTAAACTAAAGTAAATCAATCTACAATATAATAATGTATGTAAGTATGATTTTAAGTTCTTCAAGCTTATATATTTTAGCGCGCCATGTTATCTACCATAGATTGCGAAACTTCATTACATAGTAAAAGTGAAAAGTATATTCAAATCAAGACTTCTTATAAATGGAACAATGATAATATTATATGTATTATATACACTTAGATACAAAAGCTAAAATTTATCGAAGGTTGAGGTTATAACAAGTTAAAAACATAATTTAAAAATCCAAAAACCCGACTGCTTAAAAAAGAACCAAATAATGTAAGTACATAATTAAAAAAACTGAAAAGAAAAAAGCAAGCACTTAGATGTCCGGTGGTCTAGAATTCTATATTATTATGGAATGAATACTATTGAAGAACATAAAATATTTTCTAATGATCGTAACATAACAACTGAACAGCCAGGATCCATTGAAATATTAGCTTGGCTGTCGGATAATGGATCCCGACTGTTCTAGTGCCAGAAATCTAAGTGCTTGTTTTTTTCTTTTCAGTTTTTTTTATTATGTACTTACATTATTTGGTTCTTTTTTAAGCAGTCGGGTTTTTGGATTTTTAAATTATGTTTATTTTATTTTATAGTTTTTTTTAATGAATAAATGTACCTAGCTATTAATAGGTACGCTTCAAGAAACATGCTCACCATGCTCGGCAGCAAGAAGTTTTCGTCTTGCTGCTGTCTAAAAACTTTCAATCGATATAGATCCTAGTCGAATCGAAAAATGTTGAGAGAAACCTAATGATTTTTAAATACCTATTGAACGATACCCCACTTGTTATAGTTTGTCGACTTTTATTTTTTTCATTTTCACAAAATGGCGTCCAGTATCGCCATATTGGATTTTCACTAATGTCATGTCTTTAGTGACACTCGCCGGACTAAGAGGAATTGATTGACGTATGAATCATTGAAGTATGAAAATTGGCTGAGGCGTTTGGTCTGTGTAGTGCTTCAAAGGAACATACATACATACATAGGCTGTTTAACACAATACCACTCCTTTGCGTCGCGCAGTCGGGTAAAAAGTAGAATAATCATTATAAAAACACAAAATAATTTATACGTAAATTTAATTAGACTTAACGTTGGTATTAAATACCGTATTTCTGTAGCAATTTGTCAGAATGTCCCTCGAGATTCACGGAATAGCTGGGATTGAGGCGGGCGGAGTGTCCGTCACTCCAGCCGTCAAATCTACATGGCTCGCATACTTGCGGTGCGGCTTAGCCCACTGACACTAGCCGTGCCTGACATTTCTGCCGACCGACCGACCGACGCAACGCCGACGGGCTTAGAGGTAATACACATTAGCCGTTTTGATATCGGCCGTATAAATTACAAAGTCAAGAAATAAATCTAAACATGTGTATAGGTACACTAAAAAGCGCTTATCGTGCTCTTTTATGATGCATCAATCAGATTATCTAGATCTCGTAGGCAGCGTTAAAAAAGCGTGCCACTAAAACCTGTTTTAAAATACCTAATGTATACCAGCTCTTATTTTATTGGCGGTCTAGGTCCTTTATTTATTAAAATGGACTATTTATATGTACCTAAAGTCTGTTGAAAGGTAACAAATAAATTTGATCTTTGTCAAAAACTAAAGACGCCATAACTAAGTAGTTGCTGACCATTTCCTCCCCATGGACTAAAAAACGTTAAATGCAAAAAGTAATATATCTACTACATACTGTTTCTATCGTAAAAATGAAGATACGAAGAGTGTCATAAACTTTTACGGTGTTACAAAATAATATTATCATTGTTTAAGCTAAACATTGCCTAAATTTAACAGATATTCCATACATTGTGCCGTCCAATGTATTTTTAAACAGTGATTAACTTTATACGTGGTTTTGTCATAACACTGTTACAATCCTAATTTGGATTAGATTATTTAAGTGACTTTACAGACAATTAATATGCACGTAATTAATTTACCCATGCATTCACAGATTACTCTGTGAAGCGTTTCATCAATGAATAATATCCGAGATTATGTTTCTACTCCGACATGCTCTATGAGATATTAATCCTAATACATGCATACGCCTGTCTCATAGGAGGAGGCAATGCTAATGGAGTCTTAATTTGCATAAACACATTTGCTTAGATTTTGACACCTCGCCGTACGCTTGACATCTGAAGTTTCTGACACGAATATTGCGCGTTTTGTATAAGTGCCACTTGTGTGTTTACAAGTGAGGTGAAGACTTTGAGTGTACATATTATCTATTATTTTATTATTTCATGGGTATTATGAGGGTTAAAAATATAATCTACCTCAAACTGCTTTTAATTTAATAATAATTATTTATGAAGGGGTACCTTCTTCTCCCGTCATGTCTTTCACGTAACTAATAGCCGTTTAGGTATACTCGTAGCTACTATAGAAACGGCATAGCTTAGCGCATATTTATATTATTATTATATCTTTTTTCCCTTTATGACCTTAAGCGCCGCGTAGGTTTACCTCTTACCACATAGGTAAACTGGTTAAAAGTTGATGGCAAAACAGGCATCACTATATGTATGTTAAGTATGTAGCCTAAATTCTGACACTTATATAATATTTAATTAATATTCCGCTAAATACAATAATACACAGAGATTACATGTGGTAGTTATTCTCGTCCAACTTCATTACAGAAGTTTGTTTCGAAGCCTAAGCCTCTCGGTATTAATAAAGTTTCGTTAGGAAGCCGGTAAAAGAAACGTGTTAATTATCCTGAGTTCGGCCCTGGCCATCTGTCACACTGGACCGCGGGGGAAATACGACCCTGTATTATTGGATACAGTTTCATTGCGACATCGATAATAACCTCCATCTATCTTTAGATTATTTACTGTAATGAATCTATGGGAAAACTTTGTGTCTCATATTATTATGTTGAGGAGTCCCTGGGTGAGGGTATATTTTTGTACAGAATGAGCGTTCATTTATTATATTGAAATATTGAATGAAATGTAATTTTTTTGTATTGTGTTATTAAGTATTTACTCGTACGTAGTAAGTAGGTACATAAATATTATCTAGGTACTTATCATACTAAATACCTACAATATGTTCGTTAAAATGTAAAAAAGGCAATGAAGCATTTTATTATTTATTCTGATGAGGTCCAAACCCAGGATATGAGTCCTGATGTGTAAGCTTCCGCCAGAAGATAATATTACCAATGAGTCAATCGGTCAGAGTCTTGTTAGAGTATAGTTAGGCTGCTGTCTTAATAAAATAGCAGCGCTACCAAATGCTATATAAACAAAATATAAACAGAGGGCTTAGAAAGTAATATAAAAATAAAACTTCGTGGGGGAATCAGGTAAAGTATACTAAAACACATACATAACACATAGCCTACCTACTACGCAACGTGACGCGGTGCAGTATAATACTTAACGCCAATTTCAATACTAGAGATTAGAAATAATAATTTTAAATTATCAATCTCGGACTTGTTGATTCCAAATTTCTCAAGATCGGTTATTGAAATTGACTGTACTACGTGTATAGTTTGTAAAATCACAGAAGTGATTGTCATTTCATCCGAAAGTTATCCGTAGCATGTGCTACGATGAGCTACGAATGCTACGGGCCTACTAATTTTAGGAGCGAATCTGACTCAGAGATACTTATACCTATCTAATCTAAGTATTAAAACTTTCAAGGAAAAATATCTACTATTTTCAAATTATAATCGACGATTATTGTCCCTAAAACGTAAAATTATATAATTGATTGTATTACCAATAAGTGAAAAAGTAGTCACTATGAAATGCTACATACAGCGAGGGTATAAAAAATACCGTCACTACACGGTGACGTCGCCGCACTCACTCAATGAGACAGGTCCTTTAGTGTGAAAGGATGGAGTTAGACACTTTCAGGCGCATTAGAGAGCTTTATGTCTTTGTAAGGATTTACGTACGTGATTGTATTGTACAATGGGTGCATTGGTTGTTTCCCTTACGGCCAATTTCAATGAAACTCATTATAAAGAAACTCGTGTTTTTTAATTTAATCCGAAAAATGCAAAAAATGTCTCGAGATCGGTTATTGAAATTGGCTGTTATAGTTTTAACGAGTCTGTTTTATACTTAATCTACGGTAAATTAAATGAAAGGTATTTAAAACTGGCCGCCCACGACATCGTCCGCGTGACCCCGCATTGCACCCGTGCGAAGCTGGGGCCTGTTGCAAATTTTTCTTTCCGTAAGAACCATTCTCCTACTTCAAGGAATATTCTAAAAAAAGAATAAGCAAAACAGGTTTAGCTGTTCTCAAGATCTGCGCTTAGTAACACATTCATCGATTTATTTTTATACTATGGATAAAAAAATTATGAAAAGACTTTGACCCCTCTAGTCAGGCGACTTATGCGATAAGTAATTATAAGTAATTTAAGCGCTACTGTAAAAGAAAACCTAAAAACGTTATTTGTTCTGAACTCCACAGTTTGGAAAGACTAATCTATAGTAACGGCTGAAACCGAAGAAAACCGTAGTTTTATCAGCACCTGCTTCCCCCGGGAGAGTCCTAGGTGAGAGCCGTGACCGCTTCACTACGTGATGCTTAAGCCAAACTATCTAGTTTGATCGGTCAATAATAAAATCGAGAAGTCACTTTCATAGGTTTCAACTTTTGAGGTGAATAACTTGTTCAAGAGTTAATGAAAATGAGAGATGAGAAATCTTCATAATATGGAAGGTTGCTTTTAGTACCTAATTATTTAAATGGTACGAGTATTTCTATCTTGCTAAAAATGAAATTTTAATATACTTACAAAATAAACGAATGTGTTTTCAGAATATCGACAAAACTCCGTGAAAATCAAAATCACGGTTACAAAAGGGAATGTGAAACAAGGTGTAAGTGAGATGGTAGAGAGCAGGGCAAAGCCGGTGTGTCCGCGGCTTATCGCTAAAGCGCTTCCACCGTCAATTAAGGACTAGGTGGATGTGGCATAACAGAGCCTTCTATCGTATACAGATATAATAAAAAACCACAAGACAATATCCGTAGATCCGACCTCAGTCACGGCCATCACTGTTACCTATATTTCATGTACGGATTTTAATATTCTAAAATTTTCATTATATATTATAAAATCTTTATTAATAATTTTATTAATATAATATCTTGACTAAGATAAATTTATAAAAACACTTCTCCATTAATATAATCCGTTAGGATATGGTTGATCGTTTCATCTTTAAACATTGTGCTGAGGGATTCAGCTTTGTTTGCCGAGATTTGGCTAGTGTATAGCTATCGGGATGAAAAATAACGTTGCCAATATGTAATTTAGAAAAGAGATGGTAAAATTCGTCAAACCCGGTGGCTCAGTGGTGAGAGCGCTGGCACGCGGAATGCAGAGGTCGTGGGTTCGATTCCCACCCGGGTGAGGAATATTTTCCATTTCTTTATTAATAATTTTATTCTAAAATTTGTCACTAACTTAATACCCGAGGAGGGTTCGAGTGCTTCCTAGTAGTTGAAACTATGTCGGTTATTCTATCTCCTCTTTATTCTTCGTTGGTTCGTACCTAACTCTATTTGTATCTACCTACATGTGACTTGTTTGGTCTGTCCCGTTACTGAATATCGTAGTGTTATGGATTTATAAAGATAGGTTTGCCATTATGGTTTTTATATTGTAATGTACCTACTTACATAGCTGTGAACTATGCAGTCTTGTCTTGTAACAATATTACGACATTCTCTGCGGCTCTTCTCTTGTTCTACTCATTGTAAATGGCAAAATTTTTAAGAATGGACCTTTGTACTTACGTGCGTTTACAAAGAAAATCTTTTTACGCGAGAACTTTATTAATCACTGCAATAGTTACACACAGAATCATTCACCATAACCCCAAAGGCATGAGATAGATCAATGTCTAAAAGAGATTATTTCCAGCAAGTCTTAATATTAAATATATACCTACTATACAGGGTGTTTTTTAGTGGCCACCTTTAACGAAGGGTACGTATTCTATACATGAAATAAAGTAAGTTTATGCCAAAAAAAATGCTGGGAAAAAAAAAAATTTTTTTTGAAAAAAAAATTTAAATTCCTTGATCGTGCGAAATTTATAGTGTCTAGTGTTTATGTTAGTTTTTTTATAGACAGATATTAATTATTTTTCGTGAAAAAATCCTGCTACGCGCGTCTATGTGCATTTATGCAGAAAAACGCAGTCTATTTACTCAACTTTGGACCCTAATATTTTGGAAACCAGACACTTCCCAGGTATGCTTCCATGGAGAAAAATGATCGTGATGATGAGGAGATTCCGTAGTTTTCGGAAACGTTGACGACCAAAAATCACCCTGTATGCCTAGGATGATAAAAGTTAGAAAATAAATAAGTCAAATACAATGAAACGTCCAAACAAAACAGCGAACTTATACAAATTCTCTGGTACCATATACGTAAGATAGTGACTCTTTCGGATTTTACGATATGCTGAATTTACAATCGCCTACGAAAGCACAATGTCTCGAGCAATCCCTTTGTTTGTTCTATTCAAATACAATGCTAATACGTTCATGGAATCAAAGAGGATGTTCTTTGCTCTAGGAACAGAGTTTCCAGCGAATAAATACATGTGATTTTTACCTTTGTGCGAATAATCTATGGGTTTTAAGGAATTTATATCCTCAGTAAGGATGTAATAATATCATTACTAAGTTACTGTAGTAGAAAGATAAGGAACGTTTATAATACCTAATGCGCAAGTTTGTGTCATTATTATTTCTTTACAATATTAGTTGAAATTCCCTAACAAACAACATCGCGGTAGGTTACGTAGTTTCATCTCCTGTTGTAGTTTATTTTCAGAGTAGACTAAGTTCAACAGAACGTATAAATAGAGGTCACCCATTGATTTCTATGCGTAAACTCATTACGCGTCCAATGCGGCCGCAAACCGGACCCGTAGGCCACATTAGTACCCCACTAATGGCGGTAGGTGGCAACCCTCAAAGTTACCAACTTGCCAAATCTATCGCCATTCGCCGCTCGTTCTTTACGGCCAGCCATTATCATCGCCTTCGCGTTTCCCAATAAAACGTGCTCGCCCTACTTTTAACAGCTTTTACCAACTTTAAACAGTCCATAATATTCAATAATTTTCACTTATAGCCAAAATGGTATGAATAATTTAGTGCACGCAAGTGCACATCTCTTTCCGATATTAACTTTAAAGGAACATTACAACGGTAAACTGCTCATAAATAAAATAAAAGTGAGACCGCTAACTTTCCACTTAACTTCTTGAAGTGTTGGCTTCCTGTTTTTAAACTCTGTTGCCTTTTTTGTCGAAAGAAAGCGCTTAGGGTTGTGAGTTCAGAACAGCTTTTAACACTCGCAAGTAGTTTTGTTCCCTTTACGTAAGCAATGCTGAGGTCGACGTTTCTAAGACATTTTTCAGATTATACGAGTGAGTATGATTAAATAAGTAAATAAAATGTATAACATTATTCTATATACGCATAACATCATTCTATACGATATTAACCAATTGTTCTGTGTACATGAACCTCAATAAAAAAAATATATTGTATTCTTCGGTAGGTTTTCCTCAATCGACTGTTGAACTTTTCACCTTTACATATTTAAAAAGCTTTACAACAAGCTGAATTTTATTTCTATTGAAGGATCGCCCGCCATCCGGCCCTATACCCTCCGCTGACCCTCGGATCTGCCTACTCATGATCACGAACACAAGACACTACAGTCGCAACGAGAAGCCAGATCCAAGCACCTAGCATGCAACTATAAATACATAGCTGCTAATCCGAATTTTATTATTTTCTCTCAGAAAATAAAACATTAGAGAGGATAAGTAAACAACATACGGTGTAATACATACATATAGTGGCAAATGAATAGCGATGTATACTTTCTATAAAAACAGTCCCTGTTATAAATTCTGTGGTGACGACTGGTGTATACCTAGACTGTACCTTTCCCTTGAAATAACAAACAAGCAGGTTATCTCACGGTATGGCTTTATTATTTTCAATTTTACAAACTGCAATACTTCTAGGAGAAATCATTTTCGTAGAGCAAATGTGATTAAACTTTTTGTTATTTGTTTAAAGAAGACTTCTGCCAGAGATAGGTGTAAAGAATAATACGACTAAAAGTATGCATAGGAAGTGACTATGACTGGTAATTTTCGCTGATTCTACTTTTTATATTATTTAGTATCAGGATGACAGTGCATATGCTTAGGTAAAAATCTCTATGTGAATATCGGCATATCTTGCCATTTTTCTAGATTAATCTTGATCTAGTCTACAGAAATCGCGGTAGGCAAATAAAATATAAAAGAACATCGTCGGAATTATTTCCTCCGTGCTGCCGGCCAATTGAGCTCGAACACGCTTATGCATTTATTCAACTTATTTTTACGCTAGTCGGGAAACGAAGCATCTTTAGTCTTTGTAATTGAAAATTCATTTTATAAGAAGTCAGATTTTAATATTGGTACCTGAGTGAAGATTTTTTCGTTTTACTCGGTTAGAACCTTATATACGAGTTGTCTCTACTTAAGATTTTTTTTTTCAAGCTAATTATTATTTATTCTATGCTGCTCTGGGAGTGAAAAAAAAAACGTATAATACTACAGCTGCTTCTCTTCCCGGGCATACTGTACAAGTCAATAGAGGGACAAGAGGGTCTTGGTGTTTTGTAGGCGATGGGTTGACCACCTGTCACTACTTACCGACCTTGTACATCTCAACTATACCCTCAAAATTGGTCAGGAGTGGCACCATGTGGTTCTATTGGCCCTTGGTGTTCTGCCTACCCCGTAAGGGATAAAGGCGTGATTATATGTAATGTAATGTAAAATTATTAACCTCTTCAACATTAAAGGTAAAACAAAAATATTGACTTTTATCTATGGGCACCAACCCGCCTGCCCAGCGTGGTGACTATGGGCAAAACCCCCCTGTGGGAGTAGCCTTGTGGCGTGCCCTAGGGGAGGCCTACGTCCAGCAGTGGACTGCAATAGGCTGAAGACGAAGACGATAGGTAGATGAAGTTGAAGAAACAGTCTTTGCTCTTCTATTTCTATACATAAGGATTACGGCACAGTGTATGTCATCAACAGATATTTCAAAATATTTTGGAAGGTACATAATTACAGGTAAAAAAATTGTTCTTGTAGGTACCTTGTTATGAAATTCATAGGTTTACATGGTTTACACCAAATCGATGCATTAAATCACTCCTTCCAAACATCGTAATGCGATCAGATTACAGGCATCAATAATGCATCTGGAGCACAATGAGAGATGCGGGACGATGAGATACAGGTTGCCCGTGACACGAGGCTCACTGCTCATTGTGCCCCCAGCATTATGCTGGTCTGTCGATATTCGATATGTTTGGTACACCTATGCATGCTAGTTATGTAAGATCATATATCGAAATATACTTCATATCATATTTTCATGCATATGATTTCTAAAATACTATATCTATATTTAAACAACAAATTAATATCTAACCATCCCCTACCACGTTCCTACCAGCCTCTCAATGTTGTTAATTAGTATTGTAAATGGACAAAGACAAAGGCCAACCCCCATATTGAAGAATGACCTAACTATCTTAATATTGAGGTTTACCACCATCCATGTCCCTACCAGTGAGGACTGTACTTAAGTAACCGAACTTAATATCGCTTTTAATCCCTATTAATCGAATGAAAAATTCATAAACATCATTATCGATAAAGGACTATCCGGACCCTGATCCCGTACACACTGAAACAGTAATCATTCAGGTGTAATCTTTTAATTAGTACGCGTAACAGCGGCGCCATGCGCTCCCGACAACCTACTTACAACAGTATTACGAGGAAAGATGAGTCACTGAGCTGTGATTATTAAGTACGTTACGATCAAATAGATAGCACAACTTAAAAGTACACATAGGTTCCGTGCGATTTACGTACATATGAATTTCGAAATATTTATTTTTTGTTTGGTGCATGGAAACATTTGGGAATTTAATGAAATAAAACACACATCAAAAAGTATTGTCGATGCATACATGGCCAGTTGATTTTACCATTTTATCATAAGCGATTGATCAGGTTTTATTAAATCAATAAACGATAAATAAAAAAATATTGACGTGCTTAATTTTAATTGAATTACTCACTCAATTGTAAACAGAAAGAAAATAAAATCTGTAGATTGTTGGCAATGTTAACAGATTTGTTGACACACGAAATAAAAGATTATATTTGAAATGCAATTACTCAGATAAATTAGAATAGATCAAAGGCATCGGAAAATCAATAGCGTAAAGAACCGGAAAACATTCAATTGACCGGCTACATAAAGGGTCTCGGTTTTTGTGGATTGTAATTTAAAATTGTTTCGCATTTAGCTGCCACGCTGGATCTTCATAATGAAACGGTGCGCTGCTAGGGATGATATCGAGGGTGTAACCGAAAGGGTATGTGTAAATGTTGTGAAAGCAGTCCACTGTAGAGAATCCATTTACAAAATTTTCCAGATTCTATGAATATTACTGAGTCGTTTAGGAATTCTCCAACCTATCTGTAAAAATAAACGTGTGGTTTCGAGTCTCAAATTTTGTGTGATAGTATCTACATTAATTGAATAGGTGGAGCTACTTGTTATACGGTTACTTCTGCTTATATATGCCTCCTCTTATATAACAGCCCTTGTATAAAGGAGCCAAAAACACAAAGTTTCAGTCATATTTTTCTTTCAAAAGTGAAACTTAAGTTTCATTGATAAATATCATATCTCTATTTTTGTATGTAGAATTTCTGTGATCAATTGAAGTAATTTCGACACGTATGCGACAGAGTCTCTCCAACTGTATGTCAGATATCACAAAAACTTCAGAAAGTTTAGTTACGAGTATTGGTTCTGTAGCCGAAGAGAACAGTTACTAAATGCTTAATAAATAAAGATCAATGATAAATGGTATGCTAACGTGATATAACTGCAGGTTATCTTTATATAGGCACAGCGTAGGCATATTTAAATTAGAAGTTTCGCCACGGCCATTGCTATAACTTTGAGGTTTCAGTTTTTCCTCGAGGGTCGGCTGTGCGAATATAAATGAATCTTATATTTATGATACTTTTTTCGTTTGGCTCTGTTCTTGTAGCGTTTTATTGCTCGTGAAAGGGTACGAATTGTTTTGCTGACAGATTTACGAGGAAAGATTCGGCATTTATTTTATCTGTGACGTTTTGTTTTTTTAGAAGGGCGGTGATTGCAATTTAACGCTGACTAAATGACGCTTAAATGTTTACAAGTCTCATTTATAAACGACGGTCATATTACTATATTGGATAATCAAATATCATTTTCTTTCACATATAGGTATGGAGATACCTATACTAAAATTACGAAGTTAGTTCACATGCGAGGCGGCTTCTAATATTTTTAGATGGGTGTTCTGGGTTAGGGATGGTGCGTATTTACGCGACCTGAGGGGTAAGCACGAACCATGAAAGTATTTGCCTTGCAAGTATCGTAGTGATACGATAGTTTGAATCCAAAATTAAACCTTAGGCTATATCTATTAATGTGTATAATCGCGCTATGTGAAAGAAAATACTTTCAAAGTAAAAAAGTATTTTTTTCCAGCGGGATTATAACACGCAGCCCTATTGAAATAAGGACTATTTTTCTATGAAATACTTTATTAGGCATCGGCGGCGCTCTGCAACCAGGTACGGGCCGAAATACGTGGAAGACTTTGAAAGTATTTACGTTGCAAGTATCGTAGTGATAAATTAAACCTTAGGCTATATTTATTAAGGTGTATAATCGCGCTAACTGAAAGAAAATACTTTCAAAGTAAAAAAGTATTTTTTTATTATTAAATTAAGGGAAATACTTTAGTATAATCGCGGCGTATACTAAAGGATTTTGTTTAGCAGGAAAATACTTTCAAAGATCAATGAAAAGTGAAGTTTTTTTGGCCCAAGCAGATCGGATTTCACGATCAACAAACGCAGCCGAATGCCACCTAAGCATAATAAGGACTATTTTCTCATGAAGCGATTATCTTAGGCATGCGGTCGCCTGGCAACCTGCATAGTGGAATCTTACATAAATGCAAGTGATTCATGTTATTTTTATGATCAATAATCTTACTTTATGTGATTTAGTTTATGTATCATAGCATGACAATAGACAGGATAATATTTCACGTCATGAAAGTCCAATATATATATATATAAAGCTGCGGCGCTGGAGTTTCAAAAGTGTGCAAAAGTAGCCAGTCTAATGGAAATTTTATGCCCGCTGCTGTTGACGCAGCCGGAGCTGTACCCGATTTGGACCTCCAAAAGTGTGCAAAAGTGGGCAGTCTAATGGATGTTATGTGCTCGCTTCTGTTGACGGCGCCGGAGCTGTCCCCAGTTTGGACCTCCAAAAGTGTGCAGAAGTGGGCAGTCTAATAGATGTGCTGTGCCCGCTTCTGCTGACGACGCAGGAGCTGTACCCGGTATGGACCTCCAAAAGTGTGCAGGAGTAGGATGTCTCGTGGACGTGCTGTGTACTGTGAAACTCATTTTTGGTACATACATACATACTATAATTAAAACTTCCAACAACAAGTATGGTACACATGAGAATGAAGTATTTAAAGTATTTCGCTGTCCAATCGCTATAATGTTCCTTATTACAGTCTCGATAAGGATTAATTTCCTACGTAGTTAAAAAATACTTTAAAGTATCTGGAAACCTGGTTTTTAGCCCTGGTACGAATTGATGGACGTACTTTGAAGCCCTGGTACGTAAATCGTCAAGTACGACCCATGTCTATTCTGGGTATTCACTCCCTTAATGAATGAGATGATGCAAGTTCAACCTATAAAAATTCAGATGACCTAATGAAACACTCTAACTCGGACTAAGCGACATCTAGTGGCCGCATACGCGAATTAAAGTGAGCGGCGCTCCAGATAAGGCTAATTTTTCATACGAAATCTTCTGTTTCACGCGCCGGCCTATGTCGATATGTCTCTTTCGCACTAATTTACAACAGTACTAGGAATCGTACCAAATTACGTTTCATTGGAGCGCGATCGCTAGCGCTCCACTCGATACATAAGATTACAACTTACTTGAGACGAACGCGTAGACACTATTGTATAAACATAGTAGAATTGAAAGATAATCTATATCTATACTTAATATTAGATCTATAGGTATACTTAATATTATAAAGAGGAAAACTTTGTTTGTTTGTAATGAATAGGCTCAAAAATTACTGGACTGATTTCAAAAATTCTTTCACGGTTAGAATCCTTATTGGACCTGGATGAACATAGGCTATAAGAATTTCCCGATATTCCCATGGGAAGGCGATCAACGGGAATTCTATATTTTTTATGAAAACCGCTATACATATGAAGCTGAAATCGGGCATATATGTTCATTGGGGACAGCGAGGGAGGACTAAAAACGAATTTCCCGAAATTCCCACGGGAAGGGGACCAACGGGATTTTTTTTTACGAAAACGGCTACACATATGAATCTTAAATTGGGCATATATGTTAATTAGGGACCCCGAGGAAGCACTAGGAACGGATTTCCCGAAATTCCCACGGGAAGGGGACAAACGGGAATTAATTTTTTTACGACAACCGCGATACATATGAATTTGAAATCAGACCTGTACGTTCCTGACTATGAGGAAGCTCTAAGAACGGATTTCCAGAAATTCCCACGGGAAGGGAATCAACGGGAGTTCCAAATTTTTACGAAAACCGCTGTACCTACATATGAAGTTGTAGCTAATGTACTGATATGTACCGAAGCGAAGCGAGGGCGGGCCACTATCATCAGTAATATATTGTGACAGGTCCCAATTAACATATAGGCTACTTTTTATGCCGGGAAAATGTTTTAATCCCGGATAATTTCGATATTTTGTTTTTTTTTTGTAGTCCACGCGGACGGAGTCGCGGGTGTCCACTAGTTATAAATATAGAGAAATATAGATTGCCTATGTAATCTTCGTGGGTGGGAGTGCACTGCACCAGCGCTCTTTAGGACGAGCCGCCAGTGGTTCACATATCTTAGGTTTTATGATATATGTATAGTTCATGATGGTACCGATACGCACCAACTGCATTTAACAGGATACTTGGGTCCTTGTCCTTACTAATAAAAAGCTTTAAACTAGGTATAAGCTATTCAAATTTAATTAAATATAATTTATAAAATTATTACTAAAGAAAATGGAAAAAATTCTTCACTCGAGTGGGAATCGAACCACGACCGCTGCAAACCGTGCCAGCCGCTATAACCACTAAGCCACCAGGTCAATTACTCGGATGACGAATTTTACCATCTCTTTTCTAAATTACATATTGGCAACGTTATTCTTCATCCCGATAGCTATACTCGTACACTAGCCTAAATCTCGCCAAACAAAGCTGAATCCCTCAACACAATGTTTAAAGATGAAACGATCAACCATATCCTAACGGATTATATTGATGGAGAAGTGTTTTTATAAATTTATCTTAGTTAAGATATTATATATTATAAAATTATTAATAAAGAAATTGGAAAAAATTCTTCACCCGAGTGGGAATCGAACCCACGACCGCTGCAAACCGTGCCAGCCGCTATAACCACTAAGCCACCTATAATATTTATAATATAATATACCTATAATTTGACAGATACTCCATATATTTTGCAGAAAAAAAAAACAAGTATAACGAGGTTGTAACTTTAGCGCGGTATATTAGTAGCAGGGTTTGTCTTTATATAACTTAATCCAATTTAAATGCAGGTACATTCTAAATTCGTGTAAACAGTGATTCGTTATTAATTCGTCGCAGACTGTCGAGTGCGGAGTAGAGGCGCTAACTAGATAACAAGACAACGGGTTCCTAATTGCAATTTATTGCAGGTACTACAGACAACAGACGCGCGTATTTTAAATTAATTCGACGTTTCGACGCGATGCGCTTTTGTTGAGATGTGTGTTTTGAGATTGATAATGCCTTCATTTCCAGTAGTTCTAATGGGAGGTTTTGGAGTAGTTATAGTTAATTTACATACATATTCACATAGCTGTGTTTACAAAAGGGGCAGCCAGAGATGCAGGATCACGAACGAGATCCTTACAGCCACGTTTCGCACATAGTTAACTTACTAGGGGCCAATACCTTTAAAAATTGAATTGAAATGGCTGTATCCACTCATCACTTGAGCCAGTATTATAAGCTGCTATTTTAAGTAATTCGTTAAGATTTCCGTTAGATTTTTTTATTTCATTCAGTTACTTCATTTTGCATTTTCATATAATAGACGATATTTAAAATGTCTTTAAAATTGGTAGGGTATCTGTCCTAAGTTTTTTTCAGGTAGATCATTCCATTCAGATATCCTTGTGCCCTGTCAATATCATAAGTTGTCTAACTTAAACTTTATATTCCTTTACAAAAGGCAGATACTTGATTTACGATCAAAGATCGCCTTAAATCCCCTCTTCGCGTAATGTCCTGTGAAAACTTATATTTATTTTCCAAAGAACGAGCAATTAATTTTGAGTCAACAATGGGGAGGTTGCCTGGTTTGATGCATTGTGTTCCGTTTAGTTCCCTTTGTCTGCTCGTTCAATTACTGCCTTTATTAGTCGGCTATTGAAGAAAGTTTCATTTTTATTGAGTGCGTACTTGTTTTGTAGAATTGAACGGAATTCATTTTACATCTATTCTATAGAATATACCTTTGTTTATTTTACACTATCCAGGATTAAAAAAGAGGGAAAATGAAAGGAAATGAAAATAACCCACAATAGAGTACTCGTACCGATCCACACAATGACCCTCAAACAATCAGAATGGAGAATAGTAAGAGTAAAACTTGTCCTGACTAACTGATTAGTTTTTCAACGCCGAGACAAAATAATGTTCTATAAAGATTGAGTGGAATATCCAACCATATTGGTTTATTTTATAATTTATCCAAATCCAGAAGTCCAAAGATCCAGGGGTTCCAAAGAGCCAAGAGAGAGAGAGAGAGATTTATAAAACTCGAAAGCTCTAGAATTTATTTATAGTAAACACAAATGTAAATATCTCAATTCTCAGTTAACATCTCTTCCAATCAACGCAACGGTAAACGTTTGTCACCTGACACCGAACGCAAACTTGTAAACTCGATACAGACGCTTAAAATACGTTTACAATGGCGGAACAGGATTAATTTGTTGTCAGAAAATTGGATCCTAATGAAGCAAAGGATCTTTGAGTAAATAAGACGGTCTTGCTCTTGTTTACATGATTCATCGGTTCGTTAGCTTTGTTTCGAATTCGATCGGACGATACTCTTATAGACTAGAGGACTGTCGAAGATTTGGCTATGTTTTATGGCTTGAATTTTATTTGAGTTTTATTGAAAGGGTGAAACTAAAGAGGTTCAGCGAAAGAAAAAAAAGAAAAACACCTTTATCCCTTACGAACTTGTACATCTCAACTACACCCTCAAAATTGGTCAGAAGTGGCACCATGTGGTTCTATCAGCCCTTGGTGCTCTGCCTACCCCGTAAGGGATAAAGGCGTGATTATATGTATGTATGTATGTATATGTATTATCCCTTACGGGGTAGGCAGAACACCAAGGGCCGATAGAACCACATGGTATAGTTGAAATGTACAAGTTCGGTTAGTAGTGACAGGTGGTCAGCCAATGCTATTGTAGTAAAAAAGTTCTGAATTTACCACACAATGTTTAGAGTCACTGGCCCTTAGTGTATTAGTTTAGCATTAAGATCCATGCTTAAAGATTCTTTGTCTTAAGGAAATTAACTGAATCGAGTTCGATTTGTGAGACATACTTCCATTGTTTGGTGGAATCATGATTTTATTAAACGTGGGCCTTATATATAATATTGTTATAAATATAAAAAAAGAACAAAATATAGTATACCAGTATTGAACTACAACCCATACTTGTGTTAAGTTGTATTACTATGGTAGTGCTATCTCATCAGTGAAATATAGTCTTGTGTAACTTTCTCTTAAGTAACTTGTGGATAGTGTAGTGGACTGTGTACTTATTTATACTTTAAAAACAATACCTAACTATTTATTTTTGCATACAGTTGCTAACTGTCTCAAATAAATAAATAAAATAAAAATAAAATACTATGTAGTCCCACTGATTATCACAACTTCGATTAAATAAGAAGCTGCCCATGATTTAATAATTATGGTTTGATGATATTTTGAAAAATGTTTTAATTTCTCTGCCTATAAAGGGCTTATTTTTTTTTACTTGATCCTTATGATACATAAACTTTTTAAAGCTGTAGAAGTGAAAAATAGGTAATTTAAAAATTGTATTCTATCCGGAAGATATTCAGGGTGTAACAAAAGGGGAATGTTAAGCGAAGAATAACCCACAAAAGTCGAACAAGAGTCAAATTTTGTATCTATATGGAGCTATTTTCATAGTATGTATTTCTTTGACCTTTTACCATTAGATCCTGTTTATCTAATGAAATACAAACACTATCTATCACAAAACATAAGTTAACATACATAAGGCATTCTTTACTGACTGGTACACATAGCTACAGACATTAGCCAACCTAACCGCAATAAATCTAGCTGTGCATGCAGGTTGCGCCTGACGCTGCGGTGAGCCGCCGGATCTCAGACACCTCGCTACCTATGTCCCAGGCCGCAGCGAACATATCTATGTAGATCTAACTATATGTGGGAAAGTTAAGCGCTATAGGAAGTTATTCCTTTTTTTATTTATAAGCTAATTTCTCAGGTCAAACACAAAAGTTCGAGGAAATGCAAGTAAAGATGTGTTAGTGTCAAGATTGTGTTGTTGGCTGCATCATTTTATTAAAATGTAAACCCGTTGATCAAAATGTCAAAAGAGTTACCTATCTTACACCAAGGGCTTGTTAGTTGAGGGCTATTTTGCTAAAGCTCTTTAAAATTTATGCTCATGATATTTTGCATAATCCATAATAAGTAGATATTATTGAAATAAACTTCTTTAAAAGTGTGTGAACTAAACAATATATATAATATACTCGTCACTTAATTAACCACATTCTGTTACTATACAGGGTGCACTAAAAGGAGTAGTTAAGCGAAATGCTGGGAATATACTACTTATAGAGAAACTAGCCTCGAAATTTCAAACTCAAAATCACATATTCATTTTTCAAGATTGTACTAAGGTTTAGGAATTCTTCACACAATATCGAAATCTAAACATGTAATTTCGAGATATTCAAAGAATTACTTAAATAGGTATTCCTCTTTTGTTACACCCTGTATAACAAAGTTTAAATTTACAGCTACTCGTACTACCTTCCATGAATACTAGACATATAATTATGGGAGTGTAATTAGGAGAAATTTGATTGCGCCCCACCAATTAGGGTTCTATTGACGCCGCCAGCTACTCCAATACGCAACGCTTGTCACAGCAAATTTACATACGGAATAGTATCAGCTAATATACATTATATCTTCACTTCAGCTTGTAATGAATATAAACAGTTACTAAAATGGAATGCGGTTTTGATACCTTTTTAGTACCGATAACCTTTTTTCATTTTCTGTGAATTTACTAAGGATTTGTAGAAATATAAAACACGCAGTAAAAATATCCACTTACTTTTAAAGTCTATTAGAATTTAAATAAGTGCATAATACCAAGTCACAGGCAACCCTAAGAAATGCAACTTTTACGATGTTGCCAAGCTTTCTGTTTGTTTTCTTATTTAGCTCTAAGTTAGCAACTCATAACAAAACATACACAAACTTCCAGGAACGCTGTTATAGCATGCAATTAGCTCATAACAGCTGATTTAAGTAAAACAAGTGTTTGTATAAGCTAGCAACTGCTTATTGTATTCGTTTGTTTAAGAAATCTACTTTCCTCTTAGAAATTTCTGTCCGTTAGTCACATTTGCGTTATCCTGTCTGACTGATCTACTAAATAAAGTAACATGTCCGTCCTACTGACTGATTGATTCAAGAACGCCGTTGCAAATCGTATTAGACCGTGGCTTCCTTTTGTGAGATAAAGGTGCATTAACTACTGCCTATATAGCTGCCAAATAACTATACAATGTTATAAATTTATTAATAAAGAAATGGAAAAAATTCCTCACCCGGGTGGGAATCGAACCCACGACCTCTGCATTCCGTACAATACAATACAATACAATGGACAAAGAAATGAAATAAAAGTGTTAATATAGCTCAAGAGCTACATCTAACAATCTTATTCGAGTTGAGAACAGGGATAACAGAAGGGTAAAAATAAAATTGAAATAAAATCCTTGAGATAGTTGGCCGCGGGGCGGTCTTAACCCACCGAGTTACGGCATAGCGGGGCTTACAAATGTCGTTTTTAAAATCATGTCCCCATTAAAACTTTCCTCATGAATAATTTACAAAATTTCTTCAAGATATGGTCTTGCCGCTGTAGATAAGAATTAAATTAGGCAAAATTAAATTTTTATTATAACAGCTGAATAAAAATATAAAGGGAAGAAATTTGAATAATTATCGCAGATACCCCACTGTTTCGCCCGGTTTTAGTTGAGTTTTCACGTTTTTATTTAATGAATTGCGGTTTATAAAAACGTTTGATATGACCAGTGGAAACATGGGGTAAAATAAATTATGATTCAACTAATCGCCTCTTAGGTATAAAGAGTACAGTTAAGGTACTAGTTATGTGGATCTTAATGAGTGATATAGACAATCGGTAAGTTTCTACTATATTAAATGAATTCATAAATATAGTTTGCTTGGCTTAATCAGGAAAATTATAAAATAAATTATATTGGAAAAGGAAAGGAGGTACTTATAACGGATAAGACGGTCTTCCTACAATTTCCGTCAAGCATCCTCCGATTGAGTAAGAGGACATTTTATTCTGAATTTATTATTATAAGTTGTATTTATATTTAATACTAAGCCATTGTATTTATTAAGTAACTTCACACTGGAATAGTTATGTAATTTTCTAATTTTATTGATAACTAGTGGCCCGCCCTCGCTTCGCTTCGGTACATATCAGTACATAGCTGCAACTTCATATGTAGGTACAGCGGTTTTCGTAAAAATTTGGGACTCCCGTTGGTCCCCTTCCCGTGGGAATTTCGGGAAATCCGTTCTTAGAGCTTCCTTATAGCCCTAATCACATTTCAGCTTTGTATAAATAGCGAGTTTCGTAAAAATTTTAAATTCCCGTAACTCCCCTTCCCATGGGAATTTCGATAAATCCGTTCTTAGTGCTCCCTCGCAGTCCCTAATGAACATACAGGTCCAATTTCAAATTCATATGTGTTGCAGTTGTCGTAAAAAAATTAATTCCCGTTTATCCGCTTCACGTGGGAATATTGGAAAATCCGTTTGAATTCCCATTTGTCCCCTTCCCGTGGGAAATTCGGGAAATCCGTTTTTAGTCCTTCCTCGTTGTCCCCAATGAACATATATGCCCGATTTCAGCTTCATATGTATAGCGGTTCTCGTAAAAATTATGAATTCCCGTTTATCCCCTTCCCGTGGGAATTTCGGGAAATCCGTTTTTAGTCCTTCCTCGTTATCCCCAATGAACATATATGCCCGATTTCAGCTTTATATGTATAGCGGTTTTCGTAAAAAATATTAAATTCCCGTTGGTCGCCTTCCCGTGGGAATATCGGGAAATTCTTATAGCCTATGTTCATCTAGGTCCAATAAGGATTCTAACGGTGAAAGAATTTTTGAAATCGGTCTAGTAGTTTCGGAGCCTATTCATTACAACCAAACAAACAAAGTTTTCCTCTTTATAATATTAGTATAGATTAAATTATTTCTAGGCACTCAAGTTCTAGGTTAACTAAATACAAAGGTGTAATTAATGATGTGTTAAGTCAAACTTTGTGAAAAGTAAGTGGTTTCGGTGGTGGTACTTATCCTATTAAAGGCCTGTTCAAACAGAGAGCATATATAAAGCGCGGTAGGGCGTTTCGCTCCCGTTGTGTTGTACTGAACCAGGCCATCCGGTTACACCAAGCAATCTGCTCGGACGCACCGTTATTACATCGCGCTGTATTGAATTGTTTGTCAATGCCGTCATACTGAAAATACGCGACGCTATAGCGTAAAACGCTAACGCGCTCTGTTTGACGAAGCTTTAAGGTAGTTTGGTAAAATACTTGCTGCAAGAAATACGCCAACCTTGACTTTTTGTAAGTTGAGGCTTCGTTAACCTCTATTATTATATCAGTATGTAATTGCATATATTCCTTCGTCTTTGTTTCATTCATATCGATAAGCTATGCGAGTGGGAATGATGCCAAAAAAATTATATAAAAATACTGTAATATTAAATATTAAATTTGTATTTCATTACCTAGTACCTAGGGAATTCATGGGATTAAATTTACATTATACTGTCTAATACTATAATACAAATTATTTACTTATATCAATATAGCCTACAAAATTGGTAACATGAAAGTGCCCAACTAAACCATCCTACTAACATATAATAAGCGCAAAGTACACAATATAACGATGTTATTAGTGAGGAGCAAATTGGTTTTTGGCTCGATACCGAAGCGTCATCAGCCATTTTGGCAGCCGCATCAGCCGCACTGACTTATGATTATGGCAGTATTTTGTTTCATATTGAAACTTGTAAATGATTTAGCTGATTCCATATACATGCCATAGGTAGAGCTAGAAGTTTGGGTAAATTTAGACATAGTTATAGGTTACCCATATGGGTAACTATTTCTATATAGAAAGCTTGGGTAATTCCAAGTTTGCCCGGGGTTAACCAAAATTTACTTCACCTACTACTATTACCAGTAACATATTTACTTGAGAACCGTACGTTTAATAAGGTACTGTGAAATAACCGGATGTCTGATTAACATTTCGGGGTCTATTGTGAGGTAGGAAACATTCCAATATTATACTATATACAGGGTGTTTTTTTGTTGCCACCCTTAACGAAGGGTACGTGCTCTATACATCAAATAAAAAGTAAGTTTATGCCAAAAAAATGTAGGGAAACGATGTAAATTTTTTTAAATTACTTGATCCGCCGAAATTTATAGTGTCCAGTGTTTATGCTAGTTTTTTCATAGACAGATATTAGTTATTTCTCCGGAAAAAATCTTGCTACACGCGTCAATGTACATTTATGCAGAAAAACGCAGTCCATTTACTCAACTTTGGACCCTAATATCCAGAGGTCGGAATTAGGTAGAGTCATTTATGTACTTGCATCGAAATGTTGATATTAATGTGGTCCTTCCCAGGATTTTTAATGGACAATCCTGTGTGGCCAACAATATTACAAATAAATAATAATAAAACCCTCAGAGATAGACAAATAAAACAAAGATAATTAACATAAAATGTTTATTAGTATTTAGGTACATTAGTTCACAATACAAATTATTAATAGTCTTAAGGAAATTCTCATACGCATACTTCAACTTTTTTATAAATACGAGCAAATACTTTTGCTTCTAGCCTAGACTCGTGAGGTTTTGCTTATTCAAACGGCCCATTAGAATCATTTTCCTTATCCGATACATTACCAGTAAGATTTGAAGTGTTCGCTTCCGACATTACTGTATAACTTTTGTGAGAATTAAAATATATAACCATTAGCCTTTCAATATTTTCTGGCTTCAATGAATTTCTCCGAACATCTAAAATCCATTTGTAAATTGAAAAAGATCGCTCTACGTCAACTGAGGTGAGGTTAGCAAATTTATACACTTCTTCCTCCTCGTCATTAGTGCAGGAAGAAATTTTTTCTGCTATATTTCTGATAGTGTCCAAATCAGGATTTCTATCCATGACTTTTTCCATTTTATCCATTAAGCTCTCGCAATTTGCCCATCTCAAAGCTAATCTCACTGCATCAAATATTTCAAATGATTCCATTAGAGAAAGATCGGGTTTCTGAAGTGATGTCAAAGCTGTTGGTATAATTGAAAAATTTTTGTAAATACGAGACAAATCATCCTTAATGTTGTCGTTATTATTAAAAATGTTTAAAGCATTCTCTATTGATTTTGCCTCTTGACTATTCAGCACAGACAATACAGACTTAATTTTATCGAAATGCTTAGCGTAATAGAATGCTGCATCAAGCCAAGTACCCCATCTGGTAATTACAGGTGCACGAGGTAAAGGTGAATCCAGACACATTTCTTTAAAGATTTTAATTCTTTTTGGTGCCTTCAAAAAAACTTTTTTCAAATTTGAAATTAAACTGTCAACATTAGGGTTCTCTTTTCTAACCTGCCCCGCAACAAGATTTAGAGCATGTGCTAAACATGTGAAATGCAACATTTTTGGAAAAGTTAATTTTAACATTCTTCCAGCTGATATCATGTATGCCACACTGTCTGTACATAACATTCTAACGTTATCTAGTTTGCTCTCAAATAAACTTCCCCACATATTTTTTAAAGAATCTTGAACAAATTTTGATATCGTTGTTCCATTTACAGTATCTAGCATTTTACATACCACTAAGTAAGGCCGGTGGCACCTACTAGGTTCTAATGGTCTCACCAACAAATGTACGACAGCTCTTCCTAAGAAATCCGTAGTTTCGTCTACTGAAAGCCATAGCTTTTTATCTACAATCTTACTTTGCATCTCTTGTACTTTGATTTTAAAAAGCTGATCCAGGTAAACTTTTCTCGATAAGGATTCACTAGGTAGTTTAATATTTTTGCAATTGCAACACATATACTTTTGAAAAAATGTTTTAAATGCATTGTTGCTCAGTTGGGACCATGGTATGTTACAAAGAATCATAAATTCGATTAAGTCGAAGTAAAATTCTAAAGGAGTGTGGTGCTCTTTCTTCGTGGCTTTATGTACTTCTCCTTCTACATGTCTTTTGACGTTACTCCGAAGAGTTGCACTCAAATGTGCTTCGCATTTAGAGCAGTAAATTAATCCACTTGCATGGTCGTAAAGAAGCTCCGGATTATCTTTGATCCACTTGTTGACGGTGGCTTCTTTGACTGAACGCTGCGCCATGGTAATACTTTTAATCTGGAGCAAAAAAAAAGTAAATCTTAGAAAACCGTATGAATGTGTTTGTAAGTATGTGAGAGATAGGGCACAACAGTTGCCTAGATTAAAAGATCTAAGCGTGAGTAAATTCATACAGAGAGACAGACGGCGGGACGCGAACTTTGTTTTATACTATATATATATTTATTGTTTTAGCAACTATAGTAATACACATTCTGTACAAATTTTAAGTGTCTGCTTCTATTGCTTAGTAAGCGCAAGGGCACTTGAAAAACACCGATAAATTAATACGTATTGATTCACTGTACACCCCCTTTTCGCTCAGTCTTCGGTCAAAGAAGCTACTTTGGGCGTAAATCTATTTTGTGGGTAAAATACAAAACGAAAAATGGTATATAGAGATTTAATAAACTTAAGATGTGTTTTCTGGTGCCACTGGGCTTTCAATTATTGAAAATTGATTTGATTTAGGAGTTACGCAAAGAAATAAATTGGTAGCGCTAGTTCATCTTACCCTTTACCTTATGTAAGTGATTAAAGGGATATAAGTCCTATTAAAAACGTTTCTCCATTCGTTAAGTAGTAATTGTCACAATTTAATATAAATATGTACTATAAACGCTTGTTCCAGAAGTACATACAAGAACTCTCGTGTAGCACAATACAGGTTTCCGTATCACATAAACACATTAATTAATAATTAATCAGTTTAAAGCTAAAAAAGAAAATCAGTAAAAGATTACCAAAAAACTAATTCCAATCGTTAACCATATAGTCAATTAAAGCAATTAAAAAAAGAGTCCAGTATGTTAAGCTTCTTCAGTAGCATTTGAAATCATTGCTACTTTATTGTAATTGTATCAAAGAACATCTTAAGTAAAACAATACTGATTTTTATAACAATACAAGAAAACGTTCTACATTGGGAAAATCTAATTTAAAGGAAATTTAATAAAAATATGAACAAGAAACTTACCAAGTATATCACGAACTTCAAATATCCAATCATCCAATACAGCAAGGCCAAATCAAAGTCAGTTAATGCTTGCCGAAATAGTCGTATTAAGTAGAGTCCAGAATCCAGTAAATAAGCCAAGGTCAAACACTATTCAAAACACAATAGGAAACAAGCGAGCGCATTCGACGAACCGAGGTAAGCGAATGAGCTGTGTGAATGAGTAAACCGATTTATTGCTAATAGATAGTTTGAATGCGGTAGAAAGAGACAAAATCTAGTACATTCCGTTATGCGGGGAGTGCTCCGCATTTCCGCTATTGCTTTCTTTTGTTCTCACAATCTATGTTGTGCGAACTACAAATGTGGCAACATCGCGCGTGTGCGCATTGGAATTTTTCAACTTCGGACATCCGATGACATTGATGTAAGTTTGGCAACGTCGCGCGTGCAGTAGTTTAAATTGTGTAAAGGTAAATAACTTTTTACTTAATAAATCACGGGATTTTTTTCTGCTCTTTAAAATTAATACCGGAATTTGAGGCATATCCACTTTATTCTTTCGCTGTATGAAATCAGTGCAAGTACATAAATGACTCTACCTAATTTAGACCTCTGCTAATATCTTGGGAACCAGGCACTTCCCAGGTATGCTTCCATGGAGAAAAATGATCATGATGATGAGGAGATTCCGTAATGTTCGGGAACGTTGATGACCAAAAATCATCCTGTATAAAGTAACATTCACAGTAGGTACATAGTTTACTTGCAAACTAAATACCTATAATATAATGCAAGCTGTCACTTAGTAGTACTTTATTGATAATTTTCTATATATTTTTGTGTATTTTATACTATTGCCTCGTAAATTTTGCCCTTTTAACGTCATTGTTCACTTTACCCTAGGTGAATAGTCAACCTACCCCAAGCCTGGGGTAAGTTGACCAGATTTTCCTTTTGTACAAAAGCTGGTTTGTACTCTATATCATAATCATTAACGTGCATTTTTCCACTTATTTACAAAGCTTAATTGTCAATCTAATAACTGTACCTGTTTTTAAAATAATTAACTGTAAAGAAATTAAAATAGACACCTCTAAGCTGAAAATTGGTCAACCATCCCCGGTCTCCCATAACAATCATTTCTTAGATACCTACAATGTCGCAGCCTCTTGCCTTACCTGAAGCCTTGTACCACAAGCATGCAATAATCCTACTAAAATATCTTCAACATCTACCTACAACCCTTTATATGTCTTTTTGATATGCGTTGAAATGCTTATCAATCATGCTTATAATTATTTTAGTTTACCTTATACCAATTCTTCGAGATTATATGAACTCATCCATGCCACCAATACCTACTTATATAGACAGTTTTTACTCTTAATTTGTCAAAATAATTACAGCTTTCTACCTTACCTTCATAAATAAGTGGGACATTATTCCTAATATTTTTATTTTATTTTATAGAGAACAAGAATATAAAAATGTAAAAACAGGAAGTGGTAAGGTCTTTTCTTATACATGAATATAGAGCTTCCTTCCTTTAATTGTTGAATTCACAATAGGATTATTACCTGCATTTATTTTCCTTTGTCACGAAATGAAAAAGTCGTCCTAATTTTACCGAGAAGTTTGCAACTAGCGGCACAATTTTCAATCTGGTCTAATTAAATCGTTTTTTGGTCTCGAAGTTTCGCCAGTTTAGGAAAGCGATAGAAATACCCACCTGGACTTTTGAACGCATATAAAAGTTTTCCAATTTAGAAGGGCCGATTGTGAGTTTGCGCCGAGAGTGTTAATTTTACCTTCTACTTTAGGGTTTGGGTGAAAACGTGTGAAAGCTTAGATTGAGAGAAAATAGTTTTCTTATTGCGACGTTTAGTTTAAATTATTTGTTCAGTACCTACAAATATAGTTGACTGTGAATTGTTATTCCGGTATAATTGTTCAATGTTTTGCATTCATAATCTAATTGATTGACTGATTTATATTTATATTATTATATAAAATCTTCCGGGAGGTGGGCAGCAGCGCCTCCCGTACTGACAACATAGTCCGAAAATCACACTGCGGTCACCAACCCGCCTGCCCAACGTGGTGACATTGGGCAAAACCCTCCTAAGGCAGTAGCCTCGTAACGTGCCCTGGGGGAGGTCTACGTCCAGTAGTGGGCTGCAATAGGCTGAAGACGATATAAAATTTTGAGTACGAATTCGCAATCACATATTAAATATACATTATGATGTACCTACAATGTATGAAATATATTTTATTTATTAATTTATTTGAATAAGGCTTGCCAACAACATACATATCACACATTATTAAAAACATTATTTGAGCGAATATTCTGATATATATGTCACTTACAGGCTAGCACAATAGTATTAAATTAATTCAATAATACAATAAATAATTTCAATATAAATAAAGAAAACATGTTTAATAATTCAAATTATACTTAAATTAAAATACATACATCAAATAAATCAAATCAAATTAAGCTCAATCAAATAAAACTAAACAAAAATAAACTAATGCAAAAAACAAATGGAATATAGTTTTAGTTATTGCCTAATATTTTTTGAGTCCACGCAAGTGGAGTCGCTATATATTTTAAAATGTTTTCATTATAACACATAGCTGCGGTACTGTAATAAATGTATGCTGTTTAATTTTTCAGCCCTCAGTAGAATAAAAGAGATGCTTGTGTTGAATAACAATTAGATTTATTTCGCATATTCTTTCACAGAAAATAAAGTTTTCTCGCTCAAAAATTTCACTTTATACCAAATGGAAATACGTCGTACGTAATAAAAAGTTATTGGCTTGCAAAAGTTTCCGTTTTAAATATTAATTAATGTTATTCCAATTTGTGAAGTTATTGTTCGGTATTTTACAGTTTAGCGACTTTTTATACCGCAGCCATTGCGGACTTTCAATAATAAAGTTAATGCTTTAGATTTTGTAGATCACAGAAAAAAGAGGAAAATAATTTTGAGGCTGGTTTATTTATGAAGAAGGCAGGCATTAGTGTTTAGTAACAAAAAGGTAAAACACATCCCTGACACTATAGATATATTGCGCTTTTTCTAATAACTTATCCTACTGCTAGACAAATGCTCCCCTATTCGAGCCCACAAATTCTCTTTTAATTTGTTTACTATTATATAGCTTTTTGTCAATTAAAAACATATTAAATGAATATAGCAATATGAGTCCGAGATAATAAATAGATAGAGCAGTGTAAAAACGTAAGATTATAGTCTCTACCGAACTCCTTGTTAACTCCCATAAATTAAGTGGGCTATATAAATATATTTATCATGTATATTTCCCCAAAAACTCCGTTATTAGATGAAGTGAAGCGGAACTAAAGTAAATTAACGGGGGACTAGCGGAAGGCCGCGCCGACTCTGCCGGAAAACTGTCTACCCCGTGTGTATCTATATTAACTGACTATCTTACTGAACCTGGGTCTCATAATTTATGAAAGAAATATAAATGAGATAAAAATACCTAAACTTACTTTTTTTATTGAGTTGAATAGATAGTTAAAACACAGATTCGAGATATCTTGAAACAACAAAGTTATTGATGTGTTAACTTAGTTTTTAAGAAAAAATATCTATTAATGTCTATAACGATGTTTTGAGCCATCATATCCTATTTAGCCAATGAATTTAGATATTCATAAGCCTACACTTCAGCATAGGCACCAACAGGGGAGTTTTTTCATGCAATTGTAAAATTAATCCGCTCACTCGTCGCCATGATGAATGACACAAGAAACGAATTCAAGTTACGTACAAATTGCGAACATAAATTACGCTTTAATAATTTCGCGTACGGCCCGCTCTCTCAATCACTGACTACGTCGGCCGCCAGGTGTCACCACCATAAATCCTGCCTTGTTAAAAATTATAATTACTACAAAATTACAATTAATAAATATGCACGATATACCTATACGAGTAACATGAAACGTGATATGTGTTCTCTGTTTTTAAGAGCAAGTGCAGACTTCCGATTTCTTTAACAGTTGGTAGTAGGTATGACAATATATTATATATAAGGTTGGGTTAAATTAAAAGGTTAAATTTAGTTAGCATTTTAAAATAGAATTATTTATGATTTTACATAATAAACCGTTAAATTTTAATCATTTCGTAAGTTAAACTGTATACATATTTAGACTTAGTAAAATTAAACAAAAATAAATTTAACTAA
Organism: Carposina sasakii; assembly: GCA_014607495.2. Lineage (NCBI taxonomy): Eukaryota > Metazoa > Arthropoda > Insecta > Lepidoptera > Carposinidae > Carposina > Carposina sasakii. The sequence continues at coordinate 8,830,677 of CP053154.1, forward strand.
TGTATACAGTTACACTACACATTTATACAGTTATACAGTTATGAATTGGTATCTGCTAAAATATAAATTATTTTAACGATTTAATACTTTACTAATAGAACCACCGGTTTCACGCAGACATCATTATTGATTGCAACTCAAACAAATCTGAGTGAACACATCAGAAAAACGAAAATAAAATAAAGAAAATTTTAATTTAGTGGAAAAAGCAACGAACCGTTTCTTTTTTTATAGCTGGCCAATTGAAACGCTTCCAGCTCTTTGAATAATTCATCTTTCGTTTGAACAAAGACGAAGTGGGCCGAGCGGCGATTCTTTGATCTTTTGTAATTGGAATCGATGCTCATATTAAAAAGAGGAATTCTTTAAGCAACCGATAAATTGCACCGAAGCCATTTTCTCCAAGGCGATTATTGACGACTGTGATTCTACTCCTTACTTTTTGTATTGTTTAAGAAGCTGTGTATTCCTTTATTGGCTATTTGTTTATGTTATTTCGTATTTACTTTATCGACTAATTTATTCTTGTTTTTAGTAAAAAGCATGGTACAGAACACAGCATTGATAAATGTGATATTTGAGTATAAATATTAAAGCTATATTTCAATTCAGTTACCTACATGATGTCTTTACGCTGCCATATATGGTTAGGTCTATATAACATTTGTTAACATTTTTAAACAGCAGTGTGGCAGCACCCTTACATTCACGTCTAGATAGAGTATGACACATAGCTACCGACAACTTACTAAAACTAATCTCGGGTACTCGTGTAGTCTTAAAATGTTTGTCAACCGTTATAATGTCGGCTGGTATAGGTTGTTTGCAGGCATTGTTTAAGCTGACTAGACGCTCACGTATCGTCTTACCCCACATTGTCTTGTAATACTATGGACTGCAGAATTTTGATAATGTAAACAATGAGCTATTAAATAACTTAAGTCTGGACTGAGTATAGCTAGACAGTAGTAATAGAAGGAGCAGACTGTGGTAAACTTAAATATCAAAGTGTAAGACGTCCAGTAAATTGTGTCTTTGTACTCGTGTAAATCTTATTTAATTTAGAGTTCAGTAATTTTAAGTAATTCGTAATGTAATCCGGTAAAACACATATCTACTAAGCAGTTATTATTATTGAAAAATTTAATAAGATATAAGAATAGTTCTTAGAATTTTTTTATTATTGGAATTTAAGGATTTCACAATTTTTGAAGTCATAGATCACGTAAGGGATAAATGCGTGATTATATGCATGTATGTATGTATGTATAGATCTAGTACATTTAGATTATATGGCCGGCTTCCAATCGTTAGTAAAACTGTATCAACAAAGTGCAAACTTAGGCAATAACAGCTTTTGATAACTTTACTACTACAGTGAAATAGAACGGTGAAATAAGGGTGAAATCAAATACCACACAAACAACCTCTACATTTACTTTCCCGCTATGGTAAACGTGATAGCCCAGTGGTTAAGACGTGCACCTTCCAAGCGGGAGGCGTAAGTTCGATCCCAGTCACGGGCCTGTACCGATGAATTTATTTCATGTACAGATTTTAATGTTGTAAAATTGTCACTTAGCTCGTGCCTCGGAAAGCACGTAAAACCGTCGGTCCTGTGCCTGATCTCTCTCCGGTCGTGTCGGCTTTCCGTCCCATCGGACTATGAGAGATAGAGGGTGCATCTGTGTTTGCGCACACACTTGTGCACTATAATATCTCCTGCGTACCTGGCTAATCTCTGTAGAGATTGGTCGCCTTGACCGAAATACGGTCGGAGATCATCATCATGCTTCGATGCATTTTCGATGTTTGATGCATCATCAACGTGGCTGTGGGATCTCCCTTATTCTATATACATCTGTCTGACTATTCCATTTCGGGAACACAGGCGTGTCTATATATTTGTTTATATAACATTTTACAAATGAAAGACGTTTATGATAAGATAGTTTCATCGTTTGTGTGATACGAGTACGTATTCAGCGTTTAATTTATCTCGCAAGATTTAAACGTACCTCAAAATTACAAATAGATGGAACGAAATTAACACTTGGTGCAAATTTACTAAGTAAACCTCCCAAGTCCCCTATTTTAACGGTTTTAACAGTTAAAAGTACCTCATCTCAACTACATGAGGATAGTCCGGAAGTTAGAAATTTAATCCGGTTGTGGTAGAACCAGAAAAGTTGTCCGGCCTTAACTTTCTACCTTCTGTAGGTACACGGAGTCCTATAGTCGGTAAATCTAGATGTCTGTTGTCTTACTCGTATACTGCGCTGGAGAATGATTTCAGTGGTGCGAAGTGGTTTTTGTCCTATATTAATATTATAACGCTTTAAAAAAATATTTTAGTATTAGATAGCATTTATTAAAAAAGGCTATAGGTTATATAGCAACCCACCCCGGCTTCGCACCGGTGTAATGCCCTTCCACGCGGACTTAGTCGTGGGCGATCGCTAGTCTATATATATTTGCAAGTAGATTTTATCTGCCTTTCATGCCGCTAGAACTCGAAGACGGATCACCCGATATTCATGTAATTTTTAATGTGTATCAATGAGTTCAGGGAAGATTTACATACTTGTGTCTAGTTCCAAAAAGTCAAGCTATTGACGATCTACAACTTTTTTTATATATTTCAATTGAAATGGTATTTTTTTCGCCCCATACTTGCTTCAGTTTTTTTTTTCAGATTAATTTTTAATTACTTACCTGACTTAAGGTTAGGTACTGTACCTACTACCACAATGAAGAATTTCGATATCACTAGCGTAATTAAAAAGATTTATTAGAGTAGTAAAAGTGAATAGTCTACTTCTTAATACTACATTACTCTCTATAGAAAACTCTTAAAAGTTCAAATATCCGTAATAAACTAAGTTGATGCATCACCGGTGCTATATTCGGTAGAATGGATAATCGGACGGGGAAGCTTCTCAAAGAGTTTAAAAGTATCTGCTCGCAGTCAGATGCGACGATGTTGAACACGTATCTCGCTAAAGCTGTGTTCAGACTAGGTGTTATAAAGTTTTGTTATAATAAATGGACATTTATGTGGTGATAGCTCAATATTTGAGACGTGCGCCTTTGAACACAGTCATGGGCATATGTCGTACCACTCAATTAATTTCATGTACGGATTTTAATATGTACCTAAGTACTTAATACTAAAATTATTGTCACTTAGCTATTTCAGGAGGGTTGGCGTGATGAGTGTATAGATAGAGTGAAAGAAACCATAATAATAAATAATAATAATAAATATTTATTTTAGATAACATAATGCACCGACCCCTTAAGTAATGGGATAAGGGCAAGAAGATGATGATGATAATAAATACACATTTGAGTATGTATTAACTATAACTTCTAAAACTTGAAAAGTAAATAGTTAATCTTTTAGTATAAAATTATAAATAAAGAAATGGAAAAAATTCCTCACCCGGGTGGGAATCGAACCCACGACCTCTGCATTCCGTGCCAGCGCTCTTACCACTGAGCCACCGGGTCAATTACTCGGGTGACGAATTTTACCATCTCTTTTTTTGAAATTACATTATTGGAAACGTTATTTTTCATCCCGATAGCTATACATAAGCCAAATTTCGGCAAACAAAGCTGAATCCCTCAGCACAATGTTTTAATGATGAAACGATAAACCATATCCTAACGGATTATATTATGGAGAAGTGTTTTTATCTTAATCAAGATATTATATATTATAAAATTATAAATAAAGAAATGGAAAAAATTCCTCACCCGGGTGGGAATCGAACCCACGACCTCTGCATTCCGTGCCAGCGCTCTTACCACTGAGCCACCGGGTCAATTAATCTTTTAGTATTTACTGTACCTTTTGGTTATTGACGTATTTTGCATCGTACATGTTCTTTCATTTTACATTTTCATTCCACTTAAAATGACAGTGTCCTTATTTGTTCTTAGGTCCCAAATACCTGTCCCAAATAAATACGAGTAAATAAACAAATAGGTGTCCTTCACTCAAGCTGCATTTCTTTGTCAACAAGACGTACCTACGATTGCTTGCTTAGTAATTGTGAAGCTATTTCTCAAAACGGTATTAATGGGACGTTATTTACATTTAACGTTGTTTTTTGATAACCATAATAATTGATCCCCGTCGATCTACGTCATATTTAGGTACTTTGTTTATTTATACTTGTATCAAATATGTACGTGATTCTACATTTTAACCGATACATTTACTTTCGCAAATTAGTAGGTACATACACATGTCATGTTGCTTTAAAAAACAGGAAGAGTCGTAACTGCTGGATGTCGTATAATCTGAATCCGAAGATTAAACAGTTGAATGCAAATAGTGCTTTTTGCTGCTTAGCTAAACGTATTTGGAATATCTATAACCAATCAATCTGCACAAGGATTTACAGACCGACCTATTTAATATTCAGCTATATCTAAATAAACAATATCCCCTATAGAGCAATATCGTGTTTGAGATGCATCCGTCATTAGCCACCCGTGCTGGGTAATTGAACAGAGGCTGTGCGGCGTCTTTGAGAGCCCGCATGAGGATCCCAATCACACGAGAAGGTAGCCCATTGTGCTATATTACTATGAGCATAGCGATCGTTTATGTAAGTCATATATACTTTACTATTGATATTATTATTTGAGATTTTTGGCCTAGACTTTCATATAAAAAATATATTTTTAGGTTTGTTTGTGTACATGGCGTTGGTATCTATTACGATCTCGTATCTCGTACCTACATTTACCGCGAAAACGTAATAGGTAGCAACGCGGCCAGTAATTTAAAGTAGATATAATAAACATATATAGAGTGTTGCGATAGGGGTATTATGTCAAGCGAAATGTCATGAAAATAGCACAGTAATATAGGTATAATCGAGAACCTATCCACAAAAAATAAGACTCAAATTCATTTGTTTATTTTACAGATCGTATGAATATTCCTGAGTTGTTTAGAAATTCTTCTTACTATTTGGTCAAATAAATATATGATTTCGGGCCACTAATTTTGCGGATAAGTTCCTTGTAATAAGTTATGTTATAGCTTTTCGCATCTCTTTTGTTACGTCCTGTATAATTGTATGTATGCATCATACAATTTTAATGCATCGCGCAGTCGGGTAAAAACACAGTGAGAGTCCAGTTTTTCCGCTGAACATTCGCTTGCAGCGCGATGCGCGTTCAGGGGGCTATTCTCAGAGCAATCAGCGACGTGTATGTGCCGCGCCCCCTGCCGGCCGTTGTGAATATTGCATTTAGTCACTATCCACAGAGAGAATATGTGCTCTCTGCTTTACTCCGAGCTCTGCTGACCCAAGCAGAAATATGCTAGAATCGAAATGACTCTCTAAAGTACGTAATGTTTTCATAGATTTTTACTACTGTTTTGTCGTTGTATTTTAGAACAATACATGTTTTGTTATACGAATTAACTATTTTGGAGAAAATACGCTAAGTATCGAAAATTTTCTGTTTATAAAAATATGTTTTACCTCGTATGTACCTACAATTATAGATGTCCGAAATATCATTTTCACGTTTTATGCAAGTAAAGTCCATCAGGAACTTTTTTAATTCTCGCATACGTGATACCTATATCTCACTAGCTTTTTTATATTTTTATTCAAGGTTTATGATAAAGAAGCCAAAGCAAAAATTAACCTACCCTCTAAATAAATAATGGCAATCAAAACGCTTGCCTAGATTAAGCATATTGGTACTTAATCTATTATTTGTCAATTACTAATTACTTACCCAGTGAATACTTGATAAACTGTAAACTACTTCATCGAAATTGAAGACCAATCTAGTAGATATCCCACTGTTTAATATTGAATCTCAAATAGTGATAAACTAAGTTGGTGGTCGGATCTCGGAAACTTAGGAATATGGAACTGAGCATACACTTAACTAATGCACTGTCCGATTGTGGTCTTGGTGTAAACGAGGCACTTTGTTCTACTCGCTAAAGTATTAGCTGCTTGCTTAGTAGGTGCCCGGGATTTATCTTAGCAACTGTGTTAGTTAGGATATTGTAGTTGTAAGTTCTGTTTAATGTGTAGTAAGTTGCCTTAATTCTCAACTAGTGCGGAATAACGTACTGGTTAGGTAAGACTTTCTGGAAACTTCTCATATTCTATTAGCTCTTCCGTTGATTGTTGATTTATCTCTTAAGTTATTGAAGAATAATGAATTTGTAAAAGAGTGTAATTTGCTTGTAAATAAGCTTTGTTTGCCGAGATTTGGCTAGTGTATAGCTATCGGGATGAAAAAATAACGTTGCCAATAATGTAATTTAAAAAAGAGATGGTAAAATTCGTCAACTGAGTAATTGACCCGGTAGCTCAGTGGTAAGAGCGCTGGTACGGAATGCACAGGTCATGGGTTCAATTCCCACTCGGGTGAATTTTCAATTTCTTCATTAATAATTTTATAGTGTAATTTTAGTTTACAAGGCGATATATTAAACTCATCTATACTAATATTATAAAGAGGTAAACTTTGATTGTTTTTTTGCAGCGAATAGGCTCCGAAACTACTGGACCGATTTCAAAAATTATTTCACCGTTGGAATCCTTTTTGGACCCGGATGAACATAGATAGGCTTTAGGGTTTCGCATAATTTCCACTGGGCTGGAATAAATATGACTTAAATACAAAATAATTTTACCATTTGACGCATGGAGGTAAAAGTTTGACATACACCATAGAATAACAAGTCCCCAGAAGGAGTCATCAATGACAGATGTATTCCGGGTAGTGAAGCAAAAACGAGTCAAAAATCCCGCATGTTCCGCATTTCTTACCCGCCGATTGTTGCCAAATCGATAAATATTATCATTTTTTTAGATACAGTAAATAAGTTGTAAAAATTTGACATACTAAAAAGTTGCTTCAAAAGTGTGCGTGATCACGGGTTCTGGGAATTTATTATTCTGTGACGTACAGATGACACAATATACATACATATAAAAATAAAATCACGCCTTTATCCCTTTCGGGGTAGGCAGAGCACCAAGGGCCGATAGAACCACATGGTGCCACTTCTGACCAATTTTGAGGGTGTAGTTGAGATGTACAAGTTCGGCCATGATGGTACATGGATCATAACGATGATGAACGGAAACGTCGGGAAAATCCTCAAAAATGAGTGTAAAATTAGTTAAAATCAAAAAGAATTGCGAAAACATCATACCTACATGACCCCACGAAGAAACGGACACATACAAATAAATTTTAAATTTCACAAGTAAATCACATTTACACCCTTTTGGTGTTTATGTTCGTTAAGGGGTGTAAGAGAGTACGGACGGAATTCCCAAAATTCCCATGGGAACGGGGCAGACATGAATTCCAAATTTTCACCGAAATTTCCACTGTACCGGAACAAAAGCTTATTCAATAAGTATAAAAATAAACCGTTTGACGTACACAGATGAAATTTGGTGTGTATGTTTGTTAGGGGGTGTAAAAGAACGGGTTTCCCAAAATTCTCATGGGAATGACACAAACAGGAATTTCAAGTTTTTACGAAAACCACATGACATATAAAGATTAAATATGACAGGTATATTCGGTAGGGAGTGTAAGAAAGAACTGAGAACATATTTCCCGAAATTCCCACCGGAACAGAACAAACTGGACTACAACTTTTTTAAGAAAACCGTTATACCTATGAAGTTAAAATCGAAGATGTATGTAAGTATATGATGTATGTATGTTCATTAGGGACTGCTAGGGAACACAAAGAACGGGTTTCCAGTAATTCCCACGGGAACTGGACAACCGGGAATTCCCAATTTTAACGAAAACCATCTGACACAATATAATGATGAAATTTGGTAGGGAGTGTGAAGAGGCACTGAGAACGTATTTCTTGAAATTTCCACCTAAACGGGACAAACGGGAATTCAATTTTTTACAAAAACCGCTATTAATATAAAGCAGAAAGAAGTATATTCATTAGGGAGTGTAAGGGAGTGTGAGGACATATTTCCCGAAATTCCCACGGGAACGGGTTCCAAATTTTAGAGGACATGTACTGAAGCGAAGCGAGGGCAGGCCACTAGTATATGATGAAATCATGAAGAATATCATGAAAGTAGATGAAGCGAAAGATGTGTGTATAGACCGTAGCAAGTGGAGATCCGTGATCTCTGCCTACCCCTCCGGGAAAGAGGCGTGATTTTATGTATGCATATCAGAAAATCTAAAGCTTGCTACTTAACGTTACGTAGTGTAGGTAATGTTACACGTTGAGCATTCATGCAGTCAGTACGCTGTGTTACGGGAAAATCAGCGAGCAACAAGCCGCTTTTAAAAGGATTTTGATACGCAGCCGTATAGGTTAACATGCTTGTTGCGAATGCATTATACCGCATAAGGTCAACCAGTACTTACCGAGCTTAAGGCTTCAGCTTATTCCAGACTTGTGTTATCGCCTAATTGGGACCGATAATATTATAAAGTAAATATCATAAAACGACACATAACACGCCCTGTGTACGTCGAATGACATTATTAGTTCCAATTAAGTTTCAACCTCGGTACATGTGTGCAATTATCGAGTGATACCTCCTCCATTAGCACGGCCGCGTTGTTTACATCAATTAACGGTATGTTCGATTTAAGGCTATCTATCCATTGAAGTGGAGCAAGGCTGCCTGCGCAATGAACGAACGAAATAAAATTGTAGTAACCATTATGGGTTGGGTCCATGGGATCCGAGCACAAAGGCCTTCCTAAAAGATCTTGTCAACCGGCTCAGGATCTCCACAGGTCACCAATAAGCTGGCAGCTAGCTTAAAACATTAGCATTGCCATACAGCCCGGCAACGCTGCCAGCTTTTTGGCACCCTACTTCACTCTGCCTGCCATATTCAAGTTTTTAATTATGCTACCTATATATAATTTATAAGACAGGGACAGCTAGTTTAAGAATACATACATATCTTTTAGAAGCAGTGGTGGTGCTGTATAATAGTGCAGTGAGGAAATAGACTAGCTACGGGAAGTTGTCCTATAATGTTAGCTATAATAGTATTTAAAGATAGTCTGAATTCTGCTTAGCAACCACACAATCCGTGACTTCTCTGTGGTATACTGGCTCGCTCCACTCAGCTGCTTTGCTTCATACTCGTATAATGGACAGAACTCTCAATTTCTTACTTACTTACTCACCTGATTTGTCTATGTTACTCACTCTCTGCTTCAAAGCTTCTCGAAGTTTCAGTGGACAGACAGTCTAATGCCGCGTGCGATGCCCGCTTTATAAAGGCAGTCTCATTGGTAACATGAAATATCATTGACAAATGGATACGCATGACTTCATATTTCGATGGAAGCCCTCTATGATTTACTAATTAAGAGTGTTTAGTCTCTACAATTCGCCGAAGCTGAAATAGGTTTAATGCTAGGTTCTATTCTAGGCTGTATTTTGAAACAAGAATAGGTTAGTAAGCTTGGTTGGTTATGTCGTTATATCATATTATTTGAAAGCGTATACGAGTAGGCCAGATTTAATACCTTCTTACTCAATTACCTTAGAAAACCTTATACGGGTCCTCAGTATTTTGATTTTCAAAATCCTTTTCGAAGTTTAGGTAATTTATGTACATAGATAGTGGACAATAACAAGGATTTTTTCATCGTCCTCTTACTTTACTTTTCCTCTATGATATTTATACAATATATACATGAAAACCCATTTGCTAACTCGTTTATTTATTACAATCTTTTCAAATATGGTCACTCCAAAGTTCATAAAAATACAACTTCTTTTCAATGCCTTTCCGCTAATGAAAAAAAGATTAAACTACCTTCACAGTCCAGCAAATATGGCTGAATGCTTTGCCACAGGTCGTCGTTTCACAACCCCTGTGTAATGTTATTTCTCAGTTTATGACACTATAAAGACATCAAGGCAACGGCCACTACGCGTAATTAAATCCTATCCGATAGATGGCGTCTTTCTATTAACAGGTGCCCAACGATAGCACAGGATAAGGCTTTACGGCCAATGTCGCTTTTATCCCTGTAATCACATTAGAGCATGGATAATGGATTATTGGTTTATTTAAAGCGGATGTTTGAAAATACTCCGGTTCGTCTAGATTTTGTTTGCTGAGCGAAATAAATTTAGCGTGGTGTTTTTTTTTCTATAGTATAGTTTTTAAAATAAATTAATGAATGAAATATAAGTACATTATAAAGAGTAAAGAAAAGCTAAATTTTACTAAACCTTTAAGTCGATACATTCTAATTTATAAAAATATTGTGTTGTTTTTGGATCGTGATTAATTTTATAATTAGGTACAATATCTCAGGATGCGCATCAATAAAGTAAAATTTTATAGAAATTTTCTACACAGTTTCTGGAATATCATACCTATCAAATGACAAAACAAGGTAAAAAATCATAGAAGTATTGAAAATTGGAAACTAACATATTAAGTGACCCGATAGCTCAGTTGGTAAAGCGATGCACGGAATGCGAGTGGTCGTGAGTTCAAATCTCACTCGGGTGATTTTTTTTTCAATTTTCTCACTAATATTTTATAATACTATGTATTATCAAAACTTTATTGGATAACATTGAACATGATTCCCGACTCGAATTAACAATCGAATAAAGGTTTTCTATGAATTGAATATTTAAGAAAATAAAAATATCTGTAAAGAAAAAACCTAAATTACTAATTTGATTAGGATTAACAAAAAAATGGGTATGTACTGAAACTGTTGTGTAAATAAGTAACACAAACATGTTCACCATTTTCCCGAAGTTCAGTTGCCGCCATGGAGCTTGCACTCGCCACGATAGGTTGAATAAATAGAAACCACCGACTGCATTTACAAGCACTCTGTTATAGTACTATAGCCTATTTAATTGCAAGAAACACCTAAAGAAAATTGGAGATGGTTCGTACACATACAGGATGTAACAGAAAGGGTGTGTTAAGCGAAAAGCTATGTAATTAATCCCACTATAATTTCCAAAATTTGAAACTCGAAATCACATGTTTATTTTTCAAGATTGTATGAACATTCCTGAGTTGTTTAGGAATGTTATCTGGAAAAATAAACATGTGATTTCGAGTCTCAATTTTTTTGGGTAGGTTCCTTTGAATGGGCTTTTTATATAGCTTTTCGTTTTACATACCCCTTCGTTACACCCTGTTTATTTCATCGCATTCATCGTCCAATAAAATTATTCGATAAAATGAAGTTGTTATTTTTTATTTTGTACACCAATCATGAGTTAAAAAAGTTGAAGATAAATTAAGAAAACAAGAGTTATTAAAATCAAGAAATACTGTGAGTACATAGGACCTTATAACTATTAGGTATTTATTAACTTAACTACAACATTACCTACGTCACACTTTTGTTGTAAAAGCCTTTTGACTTCTGCTTCGACTTGGATGCATTTTTTATGAGCTTTTCTGTTTTGTGGGGTAACATCTGCTGTCTGACCCCGAGACAGCTTGGTTGAGGCGGCCTTATGGTAATAAAATATTGATGTGTATAATTTTTGTTATGCTGTTTTTAACATAACGCTCCACCTACTTATATATTTTTAAATCTCTTATGAAAACCCTTTATTAACGTAGTTTAAGTTTTTATTATAGGTACTTATTCTTATTCTTTATTACACATACACAAAAAGAAATATGACATACAACATTAAAGAAGACATGCATGTACAATGGCAAGCTTATCTCTACCAGAGATCTCTTCCAGCAAGCCAAGCAAGTAAAGAGAAATTGTTAACAACAGGGTAACATGTGCAATTAAACAAATTCTAAGAAACTACAAATGAAAGATTAATTCTAGAATTTTATTAAGATGAGAGAGATATCTATCTACTTAATAAGTAAAACCGTAGAAATCCTAAAACTAATATTTGAAAAAATGGAAATGATTTTCGCATAAGGTTATCGGCAAAGGTCGTGACATGTCAACCGTACATATTTGTTCACACAAGCCAACGCATGCATGAAATCCTATTTTACGCCTCGTATCCTGCCGTTTAGAGCACCTTTTGAATGGGTCCCGACTGAGCTCGAGCGAATCTTAACCCACCTTCGAGCAGTCACGTAAAAAACTCGTCGGATTTTCTAAATTCTTCATATTGGGCAAAGTTGCCGCATTTGAGTGGGTTCATTTGATGTTTGTTTTTAGACGTGTGTGGTGAATATCGTGTTGTGTTGTTAGTTGAATGTTTGAGGCAGTGTATACCTAACTGGTATATAATAGATCATGTGGTTTATATAAATTCTCATGTTGGACGCCTCTTTCAATCTCGTGAACATTTTTAGTAAATCTTGGCCTCCTTTGTGGGTTTATACATGTACTATGTGTCATTTATTTTTACATCTGGCCCCGCTATGCTAAACGTGACTGTATGATTTTCTTCACGATTCTGCAGTTCTAGCTACCCCATTTTCGTTTGTTGTATGAGTGCATGTTCTCTTTTATCTAAATAGCATTACTTTTTGCCAACATTTATTTAACAAGTATTCCAAAATAAATGAAAAGCAGCGGGGTGCTTTTAAATAGTTGGGGTTAATTTAGAGGCTCTTATGGCACGTATGTAAATCGGGGGCGGGTCCAGGGCTCGTAGATATTGAGAACAAGGCTTGGGCGTCCCACGGAGCCTTGCGTGCACTTCCACGTATATATTAAGCTAAAATATGGCCGCTTAATATTAAAAAGTATCTTTAATATTTAAATTAGGTGCTGATATTATTATAATCGTTTAAGCAATTTTGGAAACTTTCGATTTTACTGAAGACTTTAATTTAATTTTGCAATTTTTATGAGGGCTGTGTAGTAGTGTTGAATGACTTTGGATATACAAATCGAAATTGATATAATGATTTGAGGTTAATATATAAATTAATATATGCAGTACTAAGGGCTGATTTTTCCAAAAGACAGTATCAACTTTATTCTTCCGATAGGCTTACTAACGTTTGGAAAAATCGGCCCTAAACAGTCTAGATTCTAAACATATGACAATACGGCATAAATCGAGACATTACAGCCAAGCTCGCTATTCACATGACGTCACACATAGTTGAACATAAACATTGTCGCAAATAATAGGCAACAACAGATTGAAATGCGGTTAGAGCGCTGCAAAGGTCCCGGGAGCCAGTCATTTATTGTTCCGCGCATTTTAATGAACCCTCCTGCGGTTGTGATGAATACCGATGTACTCGGTTTCGAGTAGCCGAGTAGTAAACATGAAAATTATGCAAGTGATCGATTTTGATACGCACGACTTCTTATATATACACTGGTTTTAAAATCATGGAAGAAAAAAGGAAATAAATTATAAAGGTTTTTATATTTTTTTACTTATATTCTTGTGTGTATTATTTGTGATTTATCATTTTAGCAAAATGTGACTAAATATAGCGTGGCTGTGGGATGTCCTTTATAATTCTGCAATCGGACAGCTTATTTCGAGAACTTCTTACACTTCTTTTGGTTGACCATAAATTTAAATCAGTATTTATGATTATTGAGCTGAAAAGTATATCCAGCTAGAAAAAAACCGCATTAAAATCGGATCATCCGTTTGGGAGCTACGATGCCACAGACAGACACATACACATTTACACACACACACACACACAGACACGTCAAACTTATAACACCCCGTCGTTTTTGCGTCGGGGGTTAACAATTTGTTCTTTAGTTAACAATTCCATCCTAAAATAGATTCGGCAACGTCTTTCTGTCTGGTGAACGTAGGTAATGTGTACCTGATGCTATTTAAGTTGTGGTTCTAAGCCGAACGGATTTAGATTGGTTTCTACTTGGGTATGTAATTATCAACTCCAAAGATTGCTTTCCTACACGTTTAATACTAACTAATATAATAAATGCCAACGTTGCTTCGTAGTTTGTTGAGCAGGTAGGCAGCATCGCCTCCCGTGTTGACAGCAAAGTGCGAAAATCACACTGCAGTCACCAACCCGCGCCTGCCCAGCATGATTGCTATGGACAGAAACCTCGCCATGGCAGTAGCTTTGTGGCGTGCCTTGGGGAAGACCTACGTCCAGCATTAGGCTACTATAAGCTGATGTGTGTGTATATAAAGTAGTTTCTGATTGAAACTAAAACATAACTACATGTAATTGTTGTACGAAAAAGCAATATATCCTGACTGCTCGCCATACATTACCAACGTTCGGCACTAACTCATCTTAGCACCTAATTTAAGATGCCTGCGACGGACAATGAAAAATAATTAAAAGCGATAAATCTCCCGGCAGGTAACAAAAAGAACGCGACCGTGGGACGCGGGACAGGTACCGTGGGAAACGGGACACTTGTCCCGGCTCTGCACGATTAGAATGGACACCTGAATCCGTCCGCTTAATTACCTTTTAATTACGCCGGATTCTTTTAGCTAATTTCAATGGGGCTCCGTGATTTGCGTGTCGCTTTGTTGCGGAATTATGAGCTTGTTCTTTTGAAGAATTAACTTAATTTTGGTTGCGTAGTAGAATTAATTTAGGAGAAATTAGGTAAGAGTTTTAAGGGAAAAAAACTTGCAAAAAAATTAAAATTATTTCATTTTGAATGTTAACTTTTATATTGTTTTTACAGAAAATGTTAAATATAAAAAAAGAATTAAAACGCAAGTTACAAGTTACCAACTATTTGAAAAATCCGGTTTACCACCTTACGCATTATTATAGCATATGAGTAATCCGGAACCCCAATATACGGGTCCAGCTAAAAACCAGCGCTGCAGATCATCTGTTTTGATCTGCAGCTGTATGCATTTCTTTCCTTCTTTCTTTCTTTCTAATAAATAACAGTTTCCATTAAACAGATGTTTCCAATTTGGATCACGTATTAAATGTAGAATCTTGTAGTTCGTCGTAGTTTATCGTAGCATGTTATGTTCGTAGTTCATCGTAGCATGTTATATTCGTAGTATCTAGTAGCATGTTATGTTCGTAGTTTATCGTAGCATGTTATGTTCGTAGTTTATCGTAACATGTTATGTTCGTAGTTCATCGTAGCATGTTATGATCGTAGTTTATCGTAGCATGTTATGTTCGTAGTTCATCGTAGCATGTTATGTTCGTAGTATCTCATAGCATCGTTTCGTAGTAGGTCGCTTGCTGTGTGATTAGATTAGTCTCTGAGACACCTTTGTAACGCGCTACGGAACGTTATGCTCCAATATCGTGTAATGAAATTAGCCAGGTTACGATATTACACAGGCACAATACTATAGGTAGGTACGTACCTATATAAAAGGTGCAAGTAGTCTACAATTGTAAAAGGAAGTTGATTCTTATTGCCTTTGTTTAGATCCTGCAGTACTGGATGCCTCATTTTGGGTACGTGGCGTGCATTATGTTTGTATGTTATTTGAGTATGTTTCAGGTTTGATAGATACAAATGTAGCAGTAGGTTTTGAATTTTTTAAGAATGTTGCTTTCGCTATTTCACACCACCATTCCAGGCCAATATTGCTCTCACTTCATCCTAAAATTCTCCTTAACATGAATGACCAGAAAGGTATCCAAATAGGCAAGTAGATAATGGGCCATAAAATAAAATATCACAACCATTAAAAATACCACAGCAAGTTTCACCAAACTTTTAACAGAACTTTGGCTAAAAATCACGATACACTTAGACCCGTTGAAATTTTAGAGGTATATATTAGGCATTCGACCTAAAAACTTTTTCATTTCCGACAAACGGCATGAGAAACTTTTGATAGTTCGTACCTTCGAGAAATCAACACCCCACATAAATCTGTCATTCGAATACCTCGCGCTCGCGCTCATGAATCACATTAACAAATATTAACCAACTAAATTAAAGCGTAGATATCAAACAGTGGTAAATTCCGACATAAGGGTGAATTTACAATCGGGCCAGTTTATGAGAGCAATGAATCAACATCTTTGTTAACAATAATACTAACTTTGTTTAATAATATGAAAACTTACTTCATTTTTATCAGTGGATTGGATGACGATCATCTCTATGCTGTTGCTGACTATAAGATTTCAACCTTTAACCCTGTGAAGTTAATTTCTGACTGTAAATTAGGGCAATTTTTACGAACGATAGCTAAGTTCACAAAGTTTGCCACCAATAGCTGTTTAAATACCTCACGTCATTTAACGAGCTTCCTATTGGTAATTGTTTTGAAAAGCATGCATTGCCTATGCCCGCGGACTTGCTGTAAGTAACAATGAACTGTTTACAGGATTATGTTTATAGATCGGTGAAAATGCATTCACAAAATTCAAAAGTCAAATAGTTGGTAAACATAAAGTTGTCATTCTAAAGGGTTGAATAAGTTCGACACATGTAAGTTGAGGTCGTAAATCAACTCAGTTACAAGTTCAATACAAGTTGGAGGTAAGTTATTCAAACGCGTCGGGTATGCCACGGATGCGGGTGAGAAAATAGAGTCAACTGTGTAAGGAACTGAAGGAGTAGCACAAACAGTTGTACAAAATGAACGGTATAAAATCTTTTCGAGGGCCATTCCCTTATGTAATGAGGTAGCTTGTCATTGACCTTCTACATAGTTATAGCCCAGTTATGCTAAACGTGCCTGTAGGATACTTCTTCGTGATCGTGCAGTTCTGGTTACAGCTGTATATACATATATCGCACCTTCGGCACAACAACGGCACAATAAGTGTTTTGTATTTTTTGACAAATGTACTCTTGTTTTACAGTAGAATAAGGACATAATTGCTTTTTGTATTTTTTTTTACATTGTGCCGTTCTTGCACCGAAGGTACGATATATTGCTTTCTTCTTTGATTTTGCATCTAATATGATGCTTAAAGTAGATTCGGATTCAGATCATTTATTTGCATAAATATGGGTATATAATAAAGATAACATCATTCAAAATTTAGCTCCTGCCTATTTTGCCATTAATTGGCATGCAAATGTTAGTGGGTTAATATAGATATTGTTATCATAAGTAATTAATAAGTTAATGTTAGTAATTAATAAGTTAATGTATTTTTAATTTTATTATTACTGGCATTATTATTATGAATCTCGGTTTTGGCGTAAGTGTTAACAATAGTCCAAAAACCACACTGCAAAATCACAATCATACAGGGTGTTTTTTTGTGGCCACCTTTAACGAAGGGTACGTATTCTATACATGAAATAAAGTAAGTTTATGCCAAAAAAAATGCTGGGAAAAAAATTATTTTTTTGAAAAAAAATTTAAATTCCTTGATCGTGCGAAATTTATAGTGTCTAGTGTTTATGTTAGTTTTTTTATAGACAGATATTAATTATTTTTCGTGAAAAAATCCTGCTACGCGCGTCTATGTGCATTTATGCAGAAAAACGCAGTCTATTTACTCAACTTTCCTAATATTTTGGAAAACCATGCTTCCATGGAGAAAAATGACGTGATGATGAGGAGATTCCAGTTTTCGGAAATCACAAAAATCAGTCTGTATAGTTGTATTGGTACCTTAATAATAATTCAGAAGGTTTTCCTATTTTGTGGTGAGAGGTTTTTAACTTTCCTGTCGAGGGACCGCGGTTAAATATACAGGTTCTGAAAACTTTGTACGAATCCTGTTGTTAGGTTCAGCCTAGTTTGGGATGGAAATCAAAGATTATCGAAAAGGGTTCTTATAAAAGAGAGACATATTTTATGTCAAAAAACATAATCTGCATACGTTAAGCTGAATGTTTTAATATTCATTCGCTTTAATGGAAAATAATTTTATTGTCGTCGCATCAATACTCTTGGAATCAGTTTTAATTGTAGGTAACATAAAGATTAATTAAAATTAATTATGATCAGCAATTCATGGAAAAGGGTAGCATAAAAAACTTTTGAATTAACGAAATATGTAATAGTTTTTAATCTATTTTATATAAATGGTATTTTAAGTATATGAAGTTTATTTTTACTATAAAAGTTCTTTAGTTAAAACAATCCCATTTTAGGAATACATGCGGCGTGTATTATGTTTGTAAAAAAAAGTTCTGTGCTGATCTGGGGCTTTACTAGCATGCATTAGGTACATCTCCTTCTGTGTATGCCGTTGGAGTCCACTAAGGATCTCAAGAACGTTCTCTCAGGAAATGAGCTAGATACTAACTATTTACATATGACCCCGCTTTACTAAACGTGGCTTTAGGATCTCCTTTTAAACCTGCAATTCAGGCCATGGCTCTATTTATGAGAATACAGTTATGTGTATATCGGAAAATTCAATTCACAAAGGTATCCGAAAAACTAAGCAAATATCGACATGTATTTTTTAGCTATTGCAAAAATATACTTCTGAAAAACTACTTTCTATTCGTATTTTCCTTAACAATAAGAAACTATTTGAATAAGTCTTCCGACGCTTTATTTGTTCTACCAAAAAACTGTTATCAAAAACTAAAAACAACTTTGAGGCTTCCATTGCTATCCATTACTATTTCAGGAACTTTTCCTTAAGTTATATTGCCAATTTTGGATTTTTATCCTGTACTTTTACTTTTTGTACGATTTATATTTTTGGTAAAAGAAATATATAGAGGTAAGGTGACACATTAAAAAAAAAAAACGTCTTATTTCAATATATCATGGATTTAATTAAATGATGAATAGTGCTACGATTCCTATTGTTTTCGAGTGTAGGAACTCGATAAAAAAACCTTATACCAAGTAATTTAAATAAGATTTTGGTCAAAGTTGGCTACCTTGTTCCTAACAAATGCTTGTATAACTTGAAATATTCGACTTGTGTTTTTATTTTTATACATGAGAAAAGTAATCAGGGAAACTTAAACCTGGGGGTGGTTGTTGAGTTGTACACAACTGCCGATTGCAATTTTATGCAAATAACAGTAAAGTTACTCAAGCCTGCTTTCGGCTAAACTAGTCGGATTTAGGAGATGCACGTGCAAGGCTTTCTAGGACATCAATGTTGTGCATACACATGAATTGTATTCTAATTTTATTTTAACATGACTGCTACTATTTTAGGATTTACATAGGGATAAGTTTTATATACGCATTGGAGGTCGTTGGGAGAAGCTTATGTTCAGCGGCGGACGTCTCACAGCTGCTTTTCTCGAATAACTTTTACTTACCACTGGTGCAACATGTTGATTATTAAAATGATTAAAAAAATAAATACTTTTCGAAAATATCTGCAACCATCCAAGACTAAACAACAGAAATTTAACTTAAACACGAGTACCTATGTAACCAGCTAGTATTTTGTAAATCCAAAAAGATTATAAAACTCGTGCGAAAAGTCAAATCTGAGTTGCTCGAATTGAGCTCAAACACACTTCACGTACTGCGCTCACACTCGAGCTCGAGGGCCCTCAAGACGCCTTTAGCCAAGTGTCGGTACTGTGTACACATGCTTTACGTCTACTTACGAATCGAGAGACTTTGCGAAAATATTTTCGGTGATAACAGTTTGTTTAACGAAATGTTTACTCGCAGTTAGAAAATATTTGTTTCTAGCTTTGGTTTAATGAAATAATAATAGTCTCTCTTGATGTTTTAGGAAATAAAGGTTTTCGTGATAACTATTCCAGAATAAAAATATTCTACTGATATTATAAAAACTTGTGAAAATGGATGTTTGTTAGTCGTTCCCGCTAAAACTATTGAATAGATTTTGATGAAACTAGTCAGTTAGTAGTCTCTGATGGCTGAACTTGAGGACGGCATCTAGTAGGTACATACTCGTAGGTACCTATACTTTATGAAACTTTAAAAAGCATACTTAACATAAATTTATCAAGATAGTAAATCACATAAAAGTTTTAAAGGTAAAACGGAATGAAACAAAAGCTCAATGAATAAACCTTATTCACGATTTATTCAAAAGTAATTTGGCAAAAAGTTAACAAAGTCGACGAGCATGAAGTAGCGTTAAACGACTTAACGGAGCAAAAAGAATAAACAGCCACAGGCCAGTGTGTTGCAGTTAATCAACTAGAATAAAGATATTTTAGTTCATAATTTCAGGTTTTATCATAAGCATATTTTTTAAGGACGATGAAATAAATAGCATTCGACATACTTGTTTTATGTTAAAAATTTCAAATTTATCAGACATTACATTGCATTCGGAAGTAATCTTCAACTGGTCGGAAAGTAAAACTTAAATGTGAGGAGTTTAATACAAATAATTACTTTGATGCCTGCTAAGGGTCTTAATAAAATTGTTTTAATTCAGGTATTGATACCTAATAACTTAATTAAAACAATTTTATCATATTTATTAACTTTATTACAAATAGTGGACGCCCGCGACTCCGTCCGCGTGGACTACAGAGAAACAAAATGTCGAAATTATCCGGGATTAAAACATTTTTCCGGGATAAAAAGTAGCCTAGGTATATGTTAAGTGGGACCTGTCACAATATAATTTTGAAATCTGCATCGAAATCGGTTTAGCCATTTCTCGGATTAGCGTGCACAAACGCAGAGACAAACAGACAAAAATTTCAAAAATAATTATTTTGGGTACTACTGCGTTGATAAAGGTCTCCTGTAATATTTTTTCTCATATATCTTCCATGTACAGATAGCGATCCGTTACATTTTTATTATATGTATAGATAGATGACATGTACAGATAGAAGCGTATGTACGTTATAAGCAAGCATAGTCAGAAATGAGTTCCAGATCAGCTGTGAGCTATCAATTACCTTCATTCATCATCAAATACTTCCATTTCTTTGTAGATGTACGTACTGTATTATATCATACGTTGAGAAGAAAATGAAATAGCTCTACCATTATAATTATTGACAGTATTTCTACTATTCCTAAATGGTTTTGTTATGTTGCAAAGCTACACTCGTATTGATATCTAGTGTACCTAAATAATACATTTAACTTTATTTACTGTAAATAGATTCTACTGTAAATGTGAAACTGCTTTCTGCTGACGCGGAAGTTGATTTGCCCCGTTTACCAAATACGCTGGGGATTCCCCTTCTCGGCAAGGAATCTTAGTTCAATATTTCGCGCCAAGATTTTTTTTATTTGCTCTTAGTACATGAGTTCCTGATGAAGTAAAATAAATTAAATGAGAAAAAAAATTGTGCTAATAATTTGTATCTTTGGCATTCTACTAAAGATAACTATTTTGTCTCCACGGCTGAGTTTCCACTGAGGCAGAGCGTAGAGGAGCAGTGCTTTGCGGTGCATGAATTGACCAATCACAACATGACGTATGCTCTTTCTGAGAGATTGAAGAGATTTTGAGCATAGTGATTGGTCAATTCATGCACCGCTAAGTACCGATCCTATCCGCTCCGCCTCAGTGGAAACGCAGCCTGGATAATACATAATATCGTATTCACTAGTTATTAAACTTAGGTTAAGCAATACATCATTGTCATTATTACATACTTATTTTCATATCGATATCGTTGCTCGAAATATGACATTATTTATTTGTATGTATTTTCATTGGAAAATGAATTAAAACTCTCGAATCTCATTTAATCCTTACCTTTCAACGTTTCCAAAGATAAATAAACTAAAAAATAACGTAAACTTACTGCCTGCTTTCCAATAAATTCGCTTCCCGGTCTCGATATTTGCAAAACTTCAACAGATTTTCCGTTCGTTTATATGATTTTAAATGGACTCAATTTGTGTAAGTCTATTAAGCGTGGCTCGATAGAAAGTTTTCCAATAATGTAGAACGGTGTTCCGGAGGGAAATCGAGCGATTTATTCAGCGATATCTTAATCTATAGTTTTACGGTGCAACACAGTTATTAAGGAGTGTTTATTGTTTATGATAATCTTTCATATTTACTTTATGCTTTTGTTATATTGTAGAGTTTTATAATATTATAGGAGGATTGCTGCTATATCCTTAATGTATCTACTTGTGTGAATATGTCGAATAAAGTTGTCAGAAATAGAAAAAGTTTTTATCTTTGCTTCCAACGTGCAAACTTGGTATATAAACCAGTAGGTATATAGCAGTATATAAATTATTTCTATGTCATTGATTGCTATTGGTTATTTCCCCGCCAATCCATAGTTTTATACTTATGACATCCCTCCATTGTAGGTTTTATCAAATCAATTTGTTTGTTGCGATTTGTTGAAACAAAATAATATTTAAGTTTTATTTTTATTTTACGCATCACGTAAAGGTAAAAGACATTTCTGATGGAACTCGATTAAATTAAGTTACTACAGCGAAAAAGAGAGCAATTTCGATTCTCATAGAATTCAAATGTGCTTTTTATTCAAACACAAAAGTCGAGGTAACAATAAAACAGACTGCTGCCGTTGCCTCGGAAAAGAAAAGGTAACGTATTATTTTAAATTGGGATCACTAAATTCGCTTTATTTCAGAGATTTACTATTCCTATTTAATTTGCTTATCCAGACACATTATTTTAATGTCCTGTGAAGATTTTGAAATTGTGAAAAATCATGCCTTAGGTTTAATAATATTAAAGGTAAAATAAAAACACTTTTAACTTTTGTAATATTACTTTAGTTTTATTACTCTATCTTAGGAAAAAGCCAGGCGATATAATGTAGTTCAAGGATAGTCGTGTCATCTAATACACCTCATAATACACACTATCAACTATGATAATAATTATTTAAAGCTATACATGCCATTCAGCAATTTTAGAACACAATGCTGCCATTATTTCAATCGGAACCCATATATAGGTAGTTTCAATATGTTTTCTAACATTTTATAAAACTAAATCTATGATATATGTTTTGATGTGTATTAAGTTTTACAAATTAAACTTAACTTGACTCTTAATTTTAGTATAATATGTGGGTTCATACAGATAATAAATAATATAACCACATTAAAATTTCTCTACCTTTTATAAAGGATACAAAACCGTTTACTTGAAGTAAATCTAATCTACTGATAAAAGTACTATTAATATTATGTTGCCGATGTTTGGCGCTAATATCTATCCGAAAAATATATATGTGTGTATTAATTACTTAACGAGGCCGTTAATAAAGATATCCTAATAAAGAAACCTACTTTATACTTAATATTACGTTACAATATGTTTTGATATATAGATGTATTTCTCATTTAATAGTATATTACATTTTCTACTTAGAAATACATTACCAGCTGATTTTCAAAGCAAGATAACTGTACAAAAGGTATATACAATTGTTATATAATTATTTATATATAATAGTAATTAACTTATTAGCGACTAATCGAAGTGGATGCCTACCGTAGTCCATAGAAGTTTCTTCAATATTGTGTCCAGCTTTTGGCTGGAAATAACAAAGATTTTATTAATCCAATTAAGGGCGGATTTTTCTAATGGTCAAATAGCCTATGAATAAATAAATATATAATAATAAATATGCTGTCTCTCTCTAAAACTTGATAATGATAGAGCAATATCGCAAATTAAAATTTAATAAGAAAAGAAAAGGTAAATCTGAGTGGCCGGCAATTCATCTTGCAAATATTTGTACGATTCGTATATACAGACGGTATTTACAACATTGTATAGATAATAAACGTCCCAAGTATACAACAAAAGACACTTACCTTTGTAGTGCATGTCCCGTTGCATGCTCGGGCAAGTTTTTCCGGGGTACTGCAAATTAAAAACTAGAGTTAGCTTTTAATACAAAACAATATGTGATCATGACGATGAGCTCTTAAAGCGGTATTGTTTCTATTGTAAATGTGAGACGCTGCTTGGCATATGCTTGTTATTGTATAGATCTTCCTTGCTAGTGCAAATTAATTAAAATATTCTTAAAGCTAAATATGGTCTAAACAATGCGATATTCCATACATTTTGATGTCTAATGTCATTTTAATACAGAGTCTAACTAGACGCGGTCTTGTAATTACGCTCTTATGATTTAAGTTAAATAATAAAATTAACCTTGCTCAAGTCGAATTCAATGTTGGTCCTAACAGCCCGATGGTGCAGCGGCTGTGGAGGTCTAAAGTTGTTGCCCAAAGGAGCCTTGGGGTGCTTTGCATCTCCTTGCATCAGCCTCCTTAGTCCATGGAGCTGTTCAAAAAAACATATAGGTATACAAAAAAAGAAAATGTCTGGAAGTAACGGTTTGACTAAATTGTTAATTAAGTGTCTGGCCGCGTGGTGCCGGCAGAGTGTAGTTTGTACCGCCCCATGCTTGCCCATGGATATCGTACGAGGCGATTAAGGGTTTCCGAGAAGTGAGCAGCAGCGCCTCCCGTATAGACAACATAGTCCGAAAAACACACTGCGGTCACCAACCGGCGTGGTGATTATGGGCAAAAATCCCCCAATAAAGCCAATTATCGAGCAATGTGGCGTACTCTGGGGGAGGCTTACGTCCAGCAGTGGACTGCAATAGGCTGATGATGACAATGCTGTGCATGTAATTTTACCCGTCACGTACTTGGACATCATGTATGGGACAAATGTACCGCCTCTTGTAAGTGCTACTCAACGCCATTCTTAATAGAAATTCCCGCCAATGCCTATATCCATTCCGCAACATACACAATGTTGGTAATTTTTCCGTAATTCCGCAGACACCGAGTGTTCCGTTCCGTTATTACGCCACTAAACAAGTGGGTACGGCGAGAGCGATTTCAGGTAGATTGAAATTTCTTCCTCTTTTAGCGTTCCGTGGGAGAATTTAAAAGGATATTGTGCAAACGCTGTTTGCTTGGGTTTAGAAAATAGTCTGTTAGCAGTGAAAATTGTAAACTTGCCATAGATTAGCCTTATGCAGCTTGGCTTATCTAATTTTGAATAGTGTAGCGTGAAGAAGATGCACCATTATACTTAACATAATTTAACAAGTTACAAGAACATAAGACAGAAAATACATTAAAGGTTACTAAACCTCTCATAACATATCTAAGAATTGCGCTGTCCTCGTATACTTATAGAGCTTACACTATCACATAATAGGTAATATTACTCCAATTGATACCAAACATCTTTCATTTACTTAATATCATTTGATTTTGATGTACGGAACTATAATTACAAAATTTGGCCGTGCACTTCACCTGTTTTCATATTAGTGTTGGTGTTCCATGCTATAGCGTAGCTATGTAAGGTTGGGATTAACGGTCCCACTGCACGCGACCGCTATCTAGTTCGCATCGCCGTTTGCGGTATTAAACAATTTAGTACTGATTATAGTCAGAAAGGTGAACTTGGATTTTTCCATTTGCTGCAGATTGGATTTGGTGAAGGTAGTGTTATTACGAAGTTACGTGCTATATTGTATGTATAGGTTACTTCTTTATATTTTTTATCGATATTTATGTTAAAGTTATTGAAGGGGAGGTGAAGTACCTCGAGGGCGTTCCCTCAGTCATGCGAAGCGCTAGCAACTTGTAACTGAGCTACATCTGGCCCCGCTATGATAAATGTGGCTGTAAGATTACCTTTGTGATCTTGCAGTTCTTACTGCCCCATTTTGGGAACGTAGTCTTGTGTATATGTATTAATTATTTAGACGAGACTGAGGGTGGCTCCATCATCTACTTTCATATCGTTCTATTAAAGTTATTCAATACGTACACATACAGCCCCCCTAGCATGACAACGCATCGTGAATATCGTATCGTCTCTATACTAAATTCAACATGGCGTCTATATTTATCGTATTTTGGCTGGCTAAATATTAATAAATCGGTGTTTTGCATGTCATGCTAGGCTTGCTGATATGGTTATGTATCTAATGAAAGTAACCTCGAAATTGATATAATTGAGTGGGAGGATTAGTTAATTAATAGGTAGTTGTATTGTTGCACAACAATATAACAGAATACTAGTATAAAATTATTAATAAAGAAATGGAAAAAATTCCTCACCCGGGTGGGAATCGAACCCACGACCTCTGCATTCCGTGCCAGCGCTCTTACCACTGAGCCACCGGGTCAATTACTCGGATGACGAATTTTACCATCTCTTTTTGAAATTACATTATTGGAAACGTTATTTTTCATCCCGATAGCTATACATAAGCCAAATCTCGGCAAACAAAGCTGAATCCCTCAGCACAATGTTTTAATGATGAAACGATCAACCATATCCTAACGGATTATGTTATGGAGAAGTGTTTTTATCTTAGTCAAGATATTATATATTATAAAATTATTAATAAAGAAATGGAAAAAATTCCTCACCCGGGTGGGAATCGAACCCACGACCTCTGCATTCCGTGCCAGCGCTCTTACCACTGAGCCACCGGGTCAATTACTCGGATGACGAATTTTACCATCTCTTTTTGAAATTACATTATTGGAAACGTTATTTTTCATCCCGATAGCTATACATAAGCCAAATCTCGGCAAACAAAGCTGAATCCCTCAGCACAATGTTTTAATGATGAAACGATCAACCATATCCTAACGGATTATGTTATGGAGAAGTGTTTTTATCTTAGTCAAGATATTATATATTATAAAATTATTAATAAAGAAATGGAAAAAATTCCTCACCCGGGTGGGAATCGAACCCACGACCTCTGCATTCCGTGCCAGCGCTCTTACCAATACTAGTAATCAGTAGGACTATTCGATACTAGATTACTATATTATATAAATTTTGAGATTTTATTTATACGTATCCATTCTACCTATTTAAAAGTTAAAAATATTACTATACTTGAGTGTTAGTAATATACAGGCTATAACAGAAAGGATATGTTCAGCGAAAAGCTATGTAAATAGCCCACTATAGAGAACTTATTTCCAAAATTTGAGACTCGAAATCACATGTTTATTTTTCAAGATTGTATGAACTTCTTCTTCTTCAGCCTGTTGCAGTCCACTGCTGGACGTAGGCCTCCCCCAGGGCACACCACAAGGCTACTGCCATAGGGGGGTTTTGCCCATAGTCACCACGCTGGGCAGGCGGGTTGGTTAATAATTTTATAATATATAATATCTTGACTAAGATAAAAACACTTCTCCATAATATAATCCGTTAGGATATGGTAGATCGTTTCATCATTAAAACATTGTGCTGAGGGATTCAGCTTTGTTTGCCGAGATTTGGCTTATGTATAGCTATCGGGATGAAAAATAACGTTTCCAATAATGTAATTTCAAAAAGAGATGGTAAAATTCGTCATCCGAGTAATTGACCCGGTGGCTCAGTGGTAAAAGCGCTGGTACGGAATGCAAAGGTCGTGGGTTCGATTCCCACCCGGGTGAGGATTTTTTTCCATTTCCTTATTAATAATTTTATAATATATAATATCTTGACTAAGATAAAAACACTTCTCCATAATATAATCCGTTAGGATATGGTTGATCGTTTCACCCGGGTGAGGAATTTTTTCCATTTCTTTATTAATAATTTCATTCATATGTTGTTTAGGGATTAACCATACATTCTGAAAAAATAAATTTTGTGGATAGGTTCCTTTTAGTGGGCTATATACATAGCTTTTTGCCTAACATACCCCTTTTGTTACATCCTGTATAAGTACTATGCACCTACTCGTAGTTTATTCCTGGCGCTATATCAATGTAAAATGGCACGACATTACGTATGCATGCAAAATTCCAGGTTAATTCAAAATGCAGTCTTACATATATATTTAGAATTTTTATTCTGACTTAATTTTCCTCACGTACCAGCTTTAGATTAACCGTCTGCTTTTAGAATGACAATGCAAAGTACCAATTTGAAATGTATGCAATATGGAGTCTGCTCACTAAAATCAGAAGTTTTTGGAATATATGACTTGACAGTCGTATAAATCTAACTTACTTGTGTAGCTGTATGTTAGCTACACAAGTAAGTTAGATTTATACGACTGTCAAGACTATTAACTATATACAGGATGTTTTTTGGTCGTCAACGTTCCCGAAAACCACGGAATCTACTCATCATCACAATAATTTTTCTCCATGGAAGCATACCTGGGAAGTGTCTGGTTCTCAAAATATTAAGGTCCAAAGTTGAGTAAAAAGACTGCGTTTTTCTGCATAAATGCACATTTAGCAAGCGTGTAGCAAGATTTTTGACGAGAAATAATTAATATCTGTCTATGGAAAAACTAGCATAACTAAAGTAAAACTAGTTTTTTTTTTATTTACATCGTTTCACAGCATTTTTTTTGCATAAACTTACTTGATGTATAGAGTACGTATCCTTCGTTAAGGGTGGCAACGAAAAAACACCTGTATATTACCTACCTTTATTAAGTGTGATTGGCTATTTATGTGTGCAAGCTATAGTTATCTAACTACATTATTTAACATAGACTAATTCTGTAGAATTTGTAAATTAATCTATTATAAAATTAATCTATTACACAAAGGTTTGGTGAAGTAGTTACAAAATAACACGGATTGTATATTGGTATTATTTTATTTTCCCCTTAATGCACTTTCCAAAGCACATGCAAGCTTGCACTTTTGGGACAATTGGATAAAATCCACTTATCTCGCGTAGCCTCTACTAGCAAGTCATCTAGATAGGTACTACTCAAGATTGCACGTTACCAGCACTTATTATCTGACGAGAACGGAAAACATAAACAATGATTTATAATAACGGCCACAGCGGCACTTTCAGTTTACTTTAACACGTACATAATTCACCAAGTCTTTGTCTAAAGGCTAGCTGGAATACGAGACGTTGGTACGTGCATGAGAAACACACTATTCTGAATCCTACAGCGATTACATAGGATTCACGGCGGGAGAAATTAAAGGTGTAGCGCGGTATACGTGAGTTGTTTATTGTAGCGTGCGCACAAATGAAAATGTTATTATGCTGCCCTCACCTCCACTGTTTCGCTGAGGAATTAACTGGCTAGATGAGACTGTCTTTAATATAGTTTTGTACGTGGATAATTTAATTAATTATTAAGTTATTGTGTTGGTTTACCATTAAAAAATTTATAATAAACTCTTGAAAATGTTTTTGCTTCTAAAACTGATGAGTCGCTTATTGAATACGTAGGTGGGTGTCTAATTTATATACTCAGTTTTAAAATGCATAGAAATAACCTTTATGTATATAAATAAATTGTAACGTATTATGTATTATCAAGAAGTCCTAAAGAAAATTTAAATTTCAAACACTTCAAAAAACTTTAATTCTACAATGATATTCAGGGTGGTGGTGGGGCGGTGCGGCTGGTTATGCAAATGGTGAACTTGGAAACTATCACGATGCACATTGTTTCTATATATATATTTTTAAATAAAATAAAGGAAATTGTACTTTGTTGTTTAGTTATAGTTGCTATATACATATTATTGACTAAGTACCTATATACCTATTCCAGTAATTAATTAACTGGCCATTTCATGACACGTCGTGATAATCGTCCTAAGATTCCTAGATCATTATATTATATAAAGATGTCGTTAGCAGATGGTTAGCAGTAGAAGGTCTGTATTTTGTTAGTAGAATCAGAACATAACATTCGCAGTTTGAAAACATTTAGCTAAAAATCAACTAAAAAGTACTTACATACGTAGGTAATTTAACTGCTTGGTGTTAAATTTCCCTGCGGAGTCTACTGGCTGCGGGCACTTTCAGATGCAATGTATATACTGATAGGTGGCTGAAGTAAACTAAATTGCATTTATAGGTATTAAACAGAATTAATATACTTTGATTTGTGTTATATTAGGTACTGCTTATATTTGCTATATAACCTTCCTCATGATATCGAGAGGACATGGTACCATTTAAATAAATATTAAATAGTGTACATATAATATAGCCTCCATAAAGTAGACACCTAGCAGGCGTTCTCAAGGGCACGAATAAAATGATTCATTCTTGGAATGTTGCATACATAAGTTGAAAGTATCTACCTATGGTGGAGGGCATAGACTGCATTCTGTAGTCTACGATGAAAGTCGCGGGTAATAACTAGTTTGAAGTAATAAAATAATAATGTCTTAGCATCGATTTTAAATTAAATTGTAATATTAATATTATGTTATAAACTTAAGGAATATTAACTTAAGGAATATAACCCTTAGGTACTGCATGATCGGCAACCAAATTCACTTGGCCAAAGTAGGACGTGTGCGCCGCGCCCAGCGTGCGCCGGCGCGTTTCCGCCGCCGATTTGCTTTTCGGCGTGAAATCGGTGCGACTCTTAAACGTTTGAAAACCAATTTTTAGGCCAAACTAGCCTTTATATAAATAGGTACTAAGGTGATGATATTTGTTAACAGGCATACAAGAGTCTTTAAATGACTTTACACACTTTAAAGGTCCAGCGCCACTGGTACAGCTTCGGCGCCAGCAGCTGTCAGCAGGAGCATGCACAGCACATCCATTAGACTGCCCACTTTTGCACACTTTAAAGGTTCAGCGCCGCTGTCAACAGGAGCATGCATCGCATCCATTAGACTGCCCACTTTTGCGCACATTTGAACGTCCAGCGGGTAGGCGCATCAGGTACCTACCACGCCGAAATCACGCCACTGCCGCCGATTTTTGACCGGCGTCCGCCGCCGATAATTATATCATCGGCGCACACGCCTAGGCCAAAAGCTAGTGAATTATTTATTTAGAAGTTGTTTCCATTTAGGGTTTGCACAAGAGTGCAGTAGAAGTCGAATAGTGCAGAACACCTCGAGCGCTTACCGATGAATTCTCAATTTGTTGTCCCAAGTTGACTTGTAGCTTACAAGACAGGTAAGTACACTACATCTTTAAGTGGCATGAAACAGAGTCGTTTACCGCAGGCACTAATGAAAAGAATATGTATTATTTTCTGTTATGTCTTTGCTAGTAATTTTTTTTGTCATAAATATACATAAATTTGGACAGTCTATTTTTTATAATGTACTTTTATGCATAAACTAATTATGGCTTTCTTACACCTTTTGTTTTTTGCCGGCCCTGCTTGTAGGTAATTAATGCTTGTATATAAACTTCTGAACAATGTCAGAAACAGATACAAAATTATGAACTCCAGTACGTAAGTTGCTCTACGCTAAACCAAAGTATAGTTTAAGAAAAATTTTTGTTAATGAAAACATATCTCTTTCACCTTATTGTTGTACATTCAAATCCTTATATATATCCACTGTGCTCTTCAGAACTCACTTCAATACTTAAATTTTCCACCAACGCTTTGTATTTTGTGCGTCTCTAGACTTAAATAACTTTAAGAATATAAATAAAAAAATAACAACCCGAAAACGATAAAGATAATAACAAAATTGATGTTAACAAAGTATTGTTTAGTTTAAGTTGTCCAAAATAAGAGCAGCCAACCCTACTGAATAATAAACAAGTTGCTGGAAAACTCGCCGCAATTCATGTACTTCTAAGCCAATTTACGTTGGTTTTAAGTTTTTACCTGACCTGTTAATTTTTAAGATAGTGACTTAAGCTATAATAAAACAGATTTTAGTGCTACTTGCCTCATTTTGGAAATCCTGTAGTTATCATGTAATATTTCTACGATCAGACCATGAAGATAGTCTTTAGATTAATAATATGCATTACTGTATCTATAATAAAGTAGGTAACAAATCTCTTCCTAATATATTATTAAGGCAAGCATACAAGGGCGGGTATAAAATCGAGTTTCATTGACACTAACCTGTTGCTTTCAGTATACATTTATTATTATCTCAGTCTCGACATGGATGGCAGGTGGCATGGCATCTTCAGCGTATCAATTTGATAGAAAATCGTACAGTTAAAATCAACATATAATAAATTCACATAATCAAAATATTACATATATTAACGTTGCATTAGAATAGGCACCCTAGGCTCGGTTTTAAAATGCATTGGTACGACAGATATTAGTTACATCGCAGTCAATAACTGTTTCTTTTTTGGGGTGGCCTTATTCGAGAATTGGCTAACGTGTAAATATAAAGTCTAATTTGGTTCAATAGAAAACACAGCTAAAATTAATAGAATTCCAACCGTAGATACTTTTAAAGGTACATATGTACTTGGCTCACACAAGAAAGTAAAACTTTATTTTATTTTACTTCTAAATTATTTTTCAATGGTTTAGTGTATATGGAGTATGCCTAATTAATGATATCGGAATAAGAGATAGTAATGACGATGAAAACTATAAAACTTACTTGTTGTTTCGTGATATAAATCGGCTTATTTACAATAACCCAGGTGACGGTTTCGAAGCAGGCTGGAGCGGTAGTCGACCCATCATACGTCATGTAGTAGTCCGTGTCTGGCAGCAGACCTCGCACTGATAACTTGTTGACCGGCATCTCTGCTCCTGTATCAGAAAATTCAATTAATATCTATAATTATTTAGAGAACAAAAAACCCGACTGAATTTTGACCCAGTGTTACTCTGATCATTGTCACCAAGACAAACTAATAATACCTCTCAAGCTCAAATGCGATAAGCAGTTTAGGTTTCAGAGTGTGCCAAATAATATACATGTACACTCGAAAAACATAAACCTCCATTTGGCGAAGTTGGGTTAAAATAAGAGACACATTGGCGTTGTTCCTTCTATTTAATCAAATTATCTAATTTTCAAGTAACTACAGTTACTTACCACCGTATTTGATATTTTCTAATTCTTCTGTCAGTACCCTTAGTTCTGGATTGGATAAATCTCCAAGCTGCAAAGTAAATTACTTTTTAATAAATACAAATAGGTACCTATGTTAAATTTCAACTATTTTGAGGTTGATATAGGATAAATCGCACTCGTTATGCAAGCAAATACATACATGAAACGAATTGTAAAGACATAATAACATGTAACATGTTATATCGATATATAATTGAAATACTTTCCAATATCGACATACCCTGACACGCCGGACTTCATTAAGGAAACTCGTAAAGCCATCAAAATAGTTACACAGTCAATGTTGGGCGAGTTAACGGTTAGTACGTGCCAACTTGGTGTAAAACTTTTAGTGCATTTTAATTGATGGACGGTCACAGCCTTAACAGATAGTATTAACAAGGTCACCAAAATAAATCACATCACAACGGTTATTATTTTATCAGTCCTCAGGGTCTTATAACAAAATGAATCATTCTTTCAAAGTTACAAAAGCAATTTATTAGTAACTAACCAAACAATAACCCACTGAAAGGTAAATTAATTAGAAACTAAAACAGTGCCGCCCTTAAATAATAAATTGGCTTTATATACACACCGTCATTTAGACAGTTCTTAATTTGAACTAATAGCTTTGGCGGCTAATCCAATGGCGCGCAGAAAACTCCAATTTCCTTAATTAAAGGCTATGTTTGGAGTCGTGAATAGGTGCGGCCGATGATGGCAGTCGATAGCTTCAATTACGATAAAACCTGCCGGCGTATTTTTAAAAAATAATCTGCAACCTCTTTTATACTCGAAGCCCGAAATAGGAGCGTCTAACTCAAACGCGCAAACATTTTATATATAGCGTTCTGCGACACGGAATTTAAGGCGAATTTTCTCATGACAATAGCAATTATTCTGATTTTAAAGTAATCTAGCTCTTTTAAATTAAAGTCAATTTCAACGCTCATCCTATTCCAGTAGAACGAACAGAATGTGATAAAAGGACACATAAAAGAAAGGAAAAGATCCATTATTGCATAATAAAAGTTAGAATAAGTCACTTACCTGCAAAAGTAAGGATATTGACACAATTCCTTGAGCTTTATGTAAAGCTTCAGAGAAGTTAGAATAAAGCTGTGAATTGAAACCAAATATTTGAATCTGTAACAAAAGAAAATCGTAAATCAGTGTTACGTTTACTTGGCCCGCAACTTTGCAAGTGTACTTTGGTTTGGAATCAATAAGATTTTTCTTCCGATTTAAAGAAGTCTTCACTTCTTCGTTTAGAAAATCGTAAAAAATATTATATACAAGCGAATTTGAATTTAAATAAGTAGATTATAGTAGAAATTGAATCCGTTTTAGGCAGGGTTAAGTTTGACTTAAGTTATTTCGTTAATATTTTTTGCAAGTTTGTATATTTTTTAGTATATTCTTGGACCGAATCTTCGGTCATAATTTTCTTAAAAGTCTAGGTCACCTAAAATAATAAATGAATCAAAAATTAAGAATAATTTTAACTAAATTTCAAAATTGTATACTTAATCCAATATATTTCCGACACCACAAAAATCGGCTTTGCAAGTATCAAAACCCCAAAAAGGAAAGGTATTTACACCAAAAGTAAATTAACCTTTAAATCTCAATGGTACAAGGCATGGAGAATTCCAACGTCTCAATACACCATACGTCGTGCGTGAGAAAACATGTTACACATTATGCTACACCCTGTATTTCTCCTTCCCTCTCCCTTCGTATTTCGGTAGAAGATTTTACGGAGCACTTGTGATTCTAAATATGAAATCTGATAATAATTTAATAAAGATCAGGTAGGTTTTCAATTAAATTGAGTATCTTGAAGATTTTCGTGAGACATTAATTTATGAAGCTTGGCTTTATTATATTTTTTGGTAGGTATAATTAACTTTTATTTAAAAATTTAATATGTATATCTTGTTATAATCCTCCTTCACATTTTATTTATTCAAACTGTGAAAATCAATGAATAAATTTTTATGATAATTTCTTCTTGACTATTTTAAGAAGCATGTCACCTGTACAGAAAAGATAACGTTTGTTTTCAAATTATTAAAATCCTATCTGTACATTTAATATAAATATACCAGTATACTTCTGAACTGGTCTTACATACATAGGTTAGTAGTTGTTGATATGTATGCCATATACCTTACTGTTAATCAGGCTGTAACATCTCCAAGACATCGAACCAATAGCCCGACAAGCTCATTGACTGAACTCTACATTCAAGTGCAGTACAAACATTGCCTCAATCACTATGTGAACCCTATCAATAACCTATACTAAAACAATATATGTATGCTTGTTTGAACAATGTTCTATGGACGAACATACATAGGTAGTCAAAGATGTGTTATTTAAGTATTATTATACAGGGTGTAACAAAAGGGTATATTCATTCAAAAGTTTTAGAATGTATTATAAAGAATCTATACACAAAATTTCAGACTCGAAATCACATGTTTATATTCCGAGATAGTATGGAGAAATTCCTAAACAACTTAGGTTATATTCATACAATAAGGGACCATTTATTCATCCATTTCATCTAAAATTTTGGGGATAGGTTTTCAATAGTAGGCTATTTTCATAACATTTCGCTTAACATACCCATTTTGTTTCATACTGTATATTTACATTGATTTGAAAACCATAAAGTTATGGCAACGACGTTAAAAATATACACTACTGACTGTATTAAAAAATATAGAGAGTACATAACCATAACCAATTTTACTAAAGTCTTGTACGCAACCAAACATAAATCTAATTGTAACAAAATCATAGTCTTCAACATAAATTAGAGTATATCTTGCAAATAAAATTATAGAGTCCAACAATTACCTCAGCAGGAAAGGAATATCCGTTGATGGCGTGTTCCGATCCGAACTGATCGTGTAGACCGTAGTGGATGTGAATCTCATGAAACTGATACTTGTACGAGAGGGGGCCCCCCGTGATGTTAATGTGGTGCCTCGTCTCATTCTCCACGGTGAAGATCACCGAGTGGCCTGTGTTACTAATTAGGCCGTTAATCTAGAAAAGAAAATCTAGATTATTTATGGACGGGAAAGGGTCAGTTAAAAAAAGATATAGATAAAACCGAAGCCACTGTGAGATAAATGGAAAGAAATGCGAGGAAATAAATTTACTTTTTTTTTATTTATTACCTTGTCGTATGAATATTCATGATTGCCGAGTACTATAAACTTATTTAAAGAAATTTCTCTAATTAGTCTAATATCTTAACTCTATAATTATCCATAGTTGAAAATATTTCTTACCCTATGTTTATCTATGTGCAAAAACCGTAGGTTGGGGTCGAAGAGTAGTTTCTCCGGTTCTAGGTTGACTGGGGACTGTCTCCGCCCTTTGTTGCACAGCGACCATTCTGGGTTGATCAGACCCCAGAACGCAGGTCCTAAGTGGAAAAAATATAAAAAATATATAATCATCGTCTTCACCAAGAGCTTTCGCAGCAGTGGCAAAGACCATTCTACCGACAAAATTTTCACAAATAAATGCAGATTACCTTTTTAAATACAATTTATTACGACATGTAAACCAAGACTCAAAACTATAAAATCCCTCAAGTTTACGAGTTGTATCTGTACTTGTACTAATTTATTATGACGAGGTACCTGTACTGTTATTGTACTACGTTATTCGTGTAATACTGTTCTCCGCTAACACACATCTAACGACACATCTGTTGCTTAAAGTTTGTTATATTCCAAGTTCAATTTAGTTTCATTACGAGCACTTTCCTCCGATTAGACCTGACTCGTGGATATTATAAGAGGTAAGTGGAAAAATCTATAAACTAACGATGCATTTTAAAATATTGTTTGTCGTAAATGCAACAAAGTGTAATGTTATAACCAGGAAATTGCGAGTCAGGGAAAGGGCGAAAGACTAAATAATCTAAATATAACACACCGCCTGTTAGATCCCTAAGTTATTGTTTTATAATTTTTGTGTAATATATTATAGGAAACTTCTATCCTGCTCTGGAAGTAAAGAAAAACGTATAATACTACAGCTGCTTCTCTTCCCGGGCATACTGTACAAGTCAGTAGAGGGACAAGAGGGTCTTGGTGTTTTGTAGGCGATGGGCTGACCACCTGTCACTACTAACCGAACTTGTACATCTCAACTATACCCTCAAAATTGGTCAGAAGTGGCACCATGTGGTTTTATCGGCCCTTGGTGCTCTGCCTACCCCGTAAGGGATATAGACGTGATTGTATGTATGTATATAGGAAACATGTCTCGGGTTGTCAATGTTTACCCTGACCTAGTGACACTTATAATACTTTATAGGTATTTACTACATGCGGTGAATTCTTGAAGCATTATATGCTTGAAGCTTACACTGACAGTTTAAATATAAATATACTTTGTGGACTATGAATTTGATAGTGCCAATTGTCATTAATCAAACAATATATATTTCATTATTAATCTGATATTTCCTCTGATAATAAAAATTAGTCCTATTTTTATAGCAACAATAGTAGGCACATTCCAATAAAGTCTATATGATAAAAATAAAACTGTTGTCAGGTAAAGCCTCAGTAATTGACATTAGAATATTCAATGCCTGCCAGATACCTTTCAGTGTTTAACAGATATCCGTAGGCCTTGAATTTAATTTCATTTATACCCAAAAAAACGAGTAAACTTTTGCCATATGTAAATAATTATTTATAGCATAATTTGAGTATTCCTGTGCTGAATGTGGAATACTTTACGAGAATTCACCAACTGTCTTTCCAACTTTCGTGCATGTTGTTAGAGTCGACTAAGGAACTCTGGCATTCTCAGGCGATAAGCTAGCAACATTATCACTGATCATTTACATCGGGTCCCGCCATGATAAACGTAGCTATGGGAAATTATTTATGATCTTGCAGATCTGGCAACCCAATATTGGGAACACAGCCGTATGTATGTTGATTACGGTCAAAGCACTATGTAAAATATCTATTGATAGTATGCCTATTAAAATTATTTTCATTCACTATGGTATCTTCTTCTTCTTCAGCCTATTGCAGTCCACTGCTGGACGTAGGGCCTCCCCCAGGCCACGCCATAAGGCTACTGCCACAGGGGGGTTTTGCCCATAGTCACCACGCTGGGCAGGTGGGTTGGTGAACGCAGTGTGATTTTTGGACTATGTTGTCAGTACGGGAGGTGCTGCTGCCCACCTCCCGGAAACCCTTAATCGCCTCGTACGATACTCGTACCCACGGGCAGGCTGGAGTGGTACAAACTCTACTCTGCCGGAACCACACGGCTAATTGGTATTCTTCTTTTTCAGCCTATTGCAGTCCACTGCTGGACGTAGGCCTCCCCCAAGGCACGCCAAAAGACTACTGCCACAGGGGGTTTTGCCCATAGTCACCACGCTGGGCAGGCTGGTTGGTGACCGCAATGTGATTTTCGGACTATGTTGTCAGTACGGGAGGCGCTGCTGCCCACCTCCCGGAAACCCTTAATCGCCTCGTACGATACCCACGGGCAGGGACGGGGTGGTACAAACTCTACTCTGCCGGCACCACGCGGCTAATTGGTATATTAGCTAGCTAGCTATTGGTATATCTCTATTAAATTGAACGTCAAGTTTTACGATGCGAAACTATTATATGGACCGTAAATAAATTGATGAATATCGCTTTCGAATTAATTATAATCAATGTAACGTATATTCATTATTAGAGTAAATATTTCACAATTTAGCATCCATACCAGTGCTCAAAATCGGTAACTAATAGGCATTTCGTAGCCACTCCGAGTAAGCACGTAACATGAGCTCCGTAGGCTGATAGCAATGCGATGGCGTAGGTAAGTTAAGTACAGTATTTTTAGGGCTCCTTGCTAAGTTAGATTTGACTCTGAATTTCAATAGCATTTTTTGAACGTAGTTAATGTTCAATTATATAATATTAAGAGTATTAGTCACAGTAAAATGTATTTTATTTCGATGGTGATGGTCACTTAAAATCAACTACAATGAAGCGACTGAGTTTCACTCATTCATTATTATGTCTAGTAAAAAAACTATCTAAATACCTCATCCTAATAAAAATTCATCGCAGAAACTATTCAAAATACAATTTAAAAACACTTTTCTCGAGGTATTTCAATATGGCCAGAAAAGTGGGCAAAACGCTTTGGATCGCTCCCGCGTCGGTTATATTATTTATGACCTTGAAAATTGCGAAGTGAGCCAGCGCGGTCGCGGTTACGCTTACTTTATGGGCGCACGCGCTGGCACGGGCGGTTTTATGCAGTTTTTGGCACGAGAAAGAGGTTTGTTTGCTAATTGAAAAAATCTGTTAACTCGACTACGCGCCAGGATTTCAAAGTCTATTGCGAATTTTTTTTGTTGCGTCTATATTAGGATCTCATCACTTCTGTTAAAAGATGAGTAACGGGAAAAGGTGACTTTACATATTTATCATTAGAAATTGAAGGATTGAGTATTACTTAGCCTAAGAGCTGGCATGCCGCAGCACAATCTGCCATTCAGGCAATTAACGCCAGTATTAACCTAACCTAAAACAAGAGGGAACAGAGGATACATTTTCGGACTTGTCTTACTCTGAAAAGTTACGTTCACAATCCGTTTTTATTATTTATGATTCATATTTTATCCTAGTACAATTATACTATAATATAATTAAAATATCAATAGACAATAATCATAAGATTGTTGTAAGTTACTAGTGGACGCCCGCGACTTCGTTCGTGTGGACTGCAGAAAAAACAAAATGTCAAAATTATCCGGGATAAAAATATTTTCGCCAAATTTTACTAAAATCGCTCTAGCCGTTTTTACGTGAAAGAGTAACAAACATCCATCCATACATACAAACTTTCGCGTTTATAATATAAGTAGGATTACCATTGAAACATCGGAACAACTAATAAACAACACCACTAAATGTTACAACGTAATTACCTCCAGATTTTTGGCTTTCCTCGATAGAATAAGTAACTGGGGAACGA
Organism: Carposina sasakii; assembly: GCA_014607495.2. Lineage (NCBI taxonomy): Eukaryota > Metazoa > Arthropoda > Insecta > Lepidoptera > Carposinidae > Carposina > Carposina sasakii. The sequence goes on from CP053154.1 coordinate 8,870,290, forward strand.
TTCGCGTGCCGTTCGACATATCTCTAAGCTCCACTTATTTAAACAAAATGGCGCATTCATGATCGGTTGGTATTCTTTACGTTGTGCATACGTAATTATAATATCTGCTGGTGTTATTTCTGTAGAAGGCATATTGTATAACAGATTATCGCACACTAATCTCTACTACCATAGACACAATATCTTAGCTCTAGTATGCAAAAGTGCTGTTAATAGGTACCAGCCGTTAAAATGGCTGCATACAGGGTGATTTTTGGTCGTCAACGTTCCCGAAAAATACGGAATTTCCTCATCATCACGATCATTTTTCTCAATGGAAGCATAACTGGGAAGTGTCTGGTTTCCAAAATATTAGGGTCGAGTTGAGTAAATAGACTGCGTTTTTCTGCATAAATGCACATTGACGCGTGTAGCTAGATTTTTTCACGACGTAAATAATTAATATTTGTCTATTAAAAAACTAGCATAAACACTGGACACTATAAATTTCGCCCGATCAGATCTATTTAAAAAAAAATTATATCGTTTACCAGCATTTTTTTTTTGGCATAAACTTACTTTATTTGATGTATAGAGTACGTACCCTTCGTTAAGGGTGGCAACGAAAAAACACCCTGTGTAATATACATCATACATAAAAATCACGCCTCTTTCCCGGAGGGGTAAGCAGAGGTATATAATATATAACAGAATATACCAAATAACAAGAAATATTTGTAGCATTTCTGCATCAGATATATATTAGAAAAAAAATAAGTTGAGATTAGAGATATGTCGAAGAAACCAGAATCGAGTCCCTGAGTTTTAGTATCGGAGCTGAGTGCGGATGTAGTGATTGTAATTAGTAATGCGTATGAATAATTGAGCCCGGCCGCTGTGGCACGCAAGTTGGCTGTAGTTGGCTATAGTTGGGCAAACTTGCCGGCCCGTGGACGGATATTACATATGCATTGTTGATGAGCTCACTTGCCGTATTTGAGTAGGCTAGATTAGTTGTATAAAAATGGTTGTGGATTTGACCAATTTAGGGATCAGTAGGGGATATATGCAGTGTTGCAGTTATACATATACGGCTGATGATTTGATAGCTAACAAGAAATATCGACTTATGTCGATCGTTTATTATTATTTAGTAAAATGAACATATTAATTAAAACTATATTATCTAAGAAAAATAAATAATTCATCACAAAGTTATCACCAGAGAATAGCGATAGCGTTTGCAATACGAACGCGAAATAAATCAACCGCGGCGTATTCGCGACACGTTCGCCCAAACGTGCTGTCTACGGTGATACGAACTCGGGACTTAGACAAAGTAACATTATTTCTCGATTCTCGACACATTTGCTCCAATAGGAAGCCAACATTTTCGCGCGTTCTAGTCACGTGATGAATTTCAACGGCTATTGGTTGGCTAGTGTTGCGACCACGAATGTCGATGCCAAACGATGATAGGTACATTGTCTAAGCACTCTAAATGAGTGCTGCACTTTTAGAACACTTAGTGGGTCAAGATTGTAATGGTATTTTGTCTCTATACAAATTGCAATTGTAACATTGAATTATGGGGGAGGCCTATGTCCAGCATAGCTAAAAAAATGTATACGCGGTGATCTTTGTAAAGTGTTTTTTTTTTTATTAAGGCATTCGCTCAGGTGATAAGCTAGAAACTTGTTACCGCTAATTACATTTGTTATACCGATATGCTAAACATAGCAGTGGGATACCTTTTATGAGATCTACGTAAAGCATCCGTCCTAAGTGTGCATATTGCGATACATCTTGTAATGAGCGAAAAAACTAGTTATTCGTAGCGGTAGTTCCTCGTAGCACATGCTACGGACTACGAAGTCTACGACTACGAAAACATTACTACTGTAAGAGCGTATTCGAGTATTATACACTGTTGCAATTTAGTATAGTACTATGAGATCAAATAGAAATATAGGTACATATATACTAATATACACAAAACATATACCTTAAAAATAAGTCCCATTTAGTACTAAAATAAAATACACAAAATACAACAAACCCAACAATTCAGCTTAAAAATCCGCAAATGTAACAAAGTACATAAGGGCCATTACAGCCGTATTAGCTAAATCAAGCTCACCTGAGATTCCGTCGTAGGTCCACCATTCCTCCCAGCTGACGCCGCTTACAGCTGCAATCAAATTTACTCTAATTAGTTCTGCACTTCTAGTTACGAACGCTGTTGTTAAATTAACTTGGGTACAGGTGCCTTATGCAGTTTTATATAAAGGTGTTCCTTCTTATTGGACAGTATCTATAACGTTTATATTTTGTTAGTATTCTGTCTTATCTTTACATTTTTTCTTAGAATCACAATAGAAATACATATTATCAAAATCTAAAGACAATTTATAACGACCAATATGAGGCAACTCTGGAATTGTTTTTTTATTTATTTAAAGAATGTAGGTAGGTAAACCATTACATATTCTCAAAAGTTAAAATATTACAAATAATACCTACAAATAAATCAGCTAGTAGTACGAGTAAGTTAACTTTAATCGGAGATCTATAATTATAATTACTCGTTAACTTAGAAGGTCTCTCGACACTTTAAAATATAGAGTGCTGCTATTGACTAGATCGAGCAGATTAAAATTTACATAACTATTTATTAAACAACGACATTTCCATAAGTAGGTATTAATAACATAATAATATTAATAATGCTATCAACTAACAATGAAAATAGTAAATGAACCGTAAACTGTGGTGTTGGAAAGGAAATAATACTGTTCCGGGCGATGTCGCGGACGGTATTGTTCACAAATCGGCACAATAGAGAGGATAGATGGCCGATCAAATCGTACTTTAGTTCGATACAGTTTCATCTATTCACTAGCAGACGCTTTTACACGTATAAACTATAACATTCCCGTTATTACCTCATCCCGTAGAGAATTTCGGGAATTAAAGTTGCTAAGTGCCTTTAAAATCGGGCTAGCTAAATTAGAGATTAGCTGGAACAAACGGATAGATAATGGACAAACGTAGACAGACGAGCAAAAATGGTACAAAATATTATTTTTGGTATATGTACCGCGTATACCTACATCGATACGTCCATATTATGCATTAAAGCAAATTGAAAATTGTGTGAAAAGCAGAAAACATCAATATTCTATGACGCAATAAAAATAGACTGTACATAGTTGAAGTATTTTGTGAGTTGTAAGAGAGGGTGAGATTTTATTACGCCTTTTTTTAACACCAGCCGTTTACTTTGGTGCTGCGATTGTCATTGTTTACTAATTGACACAATGGAATTTATATTGCCGATCATAATGTCCTTTTACTTTCAACAGCCTTTACAGATTTATCAAGGAATATTTAAAAAGGTATCGGATTAATTACTTTAAAATTATGTATTTGATACGTATTGCTTGAATCTTAGTACTAATTTAATTGTGTACCATCTGTCCGTATAAATTCGACTTTCAGCAGCAGCTTAGAACGAACTAAAGACAGAGTTTGTACAATATCATAAATACTTTGATAATATTGCAGCTTTTAAGGCACACGAGTACCAATCCACTTTTAGTTCAGCCTACTTTATAAAGAGTTCTGAAACTGCTATCGATAACTTAAGAAAATAAGTTTAAACGACTTGCAGCACAAGCTTAAGTTATCTTAATATGATACTCTAGAACTACTTTACTCTATACTTTAATTTGTAGCTACAAAATTATAATATTCATTCTCACAGATTTTTCTTCTCATATACAGGTGTAACAGAAAGGGCATAATACTATGAAAACATAGATATATGGAACCTTTTCCCAAAATTTATATTCCCTTGAAAAGGACAATATCATTTATCATTTTTAAAAAGTGAAACTTAACCTTTTCAACGTACAAAGTTAATTATTAAATTTGAAAATGAGTGTCAGATAATTTAAAAATTTTCATAAACCGAATTAAAAATTTTATTTACCAGCCAGAGCAGCTCAAATTCCCCGAAAGCCAGACGGATTTTGGAAGATTAAAATTTCTAATTCGAGGTGGGCGAAGTAACTTAACTAACTAACTTAATTAAAATTATGATACTCATAATATTTCACAGCAATTAATATCCTATTAACTTAATTCACGAAGAAAATAAAGTGGTGGAAAATTAACAGGGTACCTACATATTATTTTCGGTTCGTGCGTCAAAACTTTTAGCAATTTTAGTTAGAAATAAGTTCGTAAGTATTCGTTTTAATAATATTGAGAGCTTTGTAAGCTAAAAGTATATGAAAATACTACAATATTTACCTTCTGGCCAGTTGCATTGATTAAGATCGAGATAAATTTCGCTCAAATTCAATCACTCGATTCGAACCCAGGACCTATGACAATTCAATCAATTATTTTCATACATAAAAGTATCTATTTTAACCTTTAGAAGAGCATTAGACATAAGTAACAACTTGCGAAACAAAATCGATTGATTAAAAGATTACTCCGCAATGCTTACTCTTCCGTTTTGACCAATAAATTGTGACAATGTACAAGGAAAACGGCAAACAATTTTGAGTAGCAAAAGCAAAACAGCGATTACAGTACAAACGAAATATACACCAATCTCGAAAGTTGCTCGATACACGGCAGATTTATGTTTTTAATTTAAATTTTTGCATTCGTTCGGCGAAGTTGGCCGCGACGCGCCGTCTGCATCGCAAATACTCGTACATGTCGCATCCAGATCGTACGTTCGATACAAGTCGAACTGTCGACTTTTAATCTTTTAATGCTACTCAACAAACTCCGATACGCTCGTATTTGAAATGTATTGAATCCGGCACGAGGAACTTTGCGAAAGTACCTTTGCCTAATGATTTGTTGAATATTCTAGCTATAGATGTAGGTTGTACTCGTATAGAGACGAGTAGCTTTTTTTGCAGCTGCTTGTAGTTTTATTTACAGTTCTCGTATAAACTAAATGTATTTTTAATCACTTTATTAAATACTAGTTATTTATAGAATCCTATTTATAGTCTGCTCTTATAGCGGCTTTTGTGAACTCGCACTTTGCAATATTTATTTACACATTTCGTTTACCTTTTTAGAACTGTAACAAATTACATAATAAGTACGCCGGTTCGTTCATTTGCTATACCTAGGTATATATCAAGCATTTCTTGGAAATACCGAAGTTTAGACTCGCCAAAGTTAAGAAAACGACACACGAGGAAATTAATACACAAGTTTATTACACATTACGATAGCCTCGTCGAGCGAGAGGGATAGCATTAGTGAGCTGAACCATACGTGCTGGAACTTGGCTCAGTGCGGCTTAAACCAACTTTACCGAGTAAAACAACACCTGAGTCGCGCCGTATGAATCTATGAATTACTGGACTTACAAATTGTTTAAACTGGTACGATAGAAAATAGGTTTGAAAATGCACTTTGGTGTCAAAGCTTTACCTACTCCGAGAGGCTTTGTGAATACAGGGTATAGTAAAAAGTACCTATATGCTGAAGAAAATATATATTATGGAATAGCCCACTACATAACCTATACAAATAATTTGAGACTCGACAATATGTTTATTATTCAAGATTGTACCTACGCACAGATTTGAGTAATATCGGTGGGTAAGTTCCCTGTAGTAGGCTCCTTACACTCCTGATACCCCTTTTTTACACTCTGTTTAACATACATTTTAATAGGTATGGGTATCTACGTATCATGAAATATTTCTAGCATTACTAAGAACTCCAGAAAGTAATGGGTTTTTAATTGAAATTATTAATTAGCTTTCTCATAAAAACTCGAAAGCACATTTATTATTCCATGCCACACCTAAGCGTAATGAACCATGAAAATTGATACTAAAACATAAAACAACTCCCAACAAAACTATAAAAAGCAACAAAGCACTAACGTAACCTACGCCGGCCTCATAAATCATTTACATTGAAAATTTACTGAAACTTCCAAGAGTTAGAGAAATTACATATCACATAACAGCGAAGGCTCTTTGTTATGTCTACTACGTTGAAACAAACACAAGATTGAATTCGCATGCTTTGTTGCATTTTGCAGACGCGATCGGTGCGAGCGAAGTGCCCGCCCGGGAGATGCCAGTCAGCGTCTGTATTTTGTAGTCTCAACTCTTCAGAGCAGGAAGTCGGCGTAACTACCCGGGAATACAAATTTCCAGCTGCCATAAATATGACAATACTAACTTGAGATTAAAGGCCGGTTGCAACCGCGGGATAGCATAATCTATACTCCGGCGGCGACGGAATAACACAATCAATAACACTTCAAAGGTATTGATGTCGCAATCAAATGTTGAAAACGTGTGCAATTCGCAGCCGCCGACGAACTCCACAAAGAGCTTCAACCATGCATCGGAAATGAATCAGTTTCCGTTTCGAGTGAGGCAAATGATATATCTGTTTCTACGTGTGCATTCCAAACGAGACTCTACTTTCTGGGTGCCACCGCTCTATGCAGTAACCAATTTAAAAAACAGTATTCACTATTTTCGAGACACCGTGAGGTAAACATGTCGTGCGAGCTTAAAACTCCGAAGTGCTGAAGTAATTACTTTGCTCTTAACGCCTCGAGGTGTGCATTAGTAAACTTTTTAAGGCGGACGTTTAAGTTTTTTGCATCGATTTTCCGATGCGATGGGCCGTAATGGACTGAATGGGAATGTCATCGGTGTATGAAATAAATAAATAAAATTCCGGTGGGAAATAGGCAATTTCACGGTGCATTGGATGTTCTTTTCGTGGCGTGTGCATGCCCGCGCTAGGCCCGCCGACACCCGCATAACAAAAGCTCCGGTGGCGCGAATAATTTTAATCGCAGCAATGATTTTTCAGAGCCGTATGATATCTCCGATTGCCAACATTATGCTTGCGGCCCAATAACTTTATCGAGTATTTAATACATTTCAAGTTTATTGACAACGGCATTATTGGCTTTTGTACCGAATCGAAAATGTATCGTATGCACTACATGCAATGTATTTACTACAGAAAACTCATAAATGTACTGTTATTTAAATGTATAAGTAGATGTGGCGAATATTTATCAAGAGTTATACTCGTATTCTCCAATGTCTTACATAATGGAACAAAAGTTTATTTTATTAAATTAACTTTGTATTGTCTTTAAAATACTAAAGTACGAGTATTACATTACTAAAGTATTTGAGGTGCATAATATCTTTCAAGCGCGTACCTTTCAAGTAAGTGCCGTTCTAATATTATTATGCAAGTATAGGTACATTATCCTCTTTCCACTAATTAAAGTAAGTCACAAACTTAATTTGAGTCTGTCTAAATGTCCAATAAACTACATGAATGACAAAATAAGATGGCATAATAACAAGGTAAATCCTTGGGTCGTAACTGCACCTGAGAGCGACAAGACTAATGCCATCATTCGACCCGAATAATGTACCCTATGAGCACCTTTCGCCTGTGGGCATACGTTACCCCAGAATTATAGCATCGTTAAGTAAACTTTTTTTCAGGACGTAGGTGAGGAACCTTTTAAAATACTTAAAATGAAGTTTTATTTGCGTTTGGTTGTTGGTGATATAAATATAAATAAAGGTGATATAAATAAAGATCGTATTTACAATACATCGTAAATACGATCTATATTTAATTTATTATATAAAACATATCATATTACATAACATTTACGAAAACATTTGCATTTTGCTCGATTTTTAGGGTCCCGAAGGGAAAACAGGATCCTATTATTTTCCCTACGCTGTCTATCCGTCTGCCACCAGGCTGTGTCTCATGAATCGTGATAGCTAGATAGTTGACATTTTCACAGATAATATGTCTCATGTCGCTATATTAACAAATACTCAAAATAAAATATCCAAGGAGGGACCATATAACAGACAATCGTATAAAATTTACTCTGAGATTAATATCTCTATGTAACCTAACGGGTAGAGAACTATTTTTAAGATGATTAATTTTTAACAAATATCTTAGGCGTTTCGGCTATAAGTATCCAACTATAGGTAGTAAGATTCAGTTCCGTCCTGAGATAGCACCTGCGTTGTGAACACATCTGTGGTCGTCTCTGTGTCTCGAATACTGCAGTGCTATTTGTTTGCGTCAAAATGCTTGGCTATATTATATTATAAGACTGCCATTTATATAAGAGTCATATGCATTAAAATGTACCATCGCATACCCTATTTGGTATGACGTAGTAATCAGGATTGTTTTCGTTCTAAAAACGAGACACAATAGCTACAAGTGTCCTTGTTATACCTCAAATCATGGCTTGCGATGCTAATGAGATCTCGAATGCGCGGTGGTTTTTAACACAATGTAAAATTTACCAGGCAACGTCAGGACTGCTGTCCTGTAGCCTATCGAATTTCACTCTAATTACTTATACTTACTAAACTAGTTACTTATTACTTACATTTGCTACATTGATTAAATCAGGGGTTCCCAAACTTGTCTACTGCCCACTTTGAGAATAAATTATTTTTTAGCGCCAGCCATTTTTTTTCACCTACTTGAATACTACAATAACGACCAAGCCTCTATACAACGCTCAATTTTTTTGTCTTACCGCCCCCGTTTAGGCCTGCAGCGCACATAAGGGGACGCTATCGCCCACTTTGGGAAAGGCTGGATTAAGTAATTGCTACATGTTATAAGATTTTATGGCAATCGTAATTTTCTTTTCACCTAGTATCATCATCCTGACATAAGGATGGCTAGTCAACTCATAGGTAGTTCAGTAGGAATGACGCAGAGGTTTTTAAAATGTTAAAGCAAATTTTTGCTACATACGAGTAATAGACATCTAAGCAAATTATTCTTGGACAATTATCATGATTTAGGTGATCTGGTTGATAGACTGACCAAAAGTTCGACTGGATGAAATATTCGATTCGAGCAAACCATCCGAAAACAATATTGCGTTTACTTGTAGGTACATACACCGCATCAGAATTTCAGTTTTCCTCAAAACAAATCCTTTGTTCTCGAAAAAGATACAAAAAGGCATCGCTTTGTCCACAAAGATCGTCGTTGTGTACCAGTGACGGGATAAATTCCCTGTCGTCGATCTAAAAAGTAAGCAAATAAAAGAGGCGTGAACGAGAGCAAACAAGGTCGTAAGGCACGTCACAAACGAGCCCTGTATATAATCAGCTTACTGATAAATTGGCAAATAACACGCGATCGTCGCAGCTGTTTCCGAGTTCCGGTTGGACGATCTATAGAGGTATTCTGGTATGGGCTTCGAGGATCTGGATAGACGTAGGGTGTTTTGGTTTAGTTCGATGCTTGCCTAAAATTGTCAGAAAGACTCTTCTAGAAATATGTTTGATGAATACCATCTATATCTTATTTTTTCTTGCATTACAAGAGAACCTTCTAAAATATAATAAAGCTTTTTTTAATAGACGTAGATTTCCAAGTCATACATAAATAAATATTTAGGATAGGTAGCTACGACTTATAGGTACCAATATTATTTAATTATTCATTAAAAGATCAACTTTTTGAAATTGTACTTTCCTACCCATCATACAAATTTCTTGGTGCTACTAAACTGTAGTAAATACGAGTGAGTATACCTACGTTTTGTTGGACAATCTTTGTTGCAATTTATTTATAACAAAATGCAAAATTCAAAGTGCACATTTCAACCATATTTCTTTAGACTACTGTGGAAGATTTTTATAAATTTTCTCAAGGCTCTATAGTGGTAAAATAAATTTTATTTCCTACCGCACAGGACTCGTTTTCTTTTATTTCCGGGTTAATATTTCATTCGGTAGTAAACCGCAGGTAGAGGGGCTAAGCTGCGATAAAAACACTAATTACGAAGTTACGTTTTGTTTGTTGTCGTTTTAAGCTCGCTTTCTGGCGAAGAAACAACGAAACATTAGGCTAGGTTGCTATTCAAATTAATTCAATAAAATATGTACTGGATAACAGAAATTGTATACCCAACCAAACATTTTCTAAAACTAAACTAAATAAGAATCATTAATAATATTACATCTAGGTATAGCTCAATCGATAAATAATTTGCTTTTTAAAGATTCTAACCCAGGGTTAACGAGGATTAACCACTGTGCAAAAGCAATTTGAACGCAAATATTCTACAATTTTCGCTTGCGCATTGCTAAAATCTTGCTATAATGTATAAGTCTACCGTAGGTTGATTACGTAACATGTAGAAATAGAGTTATAGCAATCCGACGGTAAAAATTGTGACAGCGTGAGAGCGCGGGGCGAGTGCTGGTCGCATTGCTACCGCTTTGCTTTTTCAAGTTACGCAAATGAACTTAGCGGTCATGTTTACCAACACGCAACCACATATACACAGATCTTAATTTGACTACGCTTTTTCCAATTTCATCATTGTCTTTATAATTTTTAGGCTTACGTCTTAAAATATGAGTTGTTTTACTTACCAGTGCACGAGAATAGTATCTGTAGTATTGCAGACGCTATTGTCGCTCCGAGAAGGCGGTGCATTGTCTATGTCATTTTCTTTCAGGGTTTTCTGTTATACCTTCGAGCTTATACACTCTTTTTCCTTGGGTTTTTTCATTGTCTTATTTAATTGTGATTGTGCAAAGATATGTTTTTTAGTTGGAGCACTAATTTAAATTTCATTGTGGTGGAATCTGAAACATTGTGGTGGAATCTGAAACAATATAAATATATAAAATTATTAATAAATATAATATAATATAAATTTATAAAATATAGTAAAGATTATTCCTTACAATATATATTTAATAAAATCAATGAAATATTTAATTGAATATATTAATAGAATTTAATTTATGCCTGCCACATTTTTTGGCGAAACATGTCTCTGATCTAATAATGTAATAATAACCTTATTATAGCATGTTTTGATAAAATAAATAATAATTTCATTTCATTATTATTATTATTACATAAAAAATTACATAGAGTTCAATAATGTCGATTGTTTAATTTAAAATTATCGGCCATGCACGCAACATCGGAAAGTAAATAAAATAATGTAACTATGTGGTATTATGATCATATTAATAAAAAAAATGTTTATAGGTATTACCCAAGAAAATAAAACACCGCATTTACACAGGTAATATACCTACCTACTACTAATTACATAACAATTAGGAACAATTTTGAACATATTTCTTTCCGTGCTAGAAGTACCTATTTAGGAATCATTCGGTAATGTTATTACGTAACTTGCAAAAGCAAAGCTGTAGCAATGCAACAGTAAAAATTGTACAATTTTCGCTTTGAAATGTCATACTCGCATTCCTTTGAGTTTGCTGTAATGTTGTTTGAATTTTATAAGCGATCAGAGAAAATTGCACAATATTCGCTATCGCATTACTTTTTCTAGATATGTTTTTTATGGTTACTTATATGGTTTTACGGCTTTTATATAGTTACCTAAATAGTACAATGCTTTTACATAGCAAATAGTATAACCACAGATTACGAATACTCGTTGCCAATAAAGACTGAGCGTTTGAGTATAGTTATTATAACGCAATTTTAAATACCACTTGTTTTTGTTCAGCAGTCACGTATTCGGAGATTTTTGTCGGTTGATTGCACCTGTATATTGCAATGTTTTATTAAATTCATGCACAATAACAATCTACATTTATTGTGAATATTCTTTTTTAAATTAACACTATTACATTGCGATTTTTAATATTATTGACCGTATCTGTTCATATTTAATCCGTATGAATTTCAATCCGTCTTATTCTTTTATCTAGAGAAAGGTGTTTTATGGTCCAATGGTTTTTTAATAGACTTAGGACTTTAAAAGATAATCCGAAAGAAAAAAATTATGCTGTTTTTCTCTAAAACTTAATTAATTTAGATACAACATAAATTTTATACTTCAGATATGCTATCTGACCATTAGAAAAATCGACCCGAATTATTAATTAATTTATTGCTATTGTGAATATGATGTACATAGACTAAACAGGTTATTGACCGTATATGTTGAAGTAAAATTTTCTTTTTTTTTACCTAGAGAAAGGATGGGGCTTTAGCATAAGATAAAGGTAAAAATGTTATATTTTTTAAGTTTACATGTACTATGTAATAAATATACCTATACTTATGTAGATTACAGTTGAAAGATAATTCGTAAACTATCGCTCGAATATAACTCAGGTAAATTTTAATACATATATTATGAGTGTCATAACGATTTCGATATAAGTGTGCGAAACAAGTACCTCAACCATTATAACTGATCCACGTGTCTGACTGTGTTATAATGGAAAATACTGAATAGTTTTCGTAGCATTGTCATAAAAGTCACTGATAGATATTTGATAATAACATAATATTACATGTAATATTGTACACTCGAGCGCTATGTTCATTTGATATGGTATAAATAGGCGTAACGTAGCCTAAGGACACGCAAACCCGTCGTTAGCAATACTCAATAGAGTCTAATGGAGACGGTCACATAGACTGTTCGGAGCCTTCAAGCGAACATAAACTTATCTTGTAGCGTCACTTTCTATAATATAAAAAGCCGACAAGTGCGAGTTGAAGAGGGTTCCGTACGATGTTACAGTTGGTACGCACAATATTGAGTGATTTACCATGTTATTTTAATACACAAAAAAATACATTTAAGATCTTCTCAACAAGACCTTTCATTTGATATGCCACACGATGCAGTTTTCAGAATTTTTTTTTTAATTTTCCCCTTCCCCCCCAAAAATGACCCCCCATATACAGATTTCATCTGCTCACGTCACACCTCTGTGTTTGGGTCACAGGAATTGATATGTGTACCAAATTTCAACTTAATCGGTCTAATAGATTCGGAGATAATTGACTGTAAGCGACGGACGGACAGACACACGAGTGATCCTATAAGGGTTCCGTTTTTGTATTCAGACGTACGGAACCCTAAAAAAGGGTCGGTTTTGTACGACGTTTTATTAATTTTGGTTACGGACACGTGTATTTTTAATTTAGTTTGTCTCGATATAAAGTTATATTACAGTCGACTGAATTAATATTTTAGTTTCGATTTCGAAGTTTGTTCTATATTGTCCTTGAGTTAATAAGTTAATGGAGGCAGGTACGTTAAAACTTTTGCCTTAAACTTCTACAAGGAATTTTCAAGTCTAATAGAAATATAATGAAAAGGTATTCAGTTGTAACTAATTAAAACTGAATAGTATTAAAATAAATATAGCATGGTTACTTTGAATGGTGGAATTAATAGTTGTAATTGTATAATTTATGAATAATGGATATGTATAATGAATTATTTTATTGGCAATACCAGTTAATTGGTAAGTTTCATCAATACTTTAAATCTCCATTTAGGGGTCGCCCACCACCGGGCCCTACACCCTCCGCTGACCCTCGGATCTGCCGACTAATGATCACGAACACAAGACACTACTAAATACTTTAAATATTAAATTATTTTGAATACTAATCAGCAGTGCTAAATAATAAAAATAAAGTTAAAAATGCCTTAGAGAAAAGGAAATAGTTTATAATACATTTCTATTTAAAGGCGCTGCTATTCACAGAGCAGCTGTTTATGGAATTAATTTACGTCATTTTTACTTTTAAACAAAAAGCGTCGTTATAATATTTCCACGGAGAGCCGTGAATGAAACCAGGCGCAGCGCGGAGTGGAATGTCAGGGAAATATTTTTTGAAAAGATTCGCTTTTTGAAAGCCACGTCGGGCGTATTGAATGCGTTTTAATGAAAAAACATGGGCCGATTCGCTACAGTCCAGGGAATTAAACGTGGCCGGAGCGTGATTCGGGATGCATTGGACGAAATTTCCGTCTGCCCGTGCATTATTCTCGGGGGAGGACGTTGTTTAAATTTATGCCGGCGAGCCGCTCCGTGATTTCGGACGATGATGATTAGATTAGTGCGGATTGAATTAAGTCTGAATAATTCATACGCGAGGATAGAGAGCTTTGGATGAATTTTTGTTGTATTTTTTCAGTTTTTAATTTTAAAGATGTTATGCATCCAATACTGAGGATGCCACGGTTGTTGGCGAAACATATGTAGATTATTAATCTAGTTTTTGATTTCGGAATAGTGCAATGTATTGTCTTGCATGCTAGGTGCTCGGGTCTGGTTTCTCGTGGCGATTGTAGTTAGTACAAGTGCCTGTTTTCGCAGTTATGAGTTATCAGATCCGAGGGTCAGTGGAGGGTGTAGGGCCCGGTGGTGGGCGCACCCATAGTGAACAATGACAGTCGCTTAATATAGTATTTAAAAGTAAAATTAATTACATATATGAACAGGTTTATTACTAGTCTAGATAACTCATATATAATATATAATAAATGTCTGTCAAAAACAAAATATTATTTTAAAAATTAAAGAAAACTTACAATTATTGTCATTATTGTTAGAAAAATGTCAATACATACTTGTTAAATCTTAGCAAAATTCGTCTTCGTAAAAGCATCTTCAGCACAAAAAACTTTAATACCGTTAATAACTAGTTACTCTCTCAAAAGTTCATAAATCAATCAAACTTGAGCAGCTAAATTACTTATTTTAGATAAAAATTTACGTGTTCATATGAAACGTGTTCATCCACGAAAGTTTAATAAAAGTTGGCGGGAGTTTCAGCAGGGCCCTGCTTGAGGTCCGTCCTTACGCCAGCATCTGCGCGACGCGACTGAAGCTTTATTTCAATCCAACCGGCACATTCCTGCTGGCCTACCTTTCAAGTTTTCCACCGCAAAGCAAAACCGAGAAGTCCTATGTCGCTAAACCGAACAATTTTACAGTAAACTCTATTATCGTACGTGAGAACGTTCAATATACATCGACGTTAGCAGAGTCATTCGTCGTTGTATACCTCGAAAGCATTCATGGTGGATTCGCGCAGTAGCGAAACGTGTAAAGTTGGGACCTTCAAATGCTGTATATTGAACGCTTCGATAAAGCCATTGGGTCTAATGTATCTTGCTCAACGTTGCGGGAAAATGATCCCGCACGCCGGGAAACGTCTAAATTTTTCTGTGAGAGATAGAGACGGATAGCGTTTTTCACGACAATGGGATCGGCCTACTACAGTATTTTCGAATGGTGGGGATGATCTTAAAGTGGTAGAACATAGGATCTAAGATTTTCAAGAAATCCATCGGTTTAAAGAAAAAAATGTTAAAACTTCCAGTATAGCATATTAACAATATTCATTAAAATGCAATGAAAATATAATATCATTACTTTGTATGTCACTCATACATAAAACATTAGTACAGGGAGCATGCTCTCAAAGGACCTAACTCAAAGCAAACGTTGTTTATTTTGTTAGGGAAGAAAGCCTGCACAACGGGGAACGCCACATGTCAGAGCATGAATAAAAGAAGAGCTATGCTTCAGACTTTCAAAAGTTTCACAAATATTTTTCAAAGCGATAGTTACATCCTTCTGTAACTTGGTATTTATCGGTAATGTTAAATTTATTACCTTTCTTGTATATCATGTTCTTTTATGAAAATGCGGTTTTAGAACAATTTCACTTAAATTGACGATACTAATGAGGAAGACGCTATTTAGTTGCTTGGTAAATAATACAGCCACCTAAATTAGGAGTTTCCTACTAAGTTATTACGTCAAAACTTAAGTTTAATAATATTTAAATATTGTACAAAAAGTAGGCGGCAATGTGAATCAGTCGAAAATATTTGGAGAAATCTTATCTCCTCGTAAATATAATGATCAAATAAAATATCAAGGAAATGAGCTTACACCGTTAGCCTCACACAACTAACAACTCTTACTAAAGCGCAATTTCTCTCAGTTTGACCCTAAAATAGCGCAATAAATTATGGTTTACTTTGTCGTTTATGAGCGTTGGTGACACAACCCTGGAGCATGTGTAACAGATTGCAGCAATAAGGGGAATTGTCTTTTTTATGAACGCCCGACGACAACGTAAAGTATTCAAGAACAAGGTGCCACAGGAATAAGAAATTTGGGACCCTTTTGGGCCGTGACCCTGTTTTTAGTTTAATCAGGATTGGTTTTCTGTGTATGAATTTTATTAGCGAATAGATTATTTGTGTTAAATTCATTTAATATTTTTTTATCGTTTAGATCAATTTGCCACAGGCATTCGCTATCAAAACTTCAATGTCTGTCTACTAAGTGTGACGTCAAGAAGTGTATGAACAGCCAAGAAATATCCACTAACTCTCCTCCACTGACCCTCGGATCTGATAACTCATAATTGCGACAACAGGGTCTGGTTTCTCATGGCGATTGTAGTTAGTGCAAGTGCCTGTTGTCGCAATTATGAGTTATCAGATCCGAGGGTCAGTGGAGGGTGTAGGGCCCGGTGGTGGGCGCACCCATAGTAAATGTTTGAACTTCCGAATTGTAACGCCTAATACAATTTCATTTATAAAATTTAATTTATTTAAATATACGATAGCAACGAACTAGCAAAGGTCTAGCTACATGAAATTGCTAATGAAATGAATACCCTTATTGTATACTGGTAAAATTGAGACTGGAGTAAAAAAAATCTTTTTAATATTCGTGAAATATTGCTTAACCGTCTTTTGTTATTTTTTCAAAAAGCCGTACAATCTTTACAATAAATAAATGTCTGTTGTAGATGAAACGTCGTGCCCTGCCTCGTTCGGAGGACATGACACTTTCGTTCCAGCCTTGAAGTTTAATTAAACAACGTTTAGAGATGACAAGATATAACGGTTTCGAGTTTGATTGACTCAAGGAAATGTGATTTTGGGTGCTTTTTAGAATTTGTTTATACCCATTGTCTATATTCTTCCCGTATACATAATTATTTTCTTCTCTTTCATACTTATTTTGGGAATCTATGTCTAGTAGTGGACTTACACTGAAAAATGATAATATAAGTCTTAGTGGCGATGGATATAAGTTTATTCCAGTTTATTATCTATCTTTAGATATATTACTTTTCGGTTAAGATAGTAAAATAATAATTTAACACGTAATTACTTATTAAATTACACTATAAAATATAACAATTAGGTATGTAGGTAAACTTTTAGCATAAAATCGCAGCTGCTGATGCGAATACAAATGAAAAAAAAAAAACGTAAATTCAGCTCTAAAATATTTCTTTTAGTAGATAATAATACAGTCAGCCGACAATTTATCAGCTACCTGCGAAGTGTCCAGCGCTGAGAAGCTGCGAGCTCATTTCACGGCGCATTTCTCTCGGCGCAACGCGCCAAGAATTAACCAGTTTTGTTCTAAGAGAGCGGTGTGGTGCTATAATGTATTTAATTTTAAGTTATTATTTTAATTTGTAAATATGTATAAGTGGAGGAATGGTATAGACGTATAAGTATACAGAAATTAAAGTAAGATCTAGACCAAATACATACATAACGTCACACATATACTGCTTAGAATACAGATCTTAATTCAGTACGTTCCAAACATACCTCTTCGCCACGTCCACATTCATTAAGTTCTTCTTAATTATGCTTCTCGGCTTCTACTAGACCTTCCCTTAATACATCACCAATGTGGCCTGTATAGCCTAGGTCCCCAGCAGTACCATTTTCTTTGACATATTATTTAGTATTATTTTTATTATTCGCCTTCCATCCATCCTCTCCAAATGACATACCATCGAAGCATACCTTTTTCTATTCTTGTTACTACGTTCTTTTATAATGCACAATTCTCTTATCATACTATTTCTCATTCCATCTAGAAAAGACATAAATATAACACAGAAAAAAAGAAGGGTCTCTTTTTCTCTGTGGTTGGTTACCTCCTATTTCTAAACCTGACTTGGTTCGCAAATTATAATAAATTTAACGTTGCACTAGGTAGAAAACATTTTTTTATTACAGTATCTTCACATTTAAATTGAACATCATTCTTTTCATACCAAACTATCACGTATTCAGAATGAAAACTAGCAATTCAAAATATTAGATATGAGGTTATCAAAAGAAAATAATAGGCAATAGAAGATACGCTATAAAGCTTATTGTTTTTATTCTCCACAGTCGTGATTGAATTCTGCGGCGAGCAGGATTATTCCTTTACCAATTTTAATTCAGATTTTAGATTTGAATTTTTCTAGAACGATTGGTGACTTTGTAGGCCAAGTACAATTTTGTTTTAAATAGTAAAGTCATACATACATACATACATATAATCACGCCTTTATCCCTTACGGGGTAGGCAGAGCACCAAGGGCCGATAGAACCACATGGTGCCACTTCTGACCAATTTTGAGGGTATAGTTGAGATGTACAAGTAAAGTCATGAGATTAGTTAAACCTATTTATTGTAAGATTTTAAATATCTCCATGCGGGCTTTATAGAAATTTTAATAAAACAACTATATTACTTCAAAACAAAAGGTAAATAGTTGAAACAGGTGCAAAAATATAGTATTATTCGTCATTATACGTCATTTTATATTCGATTTTAAGTCATTATTGTACTGAACATGCAAGGATCTTTTTATAAAATAACACTGAATGCAGTTTGAAATTGGTCTCATGATAAACCTACTGCGTCCCATAGCCCAGAGTGGACTCGTTTACAAAGCAATTATAAAGTTTTTTCTATCACTGATATTTATTATTGAAAGTACTCTTTTAAGATTTAACTGAATAAGATATATCAAAATTTTTAAAGAGGAAAATAGGAATTTATAAATACCTTGAATATTATAATATATTAATTCATTACTGACTGAGCGTACGACCTAATTATTACGTTTAAACCTTATAAAGAGTATAATCGGCCACTATGCCCAGCGTTTGGACTATGAGAAGGCCTTTGATTCGATCGAGACATGGGCAGTGTTGCGGTCTCTCCACACATATTGAATGCTGAAGTGTTTACAGCAACGCCAATTGGTCTCATGATAAACCTACCGACTGGAAGACGTAAGCTTCCGAATGGAAAGGACTCGGCATCAATATCATGGCGACCTTCGGTGGACTCGTGGTCATGGCAGAATCGCTGAAGGATCTAAGCACATGCTCGATGGCCTCAATAGTCTCCCAAAGGTGGGCCTGAAGATGAACATGGACAAGACGAAGATTTTCGAACGTCATGTGCCGCCCACTCCTGTCTGGTTGGGACTGATGCTTAGTTGTTGACGAGTATGTTTACCTGGGACAGACGGTCAAACTGTAATCCAACTTTGAGAAGGAGTACTCGGCGAATCCAACTCAGCTGGGCAGCGTTCGGGAAACTAGAGCTTTAACTTGTGTCCAAGACCCCAGTCCTTAAAGACGAAGATCAACCAGTGCGTGCCGGTATCACGGTGCCGAACGTGGTCTCTAACTATGTGCCTTTAAAAAGCTCAGGATCGCACAGCGAGCGATGGAAAGCTATGCTTGGGATCTCTCTGCGTGATCGAATCAGAAGGTGAATACAAAGATCACCGACATACTACGGTCCAGCAAGCTGAAGTGGCAATGGGAGGGCCTAGCTCGAAGAATGGTCGATGAAGTCGGAAAGTTCTAGAGTGGATACCATATCGGCAAGCGCAGCGTGGGAAGTCCACCCGCAGGTGGACGGATACCTGCCAAGGTTGCGGGCGTCGGTTGAGCAGGCTACTTCCGACCGGTCGGAGTGGAGGTTGTTGGGGGAGGCCTATGTCCAACAGTGGACTTCTCAGGGCTGTAAATGATGATAAAACCTTATACAGAGTGTAACAGAAAAGGTATGTTAAGCGAAAAGTTATGTTAATAGCCCTCTATAAGAGAACCTAATTCCAAAATTTGAGACTCAAAATCACATATTTATTTTTCAAGATTGTATGAACATTCCCGAGTTGTTTAGGAATTCTCCATACTATCTGGAAAAATAAACATGTGATTTCGAGTCTGAAATTTTGCGGGTAGGTTCCTTTTAGCGGGCTATTTACATAGCTTTTCGCTTAACATACCCCTTTTTTTACATCCTGTATATAGCAAACACAGTTCTGAGTCTTATAAAACTAAAAAGAGTGTTAGTCTTAGAACTTTATAACAGAATCATGTTAAGCACAGCATACCAAAAAACAAAAGCAGGATACGTTTTGTATTTTCACAAGAATACAGGAGTGTTACATAATACTTTTATTGTTATTTCACACTCTTAAGCTGAATAAAAAGTAGAGCTCACACCTGCCCGTTCACACGTTTCCGCTAGATTGCTCTTCTTCCGGCAAAGAACGGATTTTTTTCTTTTTACACACTGGGAAATCCGTGATAAATGAATTTACTCGTATCTAAATACTGCGAGATATATCCGTTTATAGAGCAAAATTACTAAAAAGGACAAATCAGATAATCATACCTATGTAACCATACTTATTAATGACATTTTATGTTAAGATGAAATATATTATTAGTCCTGCTCTGATCCGGGGCTTCACTAAATACATCAGCTGCATTTCCTTCCCTGCATGTCATAAGAGACGACTATGGCACTTCTCTGAAGTCCGAAGAGGTATTCTCTCAGGCGATGAGCTAGCCTCTTGTCACTTCACACCGGTACCGGCTATGCTAAACGGGACTGTGGGATCTCGTTTGTGAACTGCGGTTATGGCTGCCTACTTTCGGGAGCACACGTGTGTATATATGAAATATATAGATATAAGAAGTGAACTAATACTAATGGTCCATTTCTTAATAAATACAAGAGGTTATTAAGAAATGGAGCTCTAAATATATTAGTAAGTTGAAAAATATCTCCATGAGTGGATGGGTAATAATGGATAAGTAGGTACCTATGTACGAGTATAGGTATGATTGAATACTGAATTATTTATAGAGTGAATGGAAGGTATCAAGTGTTGGTATTGATACTGACTGATGGCAGGGTCGGACGCTATTGTTGTATTCTTCGTCATTTCTCATATTCTTTTGTAAGTGGTTTTACAACTTGAGTGATATTTTATACGCCAATGCTCTATTCAAACTTGATGAGCACGATTTCTTGTGGTTACATATATGATTTTGAAATATCTTAATGGCCATACCGTGAATATTTGTCATATACATACATACAGGATGCTTTTTTTTGTTGCCACCCTTAACAAAGGGTACGTACTCTATACATTAAATAAAGTAAGTTTATGGCAAAAAAAATGCTGGGAAACGATGTAAATTTATTTTGATTTTTTTTAAAATTACTTAATCGGGCCAAATTTTTACCGTCCAGTGTTTATGCTAGTTTTTTCATAGACAGATATTAATTATTTCTTGTGAAAAAAATCTTGCTAGACGCGTCAATGTGCATTTATGCAGAAAAACGCAGTATATTTACTCAACTTTGGACCGTAATATTTTGGAAACCAGACACTTCCCAGGTATGCTTCCATGGAGAAAAATGATCGTGATGATGAGGAGATTCTGTAGTTGGGAACGTTGACGACCAAAAATCATCCTGTATAGACACAGCTGTGTCATCTCTACTTAGTTTGTGGCTGTGTTTCCGAGAGATCGCGGAGACAGATATTATAGATCAGTGACAAGTTGCTAGCTTATCGCCTAAGAAAATGCCCGAATCAGTCGACTCTTACAACATGCACGGAAGGAGATGCAGTTGATCTAGGAGATGCATATTACACGGTGCAAGAATATTTTAATGACAAATTTTAACAATGTGTGTATCTTTAGGTACATATTCATTATATATAGGTATTTACTTTTAATTAATTGTATTAAAATAATAATTATAAATTTGTGTGGCCTAATATGACATTCGCATGTTACCAATTTGATTTTTTAATGATGCATGATTTAATTTCTTGTGCAATTGAATACACATTTGTATGCCTTTAGGGCGGGACATAGAAAGTCACATGAGGTACCTTTTTTATGTATAACATCTGTTCCTAACCTATGATCCACAAATAAACACATTTGATTTGATTTGATGTGTTCTAGTGAAGTCCCGCATCAGCATGAAAAAAAAACATATCCACGTAATTTATCATGTTCATAGAGGATTCCTCTAGCCTATTAATTTTCTATTATAATATAAAACTTGTATTAAATATTATTAACGTAGGTAAATTTAAATGTTAATCAAAAAACAAATGTACTGAACCAGACAACTTTTGTACTTAACTTTCGTACTATTTCTTAGATTCATTTGAAAAGACTTACGGCCAATTTCTATACGAAAGATCTAAAATAATCTCGGATAATTTTATTCCTAATTTGAAATTTTGTATGAAAACAATTGAAGGTTAAATCTGAGATATGCAAAAAATCTCTCAAGATCAGTTATAGAAATTGGCGGTTAAAGGTTTCATACAAAATATCTGCCCATTTGCGATTCGTAAAGTGCTGACAAAGGAAGAAAAAACAAAATAGTATTACTGCATTAGAGAATACTTTAATTCTAAATAGTAAAAATGGTTTTGAAAGCGCATTAAGTTCTCCGTTAGTGTTACGAGGGTAGCAGGATATTAAATATTTATAAGAGTAGAAGCTTAGTCTTCCTTCGGACCGTGGTTTTGTTTCCCTTGCGGGGTGTAAAAACTTATGCTCTTTGATCGCGGTCTATTGAGAGAGTTTACCAAAGAAACGTTAAAACGAACCGAAAATACATTAGGGAGACGTACTTTTGGTATGTTATATTATGAAAAAAGACTGTTTATTAGACTCAGGAATCTGCAAGTAGGATCCAAAATCTATGAGAGTTTTCGCCTGCTCACCTCCAGACTTTTATTGGTAAATTATAATTACGTTAGAGATTTTTTTTAATTTCAAATACTCTCCACTACTTCCAATTTCATATCACTAAAATCATCTCCTTCTACCCTACTTTCCTTTATTGATAATAAGAGCAATTTCGTTTATCTGGCTTACCGTTTGAAGTGGGGTCGTACTGATTATCATAAGGGATGAACTTTGTACCTTCGTGGTCCTCCTGGAGGAGTACACTTAGGTTGAAGTGGCCTGCTCAGCGAGATTCTGGAAAAAAACCATTAAAAATAATAAGAGCAAGGAAGTTTTTAGCCTTCTGGTACATATATTAATTAAATGTAAGAGTCAGCGAAGTTTGTGGAAAAAATTACGTGAGATTGCTGACGGACAAACCGTTAACCACCTTCTCATTTCTTTTTAACAGCTTTACTCGCTCCTCGCTCATATTCTTTTCTATCTATCAAGCAATCCCAGTACCAAAGCGGATGAAACTGAATACCAATATTAGATTTTTATATATTTATTTGAATAATAATTACAATGGATTTATTAGAATGTGACTATAATTACCTACTTTTGATTTATTAGAATATAAGTAAAGAATTATAATATTGATCTCATAAAACGTGTAAACAATTACATTCAATTAATAAATCTGGGCATTGCAAATATTCAGTGTAAAAGCTATTCTTCTTTGAAGATTTACAACGACGTAAAAAATGTCGAAGTAAAAAGGAGTCTATTTTTCTTGGAGCCCTGCCATTGTGAGCGCCGTCGGGAGATGCGTCTGATTCCCTCGCTTATCTTTTATAAAGAGAGATACGGTAAACACTTGTATCCTATACTTTAAACGAGCAATTCTGTATTATATAATTGTCAGAAACACCTCCAGTGATTTCATGTTTATTAAATATTCTTATTTACTATTTAAATTATTCTACGAATATCGGTTATAATTATCTTTTTACATAAATTTTACTTTAGTTACCAATAAGCTGATTACGTAACGTTATACAACCATAGCTTTGTTTCTGCAAATTATGTAATCAGCCTACAAGTCAATTTCTTATTCTGTGTCCGTAGATATCTTGATCCGCAACCTAAACGAGTTGCAATGTAAAGATTAACAAAGAAAGATCACCACTTTATCCAATTCAGGTAAGACGTACCAAAATTTCTACGGAGCGATATTCAAAAGTCTCGATTTCATTCCGCTCTGAATGCTTACTCGAATATGTAGAGCTATTCAAAATATTCTCGTAAGTTGAAAATTCTTTTATAAAGGAAGCTTCGATCGTAGAATCCAGCAAAGTGATGTAGAGGTAAATATCGTACATTTAGTTTGGTCCATGCAAATTGTCTGTATATACTCTCGTAGGTAGGTATTTTAGAAGATAAAAATTCTGAACAAACGAATCTGAGATGATTTTGATCTCTAGTATTGCAATTGGCCGTAATTTTTTGATTGATAATTATAAAATTATTAATAAAGAAAATGGAAAAAATTCTTCACCTGAGTGGGAATTGAACCCACGACCACTGCAAACCGTGCCAGCCGCTATAACCACTAAGCCACCGGGTCAATTAATCGGATGACGAATTTTACCATCTCTTTTCCAAATTACATATTGGCAACGTTATTCTTCATCCCGATAGCTATACACTAGCCAAATCTCGGCAAACAAAAAAAAAAGTTATGTGTTTCTCTAGTCTCTCTCTCTCTCTCTAGTGATTGCGTTAGTTAGAATAGTTTAAGGTCGTTTTAATTTTTCATTGAAAAATGAGAAAAAAAGTGAGGAATTATTTATTTTTACAAATTATTACACTATAGTGTAATCCATCTAATGTATACCTAAGTACGAAAGTAACTCTGTCGGTGTTATACACGTGCTACATGGATTATTTAAGAAAGTACAAATCCAACATTTTATCCTCGGAAAATGTCTCATTTCAGAATTTTTCACCAAGTCTCCGTGCTCTAGAGAATAAATGTAGAGTAATGGTATTCAAAATACACTCTTAACTCGGGAATTCCTTTATGCCACGAAGGCAACTTCGATCGGTGCAGTCGACTTTTAAACTGATATAAACATCGCAGCGAGACGGGCTTTCCCCGGAGGCTCCCAGTGCAAGTCATCGTGAAATGTTTCCGCTGCATTTTGACAATAGATACTCCTTCAGTTTAAATGATTAAAATATTCCAATGTAATACGTATTTGGAACTTTGAACAGCAGCCAAGAGTAAGACAATATTGTTACATTTTACTAGACTATGAATAGATTTAATGTTAGAAGTAATATTAAACTAGTTTTATAGGGTATTAGATTGCTGGATTAAGGCCATCCCAAGATTTTCCACTCCACATGCTTCATCTAGCCCTTAAGATGATTGTTGTTTATTTATTAACCAATCAGAAGTAATTTGTGCAAACAACGCGACAACGGTGTAAATTCCATTATTTAAAGCTTTTGAAGTTAGCTGCATTAATATCGAAAGTAATATTCTTACCCCTTCAAATTTATTTGCAGATATAAAGAATGTCGTATGCGAAGACAACCTGTTACTATGTCTGATGGCTTCTTGATGGTTTTATGATGTCGTGTCCGACAGCACATGCGACATTATGCGTGTTTTATCCTTTTTCACAACACGCTTTTGTCGCATATGTTTTGTCGTTACGGTAACATGGTGAATATTTTGTATTATTTTCTATGATAAATATTACAGCATCCTTCTTTTGTTATATTTGTACAAGTGCACAAGTAGGAGATTTTTATTCCTGGTCAATATTTACAATACAAGGCACTTGCTGGCTTGCTTGTTTGCTTACAAGACGAGGTGCTGCCTTATGCTACTAGCTATAACTGTTTACTTAGTAAGAGCAAGGGAGTGAATATAATAGTTTAAATGTACTGAATATTATGTCCTTTAGACATCTCTCTACTGTCTGGTACACAGTAGAGATAATGATCTTTTTAACTTGGAAAATCTAAATATTACATATCAGACTTTTAAAAAACCATAACATAGTACTTTATAATTATTTTATAACTTAAATATTATAAGTAGAAATAAGGATTGTTTGGAAAAAATTGGAGCAAATCTAACATAATTTATTCAACTAAAAGACAGCTCAATGACCCCGTGAAATGATACGTACTTTTTATTAATGATATACAAAGGCCAGTGCGGACAGTAAGAAGTATTAGTAAGATTTATAATTGTTATCTAGCGGGCTAGGCGCGGCAAACTTATTGCCAAGTTGCGTGCTGGCACCTAATATATTACGGTGCCTTAGCTCAAATGTCTTTGCTACAGCTCTCTCGCTCTGTTTACCAACAAACGTGTTTTTAGTCTGTAATTAAACTGTAAAAACGGTTTCTCGATCGATATGTTGGTGAAAGTCAAGTTTATGTAGACTTGCGTTTAAAAAATAATATTATTGTTTACACACTTTTTACAAAAACTACATTTGTGAATGTTTATTAAATATATATCTACAAGTATAGTAAGGTTATGAATTAATATAGTTATCCTTAAAATCATAACTATTCGTACACATAAAAATTTTAATGTGTTTTTATATTACAATGCCTAAAGTATGATGAAAATTACTTTTTGAAACTTCTGGTTTAGTGCTTAAGTTTTATCTAACTCGTATTAAGTTTTTGGATTCGGAGACCTTAAAATATAACATTTGGGTCGTAAAAAATATAAATGTGACACTAACTTACCTCTTATGCACTTCATAACTTAGATAAGTACCACGTATATTAGGATTTTATTACATTACGTTTCCAAAATATATTTCTGTAAGAAAAAACTGCCCAAGTGCAATTCGAAGTCGAGAACCAAGGGTTACGTACCGTTATCTTTAAAAAACGACTAATACAACGTATGCTGTATGGGAGCACTCTTAATTAAATAAATGTTATTTCTATTGTTAGTATTTGTTGTTATAGTGGCAACGGAAATATCTATATAAATAAAAAGGTACTATAATATAATATAAAAAGGTACATCATCTGTGTAAATTTCAACTGTCGACTATCCCTATCATGAAATACAGCCATGGCAGACACTGTGACAGACAGACAGAAAGACTGGCGGGCATATAGATAGACGGTCAGACAGATACACAGATGGACAGAGGAGTCTTAGTATACGGAGTCCCGTTTTTACCCTTAAGGTACGAAACCCTAAAAACACCCAAGTTATTATTAAATACTATACACATACCGAATCCGGTGACAGTGATATTGTTATTATTTATTCAGCGGACAGAAATTTAGTGGAGCTGTCAACGTGATACATACAGGCAGACCCACGTCAAATGTAATAGGCAGGTGCAATATTACGAGCATTTTTTATTGAGGCCCGTATTATGTTACCAATTATTATATTTCACAATTCCTCTCCAACTCCTCTCTTCCTTTCCTGGGTCTATATTATAGGTATATTATTGGATTTAAATACTATTCTTATTTATATCAATGTCACCATGAAATTGTAAGTGTTGTTACCGTTATTGGCTCTACACACATTATATGTAAATTATTTTTAATCGTATGTTATTGCTGTGTTTTAACAACTTATAACAAATAAATAATAAATAAAATAAAAACAAGTACATGCCTGCGTTGGATATAAATATAACTGAATAATGAATAACAGAATAGTCACTACCTTGTTCTAAATATAGCAGTGAATAATAATATAAATCGGTCGCCAACCCGCCTGCCCAGCATGGTGACTATAGGCAAAACCCCCCGTGGCAGTAGCCTTGTGGCGTGCCCTGGGGGAGGCCTACGTCCAGCAGTGAACTGCAATAGGCTGAAGAAGAAGAATAAAATAAATACCTTACCTTACTGGCTTTTTATAATTATTCACCTGTATTCTTAATGATAACTTTAATCTTAAGGGTACTCAGGTGAAAAAAGATATAGCAGTAAACGTTTTAACAATCAGCTATTTAAATAACACTATTTATTACATAATCAATATACCGACTATTCATAAAACTGTTGTACAACTAACTTAGGGCCGATTTTCCAACGGTCAGACTATTTGAAGGATAAATTTGATGCTGTCCTTCTCTGAAACTTGATGAAGATAGAGACAGTATCAACTTTATCCCTTACCCTCAGACATGTTATATGACTATTGGAAAACTACCATTAGCAAAAAAAGTTATTTTTCATTTAAGTTAGAATCATCATCAACTGCCATTATACCAGCACAATATATTCCTATGTGACACCATGCCCTACCTATACTTCGTTACCATGGGTGCATGTGATAAAGTGCTTAAGGTTATTTTGTTACAGAAGTCGTAGTAGTGTTTATGTGATGAGATGATTTTACTTATAGATAGGTAGGTATATAGAAGTTTATATTATACCTATGTAAAAAATACAATTATATATTAAATAATGTGTGATATAAATATATAATAAAATAAAATAAAAAATCGCCTATCATATTCATTGGTCGCTAATATAAGTACATGTGATTGGATATCAAACGTATCCATAGCAATATAGCATATCCTGAAAAGTCTCGAGTTGGAACGCAGCACCGTTATAGACAGAACAAAGCAATAATTACTTTACGGTGACGTAATTAGACACATTTCAGCATGAGACAGAATATTTGTTTTTATTCTGTCATACTCGCGACCAATGCGTGCTAAAATATACCTTATTAGTTATTACTCAAGCGGTAAGTAGATATTGCTTCGTACCGCGTTTCGTTAAAGGTTCGTTAGTGGTTGCGCTTCGGCTCAAAAATTTTCAAGAATTGCCCCCCTGGTCGATGTTACAAGCATTATCCCAGTAAGTTAAATAAAGCAATGTTTCCGCGCACGTAAACGTCTGCGGGTAAGAAATACGAGAACATCTAATGACGCTATTTCCTTAGTCCGGTAATACTCGTACACACCGAATATAATGTCTATTGGTGTTTAGTGGCTGTGTACAAAAACTAGCTGTATGTCTGTATGTAATTACTAATTACACGTGTGTAAGCGCTCAAACTACATGGTTATTAACATGATACAAGGATCTCTGAAATGTAATGTAAAATTAATGTGTGTTATGGCACATGTGTTATTTCATATTTTTACCTTCGTGATACCTATCTTTTTTATATTTATTTATTAAATAAACAAACGTGTTAGGGAACTGAGGACCTTTATAAGGTCTTTTCAAAATTAGTATTTATCCTTTGACACGAAACTAGGTAGGTAAAAAGAAATAACTTTCACTATGGCACCTACTCCGAAATAGTGAAAAAATCAGCTGTTACATTACAAATACTGTTACAAATACATTTCAGTGCAGTAATAATTCGAGATTGAGATCTCAACTATACCGTAAAAATTGGTCAGAAGTGGCACCATGTGGTTCTATCTGCCCTTAGTGCTCTGCCTACCCCGTAAGGGATAAAGGCGTGATTATATTATGTACATACATATTATGTATGTAATTATTCGAGATTGTATGGAACAGCTGATTTTTTTTCACTATTTCGGAGTAGGTCCTATAGTGAAAGTTGTTTCTTTTTACCTATCTAGTTTCATGGCAAAAGATAATCACTAATTTTGAAAAGACCTTATATAAATATACCAGACTAAGCTGATAGATATTGAAAATGACGTACGTAAAATGAAATACGTAACATTTTCATATGGATTCATTACTGGTACAATATAGTTGTGTTCAAAAAGCGGTGGTAGGCTCACTCCTTACCACGTGGGATATTTCATGCGAACAATTGGATATCTTATCTTATATTGATTATTATGAGCAGCAATGTGCTTTTTACACAAAATTTAAAATACAAAAAAATATTAGACAAAGTCATAGATAATTATCTTTCTACCCAGTTATAATCCATTTAAACTCGTGTACCAATAGGTAATAGAGGTGTTCGTTGCCGATAGAAGGACATAAATCCAGCCCGATAGTAATAGGCTACTGTTAGTCGGATTTGATTTAAAGCGACCGGTAAGTAGATTACAAACCTAATGTATGTGGTCTTGTATTTTCCATTTAGGTTAGTGTTCTAGTTAGGTGCTCTAGGTATTTAAGTGCTCTTAAAGCTCGTTACAATAAGCCATGAGTGTATTTTTCATTGCGAATAATATATTTTAGTTTGAAAGAGGTAAACGCTAGAAATGTATTTATATGCGTAAAGAAGGAGTAC
This sequence comes from Carposina sasakii, assembly GCA_014607495.2. NCBI lineage: Eukaryota > Metazoa > Arthropoda > Insecta > Lepidoptera > Carposinidae > Carposina > Carposina sasakii. The sequence continues at coordinate 8,900,211 of CP053154.1, forward strand.
GATAATTTTCGTAGAAGGCTACGAACGTCTACGCATTCTACGAACAGCTACGAAACCATTTTGAAGACGCAAGAGGAAATAAACAATTGTAATAGAGTAGCAAGGCAATACCAGAAATTGTGTACCTACTTTCTGAAGCCTTCTCCACATTTATGGTAAAACCAATAGATATTAAAAAATATTATGAATTATAAAATTATTAATAAAGAAAATGGAAATTAATTATCTCTAGTCTAACACATACAGAATGTTATATCTACACTAACACCATATAGGTTGTTTTTATATAAAAAAAATATATATTTAATAAAATACCAAGGGAATGGTATTTTTGGCCTGAATTCGCTATTACTCATAACTTGCCTAAGTTTGAAAATATACATGGTACAGGGCTATGACTAAAATCGAACCTACGCCCCCCGACTAGAAGGTGCACCGGGCTCCCACTGTTAGTAATGTTACGTAAGGTTTATAAAACTTCTATTAACTGACCACAGAATTTAGCGGCTAACTGCAGTTTTTATCAAACAAATACTCATATATATTTTAAGCCCGAGTGTAACGGTGAGAAAAATGGCCCGTGCAATAAATTAAACCTCCCTGGGACCCGTCCACGGCTTTAATTAACTTTTCAACCAGGAATTTTCCAAATGGGAAAAAAGCAAAGATTGCCACAAGTTTTGGAGTCACGTGCCGAGTTCGAAAACTTAACTAGATTGGGATTAAGATACACGTCTGGGTTTTTAATAGTAATGTGAAAAATAATTGGGTAAAGGAAATAATAATATTTTTTTTTTCTATATCTCTTCAAGAATCCTTGTGGTGGTGGGATTATGTTGGAGGTATTTAAATTTAATGGACATTTAGCTTTGTTCAGAGTTTATATTTATTTATTTATTTATACTTTATTCATTACAAAAACTTAAAATTAGATACATCGTCCCACTTATCATTCTTTATAAAAATATTTAAATTCCATTATTATGCATTTTGTAGCCATATAGTTTTAACTAGCTCTCCTAGTTCAAGCCACATGCCTACGTACAACAGTGGACTACAATAGACTGATGTTTTATATTGTATTTAAAATCCTACCTCGTTTATCATCAGTGTACACTGACCCTAACTTTCTGAAAAAAAGGCTTCTTTGACAAAGTGTACCGTTAAAACAATGTATCCAAACAAGGTCTACTCACACACTAATTAAATTTCAGCCTCCTTTCTTTCTAACACAATAGACATTTACACCAAGCGTTGTTTATAAACTCTATTCAGCTTTCATAAACACAACTGTACGATTTCTTAAATCACCACACAGATTATCAGTTTTCTCGCAGTTTTTAAATTTCGCTGCCATAAAATCGACTCTAAACTTTCAATAGAATATACTCAATGAGTAATCGTAGCGAGCTTTAGTGTTTGTGTCTCTTAAATTCGTAAATGGTTATATTGGATATCATCCAATATCTCCATGAAGTTATTCAGTTTAAAGTAAGTCAATAATAAGTAAGGTGATGGATTTTATCGTCATCGTCTAAAATAAACACTCAGATTATGGGATCCAACTATCGCATTCCAGCTACTACAAATTAAAACTGCTAATCAGCAGTGCGCTTTACATGGGAGTATATTTAAAAATGGTTACAGCCACGCGAAACGTCCGTATTTTGTATAGAATCGCTCCCCAAAGGTCGACCAGTGTCTGCACAGAGCGAGACAAAGCGGAATATTCATAGAGATAAGGAGATAAAGCGCTCCCTTGCACTACACAATGCGCCTAAGGAACGCTTGATACGCTTTCTTTGAATAGCTTAGCACTACGAAGGAGTTGGGGTGTATTTTTGCTTTGTAACGCTGGAAATGTTTTCTGTATAGTCTAGCTGAGGGTCTACTCTGAAATTCCGCTTTCGAATCTTTCGGTCCGACCGAAGCCCGACCGAATCGAAGCCTTTGACCCTACTACGAAATTGCTTCGGATGTTCACAACTCATTCAGAATCATAGAGAATAATTCACATTGACTAATATTATAAGTTTTCTATTATCTAGCCTTATACCTGTCAAATAGAGTTCGATCGGACCGAATGAAAAAACGGGCGACTGATCCGATCGAAGGAAGTTCGTAGTAGGAAACATCTCGATATTCGGCCGATACTTCGTTTATCGTCACTTCAGAGTAGACCCCCTGGTTCTATATGTATTTATCTCTTTGAAATGACGGGAGAGTATCTAGTTATAGGCGGATTTAGGAGGGGAAGAGGTACGGGGTCACGTGCGAGAAGTTTAAAACGGCTTGTGTGCTAGCCAGGGATAACAAACTTTCCGAGAATCGAGCAATTGACGACATTTACGCAACAAGTCCTTAGGGATCTTAGTGTGAGACTAGGTTTATGTGTTGTCAAGTGCGGGTATATTTATATTTCTTTATTGAGCCTAAGGATTAAAATTTTATTTTTATTTCAATAGCAATATCGAATTCGAATCTAGAATGCATCGACTTCTTCTCCTTTGCGTTTTGTAAGAGTCAACTATAATTCCTTAGTCTATTCTTACAAGGGTTCTCACATGCGAAGACTGCCACTGTTTTTTCTTTTTCGCGATCTCGCAGCTCTGGCTACCTCATTGTGGCAACAGCCATGTCCATACTATGTATGTATATGACGTAGCGATAGTCGTTTCAAGGAATGTATTTCGCTCCAAAAAGTTCCGCATTCAAAATTTTAATCAAAGCCAGTTATGCCGTTTGAAGCCGTTAAGAAGTGACCCGACACACGTGTACAAAACGCGCATTCCACTTTGTCTCCCACACGGCTAGGCAAAGGGGCAGGAAACGGAAGCGGTTTATCCGAGCTGCGGAACTCGGAGACGTACCGGCCGGGTTCCTTCGGGCCATTGTACTTGCATGAGCATGTTTGTAACACTATAATACTGTGTTTACATTTATTTGGTATATTACTAATGTGACAAGTTGTAGATAAAATAGTAACTGAAAGAAAATATAATTAAAGTAGGTATGTAGTTTCAGTATACATTTTAATATACATTTTTAGGGTTCTGACCAAAATGGTAAATTTGAGCAATACCTACTGAATAATGTGAATAAAATATGACCTTTTTCTCCACTTATAATAAAACATACAAAAATAAAACCCTCTCAAATATAGCTCAGAGTATTTGTGCGTGAGTAAGACTCGCACTTGACCGGCTTTTTAGGGTTCCATAGCCAAATGGCAAATAACGGAGCCCTTATAGTTTCGTCAAGTCTGTCTGTCTGTCTGTCCGTATGTCACACCTGAAACTATAAGAACTATGCTATTGAAACTTGGTAAGCGTATGTTTTCTCTGAACCACATTAAGATTTTCACACAAAAATAGAAAAAACAACAATGAATTTTGAGGGTTTCCCATACTTAGAACTGAACATACGTGTGAGGTATCTATGAATAGGTCTTCAAAAATGATACTGAGGTTTCTAACATAATTTTTTCTAAAGTGAATAGTTTGCGCGAGAGACACTTCCAAAGTGGTAAAATGTGTGTCCAGCCCCCTATAACTTCTAAAATAAGAGAATGATAACACTAAAAAATAAACGATGTACATTACCATGCAAACTTCCGGCTTGAATGAGATCTAGTTAGTAGTTTTTTTAATGCGTCATAAATCGTGAACTGAAATTTAGCTTTCATACGGAATCCTTTATGGGCGAGTCCGACTTACTCTTGGCCGCTTTTTTTAAATTATAGTGCCTGAATAAACAGTACGGTACGTGTACTTACACGGCATACAAAAGAAATTTAAACCATTTCAGTACCTACCTATATATTTTTCAATCCAATAAGCTAAATTGGAAAATTGCTGTTACTCCTGCCGACACAAATGTCGGCTAACACAAATTTCCCGATTCCTATTCGGTTTACAATCTGTTTGACATCCGGGAAACGAATGTTCAAAAAAAAACGGGATTTCGTTAGATGGGCCGGGTCGAGACCACGCGGCCGCACGTAATTTAATCTTGTATCACTTTGACTAAGCCTTGTGCAAAAAGCAATAGATCTCTCTGCGTATTGGAAACTTTCAACACTTCTAAAACATACCGGCCGATGTGTCTACCCTTAAAACTAAGCTTAATTACTCCTTTCTCCATATTCTCCACATTATTAGACCAATGAGTTAAAGCGTCGAACTCAAAGCAATAACTAAAACTAAACACGTTTGTAACAAGTTGTTTGTTGTGTTATCAGCGCCAAACCAAACGTTCCCCTCGCACATTCGCCGCAAACTTACGCCCGCTCCTAATGAAAACTTTGTCTGAGGTGAAAGCCTGTCCGACGCCGAATTTTGTGTAAATAGTTAACACGATTACATTGTTTCGTGAAGATAATCTTATAAAATGTCAAATCGATAGTTTTGTGGGTCGACTGTGCGTGAATGTGCGAGTGCGGAAAGTAAATCAGTTGAAACAAATGTGGAGCATCAGTCAGCAGGGCGGTGGGCCGCGCTGCGTCGTTAGCGGTCCGGCCTGGCGTAATAAATCTCTCCGCCGCCACCTTGAGAGCAATTTCTATAAAACAGTTCACTAATCACACCAACATTCCATCATTTCTAGCTCAAATTACAACAAGTATCAACTTAAAGGTCGAAAATGAGCATTTGAGGAATAAAAGCCCGTTTTGTACTTGTGTGAATATGAAACTTGAAATTGCGGTGCGATACAGCCGGCCCACGTATGTACGGAGAATACATTTATTTATGTGAATCCAGCGCACATTAATCATAACGAACAGGGCAATGCTGTAGCGAGGCATTCAGGAGCCCTCGGCCCACCGCAAATAACTGCACCGGACTTTTAATCTTACCTGAGGTCGATTAAAACCTTCCGGAAAACATTTGTTCTTTTCTATTTTATGCAAATAGTGAGTAAATTATTTTTGCTTCAATTTATTTATTTTCGTAAGAAAATGGATTTGAGAAAGTTGTTTTACTTGTATTAGATTTATTTCTTGTTTTACTTGTATTAGAATTATACGATAAAAGAAAGACATAGAACTAATTTGGAAAGGATTGAAAAATGTAATACTTACGTAAGTTTATTTAGTATACACTTAGATAATATATTTTATTATAGTCCACTATAACATTTTTCAATCCTTTCCAAATTAGTTCTATGTCTTTCTTTTATACCAAACTCACTATTTGCATAAAATAGAAAAGAACAAATGTTTTCCGGAAGGTTTTATCCGGAAGGTCTATCGATTAAAACTATGGTGAAACTTTATCGTTTCAATAATATTTTATTATTTAAAAATAGAGCAAGACAGTTGATGAATTTTCATCGTAACCGCATCCATCCAATTTCCAACGATTTCTTTTATTTTTGTTGCACACAGAGATATGTCCTGTACTTTATCCGGACATTTTCTATTTGCCGTTTGATTGCTTTGCGGCATCTCTCTGGAGGGTAATCTCTTCTAAAGGACATTATATCTCAAATCGTACTGTGTACCAAAATACCTAATTAAAGTTCAACTTGAAAAAATTAAAAGAATAACTTTAAAATTTTAGACGATACTTAAAATGTAAAAAATAAAATATGATACATACAACTTTTTGAAGTTATCTAATATTTATTTTTATAGAGATTAGTGATTTTGATGAATTGGTCTTAAAACTGTCATTTTTAGTTAATGTATTATTATACCTATATATAAGTTTTAAGAAAGGAATATCCTTACTTATATAATAAATGCGAAAGAAACCCGGTCTGTCTGTTCGGCTTTCACTCTAATACTACGGAACCGAGTTAAATATTTTTATCCCGGATGATTTCGACATTTTGTTTTTTTTTCTGCAGTCCATGCGGACGGAGTCGCGAGCGTACATCAGTATATAGGAATACAGAATGTTATTGACCATTTTCTAAATCAACATAGCTATCACAAAACCGAATAACCTACTATATACTTACTTTATTTTTATACCCAGGTGACATTTTGTTACATGATTTTAGTGTTGCAAAATATTAAAATATATTTTCTATTGAAATGGATATTGCGGAGGCGAGGCCGTAAACTCTGACAATGGGACATATGGCACTCACTAATCATACTTTGCTTTCTGTTTTATTTCGTATTTCCATTAGCGTATTTCAAAAGGTATTGACATATGGGGCACTTTTACGAGTTACGCGTTCGCTGTACCGTAAATTTTATGTTACTTTGTTCACCGCCTTAGTTTTGAATTCTCGAATTGGAAACTGTGCCAGTTGGTTTTCTTCCATGGTAGTTAACAGTGTTTTTTTGTGATTATAATAAAGAAGTTATTACTTTTATAAAATATGTAGTATCCATAAAAACTTTTGAGAATATGAAAGCTTAAGTTGTTACTTATATTGTTCTATTACAAATTTTAAAAAAAAATCTTGGTGGGTCCAAACCACGATTATTATTATTTTACGACCACCACGATTATTAGTCCAAACCACGATTATTAGTACGAGACCACCTTTCAGAGCATTTCAAGATGTTTAAATTACGTAGCAGTATCGTATCAATGAAACTAATTCACTTATTACAGACGCTTGTAAATTATAACTATAAAGCTATACCTAACCTCAACTAAACAATCCTATGTTCGGAAATAATGTCAGCAAATTGAGTATACATCCAGGGCGCCCTTCACTGGCCGATAACAGCGTTATAATGTGTCGGAACTGCTTCATACTTCTTGGAAACGATACTTTAATCGCTTCCAATGTTCTACTTTGTCACAATTGGTCTATTACCCCCGAAATGTGCAAACTGTGATTTACTGAGCTTAACCCGTTCGCCGATTTACTACTGTAAACTTGTAAATTATGAAGTTGTGGCATATTGTGTATTGTTCGTGTTATTAGTAGGTTTATTACCTAACGTTTTACAGATGTATGGGCTTTTCGATATTTGCATATAGTATCAAGCCAGTTTGATGTCAAAGGTACCTATATATTATTATTATTATTATTATTGTATCTCTTTCGAAATTCTCGGGACTACAGAGTCCCGGTCCTTTGAAGGCTGCATCGGGCCGTAGCCAAATTAGAGGCCCTTTTAAGAGAGCATTAATATGGTATGGGTTGTGGCGGTGATATCCCCGCCATGTGTATTGTTCGTGTTATTAGTAGGTTTATGAAGGAGACTAACGGACGCCTGCCATTACAACCAAGTCTCATAATTGTTGTGGCAGGCGGTGACTCGCCGACTCATGTATGGGCTTTTCGATCGAAGCCAACTTGCCACATTGCATATAGTATCAAGCCAGTTTGATGTCAAAGGTACCTATATATTATTATTATAGCATCGCACTGTAACTATTACGTAACTAATCTGAAACTTCATTAATAAAATAAGGCTAATTAAATTAGTGTTGCCAAGCAAAATTTATTCCATTGATTAATTATAGCCACCGCACTGACTAGGTACAAGGTTAATAAATAAATAATAACTCACTGAATACCTTTAATCTTTAATTTACAAAGTTTATTTTTATAGTTTCTCATATTAAAGGAATAATCTAGTAAACATATCAAACTCCGAAGAGCATTAAATGTGATGAATTACATAAACTTATGCAAATTAATAGGTCCATATTAGCTTTATATGGTTGGTTAGTTTAGCAGGCAACGTAAACAAATACACGTAACATAATATATATAATATTAGAGTTAAACTTAATCGCAGTATGTTTGTAGAGAGTAAGCTTGAAGATTTTGTAACAGAAAGGTTCCGTAGACAAAGTAACTTTATTTCTTAATTGAATCGATAGACGTTCGTCACCGACACGTTTGCTCCAACCATTCAGGGGGACAATTCTCGAAAAGTCTCGTTTTGGAACGAAGCCGAAATGGAACCGTTGTAGACGCTCAGAACAAAGCAATAATTACTTAACGGTGACGTAATTAGACACGTTTCAGCACGAGATAGATTTTGTTTTTATTCTGTCATACTCGCGATCGATGCGTACCCACTGTCTAAGTACCCAGTTTAGTTTTCCGAAACTACTTATTTTGATGTTAATAACATCTCTGACATCCTCAGGATTAAAGGCCAAGATTAGTGACACTATGTTGGTTTATAATACATGCTTTTGTAGCCACCGTTTCCATTGAAAATAATGTTATTTTTCCTACTTATATTATAAATTATTTCTTATTTTTAAAGTTTATTATAATGAAATACTCAGCTAGAAAAAATAAGAAAATGTTTGATATGTAATATAGACAGGTATAATGAGCATACAACATTTACTAATAAATGTTATTATATTACCAAAATATGAAGGTTGCCGAAAGTGTACAAAGCGTGGACAGAATCGCAAGCGTTCGCTAGTCTAGCTAATATCATAAATAATGTATAGAGGTCAAACATCGAAGTTACCCCGTGGAAAGGGCCTCGGGTAACTCTGGGTACATTTTCATGATCTTGCGGTCGGCGATATTCGCCAGTTAATATTAGTTTATGGACCCTTTGCCCGAATTGTGTATAAAATTAATAAACACCTGTTTATAGTGGCCCTAAATGTTTTACATAATAGGCTCTATTAATTTTAGAACCCGTGTGAGAATATTTCGATAAGTAGGCATGAGAGAAAAAAACAAAAATCAAATTAAGTATTGGAATTATCGTGTTTAATTTTCAACTTCATTTCGCAACATCAATTAGGTATATTATTGATCAGATATTTAATAATTAATAAAAATAAAATTAATATAAAAACTTCTATGTTTCCAATAGATTTATTCTAACTAAACTATGCTTACCTATTATAATGTAAAAGGAAACACTTTTGCGTGTTTCTCTCTGGTTTTTTCTTCCAGTAAATACTATTTCTAAATTTCTAGTCGTATGCAAGCAATAAGCTCTTCAAATCGTACATTGTGGTACGAGTACGGACGATATTGGTAAAGGCTGGTTATTTCCTGTTTTTTCCTAGTTCGCATCTGTATGGAAAAAAACAAGTTTTCAATATAGGAAGATTAAAAGTTGAATATGGTTTTGGTGATACTTTTCTAACTACATATTATAATTACGATACACACATACATACAATCACGCCTATCCCTTACGGGGTAGGCAGAGCACCAAGGGCCGATAGAATCACATGGTGCCACTTCTGACCAATTTGAGGGTATAGTTGAGATGTACAAGTTCGGTTAGTAGTGACAGGTGGTCAGCCCATCGCCTACAAAACACCAAGACCCTCTTATCCGTCTCTGACTTATACAGTATGCCCAGGAAGAGAAGCAGCTGGAATATTTGTATATGTTTATTTTCACTCCCAGAGCAGTATAAAATTACGATGGCTAGCACAGATAAACATTATGCAATTATTACCCACCTTATTAGGTTTCTACATGTAGAAAATCCTCGTTTATTTTTACAACAAATTCACTTTGATAGACATAATTTATGGATTACTTATGAGGAGCACGTAATTTTTATGGCGATTGAACTAGGCAAGCTAAGTAGGTTTTACATTTTATACCTTTACATTATATTTACCTAAGTATACAATTATTTTTTCATTACAATCATATATCAGCAACTGACCGAACTATGTCTGCAAAATTCCGATTTTTCTTTTCAATTCAGTCGCTAAAGATTTTAAAGAACAAGAAGAATAAGAAGAAAAAATTTCTACCAGAAGAATAAAAGGAAATTTTAAAATACGCGCAATAAGCCGACAGCCAAATATTGGTTTCCAAAACGTTGATATTTTCTCCCGGCGAAGTAATAATCATCGGAGCGTGCACACGTGCGCCGGGTTTGTATACCAGAAACTATATTGCGAGAAACATGAATGTTGCAGCATTTTTTATTAATAAGTAGGTAGGTAGTGTATGTATATTGTATTATCTATGCTTTTGGCAGAGTAGGATAGCACCACCTCATCTCTGTCCGTGGGTATTGTAAGTGGGGATTAAGGGTTTCTGGGAGCTGAGCAGCAGCGCTTACCGTGTTGACAACATAGTCCGAAAATAACACTGCGGTCACCAACCCGGTTGCCCAACGTGGTAACCATGGCAGTACCCTTGTGGCGTGCCCTGGAGGAGACCTACGTCCAACAGTGGACTGCAATACGCTAATGTTTGACAGCATATTGTAGCGCTTTTAGATGTTTTTTTAAATCATATTTAGATTTTAAAAAATAGTTGAGGCGTAAGTAATTGATTAACTTTCAGGCCAATTTGATATTATATGATTCAATTTAACAAATTGCATATTCAACTCTAATTCGAATAGGACATTAGGAACTTAAGTATTCGATATTGTGCTTGAATTTTCACGTCAACATTAAAATGTACATAGGTTCAAAATATTTTTTTTTAAATGTCCATTATAAAAATTAAATATTTTCTAAACAATACCCACAGCGCAGAAACATAATATAAGTAACATACATATATGTAGACACAGCTATGTGCCCGAAACAGTGTAGCCAGACTGCTGAATCATAAAGAAATATGCTAAACTATAAATAAATACGTTAAATATAAATAAATACAAACCCAATTACGATTACTGGCGTAGCCGAGTGTACGAACGTGCAAACAATATATTCGAGAATCTGCAGTCCGTCTGTTTGCGGCGACCTCTCATCTGCGACCATAGACTTGATTACAATAGAAGAACAAGCTTAGGAAGAAGAAGGACTCAGGTACATACCCGGGGGACTAGGTATTACACAGATAATATGGGCATTTTCATATGAAATCAGATAACCAACATAACGAGGTTTCAGAAAAATTATGAAACACTTTTCTTTGCGTCTATACCATAAAATGGCAAAATAGGCTGAGTTTGATTTTGGTCAACTTATCCCGCGGGAAGTGGAATGAAGAGCCGTAACTATGCATCGGTACAAGAATTAGACATAAAAAAATAAAATATTACAGTATCTGTCTGCCTTTCAACTGAATAGTAAATTAAAATATGATTGGATTTCTTTAATTTGCTAGTTAAAAGTTAAATATCGTGCATTAAAAAATTTCGACTTCGCAATGATGGTCACGGTTATGCGTAGGCTTCAATCGCAATCTTATACATAGTATATCGCATGTGGTCGTGATATAGCAATAACATAAAAGCATTGTTTTAATGGTATGGTATCTACTCGAAGGCCACACTATTGGGACAGTATACTCTAGAAATTTATATCTATGTCAACAGGGTCGGCACGTCCCACCCCAAGTAATTTGTTTACCCTAAATGTATTCAAAATAATGTTTCATACATTTGTTTTGCTCAACAATCTCATATTAATGTTAACGAGACCATTTAAATTTTAATCTCATACAATAAGTTTAGTAAGATGAATGAAAGGGTTTATAAGTTACTAAAATATAAACTATTAAACAACTTTCACCCAAATCTGTTCTTCTATTTTAATACAGGAAGAAAGTACTTAGACCAAACAAAGTCAGGCAAGATTTCTTTACATATGATTACAATAGAGTGTATCTAATAGATAGATATATCTATGGACTGGATAATCACATCAGTACATATTATTTTAATTGTATGAAAACAATATTGAAAAAGTGTCTTTGTTTAGATTTCCGTCAATCAAACGCTAAGCCAATAGGAAGGCGGGCGCTGGCAATATTGCTCTTACAATATAGTCAGATATTTCCGCTTGATGCATTTTTGATGTTTTTCTGATGTGGGTCTATCGCGCACTGCTATCTAAATGTGATGAATATTCAACGTGTTTGACTTAGCTTGATGCGCCCGGGTTTCAATTTTGTTTGTATTAGAAAAAAATGTTTAAATGCAACGTGTTTATACTATCCGACCGTTATAAACTTTTCAGCTATATCTACTTGAATGTAGTATTTAAATTTTATCAGTATACAATTTACTACAATTATAAATTTTAAATTTAATAATATTAGCCTACAAAAGAACACTTAGGTATAAACCTTTAAAGTAACTTTATTGAACCTAATGAATATTCAAAAATGTTGATAATTCAATACTATTTTTCTCTAGGTGAAGCCTAATATAATTCCTTTGAAATTCTTAATTTGTATACACTTAGGTACATGAACTCTTCAAATTACAATTCTGAAATACAAACTATATCAATATTTATTGTATCAGATTCAAAGAAAAATTAAGTCATGTTTAAATAAAATTGAAGCCATGTCCATACTAAGGCAAAAATCCATCGTTTTTCACTGGGACAACAGTGTCCTAAAGAGCCCATCAAATAAAAGACCTTCTGCATAGATAAAGGGCGTTCGGTCTGTCATTGACGAAATTGAATTTGAAATAGATATATCTTACATTATATAAATTTTTAGCCTAAACTTTTAAAATATGTGGAATAAAAATAATGTTATGTTGGGGATACTCGTATAGGGCAGATTGACGATAATTTATATATTTCACATATAACGATACAAAATCTTATTATTATATTCTGTCAGTTCTTCCAAAAGACTTTGTTTACCAATTTCGATTTTATTTGACAGACATATATTCCATATATGTATTTTGCTGCCCAATGTCATGTTTGACGTAACGTTGGTTAACTTAACACAAAAAGTTTGTCAAAGGTATACGGGGGAAATTGATAACAAAGTGAGGGTAAATAGCTATAGGGAGATTTGAAAACAATGGTATAGTCGCAGCAACGAGTTCACGATCTATCTGCATAGCTGTTAGCAGAAGAGCAGCAACACGACCATTCAAGTGCAGAGTCAACGCTACGGAAGACATATTTGCTGTTCGGCTTTGTAAAATGTAAACAATGGGCGTTTGGTATAATTTTGCCAAATTATCGCTTAAAGTTAATTATTGGGAACTTTATGAAAGATAATTCAAAAAATTGGGATCCTATATAATGTAATTAATAAGAGGTTTACAGGTAGGTATTGTACAAATGCCATTTCCAATTATATTAGCGTACGGTGTGCATTCACATATAGGCTAGGTACATATAATATGCAAATTACAAAAATTAAATTTCAGCGAAATGAAAACCTAAACCCAAATTAGTTTATGAATATTTTACACAACATGGTAGTAACTAACTGACAGCAAAGGCATTACCAGCTACAACCAGTTAACTAAATCACGTTGCGGCTTTTAAAATCGGAACTAAATCAATCCCTTACAAACACGCACCTAAACTGTTTAGTTCGGACTGAACTAGCGCTATCGCATCAAACTTTAGTATTAATTGTTAATAACTTAGTTATTCAATCCGAAAACCGAGTTGTCGTCACTCGGATAGGTTCCCATTACATGCGGCGGCGCGTGCGGCGCGGGATGACCACACCGATCTGCACTGGTCGCCGTGCAAAATGGCTTTCAGATTGAAAAATGTGGGTTATACTCAAAAAGCTGTCAAAAGAGGAGCTGTGATTATCAAGGCTGTAAACATACATATACACAAGGCTGTGTTCCCGAAATGGGGTAGCCAACACCGCAGGATCGTTAATGAAATCCCATAACCACGTTAATCATGGCTGGATCAGATGGTAATCAAGAATATCTATATGCCACCACCAAGATAGCCTACGCTGCATAGACCACTGGCTAACATTTTCATCTCACCCTTGCAACGGTGAACGACGAAATTTATATGAGCATAGATTGTTTGACCACCTGCCTTTTATACCTGCTCCATGGTCATGCTATATCTATGAAAGATCTATGGACACATTTTTATTCCAATTCAATGGTTTGGTTTTGTAACCGAAATCTGAAAAGAACTAAATGTTTTTCAATTCTACTTGTATTTTGAATGAGAGCAGATTCGTATAAAACTGAAATATACAATCTTATAACCCAAGTATTTGGTATAAGCATGATTTTAAATTAATAGAGAACATACTCGAAATTTTAGCATTAAAGTGTAGGTGTATACCTATTGCGGTTAAAATATGTATATTGCAAACATTTATCTATACTTGCATAATACACATCAAAACAATGGTTTAGGTTAGGTTATTATTACTTTCCTGCTTACAAAAACCTTATGTTAGTAAATGATACTATGTATTGATATAGATCATAATGTTTTATAGAAAACCCCACCAACACACCCAGTGTACTGTATGAATAGTTGCATTAGCACTACCTATTTAAGTAATTAAAAAAACTGTGCAATATAAACACGGTGGCAATCCCGCGGGATCCCGCCGGCAACTTCCCCGCACTGTAATTGCAACAGGACGGGAATATCTCCGGGATTAATTACCTGCTTGTAACCTGCAACTTTTAATCTTTATAATGCTTGCTTTGAATTGCAAATTGACAAGCTAGAATGCGGTGCACTCTGCAAAATTTTAGTTCGTTTTACGGTAACGAAGCTGTGGTGAAATGTGGAGAGGTAGTAAGATATTTGTCACTCTTTTGGAGATACTTAATATTTATAGTTTTTCCTTGAGGCTACCTTTGATTTCATTGGTTTAGGAGGATTATTATAAATGTTTATATCCTAGAGTATATATTTAGCAAGTTAAAGAGTAGGCTTTACAATATATAGGTATGATCCGTATGAACAGGCTAGCCTTTATTGTTGATGTAATACCAGGTTACAAAGCTTTAAAGCTTAGGAAGAGAAGATTATTGAGGTGGGTTGATACTTCAATTAAATGAATAGGAAATGCTCCGTATATTCTAATATCCCTTTACATAAACAGATTGAAACATAACTGGGGCATTCACAATATGAAATCAGACCGGAGCATGATTAGCAAATAATCAACAGTAGCTTTTCATTCCCGGCAAATGGCTCTCATTCACTCTGCCATTCGTTCGTTCCATTCGATTGGCGATCGACATGAGCCGTGGAGCGTTTGGCAAATACAATAGGGCTGCAATGGCTCGAATGGGACCGCGAAAGATGAGCGGGCAAACAATAACATGTGCCCGGTTCGGAATCGGTTATTGCCTCAGTATGATGTGATTGGATGTGAAATAGGAAATATATATTTTTTTGCTATAACACTTTTTTGTGGGATATGATGGCTGATCTCTTTTAAATACTGGGTATTTCGATGCTGTTTTCTATTTGGTGATGGTAAGATCATGGTAAGTACGTACTTTATCTTCCACCATATTTCCATGCAATGTCGCTAGTACCTGTGATTTGATAGCAAAAGTAAATTTGAATTACTTACATATGAATAGTAAATAAGGACATTCGCATTTCGCTAGATTTTGTTTCGATAATTATTGTTTCAGAAAATAACATTTTAAAAGGGGTTAATTTGATGCAATGGCAATCACAGGAAACAGCTAGTGCTATTTTATATTTAAAAGTAGGTGGACATTCCCTATCTCAAGAGTTTCGGTGGGTAGGTATTCCTCGTATCACCTGGAGTCATTCCCACATATTCTTAGAGCAGCTTTATCCGAGGGTTAGTGCGATGTGTTCTTAAAATCCTTTCGTAATAAATTATTCCAAAGATCTCTAACTCTAAGAGCGTAAAAACAATTTATTATTCTTTATTTCCTTTTTTCTGCGCACAGTTTTCTTAACAGCTTAAGTTGTTTTATTTTTATTTGAAGGTACATTAGGTATATTTGAAATAAATGCCTTCACTATATCGGATAAGTATCTGAACGTAGCAAATATAGGTCTGTAGTTTCAAGGTAGTTAGGTAATGGTTTAATGTATTCATCTACTGTAATAAATAAAAAAAAACAATTCTTCCTACCGAAACGTAAATATTAACAACCTAAAATATGTATATGTTACAGGCAATTTGATAAGTCCGAACACTATTAATAATGGCCGGTCTGTATTCATAATACCCGACTCAATTGGACAATGTGATTAAAGTAGATTGATTAATTACTTTTCCTGGCCATTATGAATAATGCCCACCATATCTTGAGCAAAGCAATAAAATGTCGCAGTAAGATAGATACCGTAACATAGTTATACGAAAGCGATTCATTACTATCTACCTAGAAATATAGTTATAAAACGGTCCAAGTTTAGTGAGATTATCGTCTTAAACTTAAAAATGTAACCTAACACCGAAGAAACCGGTCCAAGTGATAAATTCAAACTATCTCAAACACTGACTGTAATAAACATGAACCACGGGCCGTCGGGCATTATTAATAATGGCCGATCCAAGCGATAAATTAAACATCTAACAATCTTTGCATATCGCTCTTTGGCATTATTAATAATTGCCGGTCCTTATTAATAATGCCCAGTTAATCACGTTGCCCGTAACATATACACCAAAGTAGATATTGTATAATCCTACAGAAAAAACCTCGAGTACGATATCAAGCGCTTTTAGAAAGAGATCTTGTTCATTTCCGTCCATCGATCATGCGCTGACGGCGACCCTCTAATTCTGATAGATCGCAGGGTATTCATTACACACGTATGTAATTTGCTTAGTAGATATGTAAGACGATAATGTATCGGGTAATAAGGTTTTGCCATCCATTTCTTGGGCTCGTAACACAATTTGTAAATGCGGTAGGCGAGTTTTAAACAAACCTTTCAATGGAAGCTAATTTATTAAGACCTATTAAACTAGGTTTTTGGGGTATGGCTTCAGCTATGAATTTCTTGTAGCTGAAATTATGAATCCAGAAGTTTTATCCTACAATTTATGTAATATATTTCGATTTAAAATTTAACAGGGGGAAAATGTACCTTGTATTTGTATTTGTACATCGCTCTTAGGCTGATTTCATTACTTTTATTCAGTAGAGTCACTTTCACAAAATCACTGTAACCCATCTAGCTTTTTAACTAAAAACCTGTGTATATGTACACCACACAAACGCCCACAAAAGGTCGCTGACCGGACTGGAAAATATAAAATGGAATTTGACGTCATTTCCTTGGATACATGGGGCAATGTCTGTTTCAATTTCACGCGGCGTTTGTTGGACGAAGACGCCCAGAGGTGTCATTTCGCTGAGGGCCCGGAGTTATGAGGTGTGTATTTTTATACGTAACCTTTACGGAGATTTTTTGTAAAAAAATTCTATATGTTCAATGTAATGTTAGCCTAACGTTAGCTTAGTATTTGTATTACTCAAGCTTTTTGCTGTGGGTAACATAATAAACCTAAGCTGTTTACCCAACCATCTAGTTTTACCGGTGACATTATTTACATACGGTATATTAGTACACAAATTACTAGAATGTAGACCACAGCTAAGAGACAAAAAGTATCTATACCCAGAAAATACAAAAAAGCCTCTAAATATAACCACCTTCTGTCTGTGATCTTCATCTACACCATAAACTTTGTTGCAAGAACATATCGTCTTCGGAACAAAATGTTAGTTCTATAACAAAAACTTTCAAACTACAAAGTACAATCTAAATTGTACAACTGCATAACCGTTACATGCAGTTATGTTCACATATCACCGGCCTTACAATTTTTCACAATCAAAAACTTTTCCGCACCGCTGGCGAGCAGATAGGGGATGTCTGCAAAGATTTATTCTCCACTATTCCTTAAAGTGCAAAAATATTGGTACTTACGGCAGTGGGTACATAGAGTCATACGGCCGCCTACGAGCTATGAACTAACATAGGAGCGACTAGCAAAATATGATACGTGGACAGATGCATAGATAAAAATGTCTTTACAGTCCACAGATATTGCAATACAATATTTAACGCAATATTGCTATATCCTTTTGGCCAATAATCAAACTTCCTATTTACCATATTAGATCGGCCAAGAACTATCGAATTCACTCTAACTTCTCACATGTCTGTGGAAAATACAACGGGCTCCGTACGGAGCTGAGTGCAAAGGCGTGTCGAGCCGGGCCCGTCCGTGAAATTCCGGCCGGAAAATATGGACACTGATGGAACCTTAATGTTTCCGACTTGGTGGCCACTTGCGGTCAGCTGGACGTCTCTAAAACTTTGCCAGCTTAAGCTGCCTTTTAGGGTCTGATAGAAAGGCACGTAATTAAGTGTCGGAAATGAGGGCAACTGGGTTAAGGGACAAATTGTTACACGTGTTTTTGTAAGAAATTAACAGAATGAGCAAACTTTGTTATATATATGTAGTAGGTACCTACGTTTAAATTATTCTATTTGCTCAAAGAGGAGAGGAGAAATGGTAACTTTAAAACTAATACGAGTATTGTAATAAGACCTTGTGTCAATGCTGCCACATAGTATAAGATTTTATTATCACTTTCTATTGTCCATGAATCTTGTCATTTGAATCACGCGTAGTTTATAATATGATATCCATAAAATGGCTTTAGGTAAATGGATATCGAGTAAAAAACATGAGTAAAAAGCCGCTTAACCCCTTATTGCATGAGTTATGAAGGAAATGATGATTTTTTTTTCATTGGAAACATCTTCCTTTTCTTATAAATAAACATACTGAAATGTAAAAAAAAATTGGTACTTATTTTTGAAATTACTTCACGAAGCTATGACATGGTATGCATTCTAGTGCAACTCTTATCCATCCATATATGGCTTCGTATGCATTAAAAAATAATTATATGTAAAATGAAGTGAAAAAATTTCACATTTGGGGTCAGAGTCAAAAACTAAATAGTCGTCACTCAAGAAACCATCGCAGGGAATAAAATTAGATAAGAACTTATTAATTAGATTAGGGACAGATGTAAATAATCTGTAATAAGTTGCTAGTTATCGCCTGAGAAAACGCCTGAGTTCCATAGTCGACTCTAACGACATTCACAGACAGAGATGCAGCTGTACAATATACTTGGTAGAAGTGCCAAAGTACCATAGAAGCGAGAAAGATGTATAACTGCAAAGAGAATAAAAAGCAACTGAGTTTATACGAAGCCATATATGCCAACAAAACATACTAAAAATGCCGAAACGACAACTTTTTCTTATAATAATTTATGTAAGTATTGTACTATAAAATTCGATGATTTTTTCGATTTATTTTGTTTTCCTGATTATAAAATTAACACAAAAAAAAATTCAGTTGCGGTCGGACGGGCTTGAGTCCATAACCATAATTGTATTAATAAAATGCACTTATCCTAAACAACAAACTATCTATTCCAGTAAACGAATAAATTATATATAAGGATTCAACGTTAGTTCCGAAAAAATAATAGTAAAAGTAGTTTTAAAAAAATCATAAACTTTAAAAGCCATGATAGGATTCGTATGCGGTAAGGGGTTAAAAAATAATTTAGGATTCTCCTGTTTCTATAGGTACTCAATAGGATGGAGAAATAAACAACAGTAGGTACCTTTTCTAGAATTTATTTTAATAAATTGACAATATAGGTACGATAGATAGGCCTGTCTGTACGTACGTTGAATGGCGAATTGAGTTAATTCGTCGACAGTCTTCGTTACTTTATGCCACCCGGCGGTGTCGTACCAAAAAGTGTCGGTATTGTGAAAAACATTTTGTAACGAAACGCGTCGACATAATATTACGGGTTCAGTTTTATACCAAGTACAGTTAACGATAAAAGTCAATGACCGTAGAAAAACGGAGAGAAAAAACATAAAGTGATAAAATAAAATAGATGCTAGGATCAAAGACGAATTAAAGTTTTGATGAGCGTACGTGAAGATAGAGCCGAAAAAGAAATGCAAATCTAAAACAAATAAGTACGGTATTTTAGAATATTTTTTTAGGGTTTTTATATCTATAAGAATAGTAATCCTTGTGTACTAATAAACGAAGGTATTATAGGCACGATAGCGTAATAAATGTATCAGTGTGAAGTGCGTTGTATCACCATTGCGTTAATTCGACGGAGTCGCTGCTACGTTTATATCACCCAGTGGTACCATCGCAGGAGATTGTTTCCTAAAAACGAGGCTCCGTAAAATATAAGACTCTGATTAGTAAACCTATAAAAACTTTGTGAAATTAACATAACACAGGTTGCCTTATTCTTAAAATTTAGAGGTTCATCTTTTTAATTAAGATAAAATTAGGTAACTGTTTTATAATTTTTTTCAACTTTTTCTGAAACACCATATTGTTCTAAATCACATTTGTAGTAACGTAATGAAAAACGACACTTCCTAAACGAAAAGACCATCGATATTATCTGCAATTTAGATTTCAGCAACTAGAGGTAAAAAATCAAACAAAAAACCAATCGTCTTTGAACCTCTCATCATATTATCTACTGACTATTTATCTAGTATATTTGAATACAAATGAAAGTAATTAACTCTTTATTTCCCTCCGTAGTGGGAACTCATTAGCAGCAGTGGTCAGCGCAGTATCGCTGGACGTTTGACTGACGCCGCGGAAATGATTCTTCGCCCCCGGCTCTATCTCTCGGAAGGGCTGCGTTCACATTTGTACAGCATTTGATTTCAGTAGCAGATAGTGTAGGTTTCACGTGGCACATTTTTTTGCTCTTTTTTTTTCTTTTGATTTTCAATATATTTTTTTACTAAAACAGTATTAGGTGTACTTTCCATTTATTTTCAAGGATTAAAAATATATATTATGACTAAAAAAACATTTGACCACCGTTGTGCCTGATGTTAAGCAAGTTTACTATGCATACAGACTTTGACTCTTAATGTTACATATTTCACACTTAACCTAATCTATATTTACTCTTATTATTAGTTCTTAATAACCATAAATCCACTAACCAATAACTCAGTATAAACCTGATATTTCGTGTAAAACGTGAAAAGTTACAACTTCCATCTAGTTAGCAGACGTAATGAGATTTGAAGCGACCACAGAGGGGCGAACATCAACACTTATTAAAAGAGTATTAACTCGTTTAAAGTACGATTGAACTTGTTCGTCGACTTAACAACCGAGTGGCAACGTTGAGGAAACTTTTGAGGCAGACATCCTTATTATGGAACTGAATGTCGTGGATTGAGTTACATTTTTGGTGTTCTATTTTTTAGCATTTTTTAAAATATAAAATAATTTCGATTGATATTATGCAATAAAGAACAGCTTGGTGTGTAATTCAGACAACTCTTACAAACATTTATCAACTAAAACTGATGAATGAATCAATAAAAAAGAAAATATAAGGAATATTCCATTCAAATTATGATATTCAAGAAAATCCGTTCATCTGTGTTTGTGATTGAAAGCAAAATCTTAATCACTAGAATATTAAGGGGAGAAAATGATAAAGTAAGTAGGTATTGAATATTTGTAAATCTATTTCAACACACGTAATAATCCCGCAGGGCTATCTTTAATTGCAGCTTATTCGCAACAACTTGAGGTTTATAATAACACTCCAGCTTCAGCGCTAGAAATTGCCTACCATTTGCCAGAATCAAAAAAGGTTAAGTCTCCCTTCTAAAACCAAGTTAATGGCTTACTTGCTCCCATTGTCCATATGATTGTTCTCAGTAACATTTAGCAAGGGTGCCTTACAAATGCAGGGCCGGGAGCACATATTTCTCCAGCGAAGACAAATTGCGGTGGGGCGTTAGTTTGATTGAAGGTTATTTGTTGCTTTTACAATGGACATTAGTGGAGTGGGCGTTTGTAGTGCTGATACTTTATCCTGGTGTTGTCTAGTTCGATATTCATGGCTGGATTGTTATACGTCTCAGCAAAGTGTAACACATACATATAAATAAAAATAAATCACATCTATTAACACTCCTTTTTAAAATTTTAAATTATCGTTTTTCTCCGTTATATCTCAGTGAGCGCTTTAAATATCTCTTTTCAAGAGATCGGCCTCTCCGATCCAATACGGCATCACTGCTACAAACTCCCCGATTTAATTCTGGGGCTTTTGGGTATTCTTTCTCGGTTCGGGCGGTTAAGCTCTGGAATGAATTACCCCACACGGTTAGAGATTGTCACACTGTTGGCACATTTAGGGAAAAGCTGAAGGATCACTACCTGTCCATTATATGAATATGCTGTCATTTGTTTTTTCTCCTTTTTTTTTTTAATGTAGTTTTGTAGTTTCTTAGAATTTGTTTAATTGCACATATTACCCTGTTGTTAACAATTTCTCTTTACTTGCTTGGCTTGCTGGAAGAGATCTCTGGTAGAGATAAGCTTGCCATTGTACATGCATCTCTTCTTTAATGTTGTATGCCATATTTCTTTTTGTGTATGTGCAATAAAGAATAAATAAATAAATAAAGAATAAAATGGACTGCACTATAGTAGACTGCAGTCAATGTTCTTGTCGTGTCAGAGGGCTTAGAACGAGTTTTCACTTATAGCTTGTTCGCTTTGACGTAAAACAGCCAACCAATCACATTGTGGCGTGATGACGTGATGTAATAATAATGAGAACAACGGCACTACGTGATTGCCTAATTGATAACGTTGACTCAATGGAGTTCGAAGTGAAAACTCATACTACTAGCCCTCATAACTCAAAAGTGAATGAAAAGTCACATGAATTTCATAATCTTCGTAGTTTAGCAGCTTACAACCGTTCAATTAAAGTGACATCTATTATATTACATACATACATACATATAATCACGCCTTTATCCTTTACGGTGTAGGCAGAGCACCAAGGGCCGATAGGACCACATGGTGCCACTTCTGATCAATTTTGAGGGTATAGTTGAGATGTACAAGTTCGGTAAGTGGTTCTATTATATTAAATTGCCAAAAATTTTGTATCTTGTATGGCAACTACTATGTACTCGCATTTGTTTGTTAATGCAGTAATTATCTTTGAAATGAGGGTTATATTAAACCCTCGTCAAATTAGTACACAAAAGAGTCAAACTATGCATTACTATTTTGGTTTAAGCATTATTTTACTGCCGGATGTTAAAGGGATGAAATTCGTTCATACAAGATCATGATTTAAAACATTTGTTTTACCTAAATTGTAGTCAATTATGACACTTTTGTAATTTACGACTTCTGTAATTTAATTTTAGATACTTTTGTTACTTCTGCCTATCCCTACTTTGTCAATTAAGTTTGAAAAATAAGCGGCTTAGTGGTTATAGCGGCTGGCACGGTTTTCAGTGGTCGTGGGTTCGATTCCCACTCGGGTGAAGAATTTTTTTCATTTTCTTTGTTAATAATTTTATAATTATCAATCAAAAAATTACGGCCAATTGCAATACTAGAGATCAAAATCATCTCTGATTTTTTTATACCAAATAATTTCTTAAAATCGGTTATTGCATTTGTTTTTTAGATCAGGGCAAATATGTTGTAATGCCATGTCTACTGTACTAAAAATAATATTGGCAAAGTAATACGACACTAATTAACAACGTTAGTTATGATAGTGATACATCAACCACCGCGCCTACTGCAGCGACCAGTCTTAAAGGAACCCTGTACAATTTGAACCTCAAGTGTTAGTAAAACTTCGTTGTATAGGTACGTATGTTTACTACGTAGCAGTTTTAATGGTGACAAACTATATTGGTAAATAAATATCCAAATACTAGAATTCAAGATTTTTCTCGGGAGATTTTAAAGATTCTCTAATGAAGGAGAGAGAGGTAACTTGTAGTTAGTTTTCTCCCAAAATCTTTCATAAGTGCAATGATTGTGACATTGGATATGTATTATGATAATTAACTCTAAATTTTAAATATACGGCTGTATTCATTAAATTGAACAAGGTATATTCAAAAATATTCTATCTAGCTAGATAGATTCTATCGATTCTTAATCTAGATTTCTAAATGTGATCCAGTTCATCAGTTAAAAATGTCATATTCTATTGGCTTTCCTTGAATTTCTTACTAAATAACATAATAATATGTCTCGTCGTCATCTTCAGCCTATTGTAGTCCACTGCTGGACGTAGGCCGGGAGACCAAGGGACCAAGGCACGCCACAAGGTTACTGCCACAATAGTCATCACGCTGGGCAGGCGGGTTGGTGACTGCAGTGAATAACATGCGTAATCCACCATAATTATAATAAGCCAAAGCTCTTTTAATTCTGGTTCAATGACTTGAAGCGTTCCTCAGCTAATTTGCGGAAGGAGACATTATCGGTCTTCTTCTCTATGATATTACACTACACACGTCGACAGCATATGCTGTAATATATTACTTGTTGAACAGAGTTTGATTAATGGAATATAGTAAAATCTAAGGACAGTGAAGTAATTTAACTTTTGGCTTGTTATAACTCTGAGGTGGGGAATTTTTTCCATATCTTTATTAATAATTGTATGTTATAACTCTTTCTTACGGCATTTCGTTTGGTAGTAGGTCGGTTAGCAGGTAATACCGGTAATCTTACATATCTTAGGGTAGGTACTCGAATATGTATACCTATACAATATTGTCAAAATTCAAGTTTCCAAATTTT
Source organism: Carposina sasakii (assembly GCA_014607495.2). Lineage (NCBI taxonomy): Eukaryota > Metazoa > Arthropoda > Insecta > Lepidoptera > Carposinidae > Carposina > Carposina sasakii. The sequence continues at coordinate 8,924,487 of CP053154.1, forward strand.
TTAAAGCTTTTCCAAGAGCATGTTTATGAAGTTGTTAGTTTAAATTATATAAATAGCCCTCTATAGGTAACTTATCCACAAAAGAGACTCAACACACGTAAACCTATATTGTTCAAATATTCTATGAATATTCCTGAGTTGGTTACAAATTCTCCATCCATAGTATAAGGAAAAACAAACATATTATGATTTCGAGTCTTGAATAGATTCCCTATCACTTAACATACCCTTTTTGTTAAACTTTATATAAGTCTTAATAGTTTTTAACCACAGTAATATATAAACTCTTTTCTACCCTTGAAACAAAAAAGTATTTAATTTCGAGCTTACGTGCAGTCGTAACATAAATACCACGCAACTTGGGCAAATAAGTGGAAGTTCAAATAAGTACAATTCTCAAAATGTGCCCCAAGTGGTGCCCTTTTGTAAACCACGCTAAATAATAAAGTGGTGACGGTAACAACATAATTACGTATTAATTTTATTTGTTTAAACTTTTTTATGAGGAAGGAAAACTTTAACATTGGTAAAAACAAAATCCTTGACAGCTAGAAGAGTATTTTATTTGTAGGTATCTCTTCTTCATTGAGGAGATTAACTATCCTCTTCTTACAACTTACAAGAGATATTAACTTATTCCCAAGTATTTTTGAGTCTTGTGTACATAGTGAAAATTGCGAATTAAAATACTACATTTATTTACCACCAAGTCAGTATTTATACACCTATACGCCAGTTACCAGTTATCATATACAAATGGTCAATAATTACTTAAGTTTGATACCTTGTTATGCTACCTATAAATTATGAGTGTAATATTATTTAGCTACATACATATATAAATAAAATAAATATTCACACACTTCACAACACATTGGCCTAGTCCCACACTAAGATCCCTAAGGTCTTGTGTCGTGGGTACTAAGCAACGGTATATAAATACATAGATAAATGTATAAACATCCATAACTCGGAAACAAACATCGATATTCATCACATCAATGTTTGCACCTACTGGGATTCGAACCCAGGACCTATGACGTCGCAGGCAGGGCCACTACCAACTACACCAATCGGCCGTCATATACAAAGGGTTTTCAACACAGAATCATGGTCCGAAGTCACCATACCAATATTTGCCTGGTTGTCACAAACACCCTGTATAAAAAGTTACACACACGGGATGCCCGAGCACTGCAGATATTTACATAAACAAACTGGATTCGTTAAGGCGGTCCAGGCAGCGCGGTTCGCCAAAAGTTACCGCCGCAAGTATACCATCGAGAATTCCTCAATGGGTGACACGATATACTTACGTCTCGATTATTATATAAAAAAAACACGAATAAGCATCATAGGTGAGACGAGCTAGCAGAACTGGCGAGCTGGAACTTTGGCTCGAGCAACAGTGAACAGTTTCACGTAAATTTGTCAAATTTGGCTCACATATTGAGACTTGCAAATTGATGTGCTCCAAATTTCATAAACACTTCTCAAACGGTTAGTTAAATATTAACGTCCAACAATCGTCAATTCATATTTATGTTTTTGACGTTCTAGTTTACATAAACGAGGCTACAAGATTCCGATAGTTACAAGAACAATAGGGTAAAGGCGGGATAGATGCCCCGGTAGGATAGATGCCTCATTTTCAAAAAACCTAACTTCCCAAACTCGCAACTAAGAAACAATAGTATAACTAAAAGCCGCAGTCACCCCGCACTTCAGTTAGCCACGGGCCGTCGTAGCGTGAGGACGCGTTTCATTCGTGTGTGAATTCATCTCCGCGGCGAACTTTACAAACACGTCAAAGTTTTAAAGGTTAGTATTTGCTGTTGTATAACTTTATAATTAGTTATTAATTCTGTTATATTTTTTATTACGTCAATATACTGATTCATCAAGTATGCATCTAGATGGAAAAGGTTGCTCATTTGTTTTTTATTTATTAAAAAAAATACTTGGGCATCTATCCCTATCAAAAAGGATAGTTGCCCTGATTTTTCGAGGTATAGGTGCCCCTTGGGGCATCTATCCTTCCGTACACCATGTATATGTGAGGTTTCAGTGTAGATATATTTTGAACATATTCTGTGTTCTGTTATATTTTGTGTTGACGTATATTTATATTTTTACTGGTTGTAGCAGAATCATGCCACGAAAGTATAAAAGAAAGGAAGGAGTGCGAGCTCGAGTATGTTCTTGGACTTCAGAACAATTGCAGTCGGCTTTTGAAGAAATGGACAGAAATACCATGGGGATAAACGAAATATCCCGACAGTTTGGAATTCCATCAAGAACATTGCGAAGACGTTATGCTGCTAAAAATACAACGAAGCAAACACTAGGTATTATATTAAGGGTCATCTTATACAAGATATTACATTTTTAGGGTTCCGAACCTCACTTTGATTTTTAAAATAATTGCTGTACATTTCTAATAGATTTATGAACGTAGATATTATTTTTTGTAGGAAAACATCCTTGCTTGGATTTTGACAACGAAGAAAGGCTAGTAAAGCACATTCTAAAGCTTGGGGATGCAGGATTTCCCCCAAATAGACAATCCATTCGTATGTTAGCTTATCAATTTGCTGAAAAGCTAAAGCTGAAACATAATTTTGACCACGAAAACGAAATGGCTGGAGCTGCATGGTTCAAAAGTTTTATTGAACGAAATCCAAAACTGTCTTTTAGACAAGCTGAAGGCTTATCTGTGGCTAGAGCCAAGGGTTTGAGTAGAGAAGAAGTATATAACTTCTATGACCTTTTGGTCAAAGTCTTAACCGAAAATGATTTGTTGGATAAACCGGAAAGATTATACAATATGGATGAATCCGGCATTCAATTGAATAATAAACCCGGAAAAGTTATAGCGAAAAAAGGTGCCAAAGTCGTCAATTCAGTCACATCTGCCGAGAAAGGTGAAACAATGACAATCATTGGCTGTTGCAATGCCATTGGTAATTTTCTTCCACCAGTTCTTATGATAAAAGGTGTAAATAAGAAACCAGAATTCGAAGAGGGACTTCCAATGGGCTCAAAAGTATATATGAACAAAAAATCTGCGTATATAAATGCTGTGCTTTTCTATAAATGGCTAACAGAACATTTCATACCTCTGAAGCCGCATGGTAAAGTTCTGCTTATTTTAGACGGCCACTCATCACACTCAACTGCACCAGATATGCTGCAGACTGCTGCAGATAATGACATAATTTTATTGTGTTTACCAAGTCACACAACTTCAGCTTTACAGCCATTAGATAGAGCAGTATTTGGGCCACTTAAAACTTATTTTAATCAAGAAACTAATCAATTTATGCGCCTTAATCCAAATAAAAAGATCAGCCGTCACAACGCAGGAAAGCTTATACGCAACGCTTGGATTCGCGCTGCCACACCTGCAAATGCTCTGGCTGGCTTTAGAGGTAGCGGTATTTATCCAGTTGACCGAAATGCTTTGCCAGATACTACATTTCTGATATCAGACACTGCACTGAATAGCGAAAATCCTGGTACATCCCGTGCACCTCATCAAGTTGATCGAACGTCAACAACCCAGGCTCAAACGCCAGAGTTTGTCAATGCCTCGGAAAGTATTGTATTCCGTGAACCTGTTGAACAAAGGCCAGAGACCTCTTTACCTCAGACTTCTGCTTCTTTAGTTTGTGAAATAGAGCTGGATAATCAGGAAAATATTTCCTCTCCACCAAATCTGACGCAGATTCAAATCGACAGAGAATCTACTAGCATCTTGATGGATTCGGAAATTTTAGAAGGTATTAGTAATTTTGACATTGGTGATTCTACAATTGCAGATATTTTAGGCAGTAATATAGAACCAGAAACACCATCGAAAATTTTAATAGAAGTCTCACCTATACCAAAAATTCCCTTGACCATGTCTAAGAGGTGGAAACAGTCCGCAGATATTTTGAACTCAAAAAAAAATATTAAACAAAAGAAGGATGTGGCTGAAAGGAAAGAAAAACAAATAGAAACTACCAAGAAAAAAGAGTACTTAAGAAAACAAAGAAACAAACCAGCAACAAAGAGCGACAACAAAAAAAAACAACAGCATTATTTTAGTGATAGCGATGATGTTTACCTAGCTGATTTATGTGATAAAGAAAATGATTATTTAAAAGTTAACCAGGGACGCGAACAGCGAAAACGGCGAATTATTTACAGTTCAAGCAGTGAAGATGAAGACTATTCACCGCAATATAAAATTAAGGGAAAGAAAACTAAAGGTTTGCCGGTAAAGAGCACTAAGATAGATGGACAGGATAAGCTTAAGGATAACTGTACAGAATGTTTTGAAAACTATAAAAGAACGAAATCTACATCAGATTGGATTCAATGTATAATGTGCCAGAATTGGCTACATGAAACCTGTACAATTTTCAAAAATTATTGCTCAAAATGTGGAAAACTGAAACTGAACTGCGGCTAAGAATCATTTAAGTAGGATTACAAAATGATAATCTTTATTGTGTTATCTTAGTTTTTAAAAAAGAATTACTTTTATGATTATGCATGTTGGAAGATTATATTGTTGTTTTTGATTTTTTTAAACTTAATAATTAATATTTTATACCAACTAAGTATTTAGAATTCCAATGTTGTTCAAAAAATATTTTTAGAATTTCATTGTTATTATTTTATTTGATCTCATTTGATAATTCTATTCTAACGATAACAATTAAAAGATTTAAGAATCTGCAAAATGCTTTTTATTATTATGACCGTGTTTCTAGGAGACAATTTCTATTTTAGGAGTAGCCTTCTACTGCTAAAACACCAATTGTCCTCAAAACATAATTAAATTTGGTTGATTTTTTAGTTTATACAGTATGAAGGGCTTCTATCCCGCGCCGCAGGCATCTATTCTTCATAGTATTTTCAAGGTGGGGCAACTATCCATACCGATAGGCATCTATCCTCAACAAAGGAGTTCTATAAAAAGCTAAAATCTGCAAAATCTGGAACTAATAGGTTCAAAAAAACAAATCACAGTTAAACATAAAGGATTGAAGTAGATAAATTCATAGACATTATTTATATAAAACTAATATTTTCAAAATTAGGAGGATATTTTAAAAAGTGAGGCATCTATACCGCCTTTACCCTAACTACATCTAGCCCGTAAAGATTGAAATAGTCTACTCAAGATGAGTAGGTACCACTTTCATAGTACATAAATAATTAAATACACATCTACATACATATTATAGTCATGCCCATTTAGATTATCACTAACAGGCAGAAGTGTGCAAATTATTCATCCACTTTTCACCAGTGAAACATGAGTTTCGCGTAGTGTATTTATCGCCGCCATTTGGATATACAACAAATCAGGGAGCAGTAACGAATCCAATTGGAAATATTTCTGAATCATATACCAGTACAATTCATAAAATACTTTTTTAATAGCCTTTACCGTTTCCCGCTGCTAGTCAATAAAGTCAGATGTGGCAAAATACCTGTGAATGTAGTTCGTTCATACCAAAGAATATACTTACTCTCTAACGAGGTTTATACCTCCCGGACGTAGACGGTGTACTCGAGGCCCAAGGCGGTCCACATCGGCGGATGCCTCGAAGTTTTAATCGCCTGCGAGGCGTGATAAACAAATTTTAATTAAGTTTTGATATCACCGCTTAATTGCTAAGCCGAAGCTATCACAATATCTTTGTTTATTTATGAATAAGTTAGAGCTGATTTGATTTGAGGAAATGAGATTCTGTGATCTTATCATCATTGGACGAAATTGCAAAAGTTAGTTTAATGTTTAATTCTTTTAATTATAGATTCTGGTTTAGTCAGTATTGCTTAGTTCTATTGTGCCCAGCAGTGACGGTAATACATAATTTCACTTTTGATTGGCACAGCCATTAGGTTGCCTATTTATATCTGTGCTTACGGTTCATATTATATGTTGTAAAGCGTGCTCTATAACTTACGTGTACTCATTTGATAATTAAAATTTTACGTTAAATGCTATCCTGGAGTACTTTTATTTTATTTAAAAAAAAACTGTAACTATGATATTAAGATATCGCGACTACATGACTTATGGTCTTTACGGCTTGATTTTTCTGAGCTAAATATATACGTTAAGTTAGTTTTTATAATATAAGTTATTGCTACCAATAACTCCTTATGCAGCATTAATGATTGAAAAATCAAATTAACCAAAATGGCAGTAATTATTATGAGTTTTTCCTAAAATTCTTCACCACAAAACTTCTAAACTATAACGAGCATTAGGGGCATTCAAATCATTTTAACTTTTCCAAAAAATTCCATTCTCTTTCCTGATGCGAATCTGTCCCTAGGCATGTTTTTTATTTATAAACTTGCCCACTTTCCAGTACCAAGTGGTTTCATTGTTAATTTTATTGTGTAAGGGCACAAAGTTTTTACGCCTACAATTTCTGGCCACAATTGTTTTGGAACTTAGAGAAAGTTGAAGGACCGTTGCGCAGCGAAACACATATAATAATCCTAAATATGTATTGCATAATTATTGTTATGTTAGCCATATAGTTTTGGTAGAGTAGAATTAGCACCACCCCATATGTGCTGTATCGTAAAAGGCGATTAAAGGTCTTCCGGGAGGCGGACAGTCACCAACCCGCCTGCCCAGCAAGTTGACTGTGGGCATTGTATTAGCTTTGTGGCGTACCCTGGGGGAGGCCCACGTCCAGCAGTGGACTGCAATAGGCTGATGTGTGTGTATGTGTATTGAGGGTAGGACTTTAATTTAGACTTGTAAAAGCTTTTGTTATAAATCTCGACATCTTGATAGATTAAAAACAGATAAAAAAAATGGCGTACAATAGTAAAACGTCCACAGAAACTGCAGTAACTTTTGAGAAGACAAGATCGTGCATTCATTCATTCATTCTTCTTTCTGTCATGAACTGATGCCACCGCAGGCGATGAATAAAATCTATTATTCGTGTTCTTTTGCATAAATAAACTGGAATTGAAAGAAAAAGTACATTTTCTTTATCATAAACTTTATTTGTGTAAACTTTACTGTGTACAATAAAGCATAATAATAAAAACCATTAACTTATAAATAATTGAACTGTAACATTAAAAAAAAATATTATACTAGGTCCCATGAGCATAATTTTATGCAATGCTATTTACGAAAGTTAAAATAAGAAACGCATTTTCAGCACGATTTCACTGCATTTTGTATATTCCCGACTGGAACGTATCTCCAAGGATGTCAGCAGGTAGTTATTAAAAATGGTGTCTGCAGCAGACACCTGATGCAATAAATCACTTGTGCATTATAGCAGAGGCACGGAGAGGCGCTTCGTTAGGAAAAACAAACCTCTCTCTTACGAAGCTTCGGATTCATTTTGTAGAACAGCTCGTTTGTATTTCAAGCTGTTTAACGAATAAGAAAATGAGTTTACAGGCTTTTAGTTAATGAACAGCTAAGGATTCTAGATTTTTATTTGAGAGTTTCAAAAATTGGAAGTTATTTTATTCGTGTCATCTTAGGACAAAAATTATATTAGTTCAGAGAATTACGAAGCTTAGTATTACTATGTTTATTTCGCGTAGGTAAAACTGGGACACTTGATTATCTTCAGAGATAACATCAGATTGTTGATTTATTACCATAATATATGTGTTTTTAAAAATAAATATAGGTACTTACATGCCTACACCAATGAAATTGCAATAATAATAATTATCAACAGAAACTACAATTTCATACATGAGATTACAAGTTGCAGTCAGTAATGAATGCGGGCCGGATTACCAAGCCAGCTTCGGGACAGTTACATAAAAGTTGCCCGACACGGGGAATCCCCCAGGATATTTATTCAACATTTTAAGCCAATCTGCTAAAGGAAATAATAAAATGTGATAGTTGTAATATATCTATCTATATAATTCTTATTTCAGAGCCAAAGCGGTATGCGGTAGGCTGGTATGTCGATTGCGATAACCACGAGGTACCTTCAATGTACGCCGCTTAACTTTACATGATTAAAATTATTTTAAAGAATCATTTATTTATGTTTCTAAAAAGCAAAAATAAACACCTTAATTTTTTTACACACGCTAGTTTGTTTCTATCTTAATATATATCCTAAAAAATATCTTCTAACCAGAAGAGAGTTACAGAAAAAGCAATGGATGGATCTTAGAAACATGTTTCATAAAAGTGACTGCAGAATGGATGCACCATTAGAAAACAATGTTTTTGCTTCTCAAGAAACAAGACAGCTAAACTTAAAGCTAATGTTTTCAGGATATACTTACCAGCAGTAGACTGTACATGCCACGAAGGAAACACAAAGGGAGTTGGCATAATAACGAAGAGTTATAGAAAACATAGAGTCACCTCACTGCTCTGTTGCTTGAGTGATGATTTGTTCTTTCCGCCTCTTGTTTGTTTGTCCACTGATATATCATCATCATCATTTTAACCATAGAAAGTCCACTGCTGAACAAAGACCTCCTCCAATGACATCCACTGCCACTAATTGGAAGCGGCCTGAAACCAGCGGGTAGTCTCCAGTCAAGAAACTTTCAGCGCCATCAGCAATCAGTTCTTCGAGTTATGTGCCACAGCCACTTAATCTTGCTGGACTATGACGCTATGTCAGTGACCTTCGATTGTCTACGGATCCTCATACCTGATTCTCTTACACAGAGAAACCCCGAACAAAGCCCTATTCATTGTTCGCTGGGTGATCTTAAGCTTTTTCAAGTGATTGATTAAATAAATAAATAAATATTCACACACAACACAACATATTAACCTAGTCCCACACTAAGATCCTTAAGTTCATGTGTCATGACTCATGAGTAGGTACTAGGCAACGCTATATAAATACATAGATAGATATATAAATACCTAGAAATATCCATAACTCAGAAACATTTATATGCATTGGTGGTAACAAGTCTACATTGGCACTCCTCTTAGTGCTTTCTTCACTGTACGTACCGTTTACAGTTCCCAGCAGATATAACCGGCCGTAAAAGCTTTTTCCCCGACATTTTTATTTCGCACACATCCGGAACGTATGTAATATCTGGTATGTATGGCGTATTGAATGTGCACCGCGTTTTGGTTTAAAGTTTTGTAGAGACGCTTGCTGTCTCGATTATTTTTCTTCATTGTTATGTGAGCTTTTTAAATTAAAATATGAGAGAGATTTTTTTATTATTAGTATGTTCCTCAACATTAGTGCTGAGATAAAGATAGATTACTTTCCTAGATGTAATCAATCATTGTCATAATATGCAAACTGAATGTACGTAAATTTTATTAATTTGCACAAAGAAAAACTAATAATACCATTCTCCAACGGCCAATTGAGATAAGTCCATAGATCACTGGAATCTGAATCAAAATTTTATATAATAACAATTGAAGGTTTAATTCAATAATAATAACAGGAACATGATATTCACATTCTATTTCCGTACTATAAGCCTTAATTTTCATAGGAAAACTTTGTAAATCATATTGTAAAAACATTATTAGGGGCCTATGTTCAGCAGTGGGATTCCTATTACTGAAATAATTATACTTAGTTAAAACCGTAATTATAATTATTCAAATAAATAACTAGTTTTGTTTTTATGTTATCAGGCGGTATCAGATCCCGGCTACGTGCCGCTGTATAATCGGCCGGATAAAAGAGGCGTGCTCATCTCATTGTCGCAGAGTTTGCTAAGATTTCATAAAACATTATCTTTCTTATTTAAAAATAAATCTGCTGATACAAATTTTGTGTTGTTTGATTAGGCCTTTCTTGTTACGTACCCTGCATACTAGAGAAGTTTCCTCGTTTTAGGTATTTAAGGATTTTTAAAATACGGTGTGTTATACAATAAACCTTCCACATAATTATCTAACCTCGGAATTTTCGTATTTAGATACAGTTTTCCTATCCAGATTTAGAACAAATAACTTTGATAAGTACCATCATAAGTTAAAAACATAGTTGACAAATACCTATCTATCCTTAATAATCTTACATTAAGATATAAAGTTACACAGTCTATCGACACTTAATGTAACATGTTCACACACAACGTAGATATTATAGTATAGCTAGACATGACACGATATCGACGGTAATTTCCCGCGGCGTGCGATCCCGTATCGGCATCGGAAATTGATGTTATGTGGTAACATCAAATGTAACTGTTGCTTTTGGAATGATCACAAAGCAAAATTCTTGTCTTATTTGTTTTGGAAGTAATAGGTGTATGAGGATACTAGATGCTATTATTATTTGCTACCAGTTATTTTTCGAGAAAATAAGAACATTTAAGCATGTCATATAATACATCAAAATATTGTACTCATTCCTGTGTTCACGCTTCTTTTTCCGCTATAACATGAAAAATTCATTACCTCATTCATTCTCTTATAATCAATATTAATTCCGGCTAATGTATGAGCCGTGTATTTTCATGTCAATCAATGATATCACCCCTGATATTCACCAAAAAGTATATTCAGAAACATTGCTTTGATGTTGCTACGTTGATTTTTGCTTATTAGAACTTCATGGCATTAGTAACTGTAGGTATACATGTTACTACCTATACATTGTATAGTTAAGTATTATTATTATTTATTATATATTGAATGTTACCAATAAAATAACAAGCCTATCTGAAGAATAAATAAAATGCTGTCTTTCTCTAAAACTTGATCAAGATAGAGACAGCATCAACTTTATCCGTCAGATAGGCTATCTGACTATTTGGCAAAATCGACCCTTCGTAATAGTAGATAGTTTGAATCAGCTGGTTGCCTGTTGACTACTGTCTTACTATCTAAATGAAAACTCTAGAAGTAACAGGATCGTGTCATTATAATTCAGTGAATACAGAAAGCTTTTTTTTTTCAAATTTAACTATTTGTGTTTCAGGTCGAAATGACATTAGAGCATACCCAATTTTTCACATAAATACAGAAGCACACAACATCGCTACTCCAAATGTTTGTAGAAGTAAAAAAGCCATTACTAAAAACGAACTGGAAAAAAGATGGCCGCCCGGACAGTCACGCAAGAGTCCCAGAGGTGGCACTGCGGTCACGTATAAATTACAAAGCCTTTGTTGTCCTCCAAACTCCAACTTACTTTCTTCTCTTAAATCTTGACTTGAATTACGGGGACGCAGTTTAAGAAACTCTTTAGTGTTCCCAACGTAATGCTATTAGGAAAAAGTGCGTCAATAAAACTTTGGGTTACGGCACCTGCTTTTATATACTCGGGGTCTGTAATTCTGTATACATACGGTGTACCTACAAATATATCGCGTGGTCTGTCACGCAAATAAAATTAAAATATTCGAGTTTTTTTTTTTCATAAAAAGTGATATTTTATCAAAGCTCTGTTTAATAAGTAGTTTAAGCATCATTCTTCGCTGCTGTAACTGATAATGAAATACATAAAAAAACTTAATTTATAAAATCCAAAAACCCGATCGCGTAAAAAAGAACCAAACTATGTAGATACATTATAAAAAAACTGAAAAGAACATAAATCAGCCAACAAGCACTTGCAAGCTACGATAGTTCCTTGCAATACTCTTTACTGCTGCATACCAATCTGTTCATTGTATCAATAATTTAAAAAAAAGTTACATAAAATGAGCCTTTGTCTTGAGAAACCCGAAACAACAGGAGAGGGTGTAAAATCATTGTTAAGAATATTCTTATGTCTGACATCTGTGCTAGTCAGCCAATATTTTTATTGTTTTACATTTTGTCAATAGTAAAAAAGTCTATTGTAATGTTTTTCTGACTTTCTATTGAAGGGTGGTTTACTAACGCGCTGCAAACTAAACGAAACCTTAAGGTATGTCAGCGGCGCCTTGGTTGATAGTACATACATACATAGGCTGTTAAACACAATACCACTCCTTTGCGTCGCGCAGTCGGGCAATAAAACTAATACAACCAATAGCAGAGCAACATATGAGTATTTAAAAAATTAGTAAGTATACATACATACATATAATCACGCCTTTATCCCTTACGGGGTAGGCAAAGTACCAAGGGCCGATACGCATATTTTACATTTTACAGTTTTCACAACCGCTTTATAAGAGGATTGGCGTCAGGCAGGCAGCCGGCCGTAAAACAAACACCAAATCCTTGGCAATATGAGCCTTGTAAGAAAATGATGATGAAAGAAAGTCATTACGATTGCCATCGTAAAGAGCCAGTAGTCTGCTTCATAGAAAAGCTCTCGCACTATACACAGATACTGCAGATATACACACAGCAACTAGCGCCATCATTCAAAGGAACTATTTGGTGTAACGCAGTTTAGGACTACCTCGTTAAAATAGCTGCACTGCACTAGACAATACGTTTCGATCAATCAGTAGTGCAGAACAGGGACGTGCAGTTAACTGACGCGGCTAACAAATAGACGCCATTTTTAGTTTTCATGTGACAACTGATCTCTGGAGTTGCTCTTGGTTTGCTGGAAGAAAAGGTAAATAGGGTAATGTGGTAATAATAAATGTAGCATTTAATGTAGGGTACACTAATCTATTATTTAACAAAGTTAAGATAATAAACTTTTACTGAAACACATAAAGATTAACGAAAACGGATGGTAACAAAAATAATGCTAGATAACTTTCAAACTACCCAATACACGAATTGAAACGCCGGATAACACAACCGCTACACCCATGAGCTAATCAAATAGGCGCAATTTCCCGTTTCCGTACGGTACTGTCGTGTCTAGTAGATTCTTAATTTCACGCGCCGCCGGGCCAGTCGCGCTGGTGCGCTGTTAACTCGTCGAATTAATGGTACATACCTGCACTGTAAAGCTAATTTCTGGGAAAATTTCATTGAAACCAGCAGATAGTTTTCCAGGAAAAACGTATGAGTCATTAAACAGAAATTTAAACTACAGGGAAACCTTGAAATTAGATAATCTGCTGAGTTTAAAATTTAATTTGCTGGTCGGATTGCAATAGAATTTCGAGATTGGTAAAGTTATACGAGTATTTTTAAGGACATTTTTATTTATAGGTGTTACCTCTAAATATTTGTTACCGATGCTTTCCCGTTAAGTATAGGTATTGTGTGTGTCAATTACAAGCGCTAAATACTACTGGCATACATATAGAATCGACAGAGACGAACGTTAAGGGTATGTCATCCGTCTTTGATATCTTATCGGTGTTATTAAATAGGGTATGACTTGTGGTTATCCTATCCCTATAGAGCTGATGTAGATACTCTATGTATCTACGCTACTCAATCGTCTCTGAACCAAATTAAATTCGAATCACCCTTAGTAGCTATATTCAGTCGATTATTTAATTAAACTCACTATACGAATTCGTAAAAAATTCGGAAACAGGAAGCTCTAATACAAAAAAAATAGCACACATTAAGATCAAGTAGTGCTCTTTTCCAGTGATCGCTAAGGATTTTGATAGTTCACGTAAATAATACATTTAATCGACAGATTAAAATAGCATGTATGACTCGAGCCAGTTGGATACAACAATAAAATTTAAAAACGTCTTTAAAATAGGCGGAATTGGAGAAGGTATCGTGTCAAGCGAAACCTTTACTAACTGTTCTGTAATTTAGCAAAAATTCTTGACAGAATACTTATTTCATTTTTTACGAATTTTTTGCCACTCAAGGGACTACTTCACTACTACTACAACTAAATATTATAATTTATTATAAAATATTCTTGTTTATTCAAAATTTATTTGATGGGCAGTTCTAAATACTCATTTAGTAGGTGCCTGTAATTATTACTTTTAAAATGGATTCTAGAGAGAGCATATTGTTATATCTTTTAGTAATGCAATAAGTACAATTTAATAATCTGTTACAAAATATTAACATTATTATGTTTATTTAAACATAAATGATTCTCCGAGCATATCCCCTTAATATCCATACTGTATCCGCAAGCTGAACGATTGACATATGTTGACGCAGGGCTCCGTTAACCATCAATATCGGATGCACTGGTAATACAAAAGTATATTGTTAATATTTTATGATAGATAGGTACCTTATCGCCTTTGGTCAGTACATGAAGTTCTCTAGAAAAAGCAGAAAGATGTATAAACCTAAAAAGTATTCTAATAGTAGGTATGGTATACGGACGGACAGTGACCTACACGAGGAGAAGGAAAATTAAATAAAAGATATTTTCAAGAGGTCTGTAACCTGACATTACGAGGTGAACTCACAAATTACATTTGCAAGACATTAAAATATTTGATGTGAACTCGGAAATCTGGCCCCGGGGGATTTGTTCCAATATCATATTGGACGATTTCCTATGCTTTAAAATTCTCTTTGGAGCGCTGATCTCGGTCTGCCAGTGCAGGTCGATTAAACGATGTCTTGAATACCTAATAGGAGTGGAGAACGAGTCGAGAGCTCTCCCGATTCACTTGGTGGAGCATAAATTAGCTGTGGGGGCACACAAGCGGGCAATTCGGCAAAAACTCCAATCGTACGGCGAAGTTGGGCGATTAAGCCGTGAGGCGTGGTGTGGCCAGGTCTGCTCTTGACAGTTAGTGCCGCCACTTGTTATAATCCGTTAAACTTTCGACCCTCGTCAAGGTACGTTGAGAATTAATGGAAATGCCTTCTTTTTCGATTTATGACTCTCTTCTTTAAAGTGCTGAAAGGCTACAGCGTAGCGTGGAGCACTGTTCGCATTTTGTAATTACGTAGAGCTTACAGCGCTCATCTTAATAGAATTAATTTGCATTCTCCTATATGAGAAACACTCATAACGTGTTTGCATATTTAGTTAGGAGGCTACAACAAGTAAGGCACTTGCATACTTACAACTTTTTACTTATCCAACTCTGTTGTCATTAGCATTTCAGCCTCAATTTCAGCGAAATGAATTTTACTGAGTTGTCATTGTAAAAACTTTATAGTAAGTACATTAAAATCTTAAATCATAGTATCGCAAAGTAATTTGGTAAAATGAAATCCATTATCTAGTACATTACATATATCAATGAGAAATAATTACTATACCTAAGGTATTTTATAATTCACTGACCCCAAATGTGAATATTGTTCTCAATGTTTAAAATTGAAAATTGTTTTGTTTTTATTTCATTGAGCTGGTTTTCATTATATCAAAAAAATAAAAAGTAATCACTTATGATTATGATAGAAACTAATAAATACACTAAAGTGGGTAGACTCAACTGCATCTAATTACAATTAGTAGGTATCCAAATAATTGGAGCATTATTATCCATTGGATATAAAATAGAATAAGGTTAAAAGATTTAGTAGAGATGACTAGCCCAACCCTTTAGATAATTTTCTTCAATAATATAATCTGCCTATTATGTAAAACATCTCTATATTATCTTTGATATTTACGCGCTGTTACAATTTCAAATTCCCCAACAAATATTCATCTTAAACGCCTAATTGGAATACCTGAGCCGGTAATGATCGGAATTTTCTGTAGCCGTAATTATAATTATCACCATAATAATCTAAACTCAAGGAGTTTGCTCAGGCTGTTTGATAATATTAAATGCTGTGAAGATTTCGCTTCTCAAGATTTTATGCAGAATTAAAAATACTAGTTTTCACAATAATATTTTATAGGATTTATTGATATAGAATGTAGAGAATAAGTTAGATGGGATTACAAGTAAAAACCTCAATTTTTTCTTGTTGGAAAATGAGCGACGTTATGCCTTACACTATGATATACTTAACTAAATCTACATCTTCATAACCTGAAAAATACTTCAAAAATAGCCAGAAATATATCCAACAACGTAAACAGAAAGTAATCAACAACGCACAATCGATAGGAGCGGGCATTATGATAATCGCAGGTACGAGCGAAATCACAATAGCATCCCACGGTTTATAAGAAAAGGGAATAGAACGGTGGGTTCCGTAGGTAATAAAGGCAGGCAACAATTTATTTATATGACGCTTCAGGGAGAAGTTATCTGAGCAGACGAGGTAGAATCAAGTTGATGCGGACGGCTCGGATGAGGATATAGGATGTGTTCCTCAATTCTCGAGTATTGCATTGCGGCTAATCGGTTTAGTGATTGAGCTGTATCGTTGGCTGATTTTATTGATGAAACTTAGTTGGTATATAGAATGTGGAGTTGATAGGGTGAAATGAGGAAATATGAAAATTATTTTATTATTAAAACCCATTGCAATGCAGACTAATTAGTTGCGCCCAAAGATTGTGTAAGTTTTAGCCTATTTCAGCAATGCTTTTCTTTTTCTCTTCATATGCCGAATCAGTATTTTTAGAACAGGTAGCTACCTAACATAGTAGGTAAGTAGGTACTTAGTCTCAAAAGCTGTAGGGTGGTAGGCGATGACGTATCATATAAAAAAGTAATATGTGAATATATGTGTGTATTTTCACATACCTGTTATTTATTTCTGTTGCCGCTATAACAACAGGATACTAAAAACTAAATAAAATTAATATTTAAGGGGAGCTTCCACACAACAAAAGCAACTTTTGTACCCTTTTGTGCTCGATATCAATAATGACAACAGGTAGGCACTTTAAATATCTATTCACAAAATCCTCAGTGTATTTTTGCTTTAATAATAAATAATAAAATTAAATACATATTTTAGGGGGGGTAAAATACATATTTAGAGCTCTTAAAAAGATTTCTTCGATCAACCCAGTCGGGAAAGAGAAATACCTAATAGGTAGGTATGTGTGGTAGTAGAGGGACAAGAGGGTCTTGGTGTTTTGTAGGCGACCACCTGTCACTACTAACCGAACTTGTACATCTCAACTATACCCTCAAAATTTGTCAGAAGTGGCACCATGTGGTCCTATCGGCCCTTGGTGCTCTGCCTACCCCATAATGGATAAAGGCGTGATTATATCTATGATTATATGTATGTGTGCATACAACCAGTTTTTATCGTTATTAATATGTAGGGGTTTTATTTAACCCAATAGGGTAGAGCAGGGTAGAGTCTTCCTTTAGAAGAAGCACACACAATACGATTGAGATATAAGCAATTTCCATCACAACTTCCATGAAAAGGGCTTTAGATGCCTACAAGAGAAGCCTTGGAAATCAGGATAAAGTCAGTCTTTTCCAGACGTTCCCACGGGCAGCCAAGTGCCCTCTATTTTAGAGATATCTAACTTTTAATGTGATGTTTTGGTTCCTAAATGTTACGACATATAAAATAGTTAGCTAATATTCCATTAGATGGCTCTTTAATGTGGCTTTGTAGCGACATCTACATTTTATGGACCTTAACATTCCTCCAAACATTTCATTAGTAATATAAAAGATGGCGCTGTCAAAAAAAGAGAGAGTACCTAAAAACTTAGAGATGGCGCTCTATCAGAAAATGTTTCCGACACACAGGTAGAGATGGCTCTAGTTGTATTTTTACTACTTAATCTGAGTAAGTACATAAGTGAGTAATGCCAATAATTTTCAGCAGTCGCATAGCGTACTTATAAATTCAATTTCGAAAGATCTTGAAAGAATCCAAGCCGTGTGGTGTCGGCAGAGTGGAATAGCACAACCCCATGTCTACCCGTGGGTATCGTAAAAAGGCGATTAAGAATTTCCGGGAGGTGGGCAGCACTGCAGCTCTTCCTGTACTGGACAAATTAGTCCGAAATTCACACTGCTATCCCGCCTGCCCAGCTTGATGCCAATGAGGAAAAAAACCCTATAGCCCCTATAGCAGTAGCCTTGTGGCATACCCTGGGAGAGGGCTACATTCAGCGGTGGACTGCAATAGGCTGGTGTGTAGATATTATCTATGTGTGTAGGTATTTGATGTGCATGTGTGTGTTATGAATTCGTACTGCAAGTATAATAATGAGGTGGTTCGGTGGTTCCAGGGCCGGCCCGCCCATACGGCAAACGGAGCAGTCGCTCCAGACGCCAAATACTAGAGGGCGCCTAAATGGTAAAGATATAGGTATATATTATTAGGAGTAAACAGGAGAGTCGCCATAATTGGATCTCGCTCCATTCTAAAATTTCCTTCGGGCCGGCGGCGCTGGGTGGTTCTATCTAAAATAATAAGTGCTACTCGGTTACCAAACAGAAGCACTAGGTTAAGTTAGGTATAAGTTGTAAGTTCTAACATCTAATTTCTAGGTACTTAGGTGTATCTAGCACGTTTTATTTTTATCCACTTATCTCTTGTATTGTTCAATCAGGGAGCAGCCAGTCAGTCAGTGGATAATGGATACCTACTTCCCCTTATAAACATTTACGGTATTATACCTACAAAACTGCATCTAAAGATAGATTAGATACTGTTTAAAAAAGACATTTGACAACAAAATCTACACCTGTATGTTGTTAACGCAAACAATGTTTAAATTCTTTTGTAATAACACATTTCTTAGCCCCAATATTCGCAAAGTTTCTTGAATACTTAAATATGCATACCTTCCCATTCTGCCATAGACCCCGAGGCAAGGATAACCGGCACCATGTGAGCTGAGCTCTGACAAATGACCTCATTATTTAAGATTTGCCCTCACCGATAGGGATTTCGGCTGAGGTATGCATGATCCTATCACTCGGAAGCTATTACTTCACATGGATCAAAGGGATCGTAATTTTTATGACGTGATGCTTTTTGTAAGCAGTTATCGTGTTGTCGCATATTCAGGATATTTTATTTAAGTTTTATATGAGAATCTTACCTATTTTAAAACGAATTCGATGAAACAAAATATAGGACAAGGGTCTTAGACAAAGTAACATTTTATCTCGATCGAGTTGATAGAGGCTCGTCATAGAAACGTTTCCTCTATTAGAAAACTTTTAAGAAACCTTCATTTTCTTTCGTTTGTCAAATTACGTGAACACCTGAATAGCTGAAGTCTAACGGTGTGTACCGTTAAACATCCTGGGGGCTTTAATAAAGAACCACTGCTCCATCATATAGCCTTTATGTCGCAATATTCGTCATCCTGGCTTCAATGAACGATACTTATAAGTACATCCTTATAGCGCAAATGCGATCAACAGAGGACAGGCGACTCACCTGCATTCTAAAATTTAATTTATCTCAAAATCCCCATTACCTGCTTACCTATTTGATATTCAAACCAGCCGTACAAAAATCAGGTCTGTACAAAAAAGCACACCTTACACTAATGTTTTGATACGCTCCAATTATAAGTGTACACATCTGCCTGAGAAGGCTATCTGGCGTACAATCGGGGAGCATGACGATCAACCCTCTCGCGGGAAACCGTTAAAATGACTAATGGTGGACAAGAAATAGGAGTTAACAACTTTTTGGAACTATGATTATTTTTAATTGTTGAAATAAAATGATTATTTATTGAGTCAAAATTTGATGGTTATATACGATCCATTTCTTTTCGATGCAATGCAACCCTTTACTATAGGTTAACTTTACTTCTTCAGCCTATTGCAGTCCACTGCTAGACGTAGGCCTCCCCCAGGGCACGCCACAAGGCTACTGCCACAGGGGGGTTTTGCCCATAGTCACCACGCTGGGCAGGCGGGTTGGTGACCGCAGTGTGATTTTCGGACTATGTTGTCAGTACGGGAGGCGCTGCTGCCCACCTCCCGGAAACCCTTAATCGCCTCGTACGATACCCACGGGCAGGCAGGGGTGGCACAAACTCTACTCTGCCGGCACCACGCGGCAAGGTTAACTTTACTGCTTACCTCATCATAAGGTAAACATGGATGAAGATGAAGTTTGCTAGCCGGGAAAACGGGCTACTGAGAGGGCCTTAAAGTGCAGCGTCGAATCAAAAACTAGTTTCGACATTCAAGAACTTATCTAGTAGGTATATTATCTACAAGACTACAAGTAACTTAAATATGAATAAATATATATTTGTTTGATGATGGTTGATTTGGTTAAAAATATTTTTGGTAACTAAATGTTACCCTTATAATTATGTATTTGTTGAAAAAATCATAGAATGCTTTAAAAATGTTAGCCACCTCTGCCACAGCCATCAAAATATACTTATTAAACACTCTATATAAATATGAAAAAAAGTTGTGATTATCATTTAATTTCATAGTTAAGCAACGCTTATTGAATCGAAGCCGCGCGTGCGCTGCACCTGCTTCCTTCTATAGGGTTAAATCAATATTTGGCCTAACGTATTCAGGATTCTTTTTGTTTTGTCTGAGTCGATGGCATTGGCTTCGATCCGAATTTGAATAACTGCTATTGGAAAGCCGATGATCGTAATTGATGTTCACTGCAGAGAACGAATTTAATAAGGCTACCGTGGGGTGGTACGTCGGAGATCAATGTATATGTAAAGCAACGTAATATTCTACCAGTCCTTGGGTGGTACTTTAAGAAGCTACAGGAGGTTTAACATGATCAAAACATACTTCAACTTTATCCTCTTTATAGTTTTCCTGTGCTGATGCGAGGTCTTCACTAGAATAGGTACATTAGCTGCATTTCCTTGCATGCATGTCGTAAGAGTCGACTAAGGAACTCGAGCATACTTACATAATCATCATCATCATCAGCCTATTGCAGTCCACTGCTGGACGTAGGCCTCCCCCAGGGCACGCCACAAGACTGCCATGGGGGGTATTTGCACATGGTCACCACGCTAGGCAGGCGGGTCGGTGACCGACTTACTACATTTTACTTACATAATATACAACTTGTAATAAAATTGGTCATTTATTTTGTTTGGCTATGGGATCTCTCTTATGGTTCTGCAATTCTGTCTACCCCATTTCAGGAACGCCGTACCTATATGTACGATGTACGTACTCGTATGTACCTATGTAGGTACCTAACTATATTTTCCTACTTTCCTGGTAAGAACTTTTTCTGTGTAATTGTACCCAAATAGGTAGCTACGAAAATAAGTCAATTAAACTAGTTTCGTATCCTATCGACCCTAACCCTAAACTTTTGTTTTAATTAATAATTTAACCCAACCTGACAAAGCGGCTAATTTACAAAATGTCACCGCCATTGGTCGCTCCAAATAATTTCGTCTAATTTTTTATAGGCAGGAACAAATAGATCTTTGCGGATAACAATCGAACGTTACAGATTTGGGAGACATCTACCAGAATCTCACGGAAAAAATGTAATAAAAGACATTTTTATCTTAGATTGATTGGTCGGGGCTGACCCTTTACCGATGTTCTTTAGCACAAAAAATTTGAATCTGTTTATTTGTGACAATTTGCTTTGTCGGTGCGCCGATTTACATTTCAAAAGGGTTTTTTTGGTAACCTGCACAAGACATGAACGACACAGCTAGAGCGGGCAGGTTATGAATGAAAAGAACAATCTTGATCATTTTGCTATGAATACTTACTGTATAATGTATCATGTTGCGGCACAATCAGTTTTTTTATATACACATAGTATCTAACATCCAGTCATATTTTGAAGAAGAAAAAAAACACTTTTAATTTGGGATTATTGCAGGTTTTATATGGAAATAGAGATTTAATACTTTCTTTGTATCACATGACAAACAGCGAAGGGTTTACTGCATTGTGTTAATAACTGTCAATAAATTTTCCTTTAAACCCATTCAGTATTTGCCTCTTTTAATCAAATCAAATTGTTTTATTGCGTATTAAGTAATCCAGTTATTGGTATGTTGCAGTATATACGAGTAATAAGTTCTAACAACTAGTATCAAGGTATGGGATCCTCTAGTTGTCAGCTCGCTACACACTGCACTGCAGGATGAAGTCGTCCATCACTCCGTCTCCGACATCCACACACGATGCTCGTGTCGTGTCGCGACGAGGAGCTTCTGATGTTTACATCCGAGGATATTCCCACCATTGTGAAATTACTTTATTTTTAAAAAGGTTATCTTTTAAACACATCTTTATATCATACTATGGCTATGGTACTTACCTACAATGTTCGAAAAAGTTAAGAGTAAGCCCTATCGTGCATCATTAGGTTCTCTGTAGGATTTACTAACTTGAGACCTTATAGAGCCCTAGGAGCTCAATCCGAGGACTTTTTTGTTTTTACAACATATTTCATTTCACTTTATCACATCATTTACATCCGAGGATTTATATTTAAATCACAAATTATCCAACAATTCCCACCCCAAATTGTCATGAAATTACTTTTCGTACACTCAAATCTTTTTTAAAAAGGAATTCAAATTTTAAAATGGAGACAAAAATCTTTTAGCATTCCGTCGCTACAGCCAGAGTGAAGAACGGAATTATAAGGCCTTGTCCCGGGGCCGCCTGCCCCGGGACCCTTCTGCACTTCGCCGGACTCTACAGCGCGAACAAACCGCGCCCGCTGTCTGGTCCGGTACCTGCAACTTCTGCACCTGCATCTACAACTGACCCGTCCGTCGGATCATACTCAATCCAGCCCGCAACTATACACCCGGGGGTACTCCTGGAACGCCTCGACCCAGGACCCTCAAGAGGACTCTGCTCACCGTCATCGCTCTACTCACCCTCACTCACCTTCACGCATTATTCAAGTGATCTCTCTTTAATTGTGTTAATTTGTGTTGTAAATAATTCGTGTAACCATATTTTCTTTTTATTTCGTTAGGTAGTATTATATATATTATTAGCATACATCTCCTACACAACTGTGCTTCACGACATCTCTGTGTGAAAATGATAAGTATATTGGCAACGAGCATCTAATTATGTTTAACTATTAAAAATCCATGTTACGAACGAATTCCTGGTGACGCATGCGTCGGATCTTTCTTTAACTAAGTATGAAAGAAATTTTTGTTTCGTGACAGATCACGATGACATTACCGGGATCGGCCCACCACTCATTCCCGCCTCTGCAACTCCTGTAAGCCAGGATCAACAGAAGTGACCAGAAAAATGCAATCAAAGCATAGAAAATCCTGGGGGACCTAACACGGGACTAGAAAGTATTAAAACGAATAGACAAAACAGAATGTGAAGTATGAAGATGCCACGATGACATTGATTTATTTATTTATTTATTATTAAGACATACTAACAGTATACACATATAAATTAAAGTATTACAGGCAATAAGGTATTTTGTCTTATGCTTGATAAAGATAGATTATCATTTCTAGATTATATCTGATCTAGGTAAGTAATCTATGAACTGGTTTCAAAATCATTTTTGAGAAAATACCCTATCAGGCCCAATCACAAGCTAAAGCGTAAAATATGTTCTAAAATTAATAGCCAGTGATAACAATGTCGTACTCCGTACTACACAGGTATTACGCAGCAGTAACATGCGTAATAAAACTAAACGCAATAACTCATAACTTAGCATGGACCACGGAGGCGTAAGGCGATCGGAGCTGTAAATCCCGCGCGATCCAGATAGCGCCCACACTGCTCATTTCAGGAGCTACTGATAAAAAACCCAGATACAACATACAACCAAGTTATTGACCATTTACTTGTGTGCAACTGAATATTACGACTTGTTAGTTGGAAGATATTCGTATCTAGCTATATTGCTTGATAAATAAATAAATTGCAGTCTAGTTTATTAGTTTACTGGCTAGCCTGGGCGGTTGGGGCAATAATAATTATCGTTATACACGGTATTAATGGGCAACTGTTGCATTACAATGTGAAAACGTATTGGTTATATTCTTAGTTTCTCTGGATCTTTGGTGGCAAGTGATTTATCATATTAATTTGAATAAGTCACGTACATCTTGACGGGACTACGTATATAGGTAGTTACGAACTAATACTTATCTTATCACATAACATCACATTGTAAGAAAAGCTAAATGAGAAAAAGTAGGTAATAGCGATTTGGAATCGATTTCGATGAATTTATTTGTGTGCCGTTTAAGTAGATCTCTGGTCCCCGGATGGTCTAACCTGGTCGAATTATTCAATTAGACGGATGAGTTCTTTCAGTCGAAGTTGCCTGCAACCAGCAAGTAAAATGTCGCTGTACGCAATATTATGCAACAAAAAATCATAATACTATGCGTGACATGCAACATGAGACATCTGTTCACCGTCACTTTCTGTCGCAGGAGAACACGTTTACGTCTATTCTCCTTTACAATCGAAAGTTTGCGGCTTTTCGACAATACGTAAGGCATAATAAAGTATATTTTATATCCAGATTCACCGTAATTACATACGTGGCCACTATTAGAAATCAGGAGCACACCTGTTACACGCATGAAGCCCGGATTTTTTGTGGTCGATCCATTCACAAATTTACATATCCCGAACTCTTTGTCGAACCTAACGAGGGTTATTATTTCAACCACAACTTAACTTAACCGCTTCTGATTGACAAAGGTATAGCAGAATACATACAATAAAGGATTATGTAAAACTCGGTAAAAACAGAACTGGTATTATTTATTTTCGCCTCGTTAGCGTTTGTTAACATCTAATTTATTCGCAATTACCTAATGTTGCCGCTCATTGTGGATTGGAAAATAACCATTCTGTTAAATAACCACTTTTCTTTGACGCGCCAATTACGATTTGTAAACCGTTGCCGTTTATCGATGCTTGTGTCAAAAGAAGGCAACAAGTATAGGTAATGATACCTTAAAGGGATACCTATATGAGTATAACAATAAGTGTGTCGTAATTAACTACTTCGGCTAAAGAGGCATAGGCGAAGAAAATGATGGCTCTTCTATCAAATACCTTAGTCATCCTTTATTAAGGCAATGAAATGGATTTATAACGTAGAAAGGGATTTTATGTCAAAGTGTAGTTCATTGGCACCCGACAATGTCGGCGAAACAATGTAATTTTATGCTCAAATGAGCCTCTCTTCGAGTGGAACACGCTTGGAAAATTTTGAATAGTGATTTCTGTCTAGCAGCTTTCTTGGAGTCCTTTGTCTCTAGCTTGAATTGCAGTAAAGTTATAATTTATGCAACGAAGGGTGTTTTAAGCAACAAAACATAAACGTTATTACTAACTTTAATATAATTATGTAGATACTATACCAAGAAAAATGTTAAGTATGTCCATCACTTTTTATAAATAAATTATTCACACCTCAGTCGCTAATTACGCGAGAATTAAGCGATTCACCATGTTCGATAACATGGTGCAAGGTATCGAATCGAAAAGGTATCGATTCATTAGCATTATCAATCCATTTAAGGCTACGTACAACACTGCTCGAGTCCTGAAAAAAGTACCAAGAGGAGGCGGCCTTACAACAATAGTACCTCCATAGAAACATAGGCGGATGTAGGGAGAGGGCAAGGCCACTTGCTAAGCGGACTTTTGCATGCTTACTGTGGGTAGAGATTCCATCACAGCACATAATTATAGTAAAATCTGCCATTTGTGCCCCCGCCCTCAGAAAATATCCTGATGCCGTCCTTGCATAGAAAATTTGTGTCCGCATTATTTAGTTTTGATATTCGGCAAAACCGTTCTGAGGCAGAAAGCAAATCTTAGTCGTTGTTTGGTTGATATTGCTTAGTCTACATCCCCACAGTCCCGAACTTCGCTTCACGCACTAGCAAGATTCACATTCGCAATGTTTTGACTTTGCTCCTGCAAGTTACGCAATACTCTGCCGCGATCGCAGGTCTACACTAATTTTCGCATCTCCTGCTTGTACTCCCTTCGCGTATGCAGCACCAACTCATTGCTTGAGCTCACAAAAACCTGATCAGCGTCGGATGCCACGATAAATTTTCAATTAGTATGACATTTATAAATACATGCGACTTATATAGACCGGAATGTATTTAAGCTAATTTGATGGTTTTCGGAAAATGCACAAAAACTATAATAATGAGGGCACGTATACTTCATCAATACTTGTTTTTGTTTTCATGTCCTGTACCTAGACTATGAAATGAGTAATATTTGAAATATATTAAAAGTAGATTACCTACAGTGTGCTTCTGGTCGAATACTGCTACGCAAAGAACAACATTTCCCAAAACTACGTAAAAGATTGTTTCGGATTGCGCTATAGTTATATTATAGTTAGAACGTAGGTACATTGTCCATTAGATAAAAAGACAAAAACTGCTGATAGAGACACGTCTTTACTCTACGAACAAAATATTTATTTTTTATGAACAGTATGTAATACCGTAACCTCAAATATAAAAAATGAACTTAATAAACTCTGTAGGTATACCGAATTCATTGGAGTTTACATTCAAGACCTGGACAAAAACACAATAAAGTGTTTATGCTCACTATAAAACCTTCTAAAGCCAAGAACTTATATTTTATGTGATGCCGGTGAACCCAATTACAAATGAATGGTTCGTCATGATCAGAATTTTTGGGGCCCTATAAAAAGTTACCAGTGATTTATGTATGTATAGCTAGGCGACCGAACACGTTCTAATTTATATTGTTACTGCGCTGCAACCTTTTAATGCATTTTGCATTTTTAAAGAATAAATTGAATATAATTTTTTAATTAATCTGTACTAAAGTGTGACGTCAAGAAGGTATTTGATTTGACGTGAACGTAATCGTATTTCTGGTCAATTCAGGGTGTTCTAGGTTTAGGGCCGATTTTATCAATAATCTCAACACTGGTAACCTATCTGAATGATGGCAACTTAGCTATCTTCAGATAGCCTATCGGACCATTGCTATTGGAAAAGTCAGCCATAACGGTAAGAATAAAAATAATCAAGTAATTTATTGTCTGGTTCATAGAATTATTATTGCTCTCAGACTTGTCATTCTATGGTCTGCATACAGTTTTTATGTTATTTCCATTCATAGCAATGTGAACAGTAATACCTTACTGAAAAGGCCAGTGAAGCGACACTGTAAGTCGTTATAGTTTGGTGTTTGAAGCCTCTACTTTTCAATCTGCACTTGACAACCTAAAATTTGTCTAACAGCAACAGAATATAGTGGACATAGAAAAATTTAATAACTTAATTTAGGAATTAAAATGTAATAATGGCAAAGGAGATTTTTTAAATAATTAAGTATATAGATCACTCTCCAATTTAAAATATGGGTGACACTCACGCATAGCCTAAACCTAAAATATTTGTATTAACGTAGGAATCCGATAAGGACATATTTTCCGAAATTCCTACAAGAATAAGAAAAACGGGAAGTTTAAAGTTAACGAGGAAGAAATTGTGGGCAGCTAGTCTACTGTCATAAAACTAACCATAATCTAATAACCTTGTCTCTCCATCCTCCTTGCGATGTCTCAATCCACACTATTAACGTAACCATACCGCGATAAAGCTGACCAACTTCAAAATTTATAGTACCCAGTACAAACTTCGTAAAAATAAACATCAATGGCTGCCTTATTGGGGTCTGATTTAATGCCGTCAATAAAACAGTAACTAACCTTATATAAATTACTAAACAAATAAATAACTTTGGTGGCCATCAAACCGTATCGTGGAGTTTAACTTGGTGTACAATGTTATTGGAGAAAATAATCGAATTCAATAAAACATATTTTGGTAACGCATACTTTTTTCAAGTTTCCTTTTTCATCTTGCTATTTATTTTACTTATTTTCCGCGTGCTTTTAGATGAAATGCTATTACGATTTCATTAGTTTTGTAGCATGTATTTCGATGGCATTAACTACAATGGCTGGCATGTTTATCTATAAAGTCGCAATTATTCCTTTATAACACCATATACTTAGGTAAAACAAACCGGTGAAAACGCTATCTGCATAACACAATGCTAACATTGTTTTGCATTGACGTTCGTTATCGTTACACTTCCACCAATAGCAGTTAGACTTTATCACGAGATTTTCCGAACGCGCCAAACTGAAGCAAGCGATAACATAACTGTATTGATTCTATCGAGATAAATTACTATTACTTTGTCTAAACCCCCAGGCTTTTTAATCAACTCGCACTAACCAAATTAATTAAAACTGTTCGCAAATTTTGCAAAAACCATTAAGAATCCAGTAGTAAACTGCTACTTTAACGAGCGCATCAAAATAACTGCACAAGAACCATCATCGTTATTGCTTCGAACCCTGAAGATTTATGTAATAAAGCTATCCGAAAGGTAATGTCTAAACACGATGGCCATTAAATGCAAGTAATAATTCTGCTACATAGTAGCGTACGTATAGTCCCATAATTCTTTGCTAAGGACCGTCAGTTCTTTGTCTGCGTCGAGATTGATGAGCATCTCCTTAGGTGGCCATATTAATGAGATATACTTAATTATGAGTCTTGAAAATCAGTGAACTTCAATGGATTTGAATTTTAAGCAGCCAGCGCCCATTATACGTATAGGAAGATTTTGAAAGTTCGTTGCTAGTACTCGTATTTAACTTTCTTGTACGGTGTTATTACAGAATACGAGTAATGTAAAGATGGTTTAAGCTAAAATTTACAGATATATTTGACAGTTATTCCATACATTTAAACAGTGTTTACCTTTAGGCATGGTCTTGAAATAACACCGCTTAAGTCTATTCAATATATGGATACCACCGTATTAATTTTCTGAACACATACCTACTCGTAGCCCATGGAAACTAAAGCGAAGTGGTAGGTATTTTATGAAACTTAAACGAATGTGAATCGAATTTAACTATAGGTACTTTGTATAAATTAGCTGCATCTCCTTCCGTGCATGTCGTAATGTGAATCGAAATTCTTCCCTCAAATGCCTTTTAATCCGTTTTTGCTATAGGTACTATTTTGAACTTTTTATAAATTATTGCATAACAACTATAGCTGCATCTCCTTCAGAAAGTTCAAAACAGATTCATCTTTGGTATTTCTTATCCATAACTATTAAAAGTGCATGTCGTAGGTGTCGTTCGTTTCTGGCACTCGCCGGCCGCTGCATCGCTTCGCTCGCTCGGCTCGTGCTATTTTTAAAGAAGAAAGTAACCAATCTATATTATTCTAATTGAAATCTATGACTCAGGTATCGTGCCTAGTTAAATATGCCATTCTCTCAGGATATTATACAATAAGCTAGAAATTCTTCCCCCAACTTATGCCCATTTAATCCGTTTTTGCTATGCTAAACATGGCTGTGGAATCTCCTTGATGATCCTGCAGTTCTATCTACCGTTTCGGCAATACAGCCGTAGGTTTTATAAATGTGTACTTGTGTAAAATTGTGATAGGTAATTTCCTAAGAAGATGTAATCTTCAAAGATATTTATGTATCTATAGACATTGTTTTACCAAACCTGCTAAAAGGTGCATCTCGTGTCATTATTGCACAGGAAGGATTCACCGCCATTTTACTCAGCTTGCTAATTGTTTCCGATAATATATTAACGAAATTGCACAGCGTTCGAAAACACTTTTTTACTATCATAATACCTATATATAATATTTATAAGGTGCAAAAAAGGCCCATTCCTCATTCATACAGGATCTAAAATAATTTAGATTTTATTTTTCTTTGAAACAGGATTGTGGGTTCTTATGATACGAATCTAGTGGGTAAATAATTCTGGGAGCTTTGGCAATGAAAAGATTTTGCTTGAGCCAAATTTGTTAAGTTATCCACGTGATCTAAATATTCCCTCTAATAGTAAGCCTACATTTAATTTGCTTGTTTTTTAAGTGACGTAATGAAGTCTAACCGTTAATTATTGGGGGAAAAATTACCTACTAATTTTCCACAACATTGCAAAGTACACTCCGTAGTTTATAACTTCTTTCTAGATACCAACTCGATCCAAGTCTCAGTCTCATATTTACTTCATCATCATGATCGGCTTCAAAGCTTATAATTTACAAGATAACTAACAATAGCCCAAATAACAATATGTTCTTCAACATTAGACGTGAGAAAGAGAAGCCCTGTCGTTAATTAAGCTCAGTAATTTGACATGCTCTGACAGCTAATATTATCTTGAAATTGATTTGTGTTCAAAGTTGAATTAATTTTGACAGAGTCAATAAGCCACCGCTTTCTCGTATAGTGGAGGCGGGCATATCGTTATGGTTATAATTATGGGAAGTAGAAATAAAGTTGGTTGAGTTATATTAAGGTAGGTACAGTATGTTTCTGCTACCTTTAAGTTTGTTAATGATATTCAGCAATAACTAAAATATAAGGATGTATCTTTTACACGCAAAAAAACTAATATGACGCCTATCAGATACACATATTAGTAGAATAACAAAAAGTCATTTCTAATGTTCCAGAAATAATTGTATATAAAATTAAGAGACTATCTGTACTTAGATTCATTTAATTGAAAGCTTTTTCTTAAAAGCTAACATTATTTTCTATATTTTGAGATAAGGATTTAATGTGTTACCTCTTTATACGTACATAGTGATACATAACACACCTAATTATTAACGGAGCATACAGTGAACACAAAGTAACTCAAACTTTTTCTTCTATTCTTAAATACCACAACTCGAACAATACAATAAAGCTTCTGTAAGCAAAACCAGAAATTTAACTAACGATGGGCTCCAGTATTTAATTCACGATAGGATGAAAATAACAAGACAGCATTATGTTTAAAATTTCTATAATCGTATAAGGCCTTTGTGGCCATGTTTAACACGATTATTATATTTTAAGAGGGCTCGTGTGACTTGCAGTTTTTGAGGACCCGAGGTGTCGACCTGTCGAAACCTTCGGTTCTGATTGATTAATGACAGACTCGACTAAAACAGGCCGGCTACTTATTTAAATACAATCGACTCTCGATAGTTGGACAGTAATAGACATCAATTTTCTTTAAAACTTCCCGTTCCACTTACTGGTGTCATGCTCATTATTCTGCATTTTACCATAAGTAGATTTAGAAGAAGTACATTTAGCTTATCAGGATGGGTTGCTTGACAATCATATTGAGATACGATGTAAGATCTTTGGTATTAGTGACGCATTAGACTGTAAATTGCAGGGGATTTTAGAGCAGTAAAAATTCTGTCATTTCCTAGCTCTCACGATTCATCCAGTGTATGTATACAGCTGAAAAACACGGAGTATCGTGACGCTGAATCTCAAAGATTTTGCCGACAGACTCAGCAAATTAGCAGTGTCAGAGATTTTCATGTTGTATGGTGCTGCACCATACGTATAAAATTTTACTTAGAAAGTGGTAAAAAAATCCTGGCATAATATTCCATTGACATGAAAAATTATGATTATAAAGGTTTTATTTAAAGTTGTTTATCACAAAATTCCATAGTCAAAGCATAATTCCAAAATTCGTCCAAAATTCATAGACAATCACCTATGAGTGACATTAAATTATCACTGACTAAATGCATCGCTGTCAATAAATAAATTTACATAAAAAATTGTGATAGAATTTTATCCACTTTTCATGACCATGGCGGACTTGATATTATAATTTAATCTCTAAAGTAAACCATCATTTTAACAATCCACAACATGGTTTATTTCTATACATCTACAAATGTGAAAATGTTCAGAAATATTTTGCTTGATTATGAATCAACGCAGGAACAAACTCCTCAGGAATTTATGAAAAGTTATATTGAAAAAAGTCCTGAATCTGTCGACGATCCTAAATTATCATGGATTGCTGAAACATTCTTAAGTATACAGAAACATGCACCATTTTTAAATAAAATAGAGTCTCACATGTCTGAACAACTATCGGAAGAAGACCAGGACTACTTGGTGATCATCTTTCATGCAATAACTTTTCAAATTACGCCTAAAGACAGAGAATTAATTTATAAATGTCTATTTAACCTTAGCAAGCATTTACTATATACATTTACAAAGTTCTTAGGAAACAATGAAGTATTAAGTTTCATTTCGCAAGTTGCACAAACAGATTATGATGCCAATTACATAACTGTTAAAATTGTGGACCCACTTTTCATATGGCAGCCTTACATCAGTGAAATGGCTCACAATTATGCAGAATATGTGAAAAAAGTTCAGAGTAAAAGAATCAAACCGCCTACAATACCAGTTCAACCTAATGTACTAAACCGGAAACATAAAGTGGTACCACTATTTCAAACACGTATCAATACACCACCGAACTCTATGCGACATAAAGGTAAACGAATGTTAACAAAGGATCAAATTGATCAAAGATTGAAAATTAGTTTTGATCTTAACAAGCAAAAGGCGACACATCTACTCAATGATGTTAAGACAAAGGAAATTCCTAAAACTAAATTCGAAAAAAGCTTCAAAAAATATTGTAATACCAAGGATGAAGTTGACAGTCCAGTTTATATAAAACCTACAATACTACCATTAAAATCCCCATTACAACCTGTCAAAGATAATGCGGCTACACTAAAAAGAATTAACAGAATAATCCAAAAAACTGAAGAAGAAGAATTAAAATGGTTCGAAAATTTAATGATAAATTGTTGTAACTCTACTAAAGTTGAAGAACTTGAGGAGCATAATCGCCAAGAATTGGAGAGACAAAGGTTATTAGATATAGAACGGAATCATTTGATGGGCCAGATATCACATGAAGAAGCACTTATTGCTAAAAAACGGTTAATTGAAGATAATCGAAAAAAATATGAAGAATTTTTGAAAGAAAGAGAAATATGGAATCAACAAATTGAAATGTGGAGAAAACGCGAAACTGAGAAGAACCATAAAAGCATTGAACGTCTGTCCATGATGGAATTAAATGTAATTAATGCCAAAAACGAAGTACTACTGAAAAAGAAAGAGATGGCAGAAAAATACAAAAAGGAAACTGAAATTTTGCGTGCAAAAGCTATGAAGCAAAAGCAAGAAGAGCTTGAGCGTCGCGTTAATATGATAAAGGAGATAAGAATACTCTCTATAATTGCAAAGAAATCTAAAACCCCTAAAATAATAGATTTAACAGAGACATCAGGATTAGGATTTCTATGTGAAATGTCGATGGCTGAATTACAAGAAAGATTAAGTTTGATGAAAATTGCATTAAAAGATGAGTTGGAAAATAAAAAGAAACAAATTAAGGAAGATAACGATGCCGCTAAACGTGATTTAGAAGAAACTAAAAATTCGATTAATCAGTATATGAATGAAAGACAAATTTTAAAAAAAGTGAAAAGAAAGACATCGTGTAAAATTAGTCAGAAACAGTCAATAGAAATAAATAATTTAAAGAAAGTACTGGAAGAAAAACGTAAAATTCGCATTCAAATGGATACCTAATAGTACATAAGAATATAAGGAAGAATATATTCTTTTTATAATTGATACTTAATTTCATTCAGATGGTCATTAATTTCATTCAGATTATTATTTAATTTCAAGAAGAGGTAAGAAAGATCTAATAGGACTTCTTCTATTTTCGTATTCTTTATAACCTTTCATTTTCAGAGTATGTTTTTGTTGTATGACCCATAGACCTATTTACTGATGTTAGTTTAATAAAAAAAAAATATTTTTACCTTTGGTTTTATTACATTTTATTTCATAAGCAATAATTTGGAATATAGATGAGCATTCATAGATTGCAAAAGTTAATTAGAAATATGGCTAAGAAAGCTATCAACGACTAAATTTATACTAGTAATCTGTCGCGCAGTTTGATATACGCGTGCTGGGTTTATAATTTAAAACAAGTAACTTCTCTTTGCGTATCTTCATTTTGCCTGAGGTACTCTATCAAATGAGTTTTGCTATACCTACCTAAATCTACAACTAAAGACTATGTTCCTTTTCACTTCGAAAGAAACGACCTTCTGAACTAAACACTATAGACAAAGCTCAGATATACCTACATTAACCTTTTTTTTTGTTTATCTTCTATAGACTATCACTAATCAGTTGGTAGAGACTTTGTAAAACCAACAATACTAAATACATATCATATTCCTGTACATATTTCATTAATATTATTAAATATCTATTGCTAAAATCTTAATCAATCAGTTCTATGCTTCACAAAGTAGATTATCCTGATCAAATTAAAACTTCGTCGATACTTGCATATGGCCATAAATTTTCGAGTCGCTAGTTCATTTGTATCAGCTTATAATTTAAATTCTTAACGCCAATGTTCAAGATTACGGGCTGATAGAGGGCGCCCGTGTAGTGTGACAACAGCTAAATAAATTTATACATCCGACGATTGGACGCGACTTCTCTCTTTGTAGATAATTCGGCCCGTAACATTGAATGACTCTATTAACGGCTTCCCTTTTTGGGATAAATGTGGACTTTCGGTTGTCACAGATTTGTCGTATTTATAGTATTGTTATGTATTTATTTAAATATTACCTGTAAACTTCTGTTACGTTCTCTTATGGGTAAGTTTTGTATTTACAAAATAGAGCAGGATACTCATTGTTTGGATTGTTGTAATGCCTATTGGTACTTCAGTATACCTGCTACTCGTATTAGCTAACATGTATTTATTTTCATTTTAACACAAACTAAAAGATACATCACGAATGCGTTTATTTAGAAATATTGCTAAACTGGTGAACGCCCGCGACTCCGTCCGCGTGGACTGCAGAAAAAACAAAATGTCGAAATTATCCTGGGATAAAAACATTTTACCGGAATAAAAAGGAGGCTATATGTTAAGTGGGAACTGCCACAATATATTCCTTAAAATTGCATCGAAATCGGTCCAGCCATTTCTGAGATTAGCGTGCACAAACAACGATCTGATACAATATTCATAGATTACAGCATTACGGTAACAAAAATATTAGCGTTCCACATTATTGACATTAAAATGGTCAACAAATGCAAAAATATTACTCCGAATTCTGTTAAACTTTTTCTAAAATCCGGTCACCACTGTACACTAGGGCCCTAACTTCAAGATTAGGTCGATAGCAGTAAAACGTCAATAACCACCTAATTGGGGACCCTGCCCACAAAGCGTCACACCAGAAACAAATAAATACCGGCTAAGGATACCACAGTCAACCTTAATGTGCCCACTTCGGATCTGCTCATGGTTTTATGGGATTTTGGTTATTTATTTTTTATTTGGGGAAAATATATTTGTTTCGTTATTTTAAACTGTCCACGACAGTTTAAAATAAATAAAATTTTATTTTTCCAGTGGGTCTGCTTTATCAGTCAGGTTTCTCGTATTTAAAAATTTAAAAATATCAGTAAAATAAGATATAGGTTTGTACTAGAGCTTTGAGTAGTTTGTATCTTCCTATCTTTGATTTATAAGTAGGTACGAGTAGTTGATGCATTATGTTGTAGTCAACGGTAAGCAGCAGCCTCTTCACGAAATTACTAGTTCTTTTTTAATTCGGTTTTAGTTTTGGTTATTACATCGACTAGTGATAATACTCGTAGTAAATCTATATTTTTGCTGACTTTCAAAATTATCAGAAAGTTAACGTTTTGGGACATCCTAGTTTTTATGGATATAGAGATATTAATTTTTATTAGAAACAAAAAACAAATGGACGAAAAGAGTTACATGATATGTTCAGTCCAGGTCTTATGTCAGACGTTTCTAACTCTCCGATTTAGATTCTCCTGCAATTTCAGTTGCGTGTAAATTGCAATTATGAGTTGTGAGATTCAAGAGTCAAGAAAGGGCATAATATTCAAATATTGAACTTCACAGTAACAATTATATTCAATACAATTATATATTATAATGTAACTAGCCAAACCGAAGATGACTGGAGCATCGAATGTTTGACTGTAACATTCATAATATATATGTCTAAAGATGTATACCGCTATATAACATGTAACTACATGTTTGCATTATTAGCGGCTGTATTAGCACCTCTCTGAAGTATCGCTCCGATAGTGCGAGCATCGGTTCTCATCGCGCCTCTTAATCTGTACCCTCGGCCTTCGTGACAGGGGCACAAGGTACCCTGGATGCGTAACTACAAACGTGTGCCTTGTTATCGGGTATAGTTTGGGCCGGAATAAAAATATTTAAAATTGTTTGAATTTTATTAGAATAATGAAGACAGTAAAAGATCGGTAATCATGATGAGCAGACCCTAGACCACATGTAAATGTAGTATAAAGGGAGAGCCAGATATTGGAAAACGATGTGATCGAAAGTGGAAGAAGCTACTCAAACAATTCTTTAATCAACAATAGGCAATTGCAGGAACGCTAAAGGCATTACTTGATTGTACCTCTGTAAAGTTACAGCGTTACCATTATTAGATAAATAAAATGCTAAGTGATTAGAAAATAATAGGTAACCATGTGACAAAGCAAAATAATATTATGCAAATAAAAATTTCAAACCACCCGAAGACCTTCATCAATAGAGCGCTTCTTCCGCATTCCAAACAAAGTAGCGTTTCAAAATACGCCTCAGTGCTCTCTCGGCGCTTCAAACGACGTACAAAATTTATTGTTATTGGGTGGAGGCGCGTACACGCATCCACACTTCGCGGCTATCACGACTACAACTTTATCGGAGCAGGGGACTATTCTGGACGCTCGTGATTTTTACGATCGGCCAATAAATCATTGGTGATTTGTTACCATGGGATGGTGATTAAAAATTATGCGCTTATTGATAGGGCGACTTTGTTATTATAGCTGTTATGGATTTTGTAACATTGTTGTTTTATCTCACAACTACCAGCTACTTACATTAATATCACCCAAAGCCTTAATTTCCTAAGTTAATTTTGTTTTAGGTTACAGTTAGGTAATACTAGAATACTAGTACTGGTTATTTAGAGAACTTAATGTAATTTTTAAAAACCTTATTGGTCCGTACAGACATCTAAAGATTTATGTGCAGTTCATTCAAAACCATTTCTGTGGCAATTTTAAAAACTGCAATCGTGTAATTAAAACAATATGAGTTTTGATCTCTATCTTGCTGTAACATGATCAAACAAACATCCGAAATTAGTTCATATTAACAAATTCATACAAAGGCGTGCTTATCTCTGCAAGAAATTTCTACCAGCATACAAATAAACATTTTGAGACAAATAAATATGTACCTACCTATGTATAACATAAATGTAAATAAAAAAAACTCATATAAACTTGAGAATAACCCCTCACACTAACATGAGAGAGTCACAAGGCTCCTTTACTGTGGTCAATTTGTTAATGATAGCCTCATATCTACGGAAGAACATGCCTGTCTCTGCGTCCAATAATAGAAAACTATTTATTGTAATTTATTTATTTTAAAAGATGTACGCGGGAAAGCGTTTTTATAGCTTCGTGATTATCAAAACACTGATTAACAGTGACAAAATATATAGATAGGTATATATTATGCTGTTAATTCTTAATTTCATAATTTTAAAATACTTTGTAATTTTACAAAAGAAGAGAGCCAAAAAAAGCTAATATAATAATACCTGATCATATAAGTAAAACCGTAGTTCAAGAATTAAATTAAAAAGTGCACCTTATACTTTTACGTTTATTCTGTCGTTTTATATCTTCTATTATCTCCAAATTATTCGAATCAATTTTAGTAAACCCACTTAACGAGAAGATTCCAAAAAAAGTTGATTTGACAAACCCATTAGACAAACATCTACACGTACAACGGTTGCATTTGCTTGGCTTTATCAATGAAACGAAATTCATCCTACACAAAAAAGGATGCGTTCCGCCAATGAATGGTCGCGACGCAATCGACAATCGTTTTTGTATCGATTCCGAATCTCGATCGCTTTCTCTGCTGATTACTGATATCCGGGAAGAACTGAATTGGGACTTTTTAATAACAATGGAAAAAAGTATAATTGACTTGCATGATATGCCTCTGTACCTTGGCAAAGATGTTGTACAGTTAAAAGTATTTAAAACGTAAAGGAAGACACAATATCCCAAAGGGGTAGGCAGAGACTACGGATCTCCATTTAGTACGTTCCAAACATACCTCTTTCGCCTCATCCACATTCATAAAATTCTTCATACAAGCTCGCCAGTTTCGGGTGCACTTGCCCTTTTTTTAGCACATCCCGAATATGGTCTTGTAGGTTCGCCTAGGGCGACCTCTATCAGCATTGCCATTCTTTACCGCCATATATATATACACATATATATCGTCTTCCATCCATCCTTTCCACATGTCCAAACCATCGAGCATACCTTTCTCTATCCTTGTCACTACGTCCTCTTTCTCACCGCATAATTCTCTTACCACGCAAAGTCACGCCACTCATACAATCGCAATCTTAACGATCGCATCTCAACAGCATTTATTCTACTTTCATGCTTCTTTTCCCACACCTAAAATTCGCTGCCATACATCGGTATAGGGTGTGAACAGCCAGACGAGCGTTTTTAGAGATTTGCTCTCCACTCCATATATGGATAATGACCACAGCTCATTCCTTCTCACTTTGACAATTGACTTTCAAGTCTTCAACAATACCAAATAATAAAAATGGCAAAATAAACGTTATTAGTATTACGTATGGACATAATTATTGAAGACAATAATTACTTTCCTAAAATTTCTTGGTAGGATAGGTTAGATTCTTATTATTAGGTCGGTATTCTATGGTTATGCACACTTTTTTTACAGAAAGTGGAAGTTCAAGACTCTATCCGTACTGCTAAACATTGTATAATTTTGACACATATTCCATGCATTCCGCTGTATAATGTCATTTTTAAACAGTGTCTAACATTAGACGTGGTTTTGAAAAACACAGTACCTATATGCCAACTTACATAATGTAAAAAAAAATTTCTTAAAAAAATATGATTACTGATTATTGTAGGTATAATATTTATATGCCCTGGCCCAGGTACAAGGTATTTTAGGTAAGGTTTTATTATAAAGGGTTAATTGTAATCACATCCTGGAGTCACAAAAATATTTTATTACAAAGGAAATTTAAAAATTGTAATATACCATCGTTGCATGGATATCATTTACGTAAATTACTTTACTCAGATAAAAGATGCATAATATGTGTGTGGAAATGAAATGAGTGTTTATTACTTTTTGTCTGGGGAAAAACTGGTACATAAATATTTTTACTTAATAGAACAAGCTGACAATTTTGAGCATGCCTGTATACATAACAATTTTTTTAAAG
This sequence comes from Carposina sasakii, assembly GCA_014607495.2. NCBI lineage: Eukaryota > Metazoa > Arthropoda > Insecta > Lepidoptera > Carposinidae > Carposina > Carposina sasakii. The sequence goes on from CP053154.1 coordinate 8,963,453, forward strand.
TGAACTTGTTAGTTTTTTAAATGAAATTATATTAGGCGTTACAATTCGGAAGTTCAAACATTCACTATGGGTGCGCCCACCACAAAATCAGGAGTTTATAGTTTACACTGTCCGGATTGTGATTCTATTTATATAGGTCAAACGGGTCGTAACTTCAAGATTAGGTAACAAGAACATCTGGCAGCTTACAGGAACAATTTCCCTGAAAAATCACATTTTTCCAAACACTTTTTTTATTTTATTTTATTTACACCAGAATATTTGGCCTTAAAAATTTCCAATTGTTCCAAAATAGATAGACGAATGCCCTTTACACACGTATGAAAAGGGTATTCGTCTATCTATTTTGGAACAATTGGAGATTTTGAAAGCCAAATATTCTGGTGTAAACCTTTTAAATGAACAAGTTGAGTTTGCTTCTCCACTTTTAAATTCAATTGCTAGAGGTACATAGTGTCTGATAAATATGATAAATAAATAACCTAAGTATGTATGTAATGGCTTGTCAATATGAATAACAATTTTTATTTTTTTGTTGGCAATGGAATATGTAGTTGCATACATCCTTGTTTTCCTTTGCTAATTTATCAATATTTTGGTGAATTTTTGATTTTTTTCATTAAAATTTAACTAATTCACCCAATACTATTTGGTTTGTGTGCACAAATAGTATCTATTTTTTTCAAATATAAATAATGGTGGGTAATTATTTATATATTTTTTAATACTTAGTAGAGGGTAGTTAATTCTGTGTAGGTAATGTGTTGGGTTTTAGAGTTTCATAATAATTAGTGGTTTACTAATTTACTAATTTCTATAATCCTGAGGATGCCACGCTTGTTGGTGAAACATATGTAGATTATTAATCTAGTTTTTGATTTCGGAATAGTGCAATGTATTGTCTTGCATGCTAGGTGCTCGGGTCTGGTTTCTCGTGGCGATTGTAGTTAGTGCAAGTGCCTGTTTTCGCAGTTATGAGTTATCAGATCCGAGGGTCAGTGGAGGGTGTAGGGCCCGGTGGTGGGCGCACCCATAGTGAATTATTAGTTTTTGCTAGTGACCCTCGATCATTCAGCACACAGATCCTTCACAGATCCTCGTATCTGGCAACTTATGATGACCATCTCTGACAACTAACAGTCCTAGTCGTGACGAGAAACTAGATCCAGGCAAGAGTAAGTATTTTACAGTCGTTAGTGAAAAAAGACATGTTTTTATTATTCTAAAATGTGTCTTCAACAACCGTGGCATATTCAGGAGATATTTACATACATACATTTAAATAAGGTTGTGTTCCGGAAATTGGGTAGCCAGGACTGCAGGATCATAGAAGAGATACCACAACCGCGATTAACTTGGCTGAGACAGATTTTAGTGTAAAGTTGCTAGCTTATCGCCTGAGAGAAATCCGGAAGACTAGTAGACTCATACGACATGACGGGAGGAGATGCAGCTGATGTATACTCATATTCTAGTGAAACATGAGGTATTAGCTCAGGACTAGGTGGAGTTATTTCAGCGTCAGAATATAGGTAACACTTTATGTTAGAGACACTGACGCCCATTATTCCCAAAAGGGATTGGACAGAGGTATACAAATCACACATCCAAATTTCACCAGGTAATTATTAAGGGATGAGCCTACAGCTGCCTTTCGGACATAAAAACATCGATTTAGAGACTGATAACGGGAAATTTTTTCCGAGTAATAAAGTAACGCTTATAGGTAAAACTTTATAAATTACTAAGTAATCGAATTCTGTCTCTAGGGACTTTGTTATCAGGGCAACTTTGTTACCGGTATAAAATGAGGTCCTGCATATAATTATTTTCTAAACCACACTCTAGGTATTGGTAGGTTTTCGTTTTTATAGAATTTAGAGCCATTTTACCAATGGTACGAGTATGCATTATCCACATCTTCCATGATAGTATGAAGGAAAAATAAAACAACAAGAAAAATTTTAAATGTTTAATAGGTATTTCACCTATATAAAATATTTAATAATTTTTACAATAACTATAAAACAAAATAAATAGTTTACAGTGCGAAAGCCCAACAAAGGCCTGATAATATTTACAAAGCCTATACATTCTCTATTATTTCTATTAAATTAAATTTAAATATGTACAATACAATGAATCAAAGTGTATTTTCTTAGTATGTACCTACATGCTTAAATATCTACTGATATGTAAGCTTGTGAAAGGTTCCTGTATCATTAATTTGTAAGTTATTATTATAGGAACTGTGAATTTCATCGAAACTTGCTAAGTACTTATTACTTTGGTTACTTATGTGATAAGTTTATACATTACTAAATATCCATCCAACTGTATGAATTGACATAAAGAACCACGAATTATTAGTCACACTTATCCTTTATATACCTAATAGGTAGGTACATTACTAAAATGTCACTCATTCCAAACATGTATAAAGATCATCATAACTACAGCTGTGAAACTTCACCTATAATAAGTATTAAGTACTCTAAGGTCACCAACCCGCCTGCCCAGCGTGGTAACTATGGGCAAATACCCCCCATGGCAGTCTTGTGGCGTGCCCTGGGGGAGGCCTACGTCCAGCAGTGGACTGCACTAGGCTGATGATGATGATGATGACTCTAAGGAATTGATTGATTTTGACTTCTATATTGATTTCTATATTGGTGGTATGCTTAACACAGGCTTAGATAAATATAAGCTGCATTTAATTATTTATCTTCCTTTTGACACTATAATAGTAGGCACAAAGATTTTAAATGAAGATTTTTTATGATAATATATTAGGTAAGGATTTCACATTCTGTTGAGGTAATAATTGGATACGCAAATCGTAAATACATAAAAGTAGAACTGCCTATAAATCACTGCTATGTAGCACCATAGAGGAAAAGATGTCATACTAACTGTTTCGATACACCATTAGACTTTGCGGTGTCTAACAATTCCAGTCCTTGACACTTAGATTCTATGAGTATAATGTATAGTAATGTACTACATTACTAATGTATTGTAACGTACAGTAATGCAAAAAGTCTAATGGTGCATCGAAACTGTTAGTATGACATTAGCACTCTGTCTACATCTTATTCCTGTATGGTAGAACCAATACTCATTTTACTTGAAAATAAAATAATTAAAACTCATATTATCATATAAGTACAGTTATAAGCTGCTTTTCGTGTAAAAGTTCTTGCCAATAAAATCAGACATGATCGAAATAGGTACGTAAACACGACACGTGTAATCTTGCAAATAATCAATCGTTTGTGCATCATAGCTATTTCCACTTTACGAGTAATATTAACGTTAATAACAACTTAAATATAATATTTACATTAATTTACAATGAAACTGAATTCTACTAAATATTTGCATAATTTATTGGAACATGTTTAGGAATTTATAGTAACATTATTTTAATGTCAACGATCGTGTTTTGTTAATTGTAAAGGCACATCGTTTGAGGCGGGCGGTTTCTGTTTGTACGGACTGGGGGACCTGGACTTAGGGTTCCGTTGTCTTCCACTGTCATCGTCACTTTCATCGTGCACGTTTATTTCTTCATCTGAATCGGAATGCGATTCGTAGCCTCGCGCCAGCTGGATAGATTGAGCTGCCAGCAGCGCTGCAGCCGCTGAATGTGGTACAAGAGCTTTAAAAGCGCTGTTTTCTAAGGCTGGGTGAGACTTAAACCCATCGAAATTCTGATGCGACAGCGCTTTCAGCGCGTTACTATCGAATTGTGCTTGATGGGTGAGGGCCTTCAGGGCGTTTGAGTCTTGATGCGAGAGTGCTTTGAAAGCACTGTTCTCGCCGCCCATCTGTGGGGTGTGGTAGGGACGCGCGGGGGACGAAGAACGCGAACGGGAGCGGGAGGGGGAATGGGGCAGGCGGTGCACGGGCGAGCCGCCACCGCGCTTCAAGAGGTTCATGCGCTGGTGGCGCCTCCACTTGGCTCGTCTGTTGGAAAACCAAACCTGTCAGTAACGGTAAATAGGCTTGATTAGTATTCAGTTCTCACTGTATTAACAAATATTCATTAATGTAAATAGATGCAAAATTATAGATCTGATTTGATTAAGTCGCTGGTTTTCTCGACGTAATTACGAATTGAGTTATAAATATGCGGAGAGGTGATAAAATTTATGATGTTGTTTGGTTACCTGTACTCTTGCTTCCGATAAAGATGTTTTGGATGCGAGGCGTTCGCGTGTTGATACACATGGGTAGTGGGATTTCTCGAATTCTTTTTCCAATTCTTCTAATTGATCAGGGCTAAATGTTGTTCGGTTTCTCCTGAATTTTGGTTGTTCACCGTCTAATGATCCCGAATCATCGCCATCAACATCTGAAATAACCAAAATACTATAAACCGAACGAAACAGACTTATGAACTTATTATTTAAAGTAAACTAATGCATTTAGTTGAAATATCATGCAGATATCTAATTTCAAAGAATAAAGTGTTAGTATTTTAAATTTCAAAGTTCTTCCACCGAAATCTGTAAGATATTTGATACTGTGCTCATAATTTCATCTACAATCCATTATGACTCACCAATAAGCCCCCTGCCCGAAGATAGGAATCCCTGTCCACCATCAGGATGCTGGATCCCAGAAGACGGTCCATGGACTCCAGGAGGCATGGGCAACGACCCTGGAGGCCAGACGCCTCCTCCACCGGCCCAGGGGAAAGCTCCATAAGGTGGCGGGGCAGCGTACAGGCCATACCCGGCGGCTCTGGCAAATTCTGCCGCTGCTCTTTCTGCCGCTCTATTCCGAAGTATTCTATTGATTGACGACACACTGGGTGCTGTTGCGTTCGTGCACACACCTGTGGACAATGATTTTACTTGAATACTTGCTTTGTCTGCATAATTATGTACTGAAATGGACAATGTTTTTTGAAAACAAGTTGTATATTGGAGCTTTCTGTTGTAACGTGTTTACCGATATCATTATGTTATAAAATAATACACTCTTCAAGATGGTTTTGTTAGGTAATTGGTAATTGTATGATATTACAGTATAAAATTGTTTTTTACTTATTGGAGCATTGTTGTTTTCTACGACACTATGTATTCTACTTCTCCATCTTCGTCTTACTTTCTAACCGTTATATGTTGTCTAAGGAGCAAAAAGCGAAATCTTTTTAAACTTATTTATTATTTAACCTGTCTATCAAGTAACTTGCAAGAAACCCAAGTAAATGTATAACTATGTAGTGCCTCACACAAATAGAACAATTATCATAAAATTATTCTCCATATTTTATTTCTTGCTGTAATTACAAAATGCGCGTGGAATGAGCGACTAGTGACGCGTTAAAACCGATGTGTCATTGGTCGTTCGAGACCTGCTGCTGATTGTAAGTCTGCGACCGCACATGACCGATACGAGTAAACTTGAGTAATATTATTATACAAATTTTCAACTTTTTCAGATTTTTAGAAATTGGTTTTACATTATGGAACTAGAGTCGTTACATACAACACACGGCTGTGTTCCTGAAAATGGGTAGCCAAAACTGCAAGATCATAAAGAACCACTAGGCTTATTCCGTATTGATAATGCGAATAATTTTATTTTGCTTGTTATGGCATTGGGTTCTACGAAAGATTAGGTGAAGTGTCGTATGCGCACGCTTTTTATATTTTTTTAGGTCTGAACTCAAGAAAGATGTACCGCATATACTGTCCATTTCTGATTTTTTAAACAAAGCTAACCATATAAAAATATCATTACAAGAAGAACTACTATATTTCGCAATCCTATGTATTCTATTTGATCTCGTACATTTTATACACTTTGACCAAATCTACTTAATATATCCGCGCTACCAATAGCTCGGTTCATCAGTTCACAGTCCACTAAGTGCGGCCATAGCCTAATGCGTGCAGGCATCGCGTGCGCAGACAGCCTTGCGAGACCCATCCCATGTAATTTTCAGGAAACACTTGGAGTAAGTGCCATAATTTAATCATAGCCTGTCCGTGGATAATTGTCGTAGAATTCGTTGCTGAGCTACTGAGCAACGCGCCCGACCGGCTCGCTAGCTATTATTTTGTTAATAACCGAGGATGTTGAGGGCTCTAGCGATTCTATGTGTGTATTTGTTTGAAGCATTTACGTATTAGTTTAATTATTTGATTTGAATAGTGGCTCATCGTTCTTTTTTGTATTCTATTGTTCCTTTACCCTGATTTCTAAATTATGGGAAAAATCGATCGTTTTGATTCTTTGGCTTCGAAATTATTAAAGTATACCTACATCCAATCTTCGTTTAATTTATTTATCTCTTATTTCATAAATTAATTGCACCAATCAGCATTCAATTAACTAGTTTCCTCCCTACTTTAATAAACTAATTTATCGCCACTAATATCGCATTACACAAAGCAATGCAATTTACCCGTATTTACTCAAAGTAGATCTATTCCGTTTATGCATTATTATTGAAACCACCATTTAGCATCTAGGTACTTTGGACAATTATATCCAGGAACAATAATTCTATGTAATTGCTTAATGGACGCTCTTTACGTGTAGGTAAACTCGAAGACATTTTCCTAGATGGGGCTAGTTATAGAGAATTATCGTTTTAAAATAAACCGCCCCATCAACTAGTGTCCTTTATAACGCACCAAGGTTTGACAAGCCATAATAATAAATATGTACAAACTCGAAGTCGGCAATTATTCGTAAAGATCATTTTAATGTGGTCACTGTTGGTAATGAACAGGCATTGTATAGAATATCAGCGCACGTCAAGGCGCTTCGTTCGCGCGTCAAATACAAAACGGCCTGTTATAATTTACTCAAAACACAAAGCCTTATAAAGTATAATGGTAATGAACAGTTGCGCGGCTTCACTTATTGTTAGCATGTCGAAAGCACAAAAAGTCACTACACACGATTTGTTGGGCTCATAATCGACGCCCAGAGTCAGTAGAAATGCTGTAGTATGATACACATGAAAAGTTCGATCCGGCCATGAATACCTCTAATGGTGACCAGTCATCACTTAAAGAGACGGAGATCTTTAATTATATTGGGAGCATAGCATTGTAAAAAGAAAAAACCGTTGAAAATCTGTTAACGTTTTGTGAGAGCTCAGCGATGCGTTCTCCTCGCTTCTAATCTCGTTGGTTCATACTATTTAGGCGGCAAAAACTGTCTATGATCTTTAACAGGACAGTTAAATTGGTTTTTGTTTAGTAACAAGTCGATTGTGGTAACAAAAACTTTGATCGACAAATCGATTTTGCGATTGAAATAAGCTTTGCCTTTAGATTATAGCCGGTGTGGAAACAAATCGCGTTAGAGTTGTCAATGTATCGATATTATGTAAAGGTGGGAAACCGTATCGTTCGCAATTTAATTTGTATCGTTAATAAAAGTAATTACTACGATCAGTGGTCAATTCATTATTTGTTTAAAAAGAGATCATTATCCGTCAACAGGTTTGAGGGGGGATTCGATATCTATAATTGTTCTTTTAATGATTTGGGATCGAAGCGGTCCCTAGATGCCTAGTCATGGCCATGCAATTTGTCTAAAGTCGTTTAATCATGATTAGTCACAATAGAGCCCGCTCTTACTAAAAGGTTTAGATGTTTTCAATGGAAGGAGCTGGTTGTGCAGGTGATTACGATCTAGATTCTTGGTTCTTTGAACTTTAAACTTCTTCTGTTAGCCGGTGACCGAACATCAAATTTGATTATGGCAAGAGATTTATTGAATCAATCAACTGTTTTATTTTATAGACGGTTAAGAAAAATATTTGTGTGAATGCAAAAAGTAGTCTTGTGGCTCAGAAAGTTTAAAAACTAACTTCAGTCAGATCAAGATAAAAAATTGTGACGAAAGTACAATCACACGAGTAAACATAACTGAGCCTGCAGATTCCTCGCTGCTTGCCAAAAGGTGTAAAGTACCAGCAATATTGTTCCTATAATGCTAGGCCTAGAAGCACTTTGGAAAAATTTGTTTGGGCATTATATATTTTTTCTAGGCTTGATATTGAAGTTAAGTCGTAGTACATACCTACGCCAACCTAAGTCTTAAATCTAAATTATATATCAACTTAAAGCTTCCTTTTTAAGGGTCAAAAGCATCAATTTTAACTTTGCAGTTGCACCATCCTAAAGCGTACCGCTAGGTTATCTTTAGTTAGTAGTAAAAGGTAGCAAAATGGCTGAACTCCATTGTAATAAAATTCTGGTCTATTTAAAAAAGGTCTGTATAGCTCAATAAAATCACACTTTCCCACGGGATCCAAACAAAAGGCAAATTGGTATAAAATGCACTTGTCTCCGTATCGGCGATGTTTACTCCGCCTGCCTAAAAGCGTGGCATGTCGCCGATAAGGCACTCCGGCGCCGTCTGCCGTTGCCTCTTTAATCGGGTTAATTTATCGATAATTGACGGAAAACCTTTTTGTTTGTATTGCCGGGAAGTAACAGTAATTGTCACGCCTTTGAAGATTTACGTCCGTTTCTAAATTGAGACATTAACAGTCCGATCTCGTGCCTAATGGTTTGGAATGAATCTGTTTTATTTGTTTTACTTATACCGGTCTCCAGCGTTTGTTCGGACACGTCGACCCACGACGGATACTCGGGCTGATTTAATCGCTTTAATTAGGTGGGGACTAGAATTTTTTGGCGATTTTTATTGGTCTACTAATTGTAGTTATGCCGTTTAATCAACCATAAAATTATTCATCAATATTAAGTTGTGTAGCGGTAATTTAATGGCGAATACACAAATTTTTATGTTGACAGATATTTAATATAGATTGTTTTTAACATCATTATTTTGTGGTTAACGTCTACAGTTTGAGCTTAAAGTCTGGTAGAGTAGTCTGTGTATGTTTGTTTGTTACAGTTTCACTCCAGCGCATTGACGTATTAAAATCACGTCTTTAGGACAAGTAGAACCAGTTAACGAATGAGTGGCGTCACGTCGTCTAAATGAATTATTGTTGGCTTTATGGGGAACATAAAACGATGAGATCGGAGGCAATCAAGCGGCACCCGCAGCGTACACCAACTCCGTACCCTGCACCTCGTTTACAAGTATACTAAACTTTCAGTATAAATCATTCATTTGAGTAGTTGCCGGTTGTACCTAAAAAGGTGTTCGCCACTGCAGGGGGCCTCGTACCAACCGTAGCGCTAAACGCCTACACCACGCTCCTGCTTTTCTACCTATTTCAATTAGCACTGAATGGGCAAAGTAACACGTAGACTAAGTTGTACCAAAGCGCTATTCCGTATTCTCTGAACGAGAATCTGTTGCCTAGCACTGCTAGGGAAAAGTTGAATCAAATTTTTACTGTATATCGTGCACCATCACTATTTGAGAGATTTGGGAGTCGGCAAAAGGAGAGTTCTAAGTTTTGGACCAGTTTAAATGAAGTTAAGATAGCTAAACGAGTACTGATTACATTTTCAGCTCCTCAGGCGTCACTATTCGGAAGTTCAAATCTCTTTCTATACCCTCCGCTAGATGATCACGAACACAAGACACTACTTGCAACCATAAATACATAGCTGCTAATCCGAAAACCAATTAAAATTTTAATCGACATATGTTCGCCAACACCCGTGGCATCATCAGGATTAGTTTTCCATGTTAGTTCTATCTACCGAACCAACTAACTAACAACTAAAACCAATGTATTGCAAATCATTTTTATACCCTCAATCAACATAAAAAAAATAAATGTTAATACCTACATATTAGTTTAGAAAAGTTATAATAATATTAAATATATATAAAAAAAGACCATATATGTATTAATATTGACTTTGACATTGACAGATTAAACTGGGCTAGTGGTGGGTTTTTCAGACAGCGTCTGCAACATGTAGAACTCACTCCTGCCAACATGTTCGGCTAGGATTACCATTTCGCTGAATAATCGTTAAATGGACATCACACTTCAACTGGTATAAGAAACACAGGTAGATAATTTTTCTGCATCTGATCAACTTTAGGGACATAACCAAAATGTGGTTGAGGACTGCTGGCAATTTGAACACAGCGGTAAAGGTCATCCACGTTTGGGTGGAAAGAATCAACCGGTATTGTTACATCAGGTTTCCGGTATATGGATATAGTGCACAATTTAAATGCTTGGTATTAATGTTCCTGTGTGTTTCAGTACATGTAATACCAACATGCCCAAAATTGAAGAAGAAGTTAATAATAGCATAAATGGATTTAACTATATCAAGATTAGACAATTTTGCTGTATACCGGAAACCTACCCATACAGTCACAAACCGGTTGTCATTACTTATAAGTCTATGATTAGACTGGTATATTCGTGCAAATTGCCCTAATACACAATTAATTTATAATCTGGTCAATAAAAAGGAAAACATTTTGGTTAAACAAATGATTGATCAGATTCAAAACCATACACTGGAGTTTCGGCTAAATTATTAAAAAAAGAAGAGCGTTTAGTTCTAAGTTTTGGAACCAGGTGTTTGAAATGAAGTTAAGATATTGGTTCCTTTTAGAAATGGTAATCCTTATACGTAAGGGGTTTTGGTTAAAGGCGTCTGTCTATTTTCGCCTATCAAAAGATTTTTTAGCCCATGCAAAATGTCTCTAGAGGATGATACATTAGGGCTTATCTACATTAATATGTTAAACAAATGATTACATTAGATTCATGGGGATCAGGGTCCAATCAATTTATGCATCATTTATATCGTGCACCAATGAATATGATTAGATTAGGTTACGTATAAACGCTACACGCGTCCATAGCGTAGAATACGTAGACTTTAACTCAGCAGTCATAATAGGTACTGGTTATTTTAATAATAATGGCTATTGGAGGTTCGCTATTAGGAATATTTAAACTTTAGATGAAACGAAAGAGGTGTGTAGTAAATGGAAATCGGTAAAATCTCTGTTCACCCTTCTGGGAAAGAGGCATGATTTATGCATAGGCATATGTATTAGGTATACAGTGCATTAGGACGGTTGCGCATTCAGTTCAAATTACTAACAATTCCAAAAGTTAACTCTACATCAAAATATATAAGTAATATGCTTATTTATTTACGATACCCTTTCGGGCCTTAAATTCCGTGACCTGCGCCTAAGCCGTGACATCGCTGGGAACCAATATCTATAAATGTATTGATTTAATCGAAACAAGCAACGGCCGATTCAACAAATTGCAGTGAAAAAAAGTTTCTGAAAAAGTAGGTTACATGATGTCCAAAAATATTACATAAAACTTAAGTTTGGTTCATTATTCTTGGTTTTACTAAAACGGATCCTAGACTATTTTCTACTTCAAATAGTATTTGCAAAAGGTGAAAAGAGATTAGGAATTTAATTAAAGATTCTGAATTATTTTTGGTCGAGGTAACTACTCTGTGTCTGCACTTTCAGCAGTAGGTATTTTACAAAATCTTGACTGGTACCTATATCCACTAACGTTTTATCAAATATTTAGTAGAAAAATTTATCAATGGTATGAAAAAAAAACAATCTAAAACCTTACCAAAAAAAAAGAAACCGACAAAAGAAAATACAAAAGAATGCACATTACATCGGCCAAAACATCATTCCACCGTCATCGGTGTTGCTAATTAATCGGCGCCACATTACATCCTATACCACGGACCTTAAGAATGCAATTAATCAAAAATGGTCAGTAGCTAGAGCTGGCCGTAACGCCTCGTAACCCGATATCGATTTAGTCGATAACTTACGCAAGGCATTGTCTGAAACTGCCCCGTCATGGCTGACAAAGGCGGCAGTAGGCACCTTATTAAAATTTGGACGGTTTCGATGAGCTGCTCTGTTTTGATAACTTCGCCCTTGAAGTCATGAGATGCCACTTGACGGATACCTATTGTGTGACGCGTCTGTAAATATTGGATCGCGGTAAATTGGGTGTTTCGGTGCGTTTGATGGAAATCAAAGGCTTCCAAACGTTATTGGGGACAATAACATAGTTTATTTTTTATTTGGTGTAAATGATTTTTTATATTTATCACGTCATTTAAATACGCACCCAAGTAAATAATTAGGATGTGTTATATTAGGTGGTTCTAGTAAATATTAAAGTAGATATTTAAGCTCAAGTTTATAAAAGGTTTTGATATCTGAAAGTTTCTAAAAACAAACCTCTTGCTGTCAATTGTTACAAAAAGTCTGTTCACCGGAATGTCATATGTTTTCATCAATCTAAAAACTGCCAAAACCAATCAATAACAATACTATAGCTGTCGAAAGTATGTCGCATTCTCTGTCGCAGTACAGTTATGAAATAATATTAATAACATACAAGATGGGCTGCGTTTCATAAGCGCGGAGAATCAGACACGCGCCCTGTGAAAGGCGTAGCATTGTGACCAGATCATTCTGTTATAAATTTGATTAAAATTCAATTACTCGTGTTTTGAACTGCCCATTAATAGGACGGGAAGATATACATATTTCATTTCTAATATAATATAATATATAATTGACCCGGTAGCTCAGTGGTTAGAGCGGCTGGCACGGTATGCAGTGGTCGTGGGTTCGATTCTCACTCGAGTGAAGAATTTTTTCCATTTATTTACCTTCCATTTTGAAACTGGTATGACATACAATCTGTAAGATTTATTCTCATCGTATTTATTGTCTGTGCTTGTGTCTGAGCTGAAGATACTAGAATACATCAGCTGCATCTCCTTCCCTACCACAAAAGTCGACTAAGGAACTAGCTAGTGACTTGTCACTGATCATTAACAACTGACCGCGCTATGATTAATGTTGCTGTAAGGATCTCCTTCAATTTGAGCCGTGTGAATATGCATGTTAAAAAATATATTTTTATTGGTTTTCTTAAAAAATATTGTGTTAATATGTTTTAATTAAGTCAGTACATAATTGCACTTAGCATAAATCAACACATATCAGCCTGAAATAATCAGCGATTAATTGCGATTACTGTTGCACATTAATTTCGATCACAAGTCAATAAAATTAGGAATGCTGTCTTAAAACACATCTCATTCGATTTCCGGAGGCTTAGGTTCACAATTAATTGATGGATAATATGTAAATTCTTTATCGTCGTTAAATTTGTCAGACCTCGATGGTCGTAATATGAGTGATAAAATGTGTGATAAACACTTTAATGTACGTACAAAACTTTTTGATTATATAATTTAACCTTATCCTTTTAAAGTAAACCACTTGATAAACAATTTAATGTAAACACTTTAATGTACAAAACTTTTAGATTATATAATTTAGGCTTATCCTATTAAAGTAAACTACTTATGGGAAAAATTTAAATTTAAAATTTAAAAAACCCCGACCCAAAAAAAGTACAATTATTATGACAAAATGTTTAAAATGCTAAACCCTATAAAAAGAAAAAAATAACTTTTAACACTACGTAAATCACTATGGGTGCGCCCACCACCGGGCCCTACACCACTGACCCTCGGATCTGATAACTCATAACTGCGAAAACAGGCACTTGCACTAACTACAATCGCCACGAGAAACCATAGTGAATGTTTGAACTTCCGAATTGTAACGCCTAATACAATTTCATTTATAAAACACTACGTAAGTACCAACTAAAGCATGGCAGACTATCTACTCGGGACTTTGTGCCACCTTTATGTCGGAGGCATAACCGCTAATTTGAAACTGCAAATAGTTATCTTGGCCTGCTGTTGACCGTACGTATGAAATTTTTTATTAAATTTTGTCGTTTACTAAAAGGTAGACCAGGGTTACGTCTCCTACCTTCGAGCCCTATCATCAGACCAGCTCAGAGGTTCCAGATTTTCAGCATCAGGGCCTCGTCAATTAGAAATATAAAGAGAACTAGTTAAGACAAATCCAACGAGCCCAAACTCGATGGGTTTACTAAAAGGCAGTCCAGGGTTACGTCTCCTATCTTCGAGCCCTAACAGCAGACAAGCTCAGTGGTTCCAGAAGACATTAGTGTTTCAAATGTCAGATCCCACATATGCTTGCAAGCAAACTGAGCGTATAACATTCCTATAACACCTAACAAACGACCTGATGACCTTGAAGACCTGAACTGATTTCCACCAAACATAGCTAAGAACACTCTCGACTGATATACCTTTCAAACAAAAAAAAAACGCATTAAAATCTGATCATCCGTTTGGGAGCTACGATGCCACAGACAGACACATACACACACACACACACACACACACACACACAAACACACACGTCAAACTTATAACACCCCGTCGTTTTTGCGTCGGGGGTTAAAAATTAGAAGGTAAAACTATTAGTAATTTAGGTAGACACCAAAGACAACAATTTTACTTCATGTACACTTATAAAATAAATAATAATGACATCGTTATACTGCCATATAATTTAAAAATATAAAAAACGAAAATCTAAGTTAATCTTGCTTTCTTGAAATAAACAGAAAGCGCCTTCATATTTGCTAATTCTCGTTTTTACCTAAACCTAGTTTGACGCATGTTCTGCTCATAACAATATTATGTAACCAATTTGATACTTGATTGAACATTTAACAGTCACCATTATTATTCAATAATTTCATCACATCCCAAATTGAAATGTTTCCCACAATATATCGTTTTTAGTGTAGTGAGATTATATTTCCTATATTTTATAGTTGTTGGGGCTCCCTCGTCAGCAGGTGGTCCGCCGTCAACTCTTTTTGATAACCCGAACCGCGTTCTAGTGAAATCAATCATATTATACTTCGGCTCCGTGATCTTTGTATTATACTCGAACACACTACATCTCCCGTCTCGTCATGCCACGTCATAAAACGAACAAAGACCGCCAATGACACGAAAATGCAACCGCAAAATGTGTGTAACTGTATTTTTAAATATGGAATTTATTTAAATACTCTCGCATTTACGACAAATATGTGAGCATTTAGGCGAAACAAGCGGCCTGGGATCGCGTGCAATTTTCGCATACAACAACAGAGGCATGGGCGCGCTCGACCAATTATTTTAAACACATTTCAACAAATGACGATAATGTCAGCCAGCCGCGGAGATAAGAACAAAAAATATTAAAATAAATGCGTTCAGTGAACAATTGTTCGACTCTTTGTTGGTAAGAACATGTACTGCGGGAGCAATTTCCATTCTAAATTACTAGACTACCACGCGATGTTTTTCTGCAATTAAGATGACTTCGTTCGCACCCTTTCGAAGATAATAAACTGTAAATATATCTCAGTTTATTATTCACATTTAAATAACAACATCGTTCTATAGTACGTTTTAATTGAATCTTTATATACGATACCTTATAGTGTTAATATTATTGCGTTGAAATATAATTTTACTGTGAATGGTAGATGCCCTTAAAATAAACTTATAAAGTAGATATTAAATATCCTGCTCTTGGTTGTAACAGTGCCTCCTGCGGATTTAAATTACTATGAACGGATTTTAACAACTCAGTTTAGCACAGTGTTCCCATCAAGTGTTATCGTCAGCTAATCCGGTCGCTGGTGATATCGTAAACCAGGTTCAGCGCAAACCAGTTTGATGACGATTGCATGCTTACAAGAAAATACTGGGGACAGTTCATTACAAATTAGAGCCTTGAATGGCTGTTGATTGCTAGGCGATTCTCCGTTTTAATTCTGATAGACAAGGGCTATTATGGTTGATATAGTTTGAACAGCCTGTGTAGCTTTTAGCCTGATGTTTCGAGTCACGCATAAGCATGAGAGGTGTCGCCGCGCGAGACAATTATCGCAATTGGCTCGTTTGCCTCTACTACCTCAAGGTAAGGACGCCCCTTGTACTTACCTACGGTAATATTTACCTGTCAATAATAGTTTAAGAACAGGAACTAGAGTAGGATATATTTTCTAAGAATTCAACATTTATGTGACTTAAAACCGGCATGATGATAGTCCGAAAGCTTTATCATCAACAGTCATAAGATGCTAGAGAAATAAGTGAACCAACTAAAAATTTAGTATGTTTACATCTTTCTATAGCAGAAGCAGTGTACCCAAAACATAACTTTCGACACCTCACCACATTAGACGAAAACAAAAAAATCGTTAACCGCACAGCCATTGTTCCACGCATAGACCAAACTTAACCAAACCCACGTCTAGGGTTACCACATATCCGCTACTGGTAATCCAGTAGCTACCATTTACGAAACTATTAGAACATAATTCGTTGCACTTGAGAGGTTTTACTGACCCCCAAAAACAGTATTTGACACTAAATAACTAAAGTTCATTAGCTAAATCCCGTAATTGGATATTTTTGGTAAGCGTAGGTAACTTGACATCCTTATTAGAAGACATAGAGAATGATACCTTGTTGTTAGGGAATAAGATTCTTATGCTATCCGATAAATACATTACCTAATAGGTAATGTCGGTGACCCTGGATTAGTGAGCATGCTTAATTTACTTAACTTTTTCTACTAGCTGCCTGAAAATACTGCTGATCTATTATACATATAGTGTTATGCATTATATTAACTACAAAATGTCTTCATTACAAAGCTAAATATGAAAAGAATCAAGCTCTTCCTCAATTGAATTTCAAATAGTTGGGGAAGCCTATGTTTGGGGGCTGGAGGCCAGGTAGTGGACTTAAATGGCTGAAATTATAACCAAACATCTTAATAAACATTAGCTGAATGAAAGTATAGGTCTTATTAAGCACATCTACACAAAATTCCACACCCGATTTATTGAAAGATTCACATAAAAATAAAATATTCACGATTTTGGTCAACACTAACTTACTTTTAAAAATCTATAAATTAACTACTTTTTATGTTATTGTTTGTACATGAAAATCAAAATATTGAGTACCTACCTAGTAGTGAACGCCCGGGACTGCATTCACGCGGACTGTAGTAATAACAAAATGTCGAAAATTTTCGGGATAAAAAGTAACCCCAGTCCTTTTTTTAGGCTCTAAGGCTCTCTGTATACTTATGTATTTCATACCAATCAGTAGTTTTGGCGTGAAAGCCGGATAGACAGACAGGCCAAGTTATATTTACCTTTATAATATTAGTAAGGATTTACATCGATATTGAGAGTAAAAAGCCTCAGGTATCCAATACTCATTACTCACAATACAATAATTACAATAATTCGAGCACGACCCGAATAAGGACTTGCTACGTGACTCGTGCACCTGTATTACACTAAATGATCTTATTTTTAACGAAAAATCTTTATGTACATGTAATGTCTAGACTGAAGCACTTATCTGCTTTCTCTATGAAACATTTAGCAGATATAACAGCGTGCTTTAACGTGTGTGTAACCGGAGATTACCTACTCGGTGACGCAGCGGTATATTCAGGATGCAAAGTCAAACAGCGTACTCGCTATGTATGGAACTATTTATTTATCACTTCTACAGTTGAGGTGTCTACACTTCAAGTGTCTACAACGGATCAATACCAAACTAACTACATAGTTAGATGCCGTAACTACATAGTTAGGTCCGTTTCATAGAATAACACCTATGCCTGATTTCGGAATTAACATTTTTTGTATGCAGTCACACAGATAATATAGTCATACACATAGTAACTAGCGCCATCATCCAAAGAAACTATTCGGTGAAACGCACCCTAGTAGATTGTACGAACTTTGTATGCATTTATTTTGTAAATTTGTCTGTATTTATTGTAATGTTTTGTGTACAATAAACAATAAAGAATAAGAATAAGAACTTTACAGGCGGCGAAGTCAAATGAAGTCAAAAGATTATTAATAATTTCTGATATCATTATTAGCAAACCATATACAAGCTACAATTACGATCCAGTAAACGGCTCCTGGGGATTACGATCCCAAACTACATGCATATAGACCAAGAATAGCTAATAATAATAAACTTCTACGGATATTTATCGTCTCAATAATGTAAATCAACTCAAAGTTGAAGCACAACACGCCCACAAACCAGTAATTATATTTAGTTATTTCAGTTTTAATTTAAGTATTAAAATATTATCTTGAATTACTAAATAGAGAGATATCTCTATCCAATCATTAATTAGGTAATCTGACTATAAAAATATACATTAATTTAATTGATTATCATCTTATCAATGATGTTTTACATCTGGGCATGGTTACGCTAATCGTTTCTAAGATCTCCTTCAAGATCGTGAAGTTCTTGCAGTATGAGTATTTTGGGAACACAGCTATGAGCAATATACGTATGCAGATATATAGAGACGAGTATGTTTACTTTGTTGAAAAGTAACACTCAGGCTATTTGCAGTAGGCACGGAGGCCATTTGCAGTAGTTTTCAGCATAACGCACGATCTTCCACGCCAACATCGACTGCGCCTCGTGACCGCTCGCGGGCGGCTCGCTCAAAACCCGTGTGCAAAGGTTATATGATTATTCTAAGCCGTACATACCTATAATATGATTAATCATTGTATGTAAAGGTCATTCATTTATATTATTTTGCAATATTATAAATTTTATAATGTTGCAAAATGTGACGCTA
Source organism: Carposina sasakii (assembly GCA_014607495.2). Lineage (NCBI taxonomy): Eukaryota > Metazoa > Arthropoda > Insecta > Lepidoptera > Carposinidae > Carposina > Carposina sasakii. The sequence continues at coordinate 8,981,993 of CP053154.1, forward strand.
AATAGAATAACAAACGTTGTTATTGAACTTTAAATCTCCATTGAAAAATACTCTGCGCGACTTTAGTTTTTTATACTCAGTGATAATATGGTCGATTCCGGCGTCACACTTAAACCTAAACGTAAAATTAGTCCTACCTATCCTTTTCTTTCTCAGCCATTTATGCTAACAACGGAGAGAGATAGACCTGACTAAGATTAAGTACCTATAGGTTCAAGTGTGACTGCCGGAATCGACCCTAATATTAATTAAAATGCACGATATACACCAGTAGCTGCTCTTATGTTTTTGAAAGATAAATAAAACCCTACATGTAACTTGTTTTGACTGTATAGTTTATATTTTAAGAAAATGAATTGAGTTTACCAGACACTTGTTTTTGTTTAAAAATATAACGGTGCAGTCATATTTAGCGAACTTTAGGTAGCCCGCGCAAGTAATAATACACGTGTAATGGTAGAGTGCGTTTCACCAAATAGTTCAATTGAATGATGGCGCTAGTTAATATGCTTATGACTATATTATCGGTAACGGATTATAATTATGGAGAAGTGTTTTTATCTTAGTCAAGATATTATACAGGGTGTAACAAAAAGGGTATGTTAAGCGAGAAGCTACGTAAATAGCCCACTGTAAAGAACCTATCCACAAAATTTGAGACTCGAAATCACATGTTTATTTTTCAAGATTGTATGAAAATTCCTGAGATATAAAAAATTCTCCATACAATCTTGAAAAATAAACATGTGATTTCGAGTCTCAAATTTTGTGGATAGGTTCTTTACAGTGGGCTATTTACGTAGCTTCTCGCTTAACATACCCTTTTTGTTACACCCTGTTAATTATAAAATTATTAATAAAGAAATGGAAAAAATTCTTCACCCGGGTGGGAATCGAACCCTGGTAAGAGCACTGGCACGGAATGCAGAGGTCGTGGGTTTCTTTATTAATAATTTTATAATATGTTATCGGTGTTACTGCATATAAAAAATGTTAGTTCTGAAATCAGGCATAGGAGTTACTCTATGAAACGGACTCAAATTGATCGTGTGGTGTCGGCAGAGTAGAATAGCACCCTATGTCTGCCCGTGAGTATTGTAAGAAGCAATTAAAAATTTCCGGGAGGTGGGCAGCAGCAATCATCCGCAGGCCTATTTTCTAACTTGCGATTGGTTGGCATTCGGTCACTAAATGTCGAAAGATGAATACGCGACTTTTTCAAAAAATCCTATATGGTAATCTATCGGTATGGGGCAATGACTTTTTAATCTAGTAGAATTATACCAAATGTCATATTTGACATCGACTATTTAGTGATTGTGACTGGTTACAAAAAACAAAATCAGTCTGCCGAATACCGTCCGAATATCATACTGCGTTTACCAACCCGCCTGTCCAGCGTAGTGACTATGGGCAAAAACCCCCCTATAGCAGTAGCCTGGTGGCGTGAGGTATACGTCCAGCAGTGGACTGCAATAGGCTTATGTCTAATGGTAATTAATAAAAACAACAGGACTGGCACTGTTGGTAAATACCATGTTCCGCTTTGCCGAACGTCCTGGTTTCAAATTTAATTATAGAGGTAAACATTGATGTGGGAATTATAAGTTTATTTTCGAGTGAATTGAATACAATATGTGAAAGAGTAGGTATATGTTTATATCTAGATGAGAAGTAGTAACAGCTGATAGGCATACCTAAATGGGAGAAAAATACATAACGCGCCGAGCTAAAGTTATTGGGAGCAGGAAGATATCCGAGTTATATTTTTTTTAGTTCTAAATAGTTAAGGATGCCTACCTTCTGATATGAGCCGTTCCCGAATCTCCCAGGCGAAGATAGTTGGGTTTTCTCTCTTGTACTGTTCTATTTTGGAGACCACTGCAGGAGTGGCCACTTTGGGCTTGCTGCCTCCGATCAGACCTGGCGGCCGAAGGGTACCTGTCAAAATTGTAGTTTAAATAAACATCAAATGCGTTAACACCTTTTATCTACATGCAATAATGTGTTAGCTTTTGGTAGAGTTTCATGTGATATTAATATTCTCTTTGAATGGTGTAATACACTTATAATTAGCACATACATCAAATTTTGTGTTGTAAGTATATTTATTGTTGCTCTTAATGTATGTACTGAAAGTGTGTCTAAATAAATTATAATAAAAATGTAACGGATCGCTGTCTGTACATGGAAGATATATAAGAAAAAATATTATAGAATACCTTTATCAACGCAATAGTACCCAAAACAATGATTTTTGGAATTTTTGTTTGTTTGTTGGTTTGTCTGTTTGTCGGTTTGTCTGTCTGTCTGTGCGTTTGTGCACGCTATATAATCTCAGAAACGGCTGAACCGATTTTGATGCAGTTTTCAGGAATATATTGTGACAGGTCCCACTTAACATTATAGGCTACTTTTTATCCCGGGAAAATGTTTTTATCCCGGATAATTTCGACATTTTGTTTTTTTTCTGTAGTCCACGCGGACGGAGTCGCGGGCGTCCACTAGTAAATAAATAAATATAACTGCGTACCCTTATTATATTTTTAATTTCCAATCTATCTATCTATACATATAATAAAAATGTAACGGATCGCTGTCTGTACATAGAAGATATATGAGAAAAAATATTATAGAAGACCTTTATTAACGCAATAGTACCCAAAAAAAATTTTTTTTGTTAAATTTTTGTCTGTGCGTTTGTGCACGCTAATCTCAGAAACGGCTGAACCGATTTTGATGCATTTTTCAGTAATATATTGAGACAGGTCCCACTTAACATATACCTAGGCTACTTTTTATCCCGGAAAAATGTTTTAATCCCGGATAATTTCGACATTTTGTTCTTTCTGTAGTCCACGCGGACGGAGTCGCTGGCGTCCACTAGTTTGTAATATTTGTTACTTGGATGAATTAAATATTTGGTACAGACAATGAAGAGCACCTGCATCCGTAGTTAGAAAAAAAACTATTTTATTATTATACTTTAATACAATTATAAAATTAAAACCTCAAATAAAAATACCATCAATAGCTCCATGTTACCGATTGAAGCAGTTTTATTGACTAACATACGTGAGTTCATTCAAGACACTTGTGCAGAACCAATTGTCATTAATTACAAACTTATACCAACACTCATAATGTCATTTATTCCATAGCAGTAATGGTCAAAATGCTCTTTCAGAAATATCGTTTTAAACTTGCACACGTCGTATTTAAAAGGACGGTGGACGCATACACGTGTGCACGAAAAAATTGATAATCGAGTATGACAGAGAAGAATATTAATGAATAATCCAAATTGGTATTAATTACAGAATCATTGACATGGACTTAAGTGAAGTTTGTAGTGCGAGATATGAATGTTTAATACATTTGAGGTCTCGCTTGTTTTGCCGACGGCAACGGACCGGCTCTAAGGAATCGACTTAACAACGCTCTGTTGAAAAAACTCGCAATGATTTAATAAATACTTAATAATGTATAACCTTTTATTTGCAATTAGATGTGGTAAGGTTTTTGCATAATATAGTTTGTTTCGATAATAGTTAAAATCGTTTCTTAAATTAAAAGACAGGTACAGGACAGTAGTACTTAGACAGGTAAAATATTGCAAATAACAAACGTCCTTTAGATAACCAGGTAGGTAATGTAATTACCGTCGTAAGAGCATAAAAATATAATAAGTTTGATAGTAAAAGAGATCTTTTTACAAAAAATCAATTTATTCCCATGCCTAAATCCGTTAGATAATGGCCAAATATTCAGTAGGTACAGAACAATTGCGGCATTCCAACGCCCGTCGGCGTGCGCGCTGCGGTTCGCGAGCGTTTTTGCTGCGTCCGTGTCCCCCATGCCGATAACTCACTGAATAATTCAACACATTATTGATTATATTCGCATTTTAGTCAACGCCATTCACGATAAATTCATACGGGTCTTTATGTCTTGATAAAAGTAAAGGTTACCGCCGAAAATGGTGATGTAGGCAAGAAAATAATTGCTCCAGTCTTACATGTTGCTGTGACTCATTGCCATAATAAGGTGTTTGAAAGATTCATCTGAATATTGTTTTGGTCGCTAATGGTTTTTGTCTGTTTTCTCGGTGAGAAACTAAGGGGTGGAATGTTGGTTGGTGATTTTATATAAAAATTGCATCAATAAATAATATCCTTATTTTAAACATTTAAGAGTAAACTGGCTTTGAAGCTTAGAGTTATTTTTTCTATAATACCTATTGTAATTAATTATATAATACGTTACTTTTAATTTTCTACTAGAGTTAATAAAGATTTTCTGAAAGAAAAATCATCCACAACTTAAAAAAAAACACGTTAAGTACTCTTAATTAGTCGTTATGTAGACACGTATAATTAGGAAGTTCTCAACCTAGATAGGTATATAAAAGAGTTATTTGTAATAAACTTAGGTGGGCATATCTAAACATATAATATAACCTTAAGCGTCGTATGTTAAAGAAGTGGCGTGTTAGAAAACTGTTAGAACCGAACGCCTATTCGTGTAATTATTTCGGCATAGATTTAGTACATTGCGATTATATTCATAAGTTTATTATTATGCTAATGAAAAGAGAGAAAAATTACTCATTTTGTAGTTAACTGTTGAAATAAGGGCAATTATTTTTTGCGTTATTTCGTAGCAAAACATACACAATTAGGAAAAAATTAATTTGAATTTCAATTTGAGTAACCTACAATAACCTACATATGACTATAGGTAAGTAAGTACTTATGAGTGTGGATAAAACTATAAGTCATAAAACGACTTTATTCTAAAGATAAAAGAAAAAAAATTAGTATAATAACACATTAGCTTACAACTTGTATTAGGCAGACCACGGAAACGACCAAAATATTTTTATTTCCCGATAAACCAATAATGATTTCTCCTTAACAGTAAACATGTGTTCATGTATTTTTTTTTTTTGCGATAAATGCTAACAATGACAATATGCTATTTCAGACTAGATTTTCTCCTGTTTGATACCGCGGCTACACTAGGGGACAAATTGCACAACATGATCCACAATATGGCGCTCATCAACAACGTAAAAGAGTCTCTATTAGATACAAGCTCTGCGCTCGCTCTCAAGCAACGTGTCCCGCGTCACGTAAAATTTGGCGGGACACTGGACGTTGCATTAACACGAAGTAAATTGCGTGTTGCGCGTCATGTTATGAGGCATATCATCCCTAGTGTATCCGAGGCTTTATTTTGTTGAGCCACCCAAACATACACTGGTAACATACTCTCGCATTACATAACTTGTAGTGATGGTACATAACTTTACAGTCATTACGAGTATAAATTCAAAATTTTGTAAAAATTACTCAACGCTAGGTTTTTCCAACTATATAAGGTGTAAAGAGAGAACAATATTTTTTTAATACCTGGTATTCTTTATAAAGTTACGATCATTTTCTTCTATGGAACCAATATTAAAAAAATTCTGTCATTTTATTGCAAGCAATGTATTTGTCGTGGCCATATTGTAAAATTGATCATTTCATGAAATGGTCGAGCATTTCATGAAGTGGTCGCATTTCATGAAGTGGCCAATTCAATTTGAATCGTTAAATCGTCTACATTTCACGATTTTGTCATCCACGTTTGGCCAAATCGTATTAACAGGATGTCCATAAAATCCGAATGTGGTAAGAGCTTATATAAATAATATATACCGTACACCATATATAAGTATACCCTATTATTTATGTGATATTTTCACTATAAAAGACTTTACAAAAGCGATTCGCATCTGGCACATCGCCGGACGCTGCCTGGGCACGCTCGCTCCGCTCGCTCGGCTCGTGCGTCATTTGTCATAGTCTAACCTAACCTAACCTATCGTAATCTAATGTTTAACAATATTATTATAAACCACCATTAAGTCTAATATACATTATACAATATAACACACTATCCGTGAACTTCTTCTGCATAGTACCCTAAATTTGTTTTTAACCTAAAAAGAAAAATCATCTTCACACATAAATGATCGGGCGTTTAGTTGCCCATATCGAGAAACGATTTTTATCATCATTCTGCCCAAACCATATCATGATGTAATAGACAGTTGAACTTTTCATGAAATCATTTCATAAAATGCTCGCAATGATCAATTCTACGATATGGCCACGACATATTCGTTTGATGTGCAAAGTACCTACAAATGTACCTAGAAACTAACATTATAACATTTTGACATGGAATCTTTGAAAAAAAATGATTGTAAATTTCAGATCGATTTATGTAAAAAAAATGATAATATTAATGTAACTTTGGACCTCAATATTTTGGAAAGCCGTGGTTTCCCAGGGGTGCTTCTATAGAAAAAAATATTGTGATGTTATAAAGAATACGAGGTATTAAAAGAACAAAGTTGTCTTTTTACTCAGTATACTACCTAGAATATAGTATGCAAAACGCTTTGAAAATTTTACAATTTAGCTCCAGTCGAGCCCCGTTCAATGTGTCACGTCGTGCAGGTGGTCCGCAAAGACTAGACTTTCCTTTGCCTTAACGCTGGTGCCCATTATCAAGTATCCAAGCGAGTTTTTTCCCGGATGACGGATGCGGATTCAAACTATGTTTCGCGCAATGATTTTTTTATCGGACGCCGGCGCATACCTTTGGACCTGGGGACATTGCGGTTTTAATTAGGACTGATTCTTTGAAATAATTAATTAGGAATAAAAACTATTTAGCGAAAATTTTATGTGTATTTTATTCACGCCTTAAATGAGATGAGATATTAAATGGTTCGGAGTTCTATCTAACATAGTTATAAAGTTTCATTTGACCTCCAAGAGTGTGAATAATGTTAATCAAATTCAATTTTGATGATTATTTTAATGAGTTTTTATATACTAACATAAAATTGGGAAAATAACTATTTTCTGCCATCGTCTGCGTACCTACGACAATCTCATTATCCGAGATTATTCGACACATCGTCAATGGAGACGTGTACTTACGATTGAAAATCTATAGGTCCACTTGCACGCCAATAACCGGCCTGCTTTGATTGATAGGTAAATTGCGCTAGGCCGGCAGACTGATCATTTTACAATAATTAAACTGAGTAGCAAAGCATTCGCATGACCACCGCCAATTATTGCCGGTGCCTAGGCAGAGGCGGGCTGCGCTCTCTGAAATTGTTGTTAAATGTCTATGGTTTGCGTGAAACTTACGCGCGTGCTTTCTTGGTTATCTTTCACTAATTTAGTTTTCTCGTGCTCAGTTTATGCATACAATTTAGGAATCGTGCATAATCTTTGTTATTACATATCCATCAATATGATGTTATAGATGTGAAAGTAACTCTGTTTGTCTATCTCCTGTTTGCACGACTAAACGCATCTCTGGTTGAACGGAACCTATGTAGGGGATTGTAGGAAAACCAAAAAAAAAAACACTTTGTGTTTTTCATAGTATAATTTTCCAAATGCAAACTGTGTAATGTTTAAATTAGCAATGTGTGCATTGAAGTGCAAAATCATAACTATACTACAGCAGTTAGGTATGTGTTCAGAAGTGGACCTTATGGCTGAAATGATGATGACGACATTATTATTGAATATGGACAATTGTATTAAACCTCATAAAAATACAAAAAAAAACCACGGCAATGTAGCATTAAATAGCCAACATTTAAAAGTTTACGAGATTCATGCACTTGAATAAGGACTCCGTGCAGTGATCTTATAACTGTATGCCAATAACAGTTTAACGTGTCAAAATATCAGTTACTGGTTCTGTTCGTTTCAATTTAAAATGACATGAATGGCGAAACAATGACAACCAATTAATCATCACGAATACCATTAAGGAAGTGAGAGTTATAAAGGACACAATACAAAAAGTCAGTTAATAAATTTCCACACTAGTCATTTATGGGCGCTTAAAGTCATTACACGGTGCGTCGACAAAGAGGGACAAGATCTTTGTAAACGGAACAGAAAGGTACCGAATACAGTTAATTAAATTTGTATTAAAAAGTGGCTCTTTATATTAGCTGGCGCTAAGTGGGAAGTGCCGCGTCATGCAGCTAATAGATCAAAATCTTCAAGTGGGCCTGGAAGGGCCTGATTTATTGAACTTATAATGCAACGCGTGCGTTAACGATGCCTGATTCGGTGATTGATCGACATTTTTTGTCTAAAATATAAACTAGTTCACGGCTGCTCCTTCAGAAGCAATTAATAATGACAACGAAAATATCGCTTAGATAAGTACCTACCTTCCTAAAGGCGGTGCCGATGATGACCAATATAATTCAAAGACTAAAGATCGATTCTGAGATATTTGATGTCAAAAGAGTGTAGTCATAAGATCTAAGAATAATCACTTATTACAACATTTATGAACGCGTTAAGTACAAAATTATGTTTTTCCAATCTTTCGAAATGTGTACAAGGAAGCGACTAATATGACACGATATCATGCAATGACTAGGTATACTTATTCTTGTTCGACGCCCAAGAGTAGATAATCTACTAAGTATGAAATTAAATACGTGCTACACTCTGCAATTTTATTTCAAATAGAAACCATACAGTCTAAGTAGGCAATGAAATTGAAAAATCCATAAACTACAAACGACTAGCCAATAATGCAGAAATGAAGTAATTTCCACCACTGGGAACATATCGCGCCATGTTCCAAGTTAAGTCATTGAAGCCACATTAAAAATTACGACGTGTAGCGTGTACCATGTCATTACTGCGATAGATCTAGGGACATATTAATCTAAAAATAAAATGCGATTGACGGTAAAGACCATTAAAAATTCAAATTAGCCTACAAGAATTGGAGCAGAAAAAGAAAAAGCTTCGTTTCGTGGAGCAAGAATGTCAACTTCGGTAATTCAATTTTGATTATAGGACCAATGCCTAAATATGGCTTCATTACCAACAGCGGCGATCCGCGGACAATCTTCTTGAGTAGGTATCATTAGCTACCCACTTTTGTATATCGAAATAAAATGACCGGTTTAATATGAAATTACTCATTCCGTGATTTTGGTTCCTTTGTAGATGTACAAATTATTAATATGATGCCCACTTAGCCACGTAATTATGGGACAGCAGTTCAGTAATTTTATGGAACCAAAATTGTGCCTATGACAAAAACAAACACAGAAATTAATAGATAATTCCTAACATGCAGTAGAAGTACTTTGCGGTTTCGCACATTATATGCAGATATACTTTCTCTGCTGTTCATATTATAGAAATTTTGGGACACACCCACGGTAGATTGTAGATCTTCGATGCCTATAAGTCTGATGGGTCTGGGTCTGGAGTTTTAGAAAATTTATTAACTGAAGTTGGTATCTAATAATTATAATGAAATAATCACAACGTTTACGTTTAAGGAATGACCGATATAAAATTACTTTATAATGCCTAGAAGTCAAATATAATTTATCTATCCGCACAAATTGTCCGTCGACAATTTAATCTTCAAACTCGACCATGAGGTGGATATTTATGCGTGCCCATTTCCAGGCCGCTAACGCAGAAACTGTTTGGGCTAGATAATTCCTAGTCGGTATTATACGTACGTTAAATACGTAAGTGGTGGAACATGACGGCCCTGGGCGGCCAGGCTTCCGTGGGAACAGCCATGTGACGTTACGAAACAACCACGGGCGAAAATTGATTGACACTACAACTAGGCACCAGCAAGAACCGTAATCTAGTACCTCGAAAATGGTTTAGCATTAGGAAAATGGAAAATTTATTCAGAGAACATGCCGTCTGTTTACTATAAAGCTTTTTGAAAGAATAATTTTAGTACAACTACATTACATATTTCAATACAAATGGTACTTACTTACTTTTTTGTAATAAAATCCTGCTCTAGTCTCTCTAATTTATTGAATTTCAGCAGGAAACCAATTACAAAAAATCTTCCTTTTTGCATAATTAAAATAAAAACTAAACTGTAACTGTTTCATAACATACGTGAAAACTTGAATAGTCTTTATGTAAATCAACAACAAACATTGTTGTTAATCATAGATTATTCATTCCGCCAATTGTCGTAATAAACACCAACGTTCAAAAGGCGTGTAATAACATAGGGTGGTCGATAACGCATCAGTGCATTTGAAATAGTTCGTTCACGAGTCATGGGCAAACACAAAGTGAGCATGTATCCTAATGACACACTGGCCGTGGTTCTAATTCCTTCAATTGAGCTGAATGCACCAAAGTGTCAGTCACAATGCGGCTCATGCTTCACTTCCAACATAACCTGGTATTAAGCACTAATTGCCGACTACACCTATTGTTTAGCTCTAAATGAGCAGTACCTATTTATTGGGTACCAAGTAAGCAACTAGGTAGCGGCATAAAGCTTTTAATTATTACCTACCTTAGTCTGTGTCGACAGTGTATAGTATCTTGTCCTATTGGTGTCGTTTCTCTACTTGCGTTAATTTGCGAAATTAATTTAACTTTATCAAAAAAGAGGTAACAATGTTTTTGAGAAAAAGCCACTAGCATCCGGGTAAATGCAACTATTGGGATGAACTAACCTGGATGTTAATATTGGCTTTTCTAATATAATTCATTAATTCATTTCTAATATAATGGCATCACAATACGAATTAAATATTTTCCACGCATAAAATATAGTAATGTCCTGACAGAACACTGTTATTAAGTCAGGTAATATTACTTGCAGCGGAAATATACATGCAATCGTAAAAGTATAAAAAAAATAAAGGGTTTAAAATATAAATCGATACATTGATACCGAGCGATAGTTTTCACATGGCATTGGAGCAGGATAGCAGCGAGGCGTGCCCGAAGGCATCGTGGTGCATTTATCCGCGAACGGTGGCTTATAATTAACACGCTGGTAGTTTTATGAATCGATTAGGATCTAAGCTTTCGTCAATACCAGCTTTCGTCGGCAGGCTCCTTCAATACCTTATCGATGATTAATTACGATAGAGATTTCCACTGCAGCTCTGTTATTAGGCGCAAGTTAAACACAGCTTCTTGCCGCGTAGCTATCGACAAATTGCCAAGATGTCAATGGATGCTTTGATAGCATTTATATGCTGTTTAATAATCGGTTGGTAACACCCGCAATGAAAAAGAATAATCACTGTTTTGATTTCCGATAAATGCTCAAGAGCATAAACTTTTGTTTAATATTTTTCTTCTACCTTAGGTTACCTTTACTTGAGGCAACACGGGGTTTATGATACCACAAGTTTTGCCCTGAAATTGTATACACCATTCTATTCGTATTACTATTTCTTCGCTTTTTCTCTTCTTCAATTGCATTTTCATGGAATGGAAAAGAAAGGTAGATAAAATAATGCAAAGTTAATATTTTTCCAAATCAGAAAGCAGGGCCAAATTTTTCAATGGTCATATAGCCTATATAGCCTATACAGGGTGTAACAGAAAGGGTATGTTAAGCGAAAAGCTATGTAAATAGCCCACTATAGAGAACCTATTTCCAAAATTTGAGACTCGAAATCACATTTTTATTTTTCAAGATTGTATGAAAATTCCTGAGATATTTAAAAATTCTCCATACTATCGGGAAAAATAAACATGTGATTTCTGGTCTCAAATTTTGTGGATAGGTTCTCTACAGTGGGCTATTTACATAGCTTTTCGCTTAACATACCCTTTTTGTTACACCCTGTATAGCAGATATCTAAAGGATAAATATATTTTATGCTGATTTCTTTAAAACTTGATCTAGATAGAGACAGCATCAACTTTGTTCTACAGATAAGTTATCCAATGGAAAAATCGGCCCCTAAGGTAATTGATTCATTCACGTTAATTTCCTTCTTTGGAAATTCATTGAACCAAATCATCTATTAACATTATGTATGTTAGTAATTTTCCGAATTCGTGTACCTATCTATTATGATTACACTTGCCCTACAGTTGTTGAAAAGTAAGAGTTCACTTAGAAAACTTGGATACATAATTGATAAAGCAAACTTCTGCCCACTGGGCTCATCCTCTCCGTAATTAACTTATATATTATTTATTGAAACTGGTCGACGTGTTCAGTGATGTATTGATTTATACAAGCGTTGTGCAGTAGCCGCAAGGCATATTATTGCGGGTAAGGTATGGGTATCGTGATAATTGCTTGCTACCTCGCCTGCAACTTCGTTCGCTCCCACCCTCACTTCTATAACCACTGGTCTATGTTTAACTATTTTATATAGGAGTTTTGTTGGTAGTAAAAGACAGTACGAGATATTTTCGTCAAGTTTTCGATCTACATCACATTAATTGCTGCTAGGATTCGTTGAAAACGTTATAATATCCGTTAGGATATGGTTGATCGTTTCATCATTAAAACATTGTCAAGTGTTTTTTGGGTATCTATCGGGATGAAAAATAACGTTTCCATTTCAAAAGAGATGGTAAAATTCGTCACCCGAGTAATGACCCGGTGCAGTGGTGCTGGCGCGGAAGGATTCGATTCCCACCCGGGTGAGGAATTTTTTCCATTTCTTTATTAATAATTTTATAACGTTATAACTGTCAATAAAAACTTTAAGTATACGAAGAGTGTTCCAAACACAAGTAACCGTACAAACTTACCAATTAATAAACTATGCCAAGGTCACAATGAAAGAAGGACATGCTCTGGAGGTCTACTCTGAAGTGACGATAAACGAAGTATCGCCGAATATCGAGGGGTTTCCTACTACAAACTTCCTTCGATCGGATCAGTCGCGCCGTTTTTTCATTCGGTCCGATCGAACTCTATTTGACAGGTATAAGGCTAGATAATAGAAAGCTTATAATATTAGTCAATGTGAATTATTCTCTATAGTTCTGAATGAATTGTGAACATCCGAAGCAATTTCGTAGTAGGGTCAAAGGCTTCGATTCGGTCGGGCTTCGGTCGGACCCAAAGATTCGAAAGCGGCATTTCAGAGTAGACCCCCTAGCGCTAACACATTCTAACCTTAAATTCGTTACCAGGCGCTACCTATACAGGTTGTTTTTTCGTTGCCACCCTTAACGAAGGGTACGTACTCTATACCTACATCAAATAAAGTAAGTTTATGCCAAAAAAATGCTGACAAACGATGTAAATTTTTTTGTTTTTTTTTTTTATTACTTGATCGGGCGAAATTTATAGTGTCCAGTGTTTATGCTAGTTTTTTCATTCTTTCATTTCTTGCTACACGCATCAATGTGCATTTATGCAGAAAAACGCAGTATTTTTTCAACTTCGGACCCTAATATTTTGGAAACCAGACACTTCCCAGGTATGCTTCCATGGAGAAAAATGATCGTGATGATGAAGAGATTCCGTAGTTTTCGGGAACGTTGACGACCAAAAATCACCCTGTATAGGTAGATTGTTGTATTTGTACCCAAAAACGTAGGTAAGTAGCATGACGCAATATCATTATCTAGATATCTAGGATTCGGTATCTAAGGCACAAAATAACTTCTTTAATAAAGCTTACCAAGCAATTTAGTAACAGCACCTTGCTGGGACAGCACGTGATGGGCGATGTCGTAGTGTCGCAGGCCGAAGCGGGATAACTCCAGCAGTCGCTGTTGAGACAGCAGTGAGGAGAGTGGGTGTGATGCAGCCCCAGGGTACAAAGGAGTACCAGACCCAGTGGCACCGCTCGCTGATGAAGATGGGGATACTGGCACTGGAAGAATAAAATTGATTGTTGTAAATTCATGTTATGTAAATCATTACTTGCTTGGATACTCTACAGAGAGCTATTGGCGTCTCAAATGGGCTGTTAAACAAATGCCAAATCTTTGGTAAAAACGGCTTTCCAGTATGGGTCTCCCCACATTTATCGACGCAGAGTCGCCTTAAGCCGGTCAAAAAAGCCTTTATGTCTACGAAATAAGGTGTTACTATATATCACGACGCCGGCCGACGGCGAAACGAGCCGTTTGTCTATTAGCTGATCGCATCCGTACGGCACTGAATCTAGCAGAACGTTTCCGACTGCTGCCGAACAGCGCCGGAGATGGTCGAACGGCGTTGGACGGCAGTCGAATGATCCACTCGCATGCCTTTATCTCCGACGGTAGCCGAACGGCGCCGGAGACGGCCGATCGGCGTTGGGTAGCAGTCTAATGATCCGCTCGCATGCCTCGTATGTGAACATCTGTCGCGACAGCCGTTCGGAGGAGTCGACTGCCGAACGTAAGTGAACAGAGGTCGTGACGGCCATTCGGAGGAGTCGACTGCCGAACGTAAGTGAACAGCCGTCGTGACGGCCGTCCGGAGTAATCGACTGCCGATCGCATGTCCACAGCCGTCGCAACAGCCGTCGGCGTTAAGCCGAGTAGTGTGGTGATACGCACTCGGCTTAAGCCGATTCCGCGTCGATAAATGTGGGGAAACCCTTATCAGGTAGATGATGATCATATTTTTATCCTTTGTCTATCTGATGCATTTCAACTAAGAAGCTGAACGGATCTAGATGTTATTTAATTTTATAGGTAGAGAAGAAATCCAAGAAACAACTTGGGCTTAATATCGATGATAAATTTTCATTTAAAAATATTTCTATTTGTTTTTGGTATTACTTACATAATATATTACTTGTAAGTATCGTGTCACGTTATCGTCATAAAAATATACTACAAGTAAGTAACTCACTATAGGCATAATAACAACAAAATGAATTTTGCAATCACTCGAGCAATAATCAAAGAGCATGCAAATTATGGATTAAAATTTCAGTCTGTTTCCATAATGGTCTCCCTTCAGGTCGTATTTTCTATGATTCTATGCCCCGAAGCTGTTCAATCGCTTTTCTTGCCCTATTTATTACGTACATTATCATCTATAATAGCAAAAGCTTTATTACAAGGTACAGAAAATCCTTCAAAAACACCTCCAGCTACTACTAATAATAGACGAAACACAAACCCCTTTAATATTAAATGCGTAATTTGAAATTCACCTGAAATAAGTAGCGCAACATTTTTTTTTTTTTTTTATGCAGAAACACAGCTTAACCTATAGATTTAGGTAGAAAGGTGTACTATAAAATTTTATTGACGAATAAACTGGTTTGTTGATGACTTTGGTAAAGAAAATTAAAATATCTCTTATGAGTTAAAGTTTCGAATTTTAACGCGCACGGCCATATTATACGAGTTTATAAATGTAATTTGTCGTTTACTAAAGGCTTATACACACATCACATTTGAAGGATATGTAGAGCAAAAAATGAAGACGATAATGGAATATTAATAACATTACTGGCAAATAAAATATGTAAAAGAGACCAAGATATATTTAGGAAAAATTAAAAATAATTAGCAAGTAATGTCAACAAGATAGATTATTGCTAAAGTATTTTCAAGCCTTATTCTTAAAAATAGTAATAGAGTTTATTGAAGGGTTTATCTATGACTAAGCACATAGATCACATAAGTGTGAGTATCATTTCACATGTGAACACAGCATTATAAAATCAATTATAAATTAAGCCATTAACATAATATACCTTAATTTGTTTATCAGGCTGAGCATCGAAATTAACGCTAGTGGCATTACTGGTCCATAACTTTACGATTTTTATTAGCAAGTCCACAAAGCCATTTCTTCAAAGAAGGTATTATTGAGTTCTAATATCGTTTCAAGCAAACTTTACTCTTATAAATGCGACATTAAAACCCGTATTGGTTTGAGAATGGTCGCCCGATCGAGCACTCAGGTCCGGCATGAAGTATAATTTCTGGTGTAATCGCTTTAATAATGGGAGAAAAAAAGTGATATTATCTGCCCACGGTCAATAAATTAACACCGTTTAGAACTGAAATGTAGATTCTTAGTGTCGCTACTATTATAAATAAAGTGGGTTCGAACGAGCCGATGTTTTAAGTCGATATGTCGTGCCTGGATGCGCGTGTGTGTGTTTTTATTTAGGTGCGTGAGCAGTGAGGCCTTATTAAAATATTTCGAGAAACTGGAAGGACCACTTAGCGGCGCGCGGGAGTTTCACGCCTGAGATGCGATACAACATTAAGTCGACAAGATAGCTTATTTGTGCTGAGCTGAGGATTAGTGGCAATAAATCACTGATTAAAATGTATTGACTGGCTCGCTTCAACGTGCGCCTGTACATTTTGTTTATTGATAGCCAACTTTTCTACTTTGTGATAAAAAGGTGAACCATTCAAATATTATCTGGTATCTAAATCGTTGGACTATTAGTTATATTAAAATAATGTTTTCTGATTTTACAAAAATAAACAAATAGATATATTATAGTGTGTATAATCCAAGAATATAGTGTAATAACCAAAATATATTAACCTAAATAAGGCCTTACTTAATTTAAAGTCAGCGTAAAAAAAAAAAAATTTACACGTTCGTCGGCCATTTTTATAATCGGTGATAATTTTGCTGTAATGAGCCACTCAAGATAGTGATTGTAAATGAACACTTTCAAGAATGCTTAAGTAATTAAAAAACGTAAAAGCTTATAAACTAATTTGCCTCGTTAATGTTACTATTAGTTTAAATGGTCAAACATTGCTATAGCCTTCTCCATGGCTATAGCTAATAGTGGCACACCTGCGCAAGAGTTTATGCTAACGAATACGAGGGGAATTCAAGTGAATGCTCTGAATGCAGTTTTATGCAAAAAATATTGTTTTGCCCAAGACTGGGGCTATTAATGTCATCACGGCCCGGAAAATTGCCACCTTTCGTGTAAATTTCAATATAAGATCGAAAGAGTACTTCGTGTATGAGCGCCTTTATAATTAGGGTGATGCTATACTAAAAATATTTTTATGAAAGCTAAGAAATATCCGTAAATAATACATGACGTGCACCTAAAATCCCAACTAATATTATAAATGCGAAAGTAACTCTGTCTGTCTGTCTGTTACGCTTTCCCGCTTAAACCTACCGAATGAAATTTGGTACAGACAATCTTTAGACCCTGACGTGCATTTCGAAAAAATATCATATAAATATTTTAATCGGGTTTATATCAACATTTTGTTTTTTTTTGCAGTCCACGCGGACGGAGTCGCGGGCGTCCAATAATATATATAGTTAATTATAGATATATAAATAATTTAAGGCCGAACGTCATAGTCAAAACGTTTCTCAGAATAACAATATACCTAAATATATAAGTATATAATGTACTTATGTAGGTAGACCTATATGCCCAGACCAAAGTATTACATCAAAACCTAAAAAAATTCTTTAGGTAATATGCTTCTAAAAAATCATCATAATGGAAACACCTTTATAAAGAATTTCATACAGACTGCATTCAAATCGTTTTAATAATTCGCATGAATTATGGAGATTGTGCAGTTTAATGCAGTTACACGCAGCGTTACGGATTTAATGGGTTACCGTGAATTTTTGTTATTCGTGCTCAATTGTCTATAAAATTATTTTGTACTTGTATCGTATTTAGATTAACTATAAATCCGAACATAATATAATTTTTTTTAAACGAAAAACCGACTTTCTCCCAAAACTCGAGCTTACTAAAGTAAAATTTTACTAAAGGGCAAATATATATTGCGTTAAGCCGTGTACGAAGTTTAGAAGGTATAATATTGTCAGATTTATATGCCAGCAAATGATTAAATAGGCCACATGACAAAAGAGAGAAATGAGTAGGCTTCGAAACTTTACGTCCGACAATATAAGCAACATATAATTACACTCCTTCTTCCTGCCCTGTTCCCAATCATTTGGGGTCGGTGCAATATGTAGGTACTATTCTTTCATTCATCCCTATTATCCGTCATCTCGTTATTCTCATGTCTACCTCTTCCTCTATAACCATCTTACTTCGGACACGGCTTAACGCAACATATAATTTCACCACTTAACACAATTATCTTCATCTTCTTAGAGATTCCATCATCAGATGTTATGTTGTACATGTAGGTGATCAAAACGCTCAGTAAAATTATAAATACAGACTACATGTGCCTACAATATTTGAGGATTGCCCTCGATTTCTTCAAGATCCTATCATCAGATCCTGACATGGTGAATATGGGACCAACTTGGAAGTATACCATGACAAACTATAAAAAAAAAAATCGGTTCATAAATGACGGAGTTCTAAGGTAACACACATAAAAAAATAAAAAAAAAAAAAACATACAGACGAATTGATAACCTCTCTTTTTTGAAGTCGGTTAAAAAGGCACTTGTCCCACGGCCGAAATTCTGATACCTACGAGGCTCACTAGGATACATCAGTGGTATCTCTTTTCTTTTGTGCATGTCGTTAAAGTGGAACAAGGAACACAGGAGAGCTCGGTCTGGGCCCACCCTACTAAATGCCACTGCACGATCTCCTTCATGATCCTGCAGTTTAGGTCACCATATTTTGAGGACACAGCCGCGTATAAATATATGATGTGGGGGAGCGAGACGAAACTCAAGGGGAAGGCCAAGAGTTTAATTATAATTTATAACTACTTATACATATTATAAGGTTTAATGTAATATCAATTATTTTGATATTTTTAGCAAAGATTGCCTATATCAGTTAATTACTCTGTTTATTTTTGTGTAATTAGGTAGGTATCTACTATAAAATATAAAAATAAAACCAGGTACCTAGTTTTGTATAAAATTACTTATTTCGACCATAACCCATACCACTTGTACCTTATCATTATCATATCCCCCAAAAACGACAACATGGAACATATACACAGAGGAGTAGCGAAAGGTATACAAAATATTAGTAGCTAGTGGTTATATACTTATGTCATAAAATTGATTATCACAAGTCCTTAATATGTTTGCATCATGACGACAATGTTTTAGCGGCTAAGAAAACAAACAAATGTGAAACAAGTGATATTAAAAACGCAGTATATTTTAGTATTTTCTGTACAGCGCTCCAATGACAGTCGTCTCTATGTTCCTTAACTATTTTATAAAGAAACAATTGCAAATTATTGCTGGTACGAAATAAAAATTAGATTTTAACAGTTATATAAAATACTTAACAACTTGTTACACTGTAATAACTTTTACTCCAATTAAAATCGTCATAAAATAATTGTAGTTATTATATTAGGCTAGAAGGCTATAAATGGCCATAAAAATAAAACTTTAAAACTACATTAATAAATGCCATCAATGGCTTGCCAATTGCATATGCAATGCGAATCGAGATTTAATAGTCGTTTGTTACTGGATGCGAACGGAAGTGAGCTTTAAACCTATATAAATCACTGGACTTGCCTACCGCACTGCCAGTTTTTGTGCCCCCATATGCTAATCAACTTACTGTAATACCCCTTTACAGTAGTTTATTCCCTAATTGTTTATTTTATCCTTATCTACAGTGTCTAGACTTAAATTGTTATTTATATCTGCAAATGTTTTAAATTTGAGATACCTACTATCACAATCTTCATGATTATAAAATACTAGTGGACGCCCGCGACTCAGTCCGCGTGGACTACAGAAAAAATAAAAAGTAGCCTATATGTTAAGTGTAAAAAGTAGCCTATATGTTATCGCCGTAAAAAATTAATTCACGTTTGTCCCCTTCCCGTGGGAAGGAAATCCGTTAGTGCTTCCTTCCCAAATAAACATTATGCTCAACTTCAGATTCACATGTTTAACCGTTTTCGTTTAATCGGGAAATCCGTTTAGTGTTTCCTCGCAGTCTAATGAACTTATGAGCTTCAGTATAGCGGTTTTCGTAAAACTATGAATCCCTATCCTTAGTCCTCCCTCGCTGTTATAATTTGCTTCATGTATAGCGGTTTTCGTTATATTCCCGTTTGTTTACAATCCGTTTTTATCCCCAATGAACATATATTTTCAGCTTCAATTTAGCGGAGATATCGGGAAATTCTTATAGCCTACTATCACAATCTTCATGATTATAAAATATTAATAAGAAAATGATTTTTTATTTCACCCGAGTGAGATTTGAACACACGACCACTCGCATTCCGTGCATCGCTCTACCAACTGAGCTATCGGGTCACTTAACTCGGATGACGAATTTTACCATGTTTTTTAATACGTTTTGGTAACATTATCTTCTTGATTACAATGCATAATATGTATCATGTATACAGGGTGTTTTTTGGTCGTCAACGTTCCCGAAAACTACGGAATCTCCTCATCATCACGATCATTTTTCTCCGTGGAAGCATACCTGGGAAGTGTCTGATTTCTAAGATACCAACGTTGAGTAAATAGGCTGCATTTTTCTGCATAAATGCTCACAGACACGCGTAGCAAGATTTTTTCACGAAAAATAATTAATATCTGTCTATGAAAAAACCAGCATAAATACTGGACACTATAAATTTCGCCCGATCAAGTAATTAATTATTTATTTATTTTTATTTACATCGTTTCCCAACATTTTTTTTGCATAAACTTACTTTATTTGATGTATAGAGTACGTAGGTACCCTCCGTTAAGGGTGGCAACGAAAAAACATCCTGTATGTACACATCAGCATTCATTATTTTAGCCGTAAGAAATCCACTGGTGAATATTAGGCCTATCCAAGCGTGTGTACACAAAATATATGAACTAGGTACATTGTGTATGTATTAGTTACTGTTTATCATTGAACTATCTCCAGTCCAGAGCACTAGTAGTGTAGCCTAATCACACTATAGGTAATATTATAAAGGCGAAAGTTTATGAGTGTGTATGTTTGTTACTTCTTCACGTCTAAACGGCTGGAGCGATTTTAATAAAAGATGGTATGAAGTTAGCTGACACCCTTGACTAACACATAGGCTACTTTTTATCCCGGAAAAATATTTTCATATCGGATAATTTCGACATTTTGTTTTTTCTGCAGTCTGCTACGCGGACGGAGTCGCGGGGAACAGCTAGTACCTACGCTATATTTGTAGAACGATTACCTAATTAATTAATTTAAAAGTTAAAATCTAACTATGCTCTGATTGACTATACCTACCATGCTTTATCAGTATCTACCTACCAAAATAGTAATGTCATGCAACTTTTTTATAATTGATGTAGGTTTTACAAAAACTACAGCCAAAACACAAGAATCGAATCTAAACGCTCCTCAACTAACGGAGACCATAGAGCTAAACACAGCCGACGCAGTAACTACAGTAACAGATTATTGAAGATGCACCGACAAACAGTTGTAGCTAATTCTGTGACTAACTTAAAATATTTCCAGAGCGCGCCGTCTCGTCGCGGCTTCTTTGCGTCACTCGGCTCCCGTTTGTATGAACAAGTGTACTACACTTAAATGTTCTAGCCGACTTAACGGCTATTTCTACATTGTCTCCATTGTCTTTTAATTAACCAGCTTCCACTCTATGTACAGAGCCACCTGATTATTATGCGTGATCACCATTTAAATGTTAATTATATTTATTGGAGCACCTGAGCAAATTTGCTGTGAATGTGTTTTTGAAAAACATCCTTGGCTAATTTATAGCGTGTCTGTATGGGTGTGAATCATCGGATAGATGATTGGTCAATAAATTGGCTGAATAGATGTTACTAACCGAACTTGTACATCTCAACTATACCCTCAAATTTGGTCAGAAGTGGCACCATGTGGTTCTATCGGCCCTTGGTGCTCTGCTTACCCCATAAGGGATAAAGGCGTGATTATATATGTAATGGACGTTTGAAAAATTATCAATAGGGTAGATACATTTTGTAATAAAAATTTCTAATGTTGCTGAAACAATGGACAAAATTCTTATTCAAATCTGACAAAATATTAACAAAATTGAGAAAATGGATTTTGTCCTAAATCCTGTTTAATCAAGAATCACAAAGTATCTAGTCAGCTAACGATGACAGGTCATCACTACAGTTTTTTAATTAATTGCTATTTTTAGATACCATGCAATCACCAGTAGATAAAAATATATTTCAGTTGATAAAATATGGTGCTCTGCCTATCCCGTAAGGGACAAAGGCGTGATTATATATATGTATGTATGATAAAATATAAAAATAAGTAGGTACAGTAGATACCAATCAACTATAAATTCACTCGCTCACAAAATAAATTTAAAAAAAATAGAATGTATATAGCTATGCTTTCAAAATTCCAACATTCGGCTACCACTTCTGTATCGCTCACCGTCATTTGTCATTCATCAGCTGCAGCGATGAGTGAGCGAAAACCGCGATCTATCGCAGGACATAGTCCGCATTGTATCGATCGAGTTAATTAATCGAAAGATCGACCTCTCGATAGTCCGGTAGCGTTTCCGGTGAAGGTTGCTCAATATTCATCGGACGATTTATACCGAGCGATTTAAAACGTTTTGATTAACGATAGCAAACATTTGATGGCTGGGCGATATCGGTTGCGCGTACCTATTATTAGTGATCGTAACTAACTGGCAGAGTTTGGTAACGGTAGCATATTTTAATGAAAGTCCTCTTGCACTTTTATTTGTATGACAAAAGGCGATTAGATATACTATTTTATATAATATAATTATCTTTATTCACATAGATAAGTACTAAAGTTGAAAAGAGCTGTGATTGTTTGTTTGTTGAAAACTAATCTCGGGAATTGTTATTTAAATTTAAAATAATATCCATTTATATAGATCTCAGATAGGATTGCATTTAGTTGCTCAGTTGATTAAAATGGCTGGCTCTATGTTGTATGAAATCATCCTCTTTGTAAATGACCTATTAATAATACAAATTTTATGATACAACTTTATATGTATAAATTATTCTACGGTACCGCAGGGTGTGTGTGACAGGCAAGTACTTACTAAATACTGAATAAGTACCAATTAAGTTATTCGACAGTGTTATTACACGCAGAAAATGCATTTTTAATTTCATAATCCGCAATGTTTTCTTTCCGCGCTAATTATATAGGCGATCCTGTGACTAGTTAATTGGTTATTGTGTTTTTTGGATCACTTGTTTCACTTGTTATCATTCTCCATTACGGTTGATGAAGTAGAGTTAATTAAACTTTATTAAGCGCAAGTTTTTTTTGAAAATCATTCATTGGTTAAAATTTTGTTTTAAAGTATCTAAGGCCTACTTAAACAAACTACACTTTTTTTTAAATTAAGGCAAAAAATTGAATTTTTCTGCGAAAACTTTCAGTGGTTTTCGCCTCAGAATCCTGGTATGAAGTCGCCATATCAATATTTGCATGGCTGTCACTTTACACCGTGTATGATTGGAGGTGAAGGCGTTGTTGTTGCAACGGCGAGCCTTTTCATTTAGAAACATGAAAACAAAGTTGTGACACTATGTATGGCTTGTAAATAAATCAGAATTTTAAAAAAGTTTTGAATTGTGAGTAGGTACCTTTTTTCCAATTTTTTTTTTTTTAATTTTTAAATAACATCGTTAGTTAGCAGGAAGAGAATCGTGAGAGAATCCCTTGAACAGATCAAGGTCAAAAAGACATCAACGGGTTGCAGAAACCCAATCAGACATTCACTCTGGACTCTGGATACCAGCAAAAATGTAATGAATATTTGTTTCTACGTCATTTATTAATCTTTTCATAATATATCTTTAAATTATTATAGGATTGCCTTTTATGTTACATATGTGTGACATAATCACTTTTTGTAATGTCTGAAAAGCATTCATCATCATTCAAATTTCTGGAAAACGGTTTCTTATGTCTTATGGTAGGTTACGATAACTTTTTCGAATTTTATAGTACCTACGTAGGTATTGTTTTATACATACTATTATAAATTAAATTACTACAGCTAAAAACTTAGTTTTAAGTTACCGACGGGCAATTTTTCCTGAGAACAAAGAATCCTTGTTAAGTTACCAATATAAATATTTATTACAGTAGTAATAAAGGAACATCTTCTATTTATGTAACAAAAGAAAACTATCGCTACTAAAGAAAAATATATTTTAATTTAAAAAGTAGTAGGTTAAAAATGAAGTTAGGAAAATAACAAATAAAATGGTTTGAATTTATAAAAAAGACCATGTCAACCAAAATTAAGGAATCCAAATTAATGGATAGTAATAAAGATCCTGTAAAAAATCTATTCTGTCAAAAATATATCTTTAAATATAGTTATTAGGTATTCAGAAATAAAGAAATAAAACACTGCAAATAATTAACACTTATCTTAAAACTGACAACTATCAGTAGGTACCTAGAATACTAAGATGACCTACTACTATGCCGTGTGGTTTTGGCAGAGTAGAGTAGATTAGTACCTACTACCCAACATCTGCCTCGTGGCTATTGTAATAGACTATTAAGGATTTCCTGGAGATGGGCAGCAGCGCCTCCCACGCTGAAAACATAATCCGAATCCAGCGTGGTAACTATGGATAAAAACCCCCCTATAGCAGTAGTGGCGTGCCGTTGGAGAAGACTACGTCCAGCAGTGGACTGCGATAGGTTTGCCCTTGTCTTGTTCCCGCTATAGTGGCCCACTTCGCCTGAAACTTATCCTGGTTGTCCCTCCTGACGAGGTCAAAAAAATAAATAAAGAATTTTAAGATTCATTTCCTCATTATATCTAATTAAAAAAATACGTTTAAAAAAATTTACTAACTACTTAATCCTTTTTTTTCTTCATGTGAAGGCAAAATGTGGTAGTGTTAGAGCATCTGTGACACATCGCAAAATATCTATCATACAAAGTTTTGTTTACGCTATTTTGTTTAAACTTTTGATTAGCCTGCCTCATGCTCTTTTTTATTATTTGTAGGTAACCTGAGTATTCTTCTCAAAGCATAGTCTAGTTATTTTATTTAGGGCTGATTTCTCCAAACGTCAGATAGTCTGTCACAGAGGAATAAAGTTGATACTGTCTCTATTATGATCAAGTTTTAGAGAAAGACAGCATCAACTTTATTCCTCTGATAGGCTATTTGACGTTTGGAAAAATTGGCCCTTATATGTATAAGTACCTATTCTACATAGGTAAATTTAAAATTACAAATTACGAATATTTAAGAAAACTGTGGGAAAGCCAAATAGAGAATCTAATCTGTAGTACGCCTAATATTTTTTTTAAGTTGCCAGGTTAATTGGTAGAGCCCAGAAGGCATTAATCTTGTCTCTGTATGTAAAATTTGTAGTCCAACAATGAATTTTATCTATTTATATACTTTTTAACAGCAAAGCTGAAACTTGACATAACTTGCAATGTTTACTTACCATTCGGGGATATGTTGAGGGATTGACTGATGGCCGCTGGTGCAGACGCCGGCTCCATCTTCCAAGATGCGCAGCAAGACGCGGGCGAGAACTCTGGCGTAGGCCCGCTGCCCGCCGATATCAACATCGTTTCACAGCCCAAGTCTCTAGCATTAGCACTTTAATCCAAACCTAGCCCAGCACTGTACCGCACGCGCTCGCCAGAAGCTCGCCCAGAACACTGAAGTGCGCGCTTGCGGCTGCGGCCGGCGCGCCCACTCAGGCCTACTCCCATTTGCACGCCTCGGAAAAAATCACCGAGAACTGCCTTCGGATCGAACCTCGCCTCTCACTCTAGCGCTGTTAATCCGATTTTCGAACGCGTCAAAATTAAAGCCCGATTTCTATGCTGCCTTCCGTCGTGTTCTTAGATTTTTTGAATTCTAATCGTGCTTGCTTGTTTTGGACTGTTATTCTTGGTGCTTGGTTATAGAGTTTATATTGCTTCGGCTTGTAAATTTGACGTGTTACCTTTTAGTTTGGAGGGGTAATGGAACTACTCCTACTCGCACTCGTTCGGTTCGGCGTAAGCTTGAACCGCACGAAAGGGACAGGTGCTCAACTGGTAGAATTACGGTAGTGAGCACAGGTGATCTTTTACAATTTCTTCGCAGTAGAGGTGTTAATGTATACCTCACTCATTCTCTCTAATGCATTATTGGCGTAGTGAGCAGAGATGGACGTATGCAAATGCGGTTTCTAATGAATTTATAGAGGTTCTAGTTGACTTTGCTTAACATCCGCTCTATCTTGGCTAGAGCGCTTTTCCTGTAATTAAAGACTACGTCTAGGAGCTCTATCTGATATCTAATTTAGGGGGTTCGTATTTTTAAATTCATTGTATTTTCTTATTTTTCTTACTTCTTATTTTCTAAAGAATACAAGCCAGTATTTTGTAATTGTTGAAATAAAAATGTTATGAAACATACAGCACGCACAAAATAGAGGCAAACCGTTATTTTCATGAAATTAAATTGATATAATTAACTGCAGCAACATCTCACCAAGTATACGAGTAATTACCTTTGTGTATTAAAAGAACTCGAAAAACAATTAAAATCAATACGATAAGTACTTTCTGTACCAAAAATACGTACCTAATTACCTACCTCTTTTGATTTCCATAGTATAGGGGAGGGGAATATCATACAATATATTTACCTTCATAAATATATGTAAGTAAACACATAATAATAACCACAAGCACTAAATTTATTTGCCTCTAGAAATACCAACTGCCGTTTTCGTATGCCTTCTTTGTGGATTTTCTTTTGATTTTTGCTGTGGTTTTGATGCTATAAAAACTGCATCACTTTTGATTCACTGCGGTTGAAGTAAAAATAAAGTTATATAACACTTTTGCAAACAAACAAAGTACCTACTTACAAAACCCTGGATGGAATAACCAACTGCTATCTGGGTAAATTTAACATCTTCTTCGTTTTAGTTTCCTAGATTCGCTATACCGAACTAGAAGGTTTTATAATTCTACTCAGTACATAATAATATTTTATTGCTAAGGCACGGTATCTACCTATTTACTTATTTTATTATTTTATTTTTATCCTTGCGCTTAGTATTTTTTGCATTTGTATTTTTGTTTTTATATTTTTTTCAGCCATTTATGATCAAGCAATGATTGCTTGCACATTGGGATCAATAGTTCCTTTTGGAAAAGTGTTATATAGCGAAATTATGGCAATCCAGACAGAAAAATAATTCCGCTACCGTTCAACTAAAAACAAGGTAAAAACAAAACCTACAAACCCTTTCAAGAAATTACTAAATATTTAAGAGAAACCTTGAGTAGCTAACTAACAGCAGATGCAAGTCAACATACACGGACCGCTTGCAATCAAGTATTTAGTTAGATGTTAAAATTAACGAATTTTTACTGAACGAATATCAATGAATGTCGTCGCGGGCCGGATGAAGGGCTTATGCGGGCCGCATTGTGGCCCGAGGGCTGTATGTTGGACGGGCCTGGTCTAAGCATTCTGGCCCAGCAAGAACCGCGCTAAACCTAATAAAGGGGTTTAAAAGGGTGCTAAAGGGGTTTCACTTAAAGCACCTACTTACAGATAACTTAATGTGTCAAAAGATTCTCAACCCCTTATTTAAGACCCGATGCCGATACTATATAAGCTGATAAGTGTAGACTGGATGCCGCAGTGCCTTGTAAATAAATGCATTCATTAGGCGACTCCCACGCAGCGTGGCTACAGTAAATCCCGAGTGTCGGCCATTTGCAGGCTGTACCTAATTGTACAGGGTAAGTGACATTTAATTGGGCATATGTACTCGTTCGTACTATGGCAATGGCTATTTTCTTACTTAGTAAAGTATTTTGAAATGTTAACATTGAACTTGCAAACATAACTTCAAAAATATATTGGTGTTACTATATTTTCAAGCTTCACATAGCTAATAGTTGCATGCTATGGTAATAAATATCTGATAATTAAATTATCAAGAGTGTGAATCTCTCAAATTAACCACCTACCTAACTCTTTATTTTTTTTCTCTTGATCAGCACCGGTAGTATGAAATCGATGGTGAGAGCGACACATTTTAAATGTAAGCTTATTATAAATAGGCATAGGTACAAAATAAGTGTATGAACTTACTTTCTTAACGTGTGAAAAATAAGTTGAGGAGAAGAATAGAGGTTCGCTCTGGAGTCAGGACTGAATGAATATCACTAATAGAAATATTTGGCACTATTTTGGTACTTCCTGGAGGGAAAAGATAAGTGAGTAGGTATAAATATAAACCAGGGTAGGGAAAAAATTTCGGTTTTATTCGTTTATACAGGGTGTAACAAAAAGTGTATGTTAAGCGAAAAGCTATCTAAATATTCTAAATAACCCACTATAGAGAACCTATCCACGAAATTTGAGATTCTAAATCACAAGTTTATTTTTCAATGTCGTATGAAAAATCCTGAGATGTTTAAGAATTCTCCATACTATCTTGAAAAATAAACATGTGATTTTGAGTCTCAAACTTTGTGAGTAGATTCTCTATAGTGGGTTTTTCATATATCTTTTCGCTTAACATACCCTTTTTGTTACATCCTGTATAGCGTTTCCCATTGTTATCATAGGTAATAATTTAGATATCTATCATGCTTCAAATCTCATTTCTTACTTCTTTCTTCATTCTACATTCAGTAGTAACACGGGCAACTATACCTACCCGTTAACTACTGCTAGTGAGATGGTTAACAAAAGCTAGGTACCTACATGAAAACAAGAGACAATACCTAGGTACAGATGGCCAGTGTGCAGCGTTCTGATGATAATTGGCTTGCTAGTTACTCGTACATAAAGGCACGGTGATAGGAATTAAAATGCAGGAGCTTCAGTTATTGCGTATATTCCAAACGAATGGTACAGAGAGAGAGAGAGAGCGAGAACCATATACATCTTTCTACTAATCTTAATGTTGCTATATACAAATGTATAAATCCCAACAGCCAGAAGTCTCTAAAAGCCACATAACGCACATAACATTCAAATTTTCATGATAAAAACTCATTTATCCCTCAGTGCTCTTTAGATAATTTATTCCTATCAAGGTAGGTACACCTTCTGTTTCTCTATTCCAATCGTCACCCACTGGTCCATTAGTAATGGCGTCCACCACAAAGGTTGGTATACGACATTTGCATCATAAAGCATGGAATATTGTGCCATTAGTGGACCACCCAGGTATGGGACACGTGATCTCGCTACCTGTGGACTGTTGAACAATACCATTCTTTACCCCATTTCTACGCGATTGACTTTTTAGAAGTTTTTATTTGTTGCTATTAAAGTTTTTTTTTTGTACCGGATGGTTTTTTTTTGAGTTTACACTTTTACTTATTGCCGTTCCGCGAAACTTAAAGTTAAGTTGACTACTAACTGCCTAAGTAGGTACACGCTATCTTGCCTAACCACCAAAAATAATAGGTATTCCCAAAAAGTAACATTTAATATGAAAACGGAAAGACATAACAGGCAAAGACACTTCCCATTAGTTTCCATACACGCACCAAAATGGCTCTACATTTTATCGAGTACATTTTCTAATACTACGAAGTTTACGTTCCACTGCGTGCTTTCCATGCAATGCGTAGTTAGCCCATAGAGTAATGTAATGTATGACCATCCATGAAAAGATCGAGCAATGCATGAGCAATGCGACATAGTCTGTGGTCGATGGAGCGACACCCAATGGGCGCGCTTCAACCGGAGGCGGGACTTGCCAAGCTCCGCCCACGAGGCAAAACGCGCGCATTCAACCAATTTGCATGATTTCCTAACATTTGTGCCCATTCGAATTTAGAATGCACCGCCATTTTTTAATTACTAAAGATAGATCAATTTTTAACTACCTGCGGGTACTTACTATCTAGGTAGGTACTATTTGTAGTAAGGTAGTTAGAGTTAAGTAGATAAATTATAATTATGTATTCTTAATTTTTTTTAAGTATAATTCTATACCTAACTAAAACCACATAGGTAATATTTTAATGTCCACAAGTTGATATCAATACCGCCTCTTTAGCTAGTCTATTAAAAAAGTTACACAAAAATACCTACCTATATACTTAAAGTTACTTAAGTAGGTAAGTACTTAAGTGTTAAGGTTTTATTTCTTTCATTATGATCGATCACAAATATTTTATTCAATATTTATTAGGAACCTTACCTACTACCTATACACACCTACTTAACAATTCCTTCTTACATTGTACCGACCTTACCTACTCAGTTACCATAAAATGGCCAAACCATGAGAGGTACCTTGTTACTTAACCTACATAACCAGGCACATAGGTAATTCCACCTATAATTTGAAATTCTTACTTCTAAAATAGTTACTTTACCTACAGATAACAAAAACAAAATAAGTAGGTATCTATACCGAGCTTAAACCAACCATTGTTCCTCACAACTTTTTCTAAATAATTAAACCCGTACAAAGACATGCATAATAAATGACGAAATCGTCGAAATCGAGTAAGTATTGATTGTTTGCATAGGAGAGTGTGTAGCTCCCTTAATAATTACCGCAGCGAAAAATGGGACATAAAACCCATATGGAGTGGGTACGACTATATAATTGTGTCGTGCATGAGTTTGTTTGTGTGCCCACCCAACGTCCACTAAACTCGCCTATGATACAGCATGTTTCAGTGGACTGTTTCTTTACCTTGCGGGATTATCGATGTCTTGGTGTATAGGGTACCTGAATGGGTAAATAAATGCTTATAGGTACATAATTAGGTACGAGTACTCTACCTAATTAGGTAGGAACTTTTATAAACCTGTTAGATCATTTGTTAGAAATGGGAGTTTTAAAAAATAAGGGGACCTGAAAACTATTTACATAATCAATGGAATCAGTGTGCTAAACCTATGCAGGTACGAACATAATCATGCATGTACTCGTAATTTTTTCAAGTTATACACCGTGTAGGCACCATAAATAAAGGACGAATGATCTTACTGACTCATGTTCCTGCGTCTCCGCGGTACTCCGCCATCCCGCTCGGTCTTGAGCTTCGCGTTTTAATTCGCTAGGCCTTCCTTACTTTCTTGCGATTCTCGTCCCCCGGCAAGTCTGCTATTGAGTTGCCGGGGGTCTGACGATTGCAGTAGCAGTTTCCAAAATCCAGTACCTACCTATCCAGAACTGCAGGATCGCTAAAGAAATCCTACAGATACGTTTAGCGTAGCGAGACATGTTACAGAAGCTAGCTCGTCATCCGAAAGTAACTCAGGGTCAGAAGCTAAGAAGACCTACATCCATGAGTTTCTTAGTTTTATTTTTAAAACACACCCTATAGCATGAATGCCGTAGCTCGACCCCCGCCATGTGGCGCGGAAGGGGCCTACCTAGACTGCCTACCCCGTGTTTTAACCGGCCTAATTGCTTCCATTTACATACATTAACAGAAAAACAGGCCAACTGACGCGACTATCGAATTTAAAGTAAATATACCTATCCAGGCTGGATGGATA
The DNA here is from genome assembly GCA_014607495.2 of Carposina sasakii. NCBI lineage: Eukaryota > Metazoa > Arthropoda > Insecta > Lepidoptera > Carposinidae > Carposina > Carposina sasakii. The sequence continues at coordinate 9,013,229 of CP053154.1, forward strand.
GTTAAATTAGGTATGTGGATAAAAATAAATGGTTTTGTTGTTATCCCTTTGCCGACCGCGCCAGAAGGAGGGTTATGTTCTTCCAGTATATGTAATATACGTAGTACAGTATATGTATAGTATATAAGTACCTACCTATGTATATTTCTTTATCACGGTCTAGCTAGGGCCTAAACCGTACTCTAATGATACGAGTAACTCTAAGCTCATTAGAGATACTCGCATCATTAGAGTGACAACGTGAAAATTTTTACGCAGTTGGGTTTTTGTTTAAGTAATTAAGACTAATTATGTATACATTTAAGTAGGTACTACATGCCGATATTAGGTGAAATTCCTTATAGTCTTTTAAAATTTATAGCGATAATTGAATATTTTAATGTTTAGGAAGGTACCTACATATTTTTGGAGAGAAGACAATCTTAGTTTAAAAGCAATGGAAAAGTCCTATAAAATATTCCGACCCAATTCTACATTTAGGTAGGTATTTTCGTGTGACCAGGCAAGTGGGACTCTAATAAATCATTATACTTACTTAAATGTGGTTTGTGAAATAACCCCAGATAGAGAGGGATACTAACTAGCGAAAAGATGGCAAGAGTCGACCCTAAAAGGTATACAGAAATTTTAATATACAGGGTGTAACAGAAAGGGTATGTTAAGCGAAAAGCTATGTAAATAGCCCACTATAGAGATCCTATTTCCAAAATTTGAGACTCGAAATCATATTTTTATTTTTCAAGATTGTATGGACATTCCTGAGTTGTTTCGGAATTTTTCATACTATCTGGAAAAATATAAATGTGAATTTGAGTCTGAAATTTTGGATATAGGTTCTCTATAGTCGGCTATTTACATAGCTTTTCTATTAACATACCCTTTCTGTTACACCCTGTAGAACTAACTACACAAAAAAGTTTTTACTCTAACCCTTGCCAAGTTACTGGCCACCTAAAACCCCGTAATAACGGACTACCCAACCCAATCATCGACCACATTTTTTTAAATTACCTACTTTAATAACGGAAAGCAATTGTCTATTATAATTAGTAGGTTTTAATAGTTAAAATAGAATAACCATGGGAATTCATTTCCCAACAGGGATTGGTGAAATTTATAATTGTAGGCGTAGGCAGCTTGATATACGATATTTTACAAATTTGTTATTCACTTACCTCTACGAAATATTTGAAATCGTTTAAGGACTTCTAATTTATTTAAACACGTTACCTGCCGATAGTTGAGGTTGAAATGTAATTTATTATGTAGAGAGCGCCATTTTGAGGAGCAATTAATTTAAATTATTGGTCACTTTTGGATTGGGTGCTTTACAATTTTGATATCGCCACTATATAGGTTAGAAAATTAATAATTTTGTACTAGATATGTAAAATACGTGTGAAATATCTAATGGCTGACTGTAAGTTTTCCAGTAAGATCCTGTAAATCTGTTTCTCGAGCTATAGAAATTGTCTTTGGTCCTTAACCTTCCAATAATTCTCATGATGGAATCACTATAATTAATGACAATGGGGATAATATTTACATACATATACTTACCTAAAATTAACAGTTCTGTGCTTATTGCTATGTGACCAATTGTGACATTTTATTAACCTGCTGGAAATATTGATAAAGCTGGACATTGTTAATTTACCCCTTGGACTCACATCACATAGATAATTTATAGGATCCTTGGATGGACTAATTTTGCATGCTTTGCTGCTTGGTGATTTGTGAAATCTATTTCCTACAAATATATCTTTGTTACATACATTTTTTGTGAAATTAATATTACAAGGTATTAAAACTACAAATAAATCATCAGTTATTTATCCTAGCTCCTCTCGATCGTATCACTTCGACGAGGTTTGTTACAGGAGTGAATTGAAACTTTTATATAAATGTTAAGACTTTTTTCATAAACTACAAATTATTTAATCACAAAGAAACATACCAATCTCGAATACATCGCAATCAAATCCATTGTCTGTACCAGACAGTTATGATAGAAAAGTGTAATTCATTCTCACCACGTTTTCGGCTAATGATTTCATATCCCGTGTGACTTTTGACTAATTGCCCTATAGTAAGCTATCAATTTGTGGTGTTTGAATATGCAGTATACGGAACACAATAGCTCAGGTTATCATTCCGGCGATCGGACAAAGGCTACTTACAACTGTTCGTAATCGTCATTTCACATACGATTTCTACTGACGCACGTTTGTCTTGACGTGTCTGGCTGAAAACTGATGGAGATAATGCTAGGGTTGGTACGGTCTGGAAATATGATTGGTTTTTTTTTTTCAGATAGGAGAGTATGGCAAAGCTTATTGAACTCTTAAATAAAGTATATTTACATTATAGAAGCGAGACGCCGGTAATAAAATGTAGAACATCTCATGATAGAGTGCAAACAGAGAAATACAAACATAGTCAAACAAAATGACAGCACATTACTCTCTTTATATTAATAAGCTCCTGACATCGGGATAAAGAACTACTTTAGTTTTTCGATGTTCAGTCTAGAATAATAGAAAGATGTAAAAAAAAGTACGAAATAAATAAATGTACCTAGGACATTTGACCTAACCCTCCGAGGTCTTTCTGGGTAGCCGTCGAGGTTAGACGACATAAAATTATTCTAGCTAAACTAAAAGGGCTTATAAAATAATGTGGTTTAGTTAGGCTATGTTTTATGTTATTTACCTATTGGAAGCAGGTAATCGAAACCTAGCCTAGTATTTAACTACGAAAATATATCCGTAGATTTAACATCTCACCATTTAAAATTAAAATAATTAATATCATTTTTGCTATCGTTACTTAAGTAACATTGTTCTACCATTGCTCCCCTTTTCGCAAATGAAGGAGGCGATTTTGCTCGCTTCGCGGTCCGCACTGCTCACAATGGGTTTCGGAACGCCGATATGCATAGATACGGTAAACGATGCAGGCCATGCAAATAGACACACAAACATATACTATTGAATAGTAGAACCAACTTTATGGTCAATAGCATAGAGCTCAAATAGAGAGTCCCATTTGAAAGTGGCAAAGAGTAAACATGGGATATACACATGTGGAGTTAGATCTCACACTGCTTTCCAATTCCTTGGTTATGTAGGCTCCATTGTTTTAGAGGTGAAGTGTAAGTACTGTAGCATATGTGTGCTTTGTATTTATGTGGGGTTCTATCTACTATCAACATTTATGGTTATTTGTACAGGGTGGTTTGCAGATAGTGATAGTAATCCTATTAAGGGTTCATACTACATAGGTTTTACTTATTTCTTCAGTCAGTTCTCATGATCCTGTAATGATCAGATAGGCAGTGGGTGGTCCAGAAACTGTAAAATAGTAGGTATATCTTATAATAAAAATATATTTAGGTTTATCACTACAGTGACTACATTTTTCGATGTATACCTGAGCTTCTGTAATAACTTCCATAAACAATTCGTGGATACAACGTATTCAAAAGTTAACACAGTATGTAAACTCAATAGTACTAATCTACGTACCTAATGTAGCCTATTACAAACATCTATTAAAATTACTGGAACCTGACGTTATTACTGATGTTACGCTAAGATTCCATACAACTCCTCCGGTAGCGCATTCTAATCAGTGGCTAATCACAGAAGCCCGGAGCATCTCGCATGGAAAGGTAGAGGCAGACACGGAATTATTAAAAATTTGTATTGGTTAATCCACGGACGTATAATAATATTATAATGTTCGTGGGTTAATCGATAAAACCAAAATTTTCATATCTCTATTCTTTATCCTTGTTTCGTGAAAAAATGATAATCTGAAAGCCTATGAGATGATGGTTAAAATGAGCTCTATTTTCATGAATATCCGATGTTATACAAGTCCTTACATTGTGAAATATTGTAAATTTTACTTTTGTTCTAATACAGTTATATAAAAATTTTAAAACGTATGTCGTACTAATTAGATAGTGGTAGGTTACTTAGGTACGTTTGTGAGATAGATGATATCTCACAAACGTACCTAAGTAACCTACCACTATCTAATTAGTACCCAGTTAGTAGGTACATAATCTAAAAGTAGCATGTCTGCTCCGCGCCTTACAGTTAAATCTCTTCCGGACTTTCTGAATAATTCACGAACCATCTTATGTAGTTTATTTTTTAATTAGTGGCCGCTTTTTCATAGGCCGGCTTCAATCAAGATAGCGGCGTTCGTGTGAATGGCCTGCGGTACGCTTGCCTCACGCACCGCGGCTTGCCTCGGCGATTATATGCAAATCAGATGTCATAACACATGAATAATTGCGGCCGGCCATGAGTCGCCCTTTCGGACGGACACAAATTGGATTTACGTGAAATGCAAGTTTTACAGCGACATGCGTTGATGTATGTTTTTGAGGGGTCTATGAAAGAGTTTGTGGAGCGCAATTTTAGGGTATAAAAATATTTTAAGGGTTTTTTATTTCTGTAAATTATAGGCCTATGTCTGTAGATCAATAAGTATAATATGATTTACCTAAACAGTTGTGTTATCAACACTGCGTTAAAGTACTTGCACAGCACCATTGAAGCTTTGCCTAATAGACTCGTGATTTCTACAAAATATGACTTGGTAGGCTGAATTAGGAAAGTTTGTTTACTTACATACGCAGGAAAAATTACACAGCATTTTATATAAGTAGTTTTGACAAATATTGAGAATAAAATCCCAAAACATAACTTTAAAAAGTGGTGACCCTACTAAACATACCGTGCAAACTTACCATAAACTCATGTTCACCCTACTCGATCGTAGTTTTCACGAAAGCCTTCGGCATGGAAATTGCGAGGACGTTCAGGGGGCAGCGTGACCAAGCATGCTGCGTTAAGGGGCGCGCGGGTAGTTATGCTAATAAACCAGACCAGCCCCGCTTTGCACCAAGCAACCTCATACCAACATTATAAAACCAACTTTGGGACCGAAACTTTACGCTGAGTTTCGGTTGGCGGTTCTTGTGTGTTATGTCGTTTGTTGTTTCTGGTCCCTTGGTCTGCGTGCCCGTGGCCTGTAGCAGCGATAAGCGGGAAAATGGACGGTTGACTACGTTTATGGTTTACCCAGGCCCGGATTTAAGGCTGAAGTCGAGTCCTCGTAAATACTTACATATAGTGGCGTGATAAAGCGCCTTAATAAGGTTTATTCTACTAACTGCGTCGGTGACGCTAGTGCGGTGGATGATGTCGCTATTACTATAGAATCTTATTAAACTTCTATCGAAATTATGAATAAAATTTTCATTGTTATACCTACTTACTTGCAATTAATTAAAAATAATAACTAAGTAGGCATAATTTTGTAGACACAACTTTTTCCTATAGAGAAAAGTTGATATATTATAAAAATTATTAATAAAGAAATGAAAAAAAATTCAACTGAGTGAGAAGTTGGTATATGTTTAGAACTACGTCATCTAGCACTATATACGGTACTCATAGTCAGGGCCATTTTACTTACAAAAATTCTCATCAAAACCAATACTCATTATACCAGAGAATATCTTGCCGATTTTTTATGCGATAATCACTTTGACCTTAGCGGTTCTTTTGTGATACGAGTTGAAAAGAATAAATTAATTGTATTTAAGAAAAATATAGAGAATTCGCACGGTTGCAGTTACTGCATATGAAATGAGAGACATTACATTAAACGGAGGGATACAATAACCTCTATTATGAAAATATAAATACAAAATCACAACAAAAATCCGGAAACCATTTTGCGGTCTCGCGTTTTTTAAATCTTGCTTGGGGCAAGTGAAAGAGTCTACGTGCAAGGTCAGTATATACCTATACATTGTCTTTGGTCAGTACTCAAGGATTACTAAGATGTAAATGAAAACAGTCATGCTTTACCTGGGAATGAATCTAGAAGAAATAAATCTCCATCATTTAGAATCAAGATTTTAGTTATTAGACTATTTTAAGAAAATTATTTAAAAAAAATAGACATTAATGAGAAAAGCTCTCGTAATTGGTAAAATTTTTTAACACATATTACATATATGTTGAGTTACAATTTGTTTGTTTACTTAGATATTGACTCGTCTTTGTTACTTACGTATTATTTATAGAGATAAAAACAACAGGAATAAAAAATCGTATCTCAATCGGAGAACTAAGTAAAACCTCAGATTATCCCTTAAAACGGCACACAATCGGCACAACATTGTATAGCACCGAATCAATTGCGTATCTTCGATTCACAATAGGCGCCGCTATTGTCCCAGCTGCGGCGCTATGGCGGAACCCAAAGCAATTTAAAAACCACTAAATTACTGCTCTCACACCGTGAATTTTCACGACACAAAAGTCGAAAAGCGATACGAGATGAAACCCTTGTGGTTTGAAAGTTTGATTTGTAATTAGGCCACTTAATACTACAATAGCTGTAACGGTCCCTCTTGCATTGTGTTTTTTCTGCCGATCCAAGTAGGCTTCTCTTTGAGGTAGAAAATTAAACGATGTGTCCTTGACCAGTTTATCCCGCGTTTAGTTAAGTTTGTAGGTTCACACGCACATGACAAGGTGATTACGTTTTTGCTACAATATCAAATTAGGTACCTATAACTCTATTATTTTCGGTTTTTTTTTCTGTTTTTAACTTACAAGGTTGCACATCCCATACAGGTAGTTTTTCGTTGCCACCCTAAGCGAAGGGTACATACTCTACACATCAAATAAATTAAGTTTATTCCAAAAAAAAAACTATGAAACGATGTAATTTTTATTTTTTATTACCTACTTGATCGAGCGAAATTTATAGTGTCTAGTGTTTATGCTATATTTCATATATAGGTACAGATATTAATAATTTCTCGTGAAAAAATCTTGCTACGCGCGTCTATGTGAATTTATGACGAATAACGCAGTCTATTTACTCAACTTTGGACTCTAATATTTTGGGAACCAGACACTTCCCAGGTATGCTTCCATCGAAAAAATTATCGTGATGATGAGGAGATTCCGTAGTTTTCGGGAACGTTGACGACCAAAAATCACCTGTATAAAAATACCTAAACTCCTCGCCATTCTAATTCTTGTTAGTACATTTATCGCTAATGGAACTAGTACCTACATCTCTACTTCTACGATAGTAATATCCTCAAATCAATCTCTTGGAACTTCTCATCACTATTAAGTTCAGATGAACGAGTTTTGGCTCTGTCTTCGTTAATTGCCCTGTTCGATTTTCAGTAGATTTTTACACGGCGTATTTTTAACGCGCGTATGCTTCATACGAGATTTGAACGCAACCTCGTAACCTAAGCACACGTAGCGATCGTTGTACTTAATTAATTTTGAAACTTACATAATCAATCTTATATCATCAATGCAAACGCAACAAGCAGCGTCTACGGCGCCGAAGACGCGCGTTCCTGAAACGCGCGTCGTCGGCGCGTTTAAAATACGCCGTGTACTATGGGCCTAAGGGACCTCCGCACCCATGGATAACAGACACTGTTAGGATGATGATGTATGATAACTACCTGCCAGGTACAGGACCCTCAGAACAGAAACCCTCAAAACTTGTTACAAGGAAATGAAGCACTTGGTTGTATCAGCCATTGAGAGCGAAAAAACTGCTTACTTTACTAGGACTGTAAACAATACCATTCACAAAAAACTTTGGACAAATTTGAAAAGTAATATACTCCAGAATAAAAAAAGTGCAGCTGAGCTTCCTCCTCAATCCTGATCTGATTAATTCACATTTTCTACAAGTGCCAGGTAGAAACATTTTTTTTATGAGTACCTACTTGATCGAGCGAGTGTACAGTGCTTTATAGTGTCTAGTGTCTGAGTATGCTGACATTGTTTTTTTATAGTCAATCAGATATCAATTGTTGGCACTCTCGTGAAAAAATCTTGGGCGAAAGACCATTACGCGCGTCTATGTGCATCTGCCCCCTATGCAGTACATTTAAAGGTTTTGACGGCCGACGCAGTCATATTTACTCAACAATGTTTGTTTCCGAGTCGTGGACCCTAACCGTTGCTTATCTTGGGAACTAGGTTAATGTGTTGTGTATTGTGTGAATATTTATATTTATATTATATTATATTAAAGGTTATCTTAGACACTTATCTTCCCACAGGTTACACGATTAGCATCGATTGAAAAAGTTCAGGATCGTGATGATAAGTCGTCGTATGTATTAACACCATTTTTTTATTTTTTCTCGTTTTTTTTGTTTGTTTAGTTTATCCCGAAGGAAAGGCAAAACTAAGCCCCGCCATTTTCTTTAGTAAATGATTTCTGAATTTATGATGGATGATAATGATGATGATGAATGGAACGTCGGGAAAATCCTCAAGAACAAGTGTTAGTCAAAAGACAGAAACAACTTACATGCGCCCAAAAATCCGGCATACTTGGCTTACCTGTATAAAACCATGCACACGCACTAGATTCATATCACAAGTAATCAAAAAAAATACCAGAAAACACCTACCCCTCAAATAAATTTTGCACATTCTAATCCCGCCGAATCTTGATATCATTTTGTACTTTTTTGTTAATTTATCCCGAACGAAAGGCAAGGGGAACTATGCCCTATTATCTTTAGTAAACATACTTTAGACACATTCACAAATAAATTTTACCTACTGTTTTATTTATATATTTTCTCTACATATTTATTTTGACGATAGCATGTATGTATTATTCTATAGGACTCATATATTGGTCCCTTTTGAAAACCAGCGCTGCTTGCAAGGTAGGCACGCCTATCTTGTCTTAGCAGCATCCAGCTGAAAAGGGACCCGTTTAGCGGTTGCATACGGGACTGACGGGCTCCAAATCGAGTTCTTCCTTTTAGTTTCTTCTACCTTCTCAGATTGTATTTCTACCCTATTTCTATTGTCCTTTTCTATGTTACTTCTGTCCGTGTATGTGTAATTTTCAATTAAAAATCTATTCTATTCTATTCAATATTAATAATTCATATACTACAGCCAATTTCAATAACTGATCTTGAGAGATTCTAAGGTTGAATGTTCCATTGTTTTCATACAAAATTTCAAATCCGAGATTCTTTATGATCTAACGATGATCTACGACTTTAAAACATATCCCAATCATATGCTATTCTAACAATTTATTTTATTATTTTGATTATTTTTTAAATTTAATGTAAAGAATGCATGTAAGTAATGTTTATAATTTAAAACAGAAAACTAATTTGTATGCCCACTGGGCGGGACACAGAGATCCCAATTTAATTTATTATGTTAGACCTATTGTAAACACCTATGCTCCACAAATAAATAAATTTGAATTTAAATTCTAATATTGAAATTGGCCGATAGGGTACCTAAAACATAATCTCTTAGTCATGGAAAGCCAGCAGCAAGCAAAACCCCAAAACATTAATATCCCATACTTTTATTTCTATAAATGCCATTATAATTCACTGAAGTCAGCAGGGGTGTCCAACGGTGGGCTTTGCGGAATGCCGGACACATCCCGAGGCAGGTGTGGTCGCTTCTCGGTCCGCTAATGAACACAATGAAGACGTATCCTACTTCGTATCCGGCGTTGATCGATTGATTTACTCACTGCCACCGCGCTCGAGCTTTTTGTATTCGTATGTCGCTTGCCATTTACATATCTTCCCTACGACGAATTTTAAATAAGGACTAGGGTTGTCAGCTTAAGAAATTGAGTAATCCGATTTGCTTTTTATAAAGTTGCTAGAATACTAAAGACTTCACATTTTACTTAAATTACACACCTAGATACGTTCTATAAAGGTAGGCAAAAGCGTTTAAAACACTAAAGCTAAAACACAAAAATAAAGGTAGGGTTTCGCCTGACACATTTAATTAGGTAAATTATTTAATTACTTAAGGTATTACTCGTATGTACTTAGGTTTTTCTGCAATTCTTATCATCTTACACGTTCTTGATCTCTTTCTATTATACTCAAAATTGATATCAGGATGTATAAATTTCGATACAGTGGCAACCCTATTCAGACGAGAGTGATGTGACGTCTTACATGAGGGGTGCGGATTTGCATGCGATCGAACGGGTATTAGTTTTATGAGTTGTACAAAGGTCGTTTTTAAAGCAGAGATAACATATCGTAAGGAATATTAATGTCAAGTTATGATAGTGCTTATGTTGATAAAGCTGTAACCATTGATGGATTGAGAAATAAAAACTGAGGTGCGGGTTACAAAAATATAGATATTCTTTGTTTGCATTTTAGTTACAAATGACACATTTAAGATCTACGCATTTACTCAAGTTGCTAGATTTATTTTTACAATATAGTACCTACCTAAAACTCCTTTTTATCTGGTCGACTAGTTGTATCTAATCTTGAACAAAGTAGTAGGTACCTACATTTGGCGTTTGGCGGTTGCACGTACACTGGACGTGACTGACGGGCTCCAAATAGTGCACACCGTTCTTCTTACTGTTCTTCTTTTCATGTCTGCTTCTACCTGTCTACCTATTTCTTTTGATCTGTAACTATTTCTACCCTATGTCTATTGTCTTGTTCTATGTTGCTTCTGTCCGTGTATGTGTAATTTTCAAGATAAAAAACTATTCTATTCTATTCTACATTTTGTTACGATCGATAACACTGAGACTGAGTAAACATGGTGATCAACATAAAAAAGAGTAAACTACGAGGCCATGAATGTGCACTATTTTCAGATGTCACATGATAAACCATAGTCAACATGACATATTGCTCGCATTATGCTCGTCATAATTATAACTAATCGCGTCATTCACGTTCCTATCAGCTGCAAGCTCAGTGTTGCAGTCCCACGCTAACAATTATCCGCGCGCAGTACAACGAAGTGCACTCCATGCGATTGACTGCGTCGATATCTTGATCATACACGGTTGTTTATTCCGGAAACAACAGTATTTAAAACTAGTAGGAAGTAAGTTTCACGTGATTGAAATGCTATTAGTGGAACTATGTTGTGTTGGTTGGAAGGTGATTTGTTTTTTACATAATTTACAGCCAATTTCAACAACCTATGTCGAGAGATTTTTTGCATATTAGATTAAATGTCATATCAGATTAAATGTTCCGTTATTTTATACAAAATTTCAAATTACGAATTAAAAAAATCCGAGATTCTTTATAATCTCCAGTAGGTATGTATTTGAATTGGCCGTTAAACTCTCTATGGATACCAAACGATTTCTAATTGATTTTGTTACCAAAATTTTATTTCGCGCCAGAAGCCGCGAAGTTATTTATTTTAAAGTTTCAACCCATTAAAAATACATTTAATTTTTTACCCTGCCATGAAGGGTAATTATGCAAAACGATGTAAAACTGATATGTTAATACATTGTCTGGACGATTTAGCACCCCTACTTATCGACCACATTTGTACTTCTTTCAGAGGGTGCCCTATCTCGAAATCTACACTCCAAGACATCTGTTATAAATATCATATGATTCTTATGACGTCGCTTTATGGTGGAAAATTGCCTGTGTATTTGTAACTTAAATAGTTTTACATCGGAAATCGATAGCAGCTCCTTTCATCAAACGATACGGTCGATAAAAAATACGTAATTAGTGTTTGTTAGTTGAATTAGTAATTTATTAATCGTTTGTTTAGTGATAATTTAGTATGCTGTGAATTTAAACGTTTTATATAACTCTTCGCCTGTTTCGAAAGCGCAGTCCGTGTAAATTTTTGAATGACACAATTTTTCCTATAGGTCCTATCTACGTCATTATACGTGTACCTACGTTAATTATAAATATTATAATACCTATAGGTACATACATAGTAATTTAGAATATAAAATCTTTTTGTCTCACACTTACATACCTGCAAAAACATAGGTAAACAAACTAATTCTATACTTATGCAAAGCTTTTTCCCCAACAAGCTTCTAAATCTCCAAAAACGATCATACATTATTATTTTAGAATTTATAAGTGAAAACCCTTTGCTTATAAATTTGAATACATTAGACTTCTAACTCATTTCTGACAAGCTGCTAATCATATCAGAACACCTTGCGACTCCTACAGTTAAAATTTAAAGTCACTCAGCATTTTTAAGTTTTTGAAGGGTTAAATTTTACCAACAAAGGGAATCTAAAACAATAGACAGGTGCTTTGTGCATTTGAAGTAGATAATTAAATAGTAGTGGTATAAAATGAGGATTTACGTGACTCTATTTACTATTTATTTTAAAATAAGTAGGTACCTACCTACCTAGCTTGATATTACGACTGAAGGCGGGTTGCTGAAAATTCACACAGTAATTTTATTGGAAAATCAGAAAATTGGCTTTTGCTTAGCGAGTTCAGACTAGCGATGAGAGTTTAATTCTAAATAAGGGACCAGTTGTTTTTTTAATATTTCTCAAAGAATTTTGGATAGCCTATCTTTTTTTTATTCTAAAGAGACTAATTAGGTATTATAACGTAACTAGGGGAAATACATTATACCTTATTTAAACTTTTGTGCAAGCCAGCATTTGTTTAGGTTAGTAAGGATTTCGAAGTATTCAGAAATTCCTTACCCTTTTTATAGCAAAACAATTAACCTAATTACCTAAATAGCTACTACGATACTACTATTATAAATTTTCAAGTTATTGATAGGTTAAAGAAAACAGGCCCATATATGAATAAGCAAGTACTTAATAAAATTAACGTTTCCCAATCTTCAGAGCATAACGGTTAAGGGGCGGAGTGTTTGTTTCGCTGTAATTAAAACCCCATTAAAAACCGTGGCAGTCCCACAACCACATCGGTAGCCCCGTGACCATCGGCACCGTGTCTAATATATTCACTTATGTCAGATGTACCTACTCGTGGCCAGTGTAGAATAAGCTATAAAGAATCTATAGATTAGTATCTAGTCTAGGGTTGCCAATAGTTGCCATCTCAAAACTTTGAAAAATTGACATTTGACAATACGATTGGAGAGAGTTAGTGGCGTGCGAATTTCAAATATTTATAGGTATATTATTATAGGTCTTTAACACATTCAGTGCCGGCGACTACGTATTTGCTTCTTTTAGGCTTTCTAGAGGTGCCGTTGACGCTTATTTGTATCGTCGCACTAGGCGTTGACCTGATATCGGCACCCTCATAAAATCTGCCGGTAGCGAATATGTCAGGGCTCTAAAACCCAGGACGATGTTTATAAACTATCCAGGACAGCCCAGGACACCCCAAAAAGCAGGACATGTCCTGGGAAAACAGGACGGTTGGCAACCCTAATCTAGTCCATCCTATCACTCCATTAGTGGTTTGCATACACAGGGAGGGAGGTAGGTATACTCGTATCATAGGTATCATAGGTACCTAGGTAACCTTTAGTACATCATACATACATACAGGGTGTTTTTTCATTGCCACCCTTACTCTATACATCAAATAAAGTAAGTTTATGCCAAAAAAAATGCTGGGAAACGATGTAAATTTTTTTGATTTTTTTTTATTACTCTATCTGGCGAAATGTATAATGGTGTCCAGTGTTTATGCTAGTTTTTTCATTGACAGATATTAATTATTTCTCGTGAATAAAATCTTGTTACACGCGTCAATGTGCATTTATGCAAAAAAAACGCAGTCTATTTACTCAACTTTGGACCCTACTATTTTGGAAACCAGACACTTCCCAGGTATGCTTCCGTGGAGATAAATGATCGTGATTATGAGATTCTGTAGTTTTCGGCAACGTTGACGACCAAAAATCACCTTGTATAGGTGCACAAGGCTATGATCCCAAAAAGAAGTAGCCGGAACTTTAGAATCAAAAAGAAGACCCAAGACAGCAACGTTTAGCATAGCAGGGCCAGATCTAAATGTTCAGATGCTAGTTGCATGCTCCCCATCTGAGAGGACACCCCTGAGTTCCTTATTCGACTCTTACGACGTTACGCTACGGTATATACTCATATACACTAGTACACCATGTGGTTTTATCGGCCCTTGGTGCTCTGCCTAACCCCGTAAGGGATAAAGGCGTCATTATATGTATGTATACACTAGTGAAGTAATCAGAACCGCGCTTTATGATACTTTTAAAATTATTTATATTAAACTATAACGCAAATTTCAGGTAGTAGCTGCAGTTACGTACATTTACCTACTTACTATATACTTTCACCTCAATAACCCCTAGTAAACAGTTAGAGCTCATGAAATATTGGACGGATCCGGATGTAGAAATTAAAATTACCTATACCTCCCTTAGAATGGACGAAGAAAGGAATTGATGAGAACGATAAGCCGTCTGTTGCAATTGTTTTAACTCCATAAAAACCTGCCCAGTATTTTATAAGTAGTATTTTATAAATATGAATTATTATAAACCCGCACAAAAATTGGTACAAAATAATATCAAAATTCAGTCTACCATAGCTCTATTGATACCATAGCTCTCCAATTTTAACAACACCTTCGCAAAAATGTTAAGTTTAATTTATTTCTCAATTTTTGGTACCCCACTGTACTTGAATCTTACAAAACAAGTATTCATATCGGGACGAATCGCCTAAAAATATGGGATGATTCGTCCCGCGGAACGTATAGACCCATTCAGAAGGCATTCTTAAGGGTTTCGGACCGAAACACGAGTGGACCGAAACGCCCCAATACCCGTAGTACCTATATACTAGGTATATCCAAGAATTGTCTGTATGAGTTGAGTTAGTGAATCCCTATGCAAAAAACCATTTAAATAGTTTCCTAGGTACCTCCTAGGTAAAATTTGAATTCATCTATTTACCAAAGCTCAGTCATTGGTCAAGCCATCCAAAGTCAACAAAAGCGCATTGTGTTCTATACGGCTTTGTGCGCACCAACCAATGGGGAAGGCAATAAAACGTTAATTGCGGACTATGGGGCATGCTCGCCAATGACTGAGCATTAGGGGCCCCACTACATCGACTACATAACCTACTTTGCCGGCCGGGAATAGCATATAGCAGCTAAACAGCTGTTTATCGGACCATTACTCGTTGTTTAATTACGTGTGGGTACGCCATTTTGTATTTGAGCGTATATTTTCTTTTTAATAAATGCGTATAGCTTTTCATTTCTATGTAGAATGGGCAGAGGTTAGGAAAAGTAGATGGAGCAGAGAATAATATCAATGAGTTTAGGTAATGGTCTAATACCGATGTGGTAAAATATACATACATTTGAATTTGAACTCTTACCTACATATTGGAACATTCTTTGCACGAGTCATTTTAGACTGCCGAGTAAGCATGAAAAAACGTCATCAAAATATATATCTAGGTATTTTTTTAGTCGAAATCCAGTTAAAGCCACTTCAAAGTGGTTAGGCGGATCGATTCAAAGAAAAATACTTGAAATTATGTTAATTGTTTACCGTGGTTTAACTTTGCCTCGCTACAAAATATTGTTGCATAATATAGACCTAGAAATATTTGCTCTATAGAGTAAGTAATTACTTGTGTAGAATTGCCTGTAATAAAATTTCCCTTTACTTGTTCGGAATATACTAAGTAAATTTCTTTTTCTCAAATCTAGTAAATGATTTACACTTAATAAAAAGGTTACTGTTAAAGAGTAATTTCATTTGGTAGGTAATAATTAATTTGCTTAGAGCTGATAGAGTATAAGAAGTTTAGATATTGTTTTAATATAATGACAGTCTCTATTCCCATAAGTTTATTTGTAATATCTGATGTCTTCTAGCTGTGTATTCTTATATAATTGGTGATTAAACGAACTTACCTGTAAGTGAAGTTCTATCACAATTATATGAGTACGTTTCATTCGAAGATATATTTTTAACACATGTAGTACTTTTATTGTACTGGCAACTTCGCACAATTTCAGAGTGGGTATTTCGAAAACAGAACTACCCTACAACCTACGACACTATTCCTAGTCTACCGATAATTTCCTTCATTCTTTAGAGCATCACAAAATTTTCTTAGTTTTAAGGGATCTGGGAAGGGAGGGTTTTATCTTATATCTTCGAATGAAACGTACTCATATAATTGTGATAGAACTTCACTTACAGGTAAGTTCGTTTAATCACCAATTACATTTCGTACGTTTCATTCTTTGATATATTTTTAACACATGTAGATGTTTAGAGGTGAAAATTTTGCAAGCATCCTGGTTAATGAGTTGTATACCTAATTATTATTGTATTTATGGGAAAAAAGAACACTATATTTTTACAAATTTTTATTTATAACATAAATATAACTTTTTAAATTAGATTAATTTACAAGTGATAAATCTGCTTATAAATTATTTTAAATTTATGATGATTGATTGGACAGAAAGACTGATCTTGCAAAGTGAGCATCATCAGTCACTGGACGGTTATAGAATTTACCAAATGTTTCTGAGGCCTGCGACCAGCCAGCAGTTCTCCTAATAACGTCTAATGAGACACCCTGCGCTCGCGCTGTAGATGTGGCAGCGTGTCGTGTGCTATGAGAACTCCATGCTGTCACATCCACCCCGGCTTCCGCCAGGATCTCCTTAATCCATCGGCTAATGGTTTGGGTGCTAACAGACTTATATAGTCTTCTAGACGTTATCATGAGATTTTCGACTGTGTTCGGTCTTAAATCATTTGTAACTAACAAATAATCTTGCAAAACTGTAGCAGGACATATATTGATATTTTCTGTAAAATAAGGCAAGAACAGAATTGGCTGGTCGCGCCCAGCTGCTGATGTTTTTATAATGTCTGAAATTACAATTTTTATACCGTTCAGGCTGATATGGATATTATTAGCTTTAATGAGAGAAAGTGTCTGTGCTCTATGCGCAGTACATAAGGCCAGCAATATTACGAGTTTCTTAGAAATTTTTGGCAGAGTTAAATCTTTATTAGGGCCCCATGAGGTAATATATTGCAAAACTGTATGAGGGTCCCATGTGGATGCATATTTTGGAATATTGGGCCTTAATTTATATATACCTTTCAATAGTCTTTTAATTTGGTCATGAGATCCTGACTCATCTCCGAAAAGCAAACTTAGAGCCGAACGATGACTATTCAAGATGCCATAAGCCGCACCTTTATTAAACAGTTTTGTCAAAAAAGTCAACATTCTTGGAACGGAACATGTGTATGGATCTATATTTGCCTCAGTGCAGTACTGCCACCAATACTTGTAGGAGACACCATATTGTTGCAAAGTATTTTTCGACAAAGAAGCCATCATAAGATCCAATGATTCGATAGGGACACCTCGTTTCAGGAACGCGTCCCTGAGAGTTTGGCTGCACCCAGGATTTATAAAACTAATATCGGATGTAACCATTCTTTGTAACAGTGGGAACCACGGCTGGGAAGGCCAGTATGGAAATATTAGAATGCCTTCAGCCTTGTCCAATAGAATTTTTTCCAAGACCTTTAATACGAGTGGGAATGGTGGAAAAGCGTAAAAGTATACGCCCTTCCACGAGATAGTGAAGGCATCCACAGCAACTGCATCTGGATCTGCCTTCCACGACACATATCTTTGGCATTTGGCATTAGTGCGAGAAGCGAATAAATCGATATCTGGCTTACCTAAATCCGTTACTAGTATATTAAATACTTCATCTGTTAATGTCCACTCAATGTCCGTATTAACCTTTCGGGACTCTTCATCAGCTTCTCTATTGTCTTTACTTTTAATATAAGAAGCAGATAACCATATATTTCGCTTCTAGCACCATTGCCAAATTTCTTGCGCTAAATCATTTAGATGAGGATACTTTATGCCACCCATGCGATTAACGTAACTCAACGCCGTAGTGTTGTCAATACGTAATAAAATAGAACAGTTTCGGATATTACGTGCAAAGCATTTGAGTCCAAAAAATACTGCAAGCAACTCTAGAAAATTAATATGAAAATTTATTTCACTAGCTTTCCATTTCCCATTTATTCTTTGATTTTTACAAAATGCACCCCAGCCAGACCTGGATGCATCTGTAAAGATCTCTAGTTCAAAACTACTCGATTTTAATGGGGTTGATGTCGATAAAATATTTTTTGACCACCATTCTAGGTCAGGCAATATTATAGATGAAGGACGAAATTTAGCTTCGTATGTTTTATATATTTGTAATGCTAAGTATTTAATTTGCTCGAGACGTTTAGTGTAAACCCAGCCGTATTTAACTGCTGGGCATGCTGCAGTAAGGGTACCAATGAGACAAGCAAGATCTTTTATAGTGCATAATGGTAAGGATTGAAATTTCTTAACTATTTTTGGTATATATAATCTTTTATCCATAGGTAATGATAATGTCATGTCAAGAGTGTTATAAATAAAGCCCAGAAACTTTGTCTGTTGTAAAGGTCGTAACGAACTTTTTTCATAATTTATAACAAATCCTAAGCTTTCAAGTAGTGCCACTGTTTCCGTTGCATTTTATAAACATTCAGAATGTGTGTGGCCGATGCATAAAAGATCGTCTAGGTATATAACAGATATAAATCTTTTGCCGCCGTTGGCTTTAGGAGCTAAAAATATTTTAGAGATAAATTGATCTGTCTGTGGCTCACACTTGTATATTGCGCCTAAGTCTAATAAATTGTTAATTGCCTTAGACATATCACGCATTTCTGCTGTGGTAAAATTATTACTATAGGGTACACTATTTTGGTAAACTTTTTTCGAAGAAAGGTATTTTGTAGCCATTTTTTATCCAGGAAAGAACTAATTTATTATTAGTGATTTTCATCCAGTTATCATAAAAATATTGCAGGCGACCCGCATGTACCTGTTTATCTAATGTCGCGTGTAGGCTCGCTGCTGACTGCTCTGATTCGAGTAGGCACGAGATCGTGTCAGTGTCGTCGTCGATGTGGCTCCGCGTCTGTATGATGTCGTTGTTCGTGGAAAGCCTCCGCACCCCCCCCTGTTCCCTGATGTGTAACGAAGGGGGCGAATCTCGTTTCCCGGAAGGCGAGATCTTGAAGTGGATGGGCCAGCGGAATTTGTATGTGCAGGTGCTGTCTTATATGTCGGTTTCTTAATTTGTAGACCTTGTCTGGAAATAGCCTTTGAGGCTTTTATGGTCTCCGATAGTTTATCACCAAAGAGCGTGCTGTCTCGTTCATGATCTTTGATTAATGGCGTAAAGGATTTATCGAGGCAAGGTGTTATAAGTTTTGTTCTGAGCTCTGTTTCTATGTACGTATGTAATGTACGTCAGTCAAGATCCTGCAGCTATCCGACAGTACCTCTATTGCTTTTATCTTGTCATCTCCAAGGAGGAGTAATGTAATGGCTTTATTAATTGCTGTTATTCCAAGCCCTAATTGGTCTTACTTTAACTGAATATTTTTATCGCGATTTAGTGATATCAGATACAGCAGCTTTTATTTCGGCGTTTAATGTCGGTGCTTTTAGTAATTGACAATTTTCAGGTACCTGGTATTTTTTAAGCAATTTTTCCTTTGGGTCTTTATTTAGTCCCTTCGCTAATATAGGCAACCAGCGTTGTGCCAGAGTGTGGTGAATTTTTTCACCAAACATCGGTTGCTCGTCCGTTGTATCATCCAACGCTAATAAAAGCTCCGGGTCGAGGTCAGGTGTCTCGTTTTGAGCTTCCGGGGTTATATTAACTTCTACCGGAGTATTTTCCAGTTTCTCTTGGGACTCTGTTGCTGAGGTGTATTGAATTACATCATCTTGTGCGGTTCCGTCTAGAACAATTATATGTGAATTTTATTTTATATATCATTGAATATCTGACTATACACACTATATTCTGAATACCGTCGTGTTGACCCGCAGTCAACCTCCCGGTTAATTTTTTGCATCATGTTAAACCTTCGTGATACCCTCATTGTGATATCCTCCAGGTTAACTTAAAGATGCTTATTCTGAATACCGTCGTGTTGACCCGCAGTCAACCTCCCGGTTAATTTTATGCATCATGTTAAACCTTCGTGATACCCTCATTGTGATATCCTCCAGGTTAACTTAAAGATGCTTATTCTGAATACCGTCGTGTTGACCCGCAGTCAACCTCCCGGTTAATTTTTATGCATCATGTTAAACCTTCGTGATACCCTCATTGTGATATCCTCCAGGTTAACTTAAAGATGCTTATTTTAGTTCACAAAAAAATTATACAGAACTTGTCTTAGAACATTTTGACTCGTGTACAAGAATATTTAATAAGAGATCATTATATTTTCTTACCTTCATTTTCCTCAGAATCTGACGATGACGAATAAAGAATCACTCTAGTTCGCTTCTTGTTTTGGCTTTCTTTTAATTTCTTAATTTTATTTAAGTAATAGTTAATTTCACTAGAAGCTTTGCGTTTAGGCATGTTCTTAATACTCTGATAATAAATTTGAAAAATAGAATAAACTAAACTATAATACTAGAATTGAAAACGTGTGCTCGTTGCCGCGCACAAAAAAAGAATGAAGGAAATTATCGGTAGACTAGGAATAGTGTCGTAGGTTGTAGGGTAGTTCTGTTTTCGAAATACCCACTCTGAAATTGTGCGAAGTTGCCAGTACAATAAAAGTACTACATGTGTTAAAAATATATCAAAGAATGAAACGTACGAAATGTAATATATTGTTTTTATATCTTATGTAATAAAATTTTACTATCATCTTTAGGTACTACCATTTGTCACTCTATCTGTCTTCAGACAGACATACTCGTAGATACGGAAGCCTGCTACTGTTCACCTCCATTGTCCCGTTCATCACTTAACAATTGGTCACCACCTACACACATTTCAAATTACTATACAAACGGCGTTAGTGTCTACGTAAGAAACGTCCAAATGCATATATTTTTTCGAGTTAATATTAAGTAGGTAAGTTAAAGCTAGTTTCTTAGTTTCTTTTCACTGCATTCGATTTGGTCAGGCTTCAAAGTTCCGACTTTTATTGTTAAGGACGACAAAGTGTCCACTTTTACTATTAACTATAGTCAAGAACACTTTAGAATAATGCATAAATACACTAAATGCATACTAAATTTACTTAAAGTACTCATACTTACCATAAGATTAGACATCTAACTATCTAAACATATCAAGTGTACCTATTATGATCGGTATTGTAACCTTAGTCAATAATTTAACTGTTAGGAGATAATAGGTAACACCCTGGTACTGATCTTATTAAAATTACGCATCTCCAAAGATACTACAGTTCTGTCATCCTGGTGACTTGGTGGTCTTCTGATATTTCTAATTAATAATGCTAAGAGTATACCTTACTCGTTGACATTTTAAAGGGATATAAAACATCGCATATAAATCAAAACACAAAGTCAATTTCCAAGCCACACAATTGGGATTCTCGTCAAACAAACTAAAAACGAGATTGTATTAAATCCAAAAAAGTAATTTACGACCTCGAAGATGTCATAAACAATAAGCAGCAATGTGTCAAAATAGGTTAACACAATGAAATCAGTACTGAAAAGGTTGAATGAAGTGTCCATAATGAGGTACCCACTTAAAAGTCAAGGCAACAAAAGGTGTCGCCGCGGAGGCTAAAAAACGCTATGAACTTCTGAAGCAGTTCATAGGGGCTCCACACAAAGGACCCCAGCGGTGGGCACCGACTCAATGACGACCAAACCAATTCATATTTGATACGTGTCCACGTCCACCTTCAAAGGGTTTTCTCTACGATTTTTTATAAGATCTTGTGCTGCAACATTTTTTGTACAAGAGGTATGCGACTTAACGAATTCAATCTATTGAGAACTTTGTATTATCCTATTCTGTATTCCACACGCCCTGCGGATAGGCGCTGTCATAAATTAAACCGAACGCCTGCAACAGCACACTTCATGATTGTACTCATTTTATCATCACAAATGATATTTTCATTGCTCCATGCACGATCTAAAGGCATTAATATGCATACTTCTTTGACCTGTCAAGAAATCTCGTTGCGGCCTGCAGTGAAGTGATTACAAGTGTACCATTCTCCGGCAGGTATCACGCGCACGCAATGCTCGGGTCTACATTCATACACAAAAGCTCAATCGTATTTACATTTAGTCATCGGCTATTTATCAATAGCAGTTCTATGAGGTTGTATGCCTCAAAACCAGCCTCGAGACAATTCATGATAAACTGATAAAGAAATGGTGCTAATGTAAATAAATGGTCATCGATATGTTAATGTCCGCGTTGGGATCGCCACTGGTGGAGAAGGCTTTAGTATTTTATGTAGGTACTTAGATAAAGGAAATATAGGTAATAGAATAGTGTGGGAGGTAATTTAGACACAACTATAATATTGCTTTCTAGATATGAAACCTATACTTCTACCGATAACCACTGGTTTAACTGTTAGTGCGTAAGAAAGTAAGGTTCCTAACTAGGTACTTCGTTTGCCTATTTCTACATTATGTGACGCATTTTACTTGGAGAATAGTATAAAATAGGTAAACTCCTCTAAATCTTTAGAAAAAGATAATGTGGACGAGTAATTACTTACCTATTTTAATAATAACACTAGGGATCCGCCCCGGCTTTGCACCATTGTTATTATTATTAGACTTATTCAGGCAATTTTTTTAATTTTTCTCTCCGTTAGAACCATCCGCGTACATCAAGGAATATTCTAAAAAAAACTTTGCGAATTCAGTTCATCTGTTCTCGAGATTTGCGCTGAGCAACACATTTAGCGATTCATTTTTATATAATAAGAATATATGGTTCCTTACGTTAAAAATATTTGACTTGTAGAGTAATTTCCACCTAGGTATATCTTCCATTGCAACCATATGGTAGGTATCGCAGAAATACCTATTTAGGTTTTGTAAATAACCAACAAATTCAAGAAGGACTCCATACTAACTCAGCTCTTAATCCGTTCGATTGTGAGCGCGCGCGCACAACAAGTGAGCCTAACAAGCGTCGATACACGTCTCATTGACGCTAAGCCTAAATTATATCTCGGCCAACTAATCACTCATCAAACACAAACTTTTCAATGCAAAATAAGAGCTCATAATTCATACCTGAGGGTCTACCATAAAATATTGAAACAGAATTGCTTGCATCGTGAAAGTGAGAACGAGTCTATTCTCCTCAATGCCCTTTCCATGTTTACACGCGAGGTAACTATATGTACGTTTTATATACTTAATCTGTGGAACTGACGTCTAAATGTGAGATATATCTCTCTCACCCATCTCATGTCACGCCTGGTGATTTTATCAAAGCCACCTCCAAACTCGGTCTCTCCAGCTCACACGCAGTCAAACATCTAAGAAATAAGGAAGTGCTGCGAACGAAAATTTCATAAGCACGGTGAACTTTCGAACGACGACACGATAAAGGAATTAAGTTTGACAGTAAATAGAGGTGTAAGTCAGCGATGTTCGTGCGCACGAGTCGGAGTATCGACAGGATAATGGGCGCCGACCTCCGATCGGCCGATTTATACGGTACCATCTATCGCCGTTTGCTTAGAAGGTTGTTAATCGTATCATTATGGATTGCCTTTGTAGGGATGCACTTGATTATCGATTAAATTAATCGAACTGTCGATAAAATTTTTGATCAAATATTTTTACCCGTATGTAACTTTTAGGCATTTCAATCAGTTGGTAACTGCTGAATAAATTAATAAACTTAACAGCACTGCTGTTTTGAAAAATGGATACAGTATCTATTTATATATTACGTAATATATTAATTTATTTGACATATTTACAGGACATAAATATTACATCTTATTATAATTTTTTTAACTGTAACCGTACTTATCTACATCCAAATTACAAATATGCATCATCATTCAAACTAAATTAAATTAAGGACAATCAAAAATTTAAAATTAAATTATCAAAATCCAAATAAACTAAATTGCAACAAATCAATGAATTGTAATATGAAGCTAGCTACTAAGTACAGTATGTATCTTGTCACTTGGCGAAGTTCAGACCATCACTTTGCAATTTAAAGATAGCTCTACATCTTCTTTAATAAATAGCAAATATTAGGTACCACTGAACTACATTCAGTCATTGGAAAAGGATTATGTTCATGATTATGATCTGTAGAGTCCGCCTCATGAAATAAATAATTTCGTAGGTATGAAATTACACAGATAATGTGATTATATACAGAGTAACAAGCGCCATCGTTCAAAGCAACTATTTTCTGAAACAAACTCTAGGTGAAGTCGATAACGAATCGGTCATCCCTACGATGTCGGTCGATGAAGGCTCACTCAGCGAGTTCAAAAGCCAAATGCCGAGGTAGTTACCGTCATTACGGAGCTGCTTGCTCAACTACTACAATTTTCTAACTATTTTTCTTATAGAGGCTTAACAATCTGACTAAAAACCATACATGAAAATACGTAAGTTGCTGATTTTTTTAGGAATAATCAAAAGATATCTCTAATAATGAGGAATACCCAGCAAGTATCAACTCTACTATTGTCTTTTCTACTAGGTATACGAATTCCTACTAGGATTTTTACGGAATTTACAAGTCTCGTGGATAACTTGAAATCAATATCGCGGTAACAATTAATATGTCAAAGGTCCGATCAAAAGCTCGTTCGATTGCTGGAAGAGCGAATTTTGGTTACAGGTACCTATATTTTTTGTTTTCAATCGTAATCATTGCAAAGATTATTAAGAGTCAGCTGTAAGTAAACAACGCAAGCATCGCTCAAGCTCAGCTCCACTCCCCTCATTATGGGAATGGTCTTGCACACCTTCACCTGTAATTTGCGATGATGAACTGGGCCGCAAATGATCGGCCGCGGGTGGCAAACACCGCCAAAGCCTTAATGGACGCCTTCGGGACAAATAATAAACACATTTAGGATCATAAAGCATAAAGCTAGAGATCCCATTGCTAAACCTTTAAAAATTTTGTAGGGCATAGATAGACTATCAGAAAAAATGGTGTCACAATCACTTTGAATCATGACAGAACTACAGTTTTTACCTAATTAATAATTTTTATACTATAATATCATTTTAAGCATCAAGACATGAGCTTTGCGTAGATCTGGCTATGAGTATTATTTTTTCACCTCATGCCGCTAAAATGATTAATTCAATATTTGTCTTCTACATTATACAACTTTCTCCTGATTAAATACACGATGAGTTAGGAATCTAAGAATTCACCTCTTGGTCTACAAAGCAGAATTCTTTCTATGACTGCATAACAATGCATTTTGTTTCATATTGCAGAGCTAGAAGGTTCAAGGGAAGGTTTGAATTATGCAGCGAAGTAGAAGTGTTAGAAGTCATTCACTGTCATGATACCAACAATGTATCTAATGCTAGAGAGTGAGCATGAAATAATGGAAAATGGCGAACCACTTATATTGTGCATTAGAGTAGGTAGTAGGTATAATTTTACTGGTAATAAGCCAAAATCTAAATTCTTCTAACTAATTTATCATCGCAGCTTATGCAACCTACAACGAAATACATGATCACAAACTGAAATGAAATCGCAAATGACAAAACTCCACGATCTCTAAATCCCTAAAATTGCAGCTACAGATTTAATTTATACTTAAACGTAAAACATTCTACTGAAATAAACTCTATCGTCAAATTCTGACTTGTCTAATATCGTTATAGAAATCTCAACAAACAACTGAGTACCTACTTAGATAAGGTAGTACTTATAACCTTATCTTAAGATATGATGGATAGGATAAGATGATGATCTCCGACCGTATTTCGGCCAAGGCGACCAATCTCTGGAGATTGGTCAGGTACGCAGGAGATATTATAGTGCACAAGTGTGTGCGCAAACACAGATTCACTCTCTGAAGATACTGAAGATATGAAGGATGATAGGATAGGATTACTTACAAACGTATCTTGTCCTTTTATTTCCTGTTTAATACTAGTACCTAAAAGCCAGTAAAACACACCCAAGCAACTCATCCGGTGACCATTTATCACGAGAACAGTTTTGAAAATTGAAAATGAATAATGTACGTCCACCCTAATGGGACGGTATTAAACCAATTTCAGTGGATAAGTGAAATTAAGTGAATTACCTGAACAAGTGCAGCCAGCCTGATTTAATGTGACTTGCCGCTAGTTATCATGCATCAAAGAACTGTGTCTGATGTTCTGTAACAGTTTAGTTTTAATAAGGATTCATTACAATATTTTACAGAGCAGTTAAGAACACAGATTATACTGTATGTTACGAATAATGTATTATTTATTTCATTTAGCTACTTCGTTTTGATAGTGGTCTACATGTCAGATATTTAGTAATTTTGCCGCATATCTTTCTTTGCATGTCATAAGAGTCGATTAAAACATTATCTCAGGCGACATACTAGCAACTTGCCACTGATGACGATAGGTCGTCCTACCTATTATATGTGTATTCGCTATGTTTTGAGATTTCTTTTATGATCCTCTTGCTCGGGCTACCCCATTTCAGTAACACAACCGTGTATATGGTTGTATATAAAGTAATTATGAAAATAAATAATCATAAATTTTAATTCTGCACCAATCTCTCCGAAAATGTAGAAGAGTTTACCGTCATCGTCTCTCTTTTTCAAGATCGCTACAAGATGTTTTTATGTAAAACGTCTAAATGTGTAACCTCTAGATATCTGATTGATAGTCCAATGAACGAGGAAATCTTTTGTATGGAGACTCAACAATTATTCCTTATTAATATATCTAAATATATATTTATATATATAGGTATATATATACAGGGTGATTTTTGGTCGTCAACGTTCCCGAAAACTACGGAATCTCCTCATCACCCCAATCATTTTTCTCCATGGAAGCATACCTGGGAAGTGTCAAAATATTTTATATTAAAGTGTCAAAAGTGGGAAGTTTCCAAAATATTAGGGTCCAAAGTTGAGTAAATAGACTGCGTTTTTCTGCATAAATGCACATGGACGCGCGTAGCAAGATTTTTTCACGAGAAATAATTAATATAGTGGACGCCCGCGACTTCGTCCGCGTGGACTGCAGAAAAATAAAAATGTTGAAATCACCTGGGAAAATATTTTTTACCGGTTTAATTAATAAAAACAAAAATCCAGGGTGTCAGCTAACTCCATACAAAATTTAATTTAAATCGCTCCAACCGTTTTTACGCGGAAGAGTAACAAACATCCATCCATACTCACAAACTTTCGCTTTTATATATTATTATCGATTCCCATTCGGGTGAAGAATTTTTTCCATTTTCTTTATTAATAATTTTATATTATATTATTAGAAAGTGCTTATCATGCTGAGCAACTTTTCCTAAGACGGTATTTTCATATCTCTCAAAGTTTAGCTGGGCTGCTAAGGGTTCTGCATCTAGACCTTCAATTTTTTTCTTTCATATCATTTCTACGTCATTTTATTCTTTCATACATATTTTTTGGATAACTTGAACCGTTTACGCAGCGCACGCAACGGAAGTCTCCAAAGTTGAATAATTTTCCCCGTTTTTTCCACATTTTCCTCTTATTCTTCGTCCCTATTGGTCACACTGTGATGATATATAGCCTAAAGCCTTCCTCGATAAATGGACTATCCAACACAAAAAGAATTTTTTAATTCGACCCAGTAGTTCCGGAGATTAGCGCGTTCAATCAAACAAACAAACAAACAAACAAACTCTTCAGCTTTATAATATTAGTATAGATTTGTCTATAAAAAAAACTAACATAAACACTAGACACTATAAGTTTCGCCCGATAGGAAGGAATTTCGGACAGAGAAATTTTTCTCAGCGATTTATACGTGATTTTCTTGTTTTGGTAAAATAAACAAAGTTCTACATCGAAAAAATCCTGGATTTTTTATAAATCGTAATCTTTTGACTTTACTTTATCATTTATTGTTGGGGTCAAACCTCTCATTGATTGGACTATGAGATCAAAATTCATTAGAAGAATAAGTTGGCTGGATAAAATCTCTCTTATATCAGCTTGCATTTGTACATTGTCTTTGTAAATTTTAATTAGAAACGTATTTTGTACAATAAATAATATTAAATAATGTGAATTAGCGTATTTCTTATCGTATACATAATGTATCAAGCTTACGACATATTCCTCTGTGTACCGGCTACTCTGTGCGGAACCTCCAGCAGCGTTCCGTCCATGACGGATGGGTCCCGAATCGCTCGCCGGCGGCAGACGCACGATTTATCGCAGCGTCTCCCGCCTGCGATCGACGCATCCGCTGCGTAACGCGTCATTGTGGACTTAGACAATTTAACATTATTTCTCGATGGAGTCGATAGAGGTTCGTCACCGACACGTTTGGTATGATATTAGGCCTTTGTGTCACGCGTCAAGTAAGGTGATAAATTCCAACCGCTACCTGCTGGCGGGAGTGTTGCCACAACGAACGTCGATGCTGAGCAATGCTACATTGTCTAAGCACTCGGAGAGCGTTTTAGCAAACTTAATTTGAAGCAGCGCCAGCTTTTAAGTGTATTTACAGTACAATCCATGAAAATGTAAGTTTACCCATGTTGAAAAAGTTAAACAGGTAGTAGATACTAAACTAGAAGCTACACTTTCGTGATAGTAGGTAGGTACCTAAGTATTTTATCTCCTTTTAGAACTTGATAGTCATACATACATTTCTAACCTATTTAGCTAAGATTCATGCACATATATAGACAACTCCTGTTTTCAGTGTGCACATACATGCGTAGGTATTTATGTTGATATGAAGATTCTACATCTTCTATCTAGTATACATATAATAAAAATGTTACGGATCGCTGTCTGTACATGGAAGATATATGAGAAAAAATATTATAGGAGACCTTTATCAACACAATAGTACCCAAAAGAATGATTTTTGGAATTTTTGTCGGTTTGTCTGTTTATCTGTGCGTTTGTGCATGCTAATCTCAGAAACGGCTGAAACGATTTCGATGCAGTTTTCAGTAATATATTGTGACAGGTCCCACTTAAAATACCTACTTACACGCTACTTTTTATCCCTGATATTTCGACATTTTGTTTTTTCTGTAGTCTACGCGGACAGAGTCGCGGGCGTCCACTAGTTGCATAATATGTCCCTGTCTTTCAAAGAGTGACATGTGTCGTGGTAGAACTGATCTCATATGATTTAACATTTCCCTCAATAGAACGCTTAGATTGATGTTTAATTGTGCCTTCTAACGCATCCTGCCTATTAAATATAGCGGTATATGCCTCTCAAAAACTTGTTCAGTTTGTTTTAAAAATGTCTATTAGGTTGGTCGGTTACCTGAAATGTATATTGAGACAACTCTTGTTAAATCTTTTACATTTATCACAATAAATAAGAACATCACTAATTATATCGATAAATTAACACGGAACCCTATTCAATTATAGGCTATGCTTACGGTTAATAACCATTAAGAGTGTAAAGCTATGAAGTCATAAGAGCCAATAAATCACAGCTCACTTGTACCACGCAATTAGTCGATAATCTCGACCTGTGCAAATGCAGTTATTATCGATACAATTTATTGCTCTCACTGTCATTATCTCCGAAAACTGTGATATTTCAAACCCTTTTGTTTGTTACAGCCGCCAGCAAAGGAACAGGTGAAAAAGCGGAACCCGACAAATGTGCCTTTCTTCACGGTTTTTATGGGAGTTTTTTGTCGACGTCCATAGGTGAATGGTGCACAGATCGAGGTCGAACTAACACCAGCAGTAATTAGCGGCGATTAATAATCGGTTATCTCCATCGCCATCGGTACGGGGAACCTAATCGTCGTCGGGTCGGTCGCGCTAGAAAAAATAACGACATCCTACTTTCTTTGGATGTAAATCATATTTCTACATCTTGGCTTATTAATTAAGGACATTCGAAACAACACTTTATTATATATTTTGTCACTGATATTTAGCAGGAATGTTCCATGAGCAGTGTATTGGGGCGCTTAGATTTCCCGAAACTCTCACGGAAATGGTAATTCTAAGCTTTACGCGGACGAAGTCATGGTCGATCGCTAGTCTATGATAAATACCTACCACGAAATGGAGATACCATGGATCAATGAAACAACATAATATAAAACTCTCTAAAAGAATCAACCACATTCACTATGGGCAAAGCAATACCAACCAGTTAACAAATCGATCATTTCGACGAGGTATATCACTCTATTCCAGCGTGGCACTAACACGATAACATAACCCTTTGTTCCTCCGACAACACTAACCTCAATTTCTGTAATTATGTCCTTTAACATAGGCGCTAGTGTCTTCATAGCTCGAACGTTACTACATTTATACTATTTAGTTCCATGTAAATCCGTGGGACGTCGTCATTGAAACGGACAGTAAATAAAGATTACAGATATGATCCTCGAAATCAATTTGTTGGAAAGAAATCAAGGCATGTGTCATAAGTGGAGGCTATCTTCGATCGATTGGTGTCAGTGTTTCGCGGAGTGAGGCTTGTGACGCGAGATGACCCAGGCTTCCCCGAAGCGCCTTCGAATATAATTTCGTGGCTAATTATAGTGATGGGAATAAAACTGTACTTACGTGTTGATGATATCGATAGTTTCTATATTTTATAATAGGTATATAATAAATTTTAGACTGATGTCATAAGATATCGAAATAAGGAGAAATAAATCCATTGGAAACAAAGTGATTCGATAATTAATTTACGCTCCAAATTTTAATACGTAAATTATATTATCACCAATGTAAAACTATAATGAAATAATAATTTAGTTTTAACTTTTGGAAAAACATACCAAGGGTATAAAAAGCTTTAAAAATGTATTCACTTTTACGTTTTAAGCAAATCAATAAAATTACTCAGCATTGTATCAAACTTGCGCATATCATACGGTATGGTTAAAAGGTTTCCTTTTTTTAAAAAAAAATCGGGTGTACCTACATCACTAGCTTGCCTGACGGGTGCAGCAGCGCAGGCGCCCCCTCGCAGTGCACAATTGATGCATCGCCTGCTCATCTTGTCAGTTCACAGGCTTATCACCCAGTAAACAGTACCATACTTGACACGGACCACATTATTATAGATCGAATCAGTCAGCGATTAGGTGGAATTAACGTTGTCTTGGATACCATCCATCACGACGAGTCATATGAATAATGAATCAGATGTTAAAATTTAAAAGTTAAAATTCAACTATCTAATTTCCAATTTCTATAGTATGAAACTGAACATGAATCTATTAAATTTTGTAAAATTCTTAGCCCTTATTCAAATTTCAAAAACCGTGTTCGGGGTGGCTAATATTTATAATTCTTGAGTTAATACTGTCATTGGTTACCATGAACTCTGAAGTTTTAATTGTCATGGAAGGAGATATCGCTCTAAATAAAAAAGTTTTCCATAAGCTTTAGTTTCCTAGGATGGCGGAACCGTCACTTAGCAGAAAGAAGCTTTTCACGTATCGGCACCGTAATTAGAACATGGTTTTACATACGTTGATATACTCATTCTTTAACTAAGGGTACCCAGCAGTACCAATTAAGTACTTATTTAAACGCGAAATAATACTTGGTCCCGCGGTCCTAATATATCTGCAGAATACGTCTTAAAATTTAATTAAATATACCTATGATAAGAGCGAGTTACAAATTTTATACAGATTATAAACGTATAAATCTCTAGGCGTGAGGGTCGTAATCGATCATAAACAGTTTTACAACAGCAGTCTATAATCTACTACACACGTCGAATAACAAAGCCGCACCTGCACCCTACACCGAATTTGATTTAACCCCAGCCTGGAGGCTAACTGCTTGTGGAATAACAAGCAGATTTAAATAATAAGATGGTAAAATACTTAAATAATAAAAACAGTACTAAAGTATTTACTCATTAAGTGAATTCAATTTCGTAATAGTTTAGGATTGGACACTGGTTTCAAAATTTTGTTGGATGTTATTCGATTTTATCAGCTGAATTTCTTAATTATTTGTACCTACTTTTGATGTAGGTATTTTTATTGCCCGTGCCATTACAGAACTGCGTCTAAAGTTAGAAACTGTTTAAAAATGTTTTTATTTGATAGAATATCATCAAATTTAGGCAATGTAAAATTTTTTGTAACAAACTATTAGGGACTAGATTTTTTTATAGTTCCCCTCAGTAATTTATCTTTAACACCTCTGTTTGTGGATATAGCTACAAGAAAATCCATTTTACTGTTGCTAATGGTACCCTGATAAGAAAGTGACGAGTTTATTGACCTCATAATTCGGGTTGATTTGTGATCACTTTGTCAATTAAATGCTCTGAAATCTTTATCTTGATTGTCATTGATGTATTTATTAGCCAATAAAATGTAAACTACACCACGTAGCATACGCCTAATTGGTGTTAATTACATGGTGGTGGATATTTTTTTTATTAAGCAGTCAAGCCAATAAAAGAATTGTAAAACATAATTGGAGTGAAAAATTCGGTAAGACTTTTTAGGGACCGTTTGCCACGCGACACTGGTAAAACGGTATGCGGTTTTATTTGCGGTTTCCAAAACTTCGCTCGAAATGCCATACGTTTTTCGGCATTTAAGTGTCACCCCTCGATCTATGAAGCCATTGTCTCATCGTCACCTGCTATCGCTGCTGGGCGCATATATTTTCAAAACTTTCTTTTTCTTTTAAATTTGGAAATTCGGTTGCAAACAAAAGTAGGTATATTTTTATGAGAATCGGCAAACGGTAGCAGTTTACCGTTAAGTAAATTATCAGTTTGGTGAACAATATTAGGTTTTCAAAGGCCATGATTTGGCAAATGAGGGCGGGAGCCGCGGCCACGATTCGTTAAGTCATTATTACTCGGACCGTTAAAATTCACTTGGATGTTCGACTCGAATGTATTTATCACGCAATCTGTACTTCACGGAACTTCAGGTAGGCATCCTTCGAGAAACTGCTATTTTAAGTAGGTATGCGTGTATGAGTAATAAACA
This sequence comes from Carposina sasakii, assembly GCA_014607495.2. Lineage (NCBI taxonomy): Eukaryota > Metazoa > Arthropoda > Insecta > Lepidoptera > Carposinidae > Carposina > Carposina sasakii. The sequence continues at coordinate 9,046,152 of CP053154.1, forward strand.
AAATACTAATTAAGTTATTAGTAATAACAATGATCTTTGAACTGAGTTCTGAGACCATACCTCGCTGGTACAACAACAATGAACAATATAAAACTGAGAGTCCTAATACAAATACATATTATGAAGAAGGAATTCTCAATAAGATTAAGTTCAAAAACTATATACTTAAATATTACTTTTAGTATAATGTATGTACATAATTATTTAGTACTAGCAAATTAATATTTAAATTCTAAATCTACAATAGCAATGATCTGACACGTACAGATCATAACGTATCTATTTTATAGGTGTTGATCTAACAACATAAAATATCTATCTAAACAAAAATATTATATAACAACAAAAACTATACAGGATATAAAGAATAGACCTACATTATCCAAACCGTCTGTAACCGAATTAAAGACATTGCTTCAAGCGATTGAACACACGTATTTGCCTCCGAGGAATTTAGATAGGTGGAGACAGAGCAATGTTTTTTTCTATACCAAGCCGCGGTAGGTAGCCATTGAAAGCCACCGAACTATCGGTAGCTGACTCGGAATATATTTTCATGCGCAAGTTAGTTCAAACAAATCGTACGGCGTCACTTCGAGTCACGTCAAAGTTTTTACGTGGTCGATCACGACGGAAAAAATGTTGTCTAGGTACGTGTTTGCTCGCGTCCAATGTTTTAAGTACAAAGAAATTGATAAAATAATTTTAATTTATTTTGTCTTCCTATAATTACGACATTTTTCTTTTGTTCCCACTTCTGAGGTATAGGTACGCTTTTGCTCAGTTAGCAAGTTATGTAAGGTTCGAGTAAAGAATTAAGGGGCAATTCTCAGACAATAAGCTAACAACTTGTCACTGAACATTAACATCTAACTCTGCTAATATAAACGTAACTGTAGGACCCCTTCGAGATTCTGACTGACCTATTTTCGAGAACCCAGCCTTGTATAGGTATATACCTATACATATGTAACCAATTCAGTTATATCTTATTCCAATAGATGAACAATCAGCTTCATTCGATTACAGAATCCGAGTACCGTGTGGCTTCCGACGATTATAACAATTTCGGTCGGAGACCGGTCATTCTTTTTGTAAGAGGCCAGCACGGTACGTATCATGTTTCCATAAAATCAACCAAGCGACGATTATTCTGTGAGCATGCCTTGTTTTAAGTCATTCTACCCTCGCAACTGATTATAAACCTTACAGAGGCGTTATAAAGCGTATTATAAAGTTGTTTTTGGTTATTTTAAGGCTTTATAGCGATTGCTATGTGATGCCCAGTAGCCTAGGTAACTCGATAAGGCGGGTATACCTCTGCCTCCGCTTGATTCAGCATGATTAAGATGAATTTTGTTTTTTATGTTCACCATGACATACTTCAATACTTTGTTACGTTCCTCGGGGTGATTCGTTTGTGTTTGCAAAATTTTAAATGTAGAGTTGGTTCAGTCTATGTTGAATGGCAGATATTTGTTATGTAAACTAAGTTACGTTAGCTTTTCGATAGTAAAATAATAGTAATTTATTCATTTGGGATATTTTAATTAACTATCAGTTCATGAAACTACCTAATGAGGTATTGTAGTAGAAAAACTGTAGCTTCACGTGTAACATCGAGTCCAATACGTTTGATTTTGTATTTACTTATTGGTAGGTACCTATATTCCATATTGTCTTCTTAATATTGCCAGGTCTTTTCCTTTAAATTCCTAATTTCCAATGAAGCATGTATTATACATGTCAACCATAATATTATCTGTTAAATGAAAAATAAACCATCTGGCGATTCGTAACGGTTTGCTAGAAAAAATCCAAACCTTTCCGTTAAATTCAGTAGCTTTTACGCCTCACTGGTTTTGTTTTGTCTTAGCCGAAAACAATGTGATGATGTATCATATTTTTTTCTTTATAATTTACAGTGTATTTGATTTGAATTACTTTAAATAATTCGGTTTGAAAAATCATATGTCCAAAAAGAGCCTAAAATTATAAAAGTTTTAAATATTTTAGGCATTATTAAAAAAGACAGGTCATAAAGATTTTAGACATTATAAGATGTATAGAGTATATTTTATTTAATTTATATGCGACAAATTACAGCAAAAATATAGCACATTTAATCCTAGGTATGTTTAGTAGGCAATCTTCTCACGAAGATGTAGGTAAATGTTAGTAGTTTTGCATAACACAGACCATTTATTTTATGAAGCCATAAACAATATCAAAGTCTGGGATCAAAGGAATAATATCCAAATTAACCCTTTACCAATCAGAGATGCGTAATCAGAATCGAAAATAGAACACCGTTTAAATTCGTCTCCCACCAACAGCGTTCCCACTGCACGTCACTCACGAAACCAAATACAGCCTGATAATAATATTATAGGACGCCTTATCGAAGCGTTTATTTTAATTTGATCTGTCAGAAAAGATACAAAAAACCCTTGACTTCGGCATTGCTACCGGGCGTCTTGGGCGCCTCGAAATGTGATCGGCTCCACTCACTTGACTATGTAGTGACGGTTATAGTGACCGGTGACGTTGGCGCTAGTTCGTATGTGATTTCAACACGTTTTTATATATTTCGATTTAGTTATAGTATAATACTGCGCTGGCTAACTATGGCATGATGATCGCGAGTCTACCTGACCTGTAAGGTACCTAATCTTGATGAATACTTTATAGATAATACTTCATGAAATGAAACTTAGGAATTCTTAAATGGGTATACTTAACTCTATGGTATCTAGAACTTGAGACTTGGATCGAACACGCACATTGCTATTTATCTTACCCAAAATACATACATACACTGGGCAAAACTGCAGGATCATTTAGGATATACCACAGCCACGTATGTTTAGTGTCCAGTTGCTAGCTTATTGCCTTAATCGAAATATTGGGTGTCTATTAGAATACAGTTTTTTTTTTAATCGAATTTACCGAAAACTATTCCACGATTTTTAATATATATTTTTTTCAATTCATCGAAAAGTTAATCATCGCTGTTTCATATCATCTAAAAACGTTTATTAAAAAAAATCTTTTAAAGTTGTTTTGATTACCAGAAAAACGGTATATCGAACTTACATTTCATAAAAGTATTAAGTTGTCGATGAAACAATTCGTAAAAACACGTTACAATGTGTATCGGAACCCATAATACTTTTACACATAACAACTTTTTAGTATTAATCAACTATGTAACATAACGAGCAGCCGTGGGAATATCGGGAAATCCCTTCTTAGTGGACACAAAAGAAGGCATGATCCAAATATCACGGTTCTAGCTTCAGGAGTTTTGCCTCTGCGTCGATGAATCAGTCAAGACATGTTTTTGTACTTACTTAATAGATTTTGGTTTAGCACAGGTTTGAAACTACTCTCCATGATAAAACATTATCAACTAGCTTTCGCAGCAGCCAAAGGATAAATTGCGGCTTAGGGTTGTGACTTACGCATATATTTTCTGCCTATGCGCTAAAGGTTAGTCGGGAGCTGAGAGCAAGGAACGCGCATCGGATTTCGCGGTGAGACGAGGCGCGCGCCACCGCGCAATTTCGCTGCCTCGCCACCGCGCTGTGCCGATTAGACGGGTATCGCCTTCCCTACTACTGTATGCGTATTAGAGCAGTATTTTATTTATGCAGAAACTAGATAATTATTTGATGTTTATTCATTTTCGGCCCTAAGGACTTTTGCAGGTATATTGGCAAGTCTACCGGCTCTTGTTCCTTTTTTGTCAGAACTACAAGTTATCCGATGTCTATATTTTGTCTGGTAGGACTATATCTCAACAAAATGATTATTTGATGATGATATGACATATGACAATATGATGAAAGCACATACAGGATGTTTTTTTGTGGCCACCCTTAACGAAGGGTACGTACTCTATACATCAAATAAAGTAAGTTTATGCAAAAAAAAATGCTGGGATTTTTTTAATTTTTTTAATTCCTTGATCGTGCGAAATTTATAGTGTCTAGTGTTTATGTTAGTTTTTTTATAGACAGATATTAATTATTTTTCGTGAAAAAATCCCGCTACGCGCGTCTATGTGCATTTATGCAGAAAAACGCAGTCTATTTACTCAACTTTGGACCCTAATATTTTGGAAACCAGACACTTCCCAGGTATGCTTCCATGGAGAAAAATGATCGTGATGATGAGGAGATTCCGTAGTTTTCGGGAACGTTGACGACCAAAAATCATCCTGTATAGGTATGATTATTTTATCTTATGGTGGGCATATTGCCCATAGTAAGGCACATGTTATTAGTGTAATAAAAACATAGTCTCCACCAAATTATGTCTGCCAATAAAAACATGCCCGTAGCTGCCCATTATTAACTGATACACTGTATAATTTGACAAAATTGTCTAAATTATATTCCAGTAGTCAGTGGCCATCCAGTTATGGTGTTTTTTGTGTTACACCCCCGAAAATATGTACCAAAAAAAGACGTCCCTAGCACGCGACACGCGATGCACGGCGTCTCTACTCACAAAAAACATAACATCGATAACCAAATCACAGCGGGTTCCGCCGATATTAAACGGCTATAAATTATCCTAATAGCTCCCAAACTATTATGTGAAATATTCAAATTCTAAGTCCGGCTACCACAAGTAGTTTTTTTGTAGTTTCTCCGCTACCATTTAGGATAACAAAGACTTGGGCTGACCACAACCGTGGGTCACTATCTAATTATATACTAGAAGGTTAAATAAACCGTAATTTTAATGTTTTTAATATACTGTGAAGGTACCTTGTGATCAAGAATAGCCGTTTTGTATGGAAAAAATGCGGGCATAAAATGTATGTTATTATTGTGAAGTCATAGAAATAACAGGCTAGAATAACTCTATGATTGGTATGTGAGTCTGTTGCACAGTTTATTAAAGCGTAACTCTGTTCACTTGGTAACTGACATAAACATAATGTACAATTTGTACATATTATAGTAGCCTTACTATAAGTATTATCATATCTGTGGCCTTACTTACGTACCTACTTACCTACTCCGAGTATGACAACTTGCTTGATAAGTAAGTACCTAGGTAGAGTAAAGCTTTAATTCCCTAGTAGTCTTGTGTATTCGCGAACGAACTAGGTCAAAAGAGCGCTCCTACAGGTGAACTACGCGAACTAGTTCCTTCATTCCCCATTTCGTAGTTCGTTAGTTCGTGACGAATGAACGAGATTGACGTCGACTGAACTAAGATCGTCACGCACGGGACAGCTAAACATATATTATAAAAGGCGAAAAATATAGGTAAAGGGTTATTTTATTACATCAATATTTTTATGAATATTCATTCATTGAAACGCTCGTTGCTCGTGTTCGAAAATTAATATGGATATTTAAACAGTTAAGACACATTGGCAGTAGGGACCTGGTAAAGATGGTATATTGCTCTCTGGTTCAGTCTGTTCTTTCATACTGCGTTATTGTCTGGGGATCATCTTGCGAAACTCACCTGCTGGTGCTGGAAAGGGCCCAGCGTGCCCTAATCAAAACTGCCACGTTCAAGAATAGGTTGTATTCTACCAAGCAGCTTTATATAGACTGTGGCATTTTAACAGTCCGGCAAATATATATTTTAGCTGTGGTCCTTTACCAGCACTGCAAGGTTGATGTGAATCTTCTCCGTAGAATTAAGTAAAAGCGTAGGAAGGACATAATTTTCAACATTCCTATTACCCAGACGAAATTCGCTCGCAGAAGTGCGTCGGTGGCTGGACCAGCCGTCTATAATAGAATTAGTCGTAGTATTAATATTATAGCCTTGACTCGTTACTCATGTAAGAAAATGGTTAATGAATATTTACGAGGGCTTGATTATTTACAATCTGAAGCTCTATTTGGTTGCTTTTTGTAGATGCGATAGAAGTTACACTTATACATCACATTTTATACACTAACACATACACACACACACACACACACACATTTTATACATTAACACTACATAATATTATGATTCAGGTACGATATATTGTCTATTGAGGGATCGCCCACCACCGGGCCCTATACCCTCCGCTGACCCTCGGATCTGCCTACTCATGATCACGAACACAAGACACTACAGTCGCAACGAGAAGCCAGATTTGAACTTCCGAATAGTGACGCCTGATACAATTCAATATTTAACGATATATTGTGTTATATCATTCCACAATTAATCACATAGGTACCTTTATGCACTTGCAATGTTACATACAAACTGGTTAAGTTACAGCTACACGTCACACTTGAGCGCTAAAGTTTCATTTATGAATGACAAACAATAATTTATAGTTACCTATAGTTTTTCATGTTATTTTGTTATTATTAGTTTTAGGGTAGTTTTAATATGCTCACCTAATCGTGTCTGTAACCAACTTGGTACAATATATTCAAGGTAGACCTTTTTCATTATTTATAAATTGGTAATATTTTATTTCGCTTTGGAAAGTCATTGTAACCCTGCAGTAACAGGTTTTACCTAGTGCAGGGGACAAAGGATCCTTAGTGCAAATGGATGTACCTAACTTAGATTTTTTTTTTTCTTATTTTTTGTACAATTTATCTTTGTTTTGGAAGCAATAAACGATTATTATTATTATTATTATTATTATTATTATTATTTATTAAGAAGTTTTTGCAGTTTTTAGAGGGTAAAATCATTCCATAAATATAATCGCATGTTGCAGAAACCGTATTAAAACGAGCGAATGATATGATTGGATCGGTCTAATTCTAGCTAGGAACTGACGAACTAAAAGAACGAACTAGTTGTCGCATGTAGCAGGAACCGTATTAAAACGAGTGAACGATGTGATCGGATCGGTCTAGTTTGAGCTAGGAACTGATGAACTAACGAACTAAAAGAACGAACTAGTTCGTTTAGGAGCGAACTAAACTGAGCGCTCCCTGTTGTGAACTAGTATGCCCAAGACTATTCCCTAGGACAGCTGTCTGTGATTTCAAACAAATAGCGACCGTACGTATGAAAAACCACGCTCTCTTTATGGTGCCGACATGTTTAATGTACCAACCTACCTGCAAAACCGTTATATGACGGCACCGGAAAAAGCTTAAGGAGATGCCCCTTCGTTATGCATATTTACATGCTTTCCTGCCAAAACTTGAAGATCTAAAAATAGATCTAACACACTGCTACAAGTCAGGAGCTGCGTCCAGTAGATACCTACCTCAACGCAAGTAAAGTGAGAGAATGACTTAACACTTCTAAATCTGAGCTCCCTAAATGTTACCACAAATATGGTAATATACTAAGTAGAGAATTATAGAGTTCTTATGCTAACTATACAGGGTGTGGGTGACAGTCAGGCAAATACTGAAATGCTGAACATGTACCATTGTGTTGAGTTATACGACAGTGTTATTACTCGCAGTAAATGTATTTTTGATTTGATTAAGTATCAGTAATCTTTATTGGGCGATCATGTGACTAATTAAATGGGTCTATTGGTTATTGTGTGACACATTGCTGTTTTTGGATCACTTGTATTTCTCCATTAGGGTTGATCTGTTTGAACTTTTGAGGAAAACTTTTTTAAAATCATCTTTTGGTTTGGTAAATCATCTTTAAATCAAATTGTATTCCTAATTAAACGAACTAAACCATTTTTTCCCTGAAAATATGAAAAAAAATCAGATAATTTTAGAATTTTACAGCGAAAAATTTCAGTATTTTCCGAATCACAATCATGGTCTATCACGAACATCCTGTATATGGGAAAATGGCAAATATCCGTATGTAGTTTCTAGACCCATCGTGTTGCACTTTATCGATGGTGTGGATTCCTTTTTCACTAAAGACACCTAATGAAAACTTCTTTGGCTCTCACTTTTTACCCCTTCCCATGACACTGCCATCTAGTATTTTTCACGTACACTACAACAAAATCCTATTGGAACGCCATCTATTGAACAGTGTGTGAAGAGGACAAGAAAATTTTATAGGCACGAACCCATCCAATGCCCATTTAGGTACCTTGATTGAGCCATCCCACTTCGGCAGACTAAATAATATAAGTAACGTCGAACAGATGTCGCCACTTGTATTTGTTTTATTTAATACGCCATGTAGTGCTTTTCTACATAATTTAAAATTTAAAACCAAATGTATGTATCAAGGTTTTATAAACATTCATTAGTAATTTAGGAATATGTGTACTATGTGTGAGAATGTAGTTGTCACGTATAATAAATACAAAGAGAATACCACTTTTTCACACTAATTCTTTGCCATTTTGTGAATGCAGTGGTATTGATAGCTATTTTTGGTCTCCATCATTCTGGACCATAGATTCTTTAAGGCCGCGTCACCATTAGGCAAACAGTGAGCGGCCGACTGTTCGCTGACTGACGTGGCGTATCGGTCGCTAACTCTATCAACTGAGCGGTGAACTAGAGCGTATTAGCCAGTATTAGCCGCAAAGGGCTTGCGAATTATTGTGAGGGAAGGTAAACTAGTGTACATTAGCAAACGCGCCGGGCGTAGTGAACAAACTGCGCCGCTGACTACGCGCATCACTCGCTGCTAATCAGAATGAGTCGACAAGCGAAACGTTTCAAACTGCGTACCTACATTCCATTTAAAACGTATAATAGGGAGGCAAGCTGGAAGCAAATTGTCAGCCGCTCATTGTTCGCCTAATGGGGATGCGGCCTAACTTTACCACAGATAACTATTTTATTATGATTATTTGTGCTAAAAATAACTATCATAGTTAAGTACTTTTCTTTATATCTTTGGACTTGGATGCTTAGTAAAAGCATCTTACCTACATGCCTATATACATTATACTCCTTAGAAACATCAATATCACTTACTAAAATTAGAGATAGGTACTTACCTACTTTACATACTTAGGTAGGTACCTTTCCAATTACTCTTTAAAAAAAATTACTGCGCCTGAATTAGGCTGGCCCAACCAAACTTTTAAATGGGATTACCGAATTGGGTCAGAAGGTCAGGGAACCCTATCGCCATTCCCATTAACCTCGAGTTAAACCCTTCGTAGCCACAATCTCATTGATTACATTTATGTACCTACTTTGGTAGACTGGACTAGACGTGTGCGCCGGTGATATACTAACGGCGTCTTTTCGGCGTGAAGAATCGAGTTATTGTCCATAGTTTTTATTAGATGTAGGTACTTGCTGGACCTTCAAAAGTGTTAAAATAAAAGTGGGCAGTCCAAGGGACAGCCACGGAGCTGTACCCGGTATGGACCTCCAAAAGTGTGCAGGAGTAGGTCGTGCTTGTCGTGCCTGCGCATGTTAACCCAATAGGAGTCATTTAATGACTCTTGTAATGACTGTTGAACTAATATATTTTTTTTACAAAATTGCACAAGCACCAAGTACCTATTTACATAATATAAAGGCTGGTTTGGCGTGTAATGGCCTAAAAATTGGTTTTTTTAATGTTTAAAAGTCGCGCCGATTTCACGCCGAAAAGCAAATCGGCGTCGGCGGCACGCCGGCGCGGCGCACACGTCTGGACTGGACAATCACAACATAAGCGGATTATAAGCGGTAACTTTGTATAATTAGGCCCACTTGCATCAACCTGACTAATTCTTGGATAATTTCTTGTGAGGAATAAGATATAATAATAATGTCATCCAGATCATAGGTAATTTTTACGGTCACGATGGCCAATCTCAAGAGAGAATTAGCCAAGCAGATATTTTAGTGCACAAGTATATGCGCAAATACATGTGCACTCTATTCCCTTATTTACTCTCATACCGATGGGACGGAAATCCGACACGACCGGAGAGAGCTAGGCGCAGGACCAACGTGCTTTCTGGTGTTTCCGAGGCACGAGCTAAATGACAATTTTACAAGGCTATAAAGCTTATGTCATAAGTAAGTACAATACTGGAATAAAACATTATGGTATATATGCAGATTATAAGGTATTTAAGTAAGTACCTACGCTCTTCATCTACCAGCAAGCAAACCCTCTGGATCGACTCGTCGTCGTTGTCGTCAGCCTATTGCAGTCCACTGCTGGACGTAGGCCTCCCCCAGTGTACGCCACATGGCTCGATCTCCCGTTTTTGCCATCCAGTCACTACCAGCCGTCCTCTCTGAATCGACTAATCGGGACTAATCCCGACGATAAGCCACGTTATTTATGAGGGGTTTAAATTTAGATCGTATTCCTATTTCAAATCACTGGTAAGTACAGTTATTTTTTCTTTAATCTACCATCTAGCCTAGCATGACCTGCGAATCACGATATGATAAACCGATTTATTGACATTTAGCCTGTCAAAATACGATAAATATAGCCGCCATGTTGAATTTTGTATACAGGATGTTTGTGACAGCCAGGCAAATATTAATACCATGACTTCAGACCATGATTCTGAGGCGGAAAACACTGAAAATTTTCTCAGGAAAATTCCGAAATTTTCCGACATTTTTTTTCATATTTTCAGGAAAAAATTATTTCGTTCGGTTATTTAGGCCTTAAATAATGACATAGAATAAAATTTAAGCCAAAAGATGATTTAAAAAAAAGTTGCCCTCAAAAAAGTTCAAAAAACTGATCAACCCTAATGCAGAGTCACAATTGATCCAATAAACAGAAATGTGTCACACAATAACTAATAAGCCCATTTAATTAGTCACAGGATCGCTCGACACAATTGGCGTTGAGAGCAAAGATTACTGATAATCAAATCAAAAATACATTTTCTGCGAGTAATAACACTGTCGTATAACTCAACAGAATGGTACTTGTTCAGCATTTCAGTATTTGCCTGGATGTCACCTACACCCTGTATAGACGATACGATATCCACGATGCGTGGTCATGTTGGGGGGCTAGAAACATTATTTTGAGGTTCCACATCTCGACGGAACCTTATATGCCTCCACTATCTGCCCGTCTGTCTGTTTCTACAGATAAATTTGTTCAAACACAAATATGTAGGTAGGTAGACTGGTAGATAGACAAGACCATAGAGGAAGACACAAGACATAGTGTACTGAATATTTTTTAAACGCCTAAGACTTACGAGTATGTTTATCTCTTCGGATAATGAAGTATCATATTTTATATGGGTAAATCTCATATAAAAATTTGTTGATGTTATTTATGCCAGTTTTAGATACAGTTGTAGGGTTCGGTAGGTTTTTTTATAGAGGGATAAAACAAGGTCATGAAAAATAAAGTTAGCTAACATTGTTACGATCGATCATTTTACAACAGCGGAGGTTGCGTAAATCAAATAAATGGCTACAGCCCCGCCAGTCAAATGAAACCGAGTTGAAATGTTTTGGTTAGGCAATTTTATGTTTATTATGTAGAGTGCGTTTCGCCTTACAGATCCTTTGTACGATGGCGCTACATTCGCTGTTACATGTCTACATTTTCTGTGTAACATGCAATTGTGTTCTGTGAACATGCATACACGGACTCTAGGTAGATACACGTGTTTATAAGTAGCTAGGTACTATAATATATAAGGTTATTACAAGCTTTTATTTAACTTACAATGTATGTTTGTTCGGGTGAAATCTTACAACTCAATTTTAAGGCACTTGCCCTCAACCGATTGGGCTGAAATTTGGTGAGCACGTTCAGTTCGGATGACATTGCATGATTAACAGTGTGACGTCATTCTAAATCCAACATGGCGGCATACCCACAATGGCCGACCAATAATATTTTTAATGCATTCCTACAATATGGGTATCAAATTAAAGGGCTAGCTGAGAGTGTCTCAAAAAAATGTGACGTCACTCTTAATCCAATATGGCGGACTTCTAAAACTTGAAAATGTTGAATATTTTGAAACAGATATTTTTAAGCAATTGAGTTGAAATTTTGTATGCACGTTCATGCATGACAATGCATGGTAAACTGTATGACGTTATTCCAAATCCACCATGGCGGAACACCCAAAATGGCGGATAATTTTCTTTTATTCGTGCCTATAATATAGGTATCAAATGATAGGTCTTGCTGAGAATAACTCTCGACGAGTATATTTTGTCTTTACATGGTATCTGAATGTATGTATGTATGTACATATGTACATATAATGATGCGTTGAATGAGATGAACAGACTTAGGAACTTACCAGGTGAAAACTAAAAAGTATAAAATAAAATTTAGGTAAAAAAACCTTTTTAAAAAGAAGCTTTTATTTAAATGCGCTAAAAAGAAAAAATAAACTTTTACACTAAAACTTTTACTGTTAATTTATAACGTCATTTCAAATTTAACACATTTGACACAATTTATATGTTATAAAAGCTTGTCGCGACATTTAAGTACTCGTATTTACTTTCTTAGTTTTAAATTTTTAATAAGTCAAGGTGAGGCCGTGCCGAGGACTGAGTGGCATGATGACATGATGTCGTGAACATACCACCTCGGGGCACCGGGGCGAACCCTGTTGTATATTACTCTATTACTCTACACGAAGCTCTGGAAGGGTCGACGGATATTTCTTCGATATGCGTGGGAACAATATGGGAAAATCTGAAACATCAACACAAAGATGCTGCCTAATAAACATTTAAAAGTAAGAACGTAAATACGAGTACTTAAATGTCGCGACAAGCTTTTATAACATATAAATTGTGTCAAATGTGTTAAATTTGAAATGACGTTATAAATTAAAAGTAAAAGTTTTAGTGTAAAAGTTTATTTTTTCTTTTTAGCTCATTTAAATAAAAGCTTGTTTTTAAAAAGGTTTTTTTACCTAAATTTTTCCTGATTATTGATGTGATTATTCTCAACTCGTATTAACTACCTAGATAAATCAGCATTAGCAAGTTGTATAACTCCCAAATATTCATTCAGTTCGCTAGTTTTCAGTTCAAAGAGAAGGATACAAACCTAATTCACACAAAATTAAATGGTAGTTGGATAATTTGTTCTAAAACATTGCATTTAACTGACAAGTAGGTACTATATCTAACATCGGACGGTGTCTTGGACACTAACCAACTGTTGACGGTAGATTACACTATGGATTAAAAATATTGCTATGAAATCATGAAAACACACAATATGACTGTATCACAATTTTATTGGACAATAAATTTGAATACTTACAGCAAGTAAGTTTTATTGGCTACAACATGATAAGCTTGAAATAGTTTCAGCTAAACCCAAATTAAGAAGAGAAAATTACAAATTAGTAATTACACAAAACGTTGCAACAATCCGCTTGTAACTAACATATTTTTCGAGAAGCTTTCGGCAAAATTCAATGAAGGCTTTTATAATTAATATAATATTTAATAAGTATTTAACAAAATTTTAATATAATCTACAACTGTTGTTCAAATATTAGGTATAATATAAAAGTAATGGACTATAATATAATTTTATATAAATATAGAGGATTCATTCGATGTCGGCAACGATCCCGAGGCCTATTCACTTTTATAATTGGCAATCCAACAAGTTAAATACGCTTTTAGTCAACTCAATCAATACAGTATTAATTTTCTGTACCTATAATCAAACTTCACTGAATAAAAGCCCCCTGCATACACAATAATTCGAAGACACATTTTTCAATTTCACTAAGTTTCAGCTAAGTATTATCACTATAAATAAAGTTACCTACTCGTAAATAGGAAGAAAATCACAATATTGAGACTAATTTTTTTACGTTTTTATATTTTTTGTGAATTAAAATACATTGGAATGCTTAATAATTGAATAAAGAGATATGTACGAGAAACTGTGCTAGTATAATTATGTATGACTAGAAAGGCGATATGAAAAATATTTTATATTTTATAAATTTTTCTACCACTCAATAATTGTTAAGTAATTATTTTTCAAAAGTGATTTATATTTACATAAGTACCTATAATACTTATACGATTTTTCTTATAAATATTACATGAACAAAAATTACAAATAGGCTAGGTAAGGCAGCCATATTGGCATATTATGGGGATAGACAATAATGGTAAATAAATGTGATGTGTAGTTACATTAAAAACAAATATTTGTTACTTAATATAAATAAATATATGTATACTGCTTATCGCTCAACAAAGTTGATAACTTTTTTTTAGTTTCAGAAATAACTACTTAATATTTTTCTTTGTAGTATTTTTTGTAACCTACTATCTTAATTTAATAATAATTGATAGTAAATAGGTTATTTTAAAAATTGTCTTTAAAATATAAAATTTTCTACATAACTACAAATAATTGTCATTGGGTATAAAAATACAGGTTTTATACAACTGCAAAGAATATATATTTTTATTGATCCCGTTCGTTAATTGAATAGGTAATCTAATGAAACGTGTTCAAAGCATAATATTAACTATTAGTGGCAAGGAAATCGCACGATTATTCGATAAATATATTTTTTAATATTATATGTATAGATAATTTATTAAAATGTTATTATAATTTATTTCATTGGCACCAATTTATTTATAATAATTTTCACACATTGAGCTACACACTTTAATATTTAGAAAATAGCTTCAGATACTTTCATAATTTTTTTATAGGTAGGTACAGTTAGGTAAATGAGTGAAGTCAATTTGGTCATGAATCGTAAAAATCTTCCATTTAATATAGCGCAAAAACTTTCAAACACTCACAATAACCTAGAACAAAATATTGATAGGTAAGATATATTTACTTTATTTATTTTTTACGTCCTAAAAGGAACTACATAATAAGGAATTTGTTTAAAATCTTAATTAACAGCTAACAAATCATTAAATGTACGGATAGTTAAAATGCTTCTATATTTTTAATCTATAAAGTATTTTGTTTTTATTTTTTCTTTTTTAAACATTAGTTGGTAAATTAATCTATAAAATTAATGGCATTTTGGCGAACTTTAGATCTAAACGCTTTTCATCGGACTAACTGCGAATGAATGCTTAATTATTATTGATATTATCAAATAAAAGTCGCTTGAAATTCCCTCCTCCCGTACCTACTTAATTAGGCTCAATATTAGTTATCTCAAAACTCTAAAATACATTAACATGAAATAAGATACCTAGTACCACATTATGAAATATCTAGAGAGAGAATAGAGTAAAATAGCGCAAAATGTTCTACTTTGAAGAAAATTATTGTTTCTAACGTTACCACAATTTGCTACTATTCTGACAAAGGAAGGTATAGATAGTGTTCACATATCGCTCTCGAGAAGACCTGGTCTCTTGGGAGTATCACAATCAATTAATTCAATATCTTCCATTTCCTTTGACCTGCCAGGGACATGTTCACCCATAACATGAGCTTTGCTCATTGCATTGGTAGCTTTATCCTCCCCTATTCTGAGAATCTCGATTTCAACTCCAGTTTCCTCCAAGTCGACCGCCGTCCGACTTGGACGGCGGCCGGCTTCTTGTCAAGTGTCCTGGTAGTCAGCGAATTCGTTGTCGTAGTCCAAACTCTTCTCAGCAAGACGGAAGCTCTCAAGGAACTCGTTCAGGTCCACCAGTCCGTCTTTATTGATATCTATTAGCCGACAGATGTCTACTAGTTGTTCTTGTGTCATTGGGTTAGGCATGTATTTCCCTATCAATTGGCAGGCTTCTGAGAACTCCTCCAAGGTGATGTATCCTAAAAATAACTTATATTTTTACTAGGTAATTTTAGATTTAATATATTAATCATACTTTATGATTTAGGTACCATAAAGTATACAGAATAAGATAATAGATATGTAAGTGCCCTTAGAAATTTGGTGGTGAATAAAAGTAGGTATGGGATCGCTTTAACTAATTAGCACATAAGTTACCTGAGTTATCTTTATCTAAAATTTTGAAAATTGCTTCTAAGCTGCGCTGGTTCTTATAAAGGGTCTCTACCACTGTCTGTGTATCAGTTTTGCGTCCGTTGCTCTGAAACCAGAAAAGCACATAATTTTTCTCAGGTTCTCAGTTTCCCGAAAGTATCGTATAAGTCTGAATAGAGCTTTTACTCATCAATCTTGGGAATCAATCGCCTTGGCAAAATACCAAGTAATCAATCTATAATGGCGGAGGCGGCGATAACTCGAACGTATTGCGCCTTCAGTGTGTACATAATCATTCATTTTAACTTCGATATAAAAACTCTTATGATACTTGCAATTTTTTTTGCTTACTACAGGGAATATAGTCCGAAGAATTAAAATCAAGATAATAAATTCGAGGTTTGGAAGGTATTCTTGAAAATTATATTGACTACAAATACTCAGTTTTAGTAGTAGCAGTAATAGTATACCTAGGTATCATTTGACGATCACCGATTTGTTCAGTTCAGTCTTGGGTTCATTTCCTAGTATATATTTGATTCCGAGTAATAAATGTTTCTATAATTCTATGTATTTGTTGCTTAGTACGCACAATACAAGACCTTAGGGATCTTATATCTTGTATTGCAGTGTTAGTAATATTTATAATTATTTTCCTGACGACAGTTTGACACTGCTTGACAGTAACCAATACGAAACCATACTTACATGAGTGCTAAGATCAAAAGTATCCATGTATCGAACTCTCCTAGTGTCTCCATCAGTGCGCACCAACTTGTCCTTGAGCATCCTCCAGGGCAGCCCCAGGTGGGTCGTCTCCTCCATGGTCTGGCACCAGTCACTTATAGAGATGTAGCCTAGAGATAGAGATCATCAGTCAATCTAAATATTCAGTTAGGATATTTGTTACGAGAACAAAGTTGAAGCCATTTAAGGTGCTTGTTACCCAAACTATGTATACTGACGTAAGAGTGTACAACGCAAGAATGGATGAAACGGTTAAAAGAGGAATACCTCGCCGGACTTGTCTAATCAAATGGTTTACAATCACACAAGACAGCAGTGCAATAACAAACGTACCTAAGTAAATAAGTTCTTGGCGTGTTGTATTTTTCAGGCCCATGATTTTATCCAGATACTAATGCATATTAATTCCAATAAAACTAGTGAAATACACCTATAGGTAGATACAGCTTTTAGGGTTACAAAAAGAATAGGTAGGTCACGTAAACTATCTCTACAAAAATCTTTTTCTTTTATTAAATCTACCAACACTTACTTACTTACGTAAAAAAAGGGCAAAACACATAAATATAATTCAAAATCATTATTATTAAGGAATTAACTACAGGCGCTGTAGGTAATAAAGCTACATGAAATGACAAATGAGGCAAATTTACAACGAGCGTTCAGTAAAACTTTAAGCTTACTCTTATCTGACTCAACGAGTTAGAAAGCCCTTATATAAATCATTCTAATTCACAAATGTCCTTCTATCTCGAACAAGGACAATTTTTTTTTATTTAAGAGAAAAAACGTGGAATACTAATTTGAAACCATTCCAACATAATGTAGTTGGATTTTTGAAAATAAATTATAACAACTTTTTATTTTTAACCCAAACAATGTGACGTTTTCTCTTTTTAGACAGATAATCCAAGGTGTTACTTTTATTTTAGTTTCTTTATTTTGGTATTGTAGATTTTATGCATTCTTTGAAATAAACAAGATAAGGCGCTGTCTAATGCTATATTAGGAGCAAATTATTTGTTGGTACTAACAATATAACAAACTACTGTTGTACAGTGCAAGCAACGTACATTCTGCCGCGTTAGCATTTCCGTAGCTTAGTGTAATGCTCCGGCCACATTGTCGCGACAAGATTCGTGTTTTGCCTTGTCGCGATAAAACTTCGTGTTAGACTTAGCGACGAAGCGCTTGGCCACATTATAAAAACTTCGCATTGTCGCGACAACCTCGAACCGTAGAGGTGAGGCTTAAAACTTGGAATAGGTATGTGGATTAGGTATTTTTCAATACTAGTCGGTACCTAATACAACGTATCGAGTATTAGGTATCGCATAAAATATCATCTCATTAAGAGAAATCAACCGTAAGGCTTAGATTATAAGTTTCAATTTTATTACTTAGCAAAAATCTTAGCAAAAAGCACTATATCATTAGAATACGAAGGTAAATTTCGCTACCTCTTACAAATTTATAATAGATCAGATGGCAAATAGGACGAACTCGAAATCAAATATTCCTGGTTCAAATCTGGGTTCAGACCGACTTTTTTCCTTTTTTTTACAAAATAAAATACTTTACCGATATCCGATACTAAATATTCAGTGAATAAATATTCTACGTATTTATCTAATACGTAATGGATTTCTAGTAATGGAACGGCCATACTGCATAAATATTAGGAACAGGTATTTTTAAATATTATTATTAGGTGGAACAGGTACGATTTTTACCTAATCTGACCCATCTCTACTCAAGCGCGCAAAATGTGGCCACCTACACGAACTTTGTCGCGATAAAACCCTTTGATGAGCGGCAATTTACCGACATTTGCGCGAAGTACATTTTGTGTCGCGATGATGATTCGCGACAGGACGAACTCTTTGGGCAGACATGTCGCGACAACGCGAATCTTCGCCGGAGTGGCCGGAGCATAATTTTAATATATTTACTTTAATATACAATTCGACTGCAGTCGCGCCACTAAAATTCTTTAAAAGTCTTTAAAATTGTCAGGCGTCATAATGAGAAGTATTAGAAACATTTACCGTGTTGCGACAAAATAATTAAAACATTGTTTAGCTAAACATTACCTAAATTTGTCAGATATTCCAGCGGTTTTGTTTTACTCGTAACACCGATAATGTTAAATAAAACTTGGATAAGAACTTGTCACAAAACACACAAAAGGTTCTTTAAAATTTACTAAACTTTGAAATAATTCAGGTGCATGATTATGTATCTTATCTTATATTATTATCTCGGGTCACCAACCCGCCTGCCCAGCGTGGTGACTATGGGCAAATACCCCCCCATGGCAGTCTTGTGGCGTGCCCTGGGGGAGGCCTACGTCCAGCAGTTGACTGCAATAGGCTGATGATGATGATGATGATATTATTATCTACCAGTCACATTCAGTTGCTACTCGCCACTCTGATCCAAATCCATGCTTCTAAAGGTCGCCTCCAGCTGTCTTCTAGCCGTCATTATGTGATTGTGTAGTTCCCTCATAGCTGACGTTTCCACCAAGCCAACCCGCTGTCGGAAAGTCAACCTTCGTGTCCTGGACACAGCGGCGGTGTACTGGACGAACTGACGGTCCAGGGAGTTACCACATAGCTTCAGATACGCGCCCTTATTAGAGCCAAGTTCGTAGTAGTTTGAAGCAGAGAATATTGTTATAACCTGGAGAAGGCAAGAGTTTTGTTACAGTTGTCCTTTTAAGCATTATGTGTATATTTATTAATAACAGTGAGAGGCATATGTTAGAGGGTAATCGGGGTTGAATCATTACGAACACATAAACATGAAAACCATTTTGGTTGTAATTTAGATAGAGTTTTATCTAAAACGAATAATAATGTCACCCAGAGACAAAAATATTTTTTACCAAATAAAAATTGAGTGTTGCAGAATAACTAACGAAATTACATATCGCATTTATTGCACTATTGGATTGACTCTTACGTTTCC
The DNA here is from genome assembly GCA_014607495.2 of Carposina sasakii. Taxonomy (NCBI): domain Eukaryota; kingdom Metazoa; phylum Arthropoda; class Insecta; order Lepidoptera; family Carposinidae; genus Carposina; species Carposina sasakii. Next base: position 9,065,662 of record CP053154.1, read on the forward strand.
GTCATGCAACAGCTCGTATCCTCCTGGCTTGCACTCATGGCTCCTGATGATGAAGCTCAGCTTGTTTTTTTGCAGGAAAGAAGCGGTGACGTCAGGCCCGAAGTACGTGCCTGCACCTCGTAGGGCATTGGCCACACAGCCGCCGTTACTTTGAGGATCTGACCACAAGATGTCGAATACCTGCAGTGGTAAATCGTTTATTTTGTTGGAGGTAAATATAGAAAACGGGTTAGAAAAATTTCTTCAGGACCACAATGTTGAATTTGCCAATTGTTGGATTCTTATGATGTTGAATTCGAAAAATGTTGAATTCGTAAAAAGTTGAATTTACTGGACCCACAATGTTGAGTTCCTTAAATGTTGAGTTTGCTAAAAGTTGAACTTGCAATATGTTGAATCCCAAAACGTTGAATGCAAAAACTTTTTCGTGTTATAAATTTTATGTGCATCAATTACTTGTAGGTAGGTACTGGCCATCTATACATATACCTATAATAAGTAAAATTCATGTTAAGAACGGAGAGAGATAGACCTGACTAAGATTAGTTTTAGGTTTAAGTGTGACTGCCGGAATCAACCCTAATGTCCTACTAACTGCCTCGATACACCATGAGACTTTCCGGTACCTCACAATTCCACTTCTTGACCCTTATATTGCATTACCGTACATTACAGTATATTAGTAATGTATTTTTTATATATAGCGTCAAGAGCGTGTGAATGACAGCGATATACTCGTATGTGACTATATGATGAAACAGAAAATAGCATGTTTTATCATGAAATTGAAATGAGAGAAGCCATCGATCCAACACGAGTTAAAAGACAAACAAAGTAGATCAGTCCGTAAGTAAAATCTCCTAAAATAGTACTGACTACGGACTATAATAAATTAAATTAAAACTATAATATCTATAGATAAATATAAGCTTAAGGGCTAATTTTTTAAATTGTTGGACCTAATAACCTATCTGAAGGACAAGGTTGATGCTGTCTCTATCTTGATCAAGTTTTAAAGAAAGACATCATCAAATTTACCTTTTAAATAGGCCACCTATAGGAAAAATCATCATTAATTCATCTGAAATTGCTACCAAATAAAATATTTAATCAGCAACAATTTTATTTTTAAAAATGATACGTATATTACAGCAGCTTCACGCACACAAACGCTCGTCATCAATTTTGGAATTTTTCTCGTAAAAGCATAAAAGGTGAGAACATAAATCCCTCACATTAATATTTATTATAACTATGTAAATCTCAGCCTGAAATACATTTTCTTTTTGAATAGTCCCTGATTAATGGTCCGAGTCAGCAATTATTTTTTTCACTTCGTCGGCAGCCTTTGACATTTTAATATATGCGAATATTTGCGTAAAAATCCAAGATTTTCCGTTATACCTTTTATTGAATTACTTCATTACTATCGATGTTGTGTATTACGAAGATATTTACAAAATTATAAAAATATAGTATGAGTTATAATAATATTAATAAACGAATAATTATGTAAATGAAATAAATTGTAATGCATGTTATTTTTATTGTAGATTAATTGCTTGTCTTTTTCTTTTATTTATTATGTGTTTGAATAAGAATAAAATATAATTTAACAAATCATACTTGTAACAGTTTTAAGATTTTATTGGAATAAATTGCTTTATTATTATTATTTCCTTTATTTAACACTTTTTCTTATTTTTCTACATTTTTAAATATGAATTTATTACAATATACAGGGTGTAACAGAAAGGGTATGTTAAGCGAAAAGCTAAGTAAATAGACCATTATAGAGAACCTATTTCCAAAGTTTGAGAATCGAAATCACATGTTTATTTTTCAAAATTGTATGAACATTCTTAAGTTGTTTAGGAATTCTCCATACTACCTGGAAAATTAAACATTTGATTTCTAGTCTGAAATTTTGTATATAGGTTCCTTTTATTGGGCTATTTACATAGCTTCTTGCTTAACATACCCCTTTTGTTACACCCTGTATAAAAGTATAAAATTAACATTATTCTAAGAATAATAAGTGAAAAGCCGGACTGACCAATATTGACACACTGGACGCATACTCACATGCATGTGGAAGGTGCAGTACCGGGCAAATACTTAAATTAATCTATTATTATTATTATTCTTATGTTTACTAACCTAGTCACTTAAGTTTTTCTCGCATACCTACTAACTCAATTATGGACTCTGTCTGAAATAAATAGTTTTTATTTATTTTATTTTTAAAAATAAAAAAACAGCGTTACGCCTGCAGCGGGAGTAAGTTCCATGCTACCGGCGGTCAGGGTCCCAGAGAGAGGATCCTCCTCACGATGCGTGCCGTGTCGAGGAGTACCGCCTTCTGTATCTGATTCCTGACCCAGCTGCCCAGCGAGAGTCTCTTGAGGTGTTGGTCGAGGCTTTTCGCTATTAAACCGTTGACTGTAAAGACTATCGGGACAATAAATTGTAGAGTCCACATCCCACTTGGCGGTATTCTCGTGAGCCAGGTCCAAATATTTTGTTTGTTTAGTTTTTTCGGTGGTTACGAGGTTCTCGTCATGCGGTATTATTATTATTATTATTGTATTACGAAGATATACCAAATGTACGTCCTAAATTGTATATATTATTTATAATCAGGAGTTATACCTAAATAGGTATGTCAAAGGGATTTCATCTCCTAATCTTGAAGAAACTAAAATAATACCTTTAACAGACTATACGAGCTATAGAAGGAAAATGAATTAGTTAATGGAAACTTTATTGCGTTCTAACAGTAGGATTAAGACGTTAAAAATTGCTTATCTTAAGTTTATTACTGTACCCAGCTAAGGCACAAAGCTAATGTTACTTGTATAAAGCTCTAACGACTGAGACGAAATGGCGATATGACCTAAATAGAAATTTAATATTAAAAAATAATGTTCTGAACATAGAATAATAGGAAACCACGGAGTTCTATTCCTCCGGGTTCGGCAGTTTAAAAAAGCTACAAGAAACTTAAATTTAAGAAGTTTGCCTAGTTTATTTTTCAAATGAGGGCACAGTTCGACTTAAATAGAGTAATTAGGTAATTTTTCAGCTACAATACATGAGGGCAGATATTTTTACATTTAAAAACGAGCAATTGCCTAAGTTTATCGGTATTAAAATAGAGAATACCTAAGTATTTTTCCTTGTGGATTTAAGCGTATTTAGTATTATAGTCTTAGGTTAGCATTATATACCTACCCACTACTCTACTACATATTTTTAATACGATAAGGAAATTTACACAAACAGCCTTCTTCACCAACAACACTGTGTGTTTTAGAAAGACACATAATATACTATAGTAAATTTTCTACAAAATTATTTGCAGAAGAAACTTTCCGGAACGCGTTTAATTTAAACCGTGATATGCAAATACAAAACTTCGGAATAGTTCACAGTGGAACTAATTCAAGACTAGGTGGTTGGCTTTAAGTTAGTTCCCGCAAGGTGAGCTGTAAGCTCATTTACACCCTGCGCTTTAATTCACTTGTAACTTTAAATTACATTAAGATGAAAAATAGGATTAATACGCTTCGAACACTCTGGACACATCGACCGAATAATAGCGTCTTTAAAACATCTAGTAGATAAATATCTATACAGGGTGTAACAAAAAGGGTATGTTAAGCGAAAAGCTATATGAACAGCCCACTGTAGAGAACCTATCCACAAAATTTGAGACCCGAAATCACATGTTTATTTTTCCGGATAGTATGGAGAATTTTTTAATATCTCAGGAATTTTCATACAATCTTGAAAAATAAAAATGTGATTTCGAGTCTTAAAGTTTGTAGATAGGTTCTCTATAGTGGGCTATTTACATAGCTTTTCGCTTAACATACCCTTTTTGTTAACCTGTATATACAGGATGTTTTTTCGTTACCAACCTTAACGAAGGGTACGTACTCTATACATCAAATAAAGTAAGTTTATGCCAAAAAAAATCTGGGAAACGATATATATTTTTTTTTTAATTTGTTCTTATTCCTTGATCGGGCGAAATTTATAGTGTCCGTCCAGTGTTTATACTAGTTTTATCATAGACAGATATTAATTATTTCTCGTGAAAAAGTCTTGTTAGGCGCGTCTATGTGCATTTATGCAGAAAAACGCAGTCTATTTACTTAACTTTGGACCCTAATATCTTGGGAACTAGATACTTCCCAGGTATGCTTCCATGGAAAAAAATGATCGTGATGATGAGGAGATTCCGTAGTTTTCTCGAACGTTGACGACCAAAAAATACCCTGTATAATAAAAATGTAACGGATCGCTGTCTGTACATGGAAGATGAATAAGAAAAAGTATTATAGGAGACCTTTATCAACGCAATAGTACCCAAAATAATGATGTTTTAAATTCTTGTCTTTTTGTCTGTGCGTTTGTGCACGCTAATCTCAGAAACGGCTGAACCGATTTCGATGCAGTTTTCAAGAATATATTGTCTACTAGTCATAAATAAAATACTGTTAAAAGATATCCTGCATCTTTATTATGTGGTACATAAACACTCTCACGAAAACGAATCTAATAACACCTCTCAAGCTCATAGAATGACAAAGAAATACTCGTACAAATACATGCATACACTCAAAAAACTCTTTGTCGCAGCCGGGTAAAAAATATTGGGATGGCGAATATGGTCTTATGTCCGTTTTCTTTTAGAACGATTTGGACACAACATAAAATTGTTCATATAACCACTAGTAATGGTTATTTGCACTTTGCAATTAGGTCATTCGCTTACCTATTTTCTGGGAATCAGAAAACAAATGCAGGTTAATTTAATATTCCACGAATTGTATAGCGTGACATGTCTGTATTCGTGAGTGCTGAAAACAGGTGCATTATTGTAAAATTACAAATAACAAAGTATGAAATGGGTACGAAAGAAGTATTTTAACTTATTTATCAGTTATGGATTCTGAGTAAAACTACTTTGAAGAACGTTCGCTACATCCAAATGCATTTTAATGAAAATAATAAGTACTTACGCGTAGGTACCTATAAATGAAATGATTATTTATTGCTCAAAACATGGTGCAATAAAGTTATTATTACATTAGATCAGAGACATGTTTTGCCAAAAAATGTGGCATGCAAATATTTTAATTTATTCTAATATACTCGTATTACACAATATACATAGTAGGTATGAGTACGCTTTACATAATTCAAAAACTTGAGTTTTATTTTGTCTTTTTCTATTCACCTTGTTTGTAAGCACGTGTGTGTAAAATAATATCAGCCAAACTTCATTCTTCATTTATAAATTAAGCTACATACCTACAATTTCGTATTAGAACAATCAATTTACAACATAAATCTCCTCACACCCCTCGCACTTCACTGTGAGCGATTTACCACCTCATCTAGCGAGTCAATATACTATTAACCAACTTACCTGTGACTACTAGACTTTAATAACATACGTAGATAGGTACTTGATCAGATTTTTCTGGCGAGATTTTAGATACAGGTGTACTTAGCTATTGGCCGTTCTGACGTTGTACCTACCTACCTACATACCTACTAACATTCTAGCAAAGAATTAAATAATAAAACTTATTTCTTAACGTAATCTTTTAGCTCCTTCAAATAAGCTGAACAATATTGTGTTGTACATCAACACAATAGAGAAGTGATTTGCCAAAATTCCTATTTCCCGACCCTCTGACTTAATTTGATATCCGCATTGGGGAATCGCAATCGTGAGGGTATACATAAAAATAACAATATTTTGGTATATTTGGTATAAATAACCACTACCTATATCGCTTAAATAAGCTAGGTGAACTGCTTCTGAAAATAAATATAATAGAATAATTTCTTCCGTAAAAATACACCTGGATACAAAATAGTTTCATAGAAAGTAACCTCTGCATAATGAAATAAATATACTTATTTGGTGGCCCAAAACTATTCGCTACACATGCAAAAATGTTGCTTGCAATGTAACAAATAACTTTGGCGACATAACAGTCCGTAGTTTGTTACGGAAATCTGACTCACTTTTTTCGGAGTGTATGATTTTCATATATATTTATTTTTATTAGAAATAGTGCACGCCCGCGACTCCATCCGCATGGGCTATAGAAAAAATAAAATGTCGAAATTATCCGGGATAAAAATATATTAAGCCTATATGTTAAGTGGGACCTGTCACAATATATTAGATACTGAAAACTGCATCAAAATGGGTTTAGTCGTTACTGAGATTCATCATCATCATCATTATCAACATTTACAGCCCTGAGAAGTCCACTGTTGGACATAGGCCTCCCCCAACAACCTCCACTCCAACCGGTCGGAAGCAGCCTGCATCCAACCGACGCCCGCGACCTTGGCCAGGTCGTCCGTCCACCTCGCGGGTGGCCTTCCCAGACTTCCCACGCTGCCCTTGCCGATACGTGGTATCCACTCTAGAACTTTCCGACTCCATCGGCCATCAGTTCTTCAAGCTATGTGCCCTGCCCATTGCCAGTTCAGCTTGCTGGACCGTTGAGCTATGTCGATGATCTTTGTACGTCTACGGATCTCCTCATTTCTGATTCGATCATGCAGAGAAATCCCAAGCATAGCTCTCTCCATCGTTCGCTGTGCGATCCTGAGCTTCTTTATGAGGCACATAGTTAGTAGAGACCACGTCTCGGCACCTTAGGTCATCACCGGCAGCACACACTGGTTGAATACTTTCGTCTTTAAGGACTGGGGTATCTTGGACACAAATAAGCTTCGTAGTTTCCCGAACGATGCCCAGCCGAGTTGGATTCGCCGATTTACCTCCTTCTCAAAGTTGGACTTACCTAGTTTGACCGTCTGTCCCAGGTAAACATACTCGTCAACAACTTTAAGCATCGAGCTCCCAACCAGTACAGGAGTGGGCGGCACATGGACGTTCGACATGATCTTCGTCTTGTCCATGTTCATCTTCAGGCCCACCTATTGGGAGACTCGATTGAGGCCATCAAGCATTGTGCTTAAATCCTTCAGCGATTCTGCCATGACCATGATGTCGTCTGCAAACCGAAGGTGAGTGATGTATTCGCCATTAATATTGATGCCGAGTCGTTTCCATTCGAGAAGCTTAAAGGCGTCTTCCACTGCATTGGTGATGAGCTTCGGAGAAATAACATCTCCTTGTCTCACTTCCCTCTGCAAAGAAATCGGCTCAGTGCTCTGCTCCTGTACTCGTACCGACATGGTGGCGTTGCTGTATAAACACTTCAGCACTTCGATATATCGATGGTCAATATGGCACCGCTGGAGAAACTGCAGCACTGCCCATTTCTCGATCGAATCAAAGGCGTTCGCATAGTCCACGAACGCTAGGCATAGTGGCCGATTATACTCTTCCGTTTTTTGTATAATCTGCCGTAGCGTGTGGATATGGTCTATGGTTCTAAACCCTTTTCGGAAACCGGCTTGTTCGGGAGGCTGGTAGTCATCAAACCTGCGAGCAAGACGATTTGTGATTACCCTTGAAAACAACTTCTAGACATGGCTCAGAAGCGAGATGGGTCTATAGTTCTTCACCAAGGCTTTATCGCCTTTTTTAAAGAATAGCACCACCACACTTCCGCTCCATGCCTCCGGTGTTACGCCTTCGAGCAGGGCGGAATTGAAGAGCCTCTGGAGGACCTTCAGTACCAGAGTTCCACCCGCTCTTAGAAGCTCTGATATTATTCCATTGTCGCCCGGCGCTTTGTTGTTTTTGAGTTGTTTAAGGGCAGTCCTGATCTCGTACAGGCTGTTATCCGGGATGTCTTCAGTATAGTGTCGGGTGAGCTTGGCTCTTGGGTGTTTGCCTAATCTAACAGGTTTAGCGACCGAGGTATATAGCTGTCTATAGAACCTCTCAATCTCCCTTAGCACCTCTGGTATGGTAGACGCTACACTGCCGTCCTCTGTCTTCGGCTTCGTCAACTGGCTCTGCCCAATAGATAATTCTCTTGCGAACACTTTGAAGCCTTGGTTTCGCTCTTTGTCTCCTTAATGCAGTGAGTACTAAAGCTATGGATGTCTTGTCGCAGAGACTTGGAGATACGTCTATTGTGCTGCCGATTTGCTTCAGCGTCATCAGAGGACATACAGACACATTGCGCGCCTTTCCGCCATGAGGTTGAGGGTATGATCAGTTAGTTTCTGGGGTCTATTTCTATCTAATCTAAAGAATTTAGACCCCACCGTGCGGACAGTTTCTACCAGCCTGTTATTTATATCATCCACTGACATGCAATCCTCATGGCAAGCAAAGCGGTTTGTCAGCTCGAGTTAAAAGCTCTCGGGGTTTTTTACTGAGATTAGCGTGCACAAATACACAGACAAACCGACAAACAGACAAAAATTCAAAAAATCATTATTTTGGGTACTATTTCGTTGATAAAGGTCTCCTATAATATTTTTTCTCATATATCTTCCATGTACAGACAGTGATCCGTTTCATTTTTGTTATATGTATAGATTTAATAGGAATACGTCAGCTGCATCTCATTCCATGCAAGTCGTAAGAGTGGACAAAGATCTGCAATTCTAATTTCCCATTTTGGGAACATAGCTATGTTTATGTATATTCATGAATAACCTTCAATGATTTGGCATAACGTAAGTATACTACTTTGTCACGATGTTAAATGTCTGTTAAAATATGTACGAGTAGAATTCTAGATAATACAAAACAAAGTCGCTTCCTGTGGTACTATGTTCTTCTTATACAGGTTGCAATTGATTTGAATACTGTAAACATAACTGTTCTTAATTGATTTCATAATATTTGTATTGAGTTCATATAGTTTAGGTTAAACTCTGAAGAATAGAAGCAGTCTGCAGATTATTTATTTATATTAAAACTTATATAATCATGCACTTACAAATTCTAATGCCATTAAACCTGGAATGCCCATTCGATTATTAATTTGTATAGCGTAGCAAATATACCCTGAACAATCCATGCAGTATTGTGGCCAGTTGTAAAGCACGATATTCCGCAGACATAATGATGACGTCATCGCCAGGGGTCTGGAATTGTATTATTGCGAACATTGTGGTCACTTGCATTACATTGTTCAAAGATTCTTGCACAACCACATAACAGGTATTTTTGCAACAAAGTAGGTTCTCATGTGGCTTGTGGAAAGTGCAAACAGGCAGAAATTTGAATGGAAGGTTCAGAATCAAAACATCTTTCTATGTTTTTTTCATCATCGAATCATAAGATTTCACTTCATTAGAGGCAGCCTCGACTCGACAAATAGCCTCAATTGTAGGATACGCGGCTACGGAAAGACACTAGGTATGCTGCAGATCAGCTCGAGGACATGGAAAACCGACAAATGCCCTGACTCGCGATGACAAATTTGCCTCGTATTTTGGTGCGCCTTGGACTGAGGCAGCATCAACATTAGTATGGCCTCAGGACGAGGCAGCAGCTCGACCCGAGGCTGCTTCTAATGGATTGGCGGCTATAGTGAAATATGTTAAGCTGTCTATTTTATATTCATTTTTGTATGTCTAGTGGATGACATGACGCCTCGTGACTTAGGTAAGTAAACATGAAATGTGAATTTTTACACAGCCGAATTAAATTTACAGGGAATCAACAAACTGTGAGTGTCGTCGTGAGTACCTAAAACCACTCATGAGCGAGATCCTTGTAATGATGGTACTTGAATAAACCTCTGAGCTTTAATTAAAACGACCCATACATACCTACAGTAGGAAAATTTGTAGGAATGTTTTTTGGAGAAAAACTTTTTTGTTGTAGATGCTCTTCTTTCAGGAGCGTACAGCTGAACAAAGAGGTCTGAAAACCTCTAAATTAAGCGTAAGCCTGCTGTCTCTGCTACGTTTCCTATACTTTTATTAATGTTTTTATTTATAATCACTGCCTTTTTAAATACTGAAAAGGTATATTGTTTTGATTTGTACCTGATTTTCTTGTATTGGTAAAATAAACATAGTTCTAAATCGAAAATATCCTGGATTTTTTATAAATCGTAATCTATTGACTTTACTTTATCATCTGCAAAATATTAGGAAGGATTTCCTCGTCGATTGGACGTCAGTGTTATAACTCGCAGGAAATGCATTTTTAATTTGATTATCTGCAATGTTTGTTTTCCGCGCCAATGGTATCGGGCGATCCTGTTTATTATTGTGCGATATATTGCTGTTTTTTTGAATCACTTGTGACTTTCCATTGGGGTTGATCAGTTAAATGAACTTTATTGAGCGCAACTTTTTTTTTAATTATCCAAAAGTAAAAATTTTGGTAATAAGTCATTATCTAAGGCCTACTTAAACCTGAAAATATGAAAAAAGTCGGAAAATTTTGTGATTTTGTAGTTCTCTCTAAGATATTATTTGTATGTTTTAATGCAAAAATATTAAAAACTAGCTGACTGACCCCCGCGACTTCATCCGCGTTATCTAGAGAATTAAACAAAATGTCGAATTTCCTGGGAAAAATATATTAAAAAGTGCCTTTGTCCTTTTGTCGGCACTACGTATGTACAAAATTTCATTTAAATCGTTTCATTCAGTAATTTTGGCGAAATTTTCAACAACAAAATGGCTCACATCAAAAACCACATCCAAAACCTGTAGGTCCTTTTAAGATTTTATGCCAAACAACTACGCTGTTACCAAATAATAACCCTGTTCGCCAGCTCACTCTGGAATCGTGTTCCCAAAAGAATTTAGGTCGCTTTAATTTTACAATGTGAATAAGTTGAATCGGTCTTTTGTAATCCACAATTTTTTGTTACTTTCAGCGTATTCAAAGGTGAAAGTCGTAGCTACCCAAAAAAAAGTTATTTTTACGGAAAGTGCTTACAAAGCTCAAATTACCAATATCAACGAATTATCGAAAATAAATACGCCTCCTATACCTAAATAAATACATGAAGTGTACACAAACACACAGAGCTGAATGTAGGTAAACTGCTGACTCGCGAAATAATTAGATTGAACAAACATATATGTGAAATTTCAATTCAGTCAAATCAGAGTAAACAGGAGTGTTAATGTATTCCAAAGCCTCTTAACCTCCGCTCGATCACGAGAACTAATGTCCAAGTTGCAGCAGTATTAGATTATAAGTGATCAAGCTTGAGCTAACGAAGACTTCGTAATACCTATTAGGACCGAGTTAGAACTTAGCGGAGTTTACTCAATGAAAGGATTTTGCATGTTCTGGATATCTAACTTGGTTTTGATATAGTAGACTAGCGGACGCCCGCGACTTCGTCCGCGTGGACTGTACAAAAACAAAATGTCAAAATTATCCGGCATAAAAAATATTTTCCCAGGATAAAAAGTAGCCTATGTGTTCATTCAGGGTGTTAGCTAACTCCATACCAAATTTTATTAAAATCGCTCCAGCCGTTTTTACGTGAAAGAATAACAAACATCCATCCATCCATCCTTACAAAATATTAGTAGGATGAATTAGGTAGAGTTAATATAGCAGTGAGGCCCGGTGGTGGATGACCACTAGTTGAAAATTCAAAATTCAGAATAGTATTGCCTAATACAATTCAATATATCAATTTTGAATGAAATGATATCAAAACTAGCAAAAATACGGGTGTAGATGTTCAGATGGGTCCCATACCAAACTTCGTACTAGCTCTGGTACTTGGTGTGTACTTTGATAATAGGTATCAACGTGACGTGATTAATATAATTTCACTTCATTTATAAAACTCAAGATCTACATAAATATTTTTTCATCGTGTTCTAAGAAAAGATCTTCTTTCACCGTCTCTTTTTCCCCATCAATATCCCAGCAATTAATGAAGCCACAATTAAGGTTGAATTGCCGGCCCAAGCGTGGACCGAGTTTAATCAACCCTCGCAAATTTATAATTAAAAGTAGATCTCAAACCAACAACAAAGTTCCTAATAAGATTAATCCCACAAATCAGAAAAACACACAGAGGGTAAGAATGCTTGGTGCTTCTAATGAAATACATCAAAGGCATACTTCGGCGTGGATCGATGGCCATAAAGTAAATCTTGAATGATTGATTAGGGCGGACTAACCTGTTTCCATTCCACCTTGTCGATAAGCTCCGCGCCGGGAGCCGAGCTCTCGGTTACAGGCGGCCGCAGCAACGACACATACTGGAAAATAAATGTGACATTGTAATGTAAAATATTCATTTTCTACGCTGAACGCGGGAAAATTAAGTGGGCTATGTCTCCTGGGTCTATCAGAATGATTGTGATAAAACAACGATATATACGAGTATGCATAGCTACTGATGGACTGTTTTGTGATGGAATAAATTTTTATGATACCATATTTGCGGCATTATCTATGATGCAATTTGTTTGTTATGCGACCTATCACGCAACGTATAAAGCTTTCTCGGAAACAGTTATTGAACAGAATGCAATCCTTTATCGTAAATGATCAAAATAAATATCTTCTAATACGTGCCTACTGCCTATGTCTAAGTACGTATAAAAAAATATTTATTTAGATAATTAATATTTTTTGTAGGAAGGTATACCTACTATTATTATATTATAAAATGCCATTAAATACTTTAGGTATAATAATTTTATTCCAACATAGGAGAAAGTATAACAAGAATAATACTTTTAACCTTTAGCTTAACAACTGCTTTACACAACTATCTTAAGCTTCGTTTAAAATTTAATAGGGGGTTCTTTATGAAGTAGTTACTTATAAATAAAGACAAAATGGCACAGCTAAAGATAAACTCTATTACCATCTTTATTTTAATTATGTAGACGACGATACAGAATTTTGATATTATAATAATATTTCTTTACAAAGATTTCAGTGTCATCGGTTGTAATCTTTATATATGTATAAAAATCTTCTGTTCGTGTGTTTGTAATGGATTTCCCTCTAAACGGCTCAACCTATTTTGATAAATTTTGTGTGTGTTTTCAAGTGTGTGTTCAGCCGCATAAAAGGAGTTCAATTTTTTAAAAGAAGATTTATATTGTTGTTTATGTTAGAACTTTTCACATAGGATCTGGCAGACTGCGCTGCAATCGCTGCGTCGATTACTCACAAGGATACTTTAGTTTCAGTTACGCCCGGTAGATGGTTGTTATATCTCTGAAATGTTTCCTTTATCTTTATATAATAATTAGGCTATTCAATTCCGTCCTGCCCGAAGGTGCCATGCCGGAAGCATAGAGCAAAAGTGTGGTGGTGCTGTTCTTTTAAAAAGGCGATAAAGCTTTGCTGAAGAACTGTAGGCCCATCTAGCTTCTAACCATGTCTACAAGTTGTTTTCAAGGGTAATTACGAATCGTCTTGCTCACAGGTTTGATGAGTTCCAGCCTTCCGAACAAGCCGGTTTCCGAAAAGGGTTTAGTACTATAGCCCATATCCACGTGCTACGGCAGATTATACAAGAAACGGAAGAGTATAATCGGCCATCATGCCTAGCGTTCGTGGACTATGAAAAGGCCTTTGATTCGATCGAGACATAGGCAGTGCTGCAGTCTCTCCAGCGGTGCCATATTGACCATCGATATATCGAAGTGCTGAAGTGTTTATACAGCAACGCCACCATGTAGGTACGAGTACAGGAGCGGAGCACTGAGCCGATTTCATTGCAGAGGGGAGTGTGACAAGGAGATGTTATATCCCTGAAGCTCTTCACCAATGCAGTGGAAGACGCTTTTAAGCTCCTCGAATGGAAAGGACTCGGCATCAATATCAATGGCGAATATATCACTCACCTTAGGTTCGCAGACGACATTGTGGTCATGGCAGATTCGCTGAAGGATCTAAGAACAATGCTCGATAGCCTCAATCGAGTCTCCTAGCAGGTGGGCCTGAAGATGAACATGGACAAGACGAAGATCATGTCAAACGTCTATGCGCCGCCCACTCCTGTACTAGTTGGGAGCTCGATGCTCGAAGTTATGACGAGTATGTTTACCTGGGACAGACGGTCAAACTAGGTAGGTCCAACTTTGAGAAGAAGATAAATCGGTGAATCCAACTCGGCTGGGCAGTGTTCGGGAAACTACGAAGCTTATTTGTGTCCAAGATACCTCAGTCCTTCAAGAAGGTATTCAACCAGTGCGCGCTGCCGGTGATGACCTACAGTGCCGAGACGTGGTCTATAGCTATGTGCCTCATAAAGAAGCTCAGGATCGCATAGCGAGCGATGAAGAGAGCTTTGCTTGGGATCTCTCTGCGTGATCGAATCAGAAATGAGGAGGTCTGCAGACGTACAAAGATCACCGACATAGCTCAACGGTCCAGCAAGCTGAAGTGGCAAAGGGCGGGGCACATAGCTCGAAGAACTGATGGCCGATGTAGTCGGAAAGTTCTATAGTGGATACCACGTATCGGCAAACGCAGCGTGAGAAGGCCATTCGTGAGGTGGACGGACGACCTGGCCAAGGTCGCGGGCGTCGGTTGGATGCAGGCTGGGGAGGCCTATGTCCAACAGAGGACTTCTTAGGGCTGTAAATAATGAGGCTGTAATTAAATAATTAATTATATCTTCTGTTCGTGTGTTTGTAATTGAAGTTCTTCTAAAACCGATTTTGATGATTTTTTTAATGTGTGTTGAAGTGGGATCGAAAATGGTTTAGATTTACAATTCAGTCAATTACACAATGTTTTTATAACGGTTCATATTGTTACAGCTTATTTCAGAAAGTTTGCATTTAAGGCGTGGGACAGGACAACGTCTGTCGGGTCCACTGGTATCTACGACTGTCAGAAATCAAATTATTTTCAGGGGTACTGATTGTACAAATAGGCTGTCTTGAAGAATCTCCCAAAATACAGGTAGGTGTTTAATCAAATTATAGTTTAGTTATAAATTCATTCCTAGACATATATAAAGGGTGTTTTTTCGTTGCCACCCTTAGAAGGGTACGTACTCTATACATAAAAAAAAGTACGAGTAAGTTTATGCCAAAAAACAGCTGGGAAACGATGTAATTTTTTTTGTTTTTTTTTTTAATTTCTTGATCGGAGGAAATTTATAGTGTCCAGTGTTTAGGTATGCTAGTTTTATCATAGACAGATATTTCGGAGTGAAAGAGTATGATTTGAATTAAATTGGAGGCTTGCGCCGACAGATATAAATTATTTCTCGTGAAAAAATTTTGCTACGCGCGTCTATATGCATTTATGCAGAAAAACTCAACTTTGGACCCTAATATCTTGGGAACTACACACTTCCCAGGTATGCTTCCATGGAGAAAAATGATCGTGTTGATGAGGAGATTCCGTAGTTTTCGGGAACGTCGACGACCAAAAAGTCATCCTGTATAGGTTTTTAACTAGGCAGGTAAGTATCAGATCTTTCTGCTTTTTTCCCATTATTTTTGTTAGTGCAATATTGTTTCTTTAAAAATTCATATAGCCACAAAAACTAGCTCTTGCTGCCTGCCGGACGCTTTCTTCTCACGTAAGTTTTTCACATATTTATTCCAATAAAAATACTAGAATCGACTAAGGAACTCGGGCATTCCCTCTGGCGACTTGTCTCTGATCTTTGACATCTGACCCCGCCGATACTAAACGTGGCTGTATGATGTTCCGCGGGATCCTGCAGTTCTGGCTAACCCTTATTTGGGAACTATATAACTAAATATAATGAAGTAAGTAATTAAAAAGTTATACCTTATCCCTTTCAAGGCTGCGAATCATATCAAGATCGGTGGTGTCGGAGATGCCTCCATGGACCACGAACACCCGGTTGTTGATGATAGTCCCCAGAGGCAGCCAGCGGTACACTCCCTCAATAAGTTTCAAAAGTCTCTCGGCATTATGCTGCAAGAAAACAAAATTATTAGGAATCGAAGAAGATAAAAATTAGAAGATTAAACTTGTGTTACGAATAAACATTAAGGTTGGGGACAAATCCCATACCTACATAGTCTCGACATACCCATCCATCGTTACATCTTGTATCTGACATAAATACCAAGCTTTTGAAAATACCTATATGTTCGAATATGACCAAATTAGCAATACTAACTTTATTTACAAAGTGAATGATACTATATCATATGATATTCTGCAATTTAATTTTGGGTCATGACACCGAATATTTCGCGTAATATAATAGTTTAACTTTTGCAAATTTCAACTTCGTTATCACATAAAATTTGAGGCAGTTAAAGAAATATTGTTATTCATTTATATGGAATTAACTTTTATTATATTTTACAATTTCACGAAGACCAACAGCTATTTATAATTATAGTTAAAATTGTAAATACATAAAGCCAATAACATGTCCACACTTATAGAAGCATTATGAGAGCTATTCAGGCACTAATGCACACACAATTTTCATCAGAATTCCACAAAACCTAACAAGCTTATCAATAACAAACATAAAAAAACAATTTAGGTACTAGATAAAATCTAGGTACCTACTAACTTATTGACCAAAAAAAAATTCACTAAGCACACGCCTCGCTATGTTAAAACTGGTATTAAAGAGATCAAGCTCTACGCCTTTACAAAGTTCATTGAATTTATTACCCGCTCGCAAAAGGAATGTATTCTGACGATATTTCGTCGATGCAAGAGGAACAGAAAGTGTATTGTTGTGTCGAAGAGTTTTCCAAGGTACTCTAAGATTAATATCTGACAATAATAATTATTTACTTACTCTGTATTTTTGGTGAACTTCTTTGATGAAACCGTACCTGCAATATATAGAATTTAAATATCTCGCCAGATTACACATTCGGTCTTACACAGCCTAACACCCGTTCTCACAAATCGGAATGCAATCTAAAACCATATTTCAAAAGAGAGATTGCATTGCTCCTACTTCATTGTAAGGAAACTACTAAATTATATTACGCAGCGTGAAAATTGTATCCAATTCTCTTACCAAGAAACATTTTAAAAAATATCTTTCAAAATACTAAAATGCTATTATAAATAGACCTTTCCACTCTTTGATATTCTGTTCACAGGAAATTTAATCTAATATTCTAGCCGCAAATAAGGCAGCGTCGGCAGCCAGGGAGCTTACCTAGAATTCATAATAAGATCCTCGTGGTTGCCGCGGTTAAGATACACCCCTCCGGGGAAGGCCAGCATACAAGCCAGCAGCAGCAGGAACACCTCCAACCCCTTCTTCCCCCGGTCCACGAAGTCACCGTTGAATATATACGGATTCTCCGGGGATGGCAGCCCATTCTGTATAAAGAAATATGCTGCTATGTAAATATTTTAGCTTACTCAGATACAGGTGTGACAGCCAGGCAAATATTGATACCATGACTCCAGACCATGATTCTGATCTGAGAATCAGTGAAAATCGCAGGAAAATTCCAAAATTTTCCGATATTTATTTCATATTTCTAGAATAAAAATAGTTTACTTTGTTTAATAAGGCCTTAGATAATTTTAAAAAGAAGTTGTCCTCAAAAATAATCAATCAACCGATCAACCCTAATTGAGACTCACAAGTGATCCAAAAAACAGCAATGTGTCACACAATAACCAATAAGTCACAGAATCACCCGATTCAATTGGCGCAAAGAGCAAAGATTACTGAAAATAATCATCTATCTATACATATAATAAAAATGTAACGGACGCTGTCTGTACATGGAAGATATATAAGAAAAAATATTATAGAATACCTTTATCAACGCAATAGTACCCAAAACAATGATTTTTGAAATTATTGTCTGTTTGTCTGTGCGTTTGTGCACGCTTATCTCAGAAAAGGCTGAACCGATTTCGATGCAGTTTTCAGGAATATATTGTGACGGGTCCCACTTAACATATAGGCTACTTTTTATCCCGGGAAAATGTTTTTGTCCCGGATGATTTCGATATTTTGTTTTTTTTTCTGTAGTCCACGCGGACGGAGTCGCGGGCGTCCACTAGTCAAAAATATATTCCCTGTGAGTAGTAACAAGGTCTTTTAACTCAACACAATGGTACTTGTTCAGCATTTCAGTGTTTGCCTGGCTGCCACCTACAGCCTATAAATGCTATATCTTCAGTATAAAAGTGGGTTAGATCACAATATTATTCTAAGGGGTACAGCGATGGTGTAAGACAATACGGTTTTAGGATAGGATGTAAGTACTAAAAACTATAAACAAGCAATGTAATTTATACACAAAATACCTTACAATAACGTCGCGAACCAGAGACCTATGAATAATTTATTATCTAACTAAACTTGAGACATTAGAATAGTAAACTAATTAAGACAATTTAGGAATTGTTTTTATTTAATAATTTATATTAACGTGACAAGTACCTAGCAAAGGAAACGAAAAGAAAATTCTCAAAAATTTCTCGATCTGATATCGATATTCTACAAACGTTTTTCTTCTATACCTCGTTATGAAAATAGGTACCATTGAATGATGCAACATAATCATTTAACCTTATATGAATATACACCGTACGGCGTACATCCACACCTTTTATTTTCGAAGACGTTGCGTAGAAGTGTGCGAATTGTGCACCCTTGTTTCACCCTGTATTCTCATGGAGTTATTAACGGGAGCACAGATAGCAACTCTATGCTGGTTAAACTGTTCTAACCGTTCTAACTGGTTGAATTATAATTATATAATTATAATTCAACCCTGTTTATTAAAATGTGTACTTAAAGGGGTACATGTCTTTAATAACATAATCCACAGCATATTTTTTTCTCTAACTGTAGTAGACAGGTGTACATCAAAGCCAAATTGAAGAAAGGATAAAAATATGAGAAGCATTTTTTAATTTATCCTTGAAAAAAAGCATTGAACCGCACATTTTGGGTTGGCAGCTTATTTATTTCTTCGTTGTACGAGCTTCAATATCTGCGCTAGCTAGAGTTTGCGAGATCGAGGGTTTCGTCTTTTACCCTATAGATGTAAAGTCAACATTGTTTCGGTTATTCGAGAAAGCTTTATTATTGGTTTGGCGATACTGTTTCTTGAATTTCTTTTATCTTATGGAAAAAGGTGTTGCACTCGTATCATGGACAAACAATTCCGGTAAAGGTTTATCCTTACTACCTTTTATTAGAGTCGACTAATTTAAGCGAAAATCGACAAGATTATCTCAATATTTTTTAGCGAAAGTTTTCGTGCAAAGAAATAGATAAAAGTCGACACCGACTTTACAATTTATACTGTTTACTGTCTTGATACTTGGATATTCTAAAAACCTACATTGACCAACTTTTTTAAAGAAACATTCTGAATATTATGAAAAAGTTTTAAGTTTTATATAGTGAAGTGAAATCTACTGTAACCTAGGTCGAGTCGGAGGTGCTTGGTCATATTTAAGGGTCATAGATTAGAATGATTTTATATTTGTAAGCTATTCATGTTTTCGCATTAGGTACACCTAGCCATATCTGATTTATCATCTGTCCTTCCGTCTATCTATCTGTGGCTATGATGTTTGTAAGTATAGAAAAAAATTGTCACATTTTAGTATCATATTGAAACAAAATGTTGTAATCTGGAGATAGTTTGTAGGTAAGTTCTACTACTGGCTGCTACGGAACTCTATTTTTATTTATCAGATACGTACTTGTTCCGTTTTATTTATATCATAGCTATTTGTAGATTATGATGATTTTGCAACTTTTTGAATGCGTCTGCTACTACTTCAATTTCTTGAAAGGGTCCGGAATGGGATGAACTTTACTATTTTTAACTCCTGACACAGAAGATGAAGGCTTCTCTCTTTATGTTAATTGGTAGATAAATGGATACACAGATTCGGGGGTGATTTTTTTGTACAAAGGGTATGAGTATGCTACGATGGTTCTTAGCTATTAATTTAGCAAATCAGCCCTTAGCACCTAACGCCATTATATTAGAAAATAAATAAATTGTTTTGAAATTAACAACTGATCAATTAATAAATTCCATCGTAACGTAATTACAAGGTAAAACAACCTTCGGATGGCGTAAGACGTGATAAGGGAATCCCTACACCGTTGGACTCCGACCGACAGGCGACCGACACGACCGTGATCAAGGGCGCATTTCCAACGCGTCGTCCTTCCGATCGATCGCGCCTGAATCAGCTGATTACGCAACATTTACCCTCCCTACACATACGAGACGTGTTATCCCTTGATTTATTAGTGCTTATGCTATTATTATCTGTAAGTATAAAGCTTTGGCCACCTTTTAGAAAGAATAAAAACAATAAAAACCGCCGCCAATTGGACAATAAACTTTCATAATAACTTTAGATGAAACGGCCAATTAAAGATGCTAGTGCAAATGCATTTATGTGGCTCGTTTGACTGGCTTCAATCAGACATTTTTATACCACTACTTTGCTATAAGCTTTAGTATCTTAATGGATATACCGTATAAAATGGGATGAATAATCAACTAAAGTAATAACGCTATCAAGGTTTAAAGTTCACAAAGAGAGCACGATTTAAAATTCTACCAAAGTATCTATATACTTTATATAACTATTTACTAAATTTAATACTTTAGTAATAAAAAAGTCTTAACGTATAATGCATTGATCTTAAAAGAAATTTCTCTTCATTAATATAAAGTATAGGAACCGTTTCAGTTCCAAATTTGTTGATAACCTCATCAAATATACCTATACATGTTAGCACTGAAATTACATTTAGAGAGACACGAAACAAAAGCTAGAAAGGTCATCAGGGGAATTTCCTATACTTAAGTGTGAGATCGCTTTTACACATAATAAAGGTATTGGTTATTATAACAAGGGATTGAAAATTTCTAGAGGGTCTAAATCTTTTTTACTCGTATATTTTACAAAACTTTAATATGTTTTCTATAATATGAACGTCGTCGCCGCGCGCCGGTGTAGTTCTAGTTTCCAAACAACCAACGTATTTTACAATGATATTAGTACAGTAAATAATAATATAATATGACATTATGATCAACTGAATCACCTATCACATACTGAAACAGGATAATTGGCAGAGCAACATAATTATTATGGCTCCATCACTAGTCGCCCACGCGAAGCGTTAACCATTAACGTCGATTGACGGACGGCCTTTTTTATTTTACTACCTTTTTATATCTGTGCTGCGTTATCTTTCACGTTCGACGACAGCCGAATCGATATGGACACGCAACCCGAATATCAAGTGGGATTCGGAATAAAGATGTAGGTACAAAAGAAACTCATTGATGCAGTGCTGGTGATAAACACGAGATAGTTCGATCAAAGGCACCATAATTATTTGTGCATGGGAGCAGTTAACCTGATTCCGATAACTGGAAGGCTTACTAGTATTAGCCCCCTGATTACCTAATTTGCAATAGCAAAGCCGAAGCAGAGCGATAGCGAATAATGTACTATATTCGCGTTGAAATGACAAAATTCCTTTGAAATTCATTTTACGTAATATGAATTTTAAAAAATTGTAGAATATCAATATAGGCGTGAAAGTTGCTCAAGAATAGCATGATATTAATAGTACCCTCCAAGTGGCCGTAAAAAACTGGGTAAGAATGGCGTTTGAGTGAGCCGCTCCCCACTTGTTTATTTACCATGTGCCGGCTTGACGTCAACTGCCCTTAATGAGGATCGCGATAATAAATAGGAAGCCTTACGATCCACAACGTAACATAACAGGGAACCCATAACAAAGCTTCGTGAATAAGTTGCAATAAGATAATGTTGCTCAATAATTAACTTACGTTTTTAGGAAATTTGATACTTTGCATAATATTATGTAAAAGTCTTGATTCTAAGCTTATGTTTAGTCCTAACATTAAGATAACCATCAAATTATTTAATTAACGTTTGTCCATCGTTTATCACACACGAAACGTCTCTTTTTGAACGTATTTTGTGGAAGAGCAAATGTGATTTCCAAACGTTGCGCTAAGACCTTAAGTGTATGGTATCTCTAAATCGATGGATATGCGAGTATAAGCTGGAAAACTAATAACATAATTTAAGTAATTCCGTTCCAATAGATTATGTTAATTCATATACAGGGTGTTTGTTACCCATATTGATATGGTGACTTAAGACCGACCTGAATCGAAAACCATTAACAATTTTTGCAGGAAAATTCCAAAATTTA
Source organism: Carposina sasakii (assembly GCA_014607495.2). Taxonomy (NCBI): domain Eukaryota; kingdom Metazoa; phylum Arthropoda; class Insecta; order Lepidoptera; family Carposinidae; genus Carposina; species Carposina sasakii. The sequence goes on from CP053154.1 coordinate 9,087,753, forward strand.
TCGACTATTCTTTTATTTTTCCATGAACAATCGAGTATGGTTCGTTTAGTTAGGCTAAAGCCTAACCTAAGCAACCTAGCATTATCTAAGGATAACGGCTTAATTTTTTTTTTTATCAAAATACGATTATATGTAGGTACTGTCCCATAATATAGAATTTACGATATTTCATAATGGCAGTATCCGAGTCTGCGTATATCTACTTAGCTTTATTTTTATTATGGTCGTAATGCATCCTGTTAGCTGAATAGTTGAGAAATCATGAAATTCCATTAAAATCTTCATACGACCGTTGTAACAGTACAGTCTTCTAAATGTCAGGCGCTGGCACAGAGGTCCCCCATCCAGTGAAACGTAGGCTAGTATCAGAACTAGAAGGATATCTATAATAGAGCAGCTTTGTGTTTATGTTTGTTCAGATACAGTCCTGCCTATCACCCCGAGAGGTTTTCACCTATAAACCTATTAAGTCCCCTAATGTTAAGAGTTGAGCCTTAGGTCGCACTTCAGACACAAATGCAACAATCCAGCGGGATTGCGACGTTTTATGCCACAGGTATATCTGCGGTTATCTACCGGGGTCGCGTCCCGAATACGAGACAACGCAAAAGCTAATTTCCCAAAACTCCCCTGCGGAAATCGAACGCACCAGTTGACTAATTTTCTGCCGCAAAATCTACATAATTGACTACAAGCTACAATCCTACAAATATCATATATTTCGAAGGTAATGGATCATTTTAAGGTATAGGATACTTGTATATAGCAAAAAATTATTGACCTTTACTAATAAATGGCAGTGGCCTTGTGGGGAGGCCTACGACCAGCAGTGAACAGCAATAGGCTGACGACGACAACGACAACTAATAAATTGGTGTGCTATACAAGAGCTATACACAGTGTAGTTTGACAGATATTCAATATTAAATGCTACAAGCTATTTAAACTCTAGCTAGAGCAGCGTGCCAAAGAGCAGCCTACCTATACTTCCATAAATATTATAGGCACAGGTTCAGGTAACTACAAATATTAACCAGTCATTGGTCGCAGTGCAACAGAGACTTCCTTTTACATTTTCCTCCGTAGAGTAGTTATCAAGGCAACACTGCAAGTGCGGATCGCAATTACGCGGCAGGATAGCCTACATGTTTGCTTGCTTTGTGCCGTCCATTAGATTTACAAAAGTGGTAAGTTTACTAGTTAGCTATCCCTATAATTACTGCGGAACTTATATAGAGTGTAACTAAAGGTATACGTTAGTGCTATAATGAAAGTAGCTTACTATAAAGAACGTACATTTAAGACTCGAAAATACATGTGTGTTTCCCAGTTTTTTCTCTGATTCCAAATTATACATTTTATATGAAAACAAAATTTAATCTAAGATATGCGAAAAATCTCGCAATCTCGATTGGTTATTAAAATTAGCGTAAATGGTTCTCTAAAAGCTTTATATTGTTATTTATTTCACCCCCAAACTGGTAAAAATTTCAAAATGCTAGAACAAACGATTTTTTGTTTCTTATGACGTGATATTTGACGAACTTGCATACTAACTTTCAACCCTTATTTCAAGCTGGTCGAAATTTCAAAAATGCTAGAACAAATGTTTAATGATTTCTTATCAAGTGCTTAAATATAAAGTTTCATGGGAAATCCCATACAAACTTTCAACCTCTATTTCAACCCCTTCATCCCTTTTTTTCGAAATAAAAAGTAGCCTATGTTCTGTCTCAGGGTCTAAAGATTGTCTGTACCAAATTTCATCAAAATCGGTTGCGAGGTTTAAGCGGGAAAGCGTAACAGACAGACAGACAGAGTTACTTTCGCATTTATAATATTATATAGTTGGGATTGGGATGAACTTGGAAAAACTTCGCTCTATTTTTAGTCTTCTGGTAAATGCGAATACATAAATAAAAGAGCACCAAATACAAATAGGACCAGAGTTATATTAAATCTAGTATTCCTTTGTAAATATTTTCTAGATAGTCGCATTCCAGTCACGTACGGTGCCGGAGAGAGACGAGTTTACCAATGTCGCTCTGTAATCTGGTATACAGGATGTTACCGAAGTTTGTACAATTTGCTGCCGGATATATGAATGGGCCATTAGTCTAGTTAATTCGATGTTGCATGATGAAGGGAAATGTTTGAACCAAATACTTTGTACGGATTAGTGTTGATTTAGTTGAACCAGATACATAACTATTTATACGATTCATGAGAAGGTTAATAATTATTTTTTTTCGAAATATAATTATTCTTCTATTAATCTTCTATGCTGCTCTGGGAGTGAAAAAAAATGCATAATACGTCAGCTTCTCTTCCCGGACATACTGTACAAGTCAGTCAGAGGGACAAGAGGGTCTTGGTGTTTTGTAGGCGATAGGCTGACCACCTGTCACTATTAACCGAACTTGTACATCTCAACTATACCCTCAAAATTGGTTAGAAGTGGCACCATGTGGTTCTATCGGCCCTTGGTGCCCTGCCTACCCCGTAAAGGATAAAGGCGTGATTATATGTATGTATGTATAATTATTTTATAATCATTCGATAAATTAGGATTAAACTACGAGTACTTATATGAAACATGCTTATTCATAGGTACTTATACATAATAAAATAATCCCAAGTAATATGTTTGTTTGTTACCTCTTCACGGTATATTTACTCAACCAATCTTCTTGAAATTATGCATAAGTAGGTACATACTAATAATTGTACATATAAGTTCACGCGGATAAAGTCGCGGGCGTCCACTAGTTATACGTAAGATAATTAAAATCTTGACGTAGGTACCTACCTGCTAAAAACTTGGATGATCACAAATAAATCAATTTGATTTTATTATCTACTAGGGATCAGACCGGAAAGTCTAGGGGGCGGCCACTATAAAAAAGTGTTATTTTTAGACTATTTTGGGTATTTTTTAATTTTTCTCTCCATTAAAACCATTCTCATACTTTAAGGAAATTTATAAAAAAGGTTTAGCGAAATCGGTTTGGCCGTTTTCAAGATTTGCGCTTAGCAACACATTCAACGTTTATTTTTTTATATTATAGAGAGAACATCTATTATTATTTTTAAGTTAGTTATAGAAATTTTTACCCTTCCTATATTTGTACGAGTATGTAATTAAGTAGCTTGTTAAGTTATATATATATATAATCACGCCTTTATCCATTACGGGGTAGGCAGAGCACCAAGGGCCGATAGAACCACATGGTGCCATTTCTGACCAATTTTGAGGGTATAGTTGAGATGTACAAGTTCGGTTAGTAGTGACAGGTGGTCAGCCCATCGCCTACAAAACACCAAGACCCTCTTGTCCCTCTACTGACTTGTACAGTATGCCCGGGAAGAGAAGCACCTGTAGTATTACACTTTTTTTTTCACTCCCAGAGCAGCATAGAAGATTTTTTAAATCATTCATAGGTTAAAATTTTGTTTTTAAGTCATTATTTAAGACCTACTTCAACGAACCACACGTTTTTTTTCTGGAAAAAAAAAGAAAATAAGTCAGAAAATTTTGGAATTTTCCTGCGAAAATTTTCAATGGTTTTCATCTGAGGATCACGGTCTGAAGTCACCACATGAATATTTGCCTGGCTGTCACAAACACCTGTTATTACCTATATGGTTATAACAACAACTATAATTACAATTAGTATTATTTTATTACGTAGTAGGCAGTTAGCGCAGATGGTATTGCATTACCCGTAGGTACTACGGACTACGAGTATGCTACGAAAGCCGCTTGCGTATCGTACACACCACAATACTGGCTGTTTTTTCGTTGCCCCCCTACATACGTACTCTATACATCAAATAAAGTAAGTTTATGGCAAAAAATTAAATATGCCAATGAATATGCCAAGAAACAATGTATTTTTTATTATTATTATTACTTGATCGGGCGAAATTTATAGTGTCCAGTATTCATGTTAGTTTTTTTTATAGACAGATTTTTTTTTTGCGGGTCTATGTGAATTTATGCTGAAAAACGCGGTGGATTTACTCAACTTTGGACCCTAATATCTTTGGAACCAGACACTTATCATAGAGAAAAATGATCGTGCTAATGAGGAGATTCCGTAGTATTTTAAAAAACGTTGACGACCAAAAAACACCTGTATATTTCGGTTTTATTTTTAGTTTTAGCTTTCTTGAAAATTCTGGATTGGAATTCCTTTTGATATTGACCCAATCATACTCATTTCACTAACATTTTACTTATATTCACGGCTTTCAATTGAACAAGTTGATTTGATGTTTGAATAGGGTAACCGTCAGGCCGGTCACAATAGTTCCTTCATTGCTTCGACGCCGCACTCAGTGCTTTGTATGTTAGATTAAATTTTCACTTGCATTGAAGAGTACCTATGTCATTCGAAATTGCACATTAACAGTGTGTATTGGTCATGACAGGTTATTAAAGGACAGGTTTATGAGATGTCTTCAATCTTGCTTTTAAAAGAAGTACATAAATATAACCTACTCGTATATTTTAAAAAACTTTTCTCGCTCTCTAAATCAGCATTCGAAGTTTTAGCTGTTATTTATACGTTGCTTTACATTCCTTATGAGTAATCTTTATTACATAGAGGTTTTCCTTTAATACTTTAATATCATAATATGACAATCCTTTTTAAACCGCACCAAAGTTTCATAGATGATTCAGTACTCAAACTCTTTGGCTACCTGTCCCAGTTTTTAATAGTTTTAATGAAATCTAAAACACATTTTATATACTTAAAAAAGTTTTAATATAGCACATGTGCGAAAAATAATACTGATTCCACGTGTGTACACACGAAAGCTAACCACAACAAATGTCGACAGCGCGTCTGATGTATTAAATGCAAAACAACGTAATTTCGTGCGGTTTACGATGTTTATGTATATATTTAATTTGCAAATATTGTTTATCTTAAATAATGTTTATATAAAGGCAAAAAGAAACGGAAACTTTCAAGTGACACAGTGAAATTGAGTAAAAACGTAGGTTAAAATTCTTAGACTAGGAATTCGACTACAAACATCCGACTAATATTACAAATATAAAAGTTTGCAAGTATATATTTAGATCTTAGAATGTTAGTTAGGTACTCCTTGAAACAAAAAAAGTTCACTCGGTAGCTTAGCGTATTTTAACATAACGACATCGCGGGCTTCAACTATTCAATTTACTACACCGAGGTGTTCAGTGCCTATAGATTTTTTCATGTACTAACCTTATGGAAGATGACGAGCAGGTCATCCAGTTTCCCATGCAAGTCTCCACAGACGGTGATCTGACTGGAGATGGAGGTGGTGGCCACGTTGATGTTGGGCTGACGCTTCAGGAACTGGCTGGCTTCCTTCAGGATATGCGCCACATGCTTAGCGTGGAGACGGTGCTGTAAAATTTACTTAATTTTCATTTGAACATCCTGTATAAAACCTGCAGTTGAAGTTGTAGAGGTGGGTTCTTAGTTAGGCACGTGGTCTTCTTTCAGTCTTTTGTCAGTATTGATCAAAAATAAAAATGTTGACTATTTGTTGTTTTCTACAATATAAATTATGTAGGTACTTAGATATTATAAATGAGTTAATATTCATATTTTCAATTGACAGAAAATATACCATTTACATCTAGCTATTAAAGTGCTATTACATTAGATATTTAATAGATAATTAATGTGAGTAAATATAGAAATGTGTTGTAAAATCTAAAATTGAAAATGTATCAAGGGATCTAAATTATTCATCAATCAGGGTTGCCACTATCTATATCACGAAAATGAAATGATATTCTAACATATTTACGATAGCAATAAATTCAGATATGGACTTATTAATTACTAGAGAACGGGAGTCGGGCATGTGTCTAGAGTCTGCATGTACCTACTGTAGAAAATAATAAAATTTCGAAATGTTCAGGGATGTTTTCGGCTTCCAGGAAACCCGTGATATGATACAGTTCAAAAATGTAGCTGAAGGAGGAATAGAGTGACCCTTATACACTCCAACGACCAATATAAACAAATAACTCATTCGTTGTTAGAACAGAGAAACGCTGACCTAATTTCCACTTTTTACGATCGAAAACAAGGATGACTAATAGGTACTGAGCATAACCTAGACTGTCTAAGACTTATGTATGAAAAATTGCTTTGAAAACTTAGGAACGGTTGTTTGGCAAACGTAACGAAGACAAAATAAAGTGCGTTTACTAATCGTAAAGTACCGTTAACGTATGTGCTTCTGAGCGGTAGAAATAGTACTATGTAGTCTAGCCGCGGTCTAGCCTATCTATCACCGTTATGTATCTAGCTAGACATACCACCAGAATTGTAATCCAGAAATTATTTAAAAGCTCTGAAACTCATACTTACCTATTTATATTTTTGTTGTATGTTGAAAATACTTTAGTACTTAATGGTTACACGTAATATTTACGATTGTTATTATGGCCTATGTTAGCTAATAAAGTATTTGGATAACATTATTCGCTTAAAACTTATGGTTCTTTATTCTCATTTAAAATACTCCATTATAACACAAACAGCTGCGATTTATAAAAAAAATCTACAAAACTAATTCAAATATATAAATGATACGGAAAAATCTTGAAGATTGAAACCCGTCGCATTGCAGATTAAAAGTAGAGTTTTTTTTTGAATTTCCAAATAACTTTATATATATCTAAACTTCAAAGGAAAACGATTTACTTGAAATAAAATAAACGTTGATGGTAACATTCTAAACAAATAAATCACAAACCCATAAGAGTACCTGAGTAAACTCATTGCTATATAGCAAATGACTAAACGACGCGTTCGCTGGGAGCAAATTGGCTACAACTTTTAAGGCTCGAGCACACCGGATGCGTGTGCGTTCACGTAAGCGTAGACGTATACGTACCTCTGAGTTGTAATGTATGGAACTGTATAGGCACGGGTAGACCGGATGCGTATGCGTAGACGTAAGTATAGACGTCAAGCGGTGACAGTTCTATAGATTAAACTCAGAGGTACGTATACATCTACGCTTACGTGCACGCACACGCATCCGGTGTGCTCGAGCCTTTATCCCTTACTAAGCGTTTTGAAACACATGCGCCTGAAAAGAACAGGCGATGAAAACATGATAAAAAGCACCTTTTTCTTCCTAAACGCCTCAATTAGCAGGTCGACATCCTTCCTCTGGAGTGGAAAGTCGAGATCAGGGCCGCGCGAGGGCTTTGGGGGCGCTGTCTCGTCCACGCCGCCTCCTTCGTCTGACTCCTCGGAAAATACTTGCTCCGCTGCAAAGGGAATGAAGTTAGTTCTGCAGGATTTATGTATTCTGGGGTGCAGGTTGCTGGGTATTGGAAAAATTATGTACAAACCTTTGCTCGCAATTGATATAAATATATAGCTTTATCTTTTCAGTTTTATACAAATTATTTAAAGATTATATTGAACTAGCTAGAGCTGTTGCCCGTGGATAACAAAATGTAGTCTATGTCCTTCCCCGTACGCTCAACTTCAATTTCATGAACATTGGTTGATTAGCTAAATAAAGCGTAAAGAGGTTAAAAACATATTACAGACTAGTGGACGCCCGCGACTCCGTCTGCGTGGACTGCGAAAATAACAAAATGACGAAATTATCTGGGATAAAAAGTAGCCTATATGTTAAGTGGGACCTGTCACAATATATTGCTGAAAAATGCATCGAAATCAGTTCCGCCGTTTCTGAGATTAGCATGCACAAACATCGATCCGTTACATATTTATTATATGTATATAGAATATATATGTAGAAGATAGGTCATCAGAGTGGAAGCCTTGCGGTATCACAACACTGTTACAATGTTTTTTGCTGATGCTATGTATATACTTAAATTTTAATTTATATAGAATAAAATAACATTTATCCATTATATACGTCACTAATATTAAGAATAATAACCTTTATCTACATAATATACAAACTTTAATTTTTAGGACCTTACTATTACAAATACATAGTTATACAGCGTCGTGTAATAATCTTATGTAGGGCATTTACAGTGACTCTATGCAATGCAGATAGCACTAGTTCTCAACTATTTTTGGAACTATGTCAGAGTCAGCCACAGTGTAACTAGTTTAAAAGTCAATGCCACGACCACGAGTAGATATCACTTTAGTTTAGTCAAGAAATATACATATTAGTATTATGTCATTCATCAAAATACTCTTGTGTAATCGCACTCACTTAGATTAATTTGATCGGTTTTTAAATGAGCACTAAGAGTAATCTTCAGTCGTAGGCTTTGGCTATTACAATATGCTGGTCTACATTCGTTACAGCTGTGGTAACGATCAAGTAAGTATTCAGACCTAGTAGCTTCGCAAAAATATATTTTTCAATTATAGGTAATTCCGTAAATGTAACTGCTAATATGTATTATGGATCCTAAATATGTACTAATAAAAACTAATTTCTGAACCACCTTGTAAAAATTAAGATGGTCAACCTTAGCCTTAGTCCTAATTACATAGGTTTAAGTTAGTCGTAATTAAATAATAACTTTAATGTACATGTAGCATAATTAAATATTAATTTCTGACTTAATTTTTCAAAGCGAAAATAAGTTCGTTTGTTTGTTACCTCTGGACGCTTTATTCATGCAATCATTCATCTTCTTGACATTTTCAGAAAAGGACATAAGATACATTCTATTGTCCGCGCGGACGAAGTCGCGGTCATCAGCTAGTAATATATATTAATAAAAAATAAAATAAAAATTATTTATTTCAGACCGAAGATCCATATTGGGTTAGTGAAAGTACATATTGTAGTGAAGCTCCACATCAGCACAGATATAAAAATAAACAAAATTAAAAATGTTGCTAGCTGTAGTTATACTCCAGTGAGTTTATGAGTACCTAACTTAATTAAAGCTGGAGTACATACCAAAGGGAGGCGAGAAAAAACTTAACACGAAACAAAACACGACTAAACAGTCGACTCTGCGTTTTGTCTTGCTTGTGTACCTAATTACGTATGAATTGTTATTTGTAGGTGTTTTTATATGCAATGTAGCAAAATATTGCTGGATTTGAGTGAACCTACATCAACGTTCAACCACCACCGCTGCAGCTATGGAAAAAAATAAACTGTCAAATCTCATAGATTTTGCTTGCGAGTCGCTAGCGTTACGACGGGCAGCGGGGCACGTAAAAAGGTTCGTGCTTGATCAAACAATTTGACCTTAACAGAATTTTTTCCTAATTAAAATACTGTCATTTCCATTTCCACGTTTTTCCTTCTTCTACGTAAGTAGGTACTATTTACAAAACCAGCTTAGTACGTTTATAAAAAGAACTACTGCTCTAGTAACATACAGTATTCAAGTTTATAACAGTCCAGTTGCATGCATAATTAAAACTGAAGCAATGTGTCCTTTCTGATAAAAGCACAAAGTACACGCCAACGGAACCCGTTCATGGAACTAGAACATCCACTAAGCGACACGCATGTGTTTGCACCTAGATTTATATACAGAGTAACGTGTAATCCCTTAGTGTAGGGTTTCCATTGTATGTCCAACATTCGCCCGACACTGAAATGTAAAATATACCTACCTGCCTTATACCTACATAGGTACATTGAAGAGAGGTTTCTAGCTATCCGTTTGCTACAATAGTGAAATATGAATGACAACCTTTTCCTGTATCCCTTTCCAGTTTAGCTGAGGTTAGGCGCTCTGGGTTATTTCCCCTCGTATTTTTATGTCTGTATTATCTTTAATTTTTTGTCCTTGCAACTGCCTCGCAATGATGACGCCGCGTAACTATATGATTTCTTCTTGAAAATTAAATGAAGCTATAATTAATTTTATAAAAAAACTCAAATTAATATTTCTTTACCAACCTAAACAACTCTTCACCTGTCAATGAGCATTGGGGTAAGCTGTAATATCCTGGGCAAATGTAACTATGGGACAAAAGCGACTGCATTATTTGTTCATCTAAGCAGTTGTCACTTTTGTCTACAGGTGTAGAAACATTGCCCTATAGTTGTTTTTGCCTAATGCCAATTCTTTAACATTAAAATAAATTAATAAAGTATCATTTTTATCTCAAATACTCCCCTCATAACCCTGCACTTTACTCATAGTAAGTAGGTACCTACGTACCGACAGAAGCAGTCCTTGAAGTACGCTCTGAAGATGGACGTCCGCTGGAATCGCGCATGTGGCTCAGGAGGGCGTTGAAAAAGTTGTACAACTGGAAACAAAGATATTTAACTATGTATACTCGTACCTTCAAAGTATCCAATACAAATATGGAACTTTTTCACATCAATTAAGAACTGCGGTCTTTGGAAAATTTATGAAAACATTTTATGTGTTCACCTGAGATAGCTCTTATATTCGTCTTTTAAAAAGCTCCTAGCATATAAAAGACAGGATCTATGAGTATAATATAGTAATTAAATCTTTTCTTTGCGGCAAATAGTTAGCATAATGTTACGTTGACATCAAGTGGAATTTTCTATTAGGGACGCATAGTTAAGTTCTTGGATGCTTCAGGCTCTAGCGTGTTTTGCTCAATTACCTCTATTGCCTTACTCTCGAATAATTTATTATTTCTGTTTAACACACATTCCTCTTTGAGGTTATGGCTTAAAAACTAGAGACAGCATGTTCTAATCCAGGAATGTATAAACTGATATTTGGTAGTTGCAACAAAGACGCAATGCAAGGTCTTTGGTTGCAAGTAAAGTAGTAACTGATACTCTTTATATGCCATAACTAAACCCTAATAAACATTTGTATACCAAACGGCCTATTCCACTCTAATCCACTGGGCAAATCCATTAATGGATTAGATTCCACTTTTTCGTCCACTCTAATCCACGGCCCCGCGCCAGTTTAGCCTTCATTTTGCTTTCAGTCACATACCCAAAGTTTGTAGTTTGTTCGTATTACACCAAACTTGTATACTCGTAGCACGTGCTACGGGCTACGAGCCTTCTACATATAGACAAACAAACTTACTTTATTATAAAATTATTAATAAAGAAATGGAAAAAATTCCTCACCTGGGTGGGAATCGAACCTACGACCTCTGCATTCCATGCCAGTGCTCTTACCACTGAGCTACCGGGTCACTTACTAATAACCTAAGGCATAACCTCAAATTATTGAAGTACCCTTGAATAACCGACTGCGTTAAAATTTCGATGAACCTACACAGTATGACTCTTAGGATTAAGCCGAATTCAACTATACCTACCTCTCAAGCTCAAATGTGAAAGTGGTTCAAGCTTGCAGAGAGCGTGCAAAAGAAATATACTTACCTACATACAAAAACAGACTATAACCTAACACTCTTTCTGGCAAGTCAGGCAAAAATAGGACAGCTTACTGATTTGGGCACCCAACGAAAAGAAAATTGTTTCAACCGATCGTATATCAAATTACATAACCATGAATGTTCCTCGTAAAGCAGGCTTATTTCCATTTCCACAATGAAAACAATCCTGTAGCTCTGTTCATGGCTGCCCCTCAGAACTTCCTAAGAGTTTCTACAATGCCTACTTACCTACAAGTTCTACAAAACACATTACGCAAATCGTCCATCCTATGTACCTAATGTAACTTTAAGTTATTTGGGTAATGTTGTTTTATTAGAGCATTTTGTTTGAAGGTAAAATCCATCGAACTTTAACCTTCTTTTACTTAGAAATTTATATTTTCACGAAAGCTATAAGATTTTTTTATCATTTGGATAATTCATTTTTAGTCAATCAATTCACGATAACTAGATATATCTAATAAAAACATAATCTTCTATGCTGCTCTGGGAGTGGAAAAAAAAAAGTATAATACTACAGCTGCTTCTCTTCCCGGGTATACTGTATACAGTCAGTAGAGGGACAAGAGGGTCTTGGTGTTTTGTAGGCGATGTGCTGACCACCTGTCACTACTAACCGAACTTGTACGTCTCAACTATACCTTCAAAATTGGTCAGAAGTGGCACCATGTGGTTCTATCGGTACTTGGTGCTCTAGTAGGCAGAGCCGTATGGGATAAAGGCGTGATTATATGTATGTAACTAGATATAAATCAGATGTCGGCTGAGGCTATAGCTTAATTTCTCGCTTTAAAATATTAAGAATTAGATTTAAATCCGACTATAAGAGACTCGAGTGTTTCCCATCTGATAAGATCAGCACACCCTTAAATGGGACAATAAAGGGATGTATCCAATCTACCCCTACCCTTATCTGCGCCCTTAATTCGATCCTGTCGAACTAATTGTGGCACACATGACATTAATTAAAAACCATTAAGATTAATTTGTTAACATTTGACCTAGCACCCAACTAATTGCTTTCTCGAAAGTTCTCGAAGTAAGTACGCACCTTTTCTAAATGACTTTACAAAGTCATATTAACGTTTTATGATTGGTTCATGAGCTAAAGTAACAATTTGCATAAGATTGCAGAAAGCAATATTAATCGGCAGATATTTCATTACTACTAATTACATTTTGAACTATTACCTTTTTAAATATACCTATATACATATACACACTCTTTATCAACAATAGTAAAGCTAGAACTGCAGGATTGCAAATAAGATCCCACAGCCACGTTTAGCATAGCAAAGTCAAATGTAAAAACAGTCTTTCGTCTTCAGCCTGTTGCCGTCCACTGCTGAAAGTAGGCCTCCCCCAGGGCACGCTGCTATGCTACTGCCATAGAGGGGTTTTTGCCTTTTTACTTTTCAATACAAGAACATATATTTTATATATAACTACACGTGATTAGGTAACGTTTCTCGTAAGTTCTAGACGTTATAGAAAGTAATTTAAACTATTTTCTCAAACCGGGCTAGCTGGTAGAAATTACCAAATAGGGCGTTATTTTAATTCTTCTATACGTGATATTTGTCTACGCACAATGCCCCTATCTGATCCCCAGGCCAGGGTAAGCCAGACTGACTGCTCATGCACACGACTGGTTCGGAATGACCAGAGATTATCCATGTATGTGAACAATTACGCGCCTGGGGAACAATTATACACGTTTGCAGAGTTTTAATTAAAGTAGGACAACGAGAAGATTCTGATAGACGTAATAAAAAGGACTATATTTTTTCAAATCAAATTTTAGATCAAATATACCTACTCCTATTCATAAAGAAATTTTTTTATTTAATTTTTTTTTATATCAATAAGCGATATTTACTAAACACTTTTGCTACAAACAAAGTAGGTACTAATGCAATTAAACACTTTTGCTACAAACAAAGTAGGTACTAGAGCAATTAAATTGGGATCGGCTGAGCTAAGAGATTATTTTTAAAAATATGGGAGCATCATTAAATACCACATAACTTCGAAAAAAATTCTGGAATGAACAACATCACTCATCATAACAAATTTATAGAAAAATGTTTAATCTAGCATACTTCCAAGATTATTGAAACTACTATCTGTCAATTCCTGTTCATGTGCACACAGCGCAGACTGGTGGGTAGTGAGATAACATCTGACGTGCTCATTGAACAAGCAGTGGGTAGGGTCTACAAGTACTGTACATGCCACATAACCAGAGGTTCCTTCCAAAACGTCATGTTTTATTCATGAACGTCTTCAATTTGGAATGTCACACACGACACACACATACGAAGATAAAACCGGAAAATCTAATATATAAAATTCTCGTGTCACAGTGTTAGTTACCATACTCCTCCGAAACGGCTTGACCGATTCTTATGAAATCTTATATGCATATTCAGTAGGTCTGAGAATCGGCTACTATCTATTTTTCATAACCCTTCTACGCAATAAGCGACATCCACGTAAGCGGAGCCGACGGCAACAGCTAGTCCTACCCACAGTTTCTTATATACTAGCGAACGCCACGACTTCGTCTGCGTAAAGTTTAAAATAGCCGTTATTTCCTGTGAGAATTTCGGGAATAAATGTAGCCGAAATTACTTTTCTTAAATCAGCTATCTTCCAAAGAAAGAAACCCCCTAAAAATATAAATTTAATTAAAACTAAATCAAATCCCACACCATCCTTGAGACTTATTTATGACTTGAGTGATCGAAAGCAGACCTTACTTTTATTAAAGCTTTGATACCTTATAAAAAAAAACTTATTCTAAAAAGACTAATGAGGCTGTAATAATCATTACTTGGAGAATTATTCCAGTTCAGTAAACTAGAGTCTTATGAAAGTCAATCTATTCTGACTGTGAAATTTTCGCATCGTAGAGGATTTACCTATTAGATTAAAATACATATCAACACAATTGTCTATATCTGAGAACTTAGTTCTATCATAAGTTTATGCAACAAACCATTTACAGTCTAGCAATTCAGAACCTTTAAACTATGTATAAATTTACACTAGAACTTTAAAGCTATATAATTTATGATAAAACTTTCAAACAGAACAAAGCTGTCATTGAATGTGCCGTTAAATAGTGTTTATTCAATTATATAAATTAGATATGATTTAAACGCAAATCTTCTTAAGAAAATAGCATTTCGAGTCATTTACATTTTAAAGTCTTGCCGGTGGTCTGTAAATTAAATTTCACTGACAACGTTAATCGGCGACAGTGTAATTTGTTCCTTTATCCATTTATAAATTTTAATTTCCATAAATTATATTGTCTTCCGAGTCCTTTTCTAAGTTAAAATCCATCTTCCTAATACCTTTGAGGTAACTTTAGGACGTACAGTTTTAAACCACTGGAGTTTTAAGTTTAATTTCTATTTAATCTTTTTAAGTCCTACTCAACTTTTTTTTAAGACAATAAGTAGATTGCAAACACTTTATTCTTGTTCACTGTAAAAGCGAGTCGAGATCCTACTAACAACATGTCAGACGTTTGACACAAACAAACAAAATCAAATGATAAACATTTACTTAGGACCTAGGCTTAGGACCTATTGTTCATTGGATCGTGTACATAAAGAAAATCAGACTCAGCCTCGCCTAATTTTAATGAGCAACGGTTTATTGTGACATATTTAAAACTGTAAATTTGTACTTGTACTTATACCGCTCAATTTAGAATTTTGCCAATTTGATACACGTGTTTAAGTTTAATATTCATTCCTCAATTATCCATCGGCATCTTTAGCAATATTGTATTTTTGCTATTCACTTTTTCATCGATTTATATTTCAAAATTGTGATATTCGCCTGAAAATCTAGCCAAAAACAACTGTTGTGAATTATTAAATAAGGAGGTAAATAAGTTAAAATTGCATTACCTATAAAGTAATTTATAAATCCAATTTCTGTGCGACAAGATATTACATGTTTTATTTTAGGATAAAATATTTGTTGAAAATATTTTGTTTTCGCTTCGATTTTCTGAAGTGTTAAGATATAAATCTGTAAGAGTTCAACATCTTTTTTATATTTCTCCTACAATTTATTTAGGGTGTAAAACTTTTCTCGAGGGTAGATATTGATTCTGTCAAAAGTTCTCTTGTACGATGTCTACTGAATAAAAGTGAAGGTATTAAGTCTGGGGTTTACGAAGTACCTAACTAGATTAGGCCATAGTATTTATTAAATGAAATTGTATTAGGCGTTACAATTCGGAAGTTCAAACATTCACTATGGGTGCGCCCACCACCTGCCTGTTGTCGCAATTATGAGTTATCAGATCCGAGGGTCAGTGGAGGGTGTAGGGCCCGGTGGTGGGCGCACCCATAGTGAACATAGTATTTATTTTAAAATTATATTTATTTGTTTTTTATTTTACTTTGTAATATTGTTATGTTGTTTTATTATATTAAATTCTAAGTTTTTTTATATGAATAGTTTACTTAATCGGTAGTGCCCCCGCCAAGTCGAGCGCGAAGTAAACACTGCCGTACCATCCTTTACTGAAACCATTTCACCGCATTTTCAGGCCTCTATTTGAGAACCTCTGGATAAGACCAGAACGCAGAAATTTTCGTCATCCAGCTATAATCACATACTAAAAATCCAAAATTTCAAGTCTTTGGGTCATTTAGTTCCGAAGTTAAGCGAAAGCAAAGTTTCGCATTTATGACAGACACTCACTCACTCACTCATGATCATCAAAATAGAACTAGTGCTTCCCATAAACTCAGAGAGCTGAAATTTGGTACAGAGTTAGGGTTTAATGACCACATAAAGCGAAAACTATAAAAACTAGGATAATCGAAGATCTGGCGTACCTGGTGACCCTGATTAGAAAACGATTAGAAGAGATCGACATACCGCCTTTACAAAAAATATTAAACTTGGTGGGCCGCTTCATTTGATGTCAAAACTCGAAGGTCTGAAATATCTGTTGAAGAATCCTCAGCTGGTCTCAGCTGTATTAGAGATATGGTAATGCCCCCTTCTACTATTGGTACGTAAAAAAATCAACTGTCATTGCAAAAATCCAGCGTAGTGGGACACATCTTCTAATTTAATCTAGCCTATAGCGTCCCACTGCTGGGAAAATGCCTCCCCTTCTGCTTTTAATACGCTTTATATACCAACGTTTTTACAAAAAGAAGTGAAATCCCACCAAAACCATTCTGTAAAAAACTAGCCAAGTCTCGATGGAGCTGCTTGTTTATCTCTAAAAAGTAATGAAATCTAGTCGTGCCAAGTCTAAGGTTCCTTACTGCGATTTCTTTATTATATAAATATAATAAATATTCACACACTTCACAACACATTGACCTAGTCCCACACTAAGATCCCTAAGGTCTTGTGACGTGGGTACTAAGCAACGGTATATAAATACATAGATAAGTATATAAACATCCATGACTCGGAAACAAACATCGATATTCATCACATCAATGTTTGCACCTACCGGGATTCGAACCCAGGACCTATGGCGTCGCAGGCAGGGCCACTACCAACTACACCAATCGGCCGATATTATTATATTATAGTTAATGTTGTGTGACTTGGCCGTTGAATTTTACTACCAATTGTTTAGGCTTTGTTTGCTCTCTTTCTTTTGGAGCGTCAAATCGACCGCCGATCTAACATAAAATAGACGTACAGACGGACTTCTATCAATTATTAGAAGTCCGTCTGTACTGGTAATATTTTTTTATACTGTTTGTTTCTGGCTCGCCTATACATAAGTATTATTGAAAACGCAGCTTTATCAAGCCTACAAATTGACTGGTTATTGAAACAACGTTTTCCAAGTGGAAATTTTCCATCGTCAATGGGTAGCGGTTCTAGCGATAGATTGGTGCAATGGTGTCATGGAGCACCTGGTTTTGTACTCTTCAACGGCCAAGTCACACAACATTAACTATAATAATAAAGAAATTGCAGTAAGGAACCTTAGACTTGGCACGACTAGATTTCATTACTTTTTAGAGATAAACAAGCAGCTCCATCGAGACTTGGCTAGTTTTTTACAGAATGTTTTTGGTAGGATATAAAATACTGCTTATATTGGCCATTCATGGCACATTGGTTTATATGATAGCATAAAGCAGCGCTAGCTGTAAAATTAATATTCTAAGTAATAAATAAAATCAATAAAAAATATATGGATTCATATTAATAGAAAGAAACTGAACATACGATATGGTTTATGTTTGATCGAAACCAGTTACGTAGGTACAATTACAATAAAGGCCTCTACCGAAAGCAGTTGCGAATTCCCGATCTCGAAGGCGGCCGAAGGGGTTTCAAAAGGATAAAATATTCGTACCTAATTATTATAACGTTATTATTATAAAAAATAAAAAATAAAACCATTTATTTTTCATCGATGCCTAAGGTGCAATCTTATTTAACAACACGCTTCCCACCTTACATACTCGTACAATATCATCAGACAAGTGATAGATAGAAAATTCTTTATTGCACTATAAACTTATACAAAGGCGAACTTAATGCTACATAGCATTCTCGTCCAGTTAACCAGTACTGGTGGAGAAGAGTTTATTATTATTATTATTTATTAGCACTGTGATGTTTCATGCCCTTTCAAAGATCATATCGCACAGGTCCCAGAGCACGTTTTACAAATGCCTATCGTTTTATAACTCGAATATAAAATATTGACGGCAACATTTTTCGTATGAGATAAGTATTTTTATTGTAATTTTAATCGAGATTTAGTAAAATACGAGTACATTTTACGGATTCTGAAATGTTGAAGGTTTATGAAAGATCATCTCATTTTCCATTTCTTTGAGCAACTGATTTATGTACCTACATTAGGTACAAAATTATTACGTTTTATTCTCTGAATAATCACAATCGCTATTATCTACGAATCGTTTAAGTTAGTAATTTAACTCTATCTAAATAAATCGAGATAAAGTAAATTAATTCCGATTACTCTAATACCTTTCAAAGAAAAGATAAAAACGCCGAGGAACCTTAATTATCAGACAGCTATGAGAGACTGCCAAAATATCCCTTTAGTTTTGAATGGGAGGTATCTTGTCCAATCTTCCAAACAGATTCGGGCGAATCTACCTGTGCATATTTTTAAAAGTAGACATTTGGCCCGTGGACCAGTTTTTGCCTTGGCGGGATGTACCATAACCCAAATGAACAAGTTTTCATGCAGGAACCTTACCTTGACTTGGTCCTGCTCGTGCGCATACTCGATGCTCTGGAAGATGGTCCACGTGTACCGCCGGCGCACCTCCATGCGTGCCAGGTAGCGCCGGTACCACTGCTGGATCAAGATGGCCGCCTTCATTGGCTAGAACAAGATAGAAAATATCGTTTAAAAAGTAGATCACTTTAAGGTGATCTGCATAATTCAAAGCAAGCGCGACATTTTTGTTAACATACATCTAGGAAAACAGTGCCCATCTTCTGGCGGAGTGTTCCGGTAAATCTATACATCTATCTATCTATAGATACATATAATAAAAATGTAACGGATCGCTGTCTGTACATGGAAGATATATGAGAAAAAATATTATAGGAGACCTTTATCGACGCAATAGTACCCAAAATAATGATTTTTGGATTTTTTGTCTGTCTGTGCGTTTGTGCACGCTAATCTCAGAAACGGCTGAACAAATTTCGATGCAGTTTTCAGGAATATATTTGTGACAGATCCCATTTAACATATATACTTTTTATCCCGGGAAAATGTTTTTATCCCGTATAATTTCGACATTTTGTTTTTTCTGTAGTCCACACGAACAGAGTCGTGGGCGTCCACTAGTATCAAATAAATGTCATCAAATATAAATACCACCATATTGTAATTGAAAACCTATTTCTAATTCTGCCTAAATTTCAGTATTTTTATATCGTAAAAATAAGATAAAATAAATGTAATATTTGGTTAATTTTGTGGTTCATAAAAAATATAATTAAAAGTAAAAAAGCTTCGATTTCCGTTTCCGAGCGCATCGCCATCTTTCTCTCTTCTCTTCAACATAAACGTAATAACTCAAATTCGCATTAAAAATTCATTAAAATAAATTTATTTCGTTATTTATTAACAAATTACTATGGTTAAACACAAAACACAAGATATAAGAGGGAAGCTTCAACAATAGGATGGTACTATAGCATCGCCTTTTATATCCGTCAAGGATAAGATTTCTTGCTACATCTGTTTGTTTCATTACCACCCTTTGTTCACAAATTAAGTATCCACCTACTGTTTATACAAATATTTATTATCATAATAATTTATCCTCCTTTTCTTCGGTACGTTTCCTTGATGTAGGTAACTACATCTTGTAATGCATACCTACATATAATTACCATGATAAGGTAACATTGCCCAACATATACATTACCAGTGACTCTAGAATCCAGGGTTGAGCCACGCCGCTTTTCGGTTAATGTAAACCCCTGGACGCGTAGGGTTTAGAAAATGGGCTGATAGGTAAAGCGTGGGAGTGTATCTAGTATGTCTTTGGACAGTTATAATTATAAAATTATTAATAAAGAAATGGAAAAAATTCTTCACCCGAGTGGGAATCGAACTCACGACCTCTGCATTCCGTGCTAGCGCTCTTACCACTGAGCTACCGGGTCTACCAGTTATAATTACTAAAAACAATATAACCTAAATGGACCCACTACCGAATTTACATAGGATTAGCATATCTGATAAACTTGATTTACCTACAATTAAATTTCGCGGATCTAAACAGCTCATCGTAGAAAAGGGACCCGCCTGTAGGTTGGTTCTTTTATTAGAAACTACGTAGTACGTATTCCTTGCAATATAGGAATCATTACCAGCACCATGCCAGCACGTATTTCCAATGAGCTTTATGATTAATAAATCGTTTTAAAATCTATAGGTTATCCGGATATAAAGTATGTACTTTGAAATGGAGATCTCGTTTATAATGCCGAGTATTTTTTCATATTTTTGCCTATTATAAATGTACTACTACATATAATAGGCACTGTGTCTGACAACAACTTTGCTAAGTTCCTAACGAAGAATTTACGAGCAGATACAACTTCCGGAGTCATATAATTTCTGAGACTAGTTCTGTTCATATTTCGCGTCAACAGAAAAACTTCTTGGCTCGTGTAATGTAATGATACCTCGTTTGGAAAACTTTCCGAAGTTTTTCCGAATAATACGTGTTATGCTACTTTTGCGTACGCGTACGTGATGAAAGATTAAGCTGAATTTGAACTTTTTTGTTTGTGTTTTTTTGGAATACTCCTGTCGGTGAGCTTAACTTAATTCAAACTTCTCAAACAACAAGTCAGCCCGACCGTTGTCCAATGACTGAGGGGTTTGCTGAGGGGATATAGAAAATTCCTTCTTACACGAAGGCGACTAGGCCAGCCGCCAATATTTGGAGCCAATATAATACAATGGATGAATCAATACAATATAATATAATTCATAGGATGTTTAATAAAATAAACCAGTAATACGCAGTTATTGGTAGCACACCTGGGAATTTGCTAGTATATTACTTTACCTAACTGGTCAGTTCTTTATCTAGGATAACATTACACTATCATGTTATAAAGTGCAGTTAACTAGGCAAAGTAATTTGCCATGTAGGTACCAGCGAGTTAATGTGTTCGCATAGAGTACACCCATTAGTGCAAATGGACGACCTTCAGGTGTTCAAGACGAAGGGAGAAATAATTGCTTGTAGGTAATGTCTACCGCGGTGGTGATATGTGGAAGATATTTACATTCTCGTACATACATACTTATATTATAACCACGGCTGTGTATGGTGTATGGTGTACCTAGAACTGCAGGATTACGAATGAGATCCTGTAGCTGCATTTTAAATAGATAATTAAACAGGGTGTAAGTGGCAGCCAGGCAAAAATTAATAGATCTAATTCATGCCAAATCGCAAACTAATGTTCATACAATTTTAATGAGATTGCATCTCAATTTGTTAATTAAAATAATGCACTTACAGTTGATCAACCAACGTTGCAAAATAAAAATAATATCATCATGTAGGCATATGGTTTTACTTTTAAATATTAAAAGCCATGCGACGTAGACAGAGTGTTAGTGAAGCACGATACTCCAGGGACTCGTATCGTAATTACAAACTTTATTACTTTTAAGTACGGAAAATAACCTTTAAGTAATTACCTTTTTAAGTGCCCCGATTACGTGATCGTTTAATTTTCAAACAACATGTATCTACTAATTTAAAGAATTAACTATCAGTAAACTGGCCAATGCACACGGTTTCAATAGTAGGTATCATACCACTTTATCTAGTTTTATAGGGTTTCCAATTATTGTTATTATTATTGCCACACACTTGGTGGTAAATTACCCTATTGGCTAGATGAAGCACATCACAAATTATCTAAATACATGTGTACCTATAAAGAATGTTTGTGACAGCCAGGCAAATATTGATATGGTGACTTCAGACCATGATTCTGAGTCGAAAATCACTGAAAATTTTAGCAGGAAAATTCCAAAATTTTCTGCCTATTTTTATTTTTTTCAGGAAAAAAGGTGTAGTTCATTTACGTAAGTTTTATGTAATGACTTAAAAACAAGACTATAACCTATAGATAATTTTCGAAAAAAAATTGCGCTCAAAAAGTTAAATTAACTGATTAACCCCAAAGGAGACTCACAAGTGATCCAAAAAACAGAAATTTATCACACAATAATCAATAAGCCCATTTAACTAGTTACAGGATCACCCGATACAATTGGCGCGGAAAGCAAACTTTGCTTATAATTAAATTAAAAATGCATTTCCTGCGAGTAATAACACTGTCGTATAACTCAAAATAATGGTACTTATTCAGTATTTCAGTATTTGCCTGGCTGTCACACACACCCTCTATAAGGTCTTTTCAAAATTAGTGATTAGTGCTTTTTTTACTATTTTGGAGTTGGTCCCATAGTAAAAGTTGTTTTTTTTTTACCTACGTAGTTTCGTGTCAAAAGATAATCACTAATTTTGAAAAGACTTTATAAAGTTGACATGTGCCGCCTCCTCAGGGGAATCTGCTATAGAAAATTGCTTTTATAACAAATTATTACTGGATGGACCATAATAAACACAATTATACTGACGCTAGGTACCTAAATGATAAGTAATATCTATAAAATAGAGAGCAGTTTTCATATTGTATATACATGTAGGTAGATTTAACAATAATGGACTCTACATATTGTCACTAATGATCATATAAACAGATAAATTTCTACATACATAACACACACAGCTATGTTCCTGTAATAGGATAGCCAAAACTGCAAGATCATAAAGAAGAGTCTACAGTCACGTTTAGCAAACCGGGAACAGATGTTAATGATCAGTGACAAGTTGCTAGCTGATCGCCTGAGACAATTCTTCAGTACACTGTTATGACATACAGAAACGAAATACGGACGGAGATGCAGCTGATGTATTCTAGTGAGGCCCCCCTTCAGCATCAATTTCTAACTGAACTAAAAACCTCGTTACAAGTGTTATCTTCCTTAATATGTATTTTCTTGAAAAATATATCTTTAGATATTTTTTTCAATAGTTCCCACAGATGAATTCGTATGATGATATCTCATATCGTGGCCGTAAGTTTTTGTTTTCTGTACGTACGAAGCAACAAATATTTAGCAATAAATTCACCTTTACCGAGATTTTTCTTTATCTCTACTACGAATATAATATTTTTACGTTACGTCCATATTACGTCAGGTAAATTAGAATTGAGGAGTATCTATGCGGTGAACCCCAATAAATATGGAGGTCTAAATGGCCCTAATGCCTTAAATAACACTCTCAGCCTCGCATAATATGGGCATGCCCGGAATAATTTACCACCAATGAATGTAAATTGTCCCAATTTCTCCGTGAGAACTAACTAACACTTCTCTTGTCAGATATTCATTATAACTAATGGCCAATTTTAATACTTGAGATTAAAAGGAATCTCGAAGTTTTTTAATTCCAAATTTAAATTTTTTTATGAAAACAATTGAAAATTAAATCTGAAACATCAAAAAAATCTCTCGAGATCGGTTATTGAAATTGGCTGTAATTTGATCAAATTAAGAACCCTGCTGTGATGAACAGCTTTGACCAATAATTGACACCTTTTAGATGTAGAATATAGAACATTTTCGTATGTTATCATTTTATAATATGCCAAATTATAGAAATGCTCGTATAACTTTTGAAATCTAATGAATAATGGTAAAGGGGGCAGGTAGATGATAATGAGAATGACAACCATATATTACATTGTACTTGCTCATATCTACTCACTACTCTCACAATACAATCTAAGTAATATAATAATATCTATGCCAAATCAGCGCTCGCTCGGTCGGGACTCGGAACCCAAGTGTTTCCGTAACTAGGACAAATACAATTGTTGTCATCTGTCCGCACCCGGACCGCACTTGGCTTTTAGAACCTTCTAATATTTTGTTTACATAGCTATAATAAAATTATTTCCTTTAACATTATAAACTACCAAACCGAAAAAGGGGTTAGTTTACATTCGTGAATAGAGCATAACTACTATTTATCACATTTTGCTAGACCTCATGCTTCTTCATGCTAAGGCTTCGATCAATTATATTTGATCGAAGTGCTAAGGGTATACTTTAATGATCTACTATTTGAAATAGGGCAATACATAACGTTTTTATAAACAAATTTTCTCTTTATTGTATATAATTTGAACACGCTATATTTAGAGAGAGTAAACTCCGGGTAAAACTGTAGGCGTATTTGATATGCTGTATACTAATTTAATTTTAATCAAGTGGTTCGTTAGAGAAAGCTCTCTCATTTGAATAAAACCAGGCACATGTATCGCATTTCGATGAAAGAGCAATTTCCTCTGTTTGGTTTCAATCTTCGCTAGTCGTGTTTTCTTTACTCGAATACCTTACCTAGGGAATTACTTAGTATCGTTTTTGTGATGAAGCTTAAAATTACTTATGTGAAAAATAAGTAGGTACCTATTTGGCGTATTTTATATGCGTAGAATGCGAATAGGTAATGGTATAACAGGAAAATATTATTTTGTAGATGGTTATAGATACAATATCTATTTGTATCTTGTGCGCTGAAATATTGCTGAGCTTAGGTTTAAGTTAATGCTTAATGATATAATGAGGTAATTATGTATGTACCCTTGCTATTTGCGCATTCAATCCATGCCACATAACTGCATAGACACTGCACTACTAAAATAGAAAAAAAACACTTACTTCTCTCCGCCTTGGTCATGCTGACGTCATCTCTTCTCCAGAACTTGAGGAACGGAGCCAAAGCTTTCAGGGTGCACTCTCCATTCAGCACTGATCTCCCCAGCTTTTTGGGCACCTCCTGCTCCAGCTCCGAGCTGCGGCATGACGAGGAGTCGTCTCCGAGGGAGCGGGTGCGTCGCCCCCCTCGGAAGCTGACACACCCACACCCCTCCGCCAAGGAAAACATGGTGGGACTCCTTTTCTTATACTTCTTATCTTTTCGTTTTTGCGTACATTGCGCCTTCTGCCTTGTTTTGGGAATCTTTACCGGTATTTTCACCACGAAATCTTCGTAAGGTCTGTGAACAAAAAAGTTACATATTATAAAATTATTAATAAAGAAATGGAAAAAATTCCTCACCCGGGTGGGAATCGAACCCACGACCTCTGCATTCCGTGCCAGCGCTCTTACCACTGAGCCACCGGGTCAATTACTCGGATGACAAATTTTACCATCTCTTTTTAAAATTACATTATTGGAAACGTTATTTTTCATCCCGATAGCTATACATAAGCCAAATCTCGGCAAACAAAGCTGAATCCCTCAGCACAATGTTTTAATGATGAAACGATCAACCACATCCTAACGGATTATATTATGGAGAAGTGTTTTTATCTTAGTCAAGATATTATACTCGTATATTACTAGCTGACCCGGCAAACGTTGTTTTGCCATGTAAAAGGAGTTGATCCTAGAGGGGTGAAAATTCAAGGTTGTATGTATTTTTGTATGCTGTATCATAAAAAAAATTTGTCAAAAAAATAACATAAAAAATTTAGGGGTGGACCATCCTTAACATTTAGGGGGATGAAAAATAGATGTTGTCCGATTCTCCACCCTAACCGATATGCATGCTAAGATTTACGAAAAACGGTCGAGCCGTTACGGAGGAGTTTAACTTCTAACACCGTGACACGAGAATTTTATATATTAGATAAAATTATTAATAAAGAAATGGAAAAAATTCCTCACCCGGGTGGGAATCGAACCCACAACCTCTGCATTCCGTGCCAGCGCTCTTACCACTGAGCCACCGGGGAAATTAGTTCGGTAATGAAATAAACCCTATTGAGATGCTTATGCGTGAGAGGAAATTACAACGATATGTGGAACCAGCTTAATAAAGGTTAATTTAATTAAACTCGCGAATATGGCGCCCAAAAGGTGTTTACTTTCGGTGTAATTGTTTATTTACTTTCATAAGCGACTGTTGTTTGCTTAGGATGTCGAGTGAGGAGCTTGAATTAAGGGCTTTAGTATTTTGTACATTATTCGTCGAGGTATATCCGAAAGGTGTAGAATAAGCTGTACTCCCACTATGTTCTTAATAGCAACTGATTTTTCCATCATCATCTCAAGTTGCTATTCTTATCAATAAAGAACAAATAAAAAAAGACGATGACTTAACAACAACTTAAAATATCTTAACCATGTTGGTAGGTACTTTGCTGCTAATTTTTTATTGCTTTCAGGCTTTCAGGCACGGAAGACAGTTCGACAAAGATACTCCAGTAATAAGTAACCTACTGATAAAATATAGATTCACCACAAAAAATGGTTAATTTTTCTTTCAAAAGTCATCATAGAAGTTTCCATTAAATTAATTTCACCATGCTTTCGTAAAATTGTTTATCTAATATGAAATACTAGTGGACGCTCGCAACTTCGTCCGCGTGGACTGGAGAAAAAACAAAATGTCGAAATTATCCGGTATAAAAATATTTCCCGGGATAAAAAGTAACCTATGTGTTAGTTAATCCAGGGTATCAGCTAACTCTATACCAAATTTTATTAAAATCGCTCCAGACGTTTTTACGTGAAAGAGTTTCAAGCATCCATCCATACTTACAAAATGCGAAACATTTATAAAATATTAGTAAGATGTGAGTAACAGTCCAGTTTATGTATTCAAAAGCCTTTCCGCTATAACATACACGGCTCAAATTTTGTACAAATTAAATCCTGAAACGACCCGTGAAAGTTCTGCTATTTCCAAGAGATGAAAATTTAAACTCTTCGTAACTCAAAATGCTATTTGAAACTAGAGCAGAGAATACTTTAGTAGCACATGGTAAAGCTAATGCTGTAGGTACCAAAAATATTGTACCTATCCATAGATAGAGGAAAGACCTTACACCGGTTTATCTACAGACTATCTTATTATGAAAATACTACTTATACTAGACTTGTACCAACCGGTAATAGTAGAAGTTTTATCTTTAAAAACGTCAAGTTATAAGTTTAATTTCTTATCTAAAGCCCTTTAGTCAAACCAAACACATAGAAAATTGATGCGCTCTCTTTATGATATAAACGTATAAAATAGACAGCGTATAAACAAGTCAAAATCGTAGTAAAAAAAACAGGCGTTTGCGTTCTTTCATAACGTAACACACGAACTATGTGAATGTCTGTGTGTGTCGTTATTTATAGATTTAACAAACAAACAAATATTTTACTCGTAAACATCAACCGCATTAAAATTAGCTTCATCTGGCGAAGGTCTTCATTAACATTCACTCCTATGATTCTCGGTCTCTACCTATACAAATGAAAAGTATTATATTAGGCGACTGGCGGACGCACACGACTTAGTCCTTTAAAATTTCCGTTTTTCTTATTTCCGTGGAAATTTTGGGAAAACCTTTCTTATCGAGTCGAATAGAAGTCAAAAACAAATATAAGTTTCAAGTCTCTAAGATCGGCGGTATAGGCTGTTCGTTGATTTGTTATGCCTCATTCAGGAGGACAAACCATTTTACATGTACGTATAGAATAAAACCCCTAAATTGGCCCTCCACAAAAGGCTCCCCTTATCTAAGACATTCGGTTAGAATTTGGTCGTGAACTCGATTTTCTTTATTTCCCCAGAGTTTTATGTTGTTTAGGGTGCCATTGTCTATCCTTGCGAGTTTCTCGACACGTTCGTCATAAAATGTGACTTCTTTTATAGGTTTGAAAACATTTTATTTCATTGCCATATTGTTGAGTGTGTCCAAAGTGTTGAGTGCAATCTTAAATTTTATTTGTTGGGAAGATAATTGAGTATTAACTTGTAAAAAATTCTGATATAACTAAACGAGTAATCTCAATACCTAAATGCCCTAAAGCGATTGTCTTTATAACACGTCAAAGCTATTTCCAATACTCGTAGTTTGGCAGGTCGCTGACATGAAATTTTATTATATATGCTCGTAACTTCTTCTTTGACCGAAGGATCTTTCTTATAATATGTAATACATTACATTGAACTGGAAATTTTGGTACTCGTAGTTACAAGCCTAGAAGACGGAAAATCCAAAACCGAGAAAATTTAACAAATTCTACGCATCTTGCTATTTAAAAAACATAAACAAAATCCAATTTCAATTAGCTCTTAATCTTGTGTAGAAATCTCATAAGATACGCCATTTCGAGCACAGTCGTGTGTACAAGTATATGTATGTAGCTACCTATATAAGATATGTAATTTATATATTATGTTTATACGTAGTACTTGAGTTAAAAAGCTCAAGCTAATGCAGACGACAGAATTAAATCACTTCGACTGGAGTGCTTTTATTAATATTACGAGTATAAGATAGTATTGCAGTCAATAAATAGAAAAGTAACTTCTAAAGAGACTGGATGAAGTCATTCAGATAGTATTATTTTATTATTGTACCTTTTATCTCTTTCTACAAGCTGGCTTTTATCTAGGGAGAGTACCCCTTACGCTTCAAATTATATTAGCCGAGAATAAATTGCTTTTCTTGTAGGTTCAGATTTTTTAAACTTGAAATGTCCTTAAAACGGTTATAGGTTTGACGTAAGCCTTCTAGTGTAAGACGTGGGTTCAATCCCAAGTGGATCCTTGCCCTTGCATTTATTTTTAACTCTAATCCCAGTTTCACAAAAGTAGTTTAAAGATCCTGTGCTGATGCGGGGCTTTGTTAGAATACATCAGCTACGGAAAGAGTTCCGTGCATGTAGTAAGAGTCGACTAAGGAACTTGGGCATGCTTTCAGGCTAAGCTAAGCTGGGCTAGCAACTTATTACTAACCACTGGGACAGATGTAGTCCCTGCTTTGCTAAACGTGGCTGTTGTGGGATCTTCTCTTCGGCCCTCCAGTTTTAGCTACCCTTTCTTTCAGCATGACAAAATGCTAATTGAATCCTACATTTTGTACAACTAAATGAATTTCCGTATAATAGGTATACCGTAGTGTGCAGATACAGAAATCGTGTATAGATAGCCTATATCTATAGATATCCATGGTGCTGATAAATCGAACTATCCTTCAAGCGAGTGATGCGGGTTGACATCTAGTTAGTGAAACTTGCAAGTGTTTGTATGAAGCCAATTAACTGTGTTTATACGTACGTATAACAACGTAAATTTTAGTTTAGTTTGGCCTCAATATTCTTAGATGACATTTAGTTATTTTTAGTATATTATGACCTAAACTACATGTTTGTGACTTGTGATCAGCCTTCTCTCAGCAACTTTCGACGGAACAAACCTAATTTTCTTAAGCTATAAATTCGAATTGTTGGAAAATGTTTCGCGTAGTAATAAAGCTCGCGGCAAGTACCATCCAAGTGCTATAAAATGTTACATTGACGTTGCAGACGTGATTCGAAATAAAATCCTTATGGTGATGGGCCATCTAATATTTTCATCATAGATATATATTTATATTCGTTCGCCTATCGCCCAGTAGAACTAATTATAAGTATACGGTGGTAGTGAAAATAAATATACTGTGCAATAATTTTCTTAATACATACCTACTGTAAGCCTAACTTCATGAAACTTCACGTATTTCCTGATGGATTCAAGACGATTGAACTCATGGCTGGTTTTATGGAGTAAGTAAATTTTATACAACTAAACGACACTGACCGAAAGGTTTATAGAGGAGATCTGGGTGCGCATCCTTTTGACACAACCTAATGTATGTTTCTTTCAAGTTTGTTTTAAGCTCTAAAAACATAAATGTTTTTGGACTGAATATTTATTTCATGAGTTATGCATTTGGGTAAATACAGAATAAAAACTTAAATCTAAATGTTTTTGGTAAGTTTTACTTTAAATGTTCGCTTTTGGTTGCTTGTATTTGCTTTAGTATATTATAACCTAAGAGTAAATGACATTTAATTTCGATTCTTTTATTCTTATTAGAAAATCATCATCATCGGCCTATTGCAGTCCACTGCTGAACGTAGGCCTCCCCCAGGGCATGCCACAAGACTCCCATGGGGGGTATTTGCCCATAGTCACCACGCTGGGCAGGCGGGTTGGTGACCGCAGTTTGTATTTTGGACTATGTTGTCAACACGGGAGGCGCTGCTGCCCACATTCCGGAAACCCTTAATCGCCTCGTACGATACCCACGGGCAGACAATAGGTTGTTACGAATTCTACTCTGCCGGCACCACGCGGCCAATATTAGAAAATACGAAGTTAAAAATATTCAATCTTATTGATGGACAAAATGACATACTTACCCTTGATATGGACAAAATGACATAGGTATGTCATTATCATTTATCAATGGAAAAAGCTAAGGATAATGAGGACTATTGCGCTTGTGCTAATCTACCGAAGAAAACTAAGAAATATGTGTGTTAATTATGCATATAATTGCACTTTATTTATTATGTGATTTTGTCCATGTGTATGAACAAAATGAACTTCCAAATAGTGACGTCTGATACAATTAAATATTGAACAAAATGAATTTTCGATGATCTAATTTTAAAAGAAGATAGTTTTTTTCTATTAAGTTTTAAGAGTTAAGTGTTGCAACACTAGCTGACTTTATAATAGCTGATTTATCAAAGAAGTTACTGGTACGTAAATTTTGTTTCTGGAGCTTTTAAATAAATGTATACGGTGAAAAAAGCGGGAGGGTATGTCATTTTGTCCGTACTTCCCCTACCTATAATTTGTATAGTAGGTATATTATGGTATTTTATAGTATCGTGATGACCAGATCTCACAGGTCTGATCGCCAGATGAGATGTGTAGAGTAGAGATAAGGGTTTATGAGTGGAATAATGTTGAAAATGAAACCGTATTTTCCTAACAAAACCATAACAGATATTAAACAGACATTTCTGTGACTCACAAAGGGAATGGACGAGCATTTTTAACGTTGCAGATATTAGAAAACTAAATAGTCGGAAACATGTTACACTTAAACACAAAACTGTCCTTGATCAGGGTCACGTCCCACCCTGTTATTTAAATATAAAGAAAAATAACTACACGTAGACCTTCATTGCTATATTTAAACAAATAATAAAAATCACGTCCAAACATCACATACTATAATAACAATATCATAATGTAGGTCGTTCGACAAAAGGGCGCGCTGAAATTCAGCGATGAAAGAAATAAACTGTGAATAACAAAAACAATTTGACGTTACTGTGCAGCTTTGAGTGAAATTGTTATATGTAAATACAAACAAGTAAAATGGCGCTCGTTAACAACATCTTGATGACAGAACTAAGTTCACAGTTAACTTTGAAAACTTTATCGCTTCGCCCTTAGTATTATTAAAACCTGACATTAATATTTTTACAATTAATACAAGGATAGAATCACGTTTATGTTAATTTTGGATAAGGTATAGAGCGCTAGTATAGCTTCATTCTATTGTGCTCAGCGTTATCAAAATATTCCACAGTAAGCAAATAGGGATGCCTATTCGTATTTGTACGAGTATTCACACTGTCTAAGGTTAAAATCTTGTACGAAGATACAGTTTAATCTGTCTTTAACAACATATTCAATGGCAGTTTCTTGTCGAGCTCTAAATCCACCAATCAAATTATTGATAAACAACCAGCGAGCAGACGTCAACATTCTGATAGGTTGATTGAAATAAAACCTGAACGCAAGCAGTCACCCACGTGAACTAGCCGTTGCCTGTTTGTTTATTTTGTACTAGATTGGCAAACCAAATGTAATTTTTTAATACCTACAACCTTCACGTCACTGCCTACAATACAAAGTTATTTAAATATTATACAATGGTTGCTCTACCATTGAAATTATTTGAAATCATATAACAATTTCTTTTACAGTAGATTCTTATAAAAATAACAAGAGCACACTCATAGGATAACAAGGAAGGATTCCTACTCGTAATAAATCCAAGTACGTAAGTAAAGTACCCTTTATTGGGAACCTCTTTTCAATTCGATAGAATGTTTTGTAAATGGCCCTTAATTTTTTACGATTTCAATTTCACAGGATTTTATTAGCTGGGAGGAAGGATAACTTTATAAATTGTACTTTCTTTCAATCCAAAGGATTTATGTACTGGACTTTATAATCTTTTCTTCAATATGATAAGTACATGCCTAAATATTTCATTTTACACAGGGAGTAGAAGCCCTAACTATGTAAAATCATTTCTTTATCCAGCACATTTTTTAAATAACATTTTCAAATTATATTATACCCCTTACATATAGGATTATACTTACATTAGATAAGTTATAGGCATTATACTCCCTTAGATTCCTTGGATTACCTGGATACAAGCAAGTAATATAGGTAGGTGTAACATAAAATAAAACTGCAGACAATATGAACATAACATTTTATGTCTTATTTCTAAGCGCTTGCGAGTAGGTATATATTTATTTATTCGGATTTTATATGAAAGCGCTGTACCTGAAACTTTGCTTATTACTTTTACTCGCGCATAATATGCAGTCACCATAGGAAAAGTTTCGGGACTAATCGACTTTAAAAGAAGCCTTTTACGCCTTTTGTAAAAGATTTTTTTCTATAGTGATGTCTATCGTACTTTATTTTCTTTGAAAAGCTACCAGCCCCCCTAGCATGACTAGCTATCAAAATACGATAGATATAGCATGTTGAATTTTATCGATTAAAGCTGTAACAAACCGTATGTATTCGTTACTGAGTAACAGGTACTGCATCAAGTACCGAGTAACGAAATGTTACCCAGGAATTCGTCTCGTTACTCGCATATTTCGTATAATACACTGTTTCGGATTACAAGTGGTGTATTTGATATGTATGTTTTTGATCGTATGTTCTACCAATGCGCGTGATGCGGTTCATTTAAATTGCTTATTACAAAGAACGGTGATTAGGTTTGTTTAAAGTAATTAGCTATATATCTTTTTTAAATCGTCAAAGTTTTTTACTGTTTTGTACTATTCTTTGTAATATTATTTAAGTTTGTAGTTAAAATTTTCTAAATAGTAAATCCATTGCAAATTTGGTATATTACGCCGACAGTTCACGTCGATTCGACTTGTTACCATACTACATACAATAGTTACTATAACCATATGCGGTATCAGAAGTAACGAGTTCGGTAACGTTACAATAGTAACGAGTACTTATGGTCAAAGTAACGAATACATACGGATACGCTCTTATTCGTTACTTTTACACCTCTATTATCGATGCTAATTAGTAATTAATTAATTTTACCTTTAACCTACCTATGTAAACTAAAAACGAATAAATTAAAACACTAAATTAAAAATATTAAGTTTGGAGCATATAATTGAAAATCTATCGAACCAAAGATTATAACAGGTACTCTCGATTTCTCGAACCTATCTACGTTTATCGCGGACTACAATGTTAATCGATAAATATATCTTAAATAGATGTCAAAATTCGACATTTTTAACATCAAAATACGGCGCTATCGAAAGTCAACCGATAGACATGCTCGCTTTTTTATCTATCATATCGTAACGTGCCGTGTAACGTCACCGGCATGCTTATGCTCGCTATATCGCTAAAATTCAACATGGCGGCTATTATTACATCGTATTTTAACAGCAAGGTGTCGATAAATAGATATTTCATATCGTGTTTCGCTGGTCATGCTAGGGCGGCAGCTATACAATACGGTATCGACTCTGGCTCAGCGTCAACAAAAGTTTTTCAAACAAAATATAATCTGCGACATAGTTCTTACTTGGATAAACTTCTTCTACATAACCGTATCTGTAGCTATCTACAATGTATAAGTATTGTGTTAGTATTGTTGTGATGAATACAAATAGATCTAGTACGAGTATATAAGGAATTTGATTGCATTATACTGAAGCATAGAGGAATAAGATGTCATGACTAGATGGCTTTGCTCACTTATGCCATTATTCATAACTAGATCCTGAAACGCTCGTGAAGGAGCTGCTTCAACTGTATCAAAGACCTCTTGAGAAAGTAATACCCTTACACTAAACTGTACACAAATGTAACATTTCAATTTACGGTACAGGAAAGTGGTCTGTGGTACCATAAAGTGGACCAACTCTCATTAACTTAGTTCATTTAAATGACCCTGGCTTGCTCTATGTCTGGTGTATCTCTTAGGTCATGCAGGTCATTGAAAGTTACTCGTAAGATTTAGAAGAGTGGTAAAAACATACTTGGGCCTAAGATAAAGTCTTTGTAATTACGAACCTCGATAATATATACTTAATTTCTCCATTTTCTTTATTAATAATTTTATAATATATAATATCTTGACTAAGGTAAATTTATAAAAACACTTCTCCATTAATATAATCCGTTAGGATATGGTTGATCGTTTCATCTTTAAACATTGTGCTGAGGGATTCAGCTTAGTTTGCCGAGATTTGGCTAGTGTATAGCTATCGGGAAGAAAAATAACGTTGCCAATATGTAATTTACTCGGGTGAAGAATTTTTTTTATTTTCTTTATTAATAATTTTATACTTAATTTAAAGATTAATATACTTTATGAAGAGCGCGATTTATTGAAAAAAAAACCAGAGACCTTAGGCTGTCATAACATGAGATGAATTTGAGCATTTTTGAAATACCTGCATGCTGTAGATGCTGAAAACATCTGACTAAAGTGACCACGAAATTCTGTCGTCCCTCTATCCTCTACAGTTTTCATACTTTCAAAACTACCTACACCATGATAATGTGCAAAAAAATCTTTATTGTACACATAATATTTATCATAGACAGTATATCGTAAAAGAAATAGTACAAAGGCGAACTTATCTCTAAAAGAGATTTCTTCCGTCAAACCATTAGGTACCTACAAATAAAATTTTATAATATATAAAAGGAAAATCAATCTTTATTCAATAAAATTATGAAATAGTTCTACCTATTTATTTGGGTTAACGTTTATGTTCATGAAAGTAGATTCGGAAAGCTTTTTATTAGAATATATTATGATGCTTACAAAGAAAGCTGTAATATTTACCAATGTATAGAAGCATCATCTCTAAAGCCGTTAGAAAAACAACATTACGCTTCACAACTTACCGCGGAAACCTACCGAAATCACAATGCGCAGATATGAATAGATAGAGCTCGAATACGATACGTACAGTCTATTTTTATGAAAAAAAAATGAGTCGTCGATCAGAGCGTCACAAATAGCGGACTGTTTAGACACCGCTCGTAAAGTTTTTACTGCACTTACACTTGTTACGCTAATGTACGGACATATCGTGTGCCAAAGAGCACACGCGCGTACCCCACTAAACGGTAAGAAACAAAATTAGAATGTTCCTGGGTTTTATCATGGATTTTTGGACTACATTTTGACATAATATTTTTCTTCAAAATCTTTAATAGAAAATGACGGAGCGGTTCGAGAAAAGTTAGGTAGAGTCCTTTCGCATGTCTTGGCCCATCATGGCGGGGTCACCGCTGGTGTGCCTCGAATTTTGTCACAATGGATGAGTTGGTCGTATATATGTATATTCCAAAGCTACTGCTGCGCATTTTGACGACAAGATGAAGAAATGGTGCCAAACCAAACTTTCAAAATATTATTTTTATTCAATATCGAAAAAATATCGAAGTCAAGGTTACAAAATACAGAGGGAGCAACGTTACAAAGTCGAAAACTATTCAGGTGAGCACCGGAAAACTTTGTATAGAAATCGAATAAGCTAAAGGTTAGTTCTTAGAAAGTTACGACCTTTCTCATACGATAGTTATTAACTTAAGTAGTTAATATAGTAAATAGAGCTTTGTCTTTGCCCATTTCGAAGTTCATTTCTACCGAAAGATGTTCACTATTCCTATGGGAATTTAAGTTTACCTTTCTTAGTACTCCCCTGTGATCACCAGAGACAATAGTTATTTTACTAAATCTGAGTTTCCTCATATAAACTCAAAACCCAAAGTTTTTTTTTTTTGAGATAACATACATAATTAAGATACCTTTGGTTAGTGCTACTAAACAAAGTAGGTACTTATTTGTGAAACTTCGGCGCAAAAGTAACTGTAGGTATCTTGAACTTTTAACTGATAGGTATTAAAATAGGAAAAAATATTTTATGACTCTATAGGTATATTAGCGTCTTATTAAGTAACTTGCCTTCCAAGTTTCAACTCTCTTTAGTTGTAGCACTAAATAAATACCCAGTAGAAAATAATAGTATGAT
The DNA here is from genome assembly GCA_014607495.2 of Carposina sasakii. Taxonomy (NCBI): domain Eukaryota; kingdom Metazoa; phylum Arthropoda; class Insecta; order Lepidoptera; family Carposinidae; genus Carposina; species Carposina sasakii. The sequence goes on from CP053154.1 coordinate 9,123,904, forward strand.
TATTGATGAAATGAGTATTAAAATAGGAAAAAATATTTTATGACTCTATAGGTATATTAGCGTCTTATTAAGTAACTTGCCTTCCAAGTTTCAACTCTCTTTAGTTGTAGCACTAAATAAATACCCAGTAGAAAATAATAGTATGATTATTGATGAAATGAAGCTTTTTTGCGTTGATTTCTTTATATTCAACAGCTTTTATTTAGTTAGCTACTCTTAAAGCGAAAATATTTACATTATGGAACTTGGCACGACGCCATTCTGCCCGCGTCGTCTCGTCGCACTGCATACTACGTAAGGGTGAAACTCCATAGATAAGTTACATTTACTGGATTCCCGTAATTCCCACTGTAATTTAGGGAAATCCTCTATCGGATACCTACGTCATATAAAGAACACACCCTCCACGTGTCAAGGGCTCTAAGATCAGTTGAATCAGGATTCAGGACAAAGATTTTAAATATATAAGTAGACAAAGAAATGACGTATGGAGTAGTGCGCCAAGAATGATAATATTATATCGAGAGCAAATTGAATGTACTCTTTATATGTTAAATAAATAAAGATATTTCAGAATATAACTGGATATGTATGACTGGACAAAATAAATAAATAATATTGTGCAATGAAAGAAGTGACTGGTCATTAGTGCATATCCCTTGCACCGTACGTGCAAAAGTACCTATTCTACAACTATTTAATTATAGTATACATACATAACCTACTCGCTAATACCTACTGCTCTGAATTCTGTCATTTGAAAAGAATCACACACTTATGCGTATTTTTAACCGACTTCAAAAAGAGAGGTTATCAATTCATCTGTATGTTTTTTTTTATTTATTTTTTATGTGTGTTCCTCAGAACTCCGTCATTTATGAACCGATTTAAATTTTTTTTATAGTTGGTCATGGTATACTTCCAGGTTGGTCCCATATTCACCACATCAGGATCTGATAATGGGATCTTGGAGAAATCGAGGGCAATCCTCGAATATTGTAGGCACATGTAGTCTGTTTTTATACTTTTACTGAGCGTTTTGATCACCTACATATATAATTTTTTTTAAACGAAAAACCGACTTCCTCCCAAAAATAGAGCTTACTAAACAAACATTTTACTAAAGGGAAAATATATATTGCGTTAAGCCGTATACGACGTTTAGAAGGCTTAATATTGTCAGATTTATATGCCAGCAAATTATTAAATAGGCCACATGACAAAAGAGAGAAATGACTAGGCTTCGAAACTTTACGTCTGACAATATACCTATATAAGCAACATATAATTACACTCCTTCCCGCCCTGTACCCAATCATTTGGGGTCGGCGCAATATGTAGGTAGGTACTCTTCTTTCAGTCATCCCTATTATCCGTCATCTCGTTATTCTCATGTCTACCTCTTCCTCTATAACCATCTTACTTCGGACACGGCTTAACGCAACATATAATTACACGACTTAATACAATTATCTTCATCTTCATAAGCCTATTGCAGTCCACTACTGGACGTAAGCTTCCCCTGCCATAGGGGGATTTTGTTACTAAAAAGTTCCACTATCTGTAAAAATCTAAAAACGGACTACTTGTGCCTATTATATTTGAGGATATCCCTAGATTCCTTAGAGATTCCATCATCAGATGTTATGTTTTATATGTAGGTGACTAAAACGCTCAGTAAAAGTGTAAAAACAGACTACATGTGCCTACAATATTCGAGGATTGCCCTTGATTTCTCCAAGATCCCATCATCAGATCCTGATGTGGTGAATATGGGACCAACCTGGAAGTATACCATGACCAACTATAAAAAAAATTGAAATCGGTTCATAAAATACGGAGTTCTAAGGTAACACACATAAAAAATATAAAAAATAAAAAAACATACAGACGAATTGATAACCTCTCTTTTTGAAGTCGGTTAAAAACATAACATCTGATGATGGAATCTCTAAGGAGTCTAGGGATATCCTCAAATATAAAAGGCACGAGTAGTCCGTTTTTAGATTGTTATAGAGAATTTTGGTCAGCTGCACATAATGTAAAGGAAACGAGGGTCTGATGATGGAGCCGCCGAAAAACAGATAGTGGAACTTTTTAGTAACAAAATCCCCCTATGGCAGGGGAAGCCTACGTCCAGTAGTGGACTGCAATAGGCTTATGAAGATGAAGATATTGATATGAATGATTGGGAACAGGGCAGGAAGAAGGAGTGTGATTATATGTTGCTTAAATAAGAGTGTACATGGCTGTTGTGCTGCCAAATCTCTTATATTCCTACGAGGCGTGGTGCATGTACCGTCGCCACATACGCACTCTGGATCGATTCCACCTCAAGTGCCTCCGATCCATCATGAGAATCAGATGGTTCGACCGAGTGCGTAATACCGAAGTATTGCGAAGAGCCAATGTAAGTGGCATTGAGGCCTATTTAATGCGTCGGCAGCTTCGGTGGTGCGGTCATGTGTCTCGTATAGCGGAGGAGAAATTGGCTAAGCGCATCTTCTTTTCTGAACTGGAGGAGGGCAAGCGGAAACGCGGCGGGCTACTCCTCAGATACAAAGATATTCCGAAAAGACTTATGAAGAGATGCAATATAGATCCATCTAAATGGGAAGTTTTGGCAGCACAACGATCAGAGTGGCGCAGGACGGTGATAAAGCAAGTACACGAGTTCGAGGAGCAGCGTCAAGCTGACCTTGACGCTAAACGTGATGAACTAAAGACTCGTCCTCCTGCTGCCATTATCTATAATTACAATAATGGCGCACTAACCTGTCCTCTGTGTGCGCAGGCGTTCAGGGCGAAGATTGGCTATGTAAATGTAAGCCATTTCCGAGCGCATAAACGTCAACTTAGTAATATCTAGGAGTAGAAGTGGTCGCCATGACCGAAATCGGTCGGAGGTATTATCATCATCATCATCATATTGTCAGACGTAAAGTTTCGAAGCCTAGTCCTTTTTCTCTTTTGTCATGTGGCCTATTTAATCATTTGCTGGCATATAAATCTGACAATGTTATGCCTCCTAAACTTCGTACACGGCTTAACGCAATATATATTTGCCCTTTAGTAAAATTTTACTTTAGTAAGCTCGAGTTTTGGGAGGAAGTCGGTTTTTCGTTTTAAAAAATATATATTCAATAGTTTTAAGATTTCCGTTATTAGATAGCCACCAGACTTCGTACTTATTAATCCGAAATTTATAAGCTCTTTCATTTTAAAAATAGAAATCGACGTGCATTATTCTACATCCGTAAAATATTTTATATGAAGTTCGTTAAAAACTTTATTCGAAATTCGTTACTGTAGACTTTATAGCTTCTGCCTTGGTTCGCATTATCATAGTCAGTGGAGTTACACCTTATTACGTCACTAGTATTTCTTTATTGAATCGTCGTTGGGTTCCTATTAACTACTACGCTACTAGGGATTGCAATGCTGGATCCAGCACTGCAGCAATCCAGCTGGATCCAGCACATTTTTGGTCCCGCTGGATCCAGCGCCTGGCTTGGATCCAGCGGTGCGGATCCGCAATGACGTAAAACATGTAAATAACGTTTTACCGCGGGAAAAGCCACAAAACTTTGCCAAATTGATTGGCTTCATTCTTTAAAAGAAAGCGCAATCGCATTGTATTTACTTTTGAAAATTAGTGAGATCGGGAAACTAAAACTAGTTATTTTAGATCGGTGTTATTACAAAAGAATCGCAAAGCAATATCTAAACTCCCGTTTTGTGAGACAAGGTCTAACGTTTTAAGCATCGTCTAAACAACTTCTATAGAAAACACATTTAAGACCCATTCGATTCTGACTGTGGCACTTAAACCTAATCATAAAATTTGTCCTACCTGTCCCTTTCTCTCTTAGCCATTTATGCTAAGAACGGAGAGAGATAGGTGTGAAGGTCAGAATTGACAGTATTGATATGACATTAGTCATATCAAAGGCCCAGTTGTTTAATCTGTAGTCAAGCTTATTATTGGTAAAAATACGTCACAGATTCTGACTTTTTGTTAAATTTATATACAATTACCATCTTCACAAAATTTCGCGTTTGTAATATCAGTAGGATTGATTGTATTTTACTATACTCAAATAATATTTCGAACAACGTGTTTCTGTTACAACTACTAGTTGAACTGACAAATTGTTGAAATAACTATAGTTAAATCGACCAAACAACCGGGGCTAAAATCATGTTGAGCAGGATCATTCGTTCCATTCATTCATTACCGTTCCTTTCCAAGTATACTTTTATGAATATTAAAAATAAACTGAAATAAAATAAGATTTATTATTTTTTCTGTTAATATATACCAGTAATATTAAGTAATAAGCATTTATATTATATCACTCATGCCTGAAACACTGTTTTTTAACAGATCTTGCTTAGCTGTAAAGTGAAAAACAGAGCGAATTTGTTCCTTTGCCAGCTAATAAAAAAAAACATATTTGACAATATTCTTTGTTATTGCCATGGAAACAAATATTCCAATATTTAGTACAAAGCTGCGTTTTAATTAGGCGACATGTCGCAGAGTCTTATCGCTCGACATTCACGTATTAGTCGCTGTAAAATTTGAAGGAGATGGTGTTGTCCTGTGCCACCACCACACTACTGCAATTTTGAGATCACAAAGCGACATACGTTCTGACTGCTCAAAGCCTGTCTGGCGACTGTTAAGGAACACGATGGTCACGTGTTTCGACATTCGCAGATCATCGACTAGCGACCAGTTGTGCAACCCGTAAGTAAATCGCCCGACGTCCGTCGACATCGCGCTGGGCACGTTAATTTCGTGTCACCGTATCTGTGTAGAGAGCCTCCACAGATCTCCGCCATCCCGTTCGGTTCTGAGCTTCACGTTTTAATTCGCTAGTGTTACTCAATAACACGGCGTCGGTAACGGTATTCATTTACCATTTGTATCCTTCACCATATTAAACTTGTCTTAAAAGGGCCCCTGCATCTTGGATACAATCCCCTCGCCTCTCGAAAGGCCGTTAAGCTGATAAAACTTGCAATATCGAAGCGATAGCAATGCGATAGCGAATATAGTGAGTGAGGGAATCCGCGGGGCGAGTGAGTATGAGACATCCTGCCACGCTACTCTATAGTCCCATAAATTTGCAAAGAGATGTATAATAATAATCGTAATTGTTACCTACTATGATAGTTACATCAGCTCACCCGCTTCGTAATCCTACGGTCCTAGCTACTCTTTTTTGGAAATAAAGCCATATTTGTATGTGTATAGTGACAAAAGAAATATACACCGAAATTGTAACTATCTAGCTATCACGGTTTATGAGATATAGCTTTTTGACGGATATCTAGATAGACAGATAGCTTAGTGTTAGTAATAAGGACCCATTTTTGGTATAGAACCCTAAAAATTTTATAATTTCTTTTAAAAAATCGAATAATGCTGGATCCGAGCTGAATTTGCTTCGATCCAGCAAAATACCAGCTGGATTGCAAATGCCGCTGGATCGCAATCCCTATACGCTACAGTACCTACAACATAAGAAGTTTATTTCTATTAATATATTAATTGGATACTATCAATATTTTTAATGTGATACATAAGGAAACGGCCGGGGTCCTAATAAGGGAAAAACAGAATTGCAGGACCACCCCGGCACGTGTCCTCTCCCTTACCTACTAAGCTGTGGGTGAAAATTCCATCACAACATACCTTACTTATAGTGAAATCTACCCTTTGTGCGTTGTGCTATTTTATGTGTGAGTTCAGTTGTACAGGTTATTATTATGTCATTTTATAAAAATAGGTATACCACAAAGGATACCAAATTCCTGACCACAATCATAGAAATGTATTCAAGAGGATACCAAATTCCTGACCACAATAGTAACAACATTATTGTATAAGACAATATCCATCACGTGTCAAGTGCTAAAGGGCCAATTACTGACAATGACAGACAAAAGGTCAATGCTATAATATCGAATTATATACGTGTGTCACATTATGGCACTCTAAAAATTAAATATACATCAATAAATGTTGATATTACCTATTACGGAATGAAAAATTGTTCACCGTTGTGCTTTTGTCGATATTGCATATTAAAAAAATATCAAACCTAAAACTGGTAAAGAAAATCAATAAAATCATCCCGCGGATGGTTTGATCAATCTGATACATATTAATCTGGATTAAATACCTACAGAAATCACGTATTTTTATGCACGTATGTGAAACTTCCATCGTAGCTGAAGCCGTCTTAAACGGAGGAGTTGCAGGCAGTCTTCTATTTGTAAATATGTCCTAGATTTAAGCTTTTTATTTTGTATTATTATTCACCCCACAATGTAAATTATAAATAAAAAGCCATCTTAAATATATTATTACGTACTTAAAATAGATATCTCAAGTAAATATACCAGAACATAATTAATTACAATGATCATTAACAAAGAAAATGAAGAAAATAAATCATATCTCTTAACAGTCACCTACTTATACTTGTCACTGAAAGGTTTACAGCGACCCGTCATTGTCCAAAAATAAATGATACTTATGGCTTTCACCGGCTCATAATAAATAACTCAAAATAAACTCCGATGAGAATCCCCGGCCATAATTTTATGGCCTATTAAATTGATGGCAATAAATACACCCATTAATTTATTAGAAGGTGGGTGAGCCATTAAAATTATTACCAAAATGACTCCGAATATTGATCGGGATTCTTTGTTTGCTTAATTTTTGATATTGAATCTACATTTGAAATCTAAACGAATTACGTAGTCTCAAAATCTATTTCTCCTCGATTTCTCCAATAAAAGTTGCGTAGTCCTTGCAGACTATAGACAGTTGAAACATAAACGTGTAATACGAGGTTACGACCGCCCAATCGCACCTTAATTAATTATAATAGAGAGTAGATTGCAGAGGGTGCCCGACCTTATTGGTGCCGACACTAAAATCTTACGTATATGTTTACTATATTACTGAAACAATACCGTACATGTAGATAATATTAAATCATTTAGAACTATATAATACCTGTTTTCAATATCTCTATTTTAATAGAGCGTAGGTATGTTGAGACATATAGGAATCGACACGAGGTGCGAGGTAAAAATTTTGTGTGAAAGTTACACGTTCATTTGTCAATACACACAACATTACGTAATATTGTTAATATAAGTATGTTCTTTTTATTAAACTTCAGTAAATTTAACTGTATGTGAAATAGGTATCTGTTTATATAAACTATCGGTGCACAATAAACAATGAGAAAAGAAAGAAAGTCTGAACGAACATCGACATTTGTCCGTGAAAAGATCTCGTTAACTCTCTAAACCAACAGACTTTCGGCTTAACTTAAGATAACAAAGCGCCCAGGGATTTAAGGGTAAAGCCCGGTCCGTCCAGATATACCTACCTAGTTATTTCTTTGTCTTAAAAGCATCTTCAAATCTTAACTTAGCGAGGATTATTATATTCTGTATCTAATAGGATCTGAACTTTTCTTATGCCGACATCTTTTTTTTGTCTTGATCGAAAATTTTGATCACTCAAAAAGGCTCTCCTAACTCTAATAGCTATCTTTTAGCTTTTTTGATACATATAAACTTCAAAACGGGATATTCATTGTCATGATAACAAGTCCAGTACTGGATAACCGTGATATTTAAGCTTAATTGACCCCTTTATTTATAGAAGCAATAGCCTATTTATCAGGGGTTGAAAATGTAGAGCAAGTATGTATTGTAAAATATAATATATATGTAGATAACGGCCCTTATTTGGCCTTTCGCACCCTACAACAATACAATATTCTGAAGCTCTAAATAAAGCAGGAATTAAAACATTAATCACATCAGTAGGCTACGACTAATTATTTTGTGAATATAATTAATTAATCGTCTGATATTGTTTTTGTTTCCGACATGAAGTTAAGGGAAACTTTGTACACTTCTAAACATAATTCATAAAATATTTGCAATGTCACTGTGATACCTGTACAATGTCCATTGAACATAACTCATATAGGTCGATACATTTTTTTAGTTGGTGTAAACTTCGAATGTCATATTCACAAAGCACCTAAGTAGCTACCTCCATTTGATATATTCAGTTACCTAATACACCGTCGTCAAGGTGCCGAAATTATTGCCCTACTCATGTTTTACTTGAATATTTCCATATATCATGCCCAAAACTTATTATACCTACTCTTGCTTAGAAGTGCCTCGTCATCGTCATCTGTTAGATACAAAGCGTGATAAATCACGGCTCGCTGAAAGCCTACCGCAAGGATACTGAATGGGAAAAACATTCCTCATGCAAACAAGTATTCCAACAATCTTTTACAGCTTGGCACAAATTATCTGGAAGAAAGCTAAAAAATCTGATCATTGTCAAACACAATGGTGAAGGACAAATACAGGATGTTTTTTTGTGGCCACCTTTAACGAAGGGTACGTATTCTATACATGAAATAAAGTAAGTTTATGCCAAAAAAAATGCTGGGAAAAAAAATTTTTTTTTGAAAAAAATTTTTAAATTCCTTGATCGAGCGAAATTTATAGTGTCTAGTGTTTATGTTAGTTTTTTTATAGACAGATATTAATTATTTTTCGTGAAAAAATCCTGCTACGCGCGTCTATGTGCATTTATGCAGAAAAACGCAGTCTATTTACTCAATTTTGGACCCTAATATTTTGGAAACCAGACACTTCCCAGGTATGCTTCCATGGAGAAAAATGATCGTGATGATGAGGAGATTCCGTAGTTTTCAGAAACGTTGACGACCAAAAATCATCCTGTATAGGCATTTCGTTACAAGACTTCATTTTCTAAAGACATTCTTGTGAAGCTGTGTTAACCACGTGTTACAATCCCTCTCAAGCTGTGGTCGATATATCCCAAAGCTTTTGCGTGTCAGCCCTCAATTCAACACCCGCGACTGGACTACAAAAATAATAAAAATGTTTAAATTTCCTGTAAACCGATATTTTCCCCGGATAGTTCTGCTTTAGCTAGACTATATATACCTAAGTCTCTGTCATTCTCGGTGCCAAATCTACCGATTTAGTTCAGCATGAGTTCAGCGCTTCAATTAAAGATTTTCTGACAAGTTAAAATATCTGTCAAAAATAGATGGCGTGAGTGCATCGCCCTCCCTAGCTGCTCCCCCTTCACCTCCCCTTGTACGTGTCCAATGATAAAACAGAATTTCGGGATGGTGATACGCTCACGCCCTCTATCCAGGTGATTTGTACATTTTTTTTTTCTTTTAATAGGTGTCAGAAAATCCCTCATTGTCTAGTTATTTAGAAGTTTTAAAATAAAATAAAAATAGCCTTTATTCTACCACATGCAATAGATGATTAATTAGTTTTTACGGTTATCATTATTAGTTAATTGTGCTTTACATACATTATTATTTTATTCATTATTTCATTCTTAACTACTACACTAATTACGCCTATTATTATTTCGATCCGTTTCTTTTCATTGTGTGGAAGTCGCCTCTCTTGCGTAGGCCTCCCCCAGTTTCCTCCATTCGTCTCTGTCTCTGGTTTGTCTTCTCCAGTCTGGTCCACATTTTTCTTTAAATATATCTTCCCATCTTTTCCTTGGTCTCCCCTTGTTTCTTTTTCCATCTCTTGGCACCCACTCTACGATTTTTCTGGCCCATCTGTCACAAGGCATTCTGCAAGCATGTTCCGCCCATTTCCATTTTTGGAGTCGTATTTTTCCCAGGATATATATGGTCTTTGTCTTTTCTCTTATAACTTTGTTTTTTATTTTGTCCGATATTTTTACGTTTAACATACTTCTCTCCATTCTTCGTTGGTGTACGGCCAGTTTATTTTCGTCTTTCTTGCGTAGAGACCATGTTTGGCAACCATATGTTAGACTTGGTAGGATCACTGCATCGTAAAGTTTGCTTTTTATTCTTATGTGGATATCTTTGTTTTTCATAATTTCTTTTAGACTCCAATATTTCCTCCAGGCGGTCGCTATTCTTCTATTGATTCCCTTTTCGGTCTGGTCTTCAAACGAAATAGCTTGACCCAGATATACTCGTATATACTCTGTAACGTACTCTATATTTTCTCCTTCAACTAAAACTGTATGCTCAGTACTGTTGGTAATTATTTTAGTTTTGGTGGCGTTTAGTGACAGACCTACTTTTTTGCTCTGAGATGCTAATTCGTTTACCATTTTTTCTAGTTGAATGTGTTCTTTGGCGAATATTCCTATGTCATCTCCGAATCTCAAGTGGCTTAGGTACTCCCCGTTTACTTTAATCCCTTGGGATATTTCTATATGAAAATTGTTTGGGAAGAGTCAGACATTTTATTATCAAACTATTTGTTTTAGATTTTACATTGAGCTTTTTTTGAGAAAATATTTTATCGAGCAAAGTATACACTATCGTGTAACGAATTAGCACATTCCTTAGACAATATCTTTAAGTATGTTGAGTATTATTTTCAAGATCGATAGTTAGTTGTAAATACCAAAACAATTTGTTCTAGCGAAAGGTGTGTTTTCGCTTGTCCACTAGTACCTCACCTTAACACAAAACGAAGTTAGGTACTCGATAAACTATTTTATATTATCATCATCTAAGGAATGTACATTGGTAATGTCAAATAAAAATTTAAATGATTTTAATAAAAGTTTTGTCTTAGGCGCTTATAAAGGGAAATTAACTACACCTCTGCACCATAGATTAGACAACACATAGAGGCAATTCCACGGAAAACGAACACATAGGATATTCGGAATTCCCGAACACCGTCACAATGCCGCACCGTACGGCTGACTGGAAGGTAGGCACACGTACGAGTAGCTTGACTGCATTTCATTTGTGGACAGACTATCCGAACAATCCCTAACTCGCCAACTTTTAGCACTGATACGCTTGGATCAAAAACGTAGCGTAGTTCTCAAAATGGCAATCGAATAATGAAATGAACCCTTATTAGAAAAAGTGCCACTATCCTTCTAACTCTATTATCAGAGTCTTGCTGTTATTAAATTATACAAATTCTAGTTACAGATTGTATTAAGTAGGTAGGTTGTCATTCGTTTTAAAAATATATGCCTAGTAGTTTAAGAGCTAGTCGTTTTGATACACTATTATAGCCAATTTCAATACGAGAGATCAAAAAGAATCTCGGATTTATTTATTCCTAATTTGAAATTTTGTATGAAAACAATTGAAGATTAAATCTAAGATATGCAAAAAAATTCTCATAATCTGTTATAGAAATTGGCTGTTTGAGAATCATGCTATATTTACTCAAAATATTCATCCATCAAAAAAGTTTGCTGAATTATTTCAGCTTATCCCTACTCTAAAATAAGGTTTTACTGTCGATAAAAGCAGATATGCCCATAGAGAATGTTCATAATCCTGGTTTAACATACAGCGGAAACTTTAATTAAATTTCCTATGCTGAATAGTCCCGTGACACAGAAATACCGGGCGTATAGAAAAAGATAAAATAAATTGAAAAAAAATCCAAGCACGTACTAGTACAAATCCAGGGTACGAAGTAAATGCACTTCCGGCATTGGTACAAAGCAAATCTCATTAGATAGACATGGATCTAAAAGTACCTAATAAAAGGGGTATTTTCAAGTCAGCTATTATGTACGTGTACAATGTATTTATTGAATGAATGAATGAAAGCTTTATTTAAGACAGAAACATAACAAAGAATAAACAAAAATATTTACATTAGAGGAAGTATCCTGTCACAAACTCGGTCCCACCTTAGCTTACAGCTTGCGATTGCAAGTAACCAATTTTTGGTACAGGCTTAAATTTATATCAGGGAGGTTTTTTTCCAATAATCAGATAAAACTTATTGTGAAGACTAATTTGATCTGTCTGACTGTCGCTCGATATAAGTTTGAGAAACGAAATTCTCTCAAGGATTTCTAATATCTACAATTCTCCAGATTAGCTTTAGTGATTATTGAAAAAGTCGATCGTTACAGAAAATGAGACATCAAAATTGTTATTGGTCAAAATGGACAAAATGTATTTATTGCCTAGTAAAAAGCGACCGACAGATATAAAAACGCAATGAGAATAAAAACGATATCACTATTTTTGAGCACTCATGTGGCATCGGTCGACATTGTTTGAGAAGTAGGTCAGTCATAAATAATGTTACTGCCTGAAAAGAAACCCAAATACGTAACCAATTTTAAAGCTAAAAGTGTATATATTCGTAGATATTAATACAGGTACTACGACTCTAGCTCCTTCTGTGTGGACTATGAAAATTTATAATTATAATATAATTGCCCCTTTGTCATGAAAATGGCATTACTTACTGCTATTTTTTATACCGAGCTTCCTTTCGTGAGTTATGAATTAAAGAATCTAGAAAACAATGTTATTTAATTAAAAAGCAAGATTAACAAAATTGAATTGTAAGAATTTTATCATTCGTGTCAGAACCAACGCAATTAGACTTGAAACCCTGAATCAACATATTTATCCTTCTAAGTTAAGAAATAAAGTTAAATAATATTCTTGGAGAAGATTGCAACCTGTAATTTTGTTTCTATAAGCGAAATTTTATTTTAATCATGTCTATAGCTTGTAATAAACTTGTCCTAATATTATATTGTTTTGGGGATAAATTCATTAATACCCATATACTTTTTTATTACCTATTTTACTTATAGATCTTACAAATATAAAAGTTTGTGAAAATGTGAAATGTGTTTGTTAGGTACTACAAAACGACTAATAAAACTTGGTAGTTGCATAAATATCCACATTTTTAATGCATCCCAATTTGACACAATTGATAAACCTCATAAATAAAGAGGTACCTAAACATTACTCAGGGATAAACTCAAGACAACCTGCTTCATAATGTTCCTTCCACACCCATAACAATATCCAAGGAGTTGACACCTGTGTAACCGCCCAGCATTATAATAAAGTATGGTATTCGTTGTACGAGAAGTGCTCGATCCATCTACCTTGATAAAATTGGTACAACGAAGACAAGATTTGCTGGAACGATACACGAAATTGCAAAGACTAGGGAACATACCTATACACCGGTATACATCATCAACATCCGTTCAACAACATTGTTAGGCTTATTATTAACAATGCCCTGCGTGTATAAATACGTATAAGGACGTTCGTTCATAGAAAATAAAGCTACAGGACGCTATATTATGCGCCACGACCCCAAAATAACTGATGAAGGGTAGGAAGGTAGCGAAAGTTCTAGACTGCAAGAGGTTTTTCATACATCTAAAGACATCGGGATGAGAGATTCCTTTTAGGAAGATCATGACTACAAAAAGAAACAAGCATTGAATTACCTACAGCCAACAAATTTCATAACTACTTAAAAGAGAACGGTGCAATAAATAATGTTTATACTCCCCCTTTTCATTAGCTAGCTCTAAGCCAACAAATCGAGCTGAATCAACTTGTAAATCAATTGAAGTCTGATTAATTAATATATCCTCGTTACGGGCAATAAGTTGAACTGTGTAGTGTGCAAATTCCGATCGGACATTTTTCTTCGTGATTTATGATCCTAACATTTCAATGTAGGCGAAAAAATCTTTCTTTTTTTTTAGCTAGACACGAGTATATAGGCTCGTGATTTAATAGATATTATCATATTGAGGGTCCTTTGTCAAAGAGTCAAACTGTAAAACACAGAGCGAAAGTAATTTATTGAACTTAGATGTTATCTTTATATATAAAAATCTTCTGTTCATGTGTTTGTAATGGATTTCCCTCTAAACGGCTGAGCCGATTTTAAATTTTGTGTGTGTGTTCAAGTGAGTTCGAGAATGGTTTAGACTTACGATTCGGTCAACGACATTTTGTTTTCTCTGCAGTCCACGCAGACGGAGTCCAAAAACATTATTTAATTGACCGAATTGTGAAGCTAAACCATCCTCGAACCACAATATACACACAAAATTTCATCAAAATTAGTCCAGACGTTTAGAAGGAGTTCAATTAAAACTACACGAAAAGAAGATTTATATTGTTGTTTATGTTAGAACTTTTTACATAGGATCCGCCAGACTGCGGTGCAGTCGCTATGTGGAATATTCAAAAATATACTTTAGTTTCAGTTACGCCCGGTAGATGGTTGTTATATCTCGAAAATGTTTCCTTTTCCTGACATAAATAAATCTTCTATTCTTTCGTTTGTAATGGATTTTCTTCTAAACTACTAGACCGATTTTAATGAAACTTTTTGTGTGTATTCAAGTAGATTCAAGAATGGTTTAGATGCATAATTCGCCCAACTAAATAATGTTTTTGGACTCCGTCCGCGTGGACTACTGAAAAAACAAAATTACTTTGTTCACTATGGGTGCGCCCACCACCGGGCCCTACACCCTCCACTGACCCTCGGATCTGATAACTCATAATTGCGACAACAGGCACTTGCACTAACTACAATCGCCATGAGAAAAATTAATTAAAATTACTTTGGCCGAATCGTAAATTAAAACTATCCTCAAACCCACGTGAATACATGAAAAAAATTTCATCAAAATCGGTCCAGCTGTTTTGAAGGACTTCAATCACAAACACACGAATAGAAGATTTATACTGTTGTTAATGTTAGTTAGAATCTTTTACATAGGATCCGGTAGACTGCGCTACAGTCATTGTATCGAATATTCACAAGGATACTTTAGTTTCAGTTACGGCCGGTAGATGGTTGTTATATCACGGAAATGTCGCCTCGTACGATACCTACGGACAGATATAGGGTAGTACGAATTTTACTCTGCCGGCACCACTGTAGGGTATAGTTGTGAAAAGCTTACTGTATATTTAAAATTACATATTTTTAATTTCAATTTTATGTAGGCGGAACACCAAACAATAACTCGCGTAATAAACAAACGTACTTACTTTTTTTCTGCGCCAACAGATTGTGCTTTATAATTTTGTTAAGGCGAATAATTGGGTCTGTATATCTAAATTAAGGTATGTATAACAATACCTACTAAGTTATTGGTCATCTATTCTAACCAAGTAAGTATTCGTATATGTATTTCGATTTCAGGATATGAAAATATTTTCAAATTTGAGTTGTAAGCTGAATGGACCTACATTCTTACATACATACATACATAAAAATCACCGCCTCTTTCCCGGAGGGATAGACAGAGATCACGGATCTCCATTTGCTACGATCCTGACACACAACTTTCGCTTCATCTACTTTAATGATATTCTTCATGCACGCTCGTCGGTTTCAGGTACTCTTGACCTGACCTTTCTTTGGAATTTCACCAATTTGATTGGTGAAAGTCCGGCGAGGTTTCCCCTTACTACCCTTCCATCCACTCTTTCGTTGTACACTTTCTTTGTCAATCTACTTTCACTCATCCTCTCCACATGCCCAAACCACCTCAACATACCCTTCTCAAACTTCGTCACAACGTCCTCATTTGTACCACACTTCTTTCTGATCACCTCATTTCATCATATTCTATCTTTCAAAGTGACTCCACACATAGGTACTTTCAATGCTCTCAGTCTAGACAGAAAAATTTACAAGCCTTAGATTAATGATTGGTCTTCGCTCGCGGAGCGAATCATTATTCTAAGGTATAAACACATCCCCAAAGAGGGTAAAAGGGGATGGTCAAGATTGTAGATATTATTATGTGTATTTTTGTCACTAGATTATGGACAAAGGTAGAGTCACTAATACAACCCTAAAGTGGTTGAAATTAGTTGTTTCTAGTAATTTTGTCTCATTTATTTGAATTTTTTAAGTACAAAACACAATAATTCGTTGAAGTCTATCATTTGTTAACAAATACAGCATTAGCATTATTCGCCTTAAAGAAATTAAGGTGGATTTATGGTCGTTATTTTCCGTCGTCGCCGCTTTTTGGCCCGTAGTGCCTTATAAGAAAAGTTTCATAATTTATGTCCTCTCCACGCTTCTGCAAACTTCCCCAATATCTCCTCAATACCTTCTGTACACAGAATGGCTCGATTAATTCGTGGTAGTAGTATCTATTTATACATGAGTAAGCTTTAGGTCTGCACTGCGATTGCTTGTGTAAACTATACATACATACTCATATGTAGGTATAGCAATCAGCATTTACTTACAGGGTGCCAAATCCTAGAGGGCGCCTAAATGGTAAAGATATAGGATTATTAGAAGCAAACAAGAGAGGCGCTATAATTGGATCTCGCTCCATTCTAAAATTTACTTCGGGCCGGCGCTGATCTTCTACACATTTCTACATTATGTAGGGGAGACCGGGGATGGTTGACTATAGGGGTAGGTAGAATGTCAAAAACTCATTCGGTGCAATAGCTTTAAGGCAACCAGTGATGCACAAGAGTTCGTCACTGACCCCCGCACAATCACCAAAAAGGCGATGTGGCACTCGCAAGTCGCTTGAGAGAAGGAACGTAGGTAATATTGAAAAAGAACACATGCTAGTAACTATTTTTGTCGTAATGTTATTTGTAATAATATTTATTAATGATTATTGATTGTTTAAGCGTTTGTAACGAATGTTTGATTCATGTTTTTTCTTTTATGTATTATTCTATTTTATTTGGACGCAGTTTTGAGGTTATGGCCCTTGATAAAAAAATTTAAAGGTGGTTCGGGGCTAGGAGAATAATGTATAATGGGGCTGGTTGACCTATATATATTATGACTATTACCAAATAACAAATATAATTTCATTACTTTCACGAGATTATTTATTACCAAATAATTTAAGGTTATAACAATTTGTCTCGTTTTGTTTGAAATACTTAATAAGTTTGTTTCGGGTACTCGAATTGATTGTTTTATTTTTATAACTTGAATATTATTATGTTTAATCAGAAGTTGCGAAAAACCGTCTATTGGATTTAATTACATACATACATACATAAAATCACGCCTTTATTCCTTACGGGCTAGGCAGAGCACCAAGGGCCGATAGAACCACATTTTCTAAAATTATTTATAAAGAAAATGGAAAAAAATATTAATAAAGAAAATGGAAAAAAATCTTCACCCGAGTGGGAATCAAACCCACGACCACTGCAAACCGTGCCAGCCGCTATAACCCCTAAGCCACCGGGTCAATTATAATTATTATAATTTTCTATACATTTTTGTGTATTTTATACTATTCCCTCGTAAATTTTGCCCTTTTAACGTCATTGTTCATTTTACCCCAGGTGAATAGTCAACCTACCCCAAGCCTGGAGTAAGTTGACCAGTTTTTCCTTTTGTATACTATATCATAATGAATAACGTGCATTTTTCCAGTTATTTCCAAAGCTTAATAGTCAATCTAATAACTGTACCTGTCTTTAAAATAATTAACTGTAAAGAAATAAAAATAGACACCTCTAAGCTGAAAAGTGGTCAACTATCCCCGGTCTCCCCTAATCCGAAACCGAATAAATACACAGAAAAACACTTTTTACAAATCCTTTATCAACAAATGCACACTACCACTAAGAACTAGAAGGCAAAATTTTTGAGCTGAAACGCAACCACTAACGAACTGTTAACGAAACACGGTGTGAAGCAATATATACTTACTGCTTGATTAATAAGGTATATTTTAGCACGCATCGGTGCGAGAATGACAGAATAAAAACAAATATCCGAGTCGCGCTAAAATGTGTCTAATTACGTCACCGCAAAGGAACTATTGCTTTGTTCTGAGCATCTACAACGGTTCCGTTTCGGCTTCGTTCCAACTCGAGACTTTTCAAGAATTAACCCCTGGATACTCAAACCACATAAAACCGAATAACCACACAGTTTCTCAGCACTGCTTAGGTACTAATACCCTGAATACTTAATTAGTACCTGCTGTGATACACAGTTAAATCAAATCATCAATGATGCAGTAAGCATTTTGTTTCACATGCAGTAAATGCAGTACGAGTACCTAGTATATTGCATTTATTTCAGACTCATTTATATAATTACCTAAGGACAATAAGATCTATGTTTATAAAGTTTATTCTGCCTATTCTTAAACTTCCCTGCTCCTACCATAGTACCATCCCATAATATGTTTAGACAATAATCTCTCTCGGGTTTGTTACCCTACTTTTGTTAATAAATGCAAATGGGGTGGTTAAAATTCTAAGTGCCTCAATAAAGTCTTAGCTGGAGATAAAGGAATCTTATATGCTTTTATGAACCTGAAGAAGCCTTGCTTTTAATAGATCTACTCACTATGTTTTGAAATAAAACTTGGGGAAAAGGATATAAGTAGATACATACTGGTAAACACAAAAATAGGAGCTTTGGTCAGTGAAAGCTTAGGACTTACTATATGATATTAACTTACGTGTGGCAAGAAATTGCTTATAGAGGTGATATTATATCGTTCGCGAATTGGTTTCGTAAATAGCCTTTTTCCTTTATAGCATGGGTATCGTCACCTACCTGGTTGGCACTAATTGGGAACAATCAAGGGAATTCAGCGAAGGTTGGGGTAACATTCCCCCATCTCGTACGATTTGGCAAATCGCCCCGCTATATTTAAATCCTAATCTCACTGAGTCAACGCACCCGCAGACGACAAAAATAACAGACGTGGATGCGACAATCATATTAAAAGTTTTTAACAATGGAATGGATGTATTCATATTGTGCCTAATATTAGTTATGATTTATTCATTTCATCATTCATGCGACACGTAACATTCCATTTTACTCCGAATTCTTATCAGGTAAGTTACGTTAGATTTCATTAAATGTTCATTTTTTTACTGTACTTATTACTAAAATTCTCTTAACTAACCATATACTGATCTAAAGATTTACAGGGGAAAATAAATAACCCTACCCTTCAGGATACTTTTAGTTATCTATTCTGAACAAACTGAAAATTAATAATTGTTTACCTTTCGAAAGCCCACATGTGTAGGCGATTTTAACGACAAAATTTAGTCATTTATTTAAAGTTTTACGGACCGTCCCACGCGTGTGGTGTCATGGATATTGATGAATAACTCTATTGTTCAGTTTTAGTTGTCTTGTCATCATAACCGGAGCTGCCATCCCAGCACGTACTTTGCCATTTAAAACTTCCTTAAAACTCTAGTATACATATGTATTTGCTATAATACGTATTTTAGGTACATTGGCCATTGAATACGTGTGGATTGATAAGGATCGTATCCGCAATGTTTTATATCTATTGCCTAGTTGGTCATTTTAAAAGTTTCTCTAGTTATGTAAATCGATACGTACTCGTAAGTACATAATCAGTGCCGGATTAAGCCTGCGCGGGGCCAGTAGCAGATTCTTTCAAGGGGCCCTTGGTTTGCTTTAGGTTCTCATGTTTAGGGGTATTAAATAAAACAAAACTGTTAGGTACAAATAAACTTTTCTGCATTTACATACATACATATAATCACGCCTTTATCCCTTACGAGGTAGGCAGAGCACCAAGGGCCGATAGAACCACATGGTGTCACTGTCATTGCTTAAAAACGCGAAATAGGTTACAATCGGGTAGACATTATCAAGAATTTTTGGAATTTACGAGTCCCATAATTGAAAAGCGAAAGACTGCTCAGTTATACATATAATAAATGCACGAGCAGAGTGAAAGCGAAATTTTTTCTCATATTTTGCCCCGCCTGCAGCGAGACATTGCAACTACTTTAGTTACCTATTTACTACCTAAAATTCAAGTTCTACCAAGAAATTATGACTATTGACAAAACAACCGCGAGCGGAGCGAGCACGAAGTTAGGACCACTTGTACTGATCTAAATTTTGCATCTCAAACTCAAAAAAAAGCACCTTGTTCTCGTAAAATTATGAAATTGCCTAAGCTGACCTAAACCACAGGCGTCTCCGTATCCGCGTTTGGCAAATAACCTAATAAAAGTAGGATAGGCTGGACACGATATTATAAGGCTTGATTATGCCTGGCTTTATCCTTTATAACGCCTACCTACAAACCTACAAAGGCATGATTTTTTTTAAATCACTGTCCGATACGAGTAGGCATTGGAGCGCGGGGCCCCCCAAGGCGCGGGGCCTGTAGCATTTGCTACTCTTGCTATATGGCTAATCCGGCACTGTACATAATACAACATAATTTTAACTACCTACTCGTACCTACATAATATCGTAATCGGTTAATAATACCGTGCTCCCATCGCCCTTAAAAAAGTAATATATATTTTCAACACTAAAGTAAATCATTTATCCCAATAACCTATATCTGTATCGTACTCGCAGTAAATACTATCACTAGGTAGTTCAGAATAAAAATTTCAAACATTACATAAGAATAGTATTTAATAAACAATTGTTTGGCAATGTTTCATGTAATGTAATTAATTGTTTAGGTTACCTAAACGACGTCGACACTACGGTGTCCCTAAGAAATTCTGCTCTAAATCACTCCTAATGCCTTGATCACACGTACTTAGTAAACGGGCGAGACAGTGAACTCGGCCGAGTGCTCGGTTCATCTGAACAATTTGACGAGTACTCGGCCGAGTGCTATGACGGTCAGAGTGGCAAGACAGTAACTCGGACCCTGTTCTATTTACTAGGCTGAGTGAGCTACTCGCCCACGTCACTGTCTCGGCTGAGAATCATTTTACTGTCTCGCCCGTTTACTCGGTAGATGTGATCAAAGCATTACGTATTATCCACGATTTATGACAAAATTTTTAATAATTGTTAGTTAGCTTGTATGACGTTTTTTTATGATTTCGTTGGGCACAAATGATTTGCTAATCACGTAATTTTAACTGTTGACTGGAATAAATCTTTGTTAGATATAAGCTCGCCTTTGTACATTATCTCATCTTTGTGTTTTCTATGTACAATAAGGAATATGAATATTGTTTAGTTAATGAATGTCAAGTCTAATGGATCATAGGGTATCTCTTGATTAAACAGTTGTCTGCGGCCAATGAGATTAATTGACATGGATTAAAAGGTCCTAATGCATAACCATAGAGAAGTCGACCAGATATTACAGCTAGCTATAGCTAATAAGTGACCTACGTATGTCTCAAATTATCCTAAAATAAATCAGCCTAACGCTAATGGGATTTTAGTTCGTCACAAATTTTCCTAATTCGTCTAAGTCTAATACCTACTAAAAATAGACTAATCTATCCAATTAACTGTAATATTGTAAATACGGATACCTAAAACCTCGCACTTGGAAAAGTAAACCTATAAAACCTGTAAAAGTAAAAAATAGGTACCTAGATTTACATACATACATATAATCACGCCTTTATCCCTTACGGGGTAGGCAGAGCACCAAGGGCTGATAGGACCACATGGTGCCACTTCTGACCATTTTTTTAGGGTATAGTTGAGATGTACAAGTTCGGTTAGTAGTAGTAGTAGCCTAGATTTACGATGGTCTATATATTTCTATAAGTGGAAAGGAAACGAGTGAATGGGCATTAATGGTCACACGTAAATTTATAGAGAATACAATCCCGGGATCCCGATTTTCGGTAGAATTTACACCATAGTTAGGACTTTTCTAGTAATTTTCATTTGTACTCAAATTCCGGGATTGACATTAATCCCGAAATCCCGGGATTGGAACTAATGGCCGGGATTGCATTCTCTACACGTAAAGCATCATATCTACGATCTTCGCTTTTACACTATAAAAAAGGAGTCTTTTGATTGGTGTACCACCCAACACTCCCATGTCAAGAAACATATTACGACACCAGCGGCCCCGGCCGACTTCGTCCGCGCGTCGTGAACTTTCGAATTTCCAGTATTTCCTATTCCCGTGGAAATTCCGGAAAACTTTCTTATCGGATATGTGCTTCATACCAAGAACACACCCTTGAAGATTCAGGTCGCTACGATCAGCGGTCCGTCAGTCATTCAGGATAAACCATTTTATATGTCGTCATCATCGTTATCAGCCTATTGGTGCAGTCCACTGCTGGACGTAGGCCTCCCCCAGGGCACGCCACAAGGCTGTGTACTGCCATGGGGGTTTTTGCCAATTTTATATGTAGGTAAATATCTTTAGTATCCAGGTAAACGTAGGTAATGAAAACTTCAAAGGACCCTAATTACAAACGAGTAGAAATTAGCCGCTGTCGATTACTACAGTATATTTAGTATCTACCAACCTACCACGTTAAAGGCCCTACATATGAAAAGATTATACGGCCGTTAACCTTTCTAAAATTAACACTTAGCTATTCCCGCGGAGGGCTGGCGTCAAGCAGGCAGCCAGCCGTAAAGCGCAGGCCACACCGCCAGCGGGCGGGCGGAGCGAGCTAGGCGAGAGAAGGAATAGGTACGACCGAAAACTACGGACGGGCGAGCGAGCGGGCGGAGCGGGTGAACCGGGCGGAGCGGGTGCGGATGGGAGAGCGAGAGGATAGCGTCGACTAGTCCGAATACTCGAAACGGGGAGGACGTGCGAACGAACCGAGCGAGCGAGCTGGCGGGTGAGCGAAGCTAGCGAAGCGGGCACGCCTAACGAGGTGAACGAGTAGCTTCGCTGGAATCTTTGGATATTTCGTTAGCTTCGCTCGCATCGCTGACGTAGGTTAGTCGGTAGCTCGCGGTGTGAACCGAAGTATGTAAAGAGGTAAAACGATGTCCGCCCGCCTAGCTCGCTCGCCCGCCGGCTGGCGGTGTGGCCTGCGCTTTAATTGCGAAATCTCCGGCAATGTAAGTTTCGAAAGTAACCATATTGCGCCGACCCCATAAATAACGGGATAAGGGCAGGAAGTTTATGAGATGTTGATGATCGATCATTTATTCTTGTGACGGAACGAGATAAAGACGTGCTCAAATTCATGTAAGTAAAATTTCTACTTGCCATACGGGTGACGTCAGACTGACAAAAATCGATTTATTGATCGTCGATCAAACATACACCATCGATTTGACAACATCTTCGACTTCGGGGAAGGTCCCCAGGTAAGGTAAGGTACATAAGGCAGTAAGTAAGTAGAATATACTAAACAGCTGTCGGTACCTACATGCAGATAAATGGCAACTTAGGGCAGGACAGTGTGATACAAGTTATTGTGCGGAAAGTTTGTTAGCACTCTCGAAGTCAACAATAGCGAACGCTAGAGTAAACGCTACGAGCGACTGCACACAAATGGGCAGGCGGAAAGCGACAAGCAAGCAAGTCACTGTTCTCCCGTTAAAACCCAGGACAGTACCTAAGTAGTAACTTTAAAACAAGTACAATGACCTGAATCGGGTGATTTGTGAAAAAAGAACATAGGTACTGTCGAATTGAGAAACTTCTCCCTTTATGGAGTCGATAAAAACGGTCAAAGTGGAAATTACTTGGTAGTTGCACACGAGTAACTAGACGTTTTCTAACTTGTTAATTAACTTACTAACATCAAATACTATCACATTCGTTTTTAAATGTATAACTAGGGTGCATTCCCATTATGTCGTGACATTAGATAATCGTATATTTTTTTAATGTCCTAGTTTATATACAATTAGCTCACATTAGTTCGCGCATGTGGCCACTAGATGTTGCTTAGTCCGAGTTAGAACACGATATGGTTGTCTTTAATGTGTTCCATTAGGTCATCTGAATTTTTATATGAGTGAGGTTGCACCTGCATCATCTCATTCGATAAAGGAAGGGAACACGCGCGGCGTTTCCAAACTGTAATTTTGCAATTTTGCATGCGCTCATATTAAAAAAAAGTGAACACCCATCTAAAAATTCAGGAGCCGCCAGTGATCTCTAGTATTAAAATTGACCGTTAGTTGGTGATTCGAATCGAATTATCATAACAGAAATGTGTGAACTTACATGATTGTGTGTACACTGGTTTTAATTTAACGTTAGCGTCTCTACTTAGTTTGTGAATTTAACGCACAGAATAACTTATACTTAGTACCTACTACATACATATAATGGTATGCATATAGGTTTACATATAGGTTTATTACCCCAATAGAACGGGGCCCGCACAGGGCAAGGGAGTGATTCCCCAGATTACCTACATTAAACCTAGCGTATTGTACCGAGCAGCCATGATAAATTTGTCCCGGTACTATAAAAGTAGATGGACTCCTTTCTTAGTACTGAAGTGATCGTTGCAAATAATGTTAGTCGTGGAAATGAAGCAGTGTATGTACCAAAGTAGGTTTATATACAGAATGATTTTTGGTCGTCAACGTTCCCGAAAACTACGGAATCTCCTCATCATCACGATCATTTTTCTCCATGGAAGCATACCTGGGAAGTGTCTGGTTCCCAAAATATTAGGGTCCAAAGTTGAGTAAATTGACTGCGTTTTTCTGCATAAATGCACATAGTCACACGTAGCAAAATTTTTTCACGAGAAATAATTAATATCTGTCCATGAAAAAACTAGCATAAACACTGGACACAAAAATTTCGCCCGATCAAGTAATTATTATTATTTTCTTTTTTCAAAAAAATTACATCGTTTCCCAGCATTTTTTTGGCATAAACTTATTTTATTTAATCTATAGAGTACGTACACTTCGTTAAGGATGGCAACAAAAAAACATCCTGTATATATATGCGTACAAAGTTTAACAAATGCAATACACAGCTCTTACTTAGGCACCACGTTAAAAGCTTCATAGATAGGTACCTACTGAATAAATTAAAAATACCTATGCCATTTTATTTGTCAAAGCCATTGGTATAGGCCTCGGTATAGGTAGGTATTGCTTCGAATTAATAGATATTCCCCCTAACAAAGTGACCCTCTTAATTAAGTAAGTACCTAACAATGAAGTATATTTATAACGGAGTCAAAACACTGTTTAACATAATCTGCAATTTTTGACGTGAAACGTCTTTAAAATCGCGCCGACACATACGGGTACCAGGTTTAAAAACTGGACCGTAACGAAAAGGTCTATATCATCGTACCTTAATAATTAAAAAACTATTGGTCTTAGAAACAAAAATGTGGTGTAAATATTTCACTTATATAGTCAGCTCGCTGTTATGACATTGAGTTCGTGTCGGGGTCAAGCGGGGGGGCGGGGGAGGGATACTGTGATAACTGTGCGAAACCGGCGCTCGCGCTTGTTTCTATTCAGTGTAACTCGTGACTCCGACTTTATAGCGTGGTGATTCTTTCGTGTGTTTGTCAAGTTTATTTGAACCGATTGATTTATACAAAAATAAGTGTAATTTGGACAGTATTTATATCTATACTAATATTATAAAGCTGAAGAGTTTGTTTGTTTGTTTGTTTGAACGCGCTAATCTCAGGAACTACTGGTCTGATTTGAAAAATTCTTTCAGTGTTAGATAGCCCATTTACCAAGGAAGGCTACAGTCTATACAACAACCTGCCCGGCTTCGCACGGGTACAACGCCCCCTCACGCGGACGAAGTCGTGGGCGGCTGCTATTTAAAATAACCAGAAAGTGACAATAAATATATAAACATTTGCTATGTATTTTATGTTTCTATTACGTACCTGTTCTTTTTTTATTAAAATACTTAAAACAGCGTCCATCTTGTTTTCATTTCAATCTTTTACTTTAAAAGCGATTCGCTAACATAGACGTTTCACGTTAAAACCAACGGCCGTGTGCCCCGACACAGCCCCACCCGCTTTTTCTTTATTCTTTATTGCACATACACAAAAAGAAATATGGCATACAACAATAAAGAAGAGATGCATGTACAATGGCAAGCTTATCTCTACCAGAGATCTCTTCCAGCAAGCCAAGCAAGTAAAGAGAAATTGTTAACAACAGGGTAACATCATCGTAAAAGCTATATAAATATTAACAATGATAGACTGGAGACTTTCCCTGCAGTTCGGCTACAGTAGCGATTTTTAACAAGTTCATCCCACACCGTGGTATGTCAAATGGAACGGTCGATCCAGTTCGAACCGGTATTAATAAGAGATATCCAGAAAACAACGATTAAGGAAGACATATCACATAAGCTTACTTTTTCCCAATTTTATAGTTTACTATATAGAATAATTTAATAATAATGGTATTTACAAAATGCCCTTACTAAATTATTCTAACGACTTGAACGAAATTTTGGAAAAAATATCTCTCCGCCCTTGTCGTTGCTAGCACTACATCTAACTAAGTACTTAGTTACCTACCTTCTAATTTTAAGCCTAATATGAAAAGAACGTAACGTATGAAAACTATTATTTATTATTAATACAAAGTTATATTATCTACATTTTCTACTTTTAACAAAAGCTATAAAAGTTTCTGCCGATTTTAAATACCTGGATAAAAATTAAATACTTCCTTATGTTTATTTATATTAAACGTGTGAGTACCTAATAAACTTATCTACTAAGTACTTAAGTATGTCTTATAAGCAAAAGTACTTACCTACCAACAAAAAAAAACTTAGATTCACAATAAAAAATAAAAGAAAATCATCACAAAACAATAATAAAATCACGATATAATTTGGAAAATTCAAAAGTTGTTTAAAAGCACTTTCAAGTGGGAACGTATTCGAGTGGGTGTCCACTGAAAGACCGAACGGTAACGCCTGCACCCTCCGCGATTCCGACACCGACTGACTGAAGCTGAAGCAAGCTGAACCGAAGCCAAATTGAAAAAAATACTTTACTGAATTAACGTCACATTCATACTTACATATAAACCAACTATACATTTTAACCCATCTACAAATTATATCAAATACCTAGCTAATACATAAGTTAGGTACCTACCTACAGCCCCAAATCTATTCGCCTTCGTGAAGATCCAATAGATTCCTGGATGGAAACTGCGGTAAACGATGCCATTTTTTTTAAATAATCGGATAGGGTGGTGGAGTGAGCGGATTTGATGGCCGGCAATAAAGGCTTTAGTTCTCGAGACAGCCTGGGGATATACGGCTGAATTGCCAGAGATAACTTCGACCTACATTTAGATAAGAAAAAAATTATATGATTACGCGCGGTACATATTCCATTTCAACTCCTTTTTCTCTTTCTGCGCCGGAAGACCTTGCCCCACCCTGACTCGAAGATGCAATTAGGTAGATTTTTTGTATCTACTATTAGTTAACAAAATTAAATATTTATTGC
Source organism: Carposina sasakii (assembly GCA_014607495.2). Taxonomy (NCBI): domain Eukaryota; kingdom Metazoa; phylum Arthropoda; class Insecta; order Lepidoptera; family Carposinidae; genus Carposina; species Carposina sasakii. The sequence continues at coordinate 9,150,990 of CP053154.1, forward strand.
TTAAATTACAAAATTAAAATTAGGCGTTCCCAAACTAACCCCCTTTTTTGATTACCTACTTAAAGTTCTCATTAAATTTGCAATACATGATGGGCATTTTTCCACTAGACGACACGACATGACCACGACACGATTACCTACGGCTTTTTTGGAAGCAAAAATGTAATAAATAGTTTTTCCACTAGACGACGATCACGACACGGCCTCCCCCTATTAGATGACGAAAAACCGTGGTCGACGCGGCGTAGACAAGAGACAAGACTATTACCAACTCTAGAAAAAACTTTCAAACTCTATTATTGTATTGTATTATTGTCTCAATTATTGTACCTATCTACTACTCTCTGACTACTCTACGCTTTTTTTTCGAGAAGCTCAAGTAAAAAGTATCTACTACTTAGATATCTAGCTTAGATTATTTACACTCTAAGGTATCTAGTAAAAATTTCGCGCTTGCTACGCCTTGCTTTTAAATTCTTCAAGACATTTATAAGTAGGTATTAATACTTTAGCAATTGGTTATTAAAAAATTGTCGGTAGAGGCCACTGAGGAGCCCACAGAGCCTGCATTTTCCGAAAGTATTGATCAACTTACATAAGTACCTACCTTACTTACTAACAAATAGACACGGTTGTTATTCCGTAACTACCTTAGTTAGGATCGTAAGGAAGATAGTAGTAGGTAGGTCGCCTTGTATGCCTGACTCTGCCTGCATGCAAACATAGGACGCTTAACTGCACGCCTACACAGCCTGAATTTTGTGGATAGACGATAATTATTTATAGTGGGCTGACGGGCTATATTCCTGCAGCAAGGTATACTCTACTAAAAATTATTTACACACGTAGGGTAGGTAAGACCTTTGTAATTTATGTGGTAATTTCACATCAGCAAATAACCGAATGAGCAACATACATAACGAAACCGCATTAAGTATTTTATTTTCTAACACTTTAGCACCAACTAGGCTGCACGATTCACTTTGTCGTTCTTGACATTGTCTAACGCAAGAAAAAAATTAAGAAGTAAAATTCAGTGTTGCCAACTAAGCGTGTTTGGCAACCTTTGGAGAAATATGAAAAAAATGGTGTAGTATTTACACTCACAAACTAAGTAGAGATGTTTACACTTTTTAGGTCGTATTTTCTCCTCATCGCTCAATAAAATGATGCAGCTGAAAAATCTAGTAAAAGATTGTACAGGGGATGGAAATGGAGTCTATCATCGTTACATGTTACTGTATGTATACCAAATGTTTGATATTGAATAAATTTTATTATTATTATTCCCTTTATTTATTATTATTTTTCTTATTCTTTTTAAATTTTAAATAAAGTAAGTTTATGGCAAAAAAAATGCTGGGATTGTTTTTTTTTTGAAAAAATTTTTTTAGTTACTTGATCGGGCGAAATTTATAGTGACCAGTTTATGCCAGTTTATGCTTGTTTTTTCATAGACAGATATTAATTATTTCTCGTGAAAAAATCTTGCTACACGTGTTAATGTGCATTTATGCAGAAAACGCAGTCTATTTACTCAACTTTGGACCCTAATATTTTGGAAACCAGACACTTCCCAGGTATGCTTCCATGGAAAAAAATGATCGTGATGATGAAGAGATTCCGTAGTTTTCGGGAACGTTGACGACCAAAATTAACCCGGTATGACATATAAAAGTATAAAATATTAAAAATATAAAAAAACATTATAAAAATATAACTTGTTATTATTATTCCCTTTATTCAACACTTTTTCTTATTCTTCTACATTTTTAAATATGAATTTATTATTATTATTTAAAAGCTATTCCTAAATAAAAATATATATGTAGTGGCCTTCAATTAAAATTTGTTTGTATCGAAAGAAAGTCAAAACTGTTTTTTTTTTTTTTTGTTTAGTTTATCCCGAAGGAAAGGCAAGGGAAACTAAGCCCATACAGCCATTGTCTTTAGTAAATGATTTCTGAATTTATGAGGGATGATAATGATGATGATGAATGGAAACGTCGGGAAAATCCTCAAGAACAAGTGTAAAGTTAGTCAAAATGAAAAATAATTGCAGAAACAACTTACATGCAAAACTGTTTGAATAAGATATTTGGTTGGCCCGCGAAACTACCTTCATAGGAAATGTCAAAAAAATGATCTAAATCTAGCATTGAGTTGGCAACAAACAACTTCACGCACACAGTCATACAAGAAAGTCACAGTTTTCGATTTTTTGTTTGCTTGTATTAATTTTACAATTTGTGAATTATTTTTACTTTCCATCTATTTGATTTACAATGGCTTGATAACGAATTATATTCATACTCTAATTTCACTTTTTCGTGTGCAGTCTACTAGAGCAAAGAAAGTCATTAAACGAGCGTTAACTTGACTAGCCCTGGCTAGAAACTTCTTCATATTGAATAATAGGATTCGAAAACCACGGCGTCGTCGAAAAAGATAGAAGAATCTGCCCACCAAGAAGCAGAACATCGCTATAACAAGGTAAGACTTGTATCTTTATATCAACTTCAATCTAGCAATGCTTTTTCTTACACAACATTACTGTAATTTCCGTAATTTCTAGTGACTTCTATTGTGTATACGTGTAGATTTTGATAGAAAAACGCGAAAAGGTGTAGGTAATTTAAAATCATGAATTGTTTATAAACAGTATAAAATGCCCCCAAAGCTTTCTGGCTATGTCTTGTCATATTTGTAACGAAACAACATTTTGTTTGTTTTTGTAGATGCCAGCAGCTAGCTTTGGAGCACTGTCCCAGCTACCAGGAAATAGTGATTGTGGAATAAAAGATGTTTGGAACCATAACTTACATGAGGAATTCCAAATTATTAGACAGGTGGGTATTCATTCAATATTACAATAAAATTACTGTTAAAATTAGACATAGTGCATAAAATAACATTTGGAAGAGAAATTAAGAATTTTCATGATTCTGTCATTGTAACACGTAATAACTGGGACACCAATTTTAAGACTATTTGCAAAGATTGTTGTATTAAAAAAAAAAAAAATTACAATCATGAATGTATAAAGAATAACGAACAGAGTGTTGTGACTACACAGAGTGAAGCTATCATAGTAAGCTCGGCAACAATATTCAATGTAGTAGGGATGTGTATTGACACGTTATCCACCCAAACATACAAACCATAGTAAACTCGGTGTCTACTGGAAAATACTCAACATGCCCAATGCACCACCATTGTGGTGCTTCAATCTGTGCAGTGATAGCATTACGTCCTTTATTCTTAATACATTCATGATTACAATGATAATGTTTGTAGGTTGTACAAAAATATCACTGGGTGGCTATGGATACAGAGTTTCCTGGAGTTGTTGCACGGCCTATTGGGGAGTTCCGATCTACTGCAGATTACCAATATCAGTTGCTCAGGTATATTAACTTGATATAATCCATTATCACATTCAGTGCCGACAACTACATATTTGCGTCTTCTTGACTTTCTAGAGGTGCAGGTGACACTTATTTGCATTCTTGCACTAGGAGTTAATTCGATGTCAACACCCTTATAAAATCTGCCGGCAGTGAATGTGTTAATAAATACTTATTATTTATTATATATGTAAACAGGCAGGCAGTTGAGGCAACCGATTTTGCCTGTATCTGAATGTTCTCTTCTTAGGATTTTCTTTAATGTGATTGTCTAGATTATTTTTGAAATTTTTGACACTTGGTGCTGAAACCACTTCTTTTGGTAGTTTGTTCCAAGGGTTCACCACTCTTTTGGTAATAGTTTTTGCAGGGTTGCACTTGCCTATTAAATGAGAGTGAATACTATAGATAAGTGATACCTGTTATTGTAATGTATTACATTAATCCTAGAGATGTTAGCTAATGATAGTGTTAATTATGAGTAATGAAATAAATACAATGTTCTGAACTGAATTTTGTAATGTTCTTGTCTTAAAATCGGCAAGGCACTTTACAAGATTTAAATTAATTTTTAGGTGCAATGTTGATTTATTAAGAATCATCCAGCTTGGTCTTACATTTATGGATGAAAATGGCAAAACTCCACCTGGATACACCACATGGCAGTTTAATTTCAAGTTCAACCTACAGTAAGTCTACATGCCTTTAATTTTTTCATCAAATGCTCAGTCCTTTTTACAGTCAAAATAACTTGGTTATCATCTGGTGGTAGGAGTTTAGCAACCTGTATAAAATTAAGTACAGTACTTATTGTGAATAACAATTTTTCTAGTACTTAATGGCTTTTTACAAGCTTTTATTTAACTTGCAATGTACTCGTATGTTTGTTCGGGTGAAATCTTACAACTCAATTTTAAGGCACTTGCCCTCAACCGATTGGGCTGAAATTTGGTGAGCACGTTCAGTTCGGATGACAATGCATGATTAACAGTGTGACGTCATTCTAAATCCAACATGGCGGCATACCCACAATGGCGGACCAATTATTTTTAATGCATTCCTACAATATGGGTATCAAATTAAAGGGCTAGCTGAGAGTAACTCGAAAAAAATGTGACGTCACTCTTAATCCAATATGGCGGACTTCTAAAACTTGAAAATCTATTTTGAAACAGATATTTTTAAGCAATTGAGTAGGGTGAAGTCATTAGAAGGGCTCCTCATTGAAGAGCTGGACTGTTCAAAATTAACTGGCAAACGACCTTGCAATAATGATGCGTTGAATGAGATGAACAGACTTAGGAACTTACCAGGTGAAAACTAAAAAGTATAAAATAAAATTTAGGTAAAAAAACCTTTTTAAAAACAAGCTTTTATTTAAATGCGCTAAAAAGAAAAAATAAACTTTTACACTAAAACTTTTACTGTTAATTTATAACGTCATTTCAAATTTAACACGTTTGACACAATTTATATGTTATAAAAGCTTGTCGCGACATTTAAGTACTCGTATTTACTTTCTTAGTTTTAAATTTTTAATAAGTCAAGGTGAGGCCGTGCCGAGGACTGAGTGGCATGATGACATGATGTCGTGAACATACCACCTCGGGGCACCGGGGCGAACCCTGTTGTATATTACTCTCTTACTCTTCTACACGAAGCTCTGGAAGGGTCGACGGATATTTCTTCGATATGCGTGGGAACAATATGGGAAAATCTGAAACATCAACACAAAGATGCTGCCTAATAAACATTTAAAAGTAAGAACGTAAATACGAGTACTTAAATGTCGCGACAAGCTTTTATAACATATAAATTGTGTCAAATGTGTTAAATTTGAAATGACGTTATAAATTAACAGTAAAAGTTTTAGTGTAAAAGTTTATTTTTTCTTTTTAGCGCATTTAAATAAAAGCTTGTTTTTAAAAAGGTTTTTTTACCTAAATTTTTAATATTTAAATTTATTTCACCTGAGAAATATATAATATGAGTATAAGATGTTTTGCTTTTTATAAACCTTTTTATAAACCAATAGTAGTTGGTTTGTGATTGTATGCAAATTATAATTATCTCTGTTTCTTCAGAGAAGAATAATCATCTCACTCCGGCCTTCATCATGAAGAGGATAATATTCTGCGTACAATAGTAGTTGGTTTGTGATTGTATGCAAATTATAATTATCCCACGGGAAGGCGACAAACTCTGAAAACCACTATACATATTTCTTCAGAGAAGACATGTACGCCATAATTTTTACAAGACTCTATTGACTTGCTTCAAAACTCCCACGGGAAGGGGGCCAACGGGAATTAATTATTTTTTATGAAAACGGCCTTCAGTTTCGAAAGCATGAAGAGGATGGAATTGAGCATTAGGGACTGCGAGGGAGCGCTAGAGTTTCCCACGGGAAGGGGCTGAACTACAAAAACCGCTTATGTCTTGCGGGGAAGCACTGGTCCCACGGGAAGGGACTGTCTGTGCGTTTGTGTTTAATTATTTATTAATTATTCTTAGTTACGGGAAAATGTTTTTTCGGATAATTTATTTTTTTTTCTTTCCACGCGGACTGTTATTATGTATAAAAAGATAATTCTTGATTTGTTTGTTATTTAATCATTCATTTCAGGTTTGGTGCTCATGGATAACATCAAATGGCTTAGTTTTCACTCTGGATATGACTTTGGTTATTTATTGAAACTGCTAACAGATCAACACTTGCCACAAGATGAAAATGACTTCTTTGAAAGTTTAAGGTTATACTTTCCAACAGTATATGATGTCAAGGTAAAGACAATACAGTCATGGTCATTTTGGTATTATTGTTGTGAAGACCTTGTATTTTATATTTTTTATGTTTACAGTATTTGATGAAACTGTGCAAAAATCTCAAAGGTGGGCTACAAGAGGTGGCAGATCAGTTGGAGCTTCGCAGAGTTGGCCCTCAACATCAGGCAGGCTCAGATTCACATTTAACTGGAATGGCCTTTTTCAAGATAAAAGAGGTAGGCACTACTATTCCTTTAATATTCATTATTTGAGATCAAATTAGTCAACAATAAATTGTAAAATGATTGTTTCTGTTCAATTGAGAACAAATCTTACCCTCATAACTTAAGCGCAGGCCACACCACCAGCGGGCGGGCGAGCGAGCTAGGCGGGCGGACATCGTTTTACCTATTTACATACTTCGGTTACACCGCGAGCTACCGAGCTACGTCAGCGATGCGAGCGAAGCTAACGAAATATCCAACGATTCCAGCGAAGCTAGACTCTTACCTCGTTAGGCGCGCCCGCTTCGCTCACCCGTCAGCTCGCTCGCCCGGTTCGTTCGCCCGTCCTCCCCGTTTCGAGTATTCGGATTAGTCGACGCTCGTCTTTCGAATAGCAGTATAGTGTTTCCGTTGCGAATATGTTATATATCGACGAAAGCTCTGCCCCCCTAGCATGACCACGCATCGTGGATATCGTATCGTCTCTATACAAAATTCAACATGGCGGCTATATTAATCGTATTTTGACAGGCTAAATCGGTTTATTATATCGTGTTTCGCAGGTCATGCTAGGCTTGCTGATGATGATTTAACTACAAAAAAAAAGATATTACTGTTAAATTCTCTTCGAATGAAGAAGAGAAAGCGTAGATTTTGGTTACGTAGACATATTCAACTCAGGCAACTATCTGGAGAATTTCATACTTTGTTTCGGGAGTTGAATGACGAAGATTTTCCAGATTTTTATAGTCACAAGAGAACAATTTCAAGGAATATTAAGTATGAGCTACGGAGAAACTAGGTAATTTGTGCTTGCAAGCTAAATTCATCGATATTAATGCAAATGTCAAAAGACGATTGGTTTATTATAGTAAAGCTGCGATCAATGTACCTTTTTAATATAATTGTAACAAAATGTGGTGGCCTGCGCTTTAAAAACAATTAACTGCATCTACCTATATATGTACTTACTTAATTATGAGATGTCAGGTAGTTTGCATGGGGCTTAATAAAAAGTCCTACCTAAGTTTATTTTAATTACATAAAACAAGAGTATTGTTCAGTTACAAATTAATAGGAAATTAGATTACATTCACACACTACACAACACATTAACCTAGTCCCACACTAAGATCCCTAAGGTCTTGTGTCGTGGGTACTAAGCAACGGTATATAAATACATAGATAAGTATAGAAACATCCATGACTCGGAAACAAACATCGATATTCATCATATCAATGTTTGCACCTACCGGGATTCGAACCCAGGAACTATGGCGTCGCAGGCAGGGTCACTACCTACTACACCAATCGGCCGTCATAGCTAAATTAAAAATCTCTTTTCAGATTTTCTTTGATGACAACATAGAAAGCTCGAGTGGTCATCTATATGGGCTTGGAGCACCGTTTTCAGTCAATGTCAACAATTTCCAAGACAATGGTGAGAATGGTAATTCTTCTTGATCTGGGGAATCTATCAACTGCCACACTCCTCAGCCACTCTAGTATCATCTCTCAGAGTGAACTGACTGTTAAACTTGTGAAGTGATATTCTTAGTGTTAACAACTACTGCACATGCACCATAGTGTTTAAATCTTCTTTTTAAGTAACTGAGTTTATGTGAATGATTTAGGAACTGACATGTGAACTTATCTATAAATTATTAAGTACCTAGCTCTAAAGTTGTAAGTGTATCAAACAGTAATAATGAGTCTGTACAATTTTAATCAGGAATTCCCTTTTTCACAGAATGTAAATGCTTATTATTTGGACACAGTCTTATATTTTTATTAATAATCAATACAATTTCATTAGTAGTACATACAAAATATACATTTTATTATATAGTTATAAGGATTTATTTCTTGTTAAGATTTTACATGATAACTATTTTCTTTCATAAATAGTAACAAATAGTTCGATCTACTATTCTTATTACTATTCTCGAAAGAAACCTTATTAAAATCTTAAATTATGATATATGAATTTCATTTTATAAATTTGTCTTTGTAATTTTAATATGGTTACATTTCGGAGCGCAAGCGTGTGATTACAGCTACTGCGTTACACTGGCGCTGAAGCTCCGCCTCTATCATAACGTCATGGCCTCACGATTGCCACACGACTCGCTTCATAGTCCCACTCCTCTTTTATGCCTTCATGGGTTAGAACTAGTTTCCGTAAGTCGCCTTCCCGTGGGAATTTCGGGAAATCCGTTTTTAATCTCCCTCGCTGTCCCCAATTAATATACAAATATGCCCGATTTCAGCTTCATATGTATAGCGGTTTTCGTAAAAAATATAGAATCCCGTTGGTCGCCTTCCCGTGGGAATATCGGGAAATTCTTATAGCCTATGTTCTTCCAGTTCCAATAAAGATTCTAACTGTGAATGAATTTTTGAAATCGGTCCAGTACTTTTTGAGCCTATTCATTACAACCAAACAAACAAAGTTTTCCTCTTTATAATATTAGTGTAGATAGTATCATCAACACGCACCTATTCGCGCCGAACCATCCGCATTTCCGTAAAATCCTATACCTACTGATTCCACAAGTTCGCGCGGCTGACGTCTTTGGCGCGTTCGATACATACGGCGACTGCGGCCCAGGCGCCGCCGCGGATGACGTCGCGTTACGGCGGAGTTAGTACTAGACAAATATACTGATGTTATTAAACCGATGGATGAGATTCTGAGAGTACGGCCCCCTTATTACCTAACTAGTAAAAGCAAAATGATAGCGAATATTGTACAATTTTCATTTCAATTTACAATTAATCAGGGGGCGGTACGGCGCGACGCGTACCACAGAACACGTAATATAGGGGAAAGTGGGGTATTTGGGAACCCCTAACTTACAACTCTGTAAAATAATAAAAGAAAGTCATAAATGAAATCAACTTTTATTGCAACAGGAACGTTACTTATCCAGCTACAAAGAAATTAACTCAAAACTTTTGGAAATAAACTTTATAATAAAAAAATTAAGAAAATAAAAAACATTGGTGTTCGTATTTACCCAATAATGTGTGGGGTAATTGAGATCAGTCCGCGGTGGAGACACGAACCATATGGGGTAATTGCGAACGACATACTTAAGTCTTAATAAGTAGGTGCTATAATTATTTAGTTTAGCACAAATCACACGTAACGTAATATATCATATGCCCAGGTATTGCAAATGACGCACCTAACGCAATAACGCAACGTTCCTAATTACCCGAACTTGGAAAGTCGAAACAAAATGACCGTTACTCGCAATATTAGTGGCGGTGAACTTAAAACTAAGAGAATTTATAGGAATTTATAAACTGGTATAAAAGGAATTTATAAACTGATAGTACATATAAGATGACAACAAAATATGTTGTCATTAACCTCAACAATATCCTTTTTGTGCTGATTTTTACATGTGACAAAAATTGTAACAAAATTACGTAAAAGATTATTTGACTCACCGTGACGAAATGCGTGCATCTTCTCACTCGCACTTTTGCGGGCATACTAAGGGCTGGCAAGCGCATCAGCTTAGATGTGTGCGGGCGATGTAGTGCGGGAGGTTTATTTGATATTCAACTGTTCTCAATTACCCCACCTTCCTCTAGGTGTTCTGTGGCGCGTACAATGCGGGCAAGTGCCCGAGGCCATGGGCATAGATAGAGGAATAATCTTATTCCTCTGTGGCCAATACTGGCCACGAAGGCCGCGTGCGGCTCCTTCGCCGCGAACATGTGCACGTCCACATGTTCGCGTTAGGTTTGAGGCAAGGTAGGTGCTTCGGTGTTCATAACTGGCTCCGTGATCTTTGCCCATAAGTGGGGCATCATAGGGGACAATAAGGGTTTAGTGGGCATTCCCAGCCGGTGGAATCTCGCATAACCCGCTGGCGACCCCAGCGACCTTATCAGAGCATGCTACTTGTATCCGTAAAAGGATAATTTCCTCAGGAAAAAAGGACAGAGCACAGTGGTGTAGTAAAGAGGAGGCCTTTACTCAGTAGTGGGTGCAGCAATTATTTTTTCAATTTGCCGACTTTTTTATTCATCATCATTAGAAATCATAAAGACAATGTATGTATGGACATTAGGGTGGAGCGATTTTATTTATTTTCTATTTTTGCTTCGGCATACCTGTAGAAAGTTGCTGTTTTAGGTAAACATTAAACACAAGAAAAATCAGTAATCTCATGCTATGTTTAGAGGTGCCCCATCGACATGAAGTTTTGAAAATTAACGCCAAAAACTCATAAATTCACAAACATTTTATAAACGCTATTTGATATTCTAAGCGATGCTATGTTAACCTTGTTGTTCTCGTTCTTTGGCTGATGACTTTTCAATTGATAGCAGCAGCTCATGTGATAGTTTTCTTGTACCATCTAGTTCTAACCAAAAAACCCAGAACAGGTCAAGGGGAAATTATCACCACCTTTGAAAAAAAGAGATTAAATTTACTGTCATTAGCCCTTGCCGGTGATCGTACTGGAGTCTCCGATATAGCCTTCTTCTGTCTTAAATGATCTGTATTATTCAAGTATTATTTTATCGAACGATCCAAGTCTATGATTCATCTGAGGAAAATCCTTTTAGTCCATCTCTACTTAGTTTGTGTTTTAGCCGGAATGCGATCTCTTCATGGGCTCATGTAAGTTGTTTCTGCAATTTTTTTGTCTACTAATTTTACACCCATTCTTGAGGATTTTCCCGACGTTTCCATTCATCGTCATTAATGACGACATTAATATGATGGATGACATCATAAATTCAGAAACTTATTAAAGACAATGGCTGTATGGGCTTAGTTCCCCTTACCTTTCCTTTAGGATAAACTAAACCTCAATGGGAAAATCTCACGGAAAATTTCTCAAAATCTAAACAAATAATAATAGAGTGAATTTTTTATCTTTATTTTATAGAGGCTTTTATGGGATTCGGCGGGAAAAACTGGAAGGATGCGGGTGTAATTATAACATAGAATTATAAGCTTTTATTTAGTTTCACCCTTCGATCAAATATAATTGATCGAAGGTTTCACCTGTCCCGTTGTCTGTAACTAAATCTTGCAAGTTAAATTTCTACAACTTCCCGGTTTCCGATTAGGCCGAAATTTCATGTTTATATCGAATAACAATGCAATATTATTATGAGAGAGCTGATCTAATGATGGAGCTGGAAGGTGGCCATAGGAACTAGGTTATTAAACGACGCAACCCTATCGAGTTTGGGATCGTTTGTTTGCTCAGTTCATTTTAGTAACAAATAATAAAAAAGGTTTAATTTAAAAAAGGTTTTTTTTAAATTAAAGCTTTTTTCTTGTGATAATCAAAATTTATTTGCAAATAACTTGTGTGTGTCCGTAAAGTGATGTTTTCTGGTAGATAAGTTTTATTTTGTTTACTTGTGATGTGAATCTTGTGCGTGTGCGTACGCACGTAAGCTGAGTAAAACTTGAGTCGGAATACATCTCTTCATGGGCTCATGTAAGTTATTTCTGCAATTCATTTTGATTTTGACTAACTTTGCACTTGTTCTTGAGGATTTTCCTGACGTTTCCATTCATCATCATCGTTATCATCCATCATAAATCATTTACATAAGACAATGGCTGTATGGGCATAGTTCCCCTGGCCTTTCCTTCGGGATAAACTAAACAAAACTAAACAACAACAAAAAAAGTTTTCCATTTTCGCATTCGGCGGGAAAAGCTGGAAGGGAGCGGGTGTAATATTCTTGTGAAAATCAAAATTTATTTGTAAATAGCTTGCATGTGTCCGTAAAGTGATGTTTTTTGGTAGATAAGTAATATTTTGTTTACTTGTTATGTGAATCTAGTGCGTGTGCATGGTTTTATATGCAGTTAAGCTGAGTAAAACTTTAGTCGGAATACGATCTCTTCATGGGCTCATGTAAGTTGTTTCTGCAATTATTTTTTATTTTAACTTATTTTAAACTCGTTCTTGAGGATTTTCCCGACGTTTCCACTCATCATCATTGTCATCCATTATAAATTCAGAATACATTTTACTAAACAATGATTAGGCTGTATGGGCTTAGTTCCCCTTGCCTTTCCTTCGGGATAAACTTAAAAAAAAAATCCATTTTCGCTTTTTTTTAAATCTCAAATTGTTCAATAGGCATGGCTAATCAGGGATTTGGTATCTCCTCTTAGGATGGATTCCAAGCTCTGAACAAGAAATTGAAACATGAAAAAATGACAGCCTCCCCCCCTTGTTTTCCCACAAGGGATCCCTTACACAGCAAAAAAATACCCTATAATGTAAGTAAAGACGTTGAAAAAGGCATAAATATAATATTACAATGAAAAACTTGGATTCGTTTTGAAAATGTTTACATATTTAATAGAGTAATGAAATTTATTTAATGTAATTTGTAATATAAATAAAGTGTACATAATATAGTAAAACAAACCTTCGCGGTAGCAAAAATTCCGTATTTTAAGGAATGTTCTGTTGCTATGTAATGGTATCCCTGGGTAGCACATGACAATTTTGTCAAATCATGTCAAGTCGATTTGTTTGAATCGCTTCGCATATTTGTGTGGACTAAATAAGATATTTTGGTGGTATTGATATAAATATGGTAGTGAAATGTATTGTTCGTGGTTGCAGAAGCGAGTGGCATCCAGGATGCAACTTAATATTTCACTCGTAAGTACAAAATTGAATTTCCAAACTATTGGCCCTAGGCAAAAACTCAAACGGCAAATTTTAGGCAATATTCACTCTTGCTTTTTAAATATTTGTCACAAAACTTCATTTAGTTAGTTGCTTATCCTCATAATACCAATATTTGCTTCTGAAGTGACTTTTTAAACATTTTCTGTGTATTGTGTATTTTTGAGTAGGGTGCACATACTTTTCCATAACAAAAGGTTCCGACCCTACAATGAATTTATTTTAAAATGTTATACGAATAGCTATTGTGATATGGATAACATTATAAATGTGAAAGTAACTCTGTCTGTCTCGCTTTCACGCCTACTGCCGCCATTTACTGAGCGGATTAATTTTAGTGATAATTTTCTCTGCGTATCTTTGGGTATGCCCAGAAAAGGTTTAAACGCCTAGCTTGGTGGCGCCTAGCACTGTATCACTGTCACGTTTTGTAATCATTGGTTAGCATAGGTGTTATAAAATAGGCCGTAATTATTATGTATCTATAATTAACTTGCTTAATATACCTATAGGTGATACTAACGTAACAATTTTTTATTTTTAGGTTTAGAGTAGAAAAAACTGCGCGGTCCTATTCACTGCTACTACTGGGCGCGGACTGCACGGTGTGTTGGAAAATGACGTCATCCGGGGTTCAGTGATTTTTATCGCGGCAGCAAATTTACGCGAACTTTGAATGCTTATAACATCAAAACTACTTGGTATTTTTAAATAAAACAAAAACTAGTGTATATAAAAGCTTTACTATAACGAAGTTTCAAGTCATTTTATACACCTATGAACATTCCTCATTTAATTACCTGGGGTACTCACAATAGTATATCACAATGTTGACCTTGGCTCTCATTTCACATTTATGTTTTTGATGGGATTTGTTATTTCATATTATTGTTAACAGGGCCGTAGCTAAGAGGGGGTATCGTGGGGCAATGCCCTACCTTGAAATCACTTAAAAATACCAAAAACTAAGATAAATTCTTTGACTATGCTACTTCAGCGTCGGTTTGTTTCGCTTGAGTGTACGAAACGATAGACAAAACTAGAGATAATCGACGCTGCGCCTGAAACACCTGCCAATAATAATAGCAAGGAAAAAAATAAAACCCTACCTACTAGGTACCTTGTAGGTACCTAATTTTTATATTTTAATAAAGAATTAAAACTTAGATTGTTTACAGAATAATAAATATATAGCATGCGCTTTGCGACATGGAATGTTTGAACGATATGAGGGCAGGCTTTCCGTGCACCAGTAGCAGCTTAGATTACGCACAAAAGCTGCGTAGAACGGCCATCGTCGACGCAGGGCTTCACAGGCTAGACATAGCTGCTTCTACTTTCCAGGAGACCAGGCTCGAGGACGAGGGTTCAATACGGGAAGCGAACTACACCTTTTTCTGGCAGGGTAAAGGTGCTGCTCATAATCGCAAGCGCGGAGTATGATTCGAAATCAGGAACGATCTTCTTTCTTCGGTTGATACTCCTGTGGGTATCTCGAAGCGCATAATGATCCTATGACTTAACATCTCAAGTGGGTTCGTCGCCATAGTTTCGGCGTACACTCCAATGCTTCCTTCATTAGCCGTAGCCAAGGAGCAGTTTTATGGCCAGCTGGATGTGATTGTTTCTCATGAGGGACTTCAATGCCCGTATGGGACAGGACGCCTCTTCCTGGCCTGATTGCATAGGTGACCACGGCGTGGGTAAGCAAAACTACAACGGACAACTATTGTTGGAGTTTTGCTCTAAATACCAACTGTGCGTTACCGATACGTATTTCAAAGGTAAGTTTATGAGAAGTTTCTTGGATGCATCCTCGTTCGAAACATTGGCACCAGCTTGACCTCGTTCTAACTCGGAGGAAGGACTTAAAAGAAACTCTCCACACACGCTCATTTCACAGCGCTGACTGCGACAGTGATCACTCGCTGCTTGTGACGGACGGTGGTACGTCTTGCTCCCAAGAAGATACACTCTTCTAAACCCCCGGGTAGGAGCCGTGTCTGTCTGAGTTAGACTGGTGACCCCGACGCAGTGGAACTTTTTGAGGGTAGGGTATGCAAACTGTTAGCTGCCTAGGAGAAAAATAAGTCCATCGAGGATGAGTGGGAGACGATTAAGTTTCTTCTCACCGACACGGCATCCCGTGTCTTTGTTCACCAGCTGGCTAAATTAACTGACTGGTTCCTTGAAAATCAAAAGCATCTGCAACCGTTTATAGATTCTAGAGGTCAGTGATAGTAGGTATATAGGTATTGGTGATTGATTTAGGATCCCGTGCTTCGAAAACAGATGAATTATGATATTTTTTTACTTCCGCCCTACCTGTAATCAATGCTGCCCTGCCTCAAATTTGACTCTAGCTACAGCCCTTATTGTTCATGGTAGAAATGTCATTAAATGAAAAAATGTCCATTAAAATTAAATTGTGAGTACACTCTACTTTTTTTCCCGTCTAGTTTTTCAAGGTCAAATTAGTCAAATTTCCGGGATGCAGTTTTTAGTAAGAAACGCTGTTCCAGCTTGTATACATTTCTATGTGGCTAATCATATCCGTGAAAGGATTGAACATGTAGTGTATCACTCCGACTAAGGATATATATCCTTTTAACATATCCAACTCCGCGTGTATATCCGGGAACGAAGAGATTTAAGTGACGCGAGATATGACAGGGATTGGTTTGGTTAGGTTGTTGTGTGTCCTTTTAACAAATCCAACTCCGCGTACATATCCGGGAATGAAGAGATTAAGCGAACCGAGATATGATTGGGATGATCTATACAAATAATAATTAGAATATTTGATAGGCGTATTTAAAAATCACAGTAGGTACACTAAAACTATTGTCCTAAAAATAATTCCAAATCCAAACAGCTTTTATTTACATTAAAAACAAAATACTTAAGATCAAATATAAAACGGAATGAATAGAAATTTTGAAAATTATAATTACGAAAACAAATATTTATACTAAACGGCATGCCTGTCGCTCGTGAGTATTCGTATATATAGTCGTGTAATGTCGTTACATTCGCGCTCATGCGTCTACTGCGATAGTACCGCGCGTTTCGGCGCGTTCGCATTCCGTCTCGCTCACTTATTCTTATCTTCGGCATTATTCGGTAGGTCGGAGTGGGTCGGATATAGGATATGGTAACTTTCTTTAAAGTGAAGGAGTTGATTCATATCCATCTCTGGATATATATCCGAGGATATAGTTGTGTCCGGAGTTACCCATGTCTATTGTTCAATACTAGTGGTATTTGCTGAGAAAAAATAAAGTAAGTACAATTTACCTTACGTTATCTTAGCATTTACATGTATGTATATTCTAGGCTATACGTGCACACATATTACTAGGATCTCATCTCACTATAGTAGGCTCAGATCAAGACTTGATCTGAGTAGGTATTATTACTAAATAGTTTGTGCTAGGATCCTTAGCGGCTTATCGCCTTTGTGATTGAATACCTATCATATTTTTAAAATTTTATGAAACATATTTTGAAATTTAATATTTTTTAATGTTGTTAAGTAAGTTGTTTATACTTAGGTACCTATACCAACTAAATATTGATAATAAAATAACCTAGATACCATGGAAGTAATTTTTATTATAAATAATTCTCTTTATTACAGATGCCTGCTGCCAGTTTCAGCACAGTCGCATCAAGCTTGTATAAAGAGGAATGTACCATTAAAAATGTATGGAATCATAACCTGCACGAGGAATTCCATGTTATACGACAAGTAATAATTATTATAAATTAATAGTGCCACTTAGCTTTCCTCTGAGCATTTTTTCTTCTCACAACTCATTGTCATGATTGTAGAATTCATAGATAACTAGTCACAATAACTGTTTCTCTGAATTAATTTATGTAACTACCTTAATTTCTTGATCTGAGGTCAAAGCTATGTCTTGCCAATACTGATAAAACTTGTATGCTTAGACAGGTCTAAGCCAGTTCATGTACCTACTACAAATATTTTCTATAGCTACTATGCATACTCACAGAGTCACTCCACATCAAAATAACCTACGAACTAAAATTATTTGCAATAATAACTAAACCTAAGTAAAAAAAAACCTTTTGAGCACATTGTCAGCGGTGGAGGACTTGCAAGGAGTTTTCTATTTGTAAATTTTATTTTATTTTGTAGCTACTATGCTAGATTTTGATTCTCAATTAACCCAATTTTATCTGGCTTATTAATAAAAAAAAACATTAATATTTCTTTGGCAAAACAGGGTGAGAAGAGCTACGGAAAAGTTAACTTGAAAGCCTCAATCACGTACATACACATAAGCATAGATGTACACATTCCTCTGAGTTTAATGTATTTAACTGTCACCACTTGACGTCTATGCTTACATCTATGCATACACATCCAGTCTGCCTGTGCCTATACAGTTCCATACATTACAAGTCAGAGGTATGTGTATGTCTATGCTTAGGTGTACGCATACGCATCCAGTGTGTTTGAGGCTGAAATGGAGCTGTCAAGATAAATACAAGTAATTTTACTTGATATAAATTTCTTGATATCTATAATCAAAATTAGAAACTAAACTACCTACTGAAGCTAATTGAAAGTAGTTATTGGATGGGTTATGGTATTTTTTTGCAGTTTAGCAATATATTTGACAATGCCCAATGTAAAGATGCAAACATTACTTGTTCACTGCCGGCAAATTTTTTAGCTTTTTGACATCAGATCAGTATAATGCCTAGTGCCAGCACATTATGAATACCTAGTCATCATTTAAAAGTTTGGTTATGATATTCTTTTTATATAGGTAGTTCAGAAATATCACTGGGTAGCAATGGACACTGAGTTTCCAGGTGTTGTGGCGAGACCTATTGGCGAATTTAGGTCTACTGCTGACTATCAATACCAATTATTAAGGTGAGCTTGTTATATTAAATCAAAGTACAGGGCCTTTGTATTTTTGGGAAACCACATCGTGAATACATAATTTACTTTTTGTATATTGCAGGTGCAATGTAGACCTTCTGAGAATCATACAGCTTGGTCTTACATTTATGGACGAAAATGGGAAGACCCCACCTGGGTGCACTACATGGCAATTTAATTTCAAGTTTAATTTGCAGTAAGTGCATAAAATTTCTAAACTTAATCTATCTATATTTTATTCTAAAATAAAGTACCTACCCTAATATCAAGTCAATTTGTATCTTTATTTGATATAAAAGACTTTATTTTTGTTAGGGAAGACATGTATGCCCAAGATTCAATTGATTTACTACAAAATTCTGGACTTCAATTCAGGGAACATGAAGAGCATGGGATCGAGCCTCTAGAGTTTGCTGAACTGCTGATGTCTTCTGGTGAATATCTCTATAATATGTTAAAGTCTACCAAGACAAAAATTATTTACATCCATAACTTGATCTAAAAGAAACCTGACTATATGCAACTTGAGTTATCATACAATTTATAAAACCTTAAAATAAATTGCTTATTATGGTTTTTGGTACCTAAGTTAACATTGTATGTACATAAAGATATAACTTTTTAGGTATTGTCCTTATGGATGACATTAATTGGTTGAGTTTTCACTCAGGATATGACTTTGGATACTTGTTGAAGCTTTTAACAGATCAGAATTTGCCCCAAGAAGAGAGTGATTTCTTTGACAGCCTCCGATTGTACTTTCCTACAGTTTATGATGTTAAAGTAAGTAAATCATTTCTTTAAGTATACCAAAGAAATCCATTACAATGCTAAATCATGTTCATTGCAAAGTTTTAAAAGTATGCTATTTCCATAATTTCTTGTGTATTCCTGCCTTGTTTCCATTTATTTTGTGTCAACTAAGTTGACTTAACTCAAGAGATATTTTTACCCGACTGCGCGACGCAAAGGAGTGGTAATGTGTTTAACAGCCTATGTGTGTATGTTCCTTTGAAGCACTCTGGGCCGATTTTTATCGTCAATCGATTCCTCTTAGTCCGGCGGTGGGGTATTGTTGAATAGGTATTTAAAAATCATCAATTTTTTTTAAAATTTTGTATCCGAAAGCATTCTCTCATATATTTTTTTTGACAGCAGCAAGACGAAAACTAGTTGCTGCCGAACATGTCGAGCATGTTTCTTGAAGGCTACCTATTAGTAGCTATATTAACTAAAAAGTACAAAATAAAACAATTAAAAAAATTCAAAAACCCGTCTGCATAAAAAAAACCAAACTATGTAATAAGTAGGTAACGAATACTATGGAAGAAAATAAAATATATTCTAATGATGTAACATAACAACTGAACAGTCGGGATCCATTATCCGACAGCCAAGCTATTTTTTTTTTATTATACATAGTTTGGTTCTTTTTTATGCAGTCGGGTTTTTAGATTTTTTCTATTATATTATTCTTCAGTATATTACAATTTAAATTTATACATGATATAATTATTTCTTGTTATTAGTACCTTATGAAGTTGTGCAAGAACCTGAAGGGTGGTCTACAAGAGGTTGCTGATCAGTTAGAATTGAGACGAGTGGGACCTCAGCACCAAGCAGGCTCTGATTCTCATCTTACTGGAATGGCCTTCTTCAAGATCAAAGAAGTATGTTTACTGAAATTTTTTAGCTCATATATAATGTACCATTAGAGTGCGTGCGGCGGCGGCGCGGCGTAAGCTCTGCTTTGTATTTGTGCGACATATCCTGTGCTTGTATATTTACACAAATGCAAAACTGAGGTTGCATCGCTGACTATACTATTTCAGTTTAATGCCGAAACAATTTTTGGTTATTTTTCAGATATTTTTTGATGGTAACATCGAAAGTACAAGCGGCCATCTTTACGGCTTGGGTGCCCCATTTTCCACTAACTCGAACTTCCAGGATGCTATTGAGAATGGCAGCTCATCTTGACTGGAGGACTAAGTTGTTCACCACATACCTAAGAGTGGTTTGGCGGTAAGGCTCATTACAAAAGCAATGTGATGTAGCAATGACTAGCAAATTATTTATTAGGCTTTCTTTATATAATTGCATTGAGCTATTATTATGACTGCAAGTCATTATTATCTATAATGGATTATTACTGATATTTCAAATGTTTTTTTTTTTGGAATGCAGTTGTGAAAAGTGTAGGTAAGTTTCACACAAAGTGTGAAATGTACGTAGATTTATGAATTACTACAATATTATCCTGTTAGAGTTGTTTTTGTTAAGTTTGAAATTAGCTATTTAATTTTTTTTTCCAAATCTGTGATTGGACATAAGAAATAACTGATCTCAAAATTTAAAACTGTCAGTAGGTTACCTAGACACTACTAATAGCCACTGAGGTGCATTTTCAATGTAGGTATGTGACTGTATGGGATATTGGAAACATTCTCCAGTAGGACTGGCACATATTTTGAACAGGTTGTTGTTTCTCCATTTAAAACTTGTAAAAAATGATATGTGACACGATTCACTTCTTTGACTATACATAAAAGTATGACATTTACCATAAAACCATTTTTGATACGTTGCTTGCTACGCTGTCACCGTTATACTCACAACTCTTAGTTATAAGCTTTTGGCCTGTTTTTGGAAAAGTCATTGGCATATCTAGTGGTTGAATTCCTAAATCCCACTTGCCCAAAATGCTTAATGTTAGAATTTACTGAGACTGCGAGATGACATACTGATATGATATGACCTACCAGTGTAGTACACAGCCTCCTGATTATATAACTTGCAGTAGCAGAGCCGAAGCAATGCGATAGCGAAAATTGAGAAAGAATATATGTGTGCTTGGTGCGTGGTGCGGGGCGCGGGAGGACGCCGAGCGCTCGTTGCGCGCACGCACACTCAATTTTCGCAATCGCGCTGCTTCGGCTTTGCTATTACAAACTAGGTAACCAGGAGGCGGGTCGCGTAAAATTGTGTCAATAAGGGGGGTTAGTCATTATGCAAGATAAATAAATATATTAAATTGTGTTCAGTACATAAGTAGTCTAATAAGATAAGTAGGTATGTGTCAAAACTGTCCGTTTTATAGACAAATTGCCTGTTGTTTTGTGACATGAGCTGGAGACTGTCTTTTACCTACTACTTATAATTAACGACTCCAAAAGACCAATTTAAACAAGTCCTAAAAGTAAAGTCAGTTTTTAAATAAGAGGCTACGGAACGGAAAGGAAGACCTTTGGTTTGTAATGAGGCTATTTATAAATAAAGTCAATAAATATGACTGCTAAAGCTCCGTAAATCATGGTAAACTTTTTGTTTAGCAACATGGTTGCATAAACATGTTGCCGAGTTGTTGTCAACATATTGCGGGCAACACTTGTGTTGCGGAGTTGATCGTGGTGACGCCATGTTGCAGAGTTGCTAAACAAATGTTTACCATGAATACCGGGCTTAATACTTAAAAAGTTATACAAATATCTGCTATTAGGTTATTATTAGAGCCATAATTGTAAGTATTCCTAATCCTAATGGTACTTAATTTATTATACAAATAAAGCATTGCTATGCTTTACGGGTACACTTTGACAGTATTGTTATATGTTAAGTTTTGTTGTAAAATTATTTACGTTCTCAATAAATGTTCTCAAAAACGTTTACTTCTTTTAAAGTCGCCATATTCATTCAACCGTTTTCTAAATTACTAAACTCTAGTATAGATATTCTAGGAGTCTACCTATCTTTGATTGTTCTAGTTATATCATACATGGGAGTTTTTAGGGGATATCCGCTACATACACGTAAGAAACAGACAATTATAATTAATTCACAGTTTAATGATTCAAGATGGGAATGTTAACCTAGAAATTAAATTAAGACTATAATGATTCAATGAAACTACACAGATGAAGTCAAATATCACATGCAATCTCATTCAGAATTAAATATGTATACCTAATATACAACTAGCAAACACAAATTTATTACTTATTATAATACTCATAATAAAAAAGATATTGTTTCAAATTTTTTGTTGCTTCATGAATTGATTCAGAGGATTGCCTAAGCAATTCCAAACTTACGGGAAAATAAATGTGCACTTAGGTATACCTGGTGCTAAGACAATGTAACATCGTTTGGCATCGACGTTCGTTATCGCCACACTCATACCAATAGCAGTTGACTGCATCACGACGCACGAACGCGGGAATATGATAGCTTTCTATTGGAGCAAACGTGTTGGCAACGAACCTCTATCGACTCAGAAATAATGTTACTTTATCTAAGACCCCTGTATTGTTTTTATCCCTTTTATGCACACAAGATGAAAATTATATCAGATTTTTAAAAAAGTGTTGCAATTTGATCGAACTATTACTCACTACCGTAATCAACACTCACTATAATCAGGAAAGAATTATAAATATGATGTCCCGATTTACTTTCTTCTGCGCAGCATACGGCGGGCGCGCGCTAGTTTGTGGTGCGCGTTTCACTTCTTCTTCTTCTTGTGTTTGGCCGCGGTGTCGGGCGTATTATCCGCTTTGCGCTTGCCAGCCGCAGCGTTTTTTGCCGCATTACCGCCTGGCGTGTTCTGATTGGCTCCTCCGGTCTTCTTCTTCTTCTCCGCTCGCTCCTTCTCTTCTAGCTCTTGGTTCTCGCGCTCTATTAGCGTGATTAGAGTGTTGCACCTGCGATAATTAAGGTGTAAGTAGGTTATGTTTGAATTTCGATTGAAATATTTAATTTTACTTTTAGAAGAGTTATGAAGGGCTTTCAGATACTATTCAAATACTTTCAGATACTGTTCAAACCTTTCTCTGGTCCAACAAAACAGAAAAATTCATTCAAATCTGTCCAGCTATTTTCGAGATTTAGCGAGTCGATAAAGAAGGCCATTTATAGATACTAGACACCGCACACAACTTCGTCCACGTAATCTTTACAATTCTCGTTCCCGTGGGAATTTCAGGAAATCCTTATCGGATGCTCCCGTCATAATCATAAAGAACACACCCTATAATATTCAGGTCTCTAAGATCCTTTAGCATTTTATATGTACTTATAGGTATATAAAAATATATAAATAAAAATAAATAAATCTCCTAAAAAGCTACAACAACAAAAATCTAAGATGGCGGCCAAACGTCATTTCACTCCATACCTGCGTTGCAACTCGAGCGCGGTGCGAGACTTGAGGAACCAATCGAAGCGAAACTGCGGCGCGCAATGTACGGCGCCTCGTAACTCCTCGTATACATTCTCTTTGTCGAAGCCCAGCTTGTGGAGCATGCATACTAGGAACCTGGGGGAAATGCGATAATGGTTTATATATATTATGGGGCCGTAATAGAATTATACTGTAGTCCTATGGTCCTAGTCACTAAACAAGGATAACAAAACACCGCTAGATATGCATTTGGCCAAGGTTTAGCAGTAATACTAAGCGGCGGCATGAACCCCCGGAAAACACTAGACCCAGCTTTACTTGATATGTATTTTGCCGAGGTTTGCCAGTGACACTAAATAAAAGCCGGCCCCTCCGCCATCATATATTCGACCAATCACTAAGTCTGCAAATGTTGACGTGCCCTTGAAGGAGCCAATAAGAAGTATCCCCTCGCGACCCAGCACTTTTGATCTCGTACTAAAGTGTATCTCAGCTTGGGCTTTAAGTTGTACTCTATAACACCAACAAACGGGACATAGACTCGGTAAAAAGTTAACGATACAAAAAAGGGATTATTCCCGTTCGTCCCACCAGTGGGACGAATGGGAAATTAATAAAATATTACAATATTATTCCCGTTCGTCCCACTCACCGTCATGGTGGAACGAACGGGAATATAAATATTTTATTAAATTCCCGTTCGTCCCACTGCAATAAAATGAAAAACAATTTTGGGATGGGTTGTAGGAAATCATATATTAAGAAATTATGAACTACGCTCAATCCGATTATTTCGGTTATTCCAACTTGTTTGTTGTCTTGAAATGTTCGATGACGTCATAATGGTAACTGAAACGCTAACTATTCAGAGATCTCCTACTTTTAAACTCCTCCGCAACAACTTGACCGATTTTTATGAAATTTAATGTGTCTGGAAGGTCTGAGAAAAGGTCGTAAACTATTTCTTATACTTAAAACGATTTCTGTAAATGAAAAAAATATAAATAAATATACCCCTTCCACACAATAATAAGCTACATCCACGCAAATGGAGCCGCGGGCAACAGCTAGTAACATAAATATGGGTTTACAGGGGTCAATTATAATAAAACTAATTGTTCCTGTACTAATTATAAACTATTTATTAAATAATACTGATTGATCTGTGATTTTTAAACAAAATAATTATTCAGAAGCTTTATACTACTTTAAGTCTGTTATTGTTCCATTAAAATGATGTACCTATGTATGTATATGTAGGTACTATATTAATTAGTGCAGTATATTTTTTCCAAGTTAAATATTATTTTCGAAATGTCGAAATTATTCGGGATAAAAGTATTCTATGTTTGTCTCCTAAGCTACCTCCCCACCAGCCAAATCGGTACAGTCGTTCATAGTTATAAATAATGTAACTAACACGTCTTTCTTTTATATATAGGTATATATAGATAGATTAAAATTGAATACGATTTATGTGGTGTTTTAATATAACTTTCATTTTAATTTAAATGATAATAACGTACCTCTAGAACTAATTGTCATATTAGTGGGACCAACGGGTATCATATAAAATGTCCTTCCCGTTCGTCCCACTCACCGTCATGGTGGGACGAACGGGAATAAATTTTTAATATTTTATTAATTTCCCGTTCGTCCCACTGGTGAATGAACCCAAAAAAGTACATAATAAACATACCTGTCCTCTTCTTCCACATAATTCTTCCCCTTGTTAGTCCCATAAGAGATTCTAAGCTGGTGGAAAGGCGCCCTGTAACGCGACATCTTGGCGTCTAACGCTTTCTTGATAGAGGCTCTTCGTTGGATCTTGGCTTCCCCTCTCTCTATTTGCCCCATGATCCTGTCCACGTCTTGAAGTTCGTGGCATCTCTCCCAGAACACCGCCGAGTATTCCATTACCTAAAACCGCATCATAATGTGTTGAGTGTAGAATTCAGTAACAAACAGTAAATATCAAGTGTAACAAGTTTTTTCGTTGAATAACACACACAAATGGCAATGTTCCCCAAATGGGGTGGCAGTGCAGGATTATGAAAGGGATCCTTTCAGCCACCTTTTGCATATCTGCATATTTTCCCATTTTATGTTGCTTTGATACAAGTACAATATCTATATATCTATATCATAATAAAAATGTAATGGATCGCTGTCTGTACATGGAAAATATATAAGAAAAACTATTATAGGAGACCTTTATCAACGCAATAGTACCCAAAAGAATGATTTTTGGAATTTTTGTCTGTTTGTGCGTTTGTGCACGCCAATCTCAGAAACGGCTGAACCGATTTCGATGCAGTTTTCAGGAATATATTGTGACAGGTCCCACTTAACATATAGACTACTTTTTATCCCGGATAATTTCGACATTTTGTTTTTTCTGTAGTCTACGCGGACGGAGTCACCATGAACGGCATTCACGAACGTGGCGGCTATATTTATCGTATTATGACAGGCTAAATGTCGATAAATCGGCTTATCATATCGTGTTTCGCAGGTCATAGTTTTCTGGTCCTATTTGAAATATTATTTCCGTGTCAGATAGTCTATTTATCAAGGGAGGCTCTAGGCTATATGGGCGGCCGCTAGTTTATTATAATTTTACACGTCTGCATAAAACAATACTTACTTCCTCCGGTGTTTTCCCCTCCACATCTTTAGCAATGTTCTCAATATCATCTCTGCCATACTTCTCATTGGCCTTGATGAATTGGTTGAAATCGCGTTTCGTCCAGTTTGTAAAACCTAAAAACATATAACTAATGGGTCATTTTCAAAATAATTGCTCATTTCAGAAAAAAATCTTGTCCATCATCTTTCCTTAATTTCTACAAAAAAACTGTAATGGCAATATTAATAAAATACTGAACATTACAAAGAAGCCTTTCTTTATATTGTATTATAATGTCATTGTTGGTAGTTGATACTTCATTTTTTATATATTGCGAAATTTTTAAAGCATGTTTCTGGTCTTCCTACAAAAAACGTGTGTCCAACTTCCAGCACTGATATTTTAAACTTGAAAAAACATTAAAAGTATTTTATTTATTATCAAACAAAATTGGCTATCCTCTCTAATAACACTGTAAAATGTGTGTAGAATCCTTGAAAATTCATTTGACACATTAATTTTAGTTATAAATAAAAAATAAAACTGGTCTCAAAATTACTTCATCGATGTTATTTCATTTATGTAACGCATTATTTAGTCGCGAAAAAGGTATTTTGTTAAACTTTAATACTGGCAACATTTGCTGTCACTGTCCGAACCTCAGGCGACCAATCACAGGGCAGCAGCCATTTTGTTCTCGGCAAAAAAGTTGGGTGTATGGTGTGCGTCGATAAAAAACATTTATCTGGTTTCTTTTTGGTAAATTGGAAAAAATACGCAAGGTAAGTAAATTTAAACTATTTTTAATTGTCAGGAAACTATTATGATAGTGCTATTCTGTCGCTAATTAGCTGCAACGATCGAGTGAATTATGTTCTGTGATTTGAGGTTAGTTTGTAGAAAAACATGCTTACTTGTTCCTTTATGTCACACTTATGTAACATTTTTTTATGTTACGTTACATAAAATTGGATTAAGACGTGTCCACAGCATGATTTTAAAATATTATATAAATTATAATTAAACCAATAGTAAAATAAACATGTTTTTCTATGGTCGTATTCAGTGTTTTGAGTGATGCTTGGATAACTTAAAATCCTCAAATTGGCCCTATAATAGCTGACTGTAATTTACTAATCATTTTATACCTTCGTTTTGGTTTATACTGTACAAGTTGCGCGATCGAGTGTATATTGCGATCTGCAGCTTTGAGTTATTAGTGTAATATATTTATTTAATATAACCCAAGTATTTTCGTCTAGCATTAACAGGCTCTGACTTATTCTAGCATGACAAGTTTGATACTATTCTCAATGTTCAAAATACTTGTATACAATGTGATTTGTTAATGTGATGCAAAATTTAATTTTCACGTTAAATTTTACGACGACGTATGCTTCAAAATAGACTGTTTTTATCGTTAAATATGATTTTTTTAATTATTATTTTCTGAGTTATTACATTGTATTTTTTATTCTTTACAGAAAATATGCCTTTGTCTGCGGCAGAGAGGCAAAAACGGTACCGAGACCGACTAAAATTGAATAATCCTCAAAAATGGAAAGCACTACAGGAAAAAAATTTAGAAAGAGCTAAAAAATTCTATAAAAAAATTGGGGAGCTATCGGATCGAGAGAAAGAAAGCAGGCGAAAATATTGGAGGACTTTAAAACAAAAATCAGACTATAAACAAGAAGTTATAGAAAAGGGTAAAACTCGAAAAGAATACCAAAGAATATATCAGAAAAGATATAGAACATTAACCAAAGAAAATAAAAATATGAAGAAAAAAATTGAATTATTAATCAAAGAGAATAAAGCTTTAAAGAAAAAAATATATAGATACAAAATTTTGCAAAACACAAAAGAAGACGAAGAAAAAGAAAATATGTTTAGCAGAGAGTCATTTTATACTGTGTCAAGCCCAATATCAAAAACCAACTCATTTGTTGCTAATTTAAACACTACTGAAGAAGAAAAAGAAATTATTAAAAAGGAGTTATTTGAAAAGAATGTGTTAATAGAATCCTTAAAAATACAATATAATGCAGCAGGAAGTAATGAAAAGAGAAATGTATTAAAAGAAATTGTAAGTAACGACATCGTAAAAGGGTATAAAATGAAAAGTAAATTACAGTCTGCTATTGGGATTAAATACCCAATCAGACGTAATGCAAAAAAAGTTAATATTAAACGAAATAACCTAGCAAATAAAATTTATACTTTTTTTAACCAAGATGATGTCAGTCGAGCTACTGCAGCTAAGAAAGAAACTAAAACAAAAAATAAAGTTAAAATGCAAAGACGATATTTGCTAGATTCGATGGTAAATTTACGGTTATAATTTGTAAAGGAGACTGGAATTCCAATTTCATACGCCACATTCAGACGTTTCAAGCCATTTTACGTATTGATCCCAAATTTATCAAATCGAAATACTTGTCTTTGCAAAAGACACAGTAATATAGATTTCAAGTTTACATCACACTAAAAAATTTTAAGGACGGTGATACTTTGGACACCGTTATAAAGTCTACAGTGTGTGATTTATACTCCCAAAAGTGCATGTATTCAACATGTGATATTTGCAAAAACAAATCAATCAGATATGACTTACTGAATATAAAATTGAATGAAAAAGTGTCATGGCTAGAGTGGACGGTCAAAACCATAGAATATGAAAAGAACAATGAAAAAAAATCAACCAAAAAAACAATTAAACAAATAATATCAGGTATGTTAGAATCTCTATTATCAAATTTTGACACGGAATTAAGAGGCTTTAAAATTCATATTTACAACATTTCACATCAATACAAAATTTATAAATCATTGAAGGAGAATTTACAAAGAAATGAAATTATGCTACATTGTGACTTCTCAGAAAATTATAATTGCAAATTTCATAATGAAATACAAGCAGTACATTTTGGAGCATCACATTCACAAATCACCTTGCACACAAGTATTATATATAATGATGAAACTGATCCCGAATCATTTTGTACATTTTCCAACTGCAACAAACACACACCGGAATCGATCTGGGCTCACTTGGAGCCCCTGATGCGTGACATTAAACATAGATTTCCTTTGAAAGACACTATACATTTCTTCTCAGATGGTCCGTCAAGTCAATACAGGCAAAAGAAGAACTTTGCCCTTCTTACCAAAATGATAGAATCTTATGGTTTTATTTTTGCAACCTGGATTTTTTTTGAAGCGGCCCATGGGAAGGGTGCAGCGGATGGGGTTGGGGGAGTAGTAAAAAGATTGTTAGATAAACAAATATCATACGGACATGATATACCTGATGCTGAAACTGCGATTCAATTACTTGAACACAATACTGCTACCACTGTAAAATTATTTCTTATTGATCAGGAGGACATATTGAGAATAGAAAATCAAATTGAGGGTTGTAAATTTGTGGCTGTTCCAAATACGCAAAAAATACACCAAGTAATACCAAACGAAGATAATATAATTCAATATCGAATTTTAAGCTGCTTTTGTTTAAAGCCCAATATTTGCCAATGTTATGCCATAAAAAGTCACAAATTAATTACTGATCATGTTAAACGTTCAAGAGCAAAACGACTTGTTATAGAATCTACATCTGAAAGTGAATCTGAGCAAGAAGACCTAGAGATGTTAGTAACCAATAAAGTTTTACCTAATTCTGATGATGTCGAACCTATAGGAGAAACTAATCATTATCATGTCAGTAATGCATCTACTTCAAATGTTACTATTTTATCTGATATTAAAGTAAATTTTAAACCTAAGGATCTAGCAAAGATGGTTAAAAAGCCATCAAAATATTATAATGTTTCTACGGTTGATTTGAAGAGAAATTTCTGGGATCTTTTTAGTAGCGATAGTGAATAATATGTATAGTTATATAAGGTCTACCTATTCATACACGAAATATTTTAAGGGTATCATCTAACGGTTTTTAACTGTTAGACGGTTATAACGAAGCCATTTCAAAAGTTTTTTTTCTAATTTTATTAAATATATTTACATTAAATAATTTAAAATTACTTGAGCTACAAAATAAATACTGGTTTCTTATTTTTTGACCTTTAACATTCAGAACGTTTATTTATTTACTTTCATTTAAGGGGTTTTCATTAAAGGTTTTATGCAAAATATATAAAAAAAAATTGAATTATAATAATTTCGTAAAAAGAAAAACACTTAAAATATTTTTTTTTGTTGTTTTGTATCTTTAGATACGACTTAAGAAGCTACTGTTAAAATATTTCATGTATGAATAGGCAGACATTATATATGAATATTAGGAAGTTAATCGTGCAGTATTATCATGACGATAGAGAGAATGTTCAAAGTTCGCATTTTAATATTATATTTTTATTTTCGATTTATGATTAACTGAGTAACCATCTTCAAATTAAACATAACCCTGACGGTTTTATTATTGTCATTATTTTGTATGTTTCATGTTTATGTTCACTATGTCCAGTACAGCCGCGGGGTCTACGCTAAGCTAGCTATTCATGTGAGTGACTTAAAGAAATGTAGGAGCGCGACGGAGTTACGCCGATATAAACCTAACCTGTGTCTATGTGCACACTCACACAAATGCAAAGCTCGGCTTAAACCTCACGAACTGTACATAATAATGTACGTGTACGTGTTTGATTAATTATTACAATATTAAATACTAAAAAACTGTTTTATTTACCACTGTGAATGCAGCCCTTGTTTTCTTTTATGTTACTTTTATGTTATTGTGACATAAAAGTAACATTTCTGAAATGAGCAATTATTTTGAAAATGACCCTAATATAGTTATTATAGCATAGCTAAGAATAGAACTTAAAAAAAAATTCAGTTCGTTTATAATACAGGGTGTGAATGACAGCCAGGAAAATATTGATATGCTGACTTCAAACCATGACTGAGGCGGAAAATACAGAAAATTTTTGAAGGAAATATCCTAAATTTTCCGACTTTTACTTTTCGGCTATTACGTAACTTAGGTGTTTGCCGGCCACTTATAACATTATTATACACACACCTTGAGTAAGCAACGACTCTTTCTCCTGCACTTCTTCCTCTGAGAGCGACTCTGCCTCGTCGATCTTGCGTTGTTCCTCCCGTTGTATCTTTACAGCATCGGGTCCCAGCTCCGGGTTACGCGGCACTTTGTATCTGGTGGTAAGTTTATCATAACTCTATAAATAAAGTTACATTATTAGATCTGTGGGGTAAGCACGAACCTTTTTACGCGGCGTAACGCTAGCGACTCGCTAGCAAAATCTATGTGATTTGACAGTTGGACGATAGCGTTACGGATTATCGAGAGGTTCGTTCTTACCCCTCAGTAGGGTAGGCAAGAACTTTTTTTACGCGGCGTAACGCTATCGACTCGTAAGCAAAATCTATGATTGACGATGGCGTTACGGACTATCGAAAGGTTATGAATGAATGTTTTATATGCCATTGTATAAAGTATATAATACTAGTGACCCGCCCCGGCTTCGCACGGATATAATGCTGATGATGATGTCCTATCCGTTGACGGCGACACCTTGTCAGTTCCTGGCGTGTGCACGGATATGACTCGCGAACCAAACTTTGTCTTAAACATGCGGCTGCATAAGTTGCACTGTAACTGCCCGTTTACATTGTACGTGTAGTTGTAGATAATTTTGGGACGAGTTTTTCGGGCGTGTCGCTTGGCGTCGAGTTCCTTGAGACGAGCTTCTTCAAACTTTTCAGTGCCTGTCTTGATTGCCTTGCGCCACTCTGATCTTGTTAAAGCGTCACTCTCCCACGTACCATGCGACAAGCCGCAGGATGTTAGTTGTCGTTTTAGAACATCCTTGTATCGGAGATATTGTCCACCAGGCTTACGTTTTCCACAGGACAGTTCTGATTAGAAAACGGACCTAGACAATCGAGAGGCCTCCATGTGTACAAGATCCTCATAAGAAGGCACTCCATGTCGGAAACATGAGCACGACGTAGAACCTCCGAGTTCGGGACACGATCCTGCCATTTAATCTTTAATATGGATCGAAGACATTTCAAGTGAAAAGTGTCCAAACGCCTGATGTCCGCCTTGTATAGACACCATGTCTCCGAAGCATACAGCAAAAGTGGTAGTATGATTGCTTTATACACGGATATTTTAGTTTGAAGATGGAGGTCGTGAGATTTCCAAACTAAGGTTAAGCCTTCCATAGGCCGCAGCAGCCCCAGCTATTCTGGCAGCAATTTCGGTCTCGAGTCTATTATCGTCGCGTATTAGCGTTCCTTGTTTGTTTGCAAGGTTTGAAAGACGATGTTTGTGGTCTAAGAATGAATGAGTTACTTGTCAAATGCCTTCTCTATGCCGATGACATGGTTTTGCTTGCGTCTTCGGAGGAGGAGTTGAAGGGGATGGTAACAAAAATGCATGGATCATTTGAAAGTAAAGGGATGAAGATGAATGTAAGTAAGACGAAAGTGATGGTTTTTGAAAAGGATGAGGTAATGGCGAATTGCAAAATAATGATTGGCGAAGAAAGATTGGAGCAAGTGACTGAGTTCGTGTATCTGGGGACTTTGTTTACAAGGGATGGTACACTGAAAAAAAAAATCTTTAGCAAAGTACCAATTTAGCTCGGTTAAAAATTATTTTGCTGCATTCAATCAAGACATATTTAAAATGCGCAATAAAGCTTTGTTAATATTATACAAGCAAGTATTGCTAAATATTCTTGGTTATTATTAACATAGTACTTATCTATTTCAAAATTACAGACTGGGTAAATATTGCCCTTACCGATTTCGATTAAAAATAGACAAACTACTTTATTATTTCATGATTAGTAAGTTATTTAATTTTACACACAATCATAGTTAGCTAATGTTTACTCAAAGTTTGGTTAAAAATAGACAAGCGTACATTATTATTTAATTATATGTAAGTCATTTAATTTTAGACATAATCATAGTTGGCTAAAATAAAATAACTTGCTACGATGCATATAACCGTTTTCCTTGCTTAAAACAAACAAGTTACTTGTCTATTGTTAATAAACACAGCTCGGCAATTAACAATGGAGTAAGCTAATACTATTTTTGACCGAGTAACTTGATAAAAATAAACAAGGAATCGGCTGTGTAGCTTGAAAATTCGGTCATTTCTATCAAATCATAGTCGCGTAACGACGTGTATGTTAATGTGCCTTAAAGACAAGTTAGATTAAAATTTATTAAAAAAAAACTTTTCACCGGTTTATTTTATTATAACAGTAGGGTAGGAAGTACAGTGAAGTGACAAAAATAAACAATTACTTTTTTGTACCGCGAGGATCTTCACCTCAATCTCCAAGGGTACGTTTACCAGACGGACTAACTGAAGAGATTGATGCAGAAGACAAACTTTTATGGCTCAAAAATTCTTCTGAACCTTGGACAGCTGTAGCACAAAAGTGGGAAGAGACCACAGAGTCAAGGTTAATTGCTGTAAAAGAGTTAACCATAGCTCAATACTTCGATGAATATGCGGCTCTTAAAAAACCCAAAGGATATTGGTAGTGAGTTCAGTTTTTTTGAATTTTGGTCTGCTTTAGTGTACTTTTATATAATCACGTTTCTTTTATTTGTTCACAGCTAGAAAAAGATTTTAAAAACCAACAAATGCCAAAACTTTGGCAATGTGAGTTTCGATAGAAACCATGTTGCGCCGACTCCATAAATAATGGGATAAGGGCAGGAAGATGATGATGTTGGAGTCTGTCCTATAATTAAAGTTCAGGTTCGTGGTCTGAGTCACTCCATGAAAGTTTGCAAATTTCACCCTGTTATTGCGAAAATTAAAAAAGGGAACATCAGTTTCGTTTCTTGAGTACTATTTTTAAGAGGAGTATTTAAGTGTATTATGTTACTTGAAATGATTGTATCGAGTACACAATAAAGCTTATTTTATTTATGTACATGTTTTTCTTTCAGTTTCTTCTATTTTTGGTCTGTCGGCAAAATGACTGTTGTTTTACTGCATGAACATTTCATTGGATTTTTTTCGACATGCCAAATTTTTGCCCACTGCACTGCGAGTAACAATGGTACAAATGACAACATATCGAACTAAGTACATATTTTCAGTATGAGCTTACCTCGCACTGTTCGTAAAGCCTATGAACAGTCACAGGTCAGCTTATACTAAAAATATGCAGGGTGTTATAAAAATACCCGTAATGACTTTAAGGGCTTTTTCTACTCATTATTATGAACAACTTTTATTATGGGACCAACTCCAAAATCGCGGAAAAAAAATCAGCTGGACTGAAGTCCATGTCTGTGAATTGGGTATTGAATATTTGAATGGAACAACTGATTTTTTTTCGCGATTTCGGAGTTGGTCGCATAGTAAAAGTTCATCATAATAATGAGTAGAAACACCCCTTAAAGTTATTACGGATATTTTTGCAACACCTGTATATTTAGATGTGTCGTTTAAATTGGTACTTGCAACAAAGTATTTTAGCTATGATTACCGAAAAATCTCGCTTAAGAATTCAAAGTAACTTGACTAAAAATAGCAACTTCAATTGACTAGAAGGAAAAAAGTATTTTAGCTATGGTTACCTAATAAACCCGCCTCATAATACAAAGTAACTTGGCTATTTAGTAAATTTACCAATCTTAATTGACTAGAAAGAACAGAGTATTTAGTTATAGTTACCCAATGAACACGATTGACAGTACCCAGTAACTTGGCTACGTATGCCAAATTGATTTGAGTAGAAGTAACAAAGTAGATTGGCTGTCCCTACCCAATAAACATGATAAACATTACCAAGCTTCCTAGCTAGTTTTACGAAACAAAATACTTGAGCCCACTGAATTACTTTGCTAAACACAACAGAGTACGTTGGGTATTGTTAACAGAGTAACTCGCTATTCACTATAGTAAATAGGTTTGCTAAATTTACTGAGTGACTAGGATAGAAGCAACAAACCTTGAATACTTATTTTTTAACCACCTTACTCGGTTTATATTACCAACAGATGTTAACGAATTTGACTTGTGTAATTTTAACAACGAACTTTGCAGGCTCCACACGAATCAAGTTACTCGGTTGTAAATAGCGGCAACTTGTTTATTTATAGCCGTTACGTTTTTTCAGTGTAAGCATGACAAAGATATTGCAAGGAGAGTGAATGCTGGGAATCGGGAACGGGGCACTTAATTCTTTTATGAGTAGCCAGAAAGTGTCGCAAGCGGCACGTCTGGCTGGTTCATGGAGGTGTTTTGGTGCCGACTCTTATGTATGGAAGTGAAAGTTGGGTATGGCAGAAACCGAAACATCAAAGTCAAGTGAATGCAGTGGAAATGAGAGCATTGAGAAGTATGTGTGGAGTCACTTTGAAAGATAGGATAAGAAATGAGGTGATCAGAAAGAAGTGTGGTATAAATGAGGACGTGGTGACGAAGATTGAGAAGGGTATGTTGAGGTGGTTTGGGCATGTGGAGAGGATGAGTGAAAGTAGACTGACAAAGAAAATGTACAACAGAAGAGTGGATGGAAGGGTTGAAAGGGGAAGACCTCGCCGGACTTTCACCGATCAAATTGGTGAAACACTAAAGAAAGGTCAGGTCAAGAGTACCCTAAACCGACGAGCGTGCATGAAAAATATCATGAAAGTAGATGAAGCGAAAGAGTTGTGTCAGGATCGTAGCAAATGGAGATCCGTGATCTCTGCCTACCTCTCCGGGAAAGAGGCGTGATTATGTATGTATGTATGTATTAGCGTTCCGAGGTACCGAAACGTCCTCACCTCTTTTAGCGGCTTCCCGCCCAGAAGAATAGCAGTACCGGGTGCAGATGTGCCTCTTGCGGGCTGTCTTAGTATTTGAGTTTTTGACACGTTTATCACCAGGCCAAATTTGCGGCACGATTCATCGAGATTGTCCAAGTATTGCTGCAGGCTATCAATGTAATCGGCCATAAGGCAAACATCGTCGGCATATAAGACTTCCAGCATGGTCATACTCTGGGTTTTTCGCTTTGATCTGAAGCGACTTAGATCAAAAACGCTTCTATCGGATCTATACATATAAATCTTCCTCTTAAATCACTGTATCTATTTAAAAAAAACGCATCGAAAACCGTTGTTGTGTAAAACATCTATATCTAAGCACACATAGGGACTGACAGACAGCGGGCTTCAACTTTATTTTGTACTATGTTATGACAGGTGGTAAAATAATCATATATTAGAAAAGAATCGCCTGTAAAAAAGAATGTAGTCCGAAGTCGCAGACTAGAGCTAGTAAGTAATAAATCATAGATGAGTCTATATCTTACCCAAGAGTCTTCCTGTAGTGATAGATCTCCTGATCAAGCAGTTCGAACAGCCTCGGCGGGAAGAACTGGAAGTCTTGTACGATCGGCTGCTTCGGCGGCCGCGGCGCCTGCGTAAACAATCCGGTAATTACCCCACCTACCTGTCCTTTCCTGTCTTAGCTATATTACCTACTTAGTATATTATTATGTTAAGAATGGAGAGGGACTAGGTATGTTGAATAATTTTAAGCTTATAATCAAAGTCACAGCCATAATCAAGCATGTCTCATTGAAAATAATTAGTACTATGATCAATCAGACTTTATATGTCCAAAAGTTTTGATGAGTATAAGAAATAGCATACATATTTAAAATAGTTCAGTACTTGTATTTACTCAAATATGACAATTAAAGATTGAAGGCGAAGGAAATGAAAATACAATATTTTGAATTTGAATGTTTTTCACCTTCAGATTTTAATATTTTTCTCAATTATATTTAAACTATGCGCACTAAATATGACCAATATTATAAATATAATTTCTGTCTACAAACTACATTATAAAAGCATAAAGAGCTAATAATACAGCAGAGAAATGAAATGAGAAAGCTTAAATGCCAATTACCACCACCAAAACAATGTGTATTACCAATTTTCACGTCGCCTAACTTCATAGTTTCCTGGGGTTAGCTCTTTACACGTATTTACCTGTACCTTGGGCGCCTTGGGTTCGGAAACCCGTAAGGCCTCCCTGAAGTAAGCATCCACTGCGTAGTTAGCTTTACGCTCGCGCTTCGGAGGCTCTATCCAGCTGCCAATGGGTATGATCTTCTGTTTCTCTCTGTAATCCTCGCCTGGAGAGATAGTAAATAAAGATTTTATTTTTAAAACTCCATTACTCTCTACATTTTCTATTATACCTCTTATCTACCTAATAAATGCAATGTAAAAACCAAAATTTTACAACTTTATTTTACCATTGACAAGAAAACACTATACGCAGCTTTGCTAGGGACATGCATTTACCGAGGTTTGGCAGTGATACTGCAGAAAAGTAAATATCCTCGAACGGATCAATAAAAACTAGTCGACCTTTCCCTGCAACCCAACTTATTTGTCGATTTTGTTTTCGTGTTAAGTTCGTTAAAGCTTGATCTTTAGTTTGTGGTCTGAGAGGCTTTACATACAACAATATGCATGTTATTTTTTTTTAGTTTATTCTTCCATTTCATAATATTAGCTCACCTTCAAATTGATACACTGAATCAGTAGCTCCAGGGGTATCCATTGAGAATGCTCTCAGAGATGACTCGCCGAGCGTTTCCAGCTTTTGCTTCAGTTCTTCAGTCTGAGTACAGAGGTGTTTGAGTTTAATTAACTATTTCTAGAAAGTAGACTCAAACTAAGAATGCCATTTACCGTGTTACAGAATAGTGAAGTATGGACTAATTTCCGCAACTCGACGGCTGAGCCCTTAAGTAAGTTTGCGTAAGCATGACAGTTGCTTAGAAAGAAGAATCATATGAAATGGAAATGGCAAAATACTTAAATATAATTTAATGGGACCATTATATTGAAATAAAAATATTAGATGATGCAATTTTATTTGCAATTCAGTCTAACTGTTTCCAACAAGACCTTATGGATCTTAATGTGGGACTAAGTTAATGTGTGAATATTTAGGTATTTATTTATTTAATTCATTAATAAGTCCTATTCTAACATCTAAGCACACAAAACTAACCTTTGTTTCTCCTTTAGCCAAGATCGAGTCTATATCTTCATCAGTAATCTCTGAGTCCTTTGACGAGAACACATGGTTGGCTCCGTGTCGAATCATGTTCAGCATTTCATCTTTGTTGAGCTGGTTCTTAGAGTCCACCAGTCTACCTGATTGGATGACCAGTTTGTCCAGTTGAAGCTTCACTTCTGCTCTTTCTACTATCTTCTCTTCGACTGTGTTGTCGGTTATGAGACGGAATACGCGCACCTGTAAACAAAATTATGGTATTACTTATTGGTGTTTGTTGGGAAAAAAATTGTTTATAGTTAAATATTTAACTTAAAGATTAACTTAAGTTAAATATTTAATTATAAATAATAATTATTAAAAACTTTTATAAAATTTATAAAAAAAAATTCTGGTCTTGACTAAGTTTCAAGTTCCAAATATTACTAATGAATCTATGACTAAAATTCTATTACACAATTGAATAATAATTAAGAATATGTCCACTGGCAATAGAGATCTAAACTACAAACTTCA
This sequence comes from Carposina sasakii, assembly GCA_014607495.2. NCBI lineage: Eukaryota > Metazoa > Arthropoda > Insecta > Lepidoptera > Carposinidae > Carposina > Carposina sasakii. Next base: position 9,189,388 of record CP053154.1, read on the forward strand.
ACTGCTGTAATATATGAAACCTAAAAATCCAACTGATTTGCTGTAAGAAATATCATATAAATAGGTAATCTTGCCTTTGCACATGTATTTCTGGTGTACAATGAAGAAGAATAACCCCACCCCTAATTCTTGTTAGACTTACTTACATTAATTATAATACTAAAAATAGTGTACCTGCTTCTTCTGCCCAATACGATGAGCACGATCCATAGCCTGCAAGTCCATCTGAGGGTTCCAATCCGAGTCGTAGATGATGACAACGTCAGCGGACGTCAGGTTGATTCCCAAACCCCCGGCCCTCGTGGACAGCATGAACACAAACTTCTCGCTGCCCTCAGCGTTGTACTCCTCAATCTGACGGTTTCGATCCTCGTGAGGAGTTTGACCGTCCAGACGACAGTACTGCGGATATGATTTAGCTATTATTGGCTACTGATATCGCCCGAGTAGTTAATAGTACATACAGAAAAAATAACATTTTGGTCTTATAACTCGACACGCGTCATATCAAACCTTACATATGTATACAGAGTGATTTTTAGTCGTCAACGTTTCCAAAAACTACGGAATCTCGTCATCATCACGATCATTTTTCTCCATGGAAGCATACGTGGGAAGTGTCTGGTTCCCAAGATATTAGGGATTATGAGTATTTCTGCATAAATGTACATTGACGCGTGTAGCAAGATTTTTTCACGAGAAATAATTAATATCTGTCTATGAATAGAAAAAACTAACATAAATACTGGACACTATAAATTTCGCCCGATTAATTAATTAAATATTTTTTCAAAAAGAATTACATCGTTTCCCTTGCATTTTTTTTGCCATAAACTTACTTTATTTGATGTATAGAGTACGTACCCTTCTTTAAGGGTGGCAACGAAAAAACATCCTGTATTGTAAAGTACCTTATACTGTCTCCAAAGGCAATAATCCTCTAGAATGTCCAACATCCTAGTCATCTGCGAGAATATCAGCACCCTAGAGTTTTGCTCCTGCAGCTTTGGCAGCAGCTTGTCCAGTATAGCCAGCTTGCCGCAGTTATAGACCAGATGCTCGTCTGTGGTGTAGGGCGGGCCGGGCTCCGCGCCGTCGAATAGGTACGGGTGGTTACAACACTTGCGGAGCTGCATTAGGATGTTCTGCAGACGCATCTTCTCCACTTTACCGGCTCCGTTTACTGAAATAGTCGTATTTATTGGTATCTTGTATTTAGTTACATACCCTCGAAAAAAATTATAGTCTAACAAGATGATGCCCGCGGATCAGGTCGCTTGGTTGTCGCTTATTGCATGGAAAGGGTATAAAACATAGTTTAGCCGGTTCAGACGAATTTGTTATCAAACACCGCGACACGAGAATTTAATATATTAGATAGGTGTACAGTTAACTTGGTAAAGCACCAAGAGTTTGTACTGTAGGCACTGGCGGCTGATCCTAAGGAGCGCTGGTGCAGTGCACTCCCACCCACGAAGATTACATAGGCAATCTATATTTCTCTATAAGATAAATCTTTATTTGCAATTAAAAATAGTAAATTAAGATGTCACATATAAAAAATTGTCCTGTATGTATATAATTGTATTTATAATTATCTTTCAATTCTCAAGTAAGTTGTAATCTTATATATCGAGTGGAGCGTTAGCGCCCGCGCTCCAATGAAACGAAATTTGGTACGATTCCTAGCACTGTATTCAATGAGTGCGAAAGAGACAAACCGACATAGGCCGGCGCGTGAAACAGAAGATTTCGTATGAAAAATTAGCCTTATCTGGAGCGCCGCTCACATTAATTCGCGTATACGGCCACTACATGTCGCTTAGTCCGAATTAGAACGCGATATGGCACGGAATGCAGAGGTCGTGGGTTCGATTCCCACCCGGGTGAGGAATTTTTTCCATTTCTTTATTAATAATTTTGTCTTTAATGTGTTTTATTAGGTCATTTGAATTTTAATAAGAGTGAGGTTGCACTTGCATCGTTTCGTTGTCACTCGATAAGGGAGTGAACACCCATCTAAAAATTCAGGAGGCGCCAGTGACTGTAGGGTTAGCATGAACCTTGTTTACACTCCGAAACGCTATCGACTTGGAAGAAAAATCTATGAAACATGTCAGTGTGACAATAGTATTACGGACTATCGAGAAGTAGTGCTTGCCCCACTGACTGTACTCTACATTATAATCTAATACGTGTTTTATATTCGCGATTCTACAGTTCTGGTCTGCCATATTCTTGGGAACATAGCAATGTATATTTGTATGTTCGCACAAGCAACGAGTGCTAACTGAATGACATACATAATAATGTTTAATGTCTAGATATTGTTATAATCGCAATTCTAAGTGTAAAGTAAGGGTAGTAGATTTTTGTTACATATTTACATTTCCTCCCCTTAAGTATAATTTCCTTTTCAGATGCAGGACCCTAAAAAACTATACATACCAACATCAATATCCTTCATAAGTACTTTAGTGTACCATTCCCTCTGCATTTTGCTAAGTCCAATGTAGACCTTGAGTTCTTTCTTAGGCAACAGCTTCTTTTCTACTTCAGCCTTTAAACGTCGTAGTAAAAAGGGACGTAAAACAGCATGCAATCTAGACACCAATTGGTTATCACCCAGAGCTGCATTGGTGTTGAACCATGAATCAAAGTCCTGAAACACACAATTTTGTTATTATAAGTCATTCTTTTATCTTGGCCAGACCAGACAATCCTGTGCTACAGTGCTTACTGCAGTGCTTAAAGTAAGAGAGTTATTACACAGCAATCAATTGTAATTATTAAACATTTGCATTAACTAACCCCCTGGTTGTCCATTAACTTGAATAACATAATGTGGAAGGGTTACTTACATCAGAACTATTGAACACATCGGGCAAAAGGAAATTGAGCAGAGCCCACAACTCGTGAAGGTTATTCTGTAAAGGTGTACCCGTCAACAGCAATCTATTCATACTCTTGAACTCCCTGAGAAGTTCAGAAAGCTTTGACTTCTCATTCTTTATACGGTGAGCCTCATCAATCACCATGTACCGCCATGTGAACTTTTTGAAAACAGATCTTTCCCTTATGATCATTTCGTAGGATGTGATGCAGACATCCCAGTTGCCAGGCATTAGTACTTCACGTATAAAAGTATTCTAAAAAGAGAATAGACATGAACTGATTTCATAAATTCATTTACACACACACAAATGCACAGTAATATATTAGCAGTTAATCAGAAAACTTATTTCATATTTTCATACATCTCTGACTGGTCAGATAAGACAGTACTTTGATCTATGTGGTTAATGTGCTAAAAACACAAAGTAAAGATTGACATACATATATATAAATATTATACTGCTTTTAGATATACCACATCCATTGTAGATTCTAATTCTACAGCATAATACATAACTATATTTCAATAATATAATAGGAAAGTAAATATTATGGTAAGTATTAACTTACTCTTGTTTCTTGATCACCAATCAAACAGACAGCCTTGAGTGAGGGACACCATTTCTTAAATTCATTCATCCAGTTAGTCAGAGTTGACTTTGGCACAATAACAATATGTGGGCCGGGAATGTTCCTAAAATTACACTAACCTTTACTACAAACTCCTAATTTATCAAAACTTTGTTACCTGAGTTTAGTAGTCCAGTGAATAGAAGAGTTTTACCTTGCAGACAGTCCGGTAGTTCTGAATTTTTGATATGTTGTCTAGGATGGTTAGTGAGTATTTAAAACACAAAATGCCCACTTCTCCCCCCATCCGCGCCCACCGCCATATTGAAAAAACCGACAGCTTTTTTAAATTTCGGCTCTTAGTTTTGCTAATGTGCATTTTAGCTAGAAAAGAGTTATGGACATGTAGATAACACATGTCATCCACATACATTTTAGTGTAAACAAAAAACAATGTTTACAAGCAGGTGACGTCATAATAACCACAACCAATCATGATTTTGAGTTACATGACAAAAGTTTAAAAATATGCATTTTTATTTACGGATTTTTAAGTAAATTAATTATTATATTCAACTTCCGTTAGTAAATAACCATTTTTTAACTCATAATACATACTGATTACAGTAATTGACTATTAATTATTTTTCACTTGATTGAATTAATTTTGACATTGTCAAATAACCTTAGAATAGGCCACAACTGAATTACAGCATTCCAAAGTTCAAAGATTGACAAATTTCCGAAAAAATCTTGTTTTTATTTTTGAAAAGGTGAATATCCCTGTAAATATTGGTCCTAGAGATAAAATTTAAAAGAGTAAGTTAAAGAAAATTTCATTATCCACAACATGTGCATAACACTTTTCTAGCTAAAATAAACCTAAGCAAAATTATGAGCAAAATTGTAAAAAAGCTGCCAGTTTTTTCAATATGGCGGTGGGCACGGATGGGGGGAGAAGTGGGCATTTAGCCTTTTAAACACTCACTAACCATCCTAGATAACATATAAAAAATAAATGTGGTTAAATAAAACCAACCTATGTACCTAGTCAGTCAAAACCTAATAATAATTGCAATAAAATTCAACCAGGTGTTTAGAATAAAAGTGGTTATGTATAGAAATGCACAGTCATAATTATTTATGATTAAAAAACAGACTTAAAGAGTAAAATACTTACTTGAAGTTTTTCATGTAACCAAGAAGAGATATTGTTTGCAATGTTTTTCCTAAACCCATTTCATCTGCTAAAATACCATTGATGCCATTTTCATACAGAGATATCATCCAGTTTAAGCCCCTTATTTGATAGTCTCTCATTTCTCCATTTTTTATGTATGGAGGTGATGCCTCAAATCGGAATATAGCCTTCTGTTTAATGTTCGTTTCGGCCAAGAGCTCTTCATCTTCCTCTTGTTCTGTTTTCCGGTGGCGATGGCTGAAAATGATTTTAGTCACAAATATGTAGTTACTGGCAGTGAATGTGTTAAATATTAATTTAAAGTTATCTAGTAATGTCTTTCCCTATCCATTCTTAATGTAAAAGGCAGAGAGGAAATTATAAGTTTATGTTTATGTGTGGAGGTCAGAATCCACTACAATAGCATATAACTAAAACACAATTAAAAAGTAAATACACTTACTCTCCAGCTGATGAATCTGGATCCTTATTCTTTTTAGGCCTTCCTGCTTTAGCTTTCGGAGGACTACTGCCGGTTTTTGGAGCGTTCGTCATGAAATGTGAGAATATCTCCGTTTGTTTTAGTAAGAACTCAAATCGCTTTGATCTATCGGTTTCAATTTTACTTTCGAAGTTATCTTCCTTTCCTCTTGAGGAAGTAGTATCACTAGATGAACCATTCTGTAAAATTTCATTATATAGTATCAGATTTACATAACATAAGCAAATGATTAAGTAAAACAAATGTAGGTACTAACTGAATTTTCACCAGCTTCAGCTACTTCCATCGCTTCCTCTGTTTGAGACATCTTTTTGAATAAAATTTATGGTTACAATGGATGACTCTATTGTAAAACCACAACCTTATTCGTTTACTGTTAACTATAGTACAATTCAATGGGGACGAACGGATTTACGAATATAAAAGAACTCTTCACTTTTTCGCTTCGCCCATCATAGCATAGCCTGGTCCTCCATCCACAAACTAAGTCACAGAACACATTTACTCCTAGCGGAGAAGAAGGGCAACTGCGTACAAAAGTATCAAAGGCAAGCTCACTGTTGCCATCTTACCTCACCCCCGCAAAACTGACGATAAATAAGGAATGCAGGTACTTAGAAATATACGATACATTCCGGAATTAGAAATTTTCACTTGCAGAGAAGCTCCTTCTTTTTTTGAAGTCGGTTAAAAACTCAAACCAGAGTTCTGGCTCGAGTTTCCTACAAGGGAAAATGCCCAATCCGAAATATGTACACACGTATGTAACGATAGTCATTTTATCAAATAAAACAAGGATGTTATTGTTATGAAGAATAATACATTTTAATTTAAAGAAATAACACAAAAAGAAATACAATCCTTCCAAAAAATCCATACATGATTCATCCATCCAAACCATGATAAAGGATAAACTAATAACAAAAAAACACAAAACACTAAGTATCTTGCAAAAACTAGGTTATGAAAAGTTACTATCTTGGATTAAAAGTCACTATCTTAGGTTAAATCACTATCAGAATACTGTTAAGTATGTCACACACTAAACGGAGAAACCGAAACTCTACTCAACATTACTGGAGCGAATAAATAAACAGAAAAATTCACAAACAAACCGACCGCCAAAACAAACGAACGCCATGTTGGATTTACTTTGCTTGCTGCTGTGCTGCTGTACCACACGGTCGTACCATTCACTCACAAAATATGTCTATCTCAAACTGCAGTAATGGACGTTGGCATGTGCGAGGGAGATATCGGAACGAGAATGGTTTGGAATGGTTAACTGGTTAGCTGGAAGAAATCTCTATCAGAGATAAGTTCGCCTTTGTACTTTGTCTTTTTAATATTATTATTATTTATGTTTTCTGTGTGTACAATAAAGAATAAGAATATGAGAATGCGTTAACATTTTTTGCTTCAAGAACGTTGTAAACCACAGATGTTATATAAAAATGGACTGAACAACTCAGCCCCTGTAGGCAAGGCAGCCGTACATGCTCGTGTCTCCATCCAATACTGTGATCCTTTGCTGTGAACCAACAAAAAAAAAACATTGATTGACAATAAAATTGACATTCGATACGCGACGCGTTCTAGTTCGGTGTGTTCGTTTCAAGTCTGAGTATTTTCTGTTTACTATGAGGTGGACTATATCAAGTCTAGCAGGAACAAGCGAGATGGACTGAGCTAAAATGACTTATCAATATATGAGTATGATTTATTGTTTTTTCTTTCGCCCGTTACTTTTTTTTTTGTTTAGTTTATCCCGAAGGAAAGGCAAGGGGAACTAAGCCCATACAGCCATTGTCGTTAGTAAATGATTTCTGAACATAATATGATGGATGATAATGATGATGATGAATGGAAACGTCGGGAAAATCCTCAAGAACAAGTGTAAAGTTAGTCAAAATGAAAAATTATTGCAGAAACAACTTACATGCGCCCATGAAGAGATCGTAATCCGGCTAAAGTTTTATTCGGCTTACCTTCGTATAAAACCATGCACACGCACTAGATTCACATCACAAGTAATCAAAATATAACTTATCTACCAGAAAACATCACTTTACGGACACATGCAAGCCATTTACAAATAATTTTTGATTTTCACAAGAAAATTACTCCTGCACCCTTCCAGCTTTTCCCGCCGAATCCTTTCGCCCGTTACGGTTACAGCCTCTCCTTTTTTTTTTTGTTTGTTTAGTTTATCCCGAAGGAAAGGCAAGGGGAACTAAGCCCATACAGCCATTGTCTTTAGTAAATGATTTCAGAATTTATGATGGAAGATAATGATGATGCATAAGGTAAAGACTCGTAAAGAGAGAAGGTAGTAGATATGTATGAAAAATTTCGTGAATATAGGTGTTATTAGTCCTAGGATAAAGTTAACCTAAAGTTGGAAATAAATTAATTAATATAAGAGTAAGACGATCAATTTACGTTATAAGTGGTGGTACTTCGCCTATATAGAACAAGTTAACCTTATGTGCCATCATACGCCCTCATTTGCCTTTATCTCATACATGATGATGAATGGAAACTTCGGGAAAATCCTCAAGAACAAGTGTAAAGTTAGTCAAAATGAAAAATAATTGCAGAAACAACTTACATGGGCCAATAGAATTATAACCTATAGAAGTATAGTCCGAAGGCCGATTTTAGGAATTTTTATGGGTGCAAATTTGAACCAATCGCGGCTCTGTCATTCAGTGCTCAGCGGTCAGTGGCTACGTGTGTATGTCAACCTGTAATTGTGTTCTGTGATGTCAACCTAAAGGACTTACCATGACGAAATGTGCACTGAGATCCTGCCAAAACTATGCTCAAAAACATAAGAAAATAAATAACATCACATTTCACCGGTAAATATTTGATGTTTTTACGTAATTTCATTGATAAAACAATAAATACACAATCAAATTTTCATATTTTTTTATCTGTCATTGAAAACAAAATGTTGCCATAAGTGTGAAATTTTACCCTATTTTTAAACATGCAGATTGTAGGTAAAAGTAGTTGGATCTACTTTGTCTTTGATTGATTGTGGAATTACCTGCAAGCTCTCTCACCGAATTATTTAAAACTATACATATTGTTACTATAATATTATGTTTAAACATTAGATCTTTAAAATGGGCATCGTTCTTTCCTTTATTGAATGAAATAAAACCACGTAGAATGGCCTCACAGCTTTGTTGACATAATGACAAATTATTCAGAGGGACAATTTTTAACAGAATATTGTATTTTTTTGTCACACTTTTGGACCAATGATGTGGAAAAGTCCGATCATCTCCTTTTAATATATTTAAATTTCACGATAATTCTACAAGAGTGTGCAAATCAGTATACTTCTCAGCATCAATAATAATTTTATCGACTATTTCGACTAGTATGACTACTATTATGACTAGATGTGGATCTAGGGAAAAAACATTTTTAAGGCAACATTAATTTTATGTCATGCATACTTCAAGTCGATATTTTATGCCTATTTTTTCGCCTTGCGTTTGGTTGGAACACACTTTCTATAGGTTATAATTCTATTCATGGGCCCATGAAGAGATCGTATTCCGGCTAAAGTTTTACTCAGCTTACCTGCGTATAAAACCATGCACACGCACTAGATTCACATCACAAGTAATCAAAATATAACTCATCTACCAGAAAACATTTACAAATAATTTTTGATTTTCACAAAAAAATTACACCTGCACCCTTCCAGCTTTTCCCGCCACAGCCTCTCGTGGTGAGTGCGCGCGCCGCCGGCATCGCTAAATTTGGCAGTGTTTAACTTTAAAATTCTAATCTTTCAGACAAAGACATCACAATACTTTAACATACTGGTCCAGAATTTTTATTCATCGACCAATTTCTATTTAATATTTTATTTATACGTAGATTTTATAACACTCACACACATACTTTGGTATGCGTATGCATCTATTGTGATTTCGGTGAATTCAAATAAAAAATTCAGAAGTCAGTGGTAGTGAATGCTCATGACATGGATGTGAATGTATGGATAGGACATTTTATTTTCCTTCTCTATAATGTGGCAGATTAAAAAAAAACAAAACCAAAACAACTCAGAAATCATTTACTAAAGACAATGGCTGTATGGGCTTAGTTCCCCTTGCCTTTCCTTCGGGATAAACTAAAAAAAAAAAAAAAAAAAATAACCTCAAAACAAAAATCGAACCGTCAAAGCATTTTGATTGAATTTTGTTTCATGAATTTTTAATATTTTTGTAAAAAAATAAAAGAAAACAGTGTAATATGGTATCTCATCGAGTGTAATTTACAATTCTGAAACCAGTAAATATTAACACTGTAAGATAATTATTATAAACATGTTCGTTTTATCAAAAATTCTTCGAACTGTAAGTCATTCTAGATTAAAAAAACACATTTTCTCTGTGAATAATGTAAATAAATTGCAATATTCATACCGATATCTACATGTTACTACAAACTTAAGTGTAAAGATGTTTATGGAGCGTGAAAATAAATTGGCATTCAGTATTATAGAAAGTGAAGGTTATAATAGTAAAATTAAATTTGAGAACAAAAATGTACATGAAGAAAATTCTTTAACCACTGAAGAATTTAATAAATTGATAAAAGAACAGTGGCATAAACAAGTTCCAGAACATATCTTTACAGTTTTTTCAGATTTTGCAGTATATTGTGAAAACAATAAATTGTGTATATCTAGTTCAATATTCGATAATTATATTGATGCACTCACTGACAATATAAAAAACGCTACAGACGAGCAATTGGTATCATTATTTTACTCATTACTGAAATGGCCAGAAACACCATCTATAAGGACCAGAAATTTTATAGAGGTTTGGGCTGCCCTAGATGATGAATGCTTAAGAAGATTGAAAGACTGGGATTATGATAATATGTTATACTACGTATACCTATTTTATTTGCTTAACATTACAAAACCAAGTGACTTCTGTTCTAAATCTATCATAAAACTGGCTAGTAAAGCAAAAAAATTAAAAAAGGGACAAGTTGTTCAAACCATGTTCTTTATTAGCTTGATGAGAAGGGCCCCATTTGATATGCATAATTTAGAAATATATCTAAAAGAACACTTCACTGAGTTCACTATAAATGACTTAGCTATCATGGCAATGGGTTTCTTTAAAAGTAAAACTCCAATAAGGGATCCAGCCTTAATATATAAAATAATAGACAAGGTAATAGAAAACTCACAAACAGTCAATGAAGTTTACCTGGCATCTTTGTTAAAAATAATTCGCTACTCCTTAAAGTACCCAACTGATGACAAAATATATGAATTTTTAGAGCATCTGCATCATGAGATACCAAGGTTGTCTATAATGTGCCAAGTCCACCTGGCACTTTTGGGTTTAACAACATTAACACTGCATGAAACTTGTCTAAATAAAATAGCAGGTAGTGTCATTGGTAATATGAATGTAGCTAGAATCAAAGACTTGGAGAGACTAGTACTAGCTTTTGGTACTTTCAATTTTATGCCAACAACAAAAGAATGTTTTATTGAGAAAACATTAGAAGAGCTGAGAAAGCCAGAAAGATCAGCAGAAATAAATAAATATGGTAGAAGTTTTGCCTGTTGTATAGGATATTTAGGCCTCCTCAAAGTGTACCCTGTGGATTTGATGAGTGAGGTTCTAAGTAAAGAATTTCTAGATGAGGCTTATGGCAAGCAATATTTTAATTATGGCCGTGAAGTACTTACAATAAATAATACTGCTGAAATATTTTGTGGTGATGCTGACATGAATCGTCTGACTAGCACCAAAGCAAGGCTATTGGCCAAGAAATATACTGATTATATGCCAAGTGTAGACTATGTAAAACAATATAATGTTAGTGAAAAACTGGTTTTGGATATAATGAAAGTATTGTATAGCTCCCGCGGTGGCAAGGATTTTGTTATAGGAGACCATATTCTAACACACCATCAAAGGGGTGGTAGGTATTATTTTTTCACTATAACTTAATTATTCACAGGAACTTTATAGTATTTGTACTATTCAAACAAGTCAGTAACAGGCAAGATTCATTAAAATTTTGTGTGAAAGATTTGCAATCATTCATAAATTTATTTTTATTTTTTACATTTATACTATTAGTAGGAAGGATAATAGAATGTCACTAGGAAGTTGTTTCTGAATAACTACAAATGTAATAAATTTTCTTTTCAGATATTATTATTTGCAATGATACTAAAGGTTCACCAGTAGAAGTAGCAAGCAAGTTTGTTTCTAGTAGGTTTGGGGAAGTAAGAAAACCACCAGATGATAATATATGGATAGCTTTAGTTGTGGGTGGGAGAAATGCTTTTATTAAAAACACTGATGTTGCAACTGGTCCTTTCAATGCCAAGATCAGAGAGTTACGAGCATTGGGATACTGTGCTGCTTTGGTAAATATAAATACAATAATAATCTGAGAAAACACCTATATTTTTTGACAACTGTAATCAATGAATGAGATCTTAAATTCTGATTGGTGTAGCACATATTTCTAAAAGATATAATTATGTAATTCTATAAATTGTTCTATTAGTGGTGTAGTGGTAATTGCTTTATCCACATTTTTTATTTCATTACAATATTACAATAATAGAAGCTGTTGGTGATCTGTAGCTATTGGTGATTGACGTCACCACGGACCCGAGTTCAGAGGGCCACTTTACCATATTTGGCCCTCTACTCTTAGCTTGCCTTCATTGGCCGGCTAAGAGGGAACAGCGCAAGAGCGGAACCTTTGCTCCAGGGTGAAAGTGTAAAATGTCAAAACGCCGGGGGTAACTGACTGACGTTCACGCCCCGCAGTCTCACCTCTCTGCACCCTTAGCCGCCCGCGCCGGTGTTGCCTCCCCGGCATGCATCACTTATGGGAAGCCTACCTCATGGCCTTAAATTACGGGCGGCAAGTCACCGCCTGCCACCTCACAATTTTGGGACTAGATTGTAATGGCAGGCGTCCAATATATAAAATAGCCCTTATCGAGCTACCCAACATTCAACCCTATAGCCCATGACCTTAGTTTTCCCTTGCATGATGTAGACCTGCACTCCAATAGTCTTTGCACATGGCGGAGACCATCACTGGGTGTATCATATTATGCGCTCGGTGATGGTATCCGCCATGTATTTGCCACACCATATTAAAGTTCTCTTAAAAGGGCCTCTACATCTTGGCTACGGCCAGATGCTCGCCTCTGTAGTCCCGTGAATTTCGCAAGAGTTATATATAATAGTCTGTAGAAAGCATGACCATAATCATTTGGTACACTCTCTTTGGTACACGTGTAAAGCGCAATACACACTGAGCCCGCCGGGCCGCCGACCTATGTCGGCGGGCAAGTTGGCGGCTTCACTTAATGCAAGTCGGAAAATTTTGTCGGCGGCATGAGATGAGAAATCGACGTAAAGTTGTAAGTCTCTCGGTATTCTACAGGTTATATTTCGGGGAGTGTGCTTTGGGACATCACGACCTAATTCCCCCAGCACTCTTCTACTACCGGACGACCAGGGAAACGTCAAGGCGACACCGGTTCACAGTTGAAGTGCCGAAAACTCGTACTAAGCGTTTTGCTTCTACATTCATAGTACGAACGGCCAAGCTGTGGAACTCCGTGCCTGAATCCCTGTTCCCCATGAACTATAATCTTGCTGTCTTCAAGTCGAGAGTGAACCGGGTTCTTTTAGGCAAGCGCGCTCCATCTTAGACTGCAACGGTGCTTACCATCAGGCGCGTGTTCAAGCGTTAGCCTATTTAATATAAAAAAATACTATCAAGTCACTACGGGTCGAGAGTCACCGGGCAACGTGCGGGCAACTGAGCGCAGGCGTACGCAAGCCACCAACATGTCGGCGGGCAACACACGCGGGCTCATGTTGCCGACATGATTCTTTTCATATAGAGCGTCAGGTTGTGTCGGCAGGCTTTGTCGGCGGTCCGGCGGGCTCAGTGTATATTGCGCTTTCCAGAAGAATAGGCAGAATAATTATGTAATGTTTCGTAACTCTTGTTACAGGTAAAATGGCATATCTATGATACTTTTAAAACCAATGAAGAGAAGACTACCTATTTGAATAGGGTAATAGAAGAAGCCATACAAAATAAGCAATGTTAGGTAAGGTTAAATTTATATTATAGTGATGTATGATATATTATTTATTTAAGATCATTAAACAAACTGTAAATTTCTGGTGTAATTTTTCATATTTAATTCTTACCTACTAGCGGACAACCGCGACTTCGTCCACTTTAAATATTTTATTTTTATCTGATGTAGGTACAAGCTATCTCAATATCTCATCAAGTCGCTAGCGTATCGCATGCACAGGCGCACATTAAACAATAAAATTTAAGGATTAATCCATGATCTTTGAATTTGATATCGATCTCTAGTCAAAATCCTGAAAAAGACTAAGTGCCAGATTCACCACCAGCTACATATTAAGTTCTGGATAACCTAACAGGCACTTGTTTAGATAACTCGTACGTCCAACCAAGTCTTACCCAGTCGGTTACAAATAAACTTGTAGTACTTACCTATTTAGAATGGCACAGAATTTTTTCCTATGAAATTCGTTACCAGTCGCCATCCGATCGCTAAATTGTTCTATTTGTGCCCGAAAAGCGGCGGTAGGGTCACCCCTTACCACGTGGGATTTAATAATTATATTATATCCGTCTTCTTCTATACATATAATAAAATAAAACGGATCGCCGTCTGTACATGGAAGATATATGAGATAATTTTTTTAAAACGAAAAACCGACTTCTTTCCAAAACTCGAGCTTACTAAAGTAAAATTTTACTAAAGGGCAAATATATATTGCGTTAAGCCGTGTACGAAGTTTAGGAGGCATAATATTGTCAGATTTACCTGTATATGCCAGCAAATGATTAAATAGGCCACATGACAAAAGAGAAAAAGGACTAGGCTTCGAAACTTTACGTCTGACAATATATAAGCAACATATAATTACACTCTTTCTTCCCGCCCTGTTCCCAATCATTTGGGGTCGGTGCAATATGTAGGTACTCTTCTTTCAGTCATCCCTATTATCCGACATCACGTTATTCTCATGTCTACCTCTTCCTCTATAACCATCTTACTTCGGACACGGCTTAACGCAACATATAATTACACGACTTAACACAATTATCTTCATATGCCTATTACAGTCCACTACTGGACGTAGGCTTCCCCTGCCATAGGGGGATTTTGTTACTAAAAAGTTCCACTATCTGTTTTTCGGTGGCTCCATCATCAGATCCTCGTTTCCTTTATATTATGTGTAGCTGACCAAAATTCTCTATAAAAATCTAAAAACGGACTACTCGTGCCTATTATATTTGAGGATATCCCTAGATTCCTTCGAGATTCCATCATCAGATGTTATGTTTTATATGTAGGTGACTAAAACGCTCAGTAAAAGTGTAAAAACAGACTACATGTGCCTACAATATTCGAGGATCGCCCTCGATTTCTCCAAGATCCCATCATCAGATCCTGATGTGGTGAATATGGGACCAACCTGGAAGTATACCATGACCAACTATTTAAAAAAATTGAAATCGGTTCATAAATGACGAGTTCTGAGGTAACACTTGATAACCTCTCTTTTTGAAGTCGGTTAAAAATATATCATAGGAGACCTTTATCAACGCAATAGTACCCAAAAGAATGATTTTTGGAATTTTTATCGGTTTGTCAACAACAGGGTAGCGTTCTTACGACTAAAAGAATTTTTTTTAAGGCGATGTAGAATTTGTATCGAACAGGAAGGGCGACATTTCGAAAACTTTTTGTGATTTAATAATAAACAATCAATAATAAAAAATTTTTAGTTTTATTCGGCCCAATCTTTTAATTAAGTTTTTTCGACTTACTGTGTTTCAAACATTTTTTCAAGTATGAAGTCGTGGAGATAGCTCAATCAAATTTACATGGCAAATAGCTGACGAAATTGGCAAGTTTTTAAAAATAATTTTGGAGACATTTTTGGGGATAAGTTTTTTTTTTTAATCGTTTCAAAAGAGATCTTTAATTTAAACATTTTAACAAACTTAGGATTCAACATTTTTTTAATGGCTTAATAGTAGCATATCGGCTCACAATTGCTTTTGTTTTTGCAAGTGCTACTGTTCACCTATTTCAGAAAAAAAAAATCAAGCTTGTATCTCAACAATTGATGTCTCTGTGACCAATAATGTTAAATAAGCCAAGGTTTAACAAAAAAATATGAAAAAAAATCATATCTCGAAAACTACAAAAAGTCGCGGAACATACATGGGGGTAATTCGGGTACCCCTAGGGGTATTCTGTCCTTGGACTTCCGCTTGACACTATTTCTTGGGACACCCTGTATAATAGGCAGTTTCTATTAAGTAATGAATACAATACACATAGAGACTACTGCAAAGTTGCAGTTATTGTTTATTACTTATTTAATAATTAGAAACAATTATTTATTTTAGTTCTAATATGCGTCCCAAGTCATATAACTTAGTCCCGGATTTCGAGCTAACATATCCCGGAAATGGCTATTGTTTGGTAAGCCCAGCTGTACCTGTTAAAAATATTTGGTGTAGGTGATATTCGAGGTAGGCTCTCCCGTGTAGGTGCACACTTGGTAACAGCTCGTGTTGGGTTCAGACGGGCAGTTCTCGCATTGCACCCAATGCTCAGCCTGGTCCCAACAGCCGAAATACTGGGGCTTCAAGTAGAACATGCTCAGGTCTTGCGGATGGTCCAACCCTATTCCAGGGACCGCTGTCGGCCGCAATTCATCCTCTTCCTCCCTTTTAGAGCCCAAGTAAAGATCCTTATCTAGCCATCGCTGTCTCTACAATTAATTTCGTTAACTAAAAATATAGTTTCATCGTTTCATCCAATAATATTATAATTTCATCCAATAATATTGGTAGTATACTAAATTTCTTACTTTTTTTTTACGGTTGTGGTTGTTTATATTCTGAATTTCAATACATTCAATGCTGTCCCAGTTGCGATCGAATTTTTCAGTGCACCGACACAAGGCTCGGACTGGCTCTTTATTTATGTTTTGTACATTCATGCACCATAATTTCCAGAAAATCTAAAAGTGTAAATATTTTTGTACCTTTTCACTACTTACCTAAGATTTTTTATTTATGTTTAATCTTTGAATCCGTTACTAATGCATTAGAATGTTATCGGTTACGGTTAAAACGTAGAGAACATTAAAATATTATACTAGATTGAAGTAGCAAATACTTGCCTTACAATTTACAAGGATCCTAAATATTAATATCTTAATGTATTACATATTATTAAGGATAATTACACGATCCAATAGAAAATTTCTATGTTTTTCGATCTACAGGTATTCGTTTATTTTTACATCCACTCAAAATTGGACCCACGTATCCAGACTTAAGCTCTACTTATACAACAAATATTACCTTTCTATTTTGTATTTCTCCTAAATCGAAATATTTGATAGTGTCGTTAAAGAATAATGCCTTTATCGATTGTCTGTAAGTTCGCTTAAATATCGTAAGGTTGACTAGGTCTAAAGAGTACAGCGACCGCAGCCGTACTGCTGCGCTCTCGTGGTTCAGATGACTGCTCCAATTTCTTGATGCTATGATTAATTTGGTAGGCGTCAGAGCTAAAAACAAACCTTCTTTAGATAACTAAAGAACAATTAGTTTTTCCTCGCTACTTCCAGGTTGATACCTCCGTATAGCCAGATGCTTTCATCTAGCTAGTCTCCAAAATAAAATTCTGTGATAACTTGTGAGTCTTTCACACGTAACTGGTTTCGAATTTCGTTAGGTGCATAAATAGTTAATATAACATTGATATTATATTATGATGAATATCGATGTTTGTTTCCGAGTCATGGATGTTTTACATAGAATATAGAATCACCTACGTATTTAAATACCGTTGCCTTCGATACAAGACCTTAAGGATCTTAGTGTGGGACTAGTAGGTTAATGTGTTGTAAACTGTGTAAAGGTACCTAGTAGTTTAGTCGTGAAAGTAAACATCCTGGTAGAAAACTCGCCATGAGTACATATTTCAATAGATATAATGATTTTTATGTTAACTGTACTAAAAGTGGTACATAAGCTTGATCGTTGGTTAAAATTACGAGTGGTCCGAGTCGCCTGACAAAATAAGTAAATAAAAATGAATCAGTCAACTCGGACCGCGGTCCGAGTCGTCCGATACCTGGAATAAATACCACACCGGCTGTTTTACCTAAATAAACTGGATTCAAATAGTTTCCACCCCTCGTGGTCTCCTGAAAGGGACTCTCGATGAGTATCTTTTCATCGAACTCCTTAAACTCTTCCGAGATTAATTTCTGTAGTATTCCGTAAGGCATTGTATTCGAGGATTAATAGATATCTGACAATAACTTATATACCTACATATAAAGTGAAATTATTACAAAATATTTTGTATAAAATAGACGTAGAAAATAAACAGAATCACCACATTTTTTAAACTTCAAATCATATGTCATTAACTAGAACCTGTGAACTATGCGTCTCAAACCAAATTCCTGGTCTCAAAGCATGCATCACAATATGAGCCGCATGCGGGCATTCGGGAATAATCCATTCTATGGCCGCATGCGAGATCCCTATCTTTGATTACGATGAATAAATGCAATATGAACCAAGCTTTTATGCTTTTATCAACCTACGTTAGAAATATGTGTACGGTAGGTATGGCTTTTTTGGCAGTTTAGAACACTTTCATCCAACTTTTAAAAAATGCTTCTGTAATAATCTCCGAAATGGGGTAGCCACGTAGGGTAGCCAGAACTGCAAGATAACAAAGGAGATAGCTTAGCCACGTTTAGCATAGCGGGGGCAGATGTAAATGATTAGTGACAAGTTGCTAACTTATCGCCTGGGAGCAGATTTATTATCCCTGGGAGAATTTCCGAGTTCCTTATTTGACATGAAGTGCAACTGATCACAGCTGATGTATTCCAGTAAAGCCCTAGCATCAGCACAGGACCTATAATATCACCATCTTTTCAGCAAAATCAGTTTTTGTGTTATCCCAGGAACCCAGAATAAGGAGTTGATAAACTTGGTACCTAAGTTAAATCATAGAAATATATTATCTAGTAGTAGTCTATAGGTAGTATAGTACGTAAAGAAACACATTTGAATTTACTAGTTTATTATGACTTAGGCATTCCACTTAAGTAGGGACGTATTACATTAAAATATATTTACATATGCAATACTCAACATTAAAACCAAGAGATAATATAATTTTCAATAGTATTTCGAAATAAATTTATAGTCTGTGTGGCACACGCAAATGGATTATTACATTTATATCTAAGTATACAGCTTTGGTTGAGAGTCTTTTTCAATAAACCAAATAGGGATATGTTAAATTCTAATGCACGCTCACTCAGTAATACTAGGTAAGGGATATATTTTACGTAAAATTAAATAAATTGTAGGTATACACGATTTTATAGAGTCCATCATCACGCTGCAGCATCACCCTGTAACCAACAATGTTAATGTTAAATAGATTTTACAATAAGGTGCAGGTCAAGTGCACCGCCAGCCCGCATACCATTTAGGGCAGATTTTTCAACAGGCAATAAATAGTTCTATGTAACTGCTGCATAAATTTGATATAGTCTTTCTTTAGAACTTGTTAAAAATAGAGACAGCATCTACTTTATCCTTCAAATAAACCTATCTGATCGTTGAAAATCGGCCCTTAATTCCATCCTTCTTCTATGTTGCTCTGGGAGTAAAAAATCGTGACTGCCGGAATCGACCATATTATTATTTTTAGTGAAAAAATCTTGCTACGCGCGTCTATGTTCATTTATGCAGAAAAACGCAGTATATTTACTAAACTTGGGACCCTAATATCTTGGGAATCAGACACTTCCCAGATATGCGTCCATGGAGTAAAATAATCGTGACGATGAGGAAATTCCGTATTATAGTATTCGGGAAGTTGACGACAAAAAAAACAACCTGTATATACCTGGGTAATTTATGCATTCTCTAAGTGGGGTTCGCGAACCCCTAGGGGTACGCCGTTAGATGGTAGGGGGTTCGCGGAAAGATTTACGTAATGGTGGCTGGTTGGCTGTCAACCGTGTGCGATTTGCAAGGAGGCGCGCACGCGACTGAGTCGGTATAAATCCTAGTTTTAATAATAAAATGCTTAATAGTCATTAAGCAACAGGAGTCCATAAATGAAATGTGTGCTGATGAAAGTCTTCAAGCTGATTTCAAACGCATGTCCTTATTTAATTTTTGGGCAGGTAGACTTAGTGAATATCCTGAACTTTCTCGCAAAGCGGTAAATTTCCTTTTGCCCTTTGCAACAACCTACTTACGTGAGAGTGGATTTTCACACCTTGTAATGTTAAAAACTAAATACAGAAATCGACTTGTTGCTGAATCAGAATTAAGATTAAAGCTGTCTAAAATTCGTCCTCAAATTGATTCAATTTGCGCCGGGAAACAAGCCCACCCATCCCATTAATATATTTTTCCCTTTTGCTACTTAGTGTATTTGTTAACTCTATTTGAAATTTAAAACCATATTTTCTTCTACAGGTACTTACATACATATACCTATAATCACGCCTTTATCCCTTACGGGGTAGGCAGAGCACCAAGGGTCGATAGAACAACATGGTGCCACTTCTAACCAATTTCGAGGGTATAGTTAAGATGTCCAAGTTCTACAGGTAGTTTATTTTGAGTTAAGGGTTCGCGATCGTTTAAGAACTTTTACAAGGGTACGCGGGGCAATAAGTTTGAGTAACCCTGCTCTACGTTAATGCATATTTATGTTTTCTTATGTTATTAAATATTAGTTTTTTTGTGATATAATTCCACCACCGGTCACCGGTTACTCAACCTTTTTTGGCGTTAATATGTAGATATTATTAATTCTGTAAGTACTTATATTGTGTGCAACTGTGCATGCATTTAGATATTAGATTGGATAGCATTGAATTAATTAGGTGTAGGCACTTACTTAACAATAATGACATCAACATCATTGAAAATTTTAAAATATTAGACCGAGATTTTACGTAAAAATATTCAATACTCAATCATTTATTGCATTCATATGTAGTTAAAGATCTTAATAAATAATTTACAGATAACATATATAACCCTGTTGGGCACAGCAACATTTTAGTGTGGTAGGCAGACTGGATTTCTTTTAAGTAAATAAGAAATATTTTCCTTTAACTATAGTTATATTTTTTATTATTTTAGGTTAAGACAGTTAAGTCAAACATAATTACATAATAACCACAACCAAAAGTAGTTTTAGATCTGAACCGATCTTATATGTGCTTTACATTTAGTGAATAGTGCTTAGTCTATAACCTAATAATTTTGTTCCCATATCGTTACCTTGATTAGAAAGTTGTAATTTGCAAAACAATAAAATTTCTGTGAGCTAAATTCTGAACTGCAACCTTCTACTTTGCAAACTGAATAATAAACGATAGTTCACTCCATGCTAATTTAATAATGATAAAAGTACGTACAAATTCAAAGTTTTACTTTTGGTATAGTTATCGTTGGCGGCAAAGGCAAAAGATTGTTACCGTATCTAGCATGAAAATTTTTATCTACAGATGCGTCGCTATCTTCGTTTTTATCAATGTTCTTACCAGAGAAACTCTTTAAATTCTGAAAAAGAGTTGCCAATTTAAAAAACACATTTCCGGTATTGTTTAACTTTAGTCCTAGGGAAATCGTCAGATACTTACCAAAGCTTCAGTCTTTTTACGTAGATTCGATCTAGATAGTGTTAAGGCGAGTTCAGATTGGAGTCTATTCGTGATGGGTTCCTCGGGGTCGGGTCCGTCAGGTCTGTCGCCGTTCAGGAAGTCCAGCTTCGACGGCTCCCGTCGGTGCACTCCCCCGGTGCTGTACTCCCCGATCGTCACCGACACTGGCCTGACGTGCTTCTTCATGGTCGCCGTTCCATTGGGAGCCTTCACAAAATAATGCGAAGGTGGTCTCGGTTGAACATTTGAAGGATTTTTCAACTTATACGATTCGAGTGAATCCAGTTCCGCTTTGTCATCCTTACCGTTTTTAAATTTCTGTGTTACATCAGTTTTATTGTTGTAGTCCGGTGTCGGTGTTCTAGTTAGGGTACCGTTTTTAACAATTTTATTGTAATCTATAGGTTTCTGGTGATTGATGTTACTGTTTTTATAGTCCCCGTTTTTATGATCTCCGTTTTTATAGTCTCCAAATTTTTTTGTTCGCCATTTTTATAATCGCCATTTTTGAGTGCCACATTCTTGTTTTCACTCTTCGGTTTCGGCATCTGTAAACACCGTTATTTTGTTACAGTTTCATAAATCTTTGACTGTTTAGTGTACCTGTTACCTGAATAAATATAGTGAAGTCTCTTACCGGTGGCGGTGGAGGTGGATTATGCGAGGCTTCCCTTTGCGGTTGCGAGTCTCGTTTCAACTGCGTGTGAACTCCATTTCCATTGGTGACTCCTGGGTGATCGTCCGCCTTCCTTAGGGGCAATGTTTGTTGGCGATCCTAAGCAGACAATTTTGGTTTGAATTATTTGATAATATGTAAGTTCAAATTAATTGACTGTTTTTCATGAGCACATGTTATCTACATAAGACAATTAAAAGGATTAACAAGCTCCAATAGCATGACGGTTGAAGATACATACATTCAAACATTAAATTAATCTGGGCATTATCTCTATCTACTTATAACGTAAATGGTATAATGTAAATCTCAGGCACTCATTCTTACAGCTAATTTTGTGACTTACAGAACCGAACTGCATACAAAGGTACGTGCTTAGGTAGGTAAGTACTATATTTCGTAGAAATATAGCTCAAACATTTTTTTTTTAATAACAATATTTTGTATAGCAATTTCTACATCGGCCACCTACTACTTACTACGTCATCATCATCATCAGCCTATTGCAGTCCACTGCTGGACGTAGGCCTCCACCAGGGCACGCCACAAGACTACCATGGGGGGTATTTCCCCATAGTTACCACGCCCGCCCAGGGTTGGTGACCGCAGTTTGTATTTTAGACTATGTTGTCAACACGGTAGGCGCTGCTGCCCACCTCCCGGAAACCCTTAATCGCCTCGTACGATACCCACGGGCAGACATGGGGTGGTACGAATTCTACTCTGCCGGCACCACGCGGCCTAAACTTACTACCTACCTACTAACTTACTACGTAAAACCTTAGTATTACTTAATAGACCAAGAATTTGCAAAACCTTTCAAATTATTTAGGTAGTTATTTTGAATTGATTAATTACATATTATTTACTTATTTATGTCATTAGTAGTGTAGTGAATGTTATCTGTATTAGAATGTTAACAATTAACTAATTAATAGCCGGTTCATAAAGTTGCACTGTCGTCCTAGAGTTGTACTACCTCTATGAACAAAAATAAGTAAACATCCTACATATGCCTGGTATAATTAAAACCACTCAAAGTTTTTACTCGATTACATTACGTTTATAATTAGGTAATATAATAGGTGGTCATATCATTTACGACAGCCAATTGGCATTCGAGACAAGTGTTGTATAACCACAAGAAACAATACAGGTATGAGCTACATATACCTTTATAACCGCACTTGTAACTACGTTCAGTGAACCTCTCTAAAACAAGACTGTTTCCTCTGTGAAAGCGAGATAGCACTCCTTATAGTGCCGATCTTGCACAACGAAAACAATCATAATATAAGAGTGCATGGTTAGATTAAAACGATTCGACATTATCCGATACGTACAATATCGGGCCCCAAGTAAAATTTACAAGATCCGATATCTGACCGGACAATGTAGAAGGCAGGGGCAATCAGATGTATATTTCATACATTACACTTGGCCCAATTTCGCATCGGCGGCGTCCGATATTGAATCGGATACTGTGTAAACCTAAACGCTCGTATTCTTATGGTCAAACCCACCTACCATAGTCTGCCTCTTTATTAATAACATGCCATTTATTATTTGACATTGAACTTAAACAGCATAGCATCATCGCAACAAAACACATCATGGTACAAAAAATATCGCATTATTTACGTCATTGACTCAGGACTTTGATTTACCTACTTATAACCTGATTTACCTCTTTCATAAGTAAGTATGCAAAATTTAACTCAGCTGTTTATTATAGTCGGCCCGTTTCTGTAACGTCATGACAGATTATAAAACCTATATATTTTCGTTGCCATTTTTTCTGCTAAGTTATTCTTATCCATCCGGAAGGAGATGTCCTTTGGACCACAATATTGACTGTGCCATAAGCTCATTCCTGTGCTGACTTATGAATGCTAAAGTATACATCGTGTATGTTATAAATTATTCCAATGGTAATATTTGAATTACTCCTAGAATTTCTAGAACATACGTGTTTTATAAATAAAATTATACTGTTTTTGATTAACTTTCCATCTGTCACCGCTATGCAAAATGTTGTTATTGGATTTATTTTAGTCCTGCAGTTATGGCTACTCCATTCGGGAACATAGTCGTGTATAAATAATATGTATGTTATACATATAAGCAGGAATTAATCTAAACGTAACCAAGATGCAGGTAAATTAGATCTAAGTGTACAGGTTGTATTCACATACCTAATCTGCTTGACCGTCGTCATTATGTTTGCCTTACTTTACTAGTTATACGGAATGATGTCATTTTAGATATATCTTTGGGGAATAACACAATAATTTTGGAGTTGTCTTGAATCTCGAATCGAATATTTTTAAAAGGTTTAGGTTGCTAGCTGAAATGTTAGCCTGAATATTATAAGTTGCATCATCTACAGCAAATAAGGCGTTCTTATAGGAACGGACTATGACTGCAGTAAACCACCATCTTATTGATATTTACATAAAAATATTATAAAATTATTAATAAAGAAATTGAAAAAATTCTTCACCCGAGTGGGAATCGAACCCACGACCACTGCAAACCGTGCCAGCCGCTCTAACCACTGAGCTACCGGGTCAATTACTCGGATGACGAATTTTACCATATCTTTTCTAAATTACATAATGGCAACGTTATTTTTCATCCCGATAGCTATACACTAGCCAAATCTCGGCAAACAAAGCTGAATCCCTCAGCACAATGTTTAAAGATGAAACGATCAACCATATTAATAGATTCCGCATAGTAACTATCCAAATCAATGATTAACAGACTTTCTGTTCGTCCGATTAGAACAAAAACAAAAAGGTGTAACGACGAAAAACTTGAGGGACGAGGGTAGTAAGAAAATTCTACTACTTATAGGTTCATTCTGCTGATATCCTATAAGTATCCTATAATCATAATATTAACACTCGAGTTATTGTTAATATTTTGGCGTTCTATGACTAACTATTTGACAACTCTTCAGATATAAAAACACGACATGTGAATGTTATCAGTATCGATTGCAAACAACGGCGAGATAACAATATAATGCTAGTGGAAAAACAGGTGACATTATTAGAAAAAAAAAATGCAAAGAAAATATTAAGTACCCACAATTTGTATCGTATTTTAGAAAGTGCACCATCATTCATCTGGTTAACTTGAAACACAGCGTAGTACTTATTTTGCTTCGCTCCAATAATAATAGGCACAATATCAATGTTCAACTTACTTCATAACACTGGATGACGACTAACGGCTTACTTTTAGTGTTGCCTCTCATTTTGTATCTCAATTTATAACCAATGTATAGGTACACTAAAGTTCGCACTTCAACTGTCCTAGAGTTAATAGCTCGTATACGGCATGTTGATAATAACTATTGCACTAGCTAACACTTAAAATATGCACTAAACTTATCCAGCATGAAACAATACTCAGAGCATTTGAACAATATGCTGAAATCACGTAAATATATGCAAGAGCGCGTGAAGGTCAGTCATAATTATTTTTCCTCGGAAAATCGAGTTTATGTCGCGGCGCGAGCGCAGTGCGATGCGGGCAGCGAGGCGTGCGAGCGACGGACGACAGCGAGCTCGCTGCGCCGGCCAAGCGCGACCGGCCCTCACCACTAGTCGTTATCAGTGCAGCTATAGCATTGCTGATGCGGAATCACGACATGAGGCTCGAATATAAATCATCGCACCATACGACTTCAGACAGCAAATGACCTGGTTAGATTGTATTAGGTATACCAAATCTAGATTTTACTTCTTTATGGAAGTGCTGTCATAATGTTTTAGTTCTCGGCTTAATATAATTTATGAGGGTTTTAAGAGTTGTTAGTTTAATCGCATCGTTCTGTGTACTGTAAACTACAGTACTACTTGTATCAATTTTCATAATCGTCAGAATTGAACTATGAAGATTATAAATATATCGATTATCAAGTATGTACGGTAAGCAGGTTACACCTTAAAATCTGCCGGTAGATTAGTATATTTATCTGATTAATTCACATTCATAAAAATCATTTCTTAGTATCATATTGATAATGCTTCTTATCTACATTATAGGAATAGAATTATATTATATTATATATTATAGGTTATATTTCTATTATTATAGGTATTACGAGTATACCACATTATTGCAGTGCAGGTATCCATTAACAAAAATTTTAATACCGATACCTGAGTACATAATTAAAGTTAATTGCTGTAGAAAAGATAAATATTGCAGTCTTCTAATTAGCAAAATTGTAGTAAACCAATAATTGTCCTAATTTTAAATATAAGATCGCAGCAAACACATGCCATTGTATTTCTATTATCAAGATGTAGTGTGAAATCGACGTTTAAAGTATCATGACTGCCTAGAGTAAATCTGCCTGAGAAACTATTCAAATATATATAGCAAAGTGATGAAAGAAAAGTATATTTTCCCACATAGATGGCGAAATGTTGTGTCAAAACTATATCTGGTTAGGTTACTTTGTCACATGCTCCTGATTGCTCTTAATAAGTGTGGTATGTTATAATGTTCCTAAACGAGACTGAAAACCTGCCGGGATCAATGATCTCGGATCATCCTCGAATGCAGATATCGAAAATCGTAAAATTTTCGCGTTGCTATGGGTATTTCCTTTCAGATTCCCTTTAAGTACCTCTAATGTGATTTTTTAAAGTAACTACTACGTTTTTCATCCATGAAAACTTAAGAAGTCCCGTTTTTTCCTGGGACACCAGAGGGGTAAGCACGAACCTCTCGATAGTCGCTAGCGGTACGCCCCGCGTAAAAAGGTTCGTGCTTACCCCACTGTCCTTTCTTATCGGATGCCTGTCATACAAAGAACACACTTCCAAGTCTCTTAGGTCTCCAAGATCAGCTGTGCATTATTTCAGTCATTCAGGACAAAGCATGTAATAGATTAGAGAAAAATTTACAATTTTACTTCCGAATTGTTTTTGCAAAATACGTAATAAGGCGACGTTTTTCTCCTTACACGAACGAAGCCGCGGGTGGTAGCTAAATTCAAATAAAATAGTAACGGTACCGCTCCAATAAACGCAGTTTATGTAAGCATATAGTTTTGTGTCAGACCGGCCTTATTTAAACGGCGGCGTAACATTGTCTCGCTACCAACGTTATGCAATTCCCTAAATACTTTTAATAATGTGCATGCAATACTTGCGTTATTACAGAGCAGTGGTTCTCAACCTAGGAGGCCTGATGGTGCTTTTTAGCTAAGGGCCGATTGTTCAAATGGACGATAGCCTTCTGAACTTCTGAAGGATAAATTTATTTATTATTTCTCTTAAACTTGATAAAGGTAGGTAGCAGTGTTCAGACATAATCAACTATCCTTCAGATAGGCTATCTGTCCTAAAAATCAGCCCTTAGGCGTGGTATGAAAATTGTACGGGAAAAAGTATTTGCTTTATATATGTACTTGCATAGTTGGTGGAAATTGTCTCGATTTGTGTGGGTCGTGAGAAGTATCTTTGCGAAAAATGTTAGTCTCATCAAACCCTTTTCATTTGTAGAAACTGGCGGACTACTACCTTTTACATAAATATGTTTATTAGTGGGTCAACAACAAGGAATATCAAAGTTTCCGAGAACCCAAGACATAGGCACAACATCATTGTTTAATAGTTTACATACGTGCTTCTGAGAGACTTGAACAATAGTGTGACATAAAATAAATAAGCAATCGCACTGTAACATGCTATATTACATCGATAGTCAACACTTGTATTTACTGCTAATAGTACGTATAGAAAGTTATATCTGATCATCGTCTTTTACTTTGGACGATCATGTGTGTCCCTCACTTTTTGGTGTTACTATCGTGTTATTGAAATTCTCTAAAAAGACTTAAATCTCGACCACGAAAAAAATAATTGACTGGCCTGAGATTCTCGCGCTTTTCAAACTAATAAACTTCTGAATCAGAATTTCTGATAGCTCTATCTTAGGTTGTACCTACATCAGCATTTTAATATCTGTGATAACCTTGAAATATCCAATTACTTTATACATAAAAGATACGAACGTTGACTATAGATAGATTTTTCTAATATTATGATCATCAAAGTCTCGTTACATAAGTACCTATAGTTTAGAAGAACTTCGCGTAAAAATAGATAGGTAGAGACAAACAACAGTTACTTTTTATGTCATAACCGTTTCATACAATTTCCTGAATAACAATTTCCTTTACATGGGTATCCATCCATTCTAGGGTTGCCATCTCAAAACTTTCAAAACCAGGATTTGAAGAAGAAATACCAGGACATTTCGATTACAAGCCAGGACTATACCGCTGACGCTTATTTGCGTCGTCGCACTAGGCGTTGACCTGATGTCGGCACCCTTAGAAAATCTGCCGATAGTGAATGTGTCAGGACTCTAAAACTCAGGACGGTGCTTAAAAACTATCCAGGATAGCCCAAAAAGCAGGACATGTCCCGGGAAAATAGGACGGTTGGAAACCCTAATCCATGCATCCAGGCCGCAGTTTATAGACCTCTTGCAATTAAGAAGTAATAACTATAAACAAGATTGTATACCTCTACATGCAAGCACAGATGCAAGTGAGACTGAGCTTGGCTACACTTAATAATAACCGCTAGATTCAAACGAATTTCCTAGTATTCTTGTATATGTATACAAAAGCAAGTTCCTCGCAGCTAATAGAATCGACGAGCACAACGCACAAGTCATGCGGATCGGTAATAAACTTAACGTTATTGACCTATGTTTGCTTGTAATATAGGTACTTTGACCTTACTTGTAAAATCATAGAATCCGGTTGTATTTATCTCTATTTTGACTTGTAAAGTAGGTAGAGTAGGACTATCATGCATGAGGGTAACCAGTCCCCGCAGGATGCAATTAAGAACGTATGTTTAGTGCGTTGCAACACTTTAAATTATAGTGCAATGACAATTTTGCAAACGAGGGTTTCTTGTTGATTTCACTCATATATTTACTCACCTAGTAGCTCTGGATTGTATAGGTACGTACACGGTATTTAGTTGGGTCATTTATGAGTATAGATGCTAGTAGACGTACGGGACTTCGTCCGCTTTAAGTACCTATATAGCCTATGTAGGTATGTGTTATTCTGATGTACTTATAACCAAGTTTCATAAAAATCTATTCAGGATTTAGTAGTCAGATTTACAGATTCAGTAGCCTTTGCGAGAAAACATCGACACGTTCTCACAAAAATACACATTTATCTAATAGAAGGATAAAAGAGGTAAAGTTACTAATATGGTATGGTCCAATGCTATTTCTTGTAATTATGCGTCACAATAATCAACTATCTGTTATTTAGGCATAAGTGGACCTAAATAGCATAAAATTGTACGACTAACACCGAGTATGCGTCGTTGTCTTAACGATAATTAAAATAAATTGCTACTGATGATTATTTGTCAAACCTTACACAAAGTTATTTCAAACGTTCAACACTTAGTTAAATGTCCAGTTTGAATGTTAGTAAATGTCTTCGAAGCAACCAAGAACAACATTTTAGTATTTTCGTAATGAGCAAAAGCATTGAATGGGACTGATAAGCATTGTGTAAGATTTAGTGAAACACAACCAATTATCAACACGGCCGCGGCCGGCGCAAATCACAGCCTTGAGCGATATGATCCGAATGATTAATGATTGCAGGTAGGCTTATTTCATCGTCATTGTTCTACCGTGCTTCCTGAGCTATATGCAATAAATAGTAATCAGATATGTAGCAGTCATCGTAAAATAATAAATTGGATAATTATTGCGTATTATCAAAAGAATTATATATCTGACTAGTGGACGCCCGCGACTCCGTCCGCGTGGACTGCAGAAAAAACAAAATGTCGAAATTATCCGAGATAAAAACATTTTTCCTTGATAAAGAGTAGCCTATATGTTAAGTGGGACCTGTCACAATATATTACTGAAAACTGCATCAAAATCGGTCCAGCCGTTTCCTAAGATTAGCGTGCACAAACATCGATCCGTTACAATTTTATTATATACTAGTGGATGCCTGAGACTCCGTCCGCGTGGACTACAGAAAAAACAAAATGTCGAAATTATCCGGGATAAAAAGTAGCCTATATATTAAGTGGCACCTGTCACAATATATTCGTGAAAACTGCATTGAAATCGGTTCAGCTGTTGCTGAGATTAGTGTGCACAAACGCACAGACAAACCGACAAACAGCAAAAATTCCAAAAATTATCGTTTTGGGTCCTATTATATAAATAATAAATATAAATAAATATTCACACACTACACAACACATTAACCTAGTCCCACACTAAGATCCCTAAGGTCTTGTATCGTGGGTACTAAGCAACGGTATATAAATACATAGATAAGTATAGAAACATCCATGACTCGGAAACGAACATTGATATTCATCATATCAATGTTTGCACCTACCGGGATTCGAACCCAGGACCTATGGCGTCGCAGGCAGGGTCACTACCTACTAGACCAGTCGGCCGTTGCCTTGATAAAGGTCTCCTAAAATATTTTTTCTCATATATCCTCCATGTACAGACAGCGATCCGTTACATTTTTATTATATGTATAGATATCTGATATCTGATTTCCATGAGAGTTGCATGTTTGCTGCTAAAAATAATTTGATTTAATACTCAATAGGTGTAATCTACGCAGCAGATAGGATAAAAATCGATTATTCTTTGCTTTATAATTTACTTCATGAAATGACTCCCAGAATTTAAAAAGTAAAAACTTTGACCAAAATAGGACGACCAAATTTTTTTTAATCGGTTCAAAACAGATGATGCGCTGCGTCAGTCCATTTTATTTCTCTAATCCTTGGCTCCTAGGTAGGTACTGGATGTGCTACACCGAGATAAACTTTGCTGGTTACTACTTATTACATGTTATATTATGTTATGTGCATCATCAGATTCACTTACCAGATTATCAGCATCATCTCCGTTGCCGTTTGCAGCTGTATCTCCGTTTGGCGGATCTTGGTTTGCAAACATTTTCCTGTGCACTTTTTTGAATTCGTCCATTAGGGCGTCATGATGCTTCTTCTTTTCGTTGTCTCCTGACTTTGAAACGTTAGGTTTCTTTAACGCTACTGCAGGTACAACGCCTTCATGACTGGAGTTTTTCTTGTTCTACGTGAAAGATAATTTAATATTAGTTATTTCACATATTAATAATATAGGTCATTTACTGCGTATGTAGGTACCTACCCAAGTTTCAAGTTACTGTTAAATGCTTATTATTCGTAGGCTATGCCTCTATTAGCAAAAGCCCTTTGACTGTAACTACCAATTTTATACTAACCAATTTTCTTCGCTGTATTTCTTCGGCAATGGCACTGGACAATGTAGCAGAACTCGAAACGCTGGACGAGTCTGAATTGTCTTTCTTCGGAGGAGGCGGGAAACTGCAGTGCGATTTGCCACAGGCGTTCGTACTCGTGTGGTGCACCTCTACCACTATAGTTTGTTTCTCCTTATCTCTATTCGTATTACTATTTTTAGCGAATGTATTTTTCCTATTTGGTGGATTATCGTAACTACATTCTATAGTGGCACCGTCTTCGGTTAAATTTATTATTGTTCTATTCGATGGACTTGTAACGAATTCCTTTTTGGTACTCTTAGCTCTCGTGTTTTTGCTTTCGTAGGTGTGAGGATTATTTGGTATACTTGGACAGTCGTAGTCGGGCTCAATGTCCGAGGGCGCGTCGAAGTTGTGGATATCGTTGTTCTTCCAGTGGAAATCTAAACTGTCCCACGTTCTTCTCTTTAGTCTATTCATTGTTAATCTGAAACAAAAATATATTGATTAAACTAACTAAATTATCCTAATAAAGGAAAAAACTTTGCAAGTTACTGATGGTAACAAACACTACTTTCTTTAATTTAGGCTTCATCTAGATTTATATTTGCTTCATCTTAATTACTTTAGGCTTTAGTCATTTCTACATTATGTACCTATACATAGCTTGTATACTTGGATGTTTCCAATGGTTAGAAAGCCTGTCTGAAAATAAAGTTGACGTTGCCACTACCTTAAGCTCATCAAATTTTAGAGTAAGACAGCATCTTTACCCTTCAGATAGGCTATCATTGGAAAAATCGGTTCCTAAATTCCATATCAGCCTTTAGTAAATATATTAGTATAAAGTCAGTTGCCAAAATCCATCAGCAGCTTACCTATCAGCTCGATCGGCAGCCTCCTCCGCCACGCTAGCCAGCCGCCGGCGCAGCGCAGCAGGCGGAGCCAGTGGCGCGGGCGCAGGGCTCCGCTCGCCCGCCGCCGACGATGCCGAGCTGTTGTACCCCGAGCTCTCCGGAGACACCAGCTCGAGGCCTGCGCCCTCGCGGACTACCAGCTCTAGCCGGCCGCTCACTTTCATTGCTGATATCGCCTAAAATAAAAGTTGGTTTCGTAGAGATCTTAATCCTGTTTTTTTTTTTGTTTTCAGTTTTGCTTTCAGGTTTATTTTTAGATGTTTTTCTTTCTAAAATTTCGCATTGCATTAAGTTTGGGTTCTTAATTCATACAGTCGCACGAATCGAATAGAAAAGCACTGTGTAAAAACTGTGCACTGTTTTTATAATTTTACTTTCATTATAGACGTTTTTATTAGAGTATTGGAGGTTTCCGCCTCAGAAGCATGACTAAAGTCATTTGAATGTTTGCCCGGCACTTACACCCTAAATAAAGGCAGTATTAATATTATTTATACCATAACATTATATTACAAACATATTGTTTTAATCTCGCAATAGTTATATAGGTACTGTTCCATAAATTGTTATGGAATCGGTAAGACATTCAACAGTCAGTTAATAAATAAATATCTAAGTGGGTAGGAGAGGAGGTAGCTAGATTTATAAATTTACTGGCTTAGAAACCCTTATTCTAAGTTTGAGCTTGGGTCAATAATTTACACACCTACTTAGATTATTTATTAGGGCTTTGTAATATTGTGGGTTAGTTAGAATCTGTGTTAGAACATACGGCCTTTGCATTATTATGTTCTTTGTTTCAAAAGATGTCGACCACTTATCCAAAGCAGATTTCAGTTTTTCCCACCTCATTAAAGGGGATATTAGCGAAGTCTTGCCCGTTGCACGACAGTATCTGGTCTCCTGGGCGCAGGCCAGCCTCTCTAGCGATGCCTCCCTCTCGGACGAACTGCACGAATATCCCGGGCTTCCAATCTGGGCCCTTGCAAATCCTGTATCCAATTATTAACATATAAATATACATTTGGTACTCATTGGGGGATAATGGGCGTGACTATATAACTATGTATATATGTATGTAATGTAAATGTACATTTTATAGTATCCGGATAAATCAAATTTATACTGGGCGTTCTACATTATAAATAACGATTTTATAAGTATCTGTGGATACGAGTATACAGATTGTGACAGAAGAGGTACCTACGAGTATGTTAAGCAAAATGCTAGGAAATAACTCACTTTAGATTTCGAGTTCCAAATATTATGGATAAGTTCTTCACAGTCATAGGGGGCTATTTTCATAGCATTTCGCTAAACATACCCCTGTCTGTTGTTACACCCTGTGGATGCTCTATCGTGTGCTATCTTAGTATTATGGTGTATACCTATTATAGATGTCTCTTACCCGCATCCAAGTTTCGCCCTTGGTGGAACCAGGATAGACAGACGCAGGTCAGTCAGTCTCTCCGTATCGTGGCACAGGGTAGGTGATGATGACACCTCCGAGCTTAGAGAAGCCCTTTCCGACACAAACTGCCAGGAGAGTGGCTCATGAGCTTTTCTGAAACAAGGGTAATTCTCGCAGTTAATGTTAACTAGCTGTTGCCCGCAACTCCGTCTGCGTGGACTGCAGAAAAAACAAAATGTAAAAAAATATCCGGGATAAAAAGTAGCATATGTGTTAATCCAGGGTGTCAGTTAACTCCATAGCAAATTTTACTAAAATCGCTCCAGCCATTTAGACGTGAAGAAGTAACAAACATACGTACACTCTCACACGCTCACAAACTTTCGCCTTTATAATATTAGTGTGATTACTTGAGGGTTTAGATAAAGTAGCATATTATTTCTCGATCGAATCGCAAGAGGTTGGTTATCGACATGTTTACTCCAATAGGAAGCTATCATTTTTGCGCGTTTCTCAAATGTCCAGGCGCTATTGGTAGGATTGTTACGACAACTCGGAAAGTCAATGCGAAACGATTTTGCATTGTAGCACACTGCACTTTTGTGCATTCTGTGGTTATATTAGATTCTAAGGAATATGATTGATCGCCTCACGTAGGTAGGTAGTTAATGTTAATGTGTGGAGATACTGTTACACATTTCTCATGATTGGCATAATGACTGTTTATTCTCAGCGCCAGCGTGAGAAAAATTACGAGCAGCTCCACTATCAAAATATTTTTATAAGCACTATGTTTATACAACTTACTCTTTAACTGGCAGCATCCCGACATCTGAAAAGATAATAAATGCGATTAATATGCGCAGAACACAGAAAACCTAGTTATCCTTGTATGCGACAAAAAATAAAGGTTCATGAGCCAGAAATAAATATTAGATAAATAATACACAATGCCATTCTACAGAAAACCAAAGTAATATTAACAAACAATCGTATGCAACACCTGTAGATAACAGCTGATTGACAATTCGAGATTATAATTTTTGAGGCTTTTCA
This sequence comes from Carposina sasakii, assembly GCA_014607495.2. NCBI lineage: Eukaryota > Metazoa > Arthropoda > Insecta > Lepidoptera > Carposinidae > Carposina > Carposina sasakii. The sequence continues at coordinate 9,223,762 of CP053154.1, forward strand.
AACATCTGCAGCTTTGCGTAACTACACCTAGACACCTTCGGAACCAGGTTGCCCACGCGCTTTCACATTATCGCACAAACGAAAATAGGTGCCACAATCACACAGCCTCTATAATGGCGTAACCTCACAGGTTTTGATTAATTAACATAATGGTATTTGCTACCTTGCGACCATCATTGTCTGTGAAGATGCCTGCGTAATAGCCTATTACAAAATCGTCTGACTCTGTCATATCCGTCAAAGATAAGGTGAATAATACTTTTTGGCGAAACCAAATTAATATTATCTTGTTTGCATTCGTCTTTTGAAATAAAACTCGGGTATAAAGTTTCAGAATATCGGTAATATCGGTATGTGTAGTCGTTTTACGCAGTGCTAACTATCCATTTTTGGGAGTACCAGATAGGTAGGTACTAGGTCTCACTCGGGTGAAAAAAAAAATCATTTTTTAATAATATTTATAGTACTAGGTACCTTCAGCCAAGAGTAGTACCTATGTCATTATCATCGTTTTAGTCATAGGAAGTCGACTGCTCTACATACGCCCCCCAAAATCATTCACAGGTATGTGGAATAATGTAGAAAGTCATCATTTGAAATTCCGTAACCAGACGCGGGTACAATAAAATCAAAATGATTTAGCATTCACACTCACGTCTGACTTTGATCTTGACTCGTGATTGCGTGGCGAGGTAGTGCGCCAGTTCAGAGTGCACGGCGTCGTCTACCCGGTATCCATTGACACTGACCAGCTGATCGCCCACCTGCAAAATACAAATATAAAAAATATTACAAATATACATATTATTTAAAAATAAATATTATTTTATTGAAATCTTTCGTATGCGCAAACTCTGATAAAATCAGCCCTAACAGAGTTTGCGCATACGAAAGATTTCAACGGGCTCAAGATATTGGTCAAATCGCAACAAGAAAAGTTTTGGTACCTACACTACATTGAATGATATTCTACAGAATTATGAAGTATTCTTTTACAACTTTTAAGTCATTTCCGAGCTGACACAATAATTTAGAAACCGGCTTACATAATAATGGTAGCATTGTTTTAACTAAAACAACGGAATACAAACCCAAGTTTATTCAAGGCAATCAATGGTCGTCGCGGTGGTGTCAATAAAGAAAGCGAAAATCGCAGAGTAAACAGAAACCAGACCTTGATTAGAAAATATTAATTACAAAGCTATTACTCTCGAAATGTTGAAACAACAACAATAGGTCTCTAAGTTATTAGATGAGTGGACATTGCGCCATTCGCCGCAGTAGCAGTCCAAGTCCAAGTATTGCTCATTGCAGCAATATTACGAATCTAACTCGAAAAACAAAGGTACCTACTAACTTAACGGACTCTATGAAATCATTTTGATAAGTGCGAGTGTACCTAGCTAGTCCGTATAGGATGACCGCACAGATTTTGCTTAAAACTATGAAAGCGGAACGCAATATGATGATTTTTGAATTGCTTTATGATTTCAGATAGGTATAACTCAGTGATTTTTTTTCTTGAACATACATAATATCGAAGGAACTAACACAAAAATACTTATAAATAATTTGCAATTTATTTGGTTTTTGCTTCTAGGTATTATTAGTATTTTGATACCGCACAATAACAACCCTGGCCCACTTTCGTCGACTTGTAATTCGACAATCTTGAGGTTCGCGAAGGGATTGCGTGTGGTGCCCACTATCCATTAGTATTTCTACCGAGACATGGCCTGTTTCCTCAAACGGGTCCGTTGCACTCTAATAATCATTTGCGAAACGGCAATTCAAGTTCAAATTAAAACCAAAACCAAAGTGGCAGTGAAACAAATCTAGCCACCGAAATGCTCGACCAACGCGGAATGTAATGCTTGTTATGGTATATTTTTTTATTTATTTATTTGATCATAATATATTTGTCCAGGATAATAGATACCTACTTATTAAATTTATCGTTATACAGTGTGTCCGGGATAGAGTTAGCGATATTTTAAGGGCGTGTTGTACACTTCATTTTATCGATAAAGATACCTTCATGTGGATGTCTAACTGCCCTCTTTTAGAAATGACAGCTATTTTGAGTAAATGTTGTCAATATCGCTACATTTAAAAGGTCTAACAAGTAAGAAAAAACTGTTTGAAAGCTAATTGTCTAATTGAAAGTATTGTCTGTTGAGGGATCGCCCACCACCGGGCCCTATAGACCCTCGGAACTCATGATCACGAACACAAGACACTACAGTCGCAACGAGAAGCCAGATCCAAGCACCTAGCATGCAACCATAAATACATAGCTGCTAATCCGAAAACCAATTAAAATTTTAATCGACATATGTTTCGCCAACACCCGTGGCATCATTTTTGAACTTCCGAATAGTGACGCCTGATACAACAAAAAAACTTAATTCCACATAAAAAAAAATGTAGACTTTTGTCCCAAATTTGTCTGTTTTTTTTTCTTATTACGTAACATGCTATGAAAACTAGCCCGTTAATGTGCATTTTTTTGTAAATCACAGAAACCTAGTAATAATAGCTACAAAACAACGCCTAATTTATTGCTCTGAGTCTGATTGTTTGAATTTATTGTTATTTGAAATTTACCCTTGCGCGAGCGCCCATAGCCCGTCACTCAGGTACCGCTAATCAGGTACTGCCCACATGGGGGTGTTTTTATCGATAAAATGAAGTGTACATCACGCCCTCAAAATATCGCTAACTCTATCCCGGACACGCTGTACTCGTATAACGTAATGAATGAGGTGACGTCACAGTGCGTGATGATAGCGATACGATTGAGTAGCTGCAGTACGTACATATGAGTGGCGGAAAAAGCTCGCAGTACATATGTATCACTTTCGTGCATTCAATGCACGCAACAGAAGCACGGACAGGACTGGGTCACCGTAGGACCCCACATATTCCGGGGACTAACTTTCGATTGGACTTTCGTTCCAACTCGTCTTTTTTCCCGTAACGGGTGACGTTACACACGCATAGTTTATTTGGGACCCCAGCACACGGACTTGCAAACGGGTCGCCCAGAATTCCCTCTCGTATGCTTATATTTTTTTCAAAAACTTTGAAGCTAAAATCGGAGACGGTAATGATTAATGAGCACGCATTCAATGCACGCATGGACAGAAATATAACAAATGTTATTAATTATATAAAACTTGTTATATTGACAAGTGATGTAAGTTGGCACAGAACAGTTAATGTTCGTAGATTCGTAATAAATAATAAATCGATGTAAGATTATTGTAAGTAACCGACCAAACAATGTTACTTTATGATGTAGTGCGTCATGTCTGAAATAATACGCGCGTATAGGTCGAGCCACGTGTAATGTAGAGTTCTGTAGTTGCATTATCAAATGTAAGTAAGGTAAAGGAGGCTTATATAATACGTATTTTCATAAACCTGGGCACTTATTGAAATTAAAAGAACACAACAAAATACAATGCTCTTCCTTGACAGTCGGGTACCTATAAGCATAGAGATATATTAATAGTATTATTATATTTTTCTTTATTCATACCATATTGGCTGCTAGGATCTCTTCTAGATATACGGATGAAATAAAAGCATATACATAGTATGACGATTCCTTTTCAACTACGGAACCCTATAAACGTAAGTAGACACGTTTTAAAATTCATTATAACTAAAATAATACCTATGCAATAACAGACAGCTAAATTCAATAAAGTTAAGTACACATACAGCTGTATATACCCAACAACAATAGTGCAATATTTGCACGTTATCGGTTGCCGTCGAACATGACTCACTCTGCGATAACTGGAGTTTCATAAATTCGAGGGTATTTAGGTGGATAACTATGCAGTAGAATTACAGCCATAAGCCTACAGCTAACTAGTTATTTAATGATACAAACGTTATACACTACTCGTATAATACCATTTTTTGCCTTTAACTTCTAGGCATTGCGTTGTGAACTATACTAGGAAACACGAGATGCAGACTTCATTCAACATTGAAGTAGGAAATACGATTGTATTGTGTTCTTAGAAAAAAGTCTACAAACGGATGTAAAATGAGATGTGTTAAACAAAACGCTCATTTGAGGACGTCGTTATCGCTTTCCTTCAACAAACGTTCTTTCGTATAGATGCTGGCTCCAAAAGTAGAAAGCCAGTCAATAATTGAGTGACTCACGTACGGACCGGACACCTTCGAGCACGCCCATGGAAATACGCACCATTTCTAAATGACCATATAATTGTGACTTTACTACCTCCCCCTTCCTGTATTTATTGCTGCATTCCTCTAAAAATATAGACTTTCGAGCGTTTTTCCCTCATAGATATTAAGTGGATTTCACTTTGGCGTTTCTCTAGCTATAGGTAGGTTGTTTGAAGAAACGTATCTTGGTAGTCAAAATTATAGAGTTGTCCACCGTCAACTATCTTTTAGGTTTATTTATTTCATATACATAAATAAAATACGTTCCTACTTTGTACTCCTATTATTATTACTTATTTATTTCATGTACAGATTTTAATGTTATAAAAATTGTCACTTAGCTCGTGCCTCGGAAAGCACGTAAAACAGTTGGTCCTGCGCCTGATCTCTCTCCGGTAGAGTCGGCTTCCATCCCATCGGACTATGAGAGTGAGGGAATAGAGAGTGCATCTGTGTTTGCGCACACACTTGGGCACTATAATATCTCCTGCGTACCTGGCCAATCTCCGTAGAGATTGGTCGCCTTCACCGAAATACGGTCGGAGATCATCATCATCATTATTACTTATTATTATGTATTCCTATTTTGTTTTTTTTTATTTCGCCATCTAAATTCAATGACGGATACTCGTATAGATGGTGTCCTCGTCTGTGTGATTTCGACATGAAAATTCTGATCTAATTCTTTTCTGACCATTCATATGACCATTGCATATGAAGTTCCAAACACGAAATTGGACTTTACAGTGGCTTGGTGTGCCTACACTGTATTATTGTAAAGTTTTTGAACTCAAATAAATAAAACATAGACATACATACATACATATACCTAGGTACATATAATCACGCCTTTATACCTTATGGGGTAGGCAGAGCACCAAGGGCCGATAGAACCACATGGTGTCACTTCTGACCAATTTTGAGGGTATAGTTAAGATGTACAAACATAGACACCTAGAGTTAGGTAGACACTCGTGCTAATAACTGTGTCTGCGTATTCCCAGGATCTCCATCCGTTATTGTCTAAACATCTTATGCTCTTGAATAACAACGGATGTTGGTACTCGTGAATTTTTCGTAACTTCTTTGTTAAAGGAAGTAATCGTGTGAAAAGTCGGAAATATGTGTGGAATAATGCCTGCGATTTGGTGTTTAACGACCTAGAACGTTTTAGTCTATTTGATTATAACTGAATCATTAAGCTGAAATATTTGAGAGTATGAGTGTGCATATGCTATATATGTATATCCTGTTACGGCCAGCTACGGAACTCTAAAACTCGCGTGGCCCTTGGACCAATGATTTTTTTTTTCAGAAGGCATTCTGCAAGAACGCAGTTACTAATGAAGTATTTTGACCTAGTTAGCCGTGACAACATCGCCATCGTCAATAGTGCTCGAGATTGAGTTGTTATAGTCAAGTGAAGGAAACACTGTTACGTGAGCTCTACAATAGAATGGAATGCGTCTTGCTGGTTGCGACAATTCAACCTCGGATGTAGATAATTGTCAGGCGGTAGGTGCAAGCAGGCCACTGAGATAATTGTTAATAACTCACAATATAAACAGAGGCGTTCGCACGCGCCCACCGCTGGGACTACCAGGACCCGTGGGAAACTGCGCAATGTTACGAAGGTAAAAACTGTCAACCGATTCAATCTTCCCCAACATTTGTATGTAACAATGTGATAACATTATATTGCCAAAAGACTATGAAAAAGAAAACATGAATGGAACAAAGGAATCGTAGTAACAATATGCCTCTTAAACAGTACATAGGACACCATACCATGAAACCTGAGATTGTTAAGTTTACTTCTTAGTACAATACTCGTAAAATATTAAATCGTAATTACATAAATTATAACGTGACCTAATGTTTCTGGAGCTATGCATTTAACCGCAGACTTTCCCAGTGAAAAGTGAAAACGCGCTCTGTAAATTACCCATCCATTCACTCGTATTTTAAAGCCCCCTGATTGCAAACCGCTGATCTGTAAAGCCAAATGCCGTCAAATAGTTGATACATACAATACAACTGACCTTCAGTCCCTGTACATGGGCTTCGGAGTTGAAGTCGACTTTGGAGACGAAGAAACCAGTGGCGTACTCTCGGCCTCCTCGTAGAGAGAAGCCGAAAGCCGGGGCAGCTCTGCGCGGGCGCAGTAACCGTACGATGCGTATTCGACGCTCGCTCGCCACCGTGCCGCTGCCGGCAGCGCGACCCGAGCCCGATGTTGTCGATGCTGTTGACGTCGCGTACATGGTTGATCTAAAAATGAAAAATTATGTATAAAGTCACTGCCATTTAGTGCCCGAAGCAATAGGCTATTTGACTCATTTTCAAAATCTATTTTATATTATTCTCTGGAGGTTTAAAAACCCAGTAAAAGTTGTATTTTTGAGTTCTGGTACACATTTACTGAATAATATCAAATTAAAAGTTTGATATTTAAATAGCGCGCCAAAACGCTTCTTTGAAAATATGGCGTCGGTGACATCACTTGCCTGTATCTGTCACTTTGACAAATGTCATCCACATACATTTTAGTGTAAACAAAAAACAATGTTTACAAGCAGGTGACATCATAATAAGCCCGACCAATCATGAGCGCCATGAGCGTTTTAAAATGGAAAAAATAAATCAGTTTATGCGTTTCATTCCGGCATTTCAGGGTTTCATCCGCCACATCCCATTTCCAGCATCAAGTCCTCGTCAATTAAAAACATGAAGAGAACCAGTCAAGACAAATTCAACGAGCCCAAACTCGATGGGTTTACTAAAAGGTAGACCAGGGTTACGTCTCCTACCTTCGAGCCCTATCATCAGACCAGCTCAGATGTTCCAGATTTCCAGCATCAGGTCCTCGTCAATTAGAAACATAAAGAGAACTAGTAAACACAAATCCAACGAGCCCAAACTCAATAGTTTTACTAAAAGGCAGTCCAGGGTTACGTCTCCTATCTTCGAGCCCTAACAGCAGACCAGCTCAGTGGTTTCAGAAGACATTAGTGTTTCAAATGTCAGATCCCACATATGCTTGCAAGCAAACTGAGCGTGTAACATTCCTATCAGACCTAACAAACGACCTGATGACCTTGAAGACCTGAACCGATTTCCACCAAACATAGCTAAGAACACTCTCGATTGATATACCTTTCAAACAAAAAAAACCGCATTAAAATCGGATCATCCGTTTGGGAGCTACGATGCCACAGCAGACACATACACATTTACACACACACAGAGACACGTCAAACTTATAACACCCCGTCGTTTTTGCGTCGGGGGACATCTTATTTACTTAAGCCTAGTAAATAACCTAAAGTCATAATACTACTTTACAGTAATTAACGATTTATTGATGAGAAGATGCTAATCGAGTATGAGCCAACCTTTTGTTTTTGTACCACATGATGGGCTAAGTAGATAGGTATAGTCAAACTAGATGTACTTAAATTGGAAATACTTAGACACTATCATTTAAATACCTATGTACCTAATTAAACTTTTAAACTAAATTAAATATTTACGAAATAAATAAACACTAACAGCATAACATGCCATGACACATGCATTGACAGCTGATGACAGCACGAATCACGCAAGAATATTTTTAGGCAGATTTGGATTTGAGGTAGACATAAAAAAGTTTTTATTTAATTATCAGGATCAAACAAAGACCTTGCAATGCGCCGACGGGATCAAAGTGGCAATTTTACTCCAGTTGGATTAATAGACGTAACCGCTTGATTGTGAACACTTATATACCTAACATTAAAAAATTACACAAAACCGTCATGAGAGACTTAAATATGCCGGTCACAAAAAACTGTCGATCTGGTGTAAGTGGATTACTGAACAAGCTAATTCATAAAGCCCTTTGACACACTTTATTAGCCGGACTAGGCTACTTACATGATACTTCCTCCTGCCCTTCCTTAACCTCTACCCATTTACCTACAGGTTGATCCTGTAAGTTAAGGTCTATCTTACATTGTAGTTATTTAGCGATTCAGTTGTTTAGAGATGTAGTCATTATGCAATTTCGTCTTTCTGCAATGATGCCATTTGCTATATAGACATTTTACTATTTAGTCATTCTAATACTGATCCAACTTACTCTAGTACCTAGGGGTTTATCGATTCCTAGCATCCATGAAGCTTGTCAGCTTAGCTTATCAGCCCCAATTTAGCTGTTATCGCATTGACTATTTAAATCTTACCTTCTCGTACCTACCTATTACTGATTTTACCTCGCCACGATCAAGTATTGGTACCAAGTCCCTGCCACGATTTGTCTAGTTTGTCAAATAAGATCAGAAATAACTAACAGTATTATGTGGTCCGACAGAAGCCGCAAAAGTTATCTCTAAGTTATTAACTTATTTATTGACATTACAGCAAATTACAGCATTATCGTTGACTATATTTTTTTAGCTATACTAGTACTGAGCCTGATGCACAGGATAGCAATAAGTATCATAAACAAGTGCATATTACAAAATGTACTCGTTTACAAACCTCTAATAATGATCGAAAGCTAACATATTATTTCAATGTTCGGGTAGTATAGCCAGGAGCTATAACTGTTTAGCAACATGCCAATCTAGCTCCGTGGCTAATCGTTTGGCCCTAGAAGGAAGTTTATTGTAGTCGGCGTTCGCGAGTGCTATTACGATTGTAATCGTATTCAAATTTAGGAATCGAGATTCTTGTCCTTATAACATAGCCTTATCTTTACAAATATTCAAACTTTAGACATCCAGCGACCCCTTCTAAGTATTACTTATTTTCATAACTTCAATCTTTAAAAATTATAAAAAAGATGAGTTCCTCGGTTATATGTGTGGTTAGGTATATGCAAGTCCAGACACCCTTAATGATAATATTTTATAAAACTTTTCAGAAATTAAACATTTCATCAATATATCTTACCTAGATTCGTAAAAGGACACACAGAGTACCTATGTCTACCATGCGTGATGCCCTGTTTTATTTCCGCTGTTAAAATAAAGCCGTTATAAGAGACTATCTACCGAATTCCACAGCAGTGTGGATTTGACATTTAACCGGATTTCATCAACTGACTCCAAAGTTTAGGGCGTAAAGAAGCAGTCATTGCTATTTCCCTTGACATTATCATTAGATTCTGTCTGACATGGAAAGGTCATATCGAACCTCTGATACAACCAGCAAATAACTTGCACAGCCAAACAAGAAACAAATTAAGTATATCACGAACAAATTCACCACAAAAAAATGATAATATGTTTTTACGAAATGCTGGAACAGTTAGTTCCAGCAAACATTAGAACCTTTTATTTGTAGAGGGCACAGAAGGCTGCAAAGATGTGAGGGGAATGCCAGGTCAGGGGGAGGGGGAGGCTGCAGTTGCCTCCAGGCTCAGAGGTGAGCAGAGCAACGACCTCGTAGCCTCATCGCTAGCTACACTAGGACGTGACCACACCACACGTAATATAATATGTTATGGCTTCTGACGACATAAGGCAAGGCAGTCATGGACTCAATTAAAAAATCCTTTAAAATGCTCAAAAGGTAGGTACATACTAGGACTAAGCTGTTCCATTATCAAGTGATATTAGTGGTAGTATGTAGGTTTATTAGGAGTTTATCTACAAAGTCATTTGAACGTTCTGAAATTTAAAATTGGCCTTTGTTTCATCTATTCTTTTGCAACTTGATACGGGTATACTTATATAGGGTATGTGTGACAGCGAGGCAAATACTGAGATACTGAACAAGTACCATTGTTTTCTGTTATTACTCGCAGGAATTTAATTTTTGATTTGATTCTACGCAATGTTTGCTTTCCGCGCCAATTGTATCGGGCGATCCTGCGACTAGTTGAATGGGCTTATTGGTTATTCTGTGATAGATACATTGCTGTTTTTTGAATCACTTGTGACTCTCCTTTGGGGTTGATTAATTAGCTGAACTTTTTTTAGAGTCACTTTTTTTTAAATCATCCATAGGTTAAATTTTTGCTTTTAAGTCGTTATTTAAGGCCTACTTAAACGAACCACACTATTTTTTCCCCTGGAAAAATTAAAAATTTCTTCTATGCTGCTCTGGTTCCCGGGCATGCTGTACAAGTCAGTAGAGGGACAAGAGGGTCTTGGTGTTTTGTAGGCGATGGACTGACCACCTGTCACTACTAACCGAACTTGTACATCTCAACTATACCCTCAAAATTGGTCAGAAGTCGCACCATGTGGTTCTATCGGCCCTTGGTGCTCTGTATACCCCGTAAGGGATAAAGGCGTGATTATATGTATGTGAAAATTTCGGAATATTTCTGCAAATTTTTTTACTAATTTTTACAAAAAGTCACTAATTTTCTGCTTAGAAAACTAGTAGATGTTTAAACAACATCCAATTTATCACAAGGTATGGCGCAGCCTAATGTTCTTTCATTGACACACCGACGAGACTACATCGAGAATCCAGATTAGCCTTAATTAACTTGCCCGCACTTGCCTCGCCGCTGCAGCGCACGGTCTCGATATGCATTTACAGTACAATGCATGTATGTGCAATGCATGTGCATTTCAATCAGATAAAAGTTTTTTTTTTGTAAACCTAAAACACTTCTGCACCTATATATTTTCTTAACCGCATAGTAATGTTAGATATATGTATTGTCAAAAATTGCTAAGTAGAGAAATTGTTAACTTTCCACAGTACCTACATTTACCTTTTACAAAAGAAATGGTAAGTAAGTACTTTCTACATAAATATGAGCCAAGTCATCCAACTTATTTTCATGTGCATTTATTAGTAAGCCGAACAGGTGCCAGCTTGGCTAAGTTGGACATTACATACAACTGCTACTATATGTAGTATAATTGCTATTATTTTTTACACGCAGGCCCACAGAAAAGATCCCGTAAGTCTTCTAATAAGCCTCTACTACAATGTTAGCATCACTCACAGTCCTTCCCTTGTAATAGGTACCTACTTATCTTTAACTGTTTTATTATTAGGTATCACCTACATATAGTGATGCTTTAAAGATTACTATTTCTAATAATAATTCACCTTAATCAATAAAACATCATCAATCGGCTGAGCCACCAAAATGGGAGAACTAAAATGAAACTATGCGGCAATATGACAAAATCGTGGAAGTGAAAGTTGTGTTTAACAAAGCTACACTTGCCGCAAAGTGTTTTATAAATGCTGCGTAACGCCAATATACATTTAGACGCGAAGTAGACGAACAAATAATTGTATTGTCGTCACTTATCTGCCTGCCATTATTTAGAATCGCTTGCAGGGAATATGTTGTAATCAACGCATGCAATACAAGTCATAGCTGGTAACACGGTAAAACTAAATTATAAATATAATAATATGATTAGATACACACGTAGGTAAACCCTTTTCATATGAATTGGTAACCGCAATCATAACCAGATATTGCTCGTAACCGCAGACATAAGCCCTTAAACGTTATGCAAATCAGCTGAGGTATAGCAATAGATGTTGTACCTTGCATTCATCTCGGACAAAGGTAGACCTAGATGATTCATACAATACCACTGCATATTTTGGCTAAGTGATTCGTACATCAATCTTGTGGAAACAATAGATTTAGATTATTGACCCGGTGGCTTAGTGGTTATAGCGGCCGGCACGGTTTGCAGCGGTCGTGGGTTCGATTCCCACTCGGGTGAAGAATTTTTTCCATTTTCTTTATTAATAATTTTATATTATAGATGAGGCTTTTTAGGTTGATAAAATCTCTATAATAGCCTTTGTGCGATATATGATTCAAAGTGCGGGTAGCAGGGCAAGCGACGCCAGCGCAGGTGGCAAGGGCGCTCGACCGTGAATCCACCGCCCCGTATAACAACTGTTCCCCGTTTTTTCTCTCATTCAAGAGCAACGGCCTCATTCAAATAGCGAGCCACAGCTGAACATAAACCAAATAGTTATTCCAACGACCAGCCTCACCTTGTGGGTCATATTAGTGTAATGTCTAAACAAAAACCTGTTTCCTTGAAACGAGGAAACATTACTAGTGTTTTGATGGATAGCTGAGATAGATACGTGTGGAGATAAGTGGTCGTTGTCGTTGGTTAAATATTGTTCCACACGACTTGCTATGCCAGCGCATTTTTTGTGAGTACAGTACGACGGTGACACTCATGTATGCCAAATAATTCAATAATAACAACAAATCAACATTGTTAAATCTATAACACAAAGGCACAAAGGATTATTTGCGAATTATGATAATAAACAATAATTATAAAAGGTTCATTACAGAAAATGCGCATGGATCAATGTTGCTAGGATACAAAAGTAAAACTTTTAGGGTAACGACTGAGGGGATTCCTCATTTCCGGCGTTTCCTACTAATGCCCGGGAAGCCTGGTACCGGGCGAACAGGATTGGATTACCACATTCCCCTAAACATACAGTACCTTTATAAAGATATACAAGGCACTCGTTCGTTGTTCTATTGGGTTTACCAGTGCATTCATAGTATTAGGTATACCTACTTACACGTTATTTCACTTGTGGAAATCCATTTTGTAGATAATAGTGTGTCAGAGAAAAAGAGTCGGTAGCATAATTATTGGCATATTTTCTTAGAAAGGTGTAGATAGCACACTTTGGCTGTAAAACAACGACGGCGGACAAACCGGCCGCGACGAGTCCCGCCAATTAACCGCTTCTGACCCCTCCGGCCGCATGCCACACTATTCATATAAGCTAGTTCGACACAGCTTTATACGATTCAGAAATCTGATTTCACTAAGTCTCTTCTATCATTGTTTGGTTTAGTTACTGCAAGACATCTCCTGTAGGTAGGTAATATGTTTGAGATGGGACAGAATATTTGGGACTAGTTACTTTTCTCTATGCTTGGGACTGTCGTCTTTATGATTATGGAAAAGATATAAGTAGGTACATCATGCAAAGCAACGCTTCACGAGTTAGGAGATACAGTATTATATTACCTAAGAATTATCTTCTCCTTTACATCCTATCCAATATGTAGAACGTGGTTCTAAGGATCAGCTTGATACCTTCGAAAACTAAACTTCTACAGGATAGCATATTTTGCATGGGAATAAAAATTTATAATAAGCTCCCAAGGATCATAAATGATTTGAGTACTAAGGCTTACTCAAATGTAAATTACATACTTTTCTCGCAAAAAAGGCATATTACACGGTGCAAGAATATTTTAATGACAAATTTTAACAATGTGCTAAGTACATATTCATTATATATAGGTATTTAATTTTAATTAATTGTATTAAAATAATAATTATAAATTTGTGTGGCCTAATATGACATTCGCATGTTACCAATTAGATTTTTTAATGATGCCTGATTTAATTTCTTGTGCAATTGAATACACATTTGTATGCCTTTAGGGCGGGACATAGAAAGTCACATGAGGTACCTTTTTTATGTATAACATCTGTTCCTAACCTATGATCCACAAATAAACACATTTGATTTGATTTGATTTGATACCTATGCAGATGATCTGAGTGTTTTGCTTTACTTCAAAATCTGAAATGTGATCCTTTCAATTTTAATAAGAAGACCTCGCATAATTTACCAATATTTAGGTAAGTACTTAATATTATGAAACCCAATTAAGTTTATACAATCAGATAACCATTACGTTCGCCGGAGTCTGAGAGCAACAATCTACGATTGTAAGGGCTTTCGTAACGAAGGCACTACGACCTAGGCGTATACAGAATGATGTAGACGGTCTCGGGTAGCGCATATTTGCACAATAGCTAATTTTGCACCTGTGGCTCTTGTAACGGATTACCTATTTCGATATACGTTTGAAGGAACGTCCACTGTTTATATTTAAAGCAAACTTGTACATGTGTGGTGATATACAGATTCAAAGATGGACAGTGGACAGCTTTTGAAGGAAAGTCGAAGATCAATTGAATTTACACATTAGAGTGAGGCCAACGAAACGAAATCGTCCTAGTATTAGATACGTTATTTGTCTTTTTGGTATCCTACTTATGAAGACGCCCGCCAGACGTGACGTAGTTTATGTAGGGCTGGTGCATATTTACAAGTTTAGTTTCTTTCTCAATCGAGGTAGATTATCTTCTATGTACAGTTTGTTTGTTTTTATTTAATTTGATTGGATATAACGTAGAATGTTACGGTAGCGTGTAATTGTTGGTCACGAGAACAGCTTAGTTCTCTCTCTAGGTCGCAAGTAGTAGATGATACTTTTATTTACCTTTTTCCTCCAACTTATCTTGTGCAATTTCATGTAATCATTTACGAAATCCATTTCTGTAAACAACTAACAAACGGTATACATGCACTGCAGAACCAATTTGTATTTAGCTAAACCAAATTAACAAATCTACAAATTCGGAATCACCTATTCAATTCTACCGACACACATAGGAATAAGAATTTCACTTCTAAAGTGAAAGATATAAACAAAGAAGAAAGCGGGTAATATGTAATTAAACATGTGCACGGTGCACAAGCATAGGTAGCTCAGAAATCGTTGGAAAAAACCTGGTGACTCCATGAATGGGTGGAAAGTAGCTGACGGACGCCGAGCGAAGTTTCTGTTCGCACGCTCAAAGCTGCTATAGACCTGCGACTTTTTAAAAGACAAGATATTGTTTTAGTATCATATTACATTTATAAGTAATTATGAGCCCCAGTGCATAGACAGCTACTCCTAGCTAGAACAAAGCGTTTGCAATGTTTTTAGTAAGTTATTTAGAGGGACAGTTATTTAGTTACTTATTTGATTGTTTTCTGTTTTTAATTTTTTCCAACATTCTACCTATTAACTACCTACCTACCAACCTAGCCTATCCACAGACTATTATCTAAAATGTTTTGACTTGATAGGAGTGCAATATTTCCGTCTTATATTAATACAGCTACAGTTTAATTAAGTAAATCTAATGCATTCGCTTGATGATAGCAACATAATTATTGACAGTCCGCTACCGCAGGATGCTCGACTGGTCAGGGAAAAAACTCGTAGGTACTCGGGTAGCCGGGTATCCTGTTTTTCACATCCCGTAATTTAAATCAGAGACCGCGCCGCCATTACCTCGCTTTGGATAGATTACGATAATTTGAGCTATTTTTAGTTAAGTATGCAGTTTTTCGACGCTTCATCCACGAAGGATGTTTTGTAATGTATGCATTCGTTACTGTTCAAATAGCATTTAATAACAGACTGCAGAAAAAACAAAATGTCAATATTATCCGGGATAAAAAGTAGCCTATATGTTAAGTGGGACCTAACACAATATATTCTTGAAAACTGCTTCGAAATCAGTCCAGCCGTTTCTGAGATTAGCGTGCACAAACATCGATCCGTTACAACTTTATTATATGTAGGTATAGATAGATAGACGTAGAAAATCAATTTCTATAAAAACGTTTTTTTCGCCGTGAAATCGTTAAAATTTAAAATTTTACATTTATGTTATCTTGAAGCCTTCAAGATGTAGTACTAACTAAAAGAATTACATACTTACATATGCATTACAGTACCTACTTATTGATTCGTTGTAAAACTGAAATAATCTTAAACCAAGGTTGTGATAGAGATAAATGGTGAAATGATAAGAATTAATGCATAATCCAGGCATACTGTGGCACGGTCACGATACATTTTATGTTTATGTACTTGACAATTTGACAGTATCGAATCTCTCTGATACTATGCCCTGATATAACAATGATAATAAAATCTTAGATCATAGTTATATCTCCGTATAATGTTTACATTCATTGTTTTTGGACAATAGTGCTCCTAAGACTGGTTTTTATGTCACGCTGCTGCTGCCTGCTGATTTGTCGGCGCTCTTTCGAGACTATTTTTCAAGCCACCATGATAGGTCTGAAACGGATCCCTACTTCTGGTTCTGGAAATCATATGATAGCTTATATTTGATCGGATTACCCTATGCCTACGATGTTATGTTAAGATGGTAAGTACAAAACAAGGACCATCAGCATTCTCCTAAAGATAGGTGCAAATTCGCAAGTGTGGCATTCGAAAAACAATTTTGTACCTTACCTTGCACCTTTGGCGATAACCATATTATTATACTGATGATCAACAGTATAATATTATCTGCCTACCCTAACCAACCAAATTTTATTTAAATTTCTACTGGTATTATGGATTCTACTAATAACATTGTCCCTAAAACTGGACCAGGCTAGGCGGTTATTCTGAAATACTAAGAAAATTGATAAAAACTAAACTTTGCGTAAGGATGAACGGATACTATTGATAGTATCATAAAAGTAATAAAACTAACCTACCTTTAATCCCACCAAACACTTGTTATCTTCAGAAACCCCGTCTAAAAACAGTTAACTCAATATAACTGAACATTATCTCTGGCGGTTGATCAACGTCTAAAATTCACTAAGAGCACACGAACAGTTCATCCATTTCACTTATTCGTTTCACTGAAGAATGAAAAGTAATAAAAAATCCGATTCATCAACTTGTCTGAAACACTGGAACCTCTATAGAAGCGACTACCTCAGTGGGGAGCCGACGCGTGCGCTCGCCGCCGCGTACCGTTTTGTATTGTCGAATGTAAAGCGAGCAAAGAAAGTTCGGATGCGAAGCCTTCACTTCGCGAGCGAACTCCCGAGGATCGTGTTAAACATTTAAAAACACGTGTAGGTACGTTAACAAAATAATTAAAAATTAATTATTTCTATACTGTTTTGACGGAATCAAGAAAACCTTAATTTTTATTCTTATTCTTTATTGCACACACAGAAAACATAAATGATAATAATATTAAAAAGATAAAGTACAAAGGCGAGCTTATCTCTGATGATTTCTTCCAGCTAACCAGTTAACATTTTGTGATTTTTGGCCCTAATTTGTGGATATTATTGGGGATAGCCACTTACGACTGACGTCACAGATTTTACAGCCTCACCTAAATAGGTACTCGTACTCTGTATAGCAAGGTGGGCAATTACAATAAATAAAGGGATAAAAGTCGTACAAATAAAAGAATAATCACATTTGAACATATTTTATTAATAGCACAACAACACTAAATCTAAGGTTTCCATCATTCATCAGTATCACATCATTTACCATTTCTATTACCTTGCTCTTTTTACTCAGCTCCTCATGTTTATCTTTTAATAGGTATATTAAAGATATGCTGTCTGTCTCTTCTAAAATATCACCAAAAATACAGCCTTCTATAACACTCTAGTCTAGAACATCTCATCCTTTTGGCATTTATTTACCTAGTGTATTTACAATAAACATCTATATAACATCGATTTAAATAATCAATAATCCTCTAATACATCGATTTTAACAACATTATTTCTATGACCTATGCAATTAGGCTTTTTAATTGTAAAAACATACGTATATCTCATGGGTAAGAAGTAGGTACTATTTACGTACAACGTACGTTGTTAAGGCGTCACTGAACAATTTGTTATGGCTATCAAATCAATTTGGCACGTGTGTATGTATTTTGACGAAAAAAACTTTTATAATGTCAATAAATTAAACTGCTAGCATTCGTCTACTATTATTTTTCATAACTTCTGCAAGCCTTATCTTGCATACAAAGACTTTCCTATTTAAGTAAACATTTTGACTACAAACAGACTTTACTTTAGTGCATCGAGATATTAACAATTAGTACGTGTCATAAAATTAACAATTCACGAACTATGGGAAAGTAAATCGACCTCATACTCGATACGATCAGGCGCTACAAAACCTTGCGGTTTCTACAACATCTAATAGAGTACAGTATGTACTAAATGATACTCGTAAAAGGTGGATAACTGGTACAAATTATATGCTACATTTCGTCACGAATTACACAATACAGTCCCTAAGTACTTTACATTACAGGACAAAGTATATAAAGTATTATATCAAAATAAATTTATCTAAAAACAATAACAACGCAATTCTCTTCTAAGTTTTCAAGTCTACAAATTGGGATTCTACTTATTCTAAACAACAAGTCTAATTTATTCTTAACCTGACATGATACGAGTAAATAGCACATCGAGAATCGAGACCCCTATTGTACTCAACATACCTACCTACTCAAATTGTCCAACATGTTTGCATTAATATATAATTCTTACTGTGCTAAGGACTCTAGAGAACTTTAAAAGCTTTCCAGTGACGATTATATCAGCCCAAAACACTACTAGATATATTATTTCGGTTTTATTTCCCTGTTCTCTATCAATAGTTCTAAGTTATTACCTATTTACAAAAATAATTGAATTTTTAAAACAAATATTTTCTTTCGCTAAAAAATATGTTAAGTAGGTACTGTTTTTTTAAAATACATTTAAATAAGTAGGTTATAGTTATATAAAAAAATAATTAATTAATTTAATTGCGCGACATGACTGCATAGTTACGATATGGAATAATTCCTTTATCGTACCTTACCTACGTGTCATGATATTTATGTTGTTTCTTTTATTATAAGTAATACATATTCGTTTCAATTATACCTACGTTTGTAAGTCATCTAACGTAACGTAACTTAACGTAATTATTCTCCATTTCACTAGTATTTTATTTCTTGCAACGTTTTTAATTGCGAACACCACTTATACAATTTAGATAGTCAATAATGAACAATAAAAGGTGCTAAAATTGGACAAAAGATATAATGAATTGAAAATGTAACAAAATTGTGCGAAAATACACAGATTGTGTATAAGTTGGACGCAGTGATTGACAGAGTAAAGTTTGTGCTACTTACGACACGTTCTTAGTAATACCTTTCCTACTGCTAAGTACTAGTATGTAGGTGAGCACATTAGATATTTGTAGGTAGTTAGTAGTTACTAACGCCATAATATTATTCTGAAGTTATATAACAATACCTACCTACAGGAATTCTGCCCATTTACAATATTCATATGTAGATACATACTTCATACACACTTATTGCAAAGAAATGTTCGACGTACATACTCCTATATTTTTTTATTATAGAGTTCGTTTTCCGAAAAGCATAGGTACCTACTCGTAGGCAATATTTGTTTCTTAAAACAAAATATACCTACAATCATAGAAAGAAAATTCTTACTTATAAAATCATATTCAGAGTAACAATTTTTTAAACAATGGTGAATGCCATAATTTTTTTAATGCTGTGCTATCTACCGTATTGTTCTGTAAGTTTTTTTTCATGGAAATCCTATAGAATTCACCGAATAAAGCATAATGTCTGCTATAATCTACCCATGCGATTTTTTATTTTCAAAGTAGGTACATGATATAGTAATAAATACAGATGTATTATCTATGGCTACCCTGCGATTTGTTTTATTTCTCTCGTCATTTTAAGATAACTACCTATAGATAGGTATAGATATTTCCATAAACTCTTTGATATCTCGTTTAAATAATGATATAAAATTGACTCTGTAGGAGATGACACGGATCATCCCTAAATGGTAAGTATAGAAAATATTATAATATTGTCTATGAAAAATATTGTAGTTTTCCTTAGCACCGCTAACCTACAAGCCTAGAAGCGTTTCCATACCTTACATTACCTTTCATCATAATTTACACTTTCAATCAATGTGCCTTATTCCTCAAATCCATCGACGACTAACAATAACAAATAATTCTTTATTCTAGATATACATATATTATTTGCGCTTAAAACGCAGAAAAAGGTAACAATGGAAAGTTATCAAATACCTTTTTTTTTCAATTCCATTTCAATTATTTTCTTATGAGCAATTAGGACTAACCCTGATCAATTCCTAACGTTCTGGGTCCGTGCACCGCGGTGTCCCCTCTAAGTAGAGTTATTATTTATTAGGTATCTAATAAATCTTGAATTCATTCTTCTTTTTATTCCGTAGACCAATTTTCACTCACACACACGTTCTCGAATCTTTCACCCCACGCATCAAAAAGTCTCTTCTAAAGTTATTCTTGCAGTCATTCGTGGTCTACGAGTATATAGGTAATCAAAAATTAAGAACGCTATGTATGTATTCCTGATACTAATTAGATATGAAGTAACATTCAGGCAGAAAAATAATCTCCTTACATACTTATTTTATAGCCCAATGTAACTATAATATACTGCTACATTTAAATTTTTCTAAGTAAGTGCCAGGCTGCACTATGGTTTTTTCCCGCAAGCGTAACCGCTCGAGACGTACACACTACAAAACCGCCATATATGTTCTATGGACAACAAATTTTGGCGCGGTTTTTACAACAAAACGCGGTTATAAAATCAGTCGCGGGAAAAAACCGTCAGTGCGGCCGCTTCCATTGGTTTCCTTTAGTCACAAAGTCAGGCGGTTAAAAACCGCTACGGTTTTGCCGTAGTGCGGCCTGGCACTAAATCTTAAGAGTGTACCTAATACTGTAGGCACTACAATACTATTACAATGTCCATCTAGTAGGTAACTAATACATTCTATTGTTATATTAAGTACTAGTGGACGCCCGCGACTCCGTCCGCGTGGACTATAGAAAAAACAAAGTGTCGAAATTATCCGGGATAAAAACATTTTCCCGGGATAAAAAGTAGCCTATATGTTAAGTGGGACCTGTCACAATATATTCGTGAAAACTGCATCGAAATCGGTTCAGCCGTTTCTGAGATTAACGTGCACAAATGCACAGACAAACAGACAAAAATTTCAAAAATCATTGTTTTGGGTACTATTGCGTTGATAAAGGTCTCCTATAATATTTTTTCTCATATATCTTCCATGTACAGACTGCGACCCGTTACATTTTTATTATATGTATAGATTTTCATACGCAGATGATAAAACACTACAATAATTTTTTAAATGAAATCATTTTAATTATACCTAGTAATCAGTTAATATAAACTTGTATGCGCCTACTACGTATTAAAATTAAAACACCATCACCCAGGTGTGAATTCTCACCATCATCATCATCATCATAATACCAAAAAAAACTTAACATTTTGGAAGTCAAAATTTAAAATAATTTAATATCACGATAATATTGAGCATCTGACCCTAATTTTATATTCGTTAATACAATGTTAAACTTTGGAGTCTTTGTTACCTTTATTGACTTTGTTACGTGCAATATTGACTGTCGCAATATTTTGTTCTATTTCTTTATTTGCTATCGTTGATTTTTCTGTTGACTTAGAAGATATATTTTTTGTAAGATTTGGTATAGTTGAACTACTTACAGATTTTGTGGCAGTGGAAGTTGAAGACTTAGATACTTCTTTTAATTTTAAAGCAGGCTGTGTTATAGCTCTTGAATTTTTTAAACTAGTACTTTCTGTAGATTTTCCAACAATCGGTTTTGGTGCTGTCGAACTGATAGCGCCAGGGCCTCCTGCTGATTTTACACTATAAGGTTTTACTACACTTGAATTTGAAAGACCAGTAACTTCTTTAGATATTCCAGCAGTCGGTTTTACTGCTGTAGATTTCGTAAGACCTGTAACTTCTGTTGATTTTCCAGAAGTTGAGTTTGCGGCTGTCATACCTACTGCTGATATAACACTGGTCGGTTTTGTATCTGTTGAACTTGTTAATATCGAACTCTCTGTTGATTTTAAGACACTTGAATTCGTCGTTGAACTTGTTTGGCCAGTACTTTGTGTTGTTTTGCCAACAGTTGGTTTTTTGGCTATCGTGTCAATAGCAGTACTCCCTGATGGTTTAAAAACAGTTGGTTTTATGATTTTTGTGACTGTTGAGCTTGTAGTACCAGTAGTAACATCTGTTGTTTTTCCTATCATTGGTTTTATGTTTGTTGAACTTGTACCTATACATTCAGCCAAATTTAAAACAGTCGGTTTTGTAGATGTCGTACTTACAGTAGATTTTGCAGTAAAGCTCGTGTTATCTATGGATGACATATTTTGTCGTGCAGAAGTTGAAGGTTTAGATACAGAAGAAAAAGTAATATCTACATTTTTTGATGTTTTTTCTGAAGCTTGTGGTGAAACATTATTTAGTTGGTGTGTTTTATTTGGCAAATTTTGAGAAGATGACGTTGAAATGTCTAAAATTTTACTATTGCAAGCCGATATAGTAGTTGCTGTTGTTAATGGTTTAATTGGCGTCACCGCCAAAATATGTGTACCATTAGGCAACGATACAGTAGTCGTTACCTTTATATTCTGTGGCTTACTAATTGTACTTTTTATAGAGGGTATTGACAGTGGATGGGCACTTATTTCAAAATCACTGTCCACAGAAGATTTTATTGTAGTAGTGGTATTATTATTTACTGAAATGCTTTGATGATTATTTTGATCTTTGGCTATAGGCCCAGAACTAGAACTTGGCTCCATCTTTTTTTCCGCCTGCTTAATGTCTTCTAAAGTATTTTTTTGTCTTATCAATTGCTTATTGCTTTTAGGACTATTTTTAATTATTTGATTGTCTTTTGTTTTCACCGTTTGTGTTAAAGTAACGGAATTAAGCTGATTAGATTGTTGAGAATGACTTTCGTTTTCAAATATCTTATTTACATCAGTGATATCATTAGTTTTTTTGAGGCTATCTTCTTTAGGTATACATTTTTTTTCATCGCTTGATAACTGTGTATGTAGTACTCCAATACTAACTTCGATTTGCTTTTGCGGTTTAGGTAATATATCTTTAGCAATATTGAAATCTGATTTATTTGAGATCTCATTAATTTTTTCTTGAGGTGATATTTTACCTAAAATGCTATTTTTATTCTTTATTTCATTGTATGTGTCATCAGAATTTTGCACTTCTGTTACTTTACTCGCTACACTTATAGGTTTATAACCATTTACATATTCTATTTCGTCACTTTCCGAAACAATACCAGATTTTATGGCGTTACCTTCAATGGTAGATAGTATCGGAATCGGTGTGACATAAAATGGTTCCATATGCTTTGATTTATTATCTGAGTGTATTTTAGCTGTCGTAAATATTAACGGCGTAGAGCACGGAACATTAGATTTACAGCTATCAATTTCTACCAAAATTTGATTTATTGTTGTTATATTATTTTTTGTACTATTATGACTGTTAAATACATTGGTATTCATATGATTGTGAATTGGAGCCGCTGAACATGTTTGAAATTTAGATAGGCAATAATCCCTTATACCATTCGTTAAAAACTCCTGTTATGCTTGGAACATTTGAAATAGATGGTTTATTCACATTATCATCTGCCATTAATTTTTCTTTCTCATTGTTTGTTTCATGTATGGGTTCAGTCTTTGTTTTAGATATTACATTTTTGGCACTTCGGTTTGAAGGCTCCGTTTTATCTTTTTGCAGAAGTGGTTCTATTATACCATCGTCAGACTCATTGCTAAAATTGGCAACTTTTTTCTTAATAGAATTTCGTTTATTTTTTAATATTCCTCCGGTTTTCTTGTTTTCATTTTCTATACCACTTGTAATAGAAGTATTATCTCCTCCGTCTTGTGATGTCTGTGAATTTAAACGGTTTCAAAGTATGTAATTTTACTGTATCTACTTATTTTATATTTAATGTGGACGAAAGAAAAAAAGTAAGTAAGTTATTCTTTATTGTTAACAAGATACTAGTACAGAAAAAACAGAAATTAATGAAAGAAATGCATATAAAGACGTGCTTTTCTTTGCAAGAGGTCAAGTTATTGAAAAAAGGTACCTTTCGCATCGCAACAAGCGGATGGGTGTGCGGGGGTCAAGCGCCCCGCTCGCGCAGCACCGGCCGGCCGTGCAGCAGCAGCACCGGCGGCGACAGCTCCGGCTCCTTGCGCAGCAGGATGCAGGCTCCCGACGAGGATGCCGGGCCCCACTCGTCTGTCGGCCGTGCTAGGACACGCGCTTTCTAAAATCATATCGACATTGTTGTTGTTTTAGCCTTATTTGATGGAATGTAGCATACCTAATAAAAGATGCACACACACACACACACATAATTAAGTTTATTAATTAAATATGATAAAATTAATAGTAAAATGCGTTTCACGAAATGGTTCCTTTCAGTGATAGCGCTAGTTTCTATGTGTATGACTACACACAAAACTGTAAACAAAAACTGTTAGTTCCGAAATCAAGCATATGAGTTATTCTATAAAACAGCTATAGCTACCTAGCTGCTTATTCTAAAGTTAAGGAGTCCACTTACCTCCATTATAGTTAAGTCGTCAGTTCCACTGCATATCTGATCAACGGCCATGAGCACGACCACCACAACCGGCAGCACGCCGAGGCTCCATCCAACAGCATCAGCCCACATTGGATACACGTAATGACCGTACGAAGCTGGCTTGTATTCAATCCAGTTGAACACCAGAATGAACTTGAAGATCGAAGAAAGATTTAACGTTATTAGTAGTAGATGTAAAAAAAAAACTTACAGTGTTATTACAAAACAGACGGGTGTTAAACGCGCGTTTAATGAAATCTCTATTATAAAATGATTTTACCCGTCAGCTAGAGTTATAATGCTGTTTAGACTTTGTTTAGTCTTCTTGTTGTCTAAAACTGGGCACTGACCAACGTTACAGCGTGTAATGTAACATTCGCAACGAGCATACTCGTATTATGATACGAGCCGTTTACCAAATTCTATGTAAAAGCGGCTCGTTGCCCCGTATCATACGCATTGGCTGCGTGAATGCTCGTCGTGTAACAATGTAACATTACACCACGTAACGCTGGTCAATAACATTATGGATATTAATTGCTTACCAATTATCTTATATTCACAAACAAATTAAAACAACAATATTTTAGATGAAGCAAATAAAATAAGAGAAAGTGGGTACCGTACCTACTCCAAAAACTTTAACTGTTGAAATAAAAGAAATGTAACTTACCACAAGAGCAGACGGAGTGATAATTCTCCACATGGACGACCAGAAGATCACCCATAACCTGGACTGTCGCCCGATCATTTGCTGTATATCGCCACAGAACTTATCGGTGCCATAGATCCACGCGATTAGGATACACTCACCGATGGCAATGATCAACACTGACCAATTTGCTGCATACTTGTCCATCAGTTGGAGCCAGTACATGCCACTCTAGAATCAAAGAGTACTTATGAGATCAGAGGGCCTCACCATAACAACTCATTACTTTCTGTTTAGAACCTCAAAAAACACAGGTAACACATACAAAACCTAATTGTATCCCTGGCGTGCCACGTAAAAACAGAAGTTTAACGACAGACTATACTGGAAGTGATAAAACAAAAAAGATAAGGCTATCTTGAATTTAGACTTACATTGGTGGTGAATATTAGTCCGCCTAGGTATCCAAATATAGCGACAGTAAGTACGACCCATACTTTATTCTGCCTGAAGTTAGGGAAACGATCCAAGATAGCCGTGGTTACAGTTTCCATCAAAGCAAACTGAAAATGAAGAAGAGTTAAAATAAGCCGCTTCATGAAAGTATTTTAAACAATTTTAACTAACATACCTGAGAATCAAGGCCAAGTGTCAATAGCATGACAAAGAAAAGTATCGACCATAGTGGTGATACCGGCAGTCTAGTTACCACTTCAGGGTACACGATAAATGCGAGCCCTGCGCCCTGATCCACAACCCGGTCCACGCTCACATCTAGTTCGTGAGCCAGAAAACCTATCACGGAGAAGATTACCAGGCCAGCGAAGAAAGATGTGCCTATATTGGATACAGCCACTATCAGCGAGTCCCTAAAATAAATGTTCGACAAATTATTAGTACCTACCTATTAGGTATGTACAATGATAGCATTAGAAGTTGCCTGCAGAAATTTTAAAACTTACACGTAGCAGTTGTTGGAGAATTTATTATAGGACGAAAGTGTGATGAGACCGCCCCACGCTGGACTTAAAGCGAAAAATATTTGCACGGCGGCATCACCCCAGACCTGGAAATAATTTACACATTAGTGTTTAAAAAAACTTTTAAAAATATACATCTAGGTATGTACCTATAGATTCAATAGTGTCATCGCAAAGAAATAGATAAGTATGCTGAATATTACCTGTGCATTGGCCAATTGACTGAAATCCGGAGTAAGATAGAATAGAATACCAGTTGATGCCCCAGGTAGAGTCACTCCTCGAAAAAATAGAATCACAAGAACGACGTATGGGAAAAGCGCAGTAAAATACACCACCTGAAAAGTATTGCAATAATTATTTTTTTAATAATTTCTAATAAAGTACATAATTAACATACTAACGTAGGTACTTATTCTACCTATAAGTCTATCATCAGCTTTCAGAAGATGAAAACCTTTTAAAAAATAGTTCGTAATACTTAACAGGTAGATATGATTACAGATATAGTAATTAATAAATGGACTATATTAGCTAGATTTAATCTTGCATTTTCTTACCTTTCCTGAAGATTGCACGCCTTTGCATAGACATAGAAATACTATAATCCACGCGGCTAATAAACATAGAGCCATGCCCCAGCGGATTTGTCCAGTTTCTTCTATCCCAGACGAGAGGCCCAGCACTTGGTTACTGTAATGTAAAAAAATCTTACTCTACCAACAATCTCTGTCGCTTAATATAATTTTCTGTCTGTTTAAAGCGCCTAGCCTCTTCGGATAGCGGACGATCCAAATTTATGGTCAAAACATTTTATATCGGGAAAATATCAAAACTACCTATACCTATAAAAAGGGGTATGTTAAGCGAAACGTTATAAAATAAAAGGAATAAAAGGAACCTACGCACATAATTTCAGACTCGAAATCACATGTTTATTTTTCCAGATATTATGGAGAATTCCTAAATATGTGATTTCGAATCTCAAGTTTTGGAAATAGGTTCTCTATCTATAGTGGGCTATTAAGATAGCTTTTCGCTTAACATACCCTTTCTGTTACACTCTGGATACAGGTAAAGCCATAGCTACATCCTAATGTCCTTTCTGTAGCTGTAATGTAAAACTACTTATTTTGCACGAATACCGAAAATGGGATAAGAGTAAGTAGGTGATAACGATGATGATTGTAAAATAAAAATAAACTTACGTAAAATACTCTTCTGCCGGCGGTCTCCTCAGAGCTACATCCGCCAACGCAGCGATGTCATGAAGAGCAGCATACGTCTGGTTGTAGCAGTGCCGCAGGTAGTACGTGCCGTTGCGGGCTTCACACAAGTCTGCTTCCTCATAGGAGTAGCAGTCTGTAAAGATACGAGTATTTTCATTTAAATACATAAGGAGAATATCAGTGCTGTTTCAACTATCCTTATATTTTCTTGGAGATGTAACATAAATTGCAAACTATGACTTACGTTCAGTGCTCCAGTCGGCATCGCAATTTTGCCAAGGCAGCTGGTAAAATATACTCGCGAAGGAAACGACCATGTAGTAGATCGTCCAAGCTATTATGAGGTTGTAGTACAGCATGACAATGCAGGAAACGATGACCATGCCGTAGCCCAGGCCGCGGAAGAGGGGGCAGAAGCGGTTGTACACCGCCACGGGGCCCAGTGCTGCGTATTGCCCGAAGGACAGCTCCATAAACATTAATGGCAAGCCCGCTATGATGAGCATCACCGTGAACGGGATTAAAAAGGCCCCTGAAAGTAAAAGTTGTACTTACTCACTAGGAATGCATATCTAATCTACTCTCCATGGAAATATCCAAAGACAACTCAGAAGATTCGTTCTGTGATCTGTGGAAATAGCTAATTGTTGTTGTATTATTATATAGGTATATGCTACATAATAGGTAGGTACGAAAATTGGAATCTACTCATATGGCTATAGGTAAGTAGGTAAAACAGCCGATAACGATGATGCTCTCAGTAGTTACGTAATATAGCTGATTACGTTACGTTACACCTTTCATTACCAAGACCACTTGCAACGTTAATTTTCTCACATGTGACGTGCATTTTATACCTACCTACCTACATGTATGCATTATAACCTCAAAATGGCTACATTTCCACTCTTACGGCTCTTGCGTTATTTTGATGTAAACTACAAACATAACTGCCATTACCGGAGTTCGATCAATTACTCTTATTTGCATACATACAAGCATTGACAAACATTCATTATCTCAGTTTCACGTTTCTAATATTTTAAGACATTGGCTTTACGTGCATCGCGATGCAAATAGAAAATAGTGCTGGGATATAAGTGTGTGGTATGTGTGCGAGGGAGTGTGTGTGTAGATGTCTGTGTAATGGGTGTTTGCCTGAAATAAACGAAATATTATTAATATTAGTACGATGCCTGAAAAAGTCAGGTTTAACAATCGAGTCTATCTGCGCTCGCGCATACGAAAATTTTATTTGGTTTAATTTTATCCCTGAGTAGGTCTACCCACCAGTTGCGGCTCTGCCAATACTATGACGATCATGGGAACATCCTTACCTCCTCCATTGTTATAACAGAGGTAGGGGAACCTCCAGACGTTGCCGAGCCCCACGCTGTAGCCCAGCAGGGACAGCAGGAAGTCGAACCGGCCGGTCCAGTTCCCGCGCTCGGGCTCCGCATCGGCCCCGTCTCCGCCAGTCTCACCCATCTCTTCCTTACACTGTTATATAAAAACAGGAGGTGTTTTCAGGGTAACGTAAAATAAATCTTTTAATTTTGCTGGACGGGTCAACATAGCTTAGCTTTAAAAGTTAAGTTACATGAATAGAGTTACCTAAACCTCTGGATGAAGCTTATGTTCAGCTTGGGAGAGGCCTATGTTCAGCAGTAGTGATCAATATGTACCTAACAGTAAATAATACTTATAATCAAAATAAGGGTTTAAAAAAGACGTGTCATACGAGCCCTGTCTTGTCCTTCGCCTTTCTCAATTTATCTGGCGCTGGTTTGTTATGGAACGTTATATTAGCATACTCGTAAAAGTGCATTTAAATTAGAATTTGCCATGAATCTAACTCGCTACGATACTTTTCGTTTATAAGTTTTTGAATAACCGCACTCGCTTTCTTATGATTCCCGCTGCATTGTAGAGTCTCGTCTATAGGCATAGGCTACTTTTTCCCAAAAATAATAACCACTACGGTGTAGATGGAACATACAATGTCTGTTTATTACTTATGCGATTGTAGATTTGATAACAAATGGTTTCAGTCAACAAATAATTACCACACCTGCATCAGCTGTAAAGCCAGCTGAATAATATCGTGGTTACTTTCAGCATTTATAATCATGATGATCATATAGGTATATCCGATCAATCGATGATATGAATGATATTTGACAAAAATCTACCATTAAACAAAACCCCATTATATAGGTCGGCAGATATACTCACATCTGCATATTTTAAATCCATTGCTGGAATATTTGTCGTCACCGAAGGGATGCTGTTCGATGGCTTCTCCATCCTGATTGTGCTTTTATGACTATTTGAGTACGAACTGAGCCACAATCATTATGTCAGTGGCCACTGAAGTGTTGAAGACACCCGTGACCATTACACGACACATTACACTCACGAGCTACGGTCAGGTCGATGCGAGCACATCAATATATACTTTTACTTTATAAATAGTGCAGAGAAGAGTTTAGCGAAACGAATTAACTAAAGCAGACAACTTAAATGTACAAGACGAAAAACACAAAACGCAGGAACGCGCAGATGTCAAGTTTCGCATCGACCGAACTCTGAATGAACATCTAGGTCAATATCAAGCCTCCGCGCCCTACCCGCCCGCGTTCCCCTAATTTCCTCCACTTGGCACATGTATGGATGTTGTCCTAATGATTGTCACATAGCGTTGGTCAGGGGCAATCGTGCATTTCTGAAACGTCATGGGAAAAGACACACTGGCATCGTTGAGTTGTTTAGCCAATTATTACAAAGATGTCTGTTTTACTAGAGAAAAATATTTGATTTGTTTTTATCTCTATTTTTACAATGATTTAGAATTAATTAAAAGTAATCTTACTAATTCATAATATTAGTAGGAAACGTGAAAGGTTGTAAGATTGACGATTGTATACCGAGTATGTATACTCGTATGATGTAAAGATGTCTGAATGTTTGTCACTATTTCGCGTGAAAACAACCCAACCGAATCGGATAAAACTGGACAGTTTAATGTAGTTTATGTGTATCTCAAGTTTTAGTTAAATTAGTACTACATATTC
This sequence comes from Carposina sasakii, assembly GCA_014607495.2. Lineage (NCBI taxonomy): Eukaryota > Metazoa > Arthropoda > Insecta > Lepidoptera > Carposinidae > Carposina > Carposina sasakii. The sequence continues at coordinate 9,254,115 of CP053154.1, forward strand.
GAATTCCTATATGAACTTTCATAAATCTTAAGTTGAAATTAAATTACAAACCCTGTAAACACCGTGAACATCAGTGTAGAAATTCGGTAATTTACTAATGGATTTGTCTGATTTGAAAATATGATTTACCTACTTATGTAAGTAATAGAATTTAAGTTTCCGACCAGCTCCCCGAGGTATAAGTAGGTAATAAGGAAACGGGCTGGACCCACCAGTTACATAACATCCTGCTTACCTACTTAAAAAACTATTATACTAAAATCCTGTAATAGGTTAGTATATTACGCAAATCAATACTAATTTTTTATCAATTTTGCGAAAATAAAAGGAATGTGCTACGAACGGCTACGAACACAGTTTCCCTAATAAGTTGCTACGTAATACTACGGCGTAGCATTCGTAGTTATTCGTAGCATATAACGGTTTGTCCATAAAAAAAACCTTAAAAACTAATTTTCCTACCTGATCTGAGGCGAGGGCTTAGACCAGTCTTTCCCAAAGTGGACGATAACGCCCCCTCGTGGGCGTTGTAGGCCTAGATAGGGGCAGTTAAGGTGACTCCGTGCTCAATAATAATTCCTAAACGCATGTACCTACTGAGTTCTTTTATTAAAGTTTCGAGAAAGTTTTACGCAATTTGTGAGTCCCATGGATTTCTTGAAATCAACATAGATAGCGAACAATGTTTCAAAGCTTCAACGTAACAGTTATTCCAAATTCAAATTGGATAGTTCATCGCTCACACTTTGCCTATACAGGATGTAACAAAAAGGGTATATTAAGCGAAAAGTTATGTAAATAGCCCACTATAGAGAACCTATCCACAAAATTTGAGACCCGAAATCACATGTTTATTTTTCCCGATAGTATGGAGAATTTTTAAATATCTCAGAAATTTTCATACAATCTTGAAAAATAAAAATGTGATTTCGAGTCTCAAATTTTGTAGATAGGTTCTTTATAGTGGGCTATTTACATAGCTTTTCGCTTAACATACCCTTTTTGTTACATCCTGTATAATATATTTGACACTAGTGGACGCCTGCAACTCCGTCCGCGCCCGATCGTACATACTGCATAACAAACAAAATGTCGAAATTATCCGGGATAAAAATGTTACATTTTTATTTACAAAAATGAAATATTATAAGTAACAGGGTGTTGGACTAAAATGTAATCCTAGCAAAGTCCACTGTTATTCTTATATGTAAGCTATATTATTGTGAAGTTTCATTAAAATCCATTCAGTAGTTTTTGCGTAAAAGAGCAACAAACATACATACATCCTCACAAACTTTCGCGTTTATAATATTAGTCAGATTATTATGAGTGATTGAAATGTGTGCGTTTGCCAAATTATCTGCAAAGTGGTAGAAAAAGGAACTACAGTCACCACGTTGAAATATCATTTCGTTCGGTAACACACGGCGACATCTTCAGTTTACTAATAAGTTGGTAAATCGACTAGAGAAATGTGACACACATACGAGTAACTAAGGGTTTTCACATATGCTGCGGTGTCGATTCACGATGCGACGTTAAAACGTTATAATTCATCCTGCCTTGTATCGACGCCACGGGTGGGTAAATAAATATCTTATCAATATTCTTTGCTCGAAAACACACTATTCACTTATTACGATGGGCGCGGCGGCGGCGGCGGAATATATTCTATAAAATAAGCATTCATAGGTAATATTAAATAAATATAGAATAACAGTATAAGTTCACTATGATACTGTTGTAGTACATACATATATGAATTACATATTGAAATTCAATACATATTGAAAAGCGTTCGCTAAAACTTATGCAGAACTTCCTACCCATATCGGCCAAGATCACGTTAGTCAACGCTCTGTTGCTCCCAATCATTGACTATGCTGATGTCTGCTACCCAGATATTACAGAGGAACTCTTAGATAAGTTGGACCGCCTTCTCAACATGTGTATTATAATTTTTGGATTGCGTAAATATGGCCACATATCCCAATATCGTGCACAGCTAAACTGGCTCAATATTAGACATCGACATAATCTTCACCTACTTTCCTTCTTGTTCAATACCCTGAACCATCCTCATGCTCCCCAATATATTTCCGAACGCTTCGAGTTCTTCTCCTCCTGCGATAGACCACTCCGGTCTAGCCGCAATAAAACCCTCAGTAAGCCCGAGCGCAATGCTGCTTTGTATTCTGACACTTTTACTGCTACTGCTGTTTTCGCTTATGGAACGATCTACCAGTAACGATTTGGGAGTCTTTTCATGTGGAGGTATTCAAGTCGAGAGTAACTGAGCACTACAGGAGAGAACCTGGTCCATGTCTAATGTCGTATTATGTAAAAGTAAGTATGTACTAATTATAGAATTAAGTGTGCTTAGCTACTAGTGTTTGTTATTTAATATTTATTTTTATGTATAGCCTATCTTTAAAATTGTTTTGTCCATTGCGTTACCTGTACATTCTCACCACAAATATTTGTTGACTGGTAGAGAATGCTGCATGGCATTAAGTCCGCCATTGTACAAACCTTTAGACGTGCAATAAAAAAAATTTAAAAAGCGTCATCTGGTTTATTCCAGTAATGCCCCGCATCAATGCAGGTCAAATATTGCCATAACAATTTTACTGTCTCAAGTACTCGTAACTGCCCAAGACTCAATGATTGCCACGTTTGATCTTGCGTCCCGCGATTTCCTAATACTCGTATCTAGTTCCTTTAGTTCCTTTCCAACCTAATATGAATTTACCCTTAGATAATAATGTCAGCCAATAAATAGTCAGTTAAAATTTGACAGAGAAAAATAACAGCGCGGGAAAACGACTGACATAAACCTAGCGTCGATCAAGGCCGTAGGCCCACTGAGGGAGGGTGGAGGGACGTTTATTTCCATACAAATATGAGCGGGGACTAGCTCACTCAAAGAGCGTAAGCGACAAAACATATTTTCGCGTTTTAATTAAAAACTACACAATATTTTTAAAATGTGCAACAATACGTTTTTAGAGTAGGTATGTTTAGACAAGTCTATTGATACAAAAATTGAGGCTTTAAAATGAACAAATCGCTCTGGTTTGCCTGTAAAATGAACAAATTTGATAAAATAGAGGTATCTTTAACACAGTTGTTTATCGTAAAAGTCTATGAATCGTGTTTCTGCAACCACAGAAAATAAGATAATATAGTATAGAATTCGATTATTAAATATCACTTTCCTATATATTGTAATGGCTGAGAAAAATCGACTTAACTAACGCCAATTTTAGCGATTCGTCATCTTAAGGTTACAGAAAAAAATAGCGCAACCAATATGCTATTGACATTTTTAAGGTGAAATAAAAATGGGGGGCGCTACTGTATTTCAAAGTGGGCGTTAGATGAATAAGTTTGTAAACCTCTGGCTTTAGACAAACATAGCGTTTCGATCGAATCGATAAAAGTTCGTTATCGTGACATTTGGTCCAATTGAAGGCTTCCATTTTTCGTACGTTTAGACATGATGAACTAGTGCTCAAGCCTCGGAAGAAGAGTTATAATAACGAACGTTAATGCGTTAATTCTATTCTATTCTATTAACTATAGGTATATTATTTATGGCCGCGTGGTGCCGGCAGAGTAGAATTCGTACCACCCCATTTCTGCCCGTGGGTATCGTACGAGGGGATTAAGGCAGCAGCGCCTCCCGTATTGACAACATAGTCCATAAACTGACTTTAAAAAAATTTTACCGACTTCAAACTTTAACTAAAAAGCGATAAATAACGTAACTAATTTATCTACTTAATACATATTAAATATCTAATATTATTTAAATATTTACAACTTAATACCTACCTAATACTTTAACAAAGTCATCTTTAACTATTTAAATATTTATAATTATCACTTATTTTTTTTATTTAACCGATTTATAAATTAAACTAATAAGTTTTTTTTTAAGTCAGTTTATTTCTCGATTTTCAGTTGTGTTAATGCGTAGTGGGCTTAAATAGATGCTAGTTTATACATGGTGATTTTTGGTCGTCGACGTTCCCGAAAACTACGTAATCTCCTCATCATCAAAATTTTTCTCCTTGGAAGCATACCTGGGAAGTGTCTGGTTTCCAAAATATTAGGGTCCAAAGTTGAGTAAATAGACTGCATGTTTCTGCATAAATGCACATAGACGCGCTTAGCAAGATTTTTCACGAGAAATAATTAATATCTGTCTATGAAAAACTAGCATAAACACTGGACACTATAAATTTCGCCGATCAAGTAATAAAAAAATTGTTTCAACAAAATTTACATCGTTTCTCAGCATTTTTTTTGGCATAAACTTACTTTATTTGATGTATAGAGTACGTACCCTTAGCTAAGGGTGGCAACAAAAAAACATTCTGTATACTTAAGGATTTCATCGTTAACATCTCAGGAGTACCCGTATAAGTATCACGTTAGCCCTACATATACAGGGTGTAACAAAAAGAGTATGTTAAGCGAAAAGCTTTGTAAATAGCCTACTATAGAGAACCTATCCACAAAATTTGAGATCCGAAATCACATGTTTATTTTTCCCGATAGTATGGAGAATTTTTAAATATCTCAGGAAATCTAATACAATCTTGAAAAATAAAAATGTGATTTCGCGTCTCAAATTTTGGAAATTGGTTCTCTATAGTGGGCTATTTATACAGCTTTTCGCTTAACATATCCTTTCTGTTACATCCTGTATAGTTTCCATCGACCAATTGCAGTACTGTCCCCCAACTCCTAACCGTTAACGTTTTTCATAGACAGATATTACCTAATTATGAGTATACAGGATGATTTTTGGTCGTCAACGTTCCCGAAAACTACGGAATCTCCTCATCATCACGATCATTTTTCTCCATGGAAGCATACCTGGGAAGTGTCTGGTTTCCAAAATATTAGGGTCCAAAGTTGAGTAAATAGACTGCGTTTTTCTGCATAAATGCACATAGACGCGAATTTTCACGAAAAATAATTAATATCTGTCTATAAAAAAACTAACATAAACACTAGACATTATAAATTTCGCACGATCAAGGAATTTAAAAAAATTTTTCAAAAAAAAATTTTTTTTCCCAGCATGTTTTTTGGCATAAACTTACTTTATTTCATGTATAGAATACCCTTCATTAAAGGTGGCCACAAAAAAACATCCTGTATAAGAGGAAGTTTGAAAGTTGCGCCGATCACAGACAAGTTACGAAGTAACATATTATTCATCTGAGGAAGTAACCGTCTGTCTTGGTACGGGCATGTAGGGATGAAAGGCATATTTTACAGAGAGAAAGAAGGAAGAGGTAGACCAAAGAAGTGTTGGATGGACTGTGTGAGGGAGGATACGAGTATGCGTGTACTGAGAGTGAGAAATGAGATGGATGACGGATAATAGGGATGAATGGAAGAAAAGAACATATTGCGCCGACCCCAAATAAATGGGAACAGGCCAGGAAGATGATGACGAGATATTAATTATTACTCGTGAAAAAAAAACGCAGTCTATTTACTCAACTTTGGATCCTAATATCTTGGGATCCAGACACTTCCTAGGTACTATGCTTCCATGGAAAAAAAATGATTGTGATGGTGAGGAGACTCCGTAGTTTTCGGAATAAAATAGAAAAAAGTCAGGTCATAGCTCGTAGGATGGAAACTATAGAAGTTCATTTACCAATTTACAAAATCCTACTCGAATTTGAATCAACTTCCACCTATAAAAGGGTAAATAAAGGTAAAAAGAACTATGTAGCGAGTAGTTCATTTCTCAACTTAGGTAGTTCTAAAATATTGTATCTTGTGTGTTTATTTTCTGTGTACAATAAATAATTAATAATAATAATAAGTAGTAGGTATGATAGGGCATCCCGTAGAAGACATAACATTGAGGTAGTCAAAGTTCTTTGGAAAAACATCGTAATTATTTCCCCCAACTTGTTTCTAACTTGGCATGAATACTCAACTCACTTAGTATTTTTCTGTTCGAGTACAACCTTGCCTATTATCTCACACATTGTGCCGTTAAATATAAATATACCTACAAGCAATGTCAAGGTTAATGTGTTTACGTAAAATGTCTATCTACTATGAATCAAAGAACAAGTCGCTAGCTAGGTCTAATCACCGATTTTTCCATTTACGTCGGCACGTTGTAGGTACATGTAGGTAGACACATTCTTGTTGCTGAATTTACATGAAAACCCATTTATACACTTTGTAAACCACTTTAATAAAAATCGATTTAAAGCACCATATAACCCTATAATTTACAAACAAAATATTAATAGGCATGTTGATCAACAACTTGGTCCCAAATACAATCACAACGATGTATGTATTGGTAACATAATACATAACTTTCTTTGTACTTCAACAAATACAGGAAACATTCTCGGATACATTATTTTCAATAAGCAAATACGTTTAACAAAATAGGTGGTAAAAAAGTTTTCACTTTTCCTTATGCCTATTTGTGTTGTTTGAGTGTTGGTGGCGCCACTTTACTTCTTCAGCATCAGAGACTTGATGAGGGACTCGAGTTTCCTGGTGTCGGCCGCAAACTTCCTGATGCCGTCCGAGAGTTTGTCTGTTGCCATTTGGTCTTCATTCAAGTGCCAGCGGAACTGAGCTTCGGTGAGGGAGATCTTCTCGATGTCACTTTGTGCTGCCAGTTTTGGGTCGAGAGCCTGTATAAAATGAAAATTACGCTATAATTTTATCATAAAGCAATGTCTCTGTACCCAATGGTTTGCAGGAAGAAATCTCTTTTTGAGATAAGCTCGCCTTTGTACTATTTCTGGTTCAACATACTGTCTATACTATGTGTATAAATATTATGTGTACAATAAAGAATAAGAATAAACCAAGTTGATATAAGTTGTGACTATTTTAAATCATTAATTTTTTAATGATAATTTTTTTTTATTAATTAATTAATTAATAATTTTATAATATTTTAAATCAATCAATGAATTAGTATATGATGAATAGTAGTCAAATCCATTAAATACTATATCTACATTCCATTAAAAGAACACCATTTTATGACCTCAAAATGTAACAATTTGCAGTAGACACTGGTAAGTACTGCTAATTGACTGCGAAATTTTATCTTGTAAACATAGATTTTTTTGTATTGTATTTACACTATCACTATTAATTAATTCTGGAATGTAATCTAGCTATCTGTAGCATACCTATCTCAATAATGAGTCACAAGAATGTTGTTTGTTATTCTCACTTCAAAAAAAAATAGGCAATAAAACATATAGTGCATAGACCAGTTTAGTACAGAGCCTTTCTTTGGCTAAGGGCCATTGCATATCAAAGTTTATCATTGTCTGTGCTCTCATGGTGTGCATGTACTCTAACACACCCACCTTTTTCAAGGGCTCATCACTGTTAGCCAACTCCTCGAGGAGTTTAGGGCTGATGGTTAGCAGATCACTGCCGGCTAGTTCACGAATCTCTCCAGTATTCCGGAAAGAGGCGCCCATAACCTGTGTCTTGTAGCCAAACTTCTTGTAGTAGTTGTATACACGAGTAACAGACAACACACCGGGATCCTCTTTAGGATCATAGGTTTTCTTTGTATGCTCCACATACCTGTAAGTTAGTGTGTAGTAATTAAGAGGTTGCCTCACTGTAGACAAACTGACATCATTCTATGAATCATCATAATTATAATGTCCTAATATATTAGTTAGTAATAACTATTTTGTTGTTGGTATTCCCTAATAATGGACTAACATCATTTCAAAATCTGACACCCATAATCAGTGACGTGATTTTCATCTAAGCAAACATACATGAGGGAGCCAAGGAGACAGAGATCATGGATCTGAGACAGAGATCATTTGCCAGTTCTTTGAATAAGGACACTCTTGACCTAATACTAAGCTTAAACTTACCAGTCAAGAATTCTTCCCACAAATGGAGAAATGAGTGTCACATTAGCTTCAGCACAAGCAATAGCCTGGTACAGTGAGAACAGTAGTGTCAGATTGCAGTGAATACCATGTTTCTTCTCCAACTCCCTAAAAAGAAAGTTTTTATATTAATGTAATAACCCTGTTTGTTAACAATTTCTCTTTGCTTGCTAGGCTTGCTGGAAGAGATCTCTTGTAGAGATAAGCTTGCCATTGTACATGCATCTCTTCTTTTATGTTGTATGCCATATTTCTTTTGTGTATGTGCAATAAAGAATAAGAATAAAAATAATAACTATACTTTCCAGCCAACGCAAATTGGTAACTTGTCACGGCTGCATTTGGCGTCTTGTCGCCGCGGCTAGATGCAGAGCGATGAAACGCCTCGAATCTACGCAACGCTGTCGCACGACTGTCGTCGAAAGCCACTAGATTTGGCGACAAGGAGCGAGGGTGTGAGTCGCAATGTTTCGGCAGACCAATAATCAAAAGTAATGTTTTGTTTACTTACTTAGCTGCTTGGATTCCTTCCCAAGTAGAGGCCAGCTTAATAAGGATTCTTTCCTTTTTGATACCCCTTTCTTCAAACATACCAATAAGCTTAAGTGCTTTTGCTATGCTTGCATCCTTATCGAAGGAAATTCTGAAAAATTTATACAAATATATAAATATACCAATACTAAACAGATAATAACGGGTAAGGTGTACAAGACCGTAATTCGACCTGTCGTCTTGTATGGATCTGAATGCTGGACCGTAAAGAAATGCATGTAAGTGAGATGAAAATGTTGAGATGGATGTGTGGAGTTACAAGAATGGATAAAATAAGAAATGAGTATATAAGAGGAAGTCTGAAAGTTGCGCCGATCACAGACAAGTTACGAAGTAACCGTCTGTCTTGGTACGGGCATGTAAAGCGACGGGATGAAAGGCATATTTTTACAGAGAGCGTTGTGCATGAATGTGGCTGGATATAAAGGAAGAGGTAGACCAAAGAAATGTTGGATGGACAGTGTGAGACAGGATATGTGTGTACTGGGAGTGAGCAATAAGATGACGGATAATAGGGATGAATGGAAGAAAAGTACATATTGCGCCGACCCCAAATAAATGGGAACAGGGCAGGAAGATGATGACCACTGGCGGCTCGTCCTAAGGTGCGCTGGTGCGGTGCACTCCCACCCACGAAGATTACATAGGCAATCTATATTTCTCTTTATTTATAATTATCTTTCAATTCTACTATGTTTATAGATTAGTGTCTACGCGTTCGTCTCAAGTAAGTTGTAATCTTATGTATCGAGTAGAGCTCTAGCGATCGCGCTCCAATGAAACGATATTTGGTACTAGTACTGTATTCAATGAGTGCGAAAGAGACATACCGACATAGGCCGGCGCGTGAAACGGAAGATTTCGTATGAAAAATTTGCCTTATCTGGAGCGCCGCTCACTTTAATTCGCGTATGCCGCCACTAGAGGTCGCTTAGTCTGAGTTAGAACGCGATATGGTTGTCTTTAATGTGTTTCATTAGGTCATCTGAATTTTAATAATTGTACGGTTGAAATTGCACCATCCCATTCGTTAAGGGAGTGAACACCCATCTAAAAATGTCAGCACTTCAGCAGCCTCTGATGATGACCAACACTAAACAGATAATCTGCCATGCTAATATAGCATTTTTTAGGTAGTATTATTTTTAGAGGTGTAAAAGTAATGAATAAAAGCGTACCCGTATTCGTTACTTTGACCATGAGTACTTGTTACTATCGCATCGTTACCGAACTCGTTATTTCTGATACCGCATATGGTATAGTAACTATAGTATGTAGTATAGTAACGAGTCGAATCGACGTGAACTGTCGACGTAATATACCAAATTTGCAATGGATTTACTATTTAGAAAATTTTAACCAAACTTAAATTATATTACAAAGAATAGTACAAAACAGTAAAAAACTTTGACAATTTAAAAAAAAATTATAAGTACTTTAAACAATCCTAATCACCGTTCATTAAAATAAGCAATTTAAATGAACCGCATCACGAGCATTGGTAGAACATACAATAAAAAACAAACATATCAATACACCACTTACAATCCCAGTGTATTATACGAAAAATACCCATGATACGAAACATGCGAGTAATGAGACAAAATCCTGGGTAACGTTTCGTTACTCGGTACTTGATGCAGTACCCGTTACTCTGTAACGAATACATACGGTTTGTTACAGCTCTAATTATTTTGTAAATATGTACCTTGCATCAACTTCAACAGAGACACGCCCAGGGATGATTTTAAGTATCTCACTACCAAACAAGACACTCAACATATCTAAGGTCTCGGCCACTTGCTCATCAGTTGTGCTGCAACAAGATTAATATTCATTCAGATATGTCCAACTTAGACCTTATTTCTAAATGTAAATTCTCTCAAAAATCTCTAACCACAACCATTATAATTTGAATTTTGCAAGTGAAACCTCAAGTATTCTATACATACATACATACATATAATCACGCCTTTATCCCTTAGGGGGTAGGCAGAGCACCAAGGGCCGATAGAACCACATACATACATACATATATTAATTATTATTATTAGCAATTGTTGCAAGAATTATTGAAATTATTTCAAATGCATCATGTCAAAGGTCAATCAAAGGTCAATAAGCAATCATTAGTAAAATATTATATTTTGCTAATTTAAAATTTGACATAATTAATCAATAAACACATTACTGCAAATTATAATTAATTTATTAAGGACTAGTGGACGCCCGCGTGGACTACAGAAAAAACAAAATGTCGAAATGATCCAGGATAAAAACATTTTCCTGGGATAAAAAGTAGCCTATATGTTAAGTGGGACTTTCACTATATATTCCTGAAAACTGCATCGAAATTGGTTCAGCCGTTTCTGAGATTAGCATGCACAAACACACAGACAAACCAACAAACAGACAAAAATCATTATTTTGGGTACTATTGTGTTGATAAAGGTCTCCTATAATTTATTTTCTCATATATCTTCAATGTACAGACAGCAATCCAATACATTTTTATTATATGTATAGATTTAAGGGACACAATTTGAGACACAGAAAACTTCTAATGTTTAATCTATTTAGACAATAAGTTCTTGCAGCTTTATACCTGCCATTCTCCTTGCCATGTTTAATAGCTTTGTCAAGAAGATGCTGGTACTGTTCCATGGCTGCAGCAGATAATATCAGGCTGGGGTTGGTGGTGGCATCGGTAGGCTTGTAAGCTTTCATAGCTGGGTGGGAATAAATCAATGGTCATTTAAGTTAACCATTTAGCAAGAGAAAAGTTATTCTTTTAGGTTCTTACTAATCATTATCCTCATATAATCATTATCAATGCAACAAAAAAATTTAACATAAAACCAAGGGAATAAGATGCTTCATTCACTTCAAATTAAAAGTTTAGAGTATGTTTAGAGTCCAGAAATTACCATTTTGAAGGTAACATTCCTTTCTTTAAAAAAAAAGACCGCATCTAAATAATGGACTGGGAATCCAACTTTCATATTATTCTTAGCAGGTAATTAAAATATAAAACTGATTCAATTATAAATATAGAACTGATCAAATTAAAATAGATGATAATAAAACGTTATTAACAATTAATTACATAATGTAGATAGGTACTATACAAGTCGAACCTTCAAAATCGCCGGTATCCGCCACCACCGTGGAATATTGCTTAAGCTGATCAAGAGCACTCATTTTTGATCTTTTCGTCTTGGGTTCACCACTCATACTGACTAAACGAGAGTGACTGTAAAGTGAACAAAAGTGTTAAGTAATTAAAATTCACTGAATGATAATTGATAACAATTAGAACGTGAATATGTTTGAGACAGAGTTTACTTTGCGCAATGTCGTGGCTTCAAGGTGACCTCAGCAAGTTATCGCTCCTCTCGCATAAAGACAGATTCTAGTATCTAAGTAATTCAACTTTAACTTGCGTGTGTGATGAAAAAGTAACCTTACAGTTCATAAGAACTTAACATTCATACAGACTGAAAGTAAATACAAACAAAAAAGTTAATCATACAACACGACATTCATACAAAATTACTTTTAATCACGGGTCAACGTCACGTCAGTATACTAAGTAGTCTGTGCTTTTAATAAATCACAAATGTAGGTAGGCTGTAGGCTTTGGATGTAGGCGTAGAAAGAGAATAGGCTGTAGGCATAGATAATCTATGGCTGTAGGTATGTAAAAAATTTTATTGGATTCGGCGGGAAAAGCTTGAAGGGAGCGGGTGTAATATTCTTGTGAAAATGAAAATTTATTTGTAAATGGCTTACATGTGTCCGTAAAGTGATGTTTTTTGGTAGATAAGTAATATTTTGTTTACTTTTTATGTGAATCTAGTGCGTGTGCATGGTTTTACATGCAGGTAAGCTGAGTAAAACTTTAGTCGGAAAACGATCTCTTCATGGGCTCATGTAAGTTGTTTCTGCAATTATTTTTGATTCTTACTAATTTTAAACTCGTTCTTGAGGATTTTTCCGACGTTTCCACTCATCATCATTGTCATCCATCATAAATTCAGAATACATATTTTACTAAACAATGATTAGGCTGTATGGGCTTAGTTCCCCTTGCCTTTCCTTCGGGATAAACTAAAAAAAAATGTAATTTTTTATTTTTTTTGTTTAGTTTATCCCGAAGGAAAGGCAAGGGAACTAAGCCCATACAGCCATTGTCTTTAGTAAATGATTTCTGAATTTATGGGATGATAATGAATGATGATGGTGATGAATGGAAACGTCGGGAAAATCCTCAAGAACAAGTGTAAAGTTAGTCAAAATGAAAAATAATTGCAGAAACAACTTACATGGGCCCATGAAGAGATCGTATTCCGGCTAAAGTTTTACTTAGCTTACCTGCGTATAAAACCGTGCACATGCACTAGAATCACATCACAAGTAATCAAAATATAACTTATCTACCAGAAAACATCACTTTACGAACACATGCAAGCCATTTACAAATAATTTTTGATTTTCACAAGAAAATTACACCTACACCCTTCCAGCTTTTCCCGACGAAACAACAGAAATTGAAAAGTGTATGTAAGTAGAATAGAAAAAAAAATCTAAATGTCAGTTCTTTTCAGCAGTTCTCTGTGTTACTGTCACTCAGTTTATAGGCAAAGAAAACTATGTCCATAGTCTTTAAATTATTTCTGTTTTAATGTCGATAAATGGCGTAGAAAGATGGAAACATACCGGGAAAATGCTTTTTATAAATGAAAATAACATACAAATAACTGAAAGAGCGTTAAACTACAAGCTTCAAACAGAAAGAGTAGCGTCGACATACGATTATATAGCTTTACTCAAAAGAGTTGTATTTTATTAGAGGCTATACCAAAGAATATACTTACTCTCTAACGAGAGCTATAATATCTACAGGTCACAACGTCACAACGGGCCGCATACTTACTCTCCTTGTGAACCACAAACTAAGTAGAGATTCATAATCCATGGCAGTCCTGGATTTATAATAGGCCGTATAGGCCGCGGCCTAGGGGCGGCAGCTTTCTCTTTCTACGGGCGGCAGCGTCCTAGGGGCGGCAGATTTCAGAGGACGGTCACTAGATTTCGGAGGATAAAAGTCAAACACGTCCACTGGTTTTCATTGTTTTTTATAAGTACTTTAAATAAATCCCTTTAGAAACTCATTGCTATCGAAACCTATACTATTATCGCGTGAGTGATAAACAGCGTTGCCAATTTTATATTTTGAGTACAATAAAAATTAAAATAAGGTTCACACGAAATTCGTTAAATCCGATATTTTTGTCTTACGATATTTTGAAACAATTTTCAAGAATTATGAAATTTATTGAAATCTACTAAATTACTCGTCGGGGGGGTGAGTAGGATTTCAACCTTGTCCTATACTATTATAAAAACACGATAATTTGCTAATATGAGATAATTTGAGTGATGGCAACACTGGTGATAGATGAGAGCATTCGGCGGGAAAAGCTGGAAGGGTGCGGTAATTTTCGGAAAATCAAAATTTAGTAAATGTCATGTGTCGTAAAATGTTTTCTGGTAGATAAGTTATATTTTAACTTGTGATATTTTCATGGTTTTATAATAAGCCGAGTAAAATCGTATCTCTTCATGGGCGCATAAGTTGTTTCTGCAATTTTTCATATTGACTAACTTTAACTTGTTCAGATTTTCGGTTTCCATTCATCATCATTGTCATTCATCTATTGAATACATTTTATAAACAATATCTATGGGCTTAGTTCCCCTTGCCTTTCCTTCAGATAAACTAAAAAAAAAATGAGAGCAGCGCAGCGAAGATTCGGCGGGAAAATATGCAGGTGTAATTTTCTTGTAATCAATTGATCCTGGCGTAAAGTGATGTTCTGGTAGTTGTTATGTTACTTGTGATGTGAATCTAGTGCGTGTCATGGTTTTATACGCAGGTAAGCCGAGAACTTTAGCCGGATATCTCTTTGGGCGCATGTAATGTTTCTGCAATAATTTTTCATTTTCAATAGTTCTTGAGGATTTTCCCGGTTTCCATTCATATCATCATTATCATCCATAATCAGAAATCATTATAGATGGGCTTAGTTCCCCTTGCCTTTCCTTCGGGATCTAGACGGACACGGCAGTGGTAACACCGACTCAAAAGAGAGTTATCAATTGCTGTTGTTTTTTTCTACCTTCCGTCACCGTTAGTTGGTATGTCCAGGGCACATCAGGATCTGATGATTACTTGCAACGAATATTGTAGGCAATGTCTGAATGTTTTGTTGATGAATCATCTAGGGAAATTACGAGTAGTCCATTTTTAACAGACTTAACGAATGATGGAGAGATAGTGGGTTATCAATAGTGGACGCAATAGGCTGTTTAGTCGTTTTTATTTGTTTTTTTTTATGTGTGTTACCTCAGAACTCCGTCATTTATGAACCGATTTCAATTTTTTATTATAGTTGGTCATGGTATACTTCCAGGTTGGTCCCATATTCACCACATCAGGATCTTATGGTGGGACCTTGGAGAAATCGAGGGCAATCCTCGAATATTGTAGGCACATGTATTCTATTTTTATATTTTTACTGAGCGTTTTTATCACCTACATATAAAACATAACATCTGATGATGGAATCTCTAAGGAATCTAGGGATATCCTCAAATATAAAAGGCAAGAGTAGTCCGTTTTTAGATTTTTATAGAGAATTTTGGTCAGCTACACACAATATAAAGGAAACGAGGGTCTGATGATGGAGCCGCCGAAAAACAGATAGTAGAACTTTTTAGTAACAAAATCCCCCTATGGCAGGGGGAGGCCTACGTCCAGTAATTGACTGCAATAGGCTTATGAAGATGAAGATAATTGTGTTAAGTCGTGAAATTATATGTTACGTTAAGCCGTGTCCGAAGCATAGAGGAATAAGTCTTTTATTCCTCTATGTCCGAAGTAAGATGGTTATAGAGGAAGAGGTAGACATGAGAATAACGAGATGACGGATAATAGGGATGAATGAAAGAAGAGTACCTACATATTGCACCGACCCCAAATGATTGGGAACAGGGCAGGAAGAAGGAGTGTAATTATATGTTGCTTAAATAAGAGTGTACATGGCTGTTGTGCTGCCAAATCTCTTATATTCCTCCGAGGCGTGGTGCTTGTACCGTCGCCACATACGGATCGATTCCACCTCAAGTGCCTCCGATCCATCATGAGAATCAGATGGTCCGACCGAGTGCGTAATACCGAAGTATTGCGAAGAGCCAATGTAAGTGGCATTGAGGCCTATTTAATGCGTCGGCAGCTTCGGTGGTGCGGTCATGTGTCTCGTATGGCGGAGGAGAGATTGGCTAAGCGCATCTTCTTTTCTGAACTGGAGGATGGCAAGCGGAAACGCGGCGGGCAACTCCTCAGATACAAAGATGTTCAGAAAAGACATGAAGAGATGCAATATAGATCCATCTATATGGGAAGTTTTGGCAGAACAACGACCAGAGTGGCGCAGGACGGTGATAAAGCAAGTACACGAGTTCGAGGAGCAGCGTCAAGCCTACCTTGACGCTAAACGTGATGAACTAAAGACTCGTCCTCCTGCTGCCATTATCTATAATTACAATAATGGCGCACTAACCTGTCCTCTGTGTGCGCGGGCGTTCAGGGCGAAGATTGGCTATGTAAATGTAAGCCATCTCCGAGCGCATGAACGCCAACTTAGTAATATCTAGGAGTAAAGTGGTGCCATGACCGAAATCGGTCGGAGTCATCATTATCATCATATTGTCAGACGTAAAGTTTCGAAGCCTAGTCCTTTTTCTCTTTTGCATGTGGCCTATTTAATATTTGCTGCATATAAATCTGACAATATTATGCCTCCTAAACTTCGTACACGGCTTAACGTAATATATATTTGCCCTTCAGTTAAATTTTACTTAAGTAAGCTCGAGTTTTGGGAGGAAGTCGGTTTTTCGTTTTAAAAAAAAATATATTGTAAATATATTGCGGAATATACATATTGCCTCGTGATTGCCTCACACTATGATCACCGTAACAATGAACGGGGCCCCTAACGGTCGCCCTTCGACAGCTTCGTTCGCTTCACGCTTTATCAGATTTCGTTCCATTTCATGATGCTTTAGCACCATTTATTAGGCACCTTAGGTACTGACATATGAAATCGCAAATATCTCTAGTTATCCACGAGGTACGGTGCTGATTTTTTTTCTGTAGACAAATAGGAGTAATTATTAGTATAAAAAATTACGTGCTGAAATTGTGCACTTTTCTTTTTAAAAAATATGACCTAATTTTTTTTTTTTATTTTCAAATCACCTGCGTGTATATTATAATTTATACTGAAATATGCGCAATACCATGAAATATTATAGTATAAATTTTTTTTATGTCAAACTCCATTATAAAAGTACAATAATTTTTTTCATTTTTCGACCCACCAAAAACTGGCTACTATAATAATTTTTTTCTCGGAAACTATCAATAACTAGCAGCCGCCCACGACTTCGTCCGCGTGAGGGGGCGTTGTACCCGTGCGAAGCCGGGCAGGTTGTTGTTAGACTGTGCCTCCTTGGTAAATGGGCTATTAACACTGAAAGAATTTTTCAAATCAGACCAGTAGTTCCTGAGATTAGCGCGTTCAAACAAACAAACAAACTCTTCAGCTTTATAATATTAATAATAGTATATATATAGATTCATAGGTAGTTTGTTCTAGCGAATTGTTTCCCTCGTCAAACTACGTCGATATACGGGAACAGCTAGAGATGTCCATTTTTCAAGTCCTCGGAACACTGTGGATCGTTACAAATTCACAGTAGAGCCTGCAGAAGTCATTGGCAACTTATGTGTGCCGAAAACGCTAAAAATTTCGCGCTCGCTTCGCTCGCCTCATTTTGTTAACTGATAAAAGATATCTGCAATTTTGGTAGAAATTGGTGGGACAAAATAAACCTATTAGTATGTTTCTTTTTGAGGCAGTCCGGGAAAAATATAAATTTACGATATAGTGATTTATTGAATGATTTCGCGAATTGCATTACGGAATAGATGTAATTGATATGATTGTGAACCAAATTAGCGTATTGAATTTCAAAGGTCTGTAGGGGCGGCAAAAATTTAATAGCCTACTGGCGGCAAATCCGCCACTGCTCCATGGTAGAGATGTTGTGAACTGAAAGCACAACCGCAAAGAATATACTTACTATCACAGCCGAAACTAAGCTGCGAGCGTTCATAGGACGGTGAAAATTAGCGTGGATACCGCGGATTCGAGTATTAGTATTTGAAAATTTCCACGTATGTAGCTACCTAATGTTTCTTTGGAGTTTTATACAAGGTGTAAGCGACAGCCAGGCATATATTGATATGCTGACTTCGAGGCGAAAACTAATGAAAATTTTCGCATGAAAATTGCAACATTTTCAGACATTTATAATTTTTCAGGAAAAAAATAGTTTAAGTATGTAGTTCGTTTATTTAGACCTTACTTAGATAATTAGCTTGAACAAAATTTAAATGAAAAGAAAATTTTCAAAAAAATTATGAGCCCATTTAACTACTCACAGGATCTCCCGGTATAATGGTCGCGGAAAACATTGCGGATATACTAATTAAAAATGTATTTTCCTTCGAGTACCTAATATGTAATAACACTGTCGTGTAGGTAACTCATCATCACAATGATACATACCTACTGTACCCTGAACCACTGAAATAATTAAAAATACGACTAATCATAAAATTGTCACGTAGCCTGCTATAAGTACCTTAGGAGGGTTGGGCAAGTTAGCGTTAGGCAGACAGTCGGCCCTAAAACAAACGCCAAACCCATAGCAATGTGAGTTAGACCATGGGAATGACTGGTTTAGAGACACGATTGACACAGAATATTATGAATATTCTAAGGTTTGTTACTAGACTAACATTCAGGAAGACAGGTAGTCAACTCGATATTTTAGTATCTACTCACTCTTAACAGGCACAATCGGAAAGGTTCATAAATGACAACGCAGATGTTTGTATGGACTCTGGTACCCATTCCCATAGTATTGTGTCATACATTTTTAGAAACTTAGAAAGTTGTCAACTGTAGATTAAGAATTTTTGAATACCTGTCTTACGTTCTCTTTATTAATCTCACACACAGGTTTTATAGAATTATCTGCCATAAACATATGAGATATTAAAACAATACAAATTGCACGCTAATACATAAATGCTTTATTTGTGGTACATCCGCTATAAGTATTCCATAAATAGACATTCAAAACATATATTTGTAGATCGATAGTTGTAGTATCTATCCTATCTTTTAGATTAACAAGTAGGTACATTTCTGTTTGGTACCTACCTACTTACCCTAAGAATGATAAATTCATAACATGATGTAAGTAGGTGATTAATTAGACATACATTACGCGCTACACAAAAGCCTGTAGTTACAACTATAAACTTGAGTCTGTAGTGTAGTAGTCATATAAAGTCTGAGTGAAATGGCTGACATTGCCGTCCTAAACCATATCAATGAAACAGAAAATGTAAATAGGTAAGTATGCAGATGTGATATGGCTGACGTTGCCGCCAAAAACCATATCAATGAAATAGAAAAATAAATGTAAATAGGTATGCAGATGTGATACAAATCTTCCTATCAAATAAACAAAATTATGACATCATACTATTTTCTTATACCTACAAATGTTTAACATTAATATTTAAGTATGTAAAATATCTAAGAATACTCATAGTCGTAAAAATTACAAAAGTAGGTATTAAATTAAGGAGATCTCTAAAGCCCATTTGCACGAAGTTCTTAATCCAAGGTAAATTCTAAGAGAGGTTACACAGTCACATGAGGTATGTATAGGTATAGGTATACACACCATGGGATAACGATTGTTCGTAACATGATGGCTTTTGATACTTACGTGGTGCAAGGGGGCGTTAAACAAAAAGTTGTTTTTACAAACATAGGTTATTTGTTATTTGTATGGTGTACTTTTAAGTACTTAATACATTTAAAATATATTTGTAATTGTACTTAAGTAAAATAATCAAGTACTTAAAATAGGATTAATTAGGCAACCATTAAGATACACATGAAAAACCATGTCCACCTATTATTCCAATAGTTCTGGCCTGACATGCAATATATACCTGCATAAATGTATCTAATAATATGGTTTGTTCTTGTAGGTAGACATAGTTAAAACCGCAAGATCAGCAGCAACTAAATAAGCAGTACTTAAAAATATCTAAATTCGTAAAGTTTTGTAAGAAATAATATAATATCACATTTAATCAAATATGTATTAACACAGATTATGTAATATTACAGTTTAACCATGTTAAACTATAATTCGATGAACATTATTTTCTTTGGCACATTACTAATAAAAAATGGAATTATGTGCTTTGGAAAGAAACAGTCACATAATTTTAGACAAGTACATATTATGTAACCAACCACACTATAAAATATACAGAGTGTTATCTCTGTAACTTGAATTTATTATTGACATTCATATGTATATGTAATGGGACTATTTCTAAATAACATAACTAATATACAGGGTGTAAAAAGACAACAACAGATGGTTTGCTGGAAGAAATCTCTTTCAGAGATAAGCACGCCTTTGTACATTTTCTTTCATAATTTCTGTCTGTATGTAATTGTATGTGTACAATAAAGAATAAGAGAGAATAAGAGATCAATGTTTTTTAATACCTCTTATTCCTTGTAAGGTTACAATCATTTTCTTCTATGGAACCAACCCTGGAAGATGACAAAAAAATTATAAAAAATACTGTCATTGTATTGCAAACAATAATAATATAATAATAATATAAATTTTATTTCGGAAAATTGGTTTCCATATTTGTATTAGTAAAAGTCTTAACCTATGTTAGTAAGTAATTGCAAACATTACATAATTAAATTGAATTGATGAAATTATATTAAAAAGTGACTGAAACTCTTCAATTAAACTAAATCAGATCTAAATCAAATTAAACTAAATAATAAAAATAAAACAAATTAAAAATAAATTTCTCGTGGCGATTGTAGTTAGTGCAAGTGCCTGTTTTCGCAATTATGAGTTATCAGATCCGAGGGTCAGTGGAGGGTGTAGGGCCCGGTGGTGGGCGCACCCATATTGAATGTTTGAACTTCCGAATTGTAACGCCTAATACAATTTCATTTATAAAACAGTTATGCCTTGGAAAGATCAAGAAAGCAGGCATACACCGGTGTGCCTTTACTAATGTAGTACTGGTACTAATGTAGCAATGTATTCGTTTGATGCGCAAAGTACAAATGTACCTACCTACAAAACTAACATTATAACATTTTGACATGGTATCTATGAAAAAAATGTTTGTTAACCGATTTCAGATGGATTTATGTAAAAAAAATGATAATGTTAATGTAACTTTGGAACTCATCTGGTGCTTCCATAGAAAAAAATGATTGTGATGTTACAAAGAATAAAACAACAAAGTTGTCTTTTTACGCCCAGTATATATCATAATAAATATGAAAACATTTGTGTAAACTATAAATATAAGGAATATATTTTGATTATCTTGCACACTATTATATCAATGAAATAAAAAGTTCGTTTCAAGTACTTAAATAGGTAAAATAATAAATAATAACTAAAATAATTTGTGCTCACTGAACCATCATAATTATAATAAAAATTGATAGTGATTATTTAAGTCTCAGATTTTAAAGTGCATAGTTAACTTATTTTACATATTTTAATATGTATAGTGTAAATTTTATAATAAGTATGTATATAAGATTTTTATAAAGTTGATGTAAGATTTTTGTAAAGCTTGATATTAGATTTTTGTATAGGTTGATCATAATAAAATGGTTCTGGAATATTCCTAACAAAGAGCATTTTTACTCTCTGGCAAATGAGATTAAAAATTCAATACTTGATGATTGATTTGAAAAGAAGATTGCGAATCAGAAATCTAAAAAAATCAAAAAGCTATACATTACACTGCGTCCATAGAAGATTGGCTGGTTTACTAAACATTGAATACAAGCTCATCACAATTAATTATTATTATTAAGTTTTTCCCTTAGTCGAAAATATATTTTAAGGCAAGGCCTCAAAATAGTAAAAAGCATTACTGCAAGCACCAAAATTAAATTAGTATAACGTAAAATATCCCCAAACTTCCACCAATCAGAGAAACCTGCAAGAATTATTGTGACTATTCCCAACGAAAATGTAATAATTCCCACTGAGGCATGTAATATTTTCATATACATGGGAGCAAGATAATGTTTTAATTTCAAACTGTAGAGAGCACACAGGCCACCTAACATTGTAATAACCATAAAAATTACAGAAGCTAACCCAAACTTAGCATGAAGAGTGCTAAAATGGTGGAAACTATTGATGAACTTGTTGGTAACAATAACTATAAATCCAATCAATACTATAATGGCAGCAAACAGTTGAATTACCCAGTGCCTTGCACTTCTTAACCTTATTGGCATCCACTCTGTGGCAAAGTCTCCTGGAGTAATGGAATTGATTGCTGTCGTCATAAACATCATCCACTGAAATAATAACTTTAATTAGAATGCTTATATTAATTTATGCCTACCATATTATTATAATTATACTAGGGTTCACTCTCTAAGTTTCAGGTCTCTAAGATCAGTGGTTTAGACTTTATAAATATAGAACAATAAGATGCAGATTATAAAATTATTAATAAAGAAAATGGAAAAAACGGGTCAATTACTCGGATGACGAATTTTACCATCCTCTAACTTCGATAGTTAGCAAACGTGCCATATCTCTTAGTATAAATTGTGTATTGGCAACATTATTCTTCATCCCGATAGCTATACACTAGCCAAATCTCGGCAAACAAAGCTGAATCCCTCAGCACAATGTTTAAAGATGAAACGATCAACATATCCTAACGGATTATATTAATGGAGAAGTGTTTTTAAGTTTTTAACTTATGAAGATTGGCGATAGTTAGCAAACGTGCCATATCTCTTAGTATAAATTGTGTGTTTGATACATTGTCATGCGCAAAAATATGAGATGATACTTACTCCAAGAGTCATTAGTATGGGATGGAAGGAAAATAATGATACACCATTCTTAAAACAACAGAATGTGATAATTCCCAAAAACGACAGTGCACATACGTTGTTTGTTAAGTTGAAGAAATTGATTTTTGTTCCATTACTATTCTGAGAGATTAAACGAGATGATTCGGTGTTATCTGTAGGCTCCATGTCAGTATTTGTTTGACTTTCTAAGCTCTCCATAAATGATAAGTAATGCAATAATAAACCAATAAACTTTAAGCAAGCACAGATCACAGACTACTCACGGGTGGTACTTTATAAGACCGGAAGATAAGGGAAAAATAATAGTTGACAGCTTTTTACTCTATGTTGTCTATGGTGGATAGCAACCATAAACAATTTTGCCGGCCGGCCGGCCTAGGGTTACCATATCTCAGGATTAGTCCTGAGATTTCAGGATATTTCGACTTTTATCAGGATTGCGGCCGGATTTTGCAAATCTCGTGATATCTCAGGTTATTTAAAGATCTCTTTAAGATGATAAAGATGATGATAAAATAAAGATGTCTAAAAAAGTTAAACCAAGTAACTATAATCTTCTTTCGGTAACAACTGAACAGTTACCGTGTTATTACAAAAGAATTTAAACATATTTTTAGCTAAACATGACCTAAATTTGGGAGATATGCCATACATTTTGCTGTCAAATGCCAGATTTAAATTGAGTCTTACTTTAGGCACTCTTTTGTAATAACACCGTTAAAGTCTATATACTTATTTATCCAAGTGAAATAAACTAAAAAATACTTAATCTTTTGGTAACAACCCCGCCCCGGCCGCCGCGCCGCTTCGAGTGCGATGTGAAAGTTGCAACGCGTGAGCTAGCTCCACAGTGTATAAAACGATAATAGTACGTTTTTGAGAGAAAATTTTTAAGCGGTATAAAATCTCAAGACTTTTTTGATTGAATTCGTCGATCAATTTCGTTAACTTCCCAGCTTGTCCCTCCTCTATTTCAGTAATATCAGCTTTGATTTCATTTACAAAATGAAGAACAAATGCTGTATTCGTGGGTGTAGTAGTGTACGACAGGACGTTTTGCTCCACCGTTTGAGAATGAGAAGACTTCATCTCCATAATATGTGGTTAAAGTGTGTGAAAGATCCATAGAGCTTATATAGATCAGCTTAAGAATCACCATGTGTGCCACAATCACTTTGAAGGTAATTACAATAGGTATATTTTACATGCTTTTCTGTACACGGACTTGTTTAATGCAAAAGTTGTACATACAACGTAAATCTAAAGTGTATGAATAAATAATTGCAATTTGATTAACTTGTCTGTGCTGGTATTGGGTTTTACATCAGCTGCATCTGCTTCCGTGCTTGCTGTAAAAGTCAACTAAAGTATTTAGGGACAATTCCTCTGGTGATGAGCTAGCTACAGGTCAATGATCATTTACATCTGACCCTGCTATGCAAAACTTAGCTGTGATCACCCATTTTTGGAAAAAAGCTGAATATGTAATTTATTTAAAAATGTTTAAAGGTTATTTAGGATTATAGTGATGCAGTGTAGATGAAATGTGGAAGTTAAGTATTTTACAAAATAATAAAGTATTTAAATTTTTTTTACAGAGAATTTGGCTCCTGATGATTGCATAATTATACAATGAACATGTACACTGATCACAATTATTGCAAACTACCTGTCTGTAAAGAAGTTTCCGTCTTGAAAGAGTTATCAGGAAATGTGATATGCACACTAACTGCAATAGAATCTGTTCCGTCAACCTCAGCCGCAGGTGGGATTTTGGTATATTGGATATTTTATGACACAAAAATGTTTGTATTGGGGAATGTTTTTGTTTTATTTATTTGCTCTTACAATTAATTCTTACTAATAAATTTTTTGAAATGGGGAAATCAGCAATGAATAAAGAAAATCTTAATAATTCAATAGTTAAATATTGAATTGTATCAGGCGTCACTATTCGGAAGTTCAAATCTCTATTCAGGGATCGCCCACCACCGGGCTCTATGCCCTCCGCTGACCCTCGGATCTGCCGACTCATGATCACGAACACAAGACACTACAGTCGCAACGAGAAGCCAGATCCAAGCACCTAGCATGCAACCATAAATACATAGCTGCTAATCCAAAAACCAATTAAAATTTTAATCGACAAATGTTTCGCCAACACCCGTGGCATCATCAGGATTAGTTTTCCATGTTAGTTCCATCTACCGAGTTAGTTTACTAAAGTTTACCCAACTTTTAGGGTAATAATTATGTTTTTAAAACATAAATATAAACATGCAGCTCTTAAAACATTCTCTGCATATATGCAGAGAATGTTTTAAGAGCTGCACCGAAACAAAACGGCCTAAACTTTAAAAAAAAGTTACTGCATCCCAATGCTTGTGTCGTCAAGTTTAAAAAATTATAAAATTAGTGTATGTTACTGTGTGTTATCAGTTCACGATTGTCACAGTACAATTTTGTTTGCCTAACCCAGATAACGTAGGTAGTAACAAAGATGTAAGAAAACTTTTTAAATTATCTACTTATTTTTACTTCATCCCTGTATCATGAGACGTGTGTCACAAAATAAAAAATGTAAGTAAGTATGAACCATATGAAAATAAAATCTTAATGAAAATTTTCATTATTGTGTTTAATTTATTTACCTACATTCTCATTGCAATATCTATTGTCAATATTACATTCTGTCCAATATTTTTTTTTAAGGGTATATTAATCATAGTATGGAAACACCTCTGACAAAAATATTTCTATCTAAAAGGGGCACACTGGCACAACATCTGCTGTTAGTATAAATTATCTAAGAGCGCAGCTTTTTATAAGCTGTCAAAAAATCTATGTGATATACAGGTGATTTTTAGTCGTCAACGTTCCCGAAAACTACGGCATCTCCTCATCATCACGATCATTTTTCTCCATGGAAGCATACCTGGGAAGTGTCTGGTTTCCAATATATTAGGGTCCAAAGTTGAGTTAATAGACTGCGTTTTTCTGCATAAATGTACATTGACGCGCGTAGCAAGATTTTTTCACGAGAAATAATTATTATCTGTCTATGAAAAAACTAGCATAAACACTGGACACTATAAATTCCATCCGAACAAGTAATTCATTTTTTTTTTCAAAAAAATTTACATCGTTTCCCAGCATTTTTTTTGTCATAAACTTACTTTATTTAATGTATAGAGTACGTACCCTTCGTTAAGGGTGGCCACCAAAAAACACCTGTATATATAGTTTCTTTACTCTGAGATAAATCACATATCTCTGTCCTTGTCCATCTTAGCACTCCCCCTTCACCTACAACTTCGTGACCACACTTACAAATTTAAAAAAAGTTATCTACGGTTAGTTTACCCGGTTACCCCGGTTACCTGTTGACTAACTTTACGAGTGTTCTTGAGGATTTCCCGACGTTTCCATTCAACATCATCCATCATAAATTCAGAAATCATTTACTAAAGACAATGGCTGTATGGGCTTAGTTCCCCTTGCCTTTCCTTCGGGATAAACTAAACCGGTTACGTAGAAAGAGAATGATATAGAAGACGTGTATTCGCACAGAATAGGACAGAAATATGCTAAATGTAATGTATCGAAATGAGTAAGAATCATTTATTTTTTGTCTCGACACCATGCCGCTTTTCCGGTGCTTAGCCATCTCTCGTTGGCTAAACAAACTTGACAGCTAACATTGTAAATTTTACTTTCAGTTTTCTATTTTGGAAAAAAATATAAATAACAAGCAAAATTCCAATTCTAGGATAAACAAAATAGTGTAATTAACCCACTTTTCGTTATTAATTATTATGAACAAAAACATGGTGCGGTGTACTGTTTTAGGCTATAAAAGTGACTTAGAAACAAAACAACCCAGCACATCATTTCAAACGTAAGTACTAGCTGTTTTTGCCATAATTTCCAGCCCAAATGTATTAAAGATTAATGCCGAAATGTATTGTTAATGTTATTTCACGTGAAGTAATAAGTTTCAATCGATACTGAATCAAAAACATCAAATTGAAATATTTATAACCTTAAAATATTTTTTTTTTATTAAGTATTTATTGGCACTGGTACAAGTCCTTTCACCATAACAATATTTGAACAATCACCTAACTAAATATACAAAGAATAATATGTAAAAATATATAAGAATAAAAGGTTATAGTCTAATTAATACTAACACTTCACTACAGAACACTGTTCACTTTACTCAATTTCTTCTATTTTTCTTTAAATTTCAATTTCCGTTTTTCTGATAAATGTATATAGATTTTGGTAGTTTTCAGCGTTTTGTAACATTTTCTTCAGGTTTATCGGGTTTATCACAGTTTCGTTTCCTTCCTGTTCGTCATCATAGAGCTGTTCCTGTTTTTTCTGTTTCAGGGTTAAATATGTGTGTCGTTCCTCTTTAAAATTCGGACACTCTTCAATTAAATGCTTTGCATCGCAACCTTAAAATATATATATATATATTATTTTTTTTTATAAAGTTTGCTGACCTGGATCCTTAAAATATATATTGTTCAATGTTGCTAGGTTTCCGTCACAAATTTCCCTGCAAATTATTGGAGCTATTATGGGTAATTTGAAAAATGTGAATTATAAAATAAAAATGCAATACGATGTTCTATAAACATGATAAAGCCCACTTGCAAGAAATAATTTTATTTCATTGGAACTTGGAACCAATACAAACGTTAACAGACCTACTTGTAGGAGCCGCAGAAATAACAGAAGACATACATATATATATATATATATACATAAAAATCACGCCTCTTTCCCGGATGGGTAGGCAGAGATCACGGTTCTCCATTTGCTACGATCCTGACACACCTCTTTTGTTTCATCTAGTTTCATGATATTCTTCATGCGCGCTCGTCGGTTTAGGGTACTCTTGACCTGACCTTTTTCTAGAATTTCACCAATTTGATCGGTGAAGGTCCGGCGAGGTTTTCCCCTTCCAACCCTTCCATCCACTCTTCCGTCGTACACTTTCTTTGTCAGTCTACTTACACTCATACTCTCCACATGCCCAAACCATCTCAACGTGCCCTTCTCAATCTTCGTCACCATGTCCTCATTTATACCACACTTCTTTCTGATCTACCTACATAAAAAACCATAGTAAAATATGAAATTGATTTATAATTTTTACTTACAGGAAAGACAAGCAAGTATCACATGTAAATATTTTCCGTTGGAATTAATATGTAACTTATTTAGGTAATAAAGACTGTTTCTTAAAATGATTATTTATTTTATATACATTATTTAAATTGGATTGAATTTGAGTATATGTTTAAGTGTGACTGTCAGAATCGACTATACATTGTCTCTATTTCTTGTTAGTAGTAAAAGTTCAAACACGATGTTAACTTTAAAGGTTACTGGTGATCTCGCAACACCTTCAAGAGACCCTAGGAGGGCAATCGCGTTATTGTTGAACGTATTTACCAAAGCTGAACCACTGTTGTTATGCAAATTTCGTATCGCGAAGAATTTTGACAACGTTTAAAGCAGAAGTGAGACGTTGAAAATATCTAAAACGCTGTCAAATGAACAGTCACTTCAAGGCTAAAGCATAACCAAAAACGTTCAGTTGAAAAATAAAAACGTCGCTTAGCGCGATTGGCCTTCTGATACTTTGTATGCAGAAGGTTCTTCTCGAAATGTAAGCTAAATAAGATAGGTACCTACTCGTACATCGCAAGTGATTGGGCACTTTTCCTTGTACTGGTAACCCTTAATTTTTATCTTCTCTATCAGTTCTATTCATAGACAAAATAATCCGTCCCTATCTCAGAACAATGACTAAAGCATAGAAAGAGCTTTATGACTTTAAAAGCGTAGGTATCTTGTCTTAGACATTATACGGTAAAATACGATGAACAAAGATATAGACAAAAACTTGACACGTTATGTAGCTTTTTAACTTAGTATCATGTACGAAAGGTAGCCAAGGAACAAAGGAAAGGTAACCAAATTGACGTTTGCTTTGTGGTACGTTTTGCATTTTGAGCAACCTACATCTGTCTCTTTCTAATGCAGTTATGAGCGTATAAAAAAACAGCGACGACGATATTAGTCAAAATTCAGTTACTTCTATGCTTTAGTCATTGTTCTGAGGTCCCTATTGGCGACACGCTAGCTGTCTGTCTATTAGATCCATAGTCAAAGACCGGTTACCTGTTTATCATTCATCTGAGCGGTTCATTGCACAAACTACTTCGTGCACAGAACACTCTAAGTAGTCTGTGGTACTGACGGTTCATCGGTTACCCGGTATTTCTCTTTCTAGAAAATTCGGGCATGGACTAGGAAGACTGGTGAATTTCTCTATCGAATTCGTTCATTTCATGTTGCGGTATTGTAAGCGAGCGATTATTATTTGTCTGTCAAGTATTAGCAAATTCTGAAGCAACGTGTTCTTTACTTTGGCCGTGAGAAAATCTGTACATCCTAAAATTTAACCTTTTGAATTACCACTGTTATAGTTAGGACGATGGCTGCTATGTCTGTCATAGGTATTGATTTTGGCAATGAATCCTGTTACATTGCCGTAGCTAAAGCAGGTGGTATTGAAACTATTACTAATGACTACAGCCTCCGAGGAACTCCGTAAGTATTATACATTTTATATAGTTAGACATTTTAAATATGTTTTGCTTAGTCATGTGTCGAGATTCAGTTATAGTCAGGCATGATAAATACAGCTATCATCACACTGAAATCGTTCTCCAAGTAAACCTAATCAGTTAATTACCAAGGTTCCCCTAGGCTAAGAAGGTATGACTAATGACAGTAACCTATATAGGCACATCTTAAGATCTATTAGATCTGATATTGTGAATACTAACCAACACCAATCAAATAGACTTACGCATGTTGCATGATTTGGAAATATATATGACCATGTTAATGTTTGCCCCTTCAGGGATCAAATCCAAGACATCAGCTCGGCACCCATATTATTTTCATAATTGTTTTATATTACATATAGCTCACTTATTTGCAGATCATGTGTTGCATTTTCACAAAAAAATCGAATCCTTGGAGTAGCAGCAAAAAATCAATTGGTGACAAATATGAAAAATACTGTTTTTGGTATTAAAAGATTACTTGGGAGAAAGTTTTCAGATCCCCATGTACAAAAAGAATTGAAACACATTCCATACAGAGTAGAACAAAGATCTGATGGTGGTATTGGAATACGAGTTAATTTCCTTGGTGAAGATAATGTGTTCAGTCCAGAACAGGTAGGGAAATATATATTTTTTTTATATGTGCATAATGGTTAGTATAAATTCTTATCTATGCAAAGAGCAGTTTACTATAATTATATGCTATTTCAGGTTACTGCTATGCTGTTTACAAAATTAAAGGATATTGCTGCTACAGCTCTACAAACTCAAGTCAATGATTGTGTAATTTCTGTACCTAGTTACTACACTAATGCAGAAAGGAATGCACTTTTGGATGCTGCTGCTATTGCAGGTATATTAAACACAATTATGCTTTATTTTAACTATTTACTGTTGAAACACAAAATCTTTTTTAGATTATCCACTATTATTAACCAATCATATAATATACATGATGTTGTTTACATTGTACAAAGTCCTTGAACTGTTGACCTTGCCCTCCTATTGATTTGTTGAATTCATAGTAGATGTAGATATGTGTATTATCGACTACTATAACATATATAAGTATTAATCTTGAATAACTTGTATTTGTGATTTGTGTGGAAACTGTAAATGTTGAACATTTTTCAGGTTTAAATGTCTTGCGTCTCATGAATGAAACTACTGCTACTGCTTTGGCCTATGGTATTTACAAACAAGATTTACCAGCTCCAGAGGAAAAGCCGAAAAATGTTGTTTTTGTTGATTTTGGACAGAGTTCATTGCAGGTAAATAGCAATATAAGTTAATCTCTTGATTACATATATGTAATTTTACTAAAGCATTATGTAATGTGATTATTTTGCTACTTATAGGTTGCAGCATGTGCTTTCAACAAAGGCAAGGTCCGTGTGCTGGCAACAGCAACAGACCCATATTGTGGTGGAAGGGATATTGACCTGGCCATGGCAGAATACTTCTGCCAAGAT
Source organism: Carposina sasakii (assembly GCA_014607495.2). NCBI lineage: Eukaryota > Metazoa > Arthropoda > Insecta > Lepidoptera > Carposinidae > Carposina > Carposina sasakii. The sequence continues at coordinate 9,284,852 of CP053154.1, forward strand.
TTCCAGACGAGGCTAAAGCTGGATCCTAGGAAAAACCAGAGGTAATAGAGGCTTAAATTGTCGACACCATTTTATAAATAGTTACATGAAAACATCTATGGTATAAAATGTAATTACAAATTGTTCTTATATTTTTCAGGGCATTCTTGCGCTTGCTCCAAGAGGTAGAGAAACTGAAAAAGCAGATGTCTGCAAACAGCACACGATTACCCATCAACATTGAGTGTTTCATGGAGGAGCGTGATGTGTCAGGAGACTTGCAGCGTAACCAGATGGAGCAGATTTGCACCGAGACCTTCAATAGGGTTGAAAGAACTCTGAGGGCTATTCTCCATAATTCAAGTATGTGTAATACCATATTTTTGTGTTGAAATGTAATAATACTTACTTATATGTATTGATATCAATAGTTTACAATTGTAGAATTTTTATCATTTGATATTAAAGTCAGTTGAAGCACATGGCTTTATAATATTAATTCATTTACATTGTATGAATTTAGTTATCTCCTATTCAACAGACCATAAACATGTAGCTGGTTGGTAATATTTTTGTAAACTTTGTTTCAGAGCTAAGACCTGAAGACATCAGTTCAGTAGAGATTGTGGGTGGCTCTACCAGAATTCCAGCTGTTAAGAACCTAATAGAACAAGTTTTTGGAAAAACTGCCTCAACTACATTGAATCAGGTATTAGAATTTTTTATTTTTACCGGGACATCTTTATTTTGTTCACTCAAAATTTACTTGGAGGTTGGGTTGCCTCCCAGAAACCCTTAATTGGCTCTTACAATACCCACAGGCAGACCTGGTGCTTTCTACCTTAGCAGACAACATCAGATAGTAGAATGAGGTAGTTTCCTATGGTTGAATCTTAATAACATCTTATTCTTATCAGAATAAATAATCAAAATCATACCTATTTGTAAAATTACAATTTGATTATGTGTCCCAATGAGTCATTTTTCAAATGTGAAATTAATTGAAAACTACAACATCACATGTCCATCTGCATCATTTACAGCAACTTTTGTTTTGTGACCATATTTATAAACGCAATGTTTAATATAGCTGTAGAACAAAAGTTCTTTTACGTACATACAAGTTGCTTAAAGAGTGACGTCACGTCGTGGTAGCCGTTTGTATGGAGCGTTTTTTGGCAAGTCTAAATTTGTGATTTTGAAATTGTTATATCCCGGAAAGTTTTCACACTAACGAAGTTTTTCTTTCGCAAATGTTGCGTTTATTTTATGATCTTTCGATATAAATATAAATCAAAAAACTAAACGACCCTATTCACATCATCCATCTAGGTATATGGTGAAATGCACAATAGGTCAATTTAACTGAAAGTTGCTTTAAAAGTGTGCATGGTCACAGGTTCTGGAGAACTTGTTATTCAATGGGTGACTGTCTAGCCTTGTATACGAAGGTGACTGCTTGCAGGACGAGGCGGTGTCACGCGGCTGCGCGCTGCAGTGCGCCATCCTCAGCCCGGCCGTGCGCGTGCGCGAGTTCAGCGTCACGGATGTGCAGCCGCATGCCGTGCGCCTCGCCTGGGACGCGGCGCGCAACGAGGACACCGACATGGAGGTAAGGCCAGGGATACGAGTTCAGCGTCACGGACGCAACGAGGACACCGACATGGAGGTAAGGCCAGGGATACGAGTTCAGCGTCACGGACGCAACGAGGACACCGACATGGAGGTAAGGCCAGGGATACGAGTTCAGCGTCACGGACGTGCAGCATAACGTGAAGTAAGAAAGTACATACATGCATAAAATCACGTCTCTTTCATGGAGGGGACGGCAGAGATCACGGATCTCCATTTTCCACTATCCTGACACACCTCTTACAAAAAAGTAACATAAAAATTTCAGCTAAATCAGTTGAAGATATCTATCTGCTTCAAAATTGAGTTGCAAGATTCCACCGGAACAATCATACGTTGTAAGTTAATTAAAAGCTTAAAAAAAGCTAAAGCACGCCCGCGACTTCGTGGAGCACAGATAAAAGAAAATGTGATAATAATAATCCAGGATCAAAATACTTTTCCCGGGATGAAAAGTAGCCGATGTCCTTTCTCAGGCTCTAGATAAGACTACCCGTGTACCAAACTGGTATTATTATTACATGTAATTTGTAGGCTATTACGAGAGTTGGTTATAGGTAGAGGTGGTTAATATAGCAACTAGCGTCTTATATAGCACGTTATTTTTCAATAGCAAAAATCGCATGCTATGTAGGTACGCACTGTGGTGCTATAAATAACGAACCACGCGCGGCAAGTGCTGCGCGGCAACTAGCAGGGATAGATAAATAACGTAGCACTTGGTCGTCGTGCTGTAACGCTGCAGCGAGTGTGGGGCATGCGTGTGGGCGGAGCTATGGCGTTAGATTGCTATTTATTAATCTCGCGCTGCGGCTAGCGTGCTGCTAGATTTAACGCGACTGCCACCGCTCCGGCCGCCTACGCGCATGCTAAATTGCTCGTTATAACGTAGCATAAAATATAGCACGCTAGACAATTCTAGTTTATAATCCCTAGCGTGTTATTTTTTTTTGCCGTCTTGAACACCACTAGTTATAGGAGACTGCTTTAACTGTTATGTGTAATCTGTGGTAAAGCCACAAAAGTTGCTATGTAATACATGCTAAACATGCGGTTTTGGCTTGGGGGAGCTCAGCGTCACTGCGCATATTTATATTTAGCAAGTAAATAGTTACATTTTGTTTTGACAGGTCATGGTACGAAATTGCATTTCTATGCTGCTTAAGACTTAAACAGATTTGGAAATCAGCTATAACTGACATGTTTTACTGTACATGTAAAAAATCGGATTTCCTCAGGTGTTCCCTGCATTCCACCCTGCTCCATTCTCGAAGATGCTAACATTCTACAGAAAAGAACCATTCACTGTCAGTGCCTACTACTCTGAGCAAGTACCTTACCCAGATTCATTCATTGGTAAGTTATAATTTGTCACTTAGTTATTGCTAAGTAGTCTAGCTATAATTTAATAAATCAATGCAAGAGCTTATAACTGTAATTTTGTCTATCGTTCTTATTATTTCATAAGAATTTACTCTTATATTCTAAGATTTTGTTGTATAATTGGAAATGCCTCATCTTTCCTCCAACACTTTAGGTCAATGGCACATCAAGGACATCCAGCCAACCCCCGAAGGCGAGTCCCAGAAAGTAAAACTAAAAGTCCGCGTTAACATTCACGGCATCATTACCGTCGCGTCCGCGTCTCTCGTGGAAAAGAAACAGACAACTCGCAGAGCGAGAGCGTTGAGATGGAGAACTCCAATGAGAATCCGCCCCAGGAGGCGCCCATGGAGACTAACGGCCAGGGCCAAGAGAACGGCCCCGAGCCCACTGAGGTGAGACCCGGCGACGCCAAGGGCGACTCGCAAGAGAAACAGTCGTGGACACAGAGAGTAGGCAGTTGGTTCAGCGGGGTATGTGTCGGTAGCCCGAGTGTCGCCAGATGTTTGTTGCCAGCGTCCTTTTTCTATCCGTCACTATGTTATGCTATTGTTTGTTTTAGCTTTCCGTACACCAGTATAGCCCTGCTAGTTTTTGTAGTTTGCAGCATCCAGCTACGTTATTGACTCCATCAGATTGTGATTAGGTACGTTTGCATTCATGCTGTTGTTGCGCTCACTGATTTTGCATTGCAATTTGTATTTTATTTTGTATGGAGCTGGCAGCAAACATCGGATTTTGTGATTGTATTTCCCCCCAACCTCGTTCGAGGTCCCATTTGCACTAGTATTTCTTTGAGCCTTTTATTTTGCTTTCTGAAGGTTCAAATTTTTACTTGCTACTACTACTTTTTACATGATATTCTCGAAGAATTGAGTAAATTGAATACTAGTCTCTGTGTCCACGCATGTTTTTGTTATCCTACCCCAGTATTGTGATTTATAGCAATCCCTAAAGTGAGGTTGTGAATTACTTTGTGTTTGCTTGTGATTATTCAGGTGCAAATGGGTCACTGCACTGCTTGGATATGAGACAATGAGCTTTATTTATGTGTATTATCATGTTTAATCTGAGCAGTTGCAGTGATGGGGGTAGACATTTTTAAAGTTGTGAACTGTTCGCTTAATTTTTCAGGAAACTGATGACAAAAAGGACAAGAGCAAGGACAAAACAAAGAAAGTATTAGTTAAAACTGTGGACTTGCCGATCGAGGCGCGCACTCACGGGTACTCTGTGCACGATCTCAACATCTTTATGGAACAGGAGGTAAAATTAAACTATTCATACAACTGTGGACCTAGATTATTAAAAGGACAATGGGGCTGATTTATATGTTTATTTTAGGGTAAAATGCAAGCGCAAGATAGACAAGAAAAGGAGCGCGCTGATGCACGTAATGCATTAGAAGAATACGTGTACGAATTACGTGGGAAACTGTCGGAAGGGGAGACACTGCATGACTTCGTGGCGCCCGACCAACGCGAGAAACTCGTCAGCCAACTAGACGCACTGGAACAGTGGCTTTATGATGAGGGAGAGGACCAGAACAGACAGGTATGTTATTTTTCTAATATTGACCTTTATTTTTATTGCATACATTTTTCTTTCGCCTTTGTATAAATTTTCTTATCTTATGTTTCTAAAAGATTAGTTATTTTAATGCCAATTTTGCCAACAATCAGATAGCCTATCTGATGGAAATTGATGCTGATTTTCATCTTTATCCTTCAGATAGGCTACCTGACCATTGGAAAAATCGGCTCTTAATTCAATTTATTGTGGTTATTGGCAATTGTTTTCCCTAATTTAAATTGAATGGTCTATTTCCTGACAAATGTGTAAATTAAGAACGCTGCACATGGAATTAAATTCACAACACATAAGTGACGCGCGATGAACATTGTCGTATGCTGTACAGGTATACAGCGAGAAGCTATCCGAGCTGAAGACCGAGGGCGAGCCCATCAAGCAGAGGCGGCTGGAGTACGAGCTGCGGCCGGCTGCGCTGGACGACTACGCGCTGTCCATACAGCTCGCCAGCAAGGCCGTCGACCTCTACAAGTGAGTGCTTTGAGCCCATTACTGTCCACTAATGCACGCCCGAGGAGAGAGCCCATCAGGTAGCCAGTCAGTCCTAAACTATCTCTAATGCGGCTGTGAGGTACGAGCATGTAGGTATAGCCCCACCTACAAATCATCAGCGCCAGGCTTTGCTGTTGTCTGGTACGCATACCATCACTCCCGCAGGGATCTTTGCGACCTTTATTATTCAACTGTGACATACATAAACACGAGCTTTATGCAGACGATCCAAAAATATAAGTAGCAATTGTCGCCTGGCCTTGATTGAATTTGAAAAATATTGTGGTCGACGTTTAGATCTGCTACCAACGCGTAAATTGAGACTATATTCTGCTTTGAGCCGTGATCATTAGTTGCTATATGATTGCCATATTGATTATATAATAAAAAAGGCTAATAAAATGTTGGGTTTTGTTTTTAGATGTTTTCACGTTCTATACTGTTCATTTGTACGCATTGTACAGGTATGGAATCCGATGTATGACATCCGACTCGAGTCGATTCAACGAAGATTTTTGAAGATACAAATGTAGATGTCACGTATGAGGCAGGTGTCACAGATTCTTCCTCTGCAGGAGAGAAGAAATATTGCTGAAATATGCAGTGACGGATCTACTCGAGAATAACACATAACGCGTTCCTAATCCGAGCGTCGGAGAGCGTTAACAAACTAAAAGGTAGCCTATGTCCGTCATGTTCTCTTTTTTTTATAATTCCTTTTCCTAAACTATCTCCTGCAGTTACTTTTTTAGTTTGTACACTGTTTGTTTTCCGAAATAAATAAAAATAAAAAATAAAATACATGTTGTGAACTCGGCATTTTGTTACTGATTTAGTTAGATTTTTATGAATAAAGAAATATATTATTATTATTTTATTATATGTATATTAGTGGACGCCCGCGACTCCGTCCGCGTGGACTGCAGAAAAAACAAAATGTCGAAATTATCCGGGATAAAAATATTTTCCCAAGATATAAAGTAGCCTATATGTTAAATGGGACCTGTCACAATATATTCCTGAAAACTGCATCGAAATCGGTACAGCCGTTTCTGAGATTAGCGTGCACAAACATCGATCCGTTACAATTTTATTATATGTACAGAAGATATATAGGTAGATGTAAACAGGCAGGCAGTTGACGCAACCGATTTTGCCTGTATCTGAATGTCCTCTTCTTAGGTTTTTCTATGTTTTTTTAATGTGTTTGTCTAGATATATTTAGTAAACTCTTAGGAATAAGGTTTAAAAGGAATAAGGACACGAAAGTCAATAAAAATAAATTAACCAAATACACGATGTGAATAAATACGTAGACCCTATGTCGGGGACTTCTTTATTTAAATTGTGTTCAAACCACACGAATGGAATTATAAGTTTGCCATTTGTATGTATATTTAGTTAAACATTATTATCTTGCGTGAGACTACGTTATGGGCAATTTTTTTGCTCTAATGTGTGTGGGTTGAATTGAATCATATCAAAATGCGTAATCAAAGTATAGATTGAACACGTGGGGATGATTCACTGGCTTGTTTCAAGTGCTATTGACCCAAAGTTTAAATAAATTGTTACAGTTTATGTGTACAATTTGTGTGGGAGTAACATGTTGTGCAAACATTATGATTGATTATGATTTGTCATTTCTTAAATTCTTCTTGATCGCAAATTGCTCAAATGACTTGACTGTTTTGGATAATAATGATTGGCCTTTTAGAACTCGTTTTTTTTGTTAATGAATCGATTCATCAGCTTACCATTCGAATCTATTTAAAAATCGATCGTTTTAGAATATAATCGCAATCTCTAGCCCTCTTCAAATAGGTTTACCTACCATTGATTTTTACGTTTATAAATTATCGGAAAAATTCTATTTACACAAAAACCCTACAATATAAATTTACAAAAAACATCGGAAAAACCCGTAAACACAATCTCCCATATATCGATAAATATAATCGATATAAATTACCCCATCACTTATTTCTGTCGCACAGTGAACAAATAATTAAATTAGCCCTCTGTCTTACGAAAGTGTCGGAGGAAATATCACAATTTCAACTTTTGCTGTGGGCTCTGTTGCATAACTTACGTCCACTATTTCGGACAGATAATATAAACTGTAAACGGCGGCGTGTTATTCGACATAATATAGCTATACAGCATCTATCACCATCATTCAAAGGATCTATTGTATCACAGGACAGGCGACGCAAAATATAGCCACCTGTCGGAGGCGGAGGTGGGCGGCGTGCGGGAGCGCTGCGGCGCCGCGCTGGCGTGGCTAGAGACCGCGCGCCAGGCGCTCGCCGCCGCGCCACGCCACGCCGCGCCGCCGCACACCGTGCAGCAGCTGCGCGCCGAGAGGCAGGTCAGTACCGCGGGGGGGGGGGCACGCCGCCGCACACCGTGCAGCAGCTGCGCGCCGAGAGGCAGGTCAGTACCGCGGGGGGGCCGCTGCCTTCTTTAAGTCATCGGTCCATCTGGCGGCTAACGCTACTGCCGAGGCGCGGTCTACATTCGAGAAGCCGGTTACTCCTTCGTCCCGTTCTACGACAGATGTGACCTATCGATGTTCGTTGTATAAACTTGTATTCACGCTGGGCGGGACGGCGGCGGGACGAACGGCTGTGTGGCGTCTTCAATAATACATCAACAATACATACAACTTAGTGTCGCGCCACCGTCCCGTCCACTGTCTAAGCCTTAGGCAAATAGTCTTGCATTTTTATACATCTAAGAACGACGTAATAACTTGCAGAGCTTCGAGCAAGCCGTGAACCCGATCCTAAACAAGCCGAAGCCGAAAGAAAAGACCCCCCCGCCGCCCACTGCCGGCGACGGCCAGGCCAGCAGCGAGCCGGCGCCGCCGCAGGAAAACATGGACGTCGAGTGAACGCCCCCCACCACTCACTAGTAACTCACTTTAAATCGCACACAAATAACGAGTATACCTACATACTAATTTATAGCTTTGCTAACGTTCTCATTTCAAATTGGTTTTAAGCGATACGTCGTTCTGTACTTTTATACCGGATTTTCACGATTATGTGCGCAGCGCACATTACACTTGTATGTTCAGATTTTAATTATTTTTTTATACAAAATCAGGACTCATTTTTATGCGACCATTTTGAGATGTTTTAATTTTGGTAAACACTTCCTGAGTATTTACATTTTAGTATAATAGAGTTAGAAACACTAGCAAATACAGTTTTTTTTACTCCTAGTTTATATCTGTTTTGTGCAGATTTAAAGTCTGTTATTATTTAGTCAACCTAACCGTGCTGCCACAATTTACATTAGATGTGACTCGGTTAAATTATAGTTAATATTTATGTTTATTCTGAAGGAAAAATTCCATGTTAATATTCGAATTATACAAAATATGATATCTATGATATTTTTGTTTAAAAATAATTTTACTATTTATAGTGCATTTCTTATTTGAAGGAACCTATTATATTAATATTTTATATTTAGTTTCATGAGTACTTTGGCATTTTTGTATTGAATGTTTAGTTTACATTTGGATAAAATTAGTAAACGATATATTTTGTACAGTTTGCATTGAAATACCTACTGTACATTGTAATAAACACCTGCATTTCTAATAATCACTATCGCCTTACTCGAATGACGTCAGGGCGACTACTAATGTAAAAAGTAAATTAATGATAAAATAAAACATTAAATTAATATGTGATGTTATTCAATTATGCTATTTTGACATTTAACTCTTATGAAACTACACTATTAATGTATTTTAAGTTTCCAGTGCGTAGTGTAGTCTATTAAGATATAATCTTATTCATAGGTTCAGGCTCGAGGTTTTTTGAGATAAATGCCTTAAATTACATAAGTCATTTTTATATTATATATGGGTACATATTTGGTGCCCCTCCCGCCCTATTGCTTTGCATATTTTAAAAATAACCAGGCAATAGAATAAGGAAACTGTAAGTATTATTACAAAGGCGCGATAAAAGCTAAACACGACAGCAAAAATGTATGGATTATTTGTCAAATTTAGATTATACAAATTTCCTATGTCCTATACATGGACAATATATAACAGGAGCAGCGGCTAAGTATATTTTCATACAAAAATAGTGTGTTGCTGAGCGGGGGTGAAGTACGGGACGAGGGGAGCATTCTAACACTGTAGCCCTACCCATTTATATAAAAACGCCACCTTATAGTGACTAGCGAAACTACTTGCTCATTATCAATATGGTTTAACATTATGTTTTTATAGTACCATTACTCATCACTAGGTGGCAATAAACAAAATATTATGAAACAGTATTAAAATTACTAAAACACTAGCGCTTTTATTACGGGACTTCATTAATAGATACCGTTTTTCCCCAGAGCAAAAAACGGATATTTAGGTTTCTGCCGTAGCTTAAGAATAAGAAACATTCTTATTCTTTGTAAATCAGCTTTTATTCTTAATCATTCCCTTTCTGTTAGCGCCACCTGTGACCTTTTTGAGGAACTAACGGCCGGGACCCACGCGCGGGCTAGACGCCATCTTTTCAGTACTATAACCGTAAGCCGGCAAGGCATAAAGGTGTGGTTCAAGCTACGGCAGAAACCTAAATATCCGTTTTTTGCCCTTCGGGGGAAAAACGGTTCTATTTAGGTGTTCGTGCCTTCGCTTGAACCACATATGAGACGTGTTTAGCTTCTGCCGGCGGTGTGGTACCGGACGTACTGTGATAATATGGGTTTGAAATTAATATAAAGTAAATAGTTGAGAAGTGTTTTAATACTCAAGGATTAAACAAATATGTATTCAACAAAATAAACGCACATATTCAACATAAATTATTCTTCTAAACAATACAAATAAAAGGAGTTTCATTCATTCATTAACTGATGTAAAGGAGATCATAATAATACTGTACCTATTCATTATTATCAATCAGTCTGATATGCCAAATTTACTATGTGATTGGCGAAAAACAACTGCTAATGTTAACCTTAGATGACGTTGTTGCTTGTTTAGGTATTTCTTTGAAGTAATGCTTGAAGAAGGTGTTTTCCGACCTCCAATTGCCTCTCTTTAATACCTCATCAATGTTAAGATCTTTCCGTGTCCAATTATCAGTAGCAACGCAAGCTCTGATACTTCCCGCTGAAGTCGTAATGGCTGCCTCTCTAAAGATGGTCTTTATCCAACCTGCTATAACAGAACGAGAGGCTTCTTTCACTGCTCCCCGGGTTGTTATAAATAAACTTGTTAGGTCCTTGTCATTGCGACGACTTTGTGCCAGAAGGAGGTATTGTTTAACCCATAAAACAATATTGAATTTTGGGTTGGTGTGGCTTTTAAACCTCCATCCTGATTGCCGATATGTAGAGCTGTCTGTTTTGGATCCAAATATTGGCCAAAATACGAGCTCATCGTCATTTTCCTGGAAAAACTCTGTGGATATTTTAATAATGTCAGGTCGTGTACTCTCCTACCTGATGCTAATAAAAGTAGTATGCTAGTATGTCGAGAGACTGCGAAAAGATTATTGGTATCTATCTCGTACAATTCTAGAAAGTGTAACAGATGATCTAACTTCCATGGAAGTGTTTTCCTTACGGGTGGTTTCTTTGCAAGGATACCCTTAACAACATGGGCGACTATGGGATGTGAACTCAAAGTTAAGCTTTGTGTGGGTTGGCGAACGTAGTTACCACCGATTTGTGAAGTAGTATGGTTCTTGGTGCCAACTTTTCGACTTTGAAAAGATAGCACAAGAACCGCGCCAAGTCGCTTGGATTAGGGTTATCCGACTTTATATTCTGGTGTGTAGCCCACATACACCATCTTCGCCATGCTGGTCGATATGTTTTTAAAGTAGAATTTCGCCAAGACGCTTTTAGTAGGTCTACTTCATCGTCATTCCAGTTGGAGATTTCGTTGGCCCAGCCCGTATTGTCCAAACCTGCAAACTGAGATTGTCTACTTCCGGCGGTGGTAGATTTGTCTGTAGGTCCACTAGGTGAGTTGGTAAATCCGGGATTACCCAAGGAGGTCTGGTCGCTCGTTTCTTTATCTCCGGTATCCAGAATGTTTTGTGCCATTCTGGGGCTACCAGGAGATATAACCCTGTCGACGTCTCTAGATGATGTAGCACTCTCGGTATCAGAGCCGGCGGGGGGAAGATCCACCCTAGATCGTAGTGCCAATTCTGACTGAAGGCGTTCGTAAATTGACTCATTGTATCGTGAGCATCTTCGCTGACATACCTTGGTAAAACCGCCGATCGACTTGAAGCGAATAAGTCTATCTCTGGGGTACCAAGGTTGTGAAAAATAATTTTTGTCATTAAAGTTTTCAGATGCCATTCCGGTAGACGTTTGGATCTGGATAGGCTGTCTGCCAGGCCATTGTAAGGTCCGGGTATATATCGTGCCACCAGGTTGCATTTGAGTTGGTCGCAAAAGTGAAGTATGTTCTCTGCTATTTGCAAGAGCTTTTTCGACTTTGTTCCCCCTTGCTTCGTGATATAAGCAGCTGCTGTACGATTGTCTGTTTGCCATATTATCGAGGTGTTTCGTAATATCGAACCCAGTCGCTGTAAGGTTTCGTAAACCGCCCATAGCTCTTTTAGGTTGCAATGCCATTGGGTCTGTGCCTTTGTCCACTGACCCTGAAATTTCTGGTTGTTTGCTACTGCTCCCCAGCCCGTATCGGCTGCATCGGTCGTGATGAACATTGTTGGATTGGGATGGTGAATCACTGTAGCTTTGTTTACGTTTGCTAACCACCATTCTAGTTTTCCGATCGCCGTAGTAGACATGGGGTGTTGCATATATCTTCTTGACCTTTTTAGCCTTTTTGACTCTATCTGCAACCACCGGCTCTGTAGTCTTCCTAATGGAATTACGAAGGCTGCGAAGTTTAGTTTTCCTAACAAGATTTTTGCGTCTTGCCAGCTCCATTGCTTTTTCTCTATGAACCTCCGAATTAATGACTTCATTTGCTGGACTTTCGTTTCCGATAGTTGTTTTAGATTTTGTTTGGTATTCCAAATAACGCCTAAGTATTCTAGGCATTGAGAGGGACTCAGTATTGACTTTTTTATGTTCACTGACCATCCTAAGTCTTGTAGTTTTTGTACGACAAACATCGATTGTTTTTCTAGTGTGTTCTGGTTTGGGTGAGTTATCAGAAAATCGTCTAGATACACTACCATTTTTATATCGGTAGCTTGTCTGAACCAATGTGCTAGCCAATTGGTTATCTTTGAGAAGGCGTAAGGAGCGCTGGCTAGGCCAATGGAAGACAAGTCATTTCGTAGGTTGTTCCCCTGTACGCCAGAGATAGGAACCTGCAATGAGTCTGTACTATAGGGATGTGATAATACGCTTGTGAAATGTCTATCTTGGCCATGTAATCGTTTGGGCTTAGAAAAGATGGAATTTTTTGATGATTTAATAGTTTGAAGGGGGTGCATCTAAGTATAGGTTCAGTCTTTTCAAATTGAAAATTGGCCTGTTTTCGCCGTTGGACTTTTTCCTTAAAAACATTGCAGATGTAAACCCCGTGGTGTGGGTGCTCTGACGAATTGCACCATTGTTGAGCATCCTTCGTATTTCTTGGTCCATTTCTTGCGAATATGGAGTCTCGAACATGTTTTGTCTTGATAGAGGAGCCAGTGGCGGTTTCATTCGAAAAGGGATCTTGTATCCCGATATTATTTTGATAACCGATGGTGGTGGGTCTATTTCTGTCCATTTGTTTAGGTAGGTTGATAGCTGCCCTGCTCGAAAGTCATGCTCGTTTAGGGCCTTTCCATTTATTTTGGAACTTAGCTCCCCTGTCGGTCTTATTGTTAAAGTTTTGGTTCTTTCTGATACTGCTATTGTAAGTGTAGGTGGGACGAGACGATGGTGTTTAACAGGTGCTTTTTTGTAATTTTGGTTTCTTTTCTCTCTGTCAAATCGTTGGGTTGGAAAAGCTCTTCCCACTGATTGTGGGTATTTTCTCTTATACGGAAAAAACTTCTGTACGCCGCCTTGGTCCTTAATTGTTTGTGTCAATTCGGGCTCCTTGAACAAATTAGTGTCAGAGGGAGGGATGCTGTGCAAGACTTCATTCAGTGTCTTATTTTTAACTTTGTAAATGTCTCGCCTCTGTTGAATGACCTCTGCTCTACGACCGCATGTATATTGTAGCAGGGCGTCGGAGTGTTTTTTGAAATCTGAGTTAGTATTTAGGAACTCTTGGCCCACCTGACGTTTTATTTCTTTCGGGAGTTTTGCGTACAGTTGTTCAAAAATTTGTCTCTGTTGCAGAAGGCCATTTGTGATGGCCCCAGGGTGAGATCAAACCTCTCCAAGACACTGACCGAGGTCCAGTTAGGTGTTATGCCTGCTAGAAGATTATTCGGCTTAAGTGCACAGAAGACTGGTGTGGCCTGAAATTTCTTCTGGATCTCTCCGTATCTAATGTTTTTCCAACTGTCTGTTCCCAACCGTTGGCAGGAACAACCTTGCTGAGCAAGTATAGGACTAGCTTTAGAGAACTTGGTTTCTGCTTCTGTCGTATGAGGTTTGAAGTCATATTCCTCTGTTATATCTTCTTCAATATGCTCCTCATCCGATGACATAACAGGCGAAGCATTGTCGATCATTACGGGAGATCGGTCGTCATGAGTGCTATCAGGAGCCGACTCAAAAGATCTATTCAGATAAGGCGCGCGGTGTTCTAATTCTTCAATCTTCCGGTTCTGCTCTTGTTGCATGCTAATTAGCTTATCAAATAAATCTTTCTGCTGTTGTAGCACAGCCACCATAAGATTGTCTCCAATTGTTTCCTGAGCGTCCCGAACAGGCCGTGTGCTCGTATCATTTTTGGGTCGTTTTGCTGGGACCCCTGTAATACTTCCCCCACCCCCCCTTTTTGGGGTAGAGGAGGACGGCGAACTAATATCTTCATTTTTGCTATTCCCTTTGAGAAGCCTGCACGTTCTTTCTCTATTCGTTAGCTTCCCCTCAGCTTTGAGCTCCGCTATAACTTTCATGAAGTCCTTATATGAGGGTGCATGGATTTTTTCCGCCATACTATGGGGAGCGTAAATTAATGCCCTTCCTAGTGGCCAATTTAAAATAGTTCTCCGTATGTTACGATACAATCTTTCTGGTAAATCTTTTATATTTGGATAAAAGGCTTGAACTAATTCAGTGGTTGGAATACCAAATCTTAATTTACCATCCACAATTGCTGAGATATCATCTCCAAATAGTTCTTCGAAGGAGTAGTCAACGATTTTCCAAGTCTCCCACCCTTCAGGATAATATTGTTCTATTATAGGAACGATCCTTTCAAAAATTTCCTTTTCTGAATCCTCAGAGGGTAGCATCCGGGTTACATCACCCATAGACAACGTAGGGATGTTCGCCATAGTCTGAGAATAAAATGTATAGTGTTAGTCTAACGTATTGTTAGTCTGTGATCCCACGTCTTGTTAGTCTATGGACCGACGTCTTGTTAATCTATGGACCAACGTCTTGATTCCCCGTCATCTCATGAGCCGACACGTCGAGTAACAGAACGACATAAGGTTTTGTTGTTAAAGTTCAGCAAGACGACGCATGTCGTCTGCTGAGGCGACATGTCGTCTGATGAGACGAAATGTCATCTGATGGGACGGCGTATAGGCCGTTTAGACTCATGTCGCCCAGTGGGTCGACAATTACATCTACTTCTGCTATTGACGGTGCCTAAGGAGGCTACATCGTCTCGTCGCTGGGCCATGGGCGCCGAGCGGAATTTGCAGGATAGTTACACAATTAAGTCAGATGTAATTATTATATAAAATCATAACATATTACGTACCTCAAAATATGTACAATACAGTTTGTATTTATATATTATAAATGCAGATACTTTTACAGTGTATTCCGATGTGTACGTGCTGAGTTACAAAGACGTACTGAAAAGATGGCGTCTAGCCCGCGCGTGGGTCCCGGCCGTTAGTTCCTCAAAAAGGTCACAGGTGGCGCTAACAGAAAGGGAATGATTAAGAATAAAGCTGATTTACAAAGGTGTTATCTCATATGTGGTTCAAGCGAAGGCACGAACACCTAAATTACTGAATACTACGTTTCACAGAGCTAAGTAATAACTAGACAAGGCAAGTGTTTCTAGTTTTTCTAGTGTTTCTAGTAATCATTCTTATTCTTTTAAGTAAATCAGCTTTTACATACTTTTATAGTGTAAAATAACTAGATAGAAAAAAAGCAATATGCTGAAACGGAATCCAGCTCAGCCAGCATACAGCTGCAGACCAAAACAAATGGTCTGCAGCACTGGTTTTCAGCTGGACCCGTGTTGTTCCATATAGTAACTTACAGTAGGTATAAAATATAATTCAATTTCCAATATGGTAACTAACTACACCAATGCAACCTATTTATAATATTTACAATGTCAGTAGGTAACTGTACCTCAACCTATCCGACCGAATGTAGTATTTACATAATAATAGTTACATTTACCTACTAGAAAAAACCAAAACATATCTTCATATATTTAAATAAAAGGATCATAAAAGGATTTATGAATAAAAAATAAATATATATGAGTATATATGTATATCAAGTACCCAATAGGTAAAAGTTTTTTCAAAAAAATAAAAACAAATAAATATATATAATAATTTCGGGTAGTAAGTAGATATTATGAACCAGAGAATGTGAAACCAGAAAGTGGTAAGCTAAAAATTACTTGTTTAGTACGCTTTTTAAAAATATTTATATTTGATGTGTAAAATGGGATTGCAAACCACTTCTATCAGCCCTAATTCTTTCAGTCCTGGCTCGTGAACGAGTGTCTTCTCTTTAGTCTATTTTTTACATGCAACGTACATACACTTAGTTTATCTAGTTATTAATAGCTCTGTGAATTTGCTGGCTGGCTGCTGGTTGAAACATACTCTACCACTATTTGTCACAACTGTTTGTCTATCGCACGCTAGATGTCGCGATAATTATTACGTACCACGTACCAACCTTTTAGAGAGTAAAGAAACCTATTTAACACTGAAATAGAAAAATCTAATTGGTTTTTAATGAATATTGACTTTCCAGGATAGACTTAGGTAAAGTAACATATTTTATCAATGATATTTAACCATTTTGAGAAGCCATCTAGTAGGAGATAGCATAACTAATATGTAGGATTGGCCATAATGTCACATAAATATAGAAAAACTAGTGAAAATACAAAAAGTTACTTACGTGTGAAAAGATACCTTTTTAGACTTTCCCCTAGTTTTCCCGTGTCACTCAAACACCCAGGAATATAACGCTTCATATTTGCTTCTTTTAAGATAAACTTAAAAGTTTATTTGGTACACAATTTGATTTCGGAGCACAAACGTGTGGTTACAGCTACTGCGTTACACTGGCGCTGAAGCTCCGCCCCTATCATGACGTTATGCCCTCACGATTGCCACACGACTCGGTTCATAGTGCCAGCTCCTGTTATACTGGGTGTAAAAAGACAACTTTGTTCTTTTAATACCTCGTATTCTTTGTAACATCACAATCATTTTTTTCTATGGAAGCACCCCTGGAAAACCACGGGTTTCCAAGATATTATGGTCCAAAGTTGTATGAATATCAGCATTTTTTTTTAAATAAATCCATCTGGAAACAGTTAACAAACATTTTTTTAAAGACACCATATTAATATTTAAAAATATTAGTTTTGTAGGTACATTTCTCAATCGAATACATTGCTTGCAATTATTTTTTTTTCGTTTCCCAGGTTTGGTTCCATAGAAAAAAATTATCGTTACGTTACAAAGAATACGAGTTATTAAAATAACAACGTTGTCTTTTACACCCTATATATTCTCCATGGTCCTACATGGTCCATACAAATTTTTCATAGCTTTTGTAATAACACGGAATTTGTCTTTTTAAAGGAAATTCACACAATATCAAAACTTGGATTGCTTTTCATGGTCACATCAGGGTTCAGTACTTGAAAAAAAAAGTTTTATATTTAAGTAAGTCTGTTTGTATATCTGTGGTTTCGGATTGTGTGGTAAGGTGTCAATGTTACGGGTGATTGTGTGGTGAGTTTATTTCTAAGAGGAACAAATTTTAGTTATATAGGAACATTTAACTCAATTTTTGTTTTTAAATCTGTTGTAGTTCTCAATTAATCCACATTTCAATTTTTGATTTCAAATCTGTTGTAATTATTAGTATTAACAATATACTAGAAGTATGTTAGTAAGACACTCCTATACTTAATTTCCAGTACTGAGTCCTGAATTTATGTTGCTTGTGCAACCTTTTTACTCTTTCTCTCTGTTCATTTATACTTTTGTATGAAAACTAAGGTATTGCAAATAAAGTATTGTACATTCAATGTGGCAAGATATATGTACCTAACAATATTTTGTTAAACTAAATGCACTCACTTAGTGTTTTCCCAAAACTGCACCACTTAACCTGCCATTAACATGTTTTATTTCAATTTGTGAAATAGGTATATGTTTTGGCCTATGATGTACATTTTTCTATAAATGGTTCAACCATTAAATGTTATTTGTGCATTTGTGATGTTAAAAGCTTAGTAAATTAATGATTTCATTTTCTTTTTTTTATCACATTAAATGTGTTTCCTATGATTTATTACAACAGTAGATAGTTGTATTCATAGTAAATTGCGTTAAAAATTGATAAATAGCGCGATGCAGTGACAAAGAAAGATACAGTTAGCATGAGCGCAAAAGAGATAGCAATACTATATAAGCAACCACGCTGAAGTGCACAGCACGCTTGTCACATGGAAGTGGTATCTGCGTCATTTTCATAAATTATGAAAGATGGCCGTAAAATTGACAGCTCATACGAGTCGTATGTCGGACTCGAATTATGATTTAAATAAGTACCGGTGAAATGTAATTCGTAAACTTTTATTACACATTTAAAAGATTTTTTTACATCACGTATGACACATGGAGGCATATTTATTTAACTTCTTTGAAACTCAAATGTCTGGTCATGAAGAGCTTGGCGCATACTAAATAAATAGCGGACAAAGCTCATATATTTAAAGATCAAAACCGTGTTCGAGAAGGCTCCTCTAAAGAAAATAAAACCTCATAATCCCATATCTTCATGGGTTATTTATTAATAATATTATGAATAGGAAACGAAATAGCTTTTTTTTCTAATATAACGTTTATTAGGAGCAACAGTGACAGAACACCAAAAAAGTTAAGCCAACTAAAGTACACAAAACTTATCTATAAGTACTCCCTGATTAGTGATGTGCCGGATCGTTAAAAATTTATATCTGCGGATACGGATCTGAATACGGATATTTGGTGTCAATATCCGCGGATACGGATAGTACGGATCTTAACTTTCTTACGCAGTCGATATCGGTGCGCGCGACAAATACTTAATTTCAAAATTCATTTAATTAAAATTTTAAAATGTTACGAAGATCTAAGTTTTGATTTCTTAGTAAAAGGTGATATTTAACTTTTTTATAATGTTGATCTAATAGTCAATTGAGTACTTTTGAGTTATATACTACTAGTGGACGCCGGCGACTCCGTCCATGTGGACTGAAGAAAAAACAATATGTCGAAATTATCCGGGATAAAAATTTTTTACTACGTGTACTAACACGACTTTCCATTTTTTAACCGACTTCAAAAAAAGGAGGAGGTTCTCAATTCGTCTGTATATATAATAATTTTTTTTATGCATGTTCACCGATATTTCCGTCAATTATAAACGGATTTCAATTTTTTTTTGTTAGATAGAGTTCACTTCTGAGGTGGTCCCATTTTCACCAGGTCAGGATCTGATGATGGGATCCAGGAGAAATCTAGGGCAACCACCGAAAATTGTATGCTCGTAGGGTGCTTTTGTTACATAATCATGTCTTACTCAGGTATATGCTTCAGGGTGTCAATATCTAATGCTGCTGTGCTGATGATGAAGCTACAGAACTCCTTAACGGTTAGGAGTTGGGAGACAGTACTGCAATTGGTCGATGGAAACTATTTAGTAGTATGTAGGGCTAAAGTGTTACTTGAATCAACATCCGATGCTGCTGTGCTGATGATGAAGCTACAGAACTCCTTAACGGATAGGATTTGGGAGACAGTACAGCAATTGGACGATGAAAACTATTAAGTAGTATGTAGGGCTGACGTGTTACTTAAATCAACATCTGATGCTGCTGTGCTGATGATGAAGCTACAGAACTCCACAGTACTGCAATTGGTCGAGGGAAACTATTTAGTAGTATGTAGGGCAAACGTGTAACTCGTATCAACATCTGATGCTGCTGTGCTGATGATGAAGCTACAGAACTCCTTAACGGTAAGGAGTTGGGAGACAGTACTGCAATTGGTCGATGAAAACTATTTAGTAGTATGTAGGGCTGACGTGTTACTTGAATCAACATCTGATGCTGCTGTGCTGATAGTCAAACTACAGAACTCCTTAACGGTTAGGAGTTAGGGGACAGTACTGCAATTGGTCGATGGAAACTATATATGTAGGGCTAACGTGACACTTATACGAGTAGGTACTCTCCTGAGAAGGTAACGATGAAACCCTTAAGTATACAGGGTGTTTTTTCGTTGCCACCCTTGACGAAGGGTACGTACTCTATACATCTAATAAAGTAAGTTTATGCCAAAAAAATGCTGAGAAACGATGTAAATTTTTTTTAAACATTTTTTTTTATTACTTGATCGGGCGAAATTTATAGTGTCCAGTGTTTATGCTAGTTTTTTCATAGACAGATATTAATTATTTCTCGTGAAAAAATCTTGCTACGCACGTCTATGTGAATTTATGCAGAAAAACGCAGTCTATTTACTCAACTTTGGACCCAAATATTTTGGAAACCAGACACTTCCCAGGTATGCTTTGAAGGAGAAAAATGATCGTGATGATGAGGAGATTACGTAGTTTTCGGGAACGATGACGAACAAAAATCACCCTGTATAAACTAGCATCTATTAAAGTCCACAACGCATTAATACTTTAACAAAGTCATCTTTAATTATTTAAATATTTATAATTATCACTTATTTTTTGAACCGACTCCAAGCAAGGACCGACGCCAGCCAAACAAATAAATGTAATTAAGAAAACTGACCGACACTAAAATTCATAGTAAAACCAAGAATAGGAAATTGCATTATCGCGTGCCCTGCCTACTACACCGTATTGTATTTTGCCGTGTGTGTGGCTTTGACAGCCGCGCGCGTCCATCAACACAACAGACTACGTTACCTAGGCTGGCACCGACTCCAAAAAATAAGTGATAATTATAAATAGTTAAATATGACTTTGTTAAAGTACCTATTAGGTATTAAGTAGTAAATATTTAAATAATTTTAGATATTTAATATGTATTAAGTAGATAAATTAGTTACGTTATTTATCGCTAAGTTTGAAGTCGGTTAATTTTTTTTTTAAGTCAGTTTTTATTTTTAGATTCCTACCTTGAAAACTGCAAAAAGTCCCATATAAAATTTCACACACTCTTAAGGGGTTAGGGGCAGATTTCCAAAAAAAATAATGCATATTTTTTTTAGTCAAATAATAGTCTGCAAATTTTTAGCTTTCTACCTTGAAAATTGCGGAATGCTCCATACAAACTTCCACTTCCCATTTTAGTACAGTGGGGGGTTAGAAAGAGACAAAAAGTAGCCTATATCACTATCTTTTCAACTATCTCCACTTAAAAAAAACATCAATTTGTCGGTCCGTTTTGCCCTAAAAGACGGACAAACCGACACACACATTTATTATTTTCCCATTTATAATATTAGTATGAATAGACATTACCAATGAATTTATTTCATATACAGATTTTAATGTTGTAAAATTGTTACTTAGCTCGTGCCTCGGAAAGCACGTAAATCCGTTGATCCTACGCCTGATCTCTCTCTGGTCGTGCCGGCTTTCTGTCCAATCGGACTATGAGAGTAACGGAATAGAGAGTGCATCTGTGTTTGCGCACACACTTGTGCACTATAATATTTCCTGCGTATCTGACCAATCTCCGTAGAGATTGGTCGCCTTGGCCGAAATACGGTTGGAGATCGTCATGGATAGATATGGTAACTAACTTCTGATAGTTTGCAACATAAAGGAGCCAACTATTGATTTTAGCAATTATTTTTTTGATGGAATTTATTAGTTTTTTATTGCTATCTAATCACCTATTTAAAGAATTTCATTTATAAATTTAAAATTAATAAGGTAAAAAGATTCACTATGCCACTACGCCCACCACCGGGCCCTACACCCTCCACTGACCCTCGGATCTGATAACTCATAACTGCGAAAACAGGCACTTGCACTAACTACAATCGCCACGAGAAACCAGACCCGAGCACCTAGCATGCAAGACAATACATTGCACCATTCCGAAATCAAAAACTAGATAAATAATCTACATATGTTACGCCAACAACCGTGGCATCCTCAGGATTATAGAAATTAGTAAATTAGTAAACCACTAATTATTATGAAACTCTAAAACCCAACACATTACTTCAATCTATCTAGTTTTAATATCTAGTTTTTGATTTCGGAATGGTGCAATGTATTGTCTTGCATGCTAGGTGCTCGGGTCTGGTTTCTCGTGGCGATTGTAGTTAGTGCAAGTGCCTGTTTTCGCAGTTATGAGTTATCAGATCCGAGGGTCAGTGGAGGGTGGTGGGCGCACCCATAGTGAATGTTTGAACTTCCGAATTGTAACGCCTAATACAATTTCATTTAAGGTAAAAAGATCCGCCAAAAAAGTTACGGATACGGATCTCCGGCACATTACCATCCCTGATGTAGATTATTATGAAGACATGCAGTTTCTTTAATGTGTGTCAAGTCATTGATGCTTCGAACCAGCGATAAGTCAGCTATACAGGGTGTAACAGAAATTGAGACTCAAAGCACATGTTTATTTTTCAAGATTGATTGCATGAACATTCCTGAGTTGTTTAGGAATTCTCGAATGGATAGGTGCTTTATAGTGAGCTTATGTATTCACAACATTTCGATCCCTTCTGTTACACCCTGTCCAAAAGTCTTTCTATACAACCCCACTCGTAAGACGATGACGAAAAAAAACTACGACAATGGGACTGCAAGCTATGTGCAGTTTCCCTCTCCATATTATACAATTTGACTAGATTTGCCATCGCATTGAATGCCTATTAATTCGCGTGGATTGAACAGTCCTAGTAAAGGTTTGTTTGCATTTATGGATTATTGTATGGTGTGAGGTAGACAAAGGACGTACTTCGCAAAACGCCCTACGCCTAAAAGATGAATTATTCGTTATATTATATACTAGTGGCCCGCCCTCGCTTCGCTTCGGTACATATCAGTACATTAGCTACAACTTCATATGTAGGTAGGGGAGAGCAGGTAGGATTCGTACAGAGGGAGCATTCGTACAGTAGTCATATCTACACTATTCTACATGTTGATGCGTTGATATTTGTGTGCGAGTGAGACACACATATGCGCAAAGACTCACAGCTAAGCGAAGTAGCAGTGCCGCACTAAACATCGTCGGGACAAGTCGATACGTGTTTATGGACCGCGTAAGTAATTTTTCGATTCATCTTTGAAAACATTTATTCCCAATAAGTTTTGCTCAAATGTTAAAGTAATTTATAATAGTTATTGAATGAGTGCCTTAGATTAATATGTGAACATAAAATTTGTACTAACTTTTATCGTTATTTTTATTTTGAAATTATTTTATGAATGTTTCGGTTGAGGTACCTTCGTACAGTTACAAATGGGGTGGATTCGTACTGTACGAATGCACCCTACGTTAGTTTAGAAAGTTGGATAAGATAAATATTATTATTTCAGGATCATGCCACGAATATATAAAGAAAGGGACTAGAACGGGAGAGGTAGACGAAGATGCCGTAAAGTCTGCGATGGATGAAGTTTTGAATAAAACTTTGTCAATTAGAAAATCTGCACAAAAATATGGCATCAAACCGACAACCCTTCAAAGTCGCTTGACGAACTTGCAGAAAAAAACTGCTGCTGAATCTCTAGGTAATGACACCAGACAAGCCTCACGTGTATTCCCTTCAAAATTTACATCGAACCAGGTGTTCACTACCGAAGAAGAGAATGTATTGAACGTGTATATTCTTAAATGTTCGAAAATGCACTACGGGCTGACAGTCGTACATGTTAGGAGACTGGCATATGAATATGCTAAGGCAAATAATCTCAAATATCCCCCTAGCTGGAATAAAAACAAAATGGCTGGAAAAGAATGGCTTGACAGTTACCGTAGGCGTAATAAAAATTTAACCCTGCGAAAGCCCGAAAACACTAGCGCAGCACGCTCTTTCGCTTTCAACAAGACGGCGGTAACTGATTTTTATGAAAACCTCGAAAAACTTTTGTTAAAACATGCATTTCCTGCAGATAGGATTTATAATTTCGATGAGTCAGGGGTGTCTACAGTATTGAACACGCCAAAGGTATTGGCCGAAAGAAATGTAAAACAAATTGGTCAACTTGTTTCGGCAGAAAGGGGTGAACTCGTAACATTCGGAGGAATCATATCAGCTAGTGGTAACACAATACCACCACTATTCATCTTTCCTAGGGTACATTTCAAGGATCACTTCATAGATGGTGCTCCTGAAGGCAGCCTGGGAATGGCTACTAAGAGTGGCTGGATAAATGCCAGAATATTTGTGGAAGTCCTAAAACATATTAAAATAAAAACATCTTGCACTAAGGAGAACCCTATTCTGCTCCTCGTCGACAATCACGAGAGCCACGTAACATTAGAAGCGGTGGACTATGCTCGTAATAATGGCATTATTTATTTGTCGTTCCCTCCCCATACAACACACCGTCTCCAACCTTTGGATGTGGGAGTATTTGGACCCTTTAAGGCTAAATTAAAGATAGCGTTTAATGATTGGCATGTAAATAACCCGGCGAAAACTCTAACTATATACAATATTCCAAAACTGGTTAAACTTGCTTACTTTGAATCATTTACTTCTAAAAATATTTCAAATGCTTTTCAAAAGACTGGCATATGGCCTTTCAACAAATTGAATTTCAGTGACGAAGAATTTGCACCTGTCCAAGTTTACCATGCCGAAACTACAGTTACAAATGAAAATACAGTGGTGCCTCACACAACGAACTTAATTCGTTCCAGGAGCAAGTTCGTTATGCGAAAAGTTCGTTATGTGAAACGCGTTTTCCCATAACAATACATGTTAAAAAAAATAATTCGTTCTGTAGCATAAAATATGGTAAGATGACATAAAAAAAAGATAAATTTCCTCGTGGATTGAAGATCTATGTTTTTCATTAAATAGTTTTGATACTCCTTTGGCTACTTTGGCTGATTTTATTGCATCCTTGTTTGTCAAAATGGTGAAAATGGTGGTCTTGTTGAGGCCAAACTCTTTGACGAGGTCACACTGTTTTACCCCACATTCACTCCTTCTAATTATTTCCTGTTTCATTTCAAGAGAAATCACCTTCCTGCTTTTTTTAGAACCCATCATATAAAAAAATGTTGAGTTTATCTTAAAAGGACGACTGCCGTGATACGTGTGCGATTTAATTCGTAATGAAGAACGATTGCTGCGATACGTGCGTAAGTTAAGCGTACTACGCAGTGACTAACGAGTCTAACGACTGCCTGCGCGGGAGGATGCAATTAATCGGCAGTGATCGTAGAAGATCGGGCGACTTCGTTGTAATGATGAACGACTGCTGCGACACGTGCGTAAGTTAAGCGTACTGCTCAGTGACTAACGACTGCCTGCGCGGAAGGATGCAATTAATCGGCAGTGATCGTAGAAGATCGGGCGACTTCGTTGTGTGAAGCGAAGTTCGTTGTGTGAAGCGAAGTTCGTTGTATGAATCGTGAAATGAACGAAAAGGAAGTTCGTTGTGTGCAGCGTTCGCTGTGCGAGGCGTTCGTTATGCGAGGCACCACTGTATGCAACAAATTATACCTGATGAAATAAGTCATACTCAACAAATTTTATCATCTAATTCGCCGCCTGCATCATCATCTTTAGGATTGATAACTCAACAAGATTTACACCACCACACTAGTCCATCAAGGTTGCCGCCTACAACATCATCTACATCATCTGTGGGATTGGTTACTCCAGAAATTATCCGACCTTATCCGAAAGCGGACAGAATGAGAAAAACAACGAAAAAAGGAAAATTGCCTGGAAAATCAAGGATATATACAGATACTCCTGAGAAAAATAGACTGATAGAAATTGAACAATTAAAAGAGATTAAGAAACAAGAGCAAGAGAGAAAAGCTAAGGCTAAGGAAATGAAACGAGCGTTCAATTTGCTGTTAGACACAAATAAAGAAACGAAACCAAAAAAACAAAAGAAAACCATAGAGACAGATAGTAGTGAAGATGAGACTGATATAAGTTTACGAAATAGTTCTTGTTCTTCCTTCGAAGAAATGGCTGAAGGATCTGATATTGGGAACGAAATTCCAGTTATGACGGGAAACATTAAAGAAGAAAGCTTTGTGTTAGTTAAATTCGAGAAAAAAAAGACTGTTTTACATTATATTGGACAGGTTCTAACCAAATACAGCCCAATGGAATATAAAGTTTCATTTTTGAGAAAGAAGCCGGGTGCTTGGAAATTTGTTTTTCCTAATACCAAAGATGAGGGCACAGTTTACTTATCAGACGTGGTCTGTGTATTGCCACCGCCCATATCTGCTGCCACAGCAAGAACAGCAAATATTTATGTATTTAAAAAAGATCTTACTATGTATAATGTGCAATAGTGGATTCGTTATGTGTGATTTTAACATGTTACCCTAATTGTTACATTTGAATATAGATTTTATAACGTACATTTATAAAAGTTGTTTGTGATACAATATATTGTTAATTATCATGACGTTTCAGGTGTATTCTGTCGTGATTTGGATAATATCTCTCAATAAATGTTTGATTTCATATAAATAGCGTTTTCAATTATTGTGTACGGAGGCTCCCCACTATGTACGAATGTACCCTCCCCTCTGTACGAAGCTACCACACGTGTGGGGTGCTTTCGTACGATTTCCATTTTTAGGAAAATGGATTATAGTTTTGTCATGTTACATCAAGTCGAACCTGAGCTACATTATTGTGAAAGCCAGATAAGTAGGTAATTCAATAGCATTATATTTATTGTGGAATAGCTATTAGTTTTGTTTTTAAATGACCTAGTGTAAAAAGTGTACGAATCCTACCTGCTCTCCCCTACAGCGGTTTTCGTAAAAATTTGGAACGCCCGTTGGTTCCCTTCCCGTGGGAATTTCGGGAAATCCGTTCTTAGAGCTTCCTCGTAGTCCCTAATCCGATTTTAGCTTCGTAAAATAGCGGTTTTCGTAAAAATTTGAAATTCCCGTAAGTCACCTTCCCGTGGGAATTTCGGGAAATCCGTTCTTAGTGCTCCCTCGCAGTCCCTAATGAACGTACAAGTCTGGTTTCAAATTCATATGTATCGCGGTTGTCGTAAAAAAATGAATTCCCGTTTGTCCCCTTCCCGTGGGAATTTCGGGAAATGCGTTCCTAGTGCTTCCTCGGAGTCCCTAATGAACATATATGCCCAATTTCAGATTCATATGTGTAGCCGTTTTCGTAGAAAAAATAAATTCCCGTTGGTCCCCTTCCCGTGGGAATTTCGGGAAATCCGTTCTCAGTGCTTCCTCGGGGTCCCAAATAAATATAAATGCCCAACTTTAGATTCATATGTGTAACCGTTTTCGTAAAAAAATATTAATTCCCGTTGGTCCCCTTCCCGTGGGAATTTCGGGAAATCCGTTCTTAGTGCTTCCTCGCAGTCCCTAATGAACATATATGCCTAATTTTAGCTTCATATTTATAGCGGTTTTCGTAAAAATTATGAATTCCCGTTTGTCCCCTTCCCGTGGGAATTTCGGGAAATCCGTTTTTAGTCCTCCCTCGCTGTCCCCAATGAACATATATGCCCGATTTCAGCTTCATATGTATAGCGGTTTTCGTAAAAAATATAGAATTCCCGTTGGTCGCCTTCCCGTGGGAATATCGGGAAATTCTTGTAGCCTATGTTCATCCAGGTCCAATAAGGATTCTAACGGTGAAAGAATTTTTTTAATCGGTCCAGAAGTTTTTGAGCCTATTCATTACAACCAAACAAACAAAGTTTTCCTCTTTATAATATTAGTGTAGATAATGACTTATTCTTAAAAAGATCTATTCGCAAATGGCTTATTCTTATAAAGACCATTCCAGAAGGAAGGAAAATAATATCGATCGATCACTTTCTTTTGTAACTTGCGACTGGTTGCGCGCGCGGTTATATATTCTGTCGTAGAGAGGGCGTGGCTTTAACTGCGTACCTACAGCCGCTATATGACGGGACCATAAGGTATAATTGTATGGACGGGACCGTTGTCCTATATAGGTAGGTTGCAAATGGGCTTATGAACATTCATACTATTGATGATGTGGATGTGAACATTCATACTGAAAATGAAACACATTATAAATCACATTAATTTTAATAGCTATCAATTTTAGTACAATATAGAGGATAAATGTGGAATTTGTTAAGTAAGATTTAAGTCAAAGGTATAAGGCGCATAAGGTCAACGCTCTTATGCGCCTAAAGGGAACCGTGACTTGTACACAACGCAGATTGGTATGTAATATAAATTTATTCAACTCAAACTGTCTCCGTATTATACATACAAATTCGTTCTTTGATCTGTGTACAAAATAGAGCGTACGACCACCATGCGATTAATGTAAACTTCAAAATGTAGGTACTAAAAAAGCAGTTAACCTTAGGGGTGCCTTCAAATTAGCCGTAGAGCCGCGGTGATTTGTAAATCCATCATCATCATCTTCCTGCCCTTATCCCATTATTTATAGGGTCGTAGGCGCTATATGGTTCTCTTGAAACTAACATTTACAAAAAGGTAATTGGACATTTCTTACCCGGTGGTGGGTCACAGGTCCGAACAAAATGCCCATTTACCTTTGATATGTTTTATGGCTGTCTGCCTGCCTGACGCCAACCCTCTTTTTTTAGAAAATCCGTACATGAAATAAATTTATAGGTACGGGCCCGTGACTGGGATCGAACCCACGCCTTCCGTACGGAAGGCGCACGTCTTTAACCATTAGGCTGTCATATCTATCACCCACAGAAAACAGAACGAGTTCCGAGTTGTTTATGCTATCACAACTGTATACCTAACCTTAAATACAGATATGCGATTGCAGTGTTGTCGCGGGCGGCACTAAATTTGAAGGCGTCCTAAAAGTCCACCTATTCGAATTATTGGTTTGAGTCGGAGTTTATAGTGTGTAATGTCGCAGGCATATTAAATAACACCTCGTAAGTATTAAGCCCGGTATTCATGGTAAACATTTGTTTAGCAACAAATGTTTACGCTCGTCGGGAGTCAACTCTGCAACATGGCGTCACCATGGCGTGATCAACTCCGCAACACAAGTGTTGCCCGCAATATGTTGACAGCAACTCGGCAACATGTTTATGCAACCTTGTTGCTAAACAAAAAGTTTACCATGAATACGGGGCTTTAGGAAACCGCTAGGCATTTTGAATAAGAAAAATATACTTGCATTGTTGATATTTGAACATGTGTCTTGCATACCTACTATGGATATTAAATACGAATTATTATATATGCCTTCGTCATATCATAGATGTCTAACATGGAGGGGTCTCCTTTTTCTTACAAGTTTTCTTCACAGCTGCTTCAGGATCCACTTCGTTTGCGAATTCCTTGATATCTTTACGAGTTGCTTGATAGTGAGCAGCTTCGACACCCGTAAATGTTAAATAACCGATGATGAAGGCTAAAAATTAAACTTCATCTAAACAAAACTTTCCCGGAGGTAGGTATGGTCAAGGCTCAAATGAACAAATTTGGTATTTTAAAAAAAAACCCCTACTGCGTAAAAAATTTTACCTAGTATCACTCTCGCAACCAATAAGACGAATTTAATCTAATGATATCTCTCAAGCTCAAATGACTACTCACAGGGTCACATGCTCTAGCTAGAGCGTGCCAAAGAAATATGCCTTCCTCCTGCGCGCAGTCAGATAAATAGCATCATTCATCAAAATAGTTCTTTTGTATGATGGCGCTAGTTGCTATGTGTATGACTACATTATCTGTGTTTTAAAATAGTTTTGAAATAAAGTGGTAGGTAATTATTTTATGAAACGCACTCTATACATACATCGATACCTACCTGGCGGCTGTGGCGACCGTTACCATCGAGGAGTAAGATATTTCTTATTCCTCTATGCCATTACTAACCAAAAGTTCAGAGAATTACGCCATAATGTGATTGGTTGGCAGCTTTACGTTAACGCGAACAAGTTCGAATTGAAAACTCACACTAAAAGTCAATTTATACTAGCGCAGAGTCGAAGGATCTATCCAAATCTGAAAATAACAAATTCAACCTTAACTCCACAGCGTAACGCACACATTTCTTCTGAGATTTTAAAAAGACGCGCACATTCTTCGGAATTCGCGTCATCAGTCGGAAATTCCTGCGTTTATGTTGATCACGATGGACTCGGACGAAAAATTAAATATTTTATTAAGTGATTCAAGAGCACTGCTGTTGATGCCCTTTACTAACGTAAAAGAGTGCGCTCGTATTCTGGCGAATACGCGCGCATTCGTGCGGCGTCGCTTTAGTTGTAAAGGATTTGACGCTTCAATGCGCTTCGACTCTGCGCTAGTATAAAAGCCCACCTGTGCAGCACGCGTAGCATTAGATATACCACATATAAACGACAAATTCATGGAACTCTAAGTGTATGTTTGTTTAGGTAGGATATTAGGTACCTATATACCTACGTTATTATCACGCCCAGACATAAGTACTACGCCTGTGGATGTCGGGGAAAGATAACCTAAATATATTTTATTTAACCGAGATTAAAGCCGAGATTTTTATGAGATTTACACGGCAGGTAGCTTTCATGACTGTTTTCGCGATCGGTTGCAATACTTTTTAAATTAGTGTTTAGCGAAGTAGGCGACCAGTTCAAAACTATAGGTACTTACCTAATTAATTACCTACATATCAAAATTATAACCCTACGTGTAGGTAGTCGAGTAAATTGAGAGGACTGATCCCCAATAAAAAAATCCATCAACGGTACGGGTACATACCTTGATGGAAATTTGAACTTCCGAATAGTAACGCGAGATAAAATTAAAAAAATCCATAACTTAATAAAGTCTACTTACGTGGTAACCACATAAGAATCCTTGATGCTGCTCTTGAAAACATGTTAGGGATGAGGAATTTTAAAGCTCGAGCGTAAGGTTTTTGCTCATGTGGTGAAAGTTTATAATAAACTATCCCACGTATTGTTGCTAAATCGCCAAAATGTTTTCCCATGATTTTTCTCTATGCTTATGTATCTATGTTTATGTAGGTACCCTCAGATGAATGATATAGGTATTGATAAATTTAAACCAAGATGAAAACTTGAAAAACCATGAAACACCCTCGCCGAGAGTAAGTATATTTGCCCTCGCCTTATTATGACAAAGACAGAAATTGTCAGTATGTCAGATTTGGTTTGGCTTTTATTTTATCACTAGTGGACGCCCGCGGCTCCGTCCGAAAAAACAAAACTACAGAAAAAACAAAATGTCGAAATTATCCGGGATAAAAACATTTTCCCGGGATAAAAAGTAGCCTATACATGTTAAGTGGGACCTGTCACAATATATTCCTGAAAACTGTATCGAAATCGGTTCAGCCGTTTTTGAGATTAGCGTGCACAAACGCACAGAAAAAAATGACAAAAATCATTCTTTTGGGTACTATTGCGTTGATAAAGGTCTTCTATAATATTTTTTCTCATATATCTTCCATGTACAGACAGCGATCCGTTACATTTTTATTATATGTATAGATAGATACTGTGTATGTATACTGATGTATGACAGAAAATAGATACTAACTTACTGAGCTAACTTAATAATCTTTTGATTTACATAAAGCGTCTCATCAAAAATTAAACTTACCGATGTTTGGCTGATGTCGCTCACTACGGCTGTTACAGCCACAGTTTTAGTACCTTGTAGGATATTGATTAAGGTTCGAGAACACAAATTTCACGAAGCTTTAATTGTTTTGGACCAAAACTCTTACGACACGAACAATTTGTCTGCCATCAATAGCAATGATGGCAAACGAAAAAAACCTATACCTACTAAAAAACTTAAGTCTCGTCCTGCTCACACCTTCATAATTTACATTCGCGCTATCTTACTCCTGTAATCTATCTTCTTTCTTAATATATAAAAAATCCGTGTCACTGTGTATGTTCCGAATAAACTCAAAAACGAGTCAACTGATATTCATGAAAATTGGCATATATATATGTAATTTGGTCCAACTTAGATGATAGGATAGTTATTATTTAAATTAATAGTCTTAATAACTAATAATTAATAAAAAACTGATCATCAACGTTGGTTGTTGTTATTAATCGTACGTTCCATAAGTCTGCAACAGATGGCGCCTTCTGAATTCTTCTGTCTTTTCTGCAGTCCACGCGGACGGAGTCGCGGACGTCCGCTAGTACATATAATAAAATTGTAATGGATCTATGTTTGTGCACGCTAATCTCAGAAACGGCTGGATTGATTTCGATACAGTTTTCAGGAATATATTGTGATAGGTCCCATTTAACATACAGGCAACTTTTTATCCCGGGAAAATGTTTTTATACCGGATAATTTAGACATTTTGTTTTTTCTACAGTCCACGCGGACGGAGTAGCGGGCGTCCACTAGTTATTATTATTTCAGTTGCTTGTCTATACTTATCATGGAGATTATATAACAGGAGCAGCGGCTAAGTATATTTTCATACAAAAATAGTGTCGCTGAGCGGGAGCTGTGGTTTCACAGAGCTAAGTAATGACTAGACAAGGCAAGTGTTTCTACTTAAGATCCATATAGTAACTTACAGTAGGTATAAAATATAATTCAATTTCCAATATGGTAACTAACTACACCAATGCAACCTATTTATAATATTTACAATGTCGGTAGGTAAATGTACCTCAACTTATCCGACCGAATGTAGCATTTACATAATAATAGTTACATATCTTCGATCAAATATAATGGTAGATGCACAGTCTCATACTAAATCAAGCATAAACGATGGCGCCGCATCAACACTTTATACGTACTTATACAGATCTAAACTGTTGGAGTTGCTTATAATTAGAAAGACTTAAGTTGGGTCATAAGACTCATAAGTATGTTCCACCCCCCGTGCACATCAGTGCGGGGGAGCCGGGTTGGGTGATACCGGAATGTGGCGCGTCCCCAGGTGGCGGATAGGGGGCCACCGGCTTCGGCCGGTGGGTTGGGGTCTTAGGGCCCCCGCGGACCAATTTCACCCAGAGGAGGGGGCTGTCCGGTCCCTCTGCGTACAGAGGGGCTTTGGACGGCCCTAATGCGGGCCAGCAATGGCTCGCTTCACGGAGACTCCCCAAAGAGGGGAGTTCGTGGTTCCTGTCGTGGCTCGGCATCTACTGGATCGAGGCTCTGCATCATGGATTATCCCGCTCTGCAACCTTGGGCGGCTTGGAATGCAGAGCTGCATCGCACTTCGTGTTGCCACCAGCTCTGCATCCAAGTCGGGTTCACCGCTCTGCAACCTGCATGCTCTGCAACCTCTCCAGTAAGCTCTGCGGTATGCCACGATGGGACCATGAGGTGGCAGGCCTCTCTGTTCCGACTGAACGCGCAGGTCCAGTCGATGCGGAGAGGCCTGGGTGGTCAGTAGGTCCACATGAGGTGGGAGGTTGGAACGTGGGGTGCCGGTCGAACCCCACTAGTACGCCTCAGGAGGTCGAGCTCCCCAGGAGGGGAGGACGAGGGGGTCCTGTGCCGTATCATGCTCTGTATGTTCTGGCAACATGCTCTGCGGCACGGGACTACCGGGGGTTTATATCCCCGGGAGGTGGGGTCCCGCGCCGTATCATGCTCTGTGTATCGTTGCAACATGCTCTGCGGCGCGGGCCAACGAGTGGTCTCCCTTGGGATAAGGGAGACGGTGGTGGGCTCTCCGGGCTGCGCACCAAAGTGCCCACGGTGAGGGCTCGGGTGGCAGTCTCGGGGCAGGCTATCACCCATTGCACGGGTTCTCAAGTCGAACGGCGCGTGCTTGTCGTCCCACGCGCCGCGAGATGAGGGGTGCCCAGAGGCAGCGCGGCGCAGACCCCACCGAGAGTGCCCGAGCGACGCGGCCAGGCCGCAGCAGGGCTGAGAGAAGCTTAGGTGCACGCCCTCGCTCGCAGAGTGGCGCCCAGGTGGGCGGACAGGCGCAGCACGGGGTCTGAGGTAGGGGTAGTCCGTGTAGAGGGTGGGTTTAGTGGGTATTTCTCTCCGCCATTTTCCATCTTTCGGACGGATGTGAGTCCCACATAACCCGCTGGCAGCCCCAGCGCCCTTCTAAGGGCGTGCCGCGGGTATCCGTAAAGGGATTCCCCCACGTAAAAAAAAAAAA
Organism: Carposina sasakii; assembly: GCA_014607495.2. Taxonomy (NCBI): domain Eukaryota; kingdom Metazoa; phylum Arthropoda; class Insecta; order Lepidoptera; family Carposinidae; genus Carposina; species Carposina sasakii. The sequence continues at coordinate 9,318,556 of CP053154.1, forward strand.
AAAAAAAGGGTCATAAGTATGTTAAGTTAAACCTTATATCTTAGTAATAAAGTTGTAACACATTTGCACCTGATTCTGACATATAGCAATTTGCGTTAAAGCAATAAACCAATCACACAGTTCAGTTTATTACCAAACACAACTAAAAATATTTATCAAGAAAAATAACTCTAATGCTATTTAAATAAAGTATAAAATAGTAAGAATTAATACTCGACTTGTTACTTTTGTTTCGCGCTTACCTTATCGCTGCCGCTAGGAACATAGGAATAATGGAGTCGCAATCGCATATAAATATATTTTATACACCGTGTAATTTTAGTCATTTTATTTCCATGTTTAGACCAGGAAATTGAACAAATTTATGGAATGAGCCTACGAAATAACACAAAATTCTTAGGTTAAAAAAAATAAATATATACAGGATGTAACAGAAAGGGTATGTTAAGCGAAAAGCGATGTAAATAGCCTCCTATAGAGAACCTATTTCCAAAATTTGAGACTCGAAATCACATTTTTATTTTTCAAGATTGTATGAAAATTCCTGAGATATTTAAAAGATCTCCATACTATCGGGAAAAATAAACATGTGATTTCGGGTCTCAAATTTTGTGGGTAGGTTCTCTACAGTGGGCTATATCCATTGCTTTTCGCTTAACATACCCTTTTTGTTACACCCTGTATACTTATACATAAAAATATTAAGCTTTTTACAAACTTTTATTTAGTCTGACATTTCCCGTTGTCTGTAATCAAATCGTGCAAGTTAAATTTGATCCAGTTCCTGGCTTCCGACTGAGCTGAAATTTTGCATGCATGTACTATAAATCGGATGTCAAAACAATGACGTCTCCACATCTTTCCATACCAACCTTGTTCTATCTATGTAAGTTCGGTGTCGTTTTCACTTACACGAAGCGCACCGGTGTGCAAGGTTGCGAAGTAAGAAGTATTTGTAATTGATATAAAATATTCAGTAATCAGGAAAAATGACATGTTTCCATGAACAAATTATTATCAATATTGATTACAAAACAGTACTTACTGAAAATATAACATCCATCTTTTTTTTTCATTTTTAATATGTAGTTTTTATAGTTTTTCACGGCATACTTTGGCATCGCGAGACGATTGAACGCTAGCGAGGCTTATTGTGACTGACGCTAAAAGAGTGCCAACTTTTGATTTATGCCTTCTTTTGGCGGTGCCACTTTTCGTGCGTATATTGTGTATCTACTATATATTTGATCGAAGTTACATATACTATAAAAAACCAAAACACATCTTCATATATTTAAATAAAAGGATCATAAAAGGATTTAAGTATAAAAATAAATATATATGAGTATTGTAGGAAGAGAATGGTATAAAAGACGTGATCTTCCATCGCATTCGCACAGAATAGGACAGAAATATGCTAAATGTAATGTATCGAAATGAGTAAGAATCATTTATTTTTTGTCTCGACACCGTGCCGCTTTTCCGGTGCTTAGCCATCTCTCGTTGGCTAAACAAACTTGACAGCTGACATCGTGAATTTTACTTTCAGTTTTCTATTTTGGAAAAAAATATAAATTACAAGCAAAATTCCAATTCTAGGATAAACAAAATAGTGTGATTAACCCACTTTTCGTTATTATGAACAAAAACATGGTGCGGTGTACTGTTTTAGGCTATAAAAGTGACTCGGAAACAAAACAACCCAGCACATCATTTCATTCGTAAGTACTGTTTTTGTAATAATTTCCAGCCCAAATGTATTCAAGATTAATGCCGAAATGTATTGTTAATGTTATTTCACGTGAAGTAATAAGTTTCAATCGATACTGAATAAAAAACATCAAATTGAAATATTTATAACCTCAAATATATTATTATTTTGTTTAGTTTATCCCGAAGGAAAGGCAAGGGGAACTAAGCCCATACAGCCATTGTCTTTAGTAAATGATTTCTGAATTTATGATGGATGATGATTATGATGAATGGAAACGTCGGGAAAATCCTCAAGAACAAGTGTAAAGTTAGTCAAAATGAAAAATTATTGCAGAAATAACTTACATGCGCCAATGAAGAGATCGTAATCCGGCTAAAGTTTTACTCGGCTTACCTGCATATAAAACCATGCACACGCACTAGATTCACATTACAAGTAATCAAAATATAACTTATCTACCAGAAAACATCACTTTACGGACACATGCAAGCCATTTACAAATAATTTTTGATTTTCACAAGAAAATTACACCCGCTCCCTTCCAGCTTTTCCCGCCGAAAACCCTTAAAATATATTTTGTTCAATGTTTGCTAGGTTTCCGTCACAAATTTTCCTGCAAATTATTGGAGCTATTATGGGTAATTTGAAAAATGTGAATTATAAAATAAAAATGCAATACGATGTTCCATAAACATGTTAAAGCCCACTAGCAAGAAATAATTTTATTTCATTGATACTTGGAACCAATACAAACGTTAACAGACCTACTTGTAGGAGCCGCAGAAATATACCTACATACATATACATACATAAAAATCACGCCTCTTTCCCGAAGGGGTAGGCAGAGATCACGGTTCTCCATTTGCTACGATCTTCACTAAAATTTCACCAATTTGATCGGTGAAGGTCCGGCGAAGTTTTCCCCTTCCAACCCTTCCATCCACTCTTCTGTCGTACACTTTCTTTGTCAGTCTACTTACACTCACCCTCTACCTCTACATGCCCAAACCATCTCAACGTGCCCTTCTCAATCTTCGTCACCATGTCCTCATTTATACCACACTTCTTTCTGATCTACCTACATAAAAAACCATAGTAAAATATGAAATTGATTTATAATTTTTACTTACAGGAAAGACAAGCAAGTATTACATGTAAATATTTTCCGTTGGAATTAATATGTAACTTATTTAGGTAATAAAGACTGTTTCTTAAAAAGATTATTTATTTTATACTAGTGGACGCCCGCGACTCCGTCCGCGTGGACTACAGAAAAAATAAAAAGTAGCCTATATGTTAAGTGTAAAAAGTAGCCTATATGTTATCGCGGTTGTCGTAAAAAATTAATTCACGTTTGTCCCCTTCCCGTGGGAATTTCGGGAAATCCGTTCCCAGTGCTTCCTCGGGGTCCCAAATAAACATATATGCTCAACTTCAGATTCACATGTTTAACCGTTTTCGTAAAAAATAAATAATTCCCGTTGGTCTCCTTCCCGTGGGAATTTCGGGAAATCCGTTCTAGTGTTTCCTCGCAGTCCCTAATGAACATATATGCCCAATTTCAGCTTCATATGTATAGCGGTTTTCGTAAAAACTATGAATTCCCGTTTGTCCCCTTCCCGTGGGAATTTCGGGAAATCCGTTTTTAGTCCTCCCTCGCTGTCCCCAATGAACATATATGCCCGATTTCAGCTTCATATGTATAGCGGTTTTCGTAAAAACTATGAATTCCCGTTTGTCCCCTTCCCGTGGGAATTTCGGGAAATCCGTTTTTAGTCCTCCCTCGCTGTCCCCAATGAACATATATGCCCGATTTCAGCTTCATATGTATAGCGGTTTTCGTAAAAAATATAGAATTCCCGTTGGTCGCTTTCCCGTGGGAATATCGGGAAATTCTTATAGCCTATGTTCATCCAGGTCCAATAAGGATTCTAACGGTGAAAGAATTTTTGAAATCGGTCCAGTAGTTTTTGAGCCTATTCATTACAACCAAACAAACAAAGTTTTCCTCTTTATTTATAATAATAATAATAATATTAGTGTAGATACATTATTTCAATTGGATTGAATTTGAGTATATGTTTAAGTGTGACTGTCAGAATCGACTATACGTTGTTTCTATTTCTTGTTAGTAGTAAAAGTTCAAACACGATGTTAACTTTAAAGGTTACTAGTGATCTCGCAACACCTTCAAGAGACCCTAGGAGGGCAATCGCGTTATTGTTGAACGTATTTACCAAAGCTGAACCACTGTTGTTATGCAAATTTTGTATCGCGAAGAATTTTGACAACGTTTAAAGCAGAAGTGAGACGTTGAAAATATCTAAAACTCAAATGAATAGTCACATCAAGGCTAAAGCATAACCAAAAACGTTCAGTTGAAAAGTAAAAACGTCGCTTAGCGCGATTGGCCTTCTGATACTTTGTATGCAGAAGGTTCTTCTCGAAATGTAAGCTAAATAAGATAGGTACATCGCAAGTGATTGAGCACTTTTCCTTTTACTGGTAACCCTTTTCTATCTTTTCTATCAGTTCTATTCATAGACAAAATATTCCGTCCCTATCGGCGGCATGCTAGCTATCTGTCTATTAGATCCATAATCAAAGGTAAGAGTATATAATCTAAGGCTCCATTTGTGTTGGCTGAATCAACTTAATCCATACCTAATAAATAAAATATTTCATGTTTTTGCGTATGTAATTCCATTAATAAAACAATAAATACACATACACATTTGTTTGTTTAGCTTATCCCGAAGGAAAGGCAAGGGGGGCACTAAGCCCATACAGCCATTGTCTTTAGTAAATGATTTTCCGAATTTATGATGGATGATAATGATGCATGGAAACGTCGGGAAAATCCTCAAGAACGAGTGTGTTACGTACGAATATAACATGCCGAGCCCTGATGTAGCAGCCCTAGGAACGACACGAGGCAAATATGCTGACTTCGCGCAACCTGACGACCCAGCGGTACCGCGGGCCGTGGGAAGACACTCTTGTTACTTACATCGTACAATTGTCACCTATATTATCATTTATTATAATTAATTTTTGATTTAAATTTTTATATCGAATAAAAATAGTCTAAGTAATTTTGGTTTTTTTTACATCCTGCGCTGTAGCCGGTCGTAATTAGTGTAAAATTAGTCAAAATAAAAATAAATTGCAGAAACAACTTACATGAGCCCATGAAGAGATCGTGTTCCGACTCAAGTTTTACTCAGCTTACCTGCATATAAAACCATGCACACGCACTAGATTAACATCACAAGTTAACAAAATATTACCTATCTACCAGAAAACATCACTTTACATTTGCAAGCTATTTACAAATAATTTTGATTTTCACAAGAAATATACACACTCCCTTCCAGCTTATCCCGCCGAATCTTATCTGTCATTGAGAACAAAATGTTGCCATGTGTGTGAAAATTTACCCTATTTTTAAACATGCAGATTGTAGGTAGGTACAAGACTAAATGGCGGTCGCAACTATGAATACTCCGGTTATACTTACCCACAGTCTTTTTGTTATAAGACATATAATCAAAATAGTGGACGCCCGTGATTTCGACCGCGTGGACTGCAGAATAAATAAAATGTCGAAATTATGCGGGATAAAATATTTTCCGGGGATAAAAGTAGCTTATGTTTTAATCCAGGGCGTCAGCTAACTCCATACCAAAAAATTAAAATTAAAATTTATTTAACAGAATGTAGTATTTTTTGTCCAGCTTTTTCAATAATACCAATAATGTATAAAATGCCGACGATCTACTTTAAATATATTTTAATTTCATGATAATTCTATAAGATATTTCAAATCATTATATTTCTCAGCATCAATATAATTATATTAATTATCGACTTTTTCTCGATATCTAGGGAAAAAACATTTTTATGGCAACATTATTTTTATGTCATGCATACGTCAAGTCGATATTTTATGCCTGATTTTTCGTGTTTTTTCGCCTTGCGTTTCGTTTTGATAAGCACCACTACTTAGCTTCTATAGGTAATATTTCTATTCCATACCTTGTAAAAATAACGAATAAATATTCTTAAAATCTGTTACTGTCTGTTACCTACTATCTGCACCAATATCAACTTTTATAATGAGCCAATCTCGTCGTTTAGTGACAGGTAAAATAAGTCATTTTTAATATTTACTTACATTACAATTGTGCTTTGTGCATTAAGTTTAAGGAATGTAAAATAGACATTGTAGATAAATCTATACATATAATAAAAATGTAACGGATCGCTGTCTGTATATGGAAGATATATGAGAAAATATATTATAGGAGACCTTTAGAAAGTTCGCATTAGAACCAAAAATAATGATTTTTAGAATTTTTTGTTTGTCGGTTTGTCTGTGCGTTTGTCCACGCTAATCTCAGAAACGGCTGAAGCGATTTCGATCCAGTTTTCAGGAATATATTGTGACAGGTCCCACTTAACATATAGGCTACTTTTTATCCTGGGAAATGGTTTTATCCCGGATAATTTTGACATTTTGTTTTTTCTGTAGTTCACGCGGACGGAGTCGCGGGCGTCCACTAGTAATAAATAATTTCATTATCTAACAAATACCTCTGAAATCAATTTTGAAATGTGCAATTTTATAATAGTCAAATACTTCCTCAGCTAAGGATATCTATGTGCCGGTTCAAATTGAAGAAAATGATTTATACACTGGGATTTACAAAGTTTTGAAAGTGGTCAAACCTCATTGGTCACCTAAAAACATAAAATTTAAGGTAAGTTAACTTGAAATTCCAAACACCATATATAAGTTACATTTGACCATTGATTGGATTGGACCATTTTGATTGTAACCTAAAATATTCTGATATTCTTGAGAATTTAAAATATTCCGAATACTCTATATAAAACATTTTGTCCTTGTAAATTTACTGACATCTTTTAAAATTTGAATTAACATAGGTTTTCACAGATGGTATTACAAATAAATTGGTAGCATGCCAGATTGATGACTTGCCTGATGGTGAAGAGAATATTGCACTTGTTCGCATTTATGGCAATAAAACTGATCTTCTAATTGATAGACATGCAGAAATCAGGTAAGAATGTATTCTTACCAAAATGACAATCTCTGTTTTAAAACCTCCTCAAATTTATTTAAAGATTTAGGGTGTACAGTGTAAACTGTATAAATTTGAGGAGGTTTTAAAACAGAGATTGGCATTCTGACAGGCGAAGAACTGAAGAACTGCAGGCCACTTGCAGCCCACTCACATTCTTCATGTTACCACCATTGGACAAAATGGCTCTAACAGGCCATAAAATATGTCAATTAAATGATGGTGACAACTAAGCAAGTATGTGAGGTGGCAGCTGCGGCCCCCAGTGACACCTCATACTGACCAACGTGGCCTTTACTAGTTAAGGACCACATTGACCAACATTCTGTAGCAATGCCTTGGTTTGGTAACAAAGTTGTCTGTTCACTCTCTCTAAGCTTCTGTTATGCAATATTTTATGTTTGAACTTTCTATTGGACTATGTCCTCCCCTCTCTTTGTTTCGTTGAATGTTTTACGTAATAATTTTTGTTTTAGGAATATTAAAACATTAAATGCTGTAGGTTTAGCTCCAAAGATATATGGCGTATTTCAAAATGGTCTTGTCTACCAATATTATCCCGGAGTGACCCTCACACCATCATCAATTAATGATGCTAAAATATGGCCTTTGGTTGCTAAGCAAATGGCGAAAATGCACAAAGTTCAACTTGGACCTGAGGTATGGTTTTTTTGTATGAGTATTTTTTCTATCTGCTATATTTAGAGCATTTAGGCACATAGATAAGGCTGAGAATAAGTTGACACGAATAACATGCAAGTGCCTAGCAGAAGCATAGTGTGCCTTGGTGGGGCCTCTCATAAAAAATTGTTTGGGGGCCCTTAGGAAGGGTAAAGGTTTCTCACAAAAGAAAAAAAATGCATAAAATTAAAATAAATATTTGTTCATCATACATAATTATTATTTATCTGTCACTTTTTCCAAAAAAAATTCCAAATAATTCAAATTAGATATACAATCTCCTTGCCTTTTTTTTGGCATACTGATTTATTAAATCATTTATATCTAGGGCTGCCAACTCTTATACACAGATTTGCGGGACAACGGGGTGAAATATGCGGGACTAGAGCAAGAAAAACGGGACCCACCTACAAATTGCCAATAAAAAAAAATATAGAGAAATAAATATTTCGTGATATTCTATTGCAAATGAAGGTCTGATTGATTTCACTGTAACCAGTGGCGCATCAGAGATATATTTGTATTAACCCAGCCGATAGTAGGTATACCTACTTTGTTAGATAGTCTTTTAGAACAATAATGAAAACGCGAGCTGAGCGAGCGCGAAATTTTTTAACTTTTTTCTAGCAACTAAAATTCTAATTATAAAATAAATATCTCCTTCATATTCCTTCCTCCTTCATTCTCTGTTTTGTACTAGAAGTATAATAACGCGAGCGGAGCGGGCGCGAATTTTTTCCCTATATTCCAATAACAATAAAATTTAAATTATAAAATAAATCAAATAAGTACGCCATACATAGCCCTAAGTAGTTTAAAGTTAAGTAGTGTATACAGGTGTTTTTTCGTTGCCACCCTTAACGAAGGGTACGTACCTACTCTATACATCAAATAAAGTAAGTTTATGCCAAAAAAAAAAACTTGATCGGGCGAAATTTTTTAGTGTCCAGTGTTTTTCCATAGACAGACTAGCGGACCCGACAGACGTTGTCCTGTCCCACGCCTTAAATGCAAACTTTTTTAAATAAGCTGTAAAAATATGGACCGTTATAAAAATATTGTCTAAAGAACTAACCGAATTGTGAATCTAAACCATTTTCGAACCCTCTTAAACACACTAAAACATCATCAAAATCGGTTTAGCCGTTTTAGAAGAACCTCAATTACAAACACAAGACCAGAAGGTTTAATTTTGATTTATAAAAATCTTCTGTTCGTGTGTTTGTAATGGATTTCTCTCTAAACGGCTCAACCTATTTTAATGAAATTTTTTGTGTATGTTCAAGTAGGTTCGAGAATTGTTTAGATTCACAATTCGGTCAACGACATTTTGTTTTTTCTGCAGTCCACGTGGATGGAGTTCAAAAACATTATTCAGTTGACTGAATTGTGAATCTAAACCATCCTCAAACCCACTTAAACACACACAAAGAAAATTTCATCAAAATCTGTCCAGCCGTTTAGAAGGCAATCCATTACAAACGCAAGAATAGAAGATTTATTTATGTAAGGAAAAGGAAACATTTCCGAGATTTTTTTATTTTATTTTATTTTATTTGGGATAACAACAGCCATATTACATTTTGTTACAATAGTATGTGCTATTTGTAAGGCCAATTATAGCTATCCGCGTAGTTTCTAGGTTACATTAAGCAAACAAACATGCATAGAAAAATTAATATCTACTTAAGATAACAGCTGTCCCATCATTGTATAGGTACAGGCAGGTACCTAAATGTGTTAGATTTAGGTAATTTATTAAGAGTAGCTAGTAATTTCATTGGTACAGCTGTTTTCGGTGACTGGGCAGATGACTAAAGACGTTATTTAATTTAATAAGGCACTGTGCATTTTAATTAATTAATTGTTCATTACTAACTATAATACTTATAACATCCCGTAAAAATAACAATGCACAAAAATATTCATATATGCTTCTAAGATTACGTAACCTATTTGTATTGTGTAGCTTATTTATGTCAATAATAAATATAGATAGTAAAAATAAAGAAAAAGAAGAAGCTAAAATAACATACAATCTTTAGAGGTAGTTATGTAGTTACAATTCAATTACGCACACAAACCTAGGTACATTAGAATAGAACACAATATTACGATAGACATGAGTAACACTTTACGTTATGGATTCCATAAATAGTCACCTGCCCTAAAAATTAAATAAACTTCTAAACACAAAGTATCACGTCAGCTTTTTTTTTTACACCTCAACGATGAGGGTAACAGAAAATAAGTTTGACTAACGCATCAACATTGCGAATTATTAGATACTTATACAAAACAAAACTGTGAGCAGATGATGCGTGTTGGTAAGTAACCGTGACCAATGACTGTGTTTGGTAGAAATGTGACAACACAACAAGAAAAAGGAGCTTTACACTAAACAATAAATATAATATGATGAAATTTATGAAAGGTTATTTTATCGAGATTCGTATTCTGATGTAATAATATGTTTTTTCACTTGGTCCATGAATGCTTTCTTACTTAGTGCAAAAAGGTCAATATGACTAAATTTATCATTATATGTGCGCGTGATTCTTGTAAGTACGGCATTTTTTCCATAAAGTGTTGCGTGGAGAGGAATATTAAATAAGTGTTTGTTTCGGGTACGGTAAATAGGTTTTTTAAATTCAATTTTAGCAAGCAGTTCTGGGCTGTTTATACGTCCGTTAAGTATGTCATAAAGCAGACCCATGTCCATCAGAGTACGACGTTCGTTCAGAGTTAGTAAACCAAATTTACGACAGTTTGCGGTATACTTAATCTAAAGACGGCAATTTGAATTTATAGTTGAGATGCTTTATATATTTTTTTTGTATACGTTCTAGTCTGTTAATGTGTGTGACGTAAAATGGTGACCAGACGGAACTGGCGTATTCTAGGATGCCTTTTACATAGGCGTAGTATACAATATTGAGACTGTGAGAATCGTGGAACGGCTTGCATGTGCGGATTACAAAGCCCAGATTTCTGTATGACCTGTTGATTATATTATCAATATGAGCAGTCATTGACATCTTTGAATCTAATATAACTCCCAGATCACGGACAGAATCAGCCCTTACTATTTGATTACCGTCAAAGTTATAATTATACAAAAGGGGCTTATTTTTACGACTGAAACTGATACACTGACACTTGGCACAAAACGAATTGCGTCCAACTTCTTTGTTTACCAAAAATCGACGGCGGAAGCATTCCATTTTGATGTCATGTATGTTAGAGGAACATACCGTCTCTGTAGAAACACTCAATCGCGTATCTCACTCACCCTTACATTCCTACATTAAAGATAAGCTAATAAATATTAGTGAACACTGGCCACTTCGTCTGCACGAATTACATAACCTGAGGGCGATACCAGACCAATCGATCGCTCGGCGATGGACAGCATTAGTCGACGTCGATCTATAATTTCTACCAGACCAATCGATAGATGTATTAGTTGGCGTCGATCTATAGTTTCTTCAAGACGATGGTTTAATCGATGCCATAGACTGGCAATTGAGTGATTAGTTAATTAATAGTCGAACGATATTCGACATTAAGTTTTACGTGAAAGAGTTACAATGTAACAACATTAGTAAGATAGGATAGGATTTGGAAGTTAAGGAAGAAGGCCGACAACTTGGGATTTTTATCTACGACTCAGAAATATGCAATTTGCGTCATTTGTTTCAGATAAACAAGGAGCCTGTACTGTGGGATAAAATTGAACAATTTTTGTGCCTATTACCGGAGCCATTTTCATCTGAAACGAAACAGTCTAGGTACGTCCTTCCCAGCGAATTCAGTTACGTGCTAAGTATTGCTTTTGATTCCAATAATTTTTAACCAATTAGGTGTTGTCACCTCGTTACCCACCCCTCTAGTACACGCATATCCTCTCTCACACTCATCCAACACTTCTTAAGCTCTTAGGTCTACCTCTTCCTTATTCATGTTTAACGTTCTCTTGCCTTTCGTCCCGTCTTCGTAACTTGTCTGTGATTGGCTCAACTTTCAACTCCGCGTGCATATCCGGGAACGAAGAGATTAAGTGAAGCGAGATATGACTGGGATTGGTTTGGTTAGGTTGTTGTAGGTGTCCTTTTAACAGATCCAACTCCGCGTACATATCCGGGAATGAAGAGATTAAGCGAACCGAGATATGATTGGGATGATCTATCCAATAAGAATTAGAATATTTGATAGGCGTATTTCAAAATCACTAAATAGGTACCTACACTAAAACTATTGTCCTAAAAAAAATCCAAATAGCTTTTATTTACATTAAAAACAAAATACTTAAGATCAAATATAAAACGGAATGAATAGAAATTTTGAAAATTATAATTACGAAAACAAATATTTTAAAACAAACATTGGAACGAACTAAACGGCATGCCTGTCGCTCGTGAGTATTCGTATATACTCGTGTAATGACGTTACATTGGGCGTTTTTCTATTAGCCGGCCTGGCACCGGCACGCGACCGGCATGGCCGTGCACCGGCACCGGCGCCGGGGTTTCGTTTTTCCACTGCGCCGGTGTCGATGCCGGTTTACGCCCGGTGAGTGGTACAGTACTGACACGGACTTCAGCACGACGACACGTAAAGTGTAATTTACGTTTAGATATAACAATGATATCGTCAAGCCGTCGACTATATTTGTTATATCTTTTACATCTACGACGCCAGTTTTGTCCCAGAGACAAGGTCGGGCCTCCACTAACTCGATAAGAGTCACGATGTCGTATTTGAACGCCATGACCTTGACGCGTACGCACTGTAAGCGAACCAAAAACCAAATACGAGTCCCTCCGCTCCGCGCCCTCCTACCCGCCCCGCGCAGTTACACACTCACACGGCTACAATTCATATAAATATGCAATACACATGAAATTTTGCCGGGCCGGCACCGGTGGGAAGCTTGCTACCCCGGCGACGGCGACGGCGCCGGCAGGACTCAATGCCGGACCGGCGCCGGCGCCGGTAAGTAAAAACGCGAGCCATACATTTTCATACATTTTTGCATCCCCGGCAACGGCACGGCGCCGGCGCCGGCGCCGGTGCCGGTGCCGGGCCGGGTAATGGAAAAACGCCCATTCGCGCTCATGCGTCTACTGCGATAGTACCGCGCGTTCTGGCGCGTTTGCACTCCGTCTCGCTCACTTATTCTTATCTTCGGCATTATTTGGTAGGTCGGAGTGGGTCGGATATAGGATATGGTAACTTTCTTTAAAGTGAAGGAGTTGATTCATATCCACCTCCGGATATATATCCGAATTACCCATGTCTAATTCAGTGTGGAACGTAATAAAGTTCATTTTACTTTCGCAATGGTAGCACCACTTCCACGAGTTGCCCAAAAGACGCGTCGCGCGCGGTTTCCGAATCTCTGTCATTGCCATGCTCGCATTTGGTGACTGGAAACACGCGTGCGGTTAAAAAAAAAAACCCGCGTCTCGTTTTTGCCATGCTACCGGTGCGGGCTAAGATTAGGTTTACGTTTAAGTGTGACGGTCAGAATCCACTCTATAATGTAAATAAACTCTCAAGATGCATTTTTTTATTCCCACTCCATGTAGTAGCTACCCACTCCACTTAAGTAGATACTACTTATCCAATCATTCAATTTAATAAACATTTAGGTCATTCATGGCTACACACACCCACAATAGTACGCTATGGAACCTACGTATTTATACATAGTTTCATAATAATCTTTTTAGCTATCAATATCAATTGCACAAAGTGTTTTCTACTGTGAGCTGACGCATGATTTGGCCTCAGCAGGCGTATCAGCTTTTCTGGCACTTCTTAGTGATGATCTCTTGAACTTGTCTGAAGAAAATTTGGCCACACATATACATAGGTACATGCGTTCACAATACATACAAACAATCCTACCTACTTTATGGAGTTCTTGGTGTACTCCCTTCCATTCATTTTCCATTCCATTTGTTTTAAATGTTCCTTCTTTGACTTCATATGGTAGTAACTAGCAAGTAGTATGGTAGATAGGGGAGTGTCGACTAAGGAATTCGGGCATATCTTAGGCGATACGATAAGTTAGCAACTAGTTTAGTTAGTTAATTAGTTTGACCGGGCATTTCCGCACTTAGCCTCTATAAGTGAGGCCATTGTACGTATTTTACCTTACCTGTCTACTCCATCCAAACCAGATTTTCCCAGAAGGTCAGCAACCTTCTAGGCTTGCTGCAGGCTTCTGAAAGTGATGCTGGCGATCGAAGGATCAGTGCCCGTTGTTCGGCCACGCTTGTGCATTCCATGATCATGTGCTGTGGCGTTTCTTCCGCCTCCTTGCGGATGATTGCTCCTATGAAACGTTACAATATATTTCTGCGATTGTTTAAATATCGATACGCAGTGCCGTAAGTATGGCGGTGCCACTGGTGCCCAGGCACAGGGTGTAGACTCTGGGGGGCGCAAGAATGGCCAATTAGCCAGACCAGGCAGGACTAAATAGGGCGTAGTTATAGAATGTCGCACAGGGCGCAGAAAGGTCTAATTACGGCACTGTCGATACGCAACCATCTCATCATCTTATTTTGATACATACATATTAGGTATACTACTCTTTATAGTTTAGGTACCTACCTAGTTAACATACAACAACATCAATAGGCACTAGTAAATACCTATACTTACATAGTTGTTTGAAATAAATAAATAGTTAACCTACACTACGTAGGCTTTATATGGTTTGTTTCTGTTTGTTGTAGATTTGTGCATAGCTTTGGGTCAATAACAAAACTAAGGATAGAATTTGAACGGCTAAAATCTAAAGTATTGTCCAATACCGAGAGCCCAGTTGTGTTTGCTCACAATGATTTGCTTCTAGGAAACGTGATCTACAATGAAGATGAAAGGACTGTGTGTTTCATAGATTACGAGTATGCGACTTATAACTATCAAGCATTTGATATCGCAAATCATTTCAACGAATTCGTCGGTAAGTAGAAGTAACTCCGTGGTAGCAGTACACAATGTGACAGTGTGGTCGATTCTGGCTGCCATTCTTAAACCCTAAAATCTTATTTTTTTTATCTTTATTTGTTGAATAAAGATAAAAAAATCTTACAAAAATTATTATTACAATAAGTATGTAACACTAAATTCAAAAAAATAATCCGCCAGTTCTATTACTCCTGCACAAGAAGAATGGCAAAGAAACTTGACAGGTTTAAATTAGGATAAAATTTGTTATGCTTGTCCCTGGGCCGATTAAGTGCGTTGGTCAGATTCGACAACAGTGTTCAGTTAGTTATAAGTAGTTTATTTAGTATTAAAATAAGCTTACTATTTTTGAAGCTTAGAACAGTTTAGAAACCATCAACAGGTTTTTTATTGTTATTATATCACATAAATAGCAATATTACCCACGATGTCGCTACAGGATGTTTTTTCGTTGCCACCCTTAACGAAGGATACGCACTCTATACATCAAATAAAGGAAGTTTATGCCAAAAAAAAATGCTGGAAAACGATGTAAATTTTTTTAATCTTTTTTTTTTATCTTTTGATCGGGCAAAATTTATAGTGTCCAGTGTTTATGCTAGTTATTTCATAGACTGATATTAATTATTTCTCGTGAAAAAATCTTCCTACATGCGTCAATGTGCATTTATGCAGAAAAACGCAGTCTATTTACTCAACTTTGGACCCTAATATTTTGGAAACCAGACACTTCCCAGGTATGCTTCCATGGAGTAAAATGATCGTGATGAGGAGATTCCGTAGTTTTCGGAACATTGACGACCAAAAATCACCTGTATTATGGGCTGATTTTTTAATAGGCAGTTACAAATAATGAATATACCTACTTAATGCTGTCTTTCTCTAAAACTTGATCACGCGTAATCTAGAAAGAGACAGCATCAACTTTATCCTTCAATAGGGTCGTTTACGGTTTTTAAATTTGTATTTATATCGAAAGATCATAACATAAAAGAAACATTTGCGAAAGAAAAACTTCGCTAGCGTGAAAACTTTCCGGGATATAACGATTCCAAAATCACAATTTTAGACTTGCCAAAAACGCTCCATACAAACGGCTACCACAATTATGACGTCACTCTGTCAGTAACTTGTACGCACGTAAAATAACTCTTGTTATACAGCTATATTAAATGTTGCGTTTATAAATATGGTCACTAAACAAAAGTTGCTGTAAATGATACAGATGGTCATGTGATGTAGTAATTTTCAATTAATTTCACATTTGATAAATGGACTTGCCCACTTAACTTTGTAGGCTTATTTATTACTACCTCATTTAGACACTTTCAAATTGTAATTTTACAGATAGGTACCTATGATTTTGATGATTTATTGTGATAAGCATAAAAGTTATTAAAATTCAACCGTATTAAACATCCCTATTAGACCTATCTGACAGTGACCGTTAGAAAAAATCTTCATTGATGTAATTGCAAAAAAGTATTAATTCCGGGAATTACACATTTTTTATTTCAGGCGTTTCAACTTCTATAGATTATAGTGGATATCCGACTGAAGAGTGTCAAAGACAGTGGATCAGTGCATACTTATCCGAATACAGTGATGGAAGATCACCTTCAAAATTGGAGGTTGATACTGTGTACAAAGATGTCCAGTTGCACAGTTTAACATCGCATTTCCTCTGGGGAGTTTGGTCTCTCGTACAATACGAATTATCAGATATCGATTTTGATTTTGGAAGGTAGGTAATCCTACTAAGGCGCCATTCATTTGTCGACCATGTCTTATTTTAGGTCGGCTTATTCTTATTTTTTAACGGACTTCAAAAAAGAGAGGTTATCAATTCATCTGTCAGGTATCTTTTTTATTATTTTTTATGTGTTGCTTACCTCAGAACTCCGTCATTTATGAACCGATTTCATTTTTTTTATAGTTGGTCATGGTATGCTTCCTAGTTGGTCCCATATTCACCACATCAGGGTCTAATGATGGGATATTGGAG
Organism: Carposina sasakii; assembly: GCA_014607495.2. NCBI lineage: Eukaryota > Metazoa > Arthropoda > Insecta > Lepidoptera > Carposinidae > Carposina > Carposina sasakii. Next base: position 9,335,048 of record CP053154.1, read on the forward strand.
AAATCGATGGCAATCCTCAAATATTGTAGGCACATGTAGTCTGTTTTTATATTTTTACTGAGCGTTTTGATCACCTCCATAAAAAACATAACATCTGATGATGGAATCTCTAAGGAATCTAGGGATATCCTCAAATATAATAGGCACGAGTAGTCCGTTTTTATATATATATATATATACTAGTGGACGCCCGCGACTTCGTCGCGTGGAAATTGAATTGTAGCTTATATGACACGTTTGTCGGTTTACCATAGCAGTGCCATCTATTGATTACTTACTCAATCCAGTCGAAAAGTATCGACATCTGTTAGAATCTTTTGGAGTTAACAGATAGTTGTGACTGTCAATTAATTATAGACAAATAATTTGCAATAAAATAAAATTGCGACTATAATTAAAGATCTAAGCTATCCTATCTCTCAAGTTGGACCAGACTGCTCACGGTGTGCCAATTTAATTTAAAATCTGTTAAATAGTTTAGGAGTCCATCGCGGACAAACATCGTGACAGGAGATTTATATATATTAAGATATATACAGGGTGTTTGTGACAGCCAGGCAAATATTGATAGGGTGATATCAGACCATGATTCTGAGATGAAAACCACTGAAAATTTTCTCAGGAAAATTCCTGAAATTTTCCGGTTTTTTTTTTTCATTTTTCCGTGTCAGAATGGTACATTCTATGGTAATATACCCGATAATACCTAAAATAACTAAAACAAGCACGTAATACAGAAAAAAGTAATGCAAAATAATAAAATTATTATGAAACGTCGTTATCGTACGATATTCAAATTACATGGTACGGGGGCGTCAGCTGTTTGGAACAAGAGATACCTAGGTAGCGCGCATGTACGAGGCATGCGATCGGCACGTGTAGAGAGCGAGACAAATGCTGTATGCGCTATCTGTCTCGCGCCGCCGGCGTGCGGTCTATCAAACGAGGGAAATCCCCCGCGCACAAAGGCCAACAACCGCCTAGCGCCTGTATAAAGTATCCCTACACACTAGTCGGTCACTACACATGATGGATTACGTACTTTCAGTACATACTTTTAATAATAAAATGCTTTCTTTAGTACTTTACCCTACTACATATCACTTTTTTCTTACTTTGATTTATTGTTTTCACTGCATGATTGAGTAACATGAACAAGATATTAAAAATCTCAGTACCTGAACATGGCTTGCATGTTATAAAACAAGTAGCAAGGGTTGGCTGATGAGATGAAATCATATCATAATTCATAACCTAGACCCTGCCTGTCTTCTAAAAAAATAGGCAGACCATTACGGACAGTTTGTAGCATTTATTGTTTATTAATTTATGTTTAAGTCTTAGCGAATCTTTTAGCTAGATGATCGACCGACGCACAACACGCGATTTGCAAACTTGACTTGGTGGAGTTGTAGTGTGTATAACCACCTTTATTCTAGTATGATTACCGTTTTATACAATTTTATTCCGGTGGGCGAATTCGGAACTAAAATATTTTGTATGCAGATACACAGATAATGTCGTCATACACCGAGCAACTAGCGCCACCGTTCAAAATAACTATGTTTGCAAAACTCGCAGTGTAGTAGTAGGGTAGAGTGGAGGTGGTAGAAAAGGTACGTAATAGTGTTGGGATTTGGGATGTATTATTTCAACTAATTAAAATCGATATCGAATCTAATTAAAGCAATTTTATTAGTCCCTCCGTTCGTATCTTTCAAATGCAAACAATGCAGTTGAAATAAAGAGTAGGTAAATGATAAGTTCTTTTATCTACCTATCAGTAGGTACTTACAGCTGAAATAATGGATAGATTAGGTAGGTCATTCATTACATTAACTTAAAAAACCTAGTTTGTAAATTTGCTAATCGCAAAATAGTCATAATCGTAATTTGGACGCTTTGGAACTTTTAGTACCTACTTACGCCAGTAGCTACTATTAAATTTGTGCTCCTAGTTTGAATGACCGTAGGTAGTAAAACGAACAACAAATCTATTGTGCACTTTTTAACTATCTTATCTACAGCTATTTCTTATAATCAAAAACTGCCGGTAATAAAATAAGTAAGCAGGTAGTTTCGGTAGGTGATTTCGATGTTTATTTAATGGGTCATGCATATGGACCTACCTACACATGAAATTTTTTGTCATACTGACAGTTACTGGTCGATTAGAAGACAGGGGTAACTTGAAGTCTGTGTAATTTATTGTCTGTTTGACTAGAAATTATCGAAACGTAATTCTCAATTTAATAAATAAGTACATACATGAGCCCAACCCGTACCTTATACCTTAATAGTACGCTTACCTACTTACTTTAAATGCGATATGTATTAATAAGCTTAGGTTTATTTAATTAATCACCATGTTAGCCGAAAATCATACTCTGCTGTACTGCTAGGTTTTACTACCTACCAGGAAGGCGACCACTCGATGATGGTTGCTTTTTATTGAAAAATAGGTAAGTACATTCTGATCCTAGGTATCTAATGATTTAGAAAGAACTGAACTGAAATACGACCTACCTATGTGCACTCATTATACAACGATTTTTTGTTTGGATCGATAATAGTGAAACAAGTGTACAACACTATTGGTTTGCAAATTTCAATTTTTCGGGAGTTTCGTTTTTTTTTCTCGCCCAGTTCGCTGCAGTCCTAGATCATAGGAAGTCGTTTGGATATCGTTGCGCGTAACATAGGACATTTCGTGTGTTTTATGGGATATTTTTGTGAGTGTATTGTGTGTTTGTGTGATACGGATAATGAGTGTATTTAGTGCACGTGAGTACGGGCAGATGCTCATGTGTTTGAGCGAAGCCCGAGGAAATGCCTCACTTGCCTTGAGGATGTACAGGGAGCGTTATCCCAACGCTAGGCACCCAGCAAACGGCCGTATTATAACCGCAGCGTATCAAAGGATGCTAGATAATCGGCCAATTGTACCGACACAAGAAGGGGCTGGACGGCCAGTTGCTCTGCGTACCGAAGAACGAGTTTTAGCTGTGGTTCGCCGTAATCCACGTCTGGGTACGCGCACCGCTGCGAAATTGATTCAGCGGCATCATGGAGCTCGTACGTCGCACTGGACTGTGCACAAAGTGCTGCGTAGAGATCGGCAGCGCCCATACTGCATCCACAAGGTGCAGGCTCTGGTGCTGGAAGACGCAAGTCGCCGGGTGGCGTATTGTCGTTGGCTCATTAGCCAGGAACGCGTAAATGCTGGCTTGCCGGCACGTATGAACGGCACCAGTTATTTGGCATTTCTACAACAAGAGCTAGGACGCGAGGTGGAAATTCTCCGCGCTGAGCTTGATGTTGACGACGACGTCCCTCTTGCCCGAATGCCGAGGATTTGGTTCCAGCATGATGGAGCTCCTCCACATGTGGTACTCACCGTACGCCAGCACCTGGACGCGATCTTCCCGGTCCGATTGATTGGACGCTACGGTCCCCATTTGTGGCCACCGCGCTCGCCTGATTTGACCCTGTTGGATTTTTTCCTATGGGGTTACATCAAAGAGCGCGTGTACGTCACAGAGTGTGATAGACGAGACGCCATGGAGCTACGAATCAGAGCCGCGTTTATCGAACTAAATGCCGCGATAGCCGAAGACCAAACACTGATGCCTCGTCTGCATACCGAGACTCTTCGGCGCGCACGGCTCTGCGTGCAGCTGGGAGGCCTACATTTCGAGCCTTACCTCATAAGACCTGAACGAGGAGACTGAAGTAAGAATATTCATTTTATACTAGTTTTTAACTAATTTATCGATTAGTGTTATGTGTTATGTAGATTATGAAGTCTAGTACATAGTAGTACTTACCTATTTGTCCTAAAGTAGGTAGGTAGGATTCCGACTTACGTTTTGTTACTGGTTTGATTGCACCTACCTGTCTTACTTACAAGATAGACAGACATGGTATGTACTACCACCGATAACTTATTGGTATGTACATGTTTACTTATGTGTATGTTATGTATTGTGCATAGAAGTATTATGTACGTTTGATGATCGGTTAAGATTCGATGGTAACTAACTACCTACTACTAATTTATTTATGAAGTGTTGTTGTTAGGTATCAATGTAGGTAGGTAACACACACGGTATTTTCGTATTACGAATAGAGCCTTTATGCTAAACAAATTTACCTAGGGAGGTAGGTTTTACTTCGTGAAAGATTTTGCACCGACACGAAGGGCGGGCGGCGCGGCCGCTGCCGCCCCGCCCGCCCGCCGGCTACGCCACGCGAGCGCGCGCAATTTTCCGTTATGAGCATTACATTGCGGGGTGGTAAGATTTATGAATTTTCTAAAACTTTAGTCTTACATTTCCTGAAAATAAAAACAATGCTGTTTGGTTTACAATAATGGTGTGAAGTCACCATGGCAGTATTTGCCTGGCTGTCACACACACCCTGTATATAGAGAATTTTGGTCAGCTACACATAATATAAAGGAAACGAGGGTCTGATAATGGAGCCACCGAAAAACAGATAGTGGAACTTTTTAGTTACAAAATCCCCCTATGGCAGGGGAGGTCTACGTCCAGTAGTGGACTGCAATAGGCTTATGAAGATGAAGTGTAATTATATGTTGCGTTAAGCCGTGTCCGAAGTAAAATGATTATAGAGGAAGAGGTAGACATGAGGGTAACTAGATGACGGATAATAGGGATGAATGAAAGAGGAGTACCTACATATTGCACCGACCCCAAATGATTGGGAACGGAAGAAGGAGTGTAATTATATGTTGCTTATATTGTCAGACGTAATATTTCGAAGCCTAGTCATTTCTCTCAGTGTCCTTTCGTCAGGCCGATTTAATTATTTTCTGGCATCTAAATCTGACAATATTATGCCTTCTAAACTTCGTACACGGTTTAACGCCGTATATATTTGCCCTTTAGCAAATTTTACTTTAGTAAGCTCAATTTTGGCTCATAGGGGAAAGAGTCAGTTTTTTGTTTTTAAAAATTATTCTTATAATAGGGTATTATGTAATATCAAAGCCACAGATTATTTTAGTGCTCAATTATAAAAGTATTTGGTAAATTAACGAATTATTGTACTTACATAATACACACCTTTTTCAACACCTTATTATTATTCCTACTCTGACGCTGAATCGGGCAGCAAGGCTCGCAGAAGTGCAAAAGCAGTTAGCATACCTAGCCTGGGCTAACGCTCGCTCGCCCAAGTCATCGGACACTCGGCATCTGAAGAAAGCCTACAACCATACCGCCAAGTCCGCGAAGAAAACGTTACGCAGAGCGATGTTTGAGCAAGTCGGCCGCATTGGCACCAAATTGGCTTCATACCCCACAGGAAGCAAAGCATTTTGGTCTTTAGCTAAGGCGGTTGAGTCCAACTTCTCTCGCTCATAATTATCGCTACTTCAGAAGCCTGATGGCACACTGGCTCACACTGCAAGAGAAAAAGCAAACTTATTTGTGACTCTCTGCGGAAAATTCGCGTCTAGATACAACGGGAAAAATACCACCACAGTTACCTCGTGCTGATTCATCGATGCAAAATGCACACATTCGACAAAAAGCTCTGCGTACTCTGGACGTGAATAAGGCCAGTGGGCCTGATGGTATTCCTGCGATTGTACTGCGTAACTGCGCACCAGAGTTGTCTCCTGTATTAACACGTCTGTACCGACTCTCACTGGAGACTGGACAAGTACCTAAGTCTTGGAAGCTTGCTAACGTACAGCCCATGCCTAAGAAGGGTAGTTGTGCCTATATATATATATATAGTTGTGCCTATATATATATATATTTATATATATAGTGTGTGTATAGACCTATCTCGGTCACCTCCATACTCTGCAAGATTATGGAGCGTGTACTGAATGCTCGCCTTTTGGCATATCTTGAAGACAAAGACCTACTCAGCGACCAGCAATACGGTTTTCGGCGTGGTAGTTCAACTGGTGATCTTCTTGCATATGCCAACCATATTTGGAGCGAAACAAATGAGAAGCACGGGGAAGTCATTGCTGTCTCACTCGATATCTCCAAGGCATTCGATAGGGTATGGCACGACAGCCTTTTAAGCAAGCTCCCATCGTATGGTATCTCTGATAATCTTTGCATCTGGATTGCTGACTTTTTGAAGAAGCGCTCAATACGTGTGGTCCTTGACGGTCATTTGTCCGATCAAATCACTATTGACGCTGGAGTTCCGCAAGGGTCAGTACTATCTGCAACCCTTTTCCTATTACATATAAACGACCTGCTTGTGCCTGGTTCCTTTGGGTATGCAGATGACACCACTGTTGCAGATAGATACTTTTCGGGTGCAAGGGCTACCAGCGATCAAGTTCAGTCTTGTCAAGTGTCAATGATTGAGAGAGTTGATTTGGTACTACAAGCAGTCTCAGACTGGGGCGAAGCCAATTTTGTCCAATTTAATACCTCTAAAACGCAGGCGTGTAGGTATATTTACCGCAAAACGGAGTAAGTTCGACCTGACTCCGACTTTTCAGGGTGTGTCCTTGGCAACGACTGACCATCTTTAACTCTTAGGCCTGGACTTATCAGCAACGTCGAATTTTGGCAAGTACATCGAGTCCATGGCATAAATTTCAGCTAAAAAACTAGGCGTCCTATCCAAGGTTAGGCGGTATTTTACTCCACAGCAACTATTGGCGCTATATAAAGCGCAAATTCGCCCTTGTATGGAGTACTGCTGCCACCTTTGGGATGGATCAGCTAAATATCAGCTAGCCGCACTGGACTCGGTGGAAAAACGGGCAACAAAACTTATTGGAGATGAAACTGTAGCAAATTCGAAACTCCAGGACCTGACCCACCGCCGTAAAATTGCTGCCTTGTCAGTGTTTTACAGGATACTATTTGCGAGAGTGTGCGTGGGAACTTCACAATACAGTTCCACCAGCCCCTTTTCACCATCGGGATAGTAGACGCAGACTGGGGTATCACCCTTATGTTGTTGATATCCCACCCATCGGCACCAAACGTTATGCTAACTCGTTTGTAATGCGAACGGCTAAGGAGTGGAATGCACTTCCTGCCGATGTATTTCCCGAGCACTACAAGATTGGTATCTTCAAAGCTAGAGTGAATAGACACTTTCTAGGCCAGTGGTTCCTAACCTTTTCAATGTCACTACCCCTGTGAACAAGTATGTGAATTGAGTTTACCCCTAGCTAATTCAAAATAATTAAAACCACACAAATTCGAACGAAAATATGTTTATTAGTAAGAAATTGCACGTTTAGGTAACTAGTAAAGTAATATATAAATCTCAGGGTTAATTAGTGTGAAGGTTGAAATTGCTTTGCATTCGCAAGTTTGACAATATTAGGTTCGGTTTCACTCAATGCGCATCTCATGTTATGTTTAACATTCAGACGGTTTCTGGCTTTTGTTTTTAATGTAACAAGACTTGAGAAACCACTTTCACATCTGTAAGTTGTAGCAAATGGAATCAACATTTTTAAAGTTCTGTCAGCTATAATAGGGTATTCTGCAGCTGCTTTTCGCCAAAATGTGCCGAGTTTATCATTTTGAAAATCAACTTTTAATGGGTTATTTTCCCGCAGTCCGAGAAACTCTACTTTCGCTGACACATCTTCGTCCTTGAAAATATCGATGCATACATACCTACGTAAACAAATCACTCGTGACAATATTAACAAAACAATATTATCGTGGCGATATTAACAAACGCTGCTTACCTTTGCATTTAATAAACAATTCAAAAATACGATTTCTGCAATGCGCGGCGGAACAAATAAAATGCGTGTTCTTCCTAAGCTTCCGTAAACAAAATGAACGTCGCCGCACGTCGTCGCGGGTCGGTCCGGCCGCTCGGTTCGGCCGCAACCGCCCGCCTCTGCCACCCCTCCCACACCAACCGCGCGAGAGCGCCGTGCTGCCGTTTACCGTACTAATATTTCGTTTGTTGTTGCTATTTTAATACTATTTCGTGCCATCCCGTGTTACCCCCCTAAAATCTCCGTTTTACCCCTGCGGGGGTAATTACCCCCAGGTTAGGAACCACTGTTCTAGGCAAACATAGGCCGCATCTTGCTTAACATCAGGCACGATGGCGCACAGTGGTTCCAATGTATGGGAGGTGCTGGACATTCGCATCCAAAAAATAAAATTGGTGAATCTTGAGAAACTAATTATGCCATCTTGTTTGGTAGATCAATGTCTTTGAAAGTTATTATTTAAAGTTTTTTTGTAACTGTTATATTTGAGAGATAATTGAGAAATAGTATCTTCTTACTATGGAAATGGTCAAACTTACTTACATATCTCTTGATTCCGGCCTCGTTTCAAGTTGCGGTCTTCGGTATTGTGTTTATATATTTGAGAGAACTACAATTAATGCTAACACACATAGTGCGCCAAACGTGCACTTTCTGCGGTACATAGAGATGTCTATTTTTATATACGAAAAAGTTCCATACTGAACACTACAATGAAAGTGATCTTGTAATTTTGATTTTTGACATGTCCAAAATGTAGGTCAAATGGTTTGAGAACTAAATTACACTAAAATTGTTAGTGGTAGTATTTATTTAATAAAATTCAAAAAATACGAAAAGCACAACATGCATTATAAAATAAATAAAATAGTATTATAAAATTAAAATTATAAAATAAATAAAATAAAATAGTACAGATAAATTTAACTAAAAATGTCTATAAACACAGAGAGAAAGACCCTAGTTACACGAATGAGATCTTTTTATTAAACTGTAATAAAAAATTTATTTATTTATATTTATTTTAATTAAAATTTTAATTTATTTATGAATCGTCTTCACAATCATCATCGATCAATTCTGATGCGGAGTCTATTTCGATTAACTCGTTTATATCGACAAAATTAAATTTACCTGTCTCGGATATAATCAGTTCATAAAAAATTGAGAAACAAGATTTTTTAATAAATTTGTTATACATTGGGCGAATACTTGTAAGAACCGGATCAGAAGATAATAAAAGATTGTGTAGTACATCTTCATTACACGAGACACTGCTATGTTTTCTTGAATGTCCTTCGCGGTACTTTCTAAATTCTTTATTTCGTGCCTCCGAGGCTTCTTCGGACAAAAAGCCGATAGGCATCATTGAAAAGTTCTCAATGACATCTGGCCCATGGACCAGCAATTTGTGGAGACTAGACGGCATATAAAACCATGGATATAATTCCACGTAGAGCAAAGTAGTGTCATTACAGAACATACGAAATTTGTCAATGTCGAGTTTCTCTCCTGAAGATATACACTGTAAAATGACAGCTAGCCTTCTTAAAAGTCTCGCATCTAACGGTTAATTCAGCAGATTTTTCTGGGTTTTCAAAAACCTTCTAGCACAATTACCGGTGTTGGTGGTTCCACTCCCTTGCTTGACAACATCAAGACGCATTCAGTTTCTTTTTTGAAGTTTTCTTGAATTGCTGATTTTCTTTCAGCAACATTCTTCTTTGCTTCATCACCTCTAGCTTGCCATGATTTATGTCTAATCTGTATGCGATGTGAGAAAACACTCCATGGTCCGGATCCATGCATGGAGCGAGCTAAGTCCGTATTTAAACATGTCTTCGTGCACTGGCTTGCTTCTTACTTTACTAATGTCGTTCATCTCATTTGGACGCGCTTTGCAAATGTCGCACACTGATGCTGCTGTGCCTGATATGTATGAGTGAATCTTACCATCTATCATCGTCAAATGCAACTGGTGCTTTACACTTACGTCATCGCTCTCAGTAGGTTGCAGAAGCTTAATCTCTTCTTCGAATTCAGACATCTCCATTTGAACATTTTCTTTTGTTTCTTTGATGAACTTGATTAGGATTGGTCGACAAAGAGATGTTGACGAGGGCCGCTCATTTTCCCAAATTATTTGGGCAGTTTCGGATGTGAGCCGGATTGGTACAAGACTTGCAACAAATACACTGGCGAAATTCGTTTCCTCAGTTTCACTTGTTTTCTGGTGGTAAACACTTTGATCCGAAGCACCGTCAAAGCCCCATTTGCTCACGAGCACCAGGTTTTTCTCCTCAGTGGTAGAGAGGTTTTGGGTTTGTAGAAGTCTTGTCGTAGTAAGGTCTAGCAACGCTTGCAATTTGATTTATCAGAGTGTTCAGTAATTGTAACGTCTTCTTGTTTTGGGTAACATTTCTTTTTTCTTTCAGAAGCATGTAATAACTGGGATATTGAGCTACTCCTTCTTTAGCATGAAAATCCCGTAAAGTCATATAACGCCATTTTGAAAGGTTCATCGACACAAACAAAGCTAGGGCCTTTAGTGGAGATATACATTTATCTGAATCTGTGGTACTCCGTCCGCCAATGAAATCTTTGATCTTAGAAGCTTCTGTAGGATTTTCCATTAAAAACTTCATAATATCAGCTACATCATTTTCCCCTGCAGCCCTAAGACTGCTTTGTGCAGAGAAAACATAATCTCGTCAGTGCTGCTAGATGCCCTAAGTACTTCAGTGCGTCTTTTCTTTTGACGAGGACTTAAATCTTCAAAGGGCTTACGAGGAGAGACATGAGTACACGTAGAGGCATCGGATTTAGAAGGTAAATCGTCTGCTCAGTAGTTTCTTCTTCTATTGCGTTCGTAGGTAATACTTGTAAGGCAAATTATTTTCCTTTAGGGAATCCGGCCACTGGACTTCAGACTGCAACCACTCTGAGTGTTTATTTAGAAACTTTCCTTCGCTTCTTCAGCTTGAGACCATTTAGGATAGATCCGTAGCAAAATCGACGACCCAGTTCTTTAAGTCTTCTTCGGCACCTTCACAAAGAGAAACGTTGCAATTCGTTTTAAGGACACCGAATAGATGATCAAAGTCACGTAGATCATTGTGTTTGCGTAAAGCGCAAAAAGGTCAAGATTTGTAACAAATCCACGGAAAGACATATTATTAGAACGAAATAGAAATCAAAACTGATGTAAAATAAAGGATTACCAACCAATTTATACTACACTACCCTCATTACTGCGTACTGCGTACAATTGTTATTCTTGTAATGTTTTAGTACTAATGATTTCAATTAATAATCACCTGCATCAAATAATTGTTGAAAATGCTAAAAATTACTCTAAGAATGACATCTGTAATTGATAGAAATGCTAATGACTACTGTCTTAATGATAATGCATAATTTCATTAATTAATTATTTAAAAGTCTAAGACCGTCTGTGGATCGATCGTTGCCCTCGTTTGCAAATTAATTAATTTAATTATTATTTTTTTATTTCTGCAACATCATTTATCGATACGCATATTTAGAGGGGCCCTTATTCCTCTATGATTTTAACAGAAAATTGTAAGATCCTTGTCATTGTAGTATATTATAATATAAAAATCAAACATTTCTATGTACCGCAGAAAGTGCACGTTTGCGCACTATGTGTTAGCATTAATTGTAGTTCTCTCAAATATAAACACAATACGAAGACCGCAACTTGAAACGAGGCCGGAATCAAGAGATATGTAAGTAAGTTTGACCATTTCCATAGTAAGAAAACACTATTTCTCAATTATCCCCTCAAATATAACAGTTACAAAAAAACTTAAAATAATAACTTTTGAAGACATTGATCTACCAAACAAGATGGCATAATTCGTTTCTCAAGATTCACCAATTTTATTTTTTGGATGCGAATGTCCAGCACCTCCCATACATTGGAACCACTGTGTGGCGGTCAAATGTTTCTATTGAGGTCAAATGTTTGCCTAGCTAACTGTTAAAAAAAACCTTTTTTCTTAACCTGAAAGGGTTTCGGCGGGAAAAGCTGGAAGGGTGCAGGTGTAATTTTCTTGTGAAAATCAAAAATTATTTGTAAATGGCTTGCATGTGTCCGTAAAGTGATTTTTTCTGGTGGATAAGTTATATTTTGATTACTTTTGATGTAAATCTAGTGCGTGTGCATGGTTTTATACATGGTTTGTACATGGTATTATACAGGGTGTTTTTTGTGGCCACCTTTAACGAAGGGTACGTATTCTATACATGAAATAAAGTAAGTTTATACCAAAAAAAATGCTGGGAATTTTTTTTTAATTTTTTTAAATTTAAATTCCTTGATCGTGCGAAATTTATAGTGTCTAGTGTTTATGTTAGTTTTTTTATAGACAGATATTAATTATTTTCCGTGAAAAAATCCTGCTACGCGCGTCTATGCATTTATGCAGAAAAACGCAGTCTATTTACTCAACTTGGACCCTAATATTTTGGAAACCAGACACTTCCCAGGTATGCTTCCATGGAGAAAAATGATCGTGATGATGAGGAGATTCCGTAGTTTTCGGGAACGTTGACGACCAAAAATCACCCTGTATATAGGTATATATCTAAAATAAATCTATACGAAGGGTACGTATTCTATACATGAAATAATGTAAGTTTATGCCAAAAAAATGCTGGGAAAAAAAAATTTTTTTTTGAAAAAAAAAAAATTAAATTTCTTGATCGTGCGAAATTTATAGTGTCTAGTGTTTATGTTAGTTTTTTATAGACAGATAAATATTTTTCGTGAAAAAATCCTGCTACGCGCGTCTATGTGCATTTATGCAGAAAAACGCAGTCTATTTACTCAACTTTGGACCCTAATATTTTGGAAACCAGACACTTCCCAGGTATGCTTCCATGGAGAAAAATGATCGTGATGATGAGGAGATTCCGTAGTTTTCGGGAACGTTGACGACCAAAAATCATCCTGTATATATATATATATACAGGGTGTGTGTGACAGCCAGGCAAATACTGCCATGGTGACTTCACACCATTATTGTAAACCAAACAGCATTGTTTTTATTTCAGGAAATGTAAGACTAAAGTTTTAGAAAATCATAAATCTTACACCGCAATGTAATGCTCATAAGGAAAATTGCGCGCGCTCACGTGGCGTAGCGGCGGGCGGGCGGCGGCGGCGGCCGCGCCGCCCGCCCTGTGTTGGTGCAAAATCTTTCACGAAGTAAAACTACCTCCCTAGGTAAATTTTTAAGCAAAAGGCTCTATTCGTAATACGAAAATACCTTTTTACTACCTACATTGATCTAACAACAACAGTCATAAATAAATTAGTCTTATATATACACTAATCTAATAACCTCTCAAAACTTACCATAAACTATTCATACAATCTAAAACATACATCAAAAGTTAAACCATCATACCTATAAGTTATCGGTGGTAGTACATATCTATCTTGTAAGTAAGACAGGTAGGTGCAATCAAACAGTAACAAAACGTAAGTCGGAATCCTACTACCTACTTTAGGACAAATAGGTAAGTACTACTATGTACTAGACTTCATAATCTACATAACACATAACACTAATCGATAAATTAGTTAAAAACTAGTATAAAATGAATATTCTTACTTCAGTCTCCTCGTTCAGGTCTTATGAGGTAAGGCTCGAAATGTAGGCCTCCCAGCTGCACGCAGAGCCGTGCGCGCCGAAGAGTCTCGGTATGCAGACGAGGCATCAGTGTTTGGTCTTCGGCTATCGCGGCATTTAGTTCGATAAACGCGGCTCTGATTCGTAGCTCCATGGCGTCTCGTCTATCACACTCTGTGACGTACACGCGCTCTTTGATGTAACCCCATAGGAAAAAATCCAACGGGGTCAAATCAGGCGAGCGCGGCCACAAATGGGGACCGTAGCGTCCAATCCATCGGCCCGGGAAGATCGCGTCCAGGTGCTGGCGTACGGTGAGTACCACATGTGGAGGAGCTCCATCATGCTGGTACCAAATCCTCGGCATTCGGGCAAGAGGGACGTCGTCGTCAACATCAAGCTCAGCGCGGAGAATTTCCACCTCGCGTCCTAGCTCTTGTTGTAGAAATGCCAAATAACTGGTGCCGTTCATACGTGCCGGCAAAAATACCGGCCCGAGGATTTGGTTATGGTACACCAGCCCACACATTTAAGGACCACCGAGTCTGGTGCCCCGTCTGCTGGATGGCATTCGGGTTACCATGTGACCACAGATGGGCATTGCGCCGGTTCCACATGCCGTTACGCGTAAATGTGGATTCATCAGTCCAGATTACTCTGGATATGAAGCCAGCATTTACGCGTTCCTGGCTAATGAGCCAACGACAATACGCCACCCGGCGACTTGCGTCTCCCAGCACCAGAGCCTGCACCTTGTGGATGCAGTATGGGCGCTGCCGATCTCTACGCAGCACTTTGTGCACAGTCCAGTGCGACGTACGAGCTCCATGATGCCGCTGAATCAATTTCGCAGCGGTGCGCGTACCCAGACGTGGATAACGGCGAACCACAGCTAAAACTCGTTCTTCGGTACGCAGAGCAACTGGCCGTCCAGCCCCTTCTTGTGTCGGTACAATTGGCCGATTATCTAGCACCCTTTGATACGCTGCGGTTATAATACGGCCGTTTGCTGGGTGCCTAGCGTTGGGATAACGCTCCCTGTACATCCTCAAGGCAAGCGAGGCATTTCCTCGGGCTTCGCCTAAACACATGAGCATCTGCCCGTACTCACGTGCACTAAATACACTCATTATCCGTATCACACAAACACACAATACACTCACAAAAATATCCCATAAAACACACGAAATGTCCTATGTTACGCGCAACGATATCCAAACGACTTCCTATGATCTAGGACTGCAGCGAACTGGGCGAGAAAAAAAAAACGAAACTCCCGAAAAATTGAAATTTGCAAATCAATAGTGTTGTACACTTGTTTCACTATTATCGATCCAAACAAAAAATCGTTGTATAATGAGTGCACGTAGGTAGGTCGTATTTCAGTTCAGTTCTTTCTAAATCATTAGATACCTAGGATCATAATGTACTTACCTATTTTTCAATAAAAAGCAACCATCATCGAGTGGTCGAATTCCTGGTAGGTAGTAAAGCCTAGCAGTACAGCAGAGTATGATTTTCGGCTAACATGGTGATTAAATTAAATAAACCTAAGCTTATTAATACATATCGCATTTAAAGTAGGTAGGTAAGCGTACTATTAAGGTATAAGGTACGGGTTGGGCTCATGTATGTACTTATTTATTAAATTGAGAATTACGTTTCGATAATTTCTAGTCAAACAGACAATAAATTACACAGACTTCAAGTTACCCCTGTCTTCTAATCGACCAGTAACGGTCAGTATGACAAAAAATTTCATGTGTAGGTAGGTCCATATGCATGACCCATTAAATAAACATCGAAATCACCTACCGAAACTACCTGCTTACTTATTTTATTACCGGCAGTTTTTGATTATAAGAAATAGCTGTAGATAAGATAGTTAAAAAGTGCACAATAGATGTGTTGTTCGTTTTACTACCTACGGTCATTCAAACTAGGAGCACAGATTTAATAGTAGCTACTGGCGTAAGTAGGTATTAAAAGTTCCAAAGCGTCCAAATTACGATTATGACTATTTTGCGATTAGCAAATTTACAAACTAGGTTTTTTAAGTTAATGTAATGAATGACCTACCTAATCTATCCATTATTTCAGCTGTAAGTACCTACTGATAGGTAGATAAAAGAACTTATGATTTACCTACTCTTTTTCAACTGCATTGTTTGCATTTGAAAGATACGAACGGAGGGACTAATAAAATTGCTTTAATTAGATTCGATATCGATTTTAATTAGTTGAAATAATACATCCCAAATCCCAACACTATTACGTACCTTTTCTACCACCTCCACTCTACCCTACTACTACACTGCGAGTTTTGCAAACATAGTTATTTGAACGGTGGCGCTAGTTGCTCGGTGTATGACGACATTATCTGTGTATCTGCATACAAAATATTTTAGTTCGAATTCGCCCACCGAATAAAATTGTATAAAACGGTAATCATACTAGAATAAAGGTGGTTATACACACTACAACTCCACCAAGTCAAGTTTGCAAATCGCGTGTTTGTGCGTCGGTCGATCATCTAGCTAAAAAGATTCGCTAAGACTTAAACATAAATTAATAAACAATAAATGCTACAAACTGTCCGTAATGGTCTGCCTATTTTTTTAGAAGACAGGCAGGGTCTAGGTTATGAATTATGATATGATTTCATCTCATCAGCCAACCCTTGCTACTTGTTTTATAACATGCAAGCCATGTTCAGGTACTGAGATTTTTAATATCTTGTTCATGTTACTCAATCATGCAGTGAAAACAATAAATCAAAGTAAGAAAAAAGTGATATGTAGTAGGGTAAAGTACTAAAGAAAGCATTTTATTATTAAAAGTATGTACTGAAAGTACGTAATCCATCATGTGTAGTGACCGACTAGTGTGTAGGGATACTTTATACAGGCGCTAGGCGGTTGGCCTTTGTGCGCGGGGGATTTCCCTCGTTTGATAGACCGCACGCCGGCCGCGCGAGACAGATAGCGCATACAGCATTTGTCTCGCTCTCTACACGTGCCGACCGCATGCCTCGTACATGCGCGCTACCTAGGTATCTCTTGTTCCAAACAGCTGACGCCCCCGTACCATGTAATTTGAATATCATACGATAACGACGTTTCATAATAATTTTATTATTTTGCATTACTTTTTTCTGTATTATGTGCTTGTTTTAGTTATTTTAGGTATTATCGGCTATATTACCATAGAATGTACCATTCTGACACGGAAAAATGAAAAAACAACCGGAAAATTTTAGGAATTTTCCTGAGAAAATTTTCTGTGGTTTTCATCTCAGAATCATGGTCTGATATCACCCTATCAATATTTGCCTGGCTGTCACAAACACCCTGTATATATATATATATATATAATAAAAATGTAACGGAGCTGTCTGTACATGGAGATAAATGAGAAAAAAATATAGAAGACCTTTATCAACGCAATAGTACCCAAAACAATGATTTTTGGAATTTATTCTTATTCTTTATTGTACACATACAATTACATACAGACATTATGAAAGAAAATGTACAAAGGCGTGCTTATCCTCGAAAGAGATTTCTTCCATTTTTCCATTTATGTTTGTTTGTAGGTTTGTCTGTGCGTTTGTGCACGCTAATCTCAGAAACGGCTGAACCGATTTCGATGCAGTTTTCAGGAATATATTGTGATAGGTCCCACTTAAAATATAGGCTACTTTTTATCCCAGGAAAATGTTTTTATCCCGGATAATTTCGACATTTTGTTTTTTCTGTATTCCACGCGGACGGAGTCGCGTGCGTCCACTATAACTAATACTTAATATACTTTTCAGATACGCTGAGATTCGTTTCAACCGTTACTATGAAACAAGGGATGATATTTTAAGAGAATGTTTATAAATGTTATACATACCTATAATATTATTGTTGATAAATTACTATGGTTATGATAATAACTGTGGACCTTGAAGGGTAATAGCAGCTGGCGGCGACGCAAGACGTGACGTTGTAAAGTACATTTATATATAAGTATAATATAGGACTCAATTCTTCACCAGCCGCTCCCAAATTGTATTTAGGCGGTTTTAAACATGGTTGCCGAATGCCGATCCACTCGATGGATCTCTACTCGATTCTTAAGTTAGACACAGTGCGCCTTATTTGAAAACCTGACCAGCCAGAGTATTGGTAGAGAACTCCAGATATTATGTAAGTACCTACTTATAATCAAAATCGGTTCAGAAACGACGCAATCATCCGCGAACACATAAATTGTACGGGTTACCGTACATTGTTATGTCACCTATCGACAGATTAATATTTCGTAATAAGTCTCTCTGCGTAATTTGTATATTATTGTCTATATAGCATATCTTGTATTAGCGAACTAGATAGCATTATAATATATTAAATTCAGTGTTCAGCATTCACTCAACGGGTTCAGTTGTATTTATCTCTTATGACTACTTATGAGTTGACGACTTCTCTCAGCATTAGCATAGCAGCATCATAGCATTAACTAGCAACTTTATTGTACGATTGCCACACCGTACATAAATAATATATATGTTTGCATTGACAAACTTTTTTAAGTCGGTTACGCGTCTTGTGTGCCACCGAGTTGAACGAAAGAATTTGGAACAGTGCATCCGCCGAGATATAATTAGGACTTTTAGCGATCGTTGTGCAATTGAAAAATGAGTCCGTTATTTTGTTAAGTAGGTATAGGTATAAAAATTCTATGGTAGACTTACCACCCTGCCCTATGTATGTACCTACTGGATGTTATTCTTACTATATTAGGTAATGGTTTAAATCCTAATTATGTAAAATCATGTATAAATGTAGGTAGGTATATCATTAAGTTTTAAGAAAATTGCTACAATAAAATGTGATGTAACCCCAAAAAATTCAATAAATAAGTAATGTAATTGAGCCTGTTTTTTTATTGTCTCGAAATGTAACAGTCTGAAGTGGCAATAGGCTGGTTACATCTGACGTTGAACCGATGGACGGTGGATCTCGAATGGAGACCACGCCTCGGCAAGCGTAGCGTTGGATGCCCTCCGGCCAGATGACTTAAGAGGGCGGCTAGTAGTGACATAGAGGAATCTATATTCCTCTATGGTAGTGATAGCAAAAACGGGAGAGATCGAGCCTTGTGGCGTGCTCTGGCGGACTAGTAGACTGGTTACGTAACTTGCAAAAGCAATGCGACAGCGAAAATCGTGTCAAAAAAAAACTGCTTGACCACGTACCACCTAGATAAGAAAGTAATCTATGCACGTAACATCTAGCAAACAAACTTTCACATGCCTACTTATATGATAAGTATCATCATCATCATTCTCAGCCCTGGGAAGTCCACTGCTGAACATAGGCCATCCCCAACAATCTCCATCCCGACCGGTCGGAAGGCATCCAACCGACGCCCACGACCTTGGCTAGGTCGTTCGTCTATCTCGCGGGTAGCCTTCCCACGCTGCGTTTGCCGATAGATAGCTTAAAATTCTTGCTATACCGTTGAGCTATGTCGGTATGTATAAGAATAAGTAAACATGTAATTAAAATGGGGTTTGTCTCCATTCAATTTTTATTAAATTTTCTGTGCATACTTAATGTACCTATGAACTTATTTGAGTTAATTCAGCAGAATAGGCTTTAAACACTTATTCAGTAGAACTGATAGGTGGCCAGCAAGTGACACTGCTGACAAACCACTTCTGGTATCTGGAACACATTTGAAAAAATTTTTCATTACTTGATTACCTAAGCTAGTTTTTATTCTGGATAAATTAGGTTTTTTGGGGGAACTAAGAAAAACAATAAAATTCTACATTTTAACAGCATCTTTTTCAGAAAGGCCTCCAGCAGAGATGAAATAAAGTAGGGTTGCCAACCGTCCTGTTTTCCCAGGACAGGTCCTGCTTTTTGGGTTGTCCTGGATAGTTTTTATGCATCATCCTGGTTTTTAAAGTCATGAAACATTTACTGGCGGCACATTTTCTAAGGGTGCCAACATTGGGAAAATAAGCGTTAGCGGCACCTCTAGAAAGCCTAAAAGAAGCAAATACGTAGTCACCGGCACTGAATGTGTTAAAGACCTATGTTTTGAAATTCGCACGCCACTAACTCCCTCCAATCGCACATGTATAGTCCTGGGTTTTAATCGAAATGTCCTGGTATTTCTTCCTCAAATCCTGGTTTTCAAAGTTTGAGATGGCAACCCTAAAATAAAGTAACATTTGTAACATTTTATCCTGGAGTAGCAGGTTAGCACATTTTAAGTGTAATAATAATAATTTCAAGTTATTTCACTAAAACAATGTATAAATTTATTGATTCAAAGGTTTTAAAGTTGACTACTCTACATTGTAATAAAATAAATTCATAATATTTGCCTGGCACCATATTTATTTATGTGTGTAACCTATTACTTAAATACCTAAGGCCAAAAAACATTGCATGCAAGCAAACAATAAATAATGTATTTTAATTAATTCATCAAGTTTGCAAGATAACATCTTGATGCCAATGGTTTATCTTTAGTTATACAATTATGTAAGAGTAAAAAAATATTTACAATCATTACCAGTGGTCGGAGTAGGTATATTGATTTTACATACTTGCGTCATGATATCATAACATGGACATGCATTTTTTCCGGAATGTACCGGAGTTTCCAAAAACTAGCAGCATAGCGTTGAGAGTATTGATACATTTTTAACTAGTTTCATGTAATAATTTCGAAGTTTTGGTATTTTTATTTTATTTTTATCATAATAATCTGGAAACTCTGAGGCGTATCCATATTACAATATACATTTGATGTCAATGACCTTAATTCAATATACCTACTCCGACCACTGATCATTACATACATATTACATTATTAACAATACATTTTCTTATCAAAACTTAATAAAACATTATACAGTTCAATATTGGTCTTTGACATTTAGATTCGAACTCGTGCAAAAGTTCATCAATATCATTGTCCAAATCGTCACTTTGTGCCATTTTAGTGACCATGTCGCCAATTAAAAATGCACCAATAGTTGCCTCTTCATGGTTATCTTGAATATCAATGTTGACCACATACACAGGCTGATTGTAAACAGACTGTCTGGCACCAAAATACTCAATTACTTGGTCATACACTCTTTCTTCACAAGTAATTACAACATGAAAACGCTCAGAGGAGAGCTGAAACTTTTCTGGAAATGGCTTTATTCTTCGATTCCGATCCAACATATGTAATAAACCATTTTGTGTATAATAGGTCTTGTCTTTCTCCATCAAGTCATTGTATATTTCGTCATACGGAACACCAAATTCATAGCAATTGGGGCGATCAGCAGATACACCAGGTAACTTGACCTTTTCACCAGTGCCATAGGACTTCACTTTAAAACCTTTTTTTGCCAAGAAAGCATGTGCCTCCATACTTCTATTCATGTTTGATGAACAAACGACGGCTACGTATAAACTATCCTCTTCGTCCATAATGGTTGGAAATTTCGATTTTCCTACATAAATGCCTGACCCAATTTTAAAAGGTAAGGTACTTAGGCAGTACGCAGTGTTTGTGCTAATAGGATGAACTTCCTTTAGAGGTTATAATGTAGTCAAGAGTAGTTTGCAGCTAGAGATATATTATGTATTCTTTCATTATTTTTATTTTTCGCCTCGCTGCCTGGCTAAGGGCCACAATCAATTATTTCTAGGGTCTAAACTAAACTCTAAAGAAACAAGGCAAGATTTTTTTGTTGTTTAGTTTATCCCGAAGGAAAGGCAAGGGGAACTAAGCCCATACAGCCATTGTCTTTAGTAAATGATTTCTGAATTTATGATGGATGATATTGATGATGTTGAATGGAAACGTCGGGAAAATCCTCAAGAATGATGTAAAATTAGTGAAGCAACTTACATGAGCCCATGAAGAGATCGCATTCCGACTAAAGTTTTACTTAGCTTACCTGCATATAAAACCATGCACACGCACTAGATTCACATCACAAGTAACCAAAATATATCTTATCTACCAGAAAATATCACTTTACGGACACATGCAAGCCATTTACAAATACATTTTGATTTTTACAAGAAAATTACACCCGAACCGTTCCAGCTTTTCCTGCCGGAAAGAAGAAAATAAAACAATATCTTTTTTGTTGTTTGTTTAGTTCAGGGATTTGGTATCTCCTCACATTTCTATGGTTTAGTTTATCCCGAGGGAAAGGCAAGGGGAACTAAGCACATACAGCCATTGTCTCTAGTAAATGATTTCTGAATTTATGATGATGTTTTTCTTATCCACATCTCTGATAGTGCTACCAACAGATGATATTCATAAGTAACCAGGTTAGCTGGTAGAGAAGCTCGCCCCTGTACATGTGTTTTTTGCTGTAGTACAATAAATAATTTTACTATCTATAAATCTATGATGATGAATGGAAACTTCGAGAAAATCCTCAAGAATTAGTGTAAAATTAGTCAAAATCAAAATGCATTGCAGAAACAACTTACATAAGCCCATGAAGAGGTCGTATTCCGACTAAAGTTTTACTTAGCTTCCCCGCATATAAAACCATGCACACGCACTAGATTAACATCACATCACATTATATTGCTTTGACTATGAATTTCTCTTTCTACGTTATATTGCTTTTTCTTTGGTCATTGATACATTTGACATATATATTTTTAGCCGTACAGAATTTTTGACTTTAATGTTTTTCTGTGACTAGAAACAAACTATTAACGCGAAACTATTTTGCACAATGGTTGCACAGACATAGTTTCTCTTGCCCTTTCTTCGGGATAAACCAAAAAAATTAAAAATATTTTGAGGTTATGTGCATCTCTACTTGATCTCTACCTAGTTTGTGGGTTATGTTTGTGTAAATAATTAATAAACCTAAAATTAAATCTGTGAAATAAACGAATATTGAAATTTCTTGGATATTCTTAATAAAAATATTCATCTCGATACCTAGAATATATACCTATCTACTCAAACTTATCAATAAGCATTGCAATAAAGCTATAAAATGTTCAATTTTGTCCTCAGACAAATTTTAAGTAAACCTTTAATAAATAGTATCAACTGCCTTCATACAACTGGCGCTACAGCAGCATGGTCTAAAAATACAAACCCACGATCATTTTTACGCTATAACAAGAAAATATATCCTCCACAAGAAATTGGCGAAGAACCAAGACCAGCGGTAAGTCTAAAAATTTCATTAGCTATGAAGGCGATATAAGTCCTGCCGGTCCACTACTACAATCACTTGATCCAATAGTTAGATAAACAAAAGTTTGAAAATGAAGGTTGATTTTGCATATATTTTTATGTAATATATTTTTTGCAGTATGTTTGCCATCAGAAGACTAACCTCAAGTATAGTCCGGATAAACTGTGGTACATAGCAAGCTTTGTAAGAGGAATGACTGTTGATGAGGCAGTGAAACAACTGAGCTATGTTAACAAGAAAGGAGCAGCTTTTGTAAAGGATGCTATACTTGAAGCACAGGAACTAGCAGTCAAAGAACACCATGTGGAATACAAGAGTAATTTGTGGATAGGTAAGTACTATACATTATAATCTTATGTATATGCTCCTACTTAAAGAGTCAATACTGATATTACAATGTTATTCTGATATTACATTTAAATGTCATCTTTTTTTTCAGCTGAATCTTTCTCTGGAAAAGGTATGGTAATGAAAGGACTTAGACGACATGCTAGAGGTAGATTGGGAGAAGTTCGGTATACCCACTGCCATTATTTTGTAAGATTAGAAGAAGGAAAACCACCCAAAGATTATTACAAACATGATCCTTTAACACCAGATCAACAACTTGATAAGTGGGTTGAATCAATGAGGAACAGAAAAATTATTAATTCATATTAAGTATGTAATTATAGTTTTATTGTAAAAAAATAGTATATAAAATACAAATGTATTAACTTCTAACTTCATTTAAGACTAGTAAAATATTGTAGAAGTATACATATTTACATTTTAATTTAAGTACATTTATTAATAATAATGTTCCCTCTGAAAAAAAAAACAAATTACAAATTTCACATTCACAATATGTATTAATCTCCATAACAATAGATTGCATTGCCATTTTTGTAACTGCATGTGTACAAGTTATAAGCTGATAATCAGATACATGTTTAGCTAAGCTTAATTTTTGCCTCTGGAGGGCAGCTAGAGATAGAATGGTGTACTCTAGGGGAGGCCTTTGCCAAGGGCAAGCTGGCAAAGATTGTTAAACAAAACACTATTGATAATTTTTTTTCTATGATTGTATTTGTTAGTAATAAAGGCATATTTTATTAATTTTTTGCTGATAAGTATATAGAAGCAGCTTCTTAAAACATGTTTTTTAAATATAATTCCCAGGATTCTACAAAATCCAGGGATGCAAATCTAAACGGCATGGAAATGACTTCTTTATCATACCATGTGGTATGTATTTAATCAAAATGATACAATTGCTTATTTCTCAACACACTGTGCTATTTTCAGTCAATTTGCAGCTTAGCCTATTTGCAAAATATACATTTTTATTATATGATATAGATATAATCCTCCTAGTCAATCAACACAGGACATATTTACACACACATTAGACACATTTAAACATAACAGCTGTTCGTATGTAACAAACATTCAGTTTGCTACATTGGTTACCATAAAATTTATGTAGGTACTTAGGTAGGTATACTCATACCATAATGGCATTGGGCATATTGATGTTCATTGCATTGATTCCTGCACTAAAATTGCATGCTAAATGTATAAAATAACATAAAAAACTTGTTACATTCCAACATACAGCCAAGATACCCTGAATGGACGCAAACGATAGAGATGAAATAGACACGTAGTAAGGCTCAATTTACACCGCCGCGTAATGGAACGGAAGCGACTTTTTGCTACGTAATAGTATATAGCATAATAAACTTTATATCAATGGTGTAACACACAAATTAAATATGAGCCAAAAAATTGGACGCGCGTCTTCCGCGGAATCCTCGCGCATTCTTGAGAATTCTCCGGTGATTTGACGTATCGGAATTTGGAAATTGACACTGATGATATAAAGAAGTTCAATATGCTATATACGATTTCGTTGCAAATAGTCGCTTCCGTTCCATTCCGCGGCGGTGTAAATTGAGCCTAATGCTGTGAGCACTGAAAGAACTACGCTTTTACAATAGTAGGCTGATTACGTAACTTGCAAAAGCAAAGCCATAGTTGTAGCAAGTGTGAGTGAACGCTTCGCACACACCCCGCGCACTCATTTTACACGCATACACACAATTTTAGCTTAGGCACATACCTACCTATAAATCAGCCTACGGGTTACGTTTACGGCGAACATATTTACAACGTATCGGTGCCTACAATATTTTTTATGTGCAGTATCAGATCATGTCACAAACCTGCCCCCTGATTACGTAACTTGCAGAGCCGAGCGATAGCAATGGGTGAGCAATGCGAAAGCGAAAATTGAGATTGTGTGTGTGCGCGTGGAGGACGGCTCGCGCTTGTTGCGCGCACGCACACACTAAATTTTTCGCAATCGCACTGCTTCGACTTTGCTATTGCAAATTAGGTAATCAGGGGGCCGTAAAATGCGGTGGTTACAGAGGCAGGGTTTTTGAATGGAATGGTGTAGGTAGGTAGAGTTTAGAGTAGAGATGTACTTAATATGCGTATAAGCCGCGCAGATAAAGAATTGATCTGAAAATGGTGGCGGAAGGTATGGTTAGTAAATCCATTACTAAATGTCACATTATAATAAAGACACTCTAAAAAGCACGTTTTAGCAAAAAATAAATACGAGGGCTGTTTGATAAGTCCTTTTAAAAACTATTTGAAATTTACTTCGAAAGAGTAACCTCAAAGTAAATATTCAACAACTATCACCGATTGTAAATCTGCAATAAACATGATAAAAAAATGGGCTTTCAGACGATCAACAGCATAATATTGTACTCGACGACTGCCGAGTAGTCAAAGCGAAACCAGACAATTTTTTTTGTAGCGCGTACTTCACTGTGTGACCATAGGTGCGCGATAGATGTGAGCGAGATAGAATGCGACGCCATTTACAGATCAATTCTTTATCTGCGCGTCTTATAGGCGTTCAAGGTCGAGGGTCTGTAAATAATGGAATAGCGGCCCGAAATGAGTTACAATTAATGATAAGCTACTTATGGCACTTCGAAATACGATATAAGTACTTACCTTAATATAATAAAATAAACTAGGTATTGAAAATATTTCAAAGTGCCTTAAAATGCTAATTATAAGTACCTATGTAGTAAGTAGATACAAAATAAAAAATAATACATGTGAATCAAATCTCCATTCGATTTTGAGCAACTAGGTAGTTTCTTATTTTGGGTATAGAAATGCCTTCTATTCTAGATATATTTTTAATACTTTAGAATAATAACTAAACCTTTTTATAGGCTAAATAACGCTTAAGAGTATGTTAAACACTTGAATAATCCATTTTATTATATTATGATAATTTTCTTAACTATTAAAAATCAAGCAGTTTTATTCCAAATGATAAATTAGTAGGTTAGATACTAACTTGATTTATCTGTACTTATGACTTATTATAAAAAGAGTAAATTGTGGAAATGCATCCTTATAGGAATCTGTTTCCCAAACTATAACTTCTTTAAATCTTCACTGTTTTACAGTTCAGGAAAGTTTTATATAATTATTTTTCATTTTAGCAAGTGGTGAAACAGATCCTAAGAAACTGTATCATACACTTTGAGAAAGTCGATTTTCGGCCTTCTTAGGCACGTAGCCGTAGAGGAAAATAGAGCCTATCACTAGCAAGGTCCCTAAAGCGAACTGCACAGTCAAATGGAAGTCGAACAAGTAAATCGATACTACACATGAGATTACTATAGCCACGGAGGTCGCGAAACCCTTTAATATATTATCCGCGTATTTAACAACCACGGCTACGATCAGGCCCCCGGCAGCCTGTAGCACCACGAGGTACCAAACGAACCCGTCGAAACCTATGAGGAGCTCGCGCAGAGACCAGTTATTGTTGAATAAGTATGTGATCGTCCCAAACGGCAGCGATAACAAGCTTAGCTGTACATTCCTCATCCATACCTGAAATCGAAGAGAAAGCAATGTTCGTTTATTCATTATGCAACTCGTGATAATTTAGATTTGGTCCCTGTATTACGTATCTAGCGAAATCAATGCGATTGCAAATTACATTATTCGCTGATCGCTTAGTAAAATGAAAGTTAAGGTGAAGTCAAATCAATCTCAAAGTTACTTGGAAATTTCAAGGAAAAAATCTTCTGGCTTTACTTTTGCAAGATAACTAATCAACCTACCGGCCCCCTGATTACGTAAAAGCAAGTACAACGAGCGCTCAGCATCCTCCCGCGGCCCGCACCTCGCCCCGCGCACGCACACACTCAATTAACTATTGCTTTTACGTAATCAGGGGGCCGAAGCCGCGCGATCGCGATAATTGAGTGTGTGTGCGCGGGGCGAGGTATGGAGCGCGGGAGGACGCCGAGCTATTGCTTTTACGTATTCGGGGGGGCGTTTTAATCAACAATGCTTGATGTGCGTGTGTATCGTAGATGTGGTAGGCACGTGTGCGTTTTCTTTTTATATCTCGCACGTCTAATCTAATGCCCATTAAATACGACACAACACTGATTATAAGTCATACAAAAGAGTGACCTTCATAAAAAAAACTATACGAATCGATGCGATTGTTTAGGTACCTACCTACTGGTCTACTGTCGCTTGCTTGCATATAAAGTTGTACGCTATAATGAATATTATACCGCACGTTATGATTAATGTTATGTGTAGCTAACAATGTGCATCTGGACTGAGAGCCCATTTTTTCAAATAATTGCGAAACGAAATGAAACTTACAGGGGATTTAGTTAAAAATTAGTAAAACCTAAAGCAAAGATTCTTAAATATCTTAAACTTTAAACAAAACTGTTATAGTTAAATAACTTGGGCCCTCAATCCAGACGCCTGCATAAAATCATAGTCAAAATCTCAGAAAGTATGATTCCTGGGATAATAATGTTTATTTGAGGATTTAGTTAAGAATTTCTACAGTGCCGCACATTGGGGTAAGTTTTTTAACTAATTTTTAACTAAGATCTTACAAAGCGTCTAGTCTCCTAAATGTAATACTTTAAGGGAAAATTTATTAATAATTTTCCATGGGAGAAAATTCTGTAGGTATGGGTTTGTTGCTTTTTTGAGACTCATCAGCATGTACCCTCAAGCTATTTCTAAAGTGAATAGTTGTTACTTGAACCGACGTTTTGTGAGATGCAATAATTATGTAGAGCAGTTAATATCAGTAAAGAGTTATGTACCTATTTACACTATGTACCTATTTATTTCCTGAAAAAAAAGTCGGAAAATTTTTGAATTTTCCTGCGATAATTTTCAGTGGTTTTCGCCTCAGAATCATGATCTGAGGCCGGCATATATCAATATTTGCCTGGCTGTCTACTAATATTAATATGTTTAGAAATAAGTAGGTACCCTACTAATATACTAACTATAAAGCTTAAGAGTTTGTTTTGTTGAACGCGCTAATCCCTCCAAAAATATTTTCATAACCTAAAAGACGAGAGCGAGACCACATGACGTGCAGTGTAAAAAATGATCAGTTTCATCAAAATCTATTCTGTAGTTTTTCCCTAAAGAAGTAACATTCACAATCACATACACGCCTTTATAATATTAGTAGGATTAGCAATATTTACATCTGTCTCCCTCGCACACATCGTACGCTCTCACTCCGCCCCGACTATACCCCGTTTTTTTTTAAAAGATATAAATCTTATTTTCGAAGAAGCATTGTTTTTAAATTTGACACTCATACTTTTTAGATATGAGTGAAGTTTGACATTTTTCTATATTGATGTATCCTACTAAAAAGTTCAGTTTTGTGTTTACGAAATCAGCTTCTTTAAGTTTTTTATAGTGCCAGCCTCATATGAGTAGGTAGGTATTATTGAATCGAGTAACTCTTTAGGAACTATTGATGATAATAATACACAAAACTGTGCCTAATAAAAAACCTGATAGTAGTATTCATTCCATAATAATATTATAGAATTCTAGACCACCGGACATCTAAGTGTTGTTTTTTAACTGACTTCAAAAAAAGGAGGAGGTTCTCAATTAGTCTATATGTATAATATATATTTTTTTTATGTATGTTCACCGATATTTCCGTCAATTATAAACGGATTTCAATAAATTTTTTTTGGTAGGATAGAGTTCACTTTTGAGGTTGTCCCATTTTCACCAGGTCGGGATCTGATGATGGGATCCAGGAGAAATCTAGGGCAATCACCGAAAATTGTATGCTCGTATGGTGCTTTTGTTACGTAATCATGTCTTACTCAGGTATATGCTTCAGGGTGTCAACTTCTAATGCTGCTGTGCTGATGATGAAGCTACAGAACTCCCTAACGGTTAGGAGTTGGGATACAGTACTGCAATTGGTCAATGGAAACTATTTAGTAGTATGTAGGGCTAACGTGTTACTTGAATCAACATCTGATGCTGCTGTGCTGATGATGAAGCTACAGAACTCCTTAACGGTTAGGAGTTGGGAGACAGTACTGCAATTGGTCGATGGAAACTATTTAGTAGTATGTAGGGCTAACGTGTTACTTGAATCAAAATCTGATGCTGCTGTGCTGATGATGAAGCTACAGAACTCCTGAACGGTTAGGAGTTGGGAGACAGTACAGCAATTGGTCGCAGAAAACTATTTAGTAGTGTGCAGGGCTGACGGGTTACTTGAATCAACATCTGATGCTGCTGTGCTGATGATGAAGCTACAAAACTCCTTAACGGTTAGGAGTTAGGGGACAGTACTGCAATTAGTCGAGGGAAACTATACAGGTGTTTTTTTTTGTGGCCACCATTAACGAAGGGTACGTTCTCTATACATCAATTAAAGTAAGTTTATGGCAAAAAAAATGCTAGGATTTTTTAATTTTTTTTTAATTACTTGATCTGGCGAAATGTATAGTGTCCAGTGTTTATGCTAGTTTTTTTCATAGACAGATATTAATTATTTCTCGTGAAAAATCTTGCTACGCGCGTCTATGTGCATTCATGCAGAAAAACGCAGTCTATTTACTCAACTTTGCACCCTAATATTTTGAAAACAGACAATCTTTAACTATATAAATATTTATAATTATCACTTATTTTTTGGAGTCGGTGCCAGCCAAAAAAATAAATGTAATTAAGAAAACTGACCCACACTAAATAGTAAATTAAGAATAGGAAATGGCATTACTGCTGCCTACTACATCGTATTGTATTTTGCTAGCCGCGCGCGTCCATCAACACAGCAGACTACGTTACCTAGGCTGGCACCGACATCATATCATCATCATCCCAGAAATCATACTTTCAGAGATTTTGACTATGATTTTATGCAGGCGTCTGGATTTAGGGCTCAAGTTATTTAATTAGTTTTGTTTCAAGTTTAAGAAATTTAAGAATCTTTGCTTTAGGTTTTACTAATTTTTTACTGAATCCCCTGTAAGTTTCATTTCGTTTCGCAATTATTTGAAAAATGGGCTCTTAATCCAGATGCACATTAGCTAACATACCATGCATACACAACACACACGGCTATGTTCCCTGAAATGGGGTAGACAGAACTGCAGGAGACTAAAGGAGACCCACGGCCACGTTAACACACGTGTGTCCCCACGTTAAGGGATCAGTGACAAGTTGCTAGCTACACGTGGACAAGGCCGCGTGTGATTTCGTAAAAACTGCCATGTATGTAAGATACTTACGGATATATCGGACTCCTTCAGTACTTTCTCAAAGTAGATACCAGCAAAGCCAGATATAAAGCAAGCTGTGAGCGCAGCACTAAAGCCTTTGACTTTAGACTGAGATTCCGACGCCTCTTCAGCTTTGGTGGAGGATAGCTGCACCAACGCCACCCCGGCGGCTAAAATGGCCAAAGCGCCCCATTGCCATTTCTTTAGTGTCCTTTTTAAAACCACCACGGCAAAGAAAGCCGTCGTCAGCAGTTTCAATTGATACGTAACCTGTAAAAAGATTTTAAAAAATACCGATATAAATCTATTAATTTGCGATTTCCTATCTAATTAATTTCCTTTTAGGGGATTATTGATTGATAACATAATGATTGTTTAGTTAGATGTACCTAATACGGCTGATTTATTTAACAAGTGTCGACATTCGGTGCTTACTTCCTTTTCCTGTTTATTCCGCTAATATTTACGAGGTAGGGAAGACGTTAGTAGGGCGACGAACACGACTTTGTCAGCTCAAAAAAAGTTATTCATGATCGAGAAATCTTAGATTGTTACTTAAAGTAAAAATATTGAGGTTTATAAAATATTAGGGTAATGACAAAGATGGCGACAAATAACTGTGTAATCTAAGGTATATCGTAAAATACACGTTATGCCGTTTTTCCAATTCCAAACTTAAGAAAAATAAAATTGAATCTGACAATAAGTACATACCTATCTATACCATTAACGAATATTCTATGGATCAGATTAATATTCTTAAAAAAAATCCATACTGTGTTCCCGAAATGGGGTAGACAGAACTGCAAAATCATAAAGTAGTTTTGCATAGCGGGGACAAATGTTAATGATCAGTAGGTAACAAGTTGCTAGCTTATCGCTCGCTTGAGAGAATGCCCGAGTTCCTTACGTCGACTCATACGACCTGCTCGGACGGTGACGCAGCTGATGTATTCTAGTAAACATCCTTGAACAACATTGAATTATAACTATTTCTACATATCTATAACATGCATATATATTAATGTACAGAACTTGCCTGATACGTTGCTGCATCTAAGTTAGAAGCAGATACATAAAGTAGATTATTTTGGACTATGTACAGGGCCGATGGCACACACACACGAAGTGTGTCTTTAAAATTTAATATCACTGTTGAGTATATTGATAATGAACCTCTTTTTACACCACTAGATTCATTTAATACCAAACCAATGCAAATTGCTAACTTCACCACTTCAGCCATGAGGACAGCTGAAACAAAATAAATTTAGGGAGGTAAATTTACTGGCCACTACCAGTCGATTAGTCGATTAAAAACAAATCCTTTATTATGGTCACCTCGCAATATTAATGGATGTTTGTATGGGAAACTTAAATCTATATTTTTGAAACTACGCAAAGTTTCTCCGTCACAAATTCAGGTTTTCATTATCGCTCCCGTCACAAAAATTTAAACATATTTCGAAGGCCGTAGACCATCAGGCAGCGGAGATACATGTGTCCAGCCAGCCTGAACGCATTCTGGCTGGACATTAAGTTTTTATTGATTTCTCATAAACCCTTACACGTGACGCCATAAATCAAACGTTATTATTACCGTCACAAATTGCGTCACTAAATGTTAGTAGAGAAACCATATTCGAAAAAGCTCCCGTTATTGAGTTTCAGAATTGCCAGCCAGAAGTTTTATACGTAAATTCAAGCTGGCTGGACACAGATTTTTGCATTTTTCTACTAAACTGCTGCACATATCACAAAACTTTTAGCTCGATGTCTGTCACAAATTTATGTAACGCCCGTTGATATGCAAAAAGTCGTCTAAATCACTTCCGTTACCAAGAATGAGAGACCAGCGAAAAGTGGTTTTTCAAGCCGCCTGGACATGTTTTCAATCGATTATCTAAGATTCTGTAGCGTCACAAATTCTGAAATAAGGGTGTTTAGTTAGCCGTCAAATAAAGTGCCCTATTGACCTAGTTAAATGTGAGCTATTTTGAAGATTTGTCCGGACAGCCTGAGCTACATCAAAATTGAGTGTGCGTGCGCGGAACGAGTGCGAGGCGTCCTCCCGCGCCCCGAACCTTGCCCCGCGCACATACACATTCTCAATTTTCGCTATCACATTGCTTTGGCTCTGCTACTGCAAGTTACATATCATGGAGAGGGGCAATACTACTTACATACCTGATTGCATAGAATTCTTTATGTTAACAATCTGAGGGGTAAGGACAAAGGATAGTACATCATTGTGATTGGCTCATACAATATTATACATGGACTAAACAAATAAATGTCTTAGGACGTATGCTTAGGACCGTGTTATCAATAGACAGTGACATAGATATAAAATAAGATTACCTGCAGCTGATGAGAACATTTCGATTCCTGTCCGAGTCCTAGCATAACGCATACTGAGACCCAATGTAGCATTCTGTACAGTTAATATAACTAAACTTACGTATTTTATATACCCTGAAAAATAATAAAGAGATATAGCCAGGATATTTTTACTAACAGTATTCTTTTCCTATGTAAAACTATGAAAAACACTAAACACTATTTAAACAAAAAAGTACTAACAGGTTTTTAATCAATTTAGATTCTAAGAGTAGTATTTTACATTGAGTTAAAAAATAGAAAGATACCTATGTAAACTATTTTCATTACAGTTTTGGAGAAAAAGGAGAAGCCTTTTTCTTATCTAGATGTTTTACATACCTACCTTTTATTTACATTGTGATACTACTGGTACCATAGATTTATTATACTAGCGTTAGATCTGCAAAGTGAGAGACAATAATATAGTATACTCGTGTGTTAGAGCGAGATGGATTGTTGAGACCATTCTCATACATGCTAGCGGCCTGTATCGGCCCGACGTCAGTTGTGAACGAAACAAATCCCACATATTTTATTAACATATTGGAAATTAAATCTACAGAATTATTAATTTCACATGCAAGTAAGGTCAAATGATTTATTTCTCTAAATATAATATTTTGAGAACTCAAAAAATATTGTGAAAATAGAAATATAACTTATAGAAGTTATAGTCCGAAGGCCGATTTGAGGAATTTTTATTGGTTCAGATTTGCACCAAACGCGGTTCTGTCATTCAGTGCTCAGCGGTCGAAGGCTACAAATCTATGTCAACCTAAAGGACTTACCATGACGAAATATGTGCTGATATCCTGCCAAAATTATTCTCAAAAACATAAGAAAATAAACAACATCACATTTCACCGGTAAATATTTGATGTTTTTACGTAATTTCATTAATAAAACAATAAATACAGAATAAAATTTTCATATTTTTTAAATTGTCATTGTGAACAAAATGTTGCCATGTGTGTGAAAATTTACCCTATTTTAAACATGCAGATTGTAGGTAAAAGTGGAGGTAACTACCTATCGCAACTATGAATACTCCTGTTATACTTATCTACAATCTTCTTGTTATAAGAAATATTAAATTATGATCTTCTATATTTAAAGAAGAAAAAGAAGATAGGAATAAATACAGATTATTTTATTACTATGGAATTTTAGATTTCTTGCTAACTCAATAACTGCTGACAATTGGATATAATTGCAGAATAATAATTCTAATATAATAACTATCGCTTTTTACTAAAAAAAAAATAATTAAGCATGAATTTCATGTTGTTTTTATGAAAACAAAGTTAAGTTTTCCGTTTCGGTAAATATATTTCAAAATACTGACTATACATCGGTCATACCAATTTTATTTTTACATACTTTTATAATTGGCAAGGCATTTTAAGTAATTAAAAAAAAAGTTTGACATACCCATTTTATTATTAACCCTGGGGCGGCATCATAATGAAAATGTATTTTTGTTTGAAGGCAAAATAAATCAATTTACAAGCACCGCTACAAACTTTATTCAGCTCATATAGATAAATATAAATAATTTAAATAAATGTTTTACGGTTTGCAGTGGTCGTGGGTTCGATTCCCACTCGGGTGAAGAATTATTTCCATTTTCTTTATTAATAATTTTAAAAATATTTTAATATTAATTTTGGTTAGTTAATAACATTTTTGTGATAATTATTCTCTGAACTTTAAACAGTGGTGAAACTAGTTGTGGGACCTATTTTATCTTTGATTGACTGATTGTGGAATTACGTACAAGCTCTCACTTACCGTTACTACAATATTTTTGTTCCATTCAAATTAAATCTTTAAAATGGGCATCGTTCTTTCCTTTATTCAATGAAATAAAACCACGAAGAATGGCCCCACAGCTTTGTTGACATAATGACAAATTATTCAGAGAGACAATTTTTAATAGACTATAGTATTTTTTATCCAGCACTTTTGGACCAATAATGTATAAAAGGTCTGTCATCTCCTTTTAATATATTTTATATTAAAATTTCACGATAATTCTATAAGATTTTACAAATCATTATACTTCTCAGCATCAATAATAAATTAATCGACTATTTCGCCACATCTAGGGAAATAACATTTTTATGGCAACATTAATTTTATGTCATGCATACGTCAAGTCAATATTTTATGCCTGTTTTTTCGCCTTGCGTTTGTTTGGAACACACCTTCTATAGGTTATATTTCTATTATTGTGAAATTATTAATAAAGAAATGGGAAAAATTCTTCACCCGAGTGGGTATCGAACCCACGAAATATTGTGCACAAATGGTCATAATATTGCTTTTCATCATGTTAATGTCCGAAATGCTTAAGAATTGAATTTAGCGAAATAATAAATATGTGATTTTGTCGTATTTGTAACCTCAATCTTATAGTATAGTGCTTGACGTAATGTATCGATAAGTGTCAACCGCATATCGATATGTAACTTGACTGGCAAAGGTATGGCTATACATTTAGCCTTATTATTAGTACTACTAGAATTTTTAACAGGTAGGTTTTAGTATTCTGTGGTCAACAAGGTCATAAATATAGTTTTTGAAATCTATTCAGATTTCCTCAAGATAATGATGTTCGACTAAAATGCCTTAGAATGTTCATCATTTTTTCATCATTTACAGCCCTGAGAAGTCCACTGTTGGACATAGGCCACCCCCAACAACCTCCACTCCGACCGGTCGGAAGCAGCCTGCATCCAACCGACGCCCGCAACCTTGGCCAGGTCATCCGTCCACCTCGTGGGTGGCCTTCCCACGCTTCGCTTGCCGATACGTGGTATCCACTCTAGAACTTTCCGACTCCATCGGCCATCAGTTCTTCGAGCTTTGTGCCCTGCCCATTGCCACTTCAGCTTGCTGGACCGTTCAGCTATGTCGGTGATCTTTGTACGTCTGCGGATCTCCTCATTTCTGATTCGATCACTCAGAGAGATCCCAAGCATAGCTCTCTCCATCGCTCGCTGTGCGATCCTGAGCTTTTTTATGAGGCACATAGTTAGAGACCACGTCTCGGCACCGTAGGTCATCACCGGCAGCCCGCACTGGTTGAATACCTTCGTCTTTAAGGACTGGGGTATCTTGGACACAAATAAGCTTCGTAGTTTCCCGAACGCTGCCCAGCCGAGTTGGATTCGCCGAGTTACCTCCTTCTCAAAGTTGGACTTACCTAGTTTGACCGTCTGTCCCAGGTAAACATACTCGTCAACAACTTCAAGCATCGAGCTCCCAACCAGTACAGGAGTGGGCGGCACATGGACGTTCGACATGATCTTCGTCTTGTCCATGTTCATCTTCAGGCCCATCTGTTGGGAGACTCGATTGAGGCCATCGAGCATTGTGCTTAGATCCTTCAGCGATTCTGCCATGACCACGATGTCGTCTGCGAACCGAAGGTGAGTGATGTATTCGCCATTGATATTGATGCCGAGTCCTTTCCATTCGAGAAGCTTAAAGGCGTCTTCCACTGCATTGGTGAAGAGCTTCGGAGAAATAACATCTCCTTGTCTCACTCCCCTCTGCAAAGAAATCGGCTCAGTGCTCCGCTCCTGTACTCGTACCGACATGGTGGCATTGCTGTATAAACACTTCAGCACTTCGATATATCGATGGTCAATATGGCACCGCTGGAGAGACCGCAACACTGCCCATGTCTCGATCGAATCAAAGGCCTTCTCATAGTCCACGAACGCTAGGCATAGTGGCCGATTATACTCTTCCGTTTTTTGTATGATCTGCCGTAGCGTGTGGATATGATCTATGGTACTAAACCCTTTTCGGAAACCGGCTTGTTCGGGAGGCTGGAAGTCATCAAACCTGCGAGCAAGACGATTCGTGATTACCCTTGAAAACAACTTGTAGACATGGCTCAGAAGCGAGATGGGTCTATAGTTCTTCAGCAAGGCTTTATCGCCTTTTTTAAAGAACAGCACCACCACACTTCTGTTCCATGCTTCCGGCGTTACGCCTTCGAGCAGGACGGAATTGAAGAGCCTTTGGAGGACCTTCAGTACCGGAGTTCCACCCGCTCTTAGAAGCTCTGATGTAATTCCATCGTCGCCCAGCGCTTTGTTGTTTTTGAGTTGTTTAAGGGCAGTCCTAATCTCGTACAGGCTGATATCCGGGATGTCTTCAGTATAGTGTCGGGTGAGCTTGGCTCTTGGGTCTTTGTCTAGTCTAACAGGTTTAGCGACCGAGGTATATAGCTGTCCATAGAACCTCTCGATCTCCCTTAGCACCTCTGGTATGGTAGACGCTACACTGCCGTCCTCTGTCTTCAGCTTCGTCTGGCTCTGCCCAATAGATAATTCTCTTGCGAACACTTTGGAGCCTTGGTTTCGCTCTATTGTCTCCTTAATGCAACGAGTATTAAAGCTGCGGATGTCGTGTCGCAGAGACTTGGAGATACGTCTATTGAGCTGCCGATATGCTTCAGCGTCATCAGAGGACTGCAGAGACATTGCGCGCCTTTCCGCCATGAGGTTGAGGGTATGACCAGTTAGTTTCTGGGGTCTATTTCTACGGTTAGGTCTAAAGAATTTAGACCCCACCGTGTGGACAGTTTCTACCAGCCTGTTATTTATATCGTCCACTGACATGCAATCCTCTAGGCAAGCAAAGCGGTTTGTCGGCTCGAGTTGAAAGCTCTCGGGGTTTTGAATGTGCACGGATGAGGGTCGGAGTGTAGACTTCACTAGTCGTGATCTCTCCCGTTTGATATTAATATTCAATGTGCCTCGAACCATTCGGTGATCGCTACCGGTTTTCACCCTGTTGATCACTGAGACATCATTGAATATCCGTCTATCGGTGGTCAGTATGAAGTCTATCTCGTTCCTCGTGTGCTTGTTGGGATGGAGCCAGGTCCATTTCCTATGAGGCGGCTTCTTGAAGAAGGAGTTCATCATAAAGAGTCCCTCCATCTCTAGAAAATCGGCCAGCCTCTGGCCCCTGGGGTTCCTGTCGCCGGATCCAAATTGTCCCACTTTCAACTCATTCTTACCCCGCTTGCCCAGTTTCGCATTGAAGTCCCCCATAACAACACAGAAATGATTTTTAGAGGTATGTATGGCTGTACTTATGTCCTCATACATAACCTCCACCTCGTCATCCGGATGCGTCGAGGTCGGCGCGTATACCTGCCGGGCTAGCACGACCACGATAAGTAGATAACGATAAAGGATTTCGTATCGTATCTATACCACCATAATTATCGATTTCGCGAACATGACCAATGGAACGATACGTTATGTTAAGATTTATCCCGTGATATGATACGATAAGGCGCGAGATAAGTTAAACAAATGTTTCTAGAGTCAAAAAATATTTTTTTCTTTTTTTTCAATTGTCGTTCATTCTTTTTTTTTTCTTTTTTTCCTTTTTGACATCAGATGTCATGTTAACTGCTCTAACATGACCAGCGAAACACGATACGATAAACCTATTTATCGACTAGCTGTCAAAATACGATAGATATTAGCCGCCATGTTGAATGTTATCGATACCAATTACTAATAATTTAATTTTACCTTTGACCTACCTATGTAAACTAAAAACGAGTAAACTAAAACACTAAATTAAAAATATTAAGTTTGGAGCATATCACTGAAAACCTATCGAACCAAAGAATATAATAGGTATTTTCGATTTCTCTAACCTATCTACGCTTATCGCGCACTACAATGTTCATCGATAAAAATATCTTGAATTGATGTCAAAATTCGATATTTTTAACATCAAAATACGGTCATGTTCGGCGCTATCGATAGTAACCGATGCACATGTTCGCATTTTATCTATCATATCGTATCGTGCCGTGTAACGTTACCGGCATGGTTATGTTCGCTGTATCGATAGAAATTCAACATGGCGGCTATATTTATCGAATTTTGACAGCTAGGTATCGATAACTTGACTTATCATATCGTGTATCGTTGGCCGTGCTAGCCGGGCTGGATGACCTTCAACGAGTACCTTTTTGATACTCTGAGTATCAGGTATGCTACCCTGCTCGACACACTCGTGATGGATTCGATGCTGTTTACGAGGGACTTGTGGACGATAAACCCAACACCACCCTGGGACTTATGATCACCTTCCCGGTGGTAGAGTAAGTTGCCAGATTTCAGGGTTATCATATCCTCTCCCTGTCTTCGGATCTCAGATAACCCTACAATATCCCACCGCAACTTACTCATTTCCTCTTCCAGCTCATCGAGCTTTGTGTCCTCCTTCAGCGTGCGCGCATTGTACGTCACCAGCGATAACCCACGCCTATGGTCCATTTTCGTAGCATTAGTCGTCGTACAGTTGGAACCCGCCCGGGGATTCTTAGCACCCCTGGCTCCGGCACTTGACCGGCGCCTGTCGGACACGCCAGTGTCGCCTCCGGAGCCGCCGGGCACTTGGGGCCTTCCTAGGTTACTACTCATGGGGGGGGGGGGTTTGGACCGTAACCCGCCACGCTGGTCCAATGCGTGTTGGCGGGTGGCCAGAGCCTTAGAATGTTAAATATAGGAAATT
This sequence comes from Carposina sasakii, assembly GCA_014607495.2. Classification (NCBI taxonomy): domain Eukaryota; kingdom Metazoa; phylum Arthropoda; class Insecta; order Lepidoptera; family Carposinidae; genus Carposina; species Carposina sasakii. Next base: position 9,374,267 of record CP053154.1, read on the forward strand.
GGGTTCCCCAAAAATACTCAACTCAACAGTTTGCAGCAAACATTTCGATCAAAAATGTTTATCTCATAGATGCTTTCAAAGAGTAAAACTACGCCCCGGCTCAATACCTACACTATTCACTATGGGTGCGCCCACCACCGGGCCCTACACCCTCCACTGACCCTCGGATCTGATAACTCATAACTGCGAAAACAGGCACTTGCACTAACTACAATCGCCACGAGAAACCAGACCCGAGCTCCTAGCATGCAAGATAATACATTGCACTATTCCGAAATCAAAAACTAGATTAATAATCTACATATGTTTCGCCAACAACCGTGGCATCCTCAGGATTATAGAAATTAGTAAATTAGTAAACCACTAATTATTATGAAACTCTTAATACCCAACACATTACCTACACAGAATTAACTACCCTCTACTAAGTATTAAAAAATATATAAATAATTACCCACCATTATTTATATTTAAAATAAATAGATACTATTTGTGCACACAAACCAACTAGTATTGGGTGAATTAGTTAAATTTTAATGAAAAAATTCAAAAATTCACCAAAATATTGATAAATTAGTAAAGGAAAACAAGGATGTATGCAACAACATATTTCATTGCCAACCACCTACACTATTATACATAAATATATAAATAAATAAATTATTATTAAATAAATAAATATTCATGCCTGTAAATTAATTCCTCTTATGTATTAATATTGTTTCCGGTTCCGGCGTCAGAGTGATAAACACGTATCTACTTCGCTCCGGGATAAAATAATAGTAAAATAGTGGAAAACTCGGCTAAAGATACACTTTCCTTAACTAATTTGGTGAAATAACTAGTGACTATCAAGATTAATAATAAATCACAGTGCAAAAAGTCAAGATCACGTAAATAACTCAAAGTGAAGTTAACCTAAAAAGTGCAAGTCAATTTGGGTGCTCGCCATTCGGTTATCAGAATACCAACACAAAAAAACCAACTACAATTGACACTAACAGGTGACAGCTGCACTAACTTTGACAAGTGACAAGTACAGTGTTACCAGAAACAAACTTTGAACTCCCATCAAAACTCCCAAAAAATGGATAAAAACATAGAATTGCTGTGGTCAAAACTCGAAGACAAGCTTAATCAGCAAACTTTAATTATTACAACCGCTGTTACTAAGAATGTTCTGGAGGCAATAAACGAAAAACTCGAAGCAGTATCAGCAGAGAATAAAGAACTGAAAACACAAGTAATGAAACTGCAGCAGCAAATTGATATGGAAAAGCGGAAGAACAATCTGATATTCTTTGGCATCGAAGACTCAAATATGAGAGAAGCTGAGCTTGTGGAACATATAAAAGATATCATTCTAGAAGCGGGAGTTCATATTGACTGTCAAGAAATCAATTATGTGCACAGGATTGGGGCTCCAAGCAACAAAGCTCGCCCAATACTAGTCACTTTAACAACATTGTGGAAAAAACACCTTATACTGAAAAACAAGTCGAATCTCCCACAAGGTACTTATATCAAGGAGGACTTCCCGAAACATGTCTTAGAAACGAGAAAGCAATTGTTACCAGTGTTAGAAGAAGAAAGGAATAAAGGGAATATAGCATACATAAAGTATGATAAACTGGTGGTGAGGAAACCTAACAGTACCTACCGCGAGAAGAGAAAGAGAGAAGACACAAAATCACCAAAGACACCAATACAAAAGAAAGTCAACAGCAACACAAAAAACTAATATCTGCCCCCACCGACCGGAATGACATAGCAACAAACATATTAAAACAAACTTTAAGATCAATCACCCTAAGCCGGCTAGTCACCGTGGGGGAAGATGACTACTACCCTCCAAATGTTAAAAAATATCCAAACAGAATTTGCCTTCACATAATAACGTACAACGTCCTTTCTTTGAAATCAGATGAGAAACTATCAGAACTTGTATTGGCCCTGGAAAAAATTAATTTGAATATAATTGGGCTTAGTGAAGTGAGACGCTTCGGGGAAGGTATAGAAGAACATGATGGCTTCATCCTTTATTATAAGGGGGAAACACCGGGAAAGTATGGAGTGGGCTTCCTAATTAAGCAAGATACAAAGAAATATATAGAAGAATTCATAGGAGTGTCAGAACGAATAGCAATACTTAACATAAAAGTGCCATATAACAATAAAAGGTGGACAATAATACAAATATATTCGCCAACGGAACAGTCTACAAACACTGAAATAGACTCATTTTACACTCACCTTGCAAAATCTATAAGAGAAAACTCACACAGCAACCTAATAGTAATGGGAGACTTCAATGCGCGAACGGGAAGCAGAAGAAATGGTGAAGAGCTGATTTTGGGTCCTCACTGCTCAGGCATAAGAACAAGAAATGGAAAAAAGCTTATTCAGATGGCACATGAAAATAACTTAAAAATACTAAACAGCCAATACAAAACCCGACCAACAAATAGGTGGACCTGGATATCCCCGGACAGTCTCTATAAAAATGAAATTGACTACATTCTCTCTAATAAAAGCAACACCAATACAAACTACAATACTAACCATCGAGCAGTCAGGGCTAAACTTATAATCAACACTACTAAGAATAACAGACCATTCAAAGCCAAAACCCAAATTACTTTAACAGCCATAGACTCGGAAAAATTAAAACATAAACTAAATAATTTTTTAAAAGACACAGAACATTTAGGCACGCAAGAAAAGTACAACATTTTACAAGACATTTTTAATGAGAAAACAACCAAAAGTAAAAGTAGCAAAAAAGAAAGTTGGCTATCGGAAGAAACAAATAAACTGCTGAAATCCAGAACGGAATTATTTAGTATACATGATAAAACAAGAGAAACAAGAAAAGCTATAACAGAAATAAGTAAGCAAATTAATAAGAATATGAGAAGGGACAAGCTACAGTTTAGACTGCAAACTTTTGAAGATTGCATAAAGAGGACAGGTGGTATAAAGAAAGCTGTGAAACAACTAACCGAAAAGATAGACTGGATACCTAGCATGAAAGGCACAGGGAACAAAATTCTTACTAACAGACAGGAAATAATCACAACGGCGACAACGTTCTTTAAAAATTTATACACAAGTTACAGCACTTCATCAACAATAATTCTAGACGAAGAGGAAGGTGTCATCAGAGGTGGAAGTCGCCATAATATCTCAAAAGAAAAATAAAGCCCCAGGTTCAGACGGTATCACAAATGAAGTTCTGATTGCAAACAAAGACATTGTAACACCAATAATGAAATCTATATTTAATGAAGTCATAGAAACCGAACTGATCCAACCAGTGGCCAACATCAACAATAACCTTATTGCACAAGAAAGGAGATAAAAAGCCATAAACAATTACCGGCCTATTAGCTTGATGTCGAATATCTACAAAGTTTTCGCCAAAATACTACTAAACAGGATGAATAAGATATTACAAGAAAATCAACCGAGGGAACAAGCAGGCTTCAGAAAGAACTACTCTACTTTAGATCATATATTTGTTGTGAAGCAACTTTTCGAGAAAAGTAAAGAATATGGCTTGAAATTTTACTGCTGCTTTGTAGATTATCAAAAGGCATTTGATTCACTGGAATATCGTGGAATTTGGGAGGCTCTTAAGAAACAGGGTATTTCTCACAAATATATCAGAATAATCCGAAATGTATATCTTAATAGTACAGCAACAGTAAAACTGGACAGAGAGGGTGAGGTAATAAAGATCGAAAAGGGGTTCGACAGGGGGACCTTCATTATTTACTGCAGTGCTGGAAGACGTTTTCCGAAATCTGGACTGGAAAAACCAGGGTCTTTTAATAAATGGGGAATACTTGTCACATCTACGGTTCGCAGACGACCTGATAATCCTATCAACAACAAAGAATGAATTGCAGATAATGCTCAATGACCTGGATAAACAAAGCCGAAAAGTAGGACTTATTATGAACACAGAAAAAACAAAATGTATGACAAATGGGAACCAAGAACCAATCGTTATCAATAAGACCTTAATAGACTATGTGAATGAATACATGTATTTAGGACAAACTATATCACCAGCAGACTCGACCGAAATTGAAATAGAAACCAGAATCGGAAAATCTTGGAAATGCTACTGGAGCCTGAAAGAAGTCATGAAAAGTAAAGGTAACATAGCCATCAAACGAAAACTTTTTAACACTTGTGTTCTGCCAGTCCTGACCTATGGCTGCCAAACATGGGCCCTTACCAAAGCCCAAGTAAAGAAACTACAAACATGCCAAAATGCGATGGAAAGGAGCATGTTAGGAAAAAAGCTATGGGATAGGATAAGAATAGATACTATTAAGAGTACGACAAAAACAAAAGATGTTACAGAAACAATAAATAAATTAAAATGGAGATGGGTTGCACATACAATAAGGGGAAATGATAAATGGTCCAAGATTACAATGAACTGGTATCCAAGATACATGACAAGGAAGAGAGGGAGACCCTTTAGACAAGATGCGCGACATTTTTTATCGATCAATTCAGTTTGATCCATACACAGCACTATTTGTCTTGCACACATGCACGATAGACGCACACTATATTATTTTTTGGTCTCGCCCTTCGAACTCTATTGCCGATCTAACGCTAGTATAATAAATCTATGACTGGTACTCAACTCTGTTGAAGTCACTTACACTTACCATATCTTGTAGGTTGTAAATATTTTTGTGCCTTTTTTGAATTTTCATCCATATTGTCTGAATTAATTTGGCTTTCCACTGCTTTACTTTCACTCTCTTTTAATGAAATATTATCTCCTTCTTGAATTTCAAAGTTCAAGGGCTTCATAGATTTTTCAGATGACATTTGTCTGAAAAATGTTTTATTAAGTACTGCAATAGGTACATCCATTAATCCATCCGGTAAATTTAATTAATAAATGTATGGAAGTCACTCTTTGATTTTAAATAATTACCATTAATTTGGATGTTTTTTTTTTATATCACCCAAGTAAGTATCCTTAGAAGAAACATATGTAAACTTTATTAAATACTTATACGACAATAAGAGTAAAATTTATGAATAGATTTCGTATTTTTCGGATAAATACATTTTTACACATAAATTTTATAAAAGTTAACTATATTGAAAAAATAAATAAATGGTAGTTACTATAAAAATTCAAAATAATAAAAAAAGTATTTTTATTGATAAATCATGATTTTGTATATTGTGTGCCATAATGTACATAAATAACTGTAATAATAGCCCTCAAAGATGTCTTAAAACATCATACACAGGGATTTATTGCAAAAACATATAATTTTTACCATATATTTGCTCTCCTGTAAAATTTGATATTTTTGTATAGAAACGGTTTGTCTTTAAAGAAGCGATATGTACAAACATACACTAGAAAAACATAACCCTCCTTCTGACGCAGTAGGGTAAAAAGGTAAAACACAGACATTACCAGTTGTTCAACTATCATACTTACTTCAATTTAGTTACAGTGTGTGAAAGCTTACTTCAGGAAACTTCTCTGTAACTGACATCTCATGCGTTTGGCTTGTTTTAAATTAACAATATATAGATAATCCAAATGAGATAATATTAAACAATTAGCTGATTACAATCAAACCTTCCAATCGTTAAATCGGATCTGCTTCAGTACTTATGTAGACCTAAGAAGACACCACGATCATATTATGCACTGAAGCCGATCATTTACAGCATGATCTGTCTTTGATTAGAATATGAGGCACGGTGCTTGATCAGATTTTGGATGAAAGAAAAGAAAATTTGGTGAAAAATAATAAAATCACCAAGACGTGGAAGCCACGGGTGGTAATCTCACAGACTACATAGAGTAATCTTCATCACGGGTGGTACTTCATATTGAGAGTGAGACCGGAAAGATACGGGAAAGATGATTGTTGACAGCTTTTTACTCTATGTTGTCTATGGTGGATAGAAAACAAACAATTTTGCCGTCCGGCCGGCCTGTCCCTCCTCTATTTTAGTAATATCAGCTTTGATTTCATTTACAAAATGTAGAACAAATGCTGTATTCGTGGGTGTAGTTGTGTATGGCTGGACGTTTTGCTCCACCATTTTTCAATCATTAATGAGAAAACTTGAGAAGACTTCATCTCCATAATATGTGGTTAAAGTGTGTGAAATATCCATGGAGCTTATATAGATCAGCTTAAGAATCACTATGTGTGCCACAATCACTTTGAAGGTAGGTAATTACAATAGGTATATTTTACATGCTTTTCTGTACACGGACTTGCCTAATGCAAAAGTTGTACATACAACGTAAATCTAAAGTGTATGAATAAATAATTGCAATTTGATTAACTTGTCTGTGCTGGTATTGGGTTTCACCAGAATACATCAGCTTTCATCAAGCATCTGCTTTCGTGCATGCTGTAAAAGTCAACTAAAGTATTTAGGGACAATCCCTCTGGTGATGAGCTAGCTACATAATTATTTACATCTGACCCTGCTACGAGTATGCTAAACTTAGCTGTGATCTTCAAGATCCCCCATTTAAAAAAAAAGCTGAATATATCATTTATATAAAAATGTTTAAAGGTTATTTAGGAATATACAGGGTGTTTTTTTGTGGCCACCTTTAACGAAGGGTACGTATTCTATACATGAAATAAAGTAAGTTTATGCCAAAAAAAATGCTGGGAAAAAAATTTTGAAAAAAAAAATTTTATTCCTTGATCGTGCGAAATTTATAGTGTCTATGTTAGTTTTTTTATAGACAAATATTAATTATTTTTCGTGAAAAAATCCTGCTACGCGCGTCTATGTGCATTTATGCAGAAAAATCCAGTCTATTTACTCAACTTTGGACCCTAATATTTTGGAAACCAGACACTTCCCAGGTATGCTTCCATAGAGAAAAATGATCGTGATGATGGGGAGATTCCGTAGTTTTCGGGAACGTTGACGACCAAAAATCACCCTGTATTAATCACTATATTCCTAAATATATAGATGAGATGTGGAAGTTAAGAATTTTACAAAATAATAAAGTAATGAAATTTTTTTTACAGAGAATTTGGCTCCTGATTATTGCATAATTATACAATGAACATGTACACTGACCACAATTATTGCAAACTACCTGTCTGTAAAGAAGTTTCCGTCTTGAAAGAGTTATCAGGAAATGTGATATGCACACTAACTGCAATAGAATCTGTTCCGTCAACCTCAGCCGCAGTGCAACCACATGCAAGTGTTACTATGCATATGGTTGTTCAAATTTCCAATATGTTTATACTAGCTTTCTTCTATTTTAGTGATTGCTGTACATATCTATCACATCTAATAATGTGGCAGCAGCACCAAATGAACCAATATGAACCAAATAATACCTTCAACTTCAGCAGCAGGTGGGAATTCATTATCAAGCAATAACTTTATAATTCTATATATATAATTATAATAGTTGTAAGAGTCAAATAAGGATCTTTTATACAACAAGCTAGAAGTTTATCACTGATCCTATACATTTGGCTCTACTATTATGAGTATGAAATTTAAATATTTGACTTTTATTATGTACTCACGTGTTACTGAAACCCGGGCTGAATATGTGCTATCAGCTATGACAAAATCAGACTGACTTCATCTAACTACCCACATAGTCATTTCCAATTATAATGTGTGGGTACCCACTTTTTGCATACACAACATGCCTTTCCCCCAAGATAGGCCACTCACACGGCATTCCACTTTTATTGTTTATATTAGTTATTTTGTTCTTCCTATCTATGATTTTACACTAACACTTAACCTAACCACCATCACCAACTAACACTATTTATTTATAATTCTAAACTGTTCATTCGCTATGATCACTATCTGTATTTCCATCTACTGGGTCCATATTGTCCTCCAGACTTTGATAGCTGTCCTCACGTAAGGCTATTCTTTTCTGTTGTCTTGATGTTGATGGAGATATTGATAATTGTCTCTTATTTCTAGCATGTACTGGAATGTTATCTGGGCTTTGGTGTATCACTATATTTCTTGGTTCTGACACCCCAATCATCTCAGCCCATTGATCACAAGGCGGCAACTGGATTCCACATGATTTGTAGTTTCTGTCATTGGTTGATTTTGTTTCTAGGGCATCTTCTTGTCTCTCCTCTTCTACCCCTGTTAATTGCATTTGATTAATGTCTCGTTAGTAGCTTTTCGTTCCATCTTATAAGGAAGCTACATATTCCTATTTGTTTTTCTACAACACCTTTCAGCCATCGAGGGCTACCACAATAGTTTCGAACAAAGACTGATTTACCAATTTCTATTTTTCTCATTGTTATACCTTCATTTTTATCCAAATCTTCTATTTGCTCCTTCCCTCTATATAACAAGGGATTGAGGTTGTCAAACTTTGTTCTAAATTGTCTATTGTTGAGTAGCTCTGCGGGTGACTTTCCGATAACACTGCTAGGAGTGGTCGTCAAATTATATAAAATTGTAGGTAGTCGACTCTGTATTGGTACTGATGATAACTTCTTCAATTTATTCTTAACTGTTTGTACAGGACGCTCGGCTTGACCATTTGATGCTGGCCAATATGGTGCTACTAGTAATTGTCTAATGTCATTTATTGTGAAGTACTCTTTAAACTCACGTGAAATAAATGACCTTCCATTATCACTTACTATGGTGTCAGGCAATCTCTGTTGTGAAAAAATTTCCCTAACATTTTTTATTAATGTGGATGTACTTAAATCAGGTACAATCTTCACTTCATGCCACTTTGAATATGCATCTATGAGAATAAGAAAATATTTCCCTTGGAAAGGCCCAGCATAGTCTACATGAAGTCTGGACCATGCTTTGTTCGGTCTAATCCATTGGTGTGTTACCTTGGGTGGCATATTTCTGTGTTCTGCACAAATATTACATCTTTTAACGATTTCCTCAATTTTTTTGTCAATAAATGGCCACCAGAAATAACTTCTTGCTAAGGCTTTTGTAACAACAATTCCATCGTGGTTGCTGTGTAGTTCCTCCAATACAAATGATCTCATCTTTTCAGGCAATACCACTCTACTTCCCCATAGAATACAGTCTTTGTATACAGACAATTCGTGCCTCCATAACCAATAAGCTTTATAATCATCTACTACTTTATCAGGCCATCCATTCCTGATCCAATATATGACCTTACTCAGGATATTGTCCCTTTTAGTTAACTGTGCAACCTGTTTAGCAGTGAAATCCAGTTCTATAGGTGATACTTCAATTAGGAGAACACCATAATCCATTTCAATGCTATCCCCCCATTCCTCTGTAGCAGGCCAACGACTTAAGGCATTTGCATTACCCAATTTCTTTCCTTTGACATACTCTAATTGATAATCATATGAATTTAATAACAAAGCCCATCTTAGCATTCGTGGAGAGATAACATTTGGAATAGGTTTCTTAGGATCAAATATTCCTAAGAGTGGCTTGTGATCTGTCTTTATATACACTTTTCTTCCGCTTATATATTGGTGGAATTTTTTTAATCCAAATATAATAGCCGCAGCTTCTTTATCTATTTGACCATAATTACGTTCATGCACGTTCATATCCCTAGATGCGAACATAATGGGTCTAATACTGCCATCGTCCATTACATGTTCCAACACTGCTCCCAGTCCATATTGTGACGCACACACGATAAAATTAACTTTTTTTTTAACATCATAGTGTACTAATGTATCTTCACTCGATTACATTTTTTTCAATTTTTCAAATGCCACTTGATGCAGTTTTGTCCATTTCCATTGGGTATCTTTTTCTAATAGTCGGTGTAGTGGTTCAGCCACAGTAGCTTTATGACGCAGGAATCGGTCATAAAAATTCAGCAGTCCCAGAAATGCTTGTAACTCTTTGACATTCTGTGGTGCTTCAGTCTTTTTAATCATCTGTATTTTTCCTATGCATGGGTGAATACCACTTTGATCAATAGTAAACCCCAAGAACTCTACACTGTTAGTTGCGAATTTGCATTTCTTTTTGTTCACTCTTAATCCTGCCTCGCTTAACTTACGTAAAACCAATTCCAATCGTTGATTATGTTGTTCATTATTTGTTCCACATACCACTATATCGTCTAATAGTACTGCCACACCAGGTATATTTACCAATAGTGTAGACATCAGTCGTTGAAATATACCTGGGCATGCCTTTATCCCAAATGGCAATATTTTCATTTAGTCGGGGAGGTAGCGTTGTATTTTTGATGGTGATTTTAGGCCGATCGATTTTGAGTGCAATTGATAGTTTAGATGAGGACATCAATTGAATTGAGCGTCAGCAGGCGCACTCAGGGTGGGGCGAGTGGGGAGAGAATGTCAAAAAAAAAAATCCAAAAATTATTTCTGTTCGTCCGAAAATTTGCACATCAGTAGTTTTAACAATAATAATAATTATAGAAACCGTCAGCTGTGAAGAAAATGGCGGGTTGTACGTCAGCAGGTTATACAGGGTATTTTTTGGTCGTCAACGTTTTTGAATACCACGCATTCTCCTCATCATCACGACCATTTTTCTCTATGGAAGCATACCTGGGAAGTGTCTGGTTTCCAAGATATTGAGGTCTAAAGTCTACTTATCAAGTTGCATTTTTTGGCAGAAATGCATGTAGGCATGACTAACAAACATCTTTCCCGAAGAAACGTTAGTTAAATTCCAAACATTTCCTATCAAAAATCCAAGGCAAAAGTTACAGCGCGCGGTGAGTAATGCTACGAGTAGGTCTACTCTAGCTTCTCGCGCGAAGCACACTAGGCTAACCTAGAAACCTACACTAGGCTACACTGGCAGCAACAACCAACACGAAAAATCCAGCTAAGACAAAACTACTACTTTGTTACTAACACAAAAAAGTTAGTTTTTATTATTAATTAAGTAGGTACCTACCTACATTTACGATCGTATCCTTAGTGGAAAAGTTCGAGGACACACAAATGAGAGATGGTGCACAATACCTACTAGGTATGACAGGAACGTGGTTCGCAGCGATCAGCTGATTACCCGGTCGGGCTCTTGCCGGCTATCGATCGAGACTTCTCCAGTTTCCAGTGTCTATTTCTTACTAATCCTCATAACATACAGGAATAACCTAGCTACGAGTAGGTAGGTACACTAACTTGAAACTACAGTACGTACAGGGTAAATTATTAATAATAGTAGTAGGTACTATTGACTACCAACGCGATACGCGGGAAACTTCCTTAATTTAGGTTCTTTCGAGCTACCTAAGCTACGAAACAATCGAGTAAGTAAGTAGGTACCTTTTCTAGGGCAAAAATCACAATCCCAAACTTCTTCATCAATAACTTCTTCAAGTTTAATAAAATGACGAAGTCACACATAACATAAATAACGGAAAATTAATTATAAACAGTAAACACCATTGTCAAAATTAACGTAACAACAATAAATTCTTCGTCGGTATTAGCATTTAGGTAACGAAATTCGAAAGCTATCACGCTACAGACGGTGGCACGTGTAAAGCTGCCCGCCCTTGAACCCGTGCACGCATGTCGACCGAACGGCGGTGTTTGTTTGTAGCAGCGAGCAGTATCTTTGTCAACGCCTTTGAACAACCGAAAGCCGCGCGCGCGGCGCACGCGCTCGCTCGCACATTTATTTGCGCTCTTTCTTACATATCGATATTCCTCCGGGACTGATGTTCAATGCATTCGTTGATATCGTGCGTTTAGTTAGGTTCAATCACATTCAACCATTCAAAAATAACTGGTACTTATGCTTAAGACACAGCCATTTATGTTAAGAATGGAGAGAGATGGGAGAGACCTGACTAAGATTAGGTTTAGGTTTAAGTGTGAATGCCGGAATCGACCCTATTATCTACCTAAATATCATAAATTTCTATTCAAAATAGCAAAGCATAATTACAGCGCATTACGCGTTAAATATCTGCTACTTACTCTAGTCTAGTAATAACAAACAACACGAAAAACCTAGGATAAAACCGGAATTTGTAAGTACCTAAAGTAAAAAAAAAAGTAAAGTTTAAAAAGCAAGTTCCTCAATAGTTCCTGATTTCGAAAATTCAGTGAACCAGATGGTCATACACATACTAACTAGCGCCATCATCCATCAAAACTATGGTGAATCGTACTCTAGTATGTATTTAATGGTACTTTATTTAGTTTGTACATACTTTGTTTTTTAATTAACTAAATTAATAGCACAATTAACATCCTTCACAATAATCAGAAACTTATTCAAACTTCAATAAAATCGACAAGTTACCTACACCTACCTACATAAAATTCATACTATCAAGCACAAAAGTATTGAACAAATAAATAATTGAAAAATAAATTGTATGGGAAGCATCCATTAAAATGTAATGTTAGCTGTCATGGCGGTTAGTGAGAGTTATAGAAAAGGTGACGGCTGACATGTCGTGCCTGGGAGTCTATTTAATAAGTCCACCGCCTTGCCCTCAACAGGATTTAGAAGTTCCCCATACTAAATGTATGGGGAGTATCGACTTTATCAAATATTGGCTATAGCGGCTAGTGGAAATCATAGAAGAGATCTACTTTAACCCTAACTAACCGCCACTGCTTACACTTTTACCCCTTTCAATATTTACAGTTTTTACTTTTTGTCCATACAAAAAAAAACAATATTTTTTTAAGAAAAGTTTTTCAAATAAAAAATGTTTGTTTTTATAAAATGAGTACACAGAAAAAAAATTGACGTGATTTGCAACTTCAATCCATAATTCTCATTTTTTTTCAATCCTAGCCCCTAGCCCACGTGCGCTGTGTCCTTGCCTTGAAGCATATGTAGTCTGTGGCTTGAAGAAATAATTATTTTTAAAATTCAGTTCCGGTCTGTGTGTCACAGGAGATGCGCGCATGCATATCCATTTTTTTTTTTTTGCGAAATAAGTAATAAGTGCAATAACATTAATTTTGTAATTTGCTTATTTTATAGTAATAGTATGTGTGTTTTTATGTTATTATTTGTTTTGCTGTACTGGTTACGGAAATACAGAATCACTGAAAGTAACAAAGGAACCGGTTTTCTCTAAGATTTGAGTGATAGTGGTGATAGTGTTCTTTAGTTAGTAATTGTGAATACACACGAGTGTCTTTGTGATGATTAGTGGCTTCTAACACAGGACACAAAAGTGCAGCAGCATTAGGTAAGTGTAGGTACATACCTAGCCATTTTAAGTAGGTAATTAACGTTGGTAAGTTTATGTCTGGTTGGGATGCTCGAAGTTGTTGACGAGTATGTTTACCTGCGACAGACGGTCAAACTAGGTAAGTCGAACTTTGAGAAGGAGGTAAATCGGCGAATCTAACTCGGCTGGGCAGCGTTCGGGAAGCTACTAAGCTTATTTGTGTCCAAGATACCCCAGTCCTTAAAGACGAAGGTATTCAACCAGCGCGTGGTCTCTAACTATGTGCCTCATAAAGAAGCTCAGGATCGTACAGCGAGCGATGGAGAGAGCTATGCTTGGGATCTCTCTGCGTGATCGAATCAGAAATGAGGAGATCCGCAGACGTACAAAGATCACTGACATTGCTCAACGGTCCAGCAAGCTGAAGTGGCAATGGGCAGGGCACATAGCTCGAAGAACTGATGGCCGATGGAGTCGGAAAGTTCTAGAGTTGATACCACGTATCGGCAAATGCAGCGTTGGAAGGCCACCCGCGAGGTGGACGGACGACCTGGCCAAGCTAGGTCGCGGGCGTCGGTTGGATGCAGGCTGCTTCCGACCGGTCGGAGTGGAGGTTGTTAGGGGAGGCCTATGTCCAACAGTGGACTTCTCAGGGCTGTAAATGATGATGATGATGAAGTTTATGTTTACAACATAAGGCAGACATGCCCCGGCATGCGGTTTCGCTTGCCCCATTTTCGTACGTTTCGTAGCGTCAATATGTATTAGGTACATTGCTTGCTACCGATTGAATAAAAAAAATGGACCCCAAAAATTAAACTCGTTTCCCAGCATTTTTATTTTCATAAACTAACTTTATTTGATGTCCAGAATACGTACCTCTTATATACGTTTGGCACAAAAAAATACCCTGTATATACCTATATTAAAAATAATTATTTTCATTTCATTTCCGGTCGAATGAAACTGATACAGGTTATTCTTTATGCTATAAAAATGATAAAAAAAAGCCTCAGCAGATCTATCGATAGGGGTAAAATCGTCAGCAAGGGGATTATATGTGCCGAGCAGCTGGTATTCAATCCGAGTATGCATTAACCATCTATATTATTCAACTGACGACCTTCTCCCTGTCAATTACTCTGCTGATTCTTTTCTTCATTATATACATTGTTCAAATTAAGCTTACGATCAATTTTCAAGCGACCTGAAATCAATTTGATTATAAAAATTCTCATTTTTATCTTTTTCATATGGCATATATAATCTAACTGCTGTCTGCGAGCCGGCTGACGACTTTTCCCTCTTCAAATATTCTGCTGACTCTTTTTTTTATTGAATATATTATTTTAATTACTCTTATCAATCTTGAGCGACCTTAAATCAATTTATTTATAAAAATTATTGGTTTAATTGGTATGGTAACGTAATCAACAGAATCGTTTAGATTTGTGAACAATTTAAAAATGAAAATATTCGTTTCTATGTGACTTTAAAGATAGTATTTATGTGAGTTTAATTTGTCCTTGACAAATATTTGCCCTTACTACCTGCGTCCACCTATACATACAATGGGTTGTATTGTACAATAGAAATATAACCTATAGAAGTATAGTCCGAAGGCCGATTTTAGGAATTTTTATGGGTGCAAATTTGAACCAATTGCGGCTCTGTCATTCAGTGCTCAGCGGTCAGTGGCTACGTGTGTATGTTAACCTAAAGGACTTACCATGACGAAATGTGTACTGACATCCTGCCAAAACTATGCTCAAAAACATAAGAAAATAAATAACATCACATTTCACCGGTAAATATTTGATGTTTTTACGTAATTTCATTAATAAAACAATAAATACACAATCAAATTTTCATATTTTTTTTATCTGTCATTCGGAACAAAATGTTGCCATTTGTGTGAAATTTTACCCTATTTTTAAACATGCAGATTGTAGGTAAAAGTGAAGGTAACTACCTTTAGAAATAACACATATTATTTCTATTATATGTACATACATGTACAATTAATTAATAATTCTCCTTCTCACATTCCTATCTCTTCAAATTGCATATAGATAAAAATAGATTAAACCGATAATTTTTATAAATAAATTGATTTAAGGTCGCTCAAAATTGATGATAAGAGTAATTAAAATAATATATTCAATAAAAAAAAGAGTCAGCAGAATATTTGAAGAGGGAAAAGTCGTCAGCCGGCTCGCAGACAGCAGTTAGATTATATATGCCATATGAAAAAGATAAAAATGAGAATTTTTATAATCAAATTGATTTCAGGTCGCTTGAAAATTGATCGTAAGCATAATTTGAACAATGTATATAATGAAGAAAAGAATCAGCAGAGTGATTGACAGGGAGAAGGTCGTCAGTTGAATAATATAGATGGTTAATGCATACTCGGATTGAATACCTGCTCGGCACATATAATCCCCTTGCTGACGATTTTACCCCTATCGATAGATCTGCTGAGGCTTTTTTTTATCATTTTTATAGCATAAAGAATAACCTGTATCAGTTTCATTCGACCGGAAATGAAATGAAAATAATTATTTTTAATATAGGTATATATAACCTGCTGACGTACAACCCGCCATTTTCTTCACAGCTGACGGTTTCTATAATTATTATTATTGTTAAAACTACTGATGTGCAAATTTTCGGACGAACAGAAATAATTTTTGGATTTATTTTTTTTGACATACTTGAAATTCTCTCCCCACTCGCCCCACCCTTACTGGAGCTGCTGACGTTCGAGTTACTCAAGGACTATCCATGAAAAGTACGTTATGACATTAATCAATCGACCAGAAATTATTTTGTAAAATGCAACGCTACCTCCCCGACTAATTCTGTACAGCCCCTTAGGTGTATTGATCGTCAGAAGTTTAGAAGTTAGTTCATCAACGACCAGTTGAGTATAGGCTTGTTCCAAATCAATTTTAGTAAATATCACCCCCCCCCCCTTGAAGTCCATGGAACGCTTCATTTAGTGTTGGTAAAGGGTATGTATCTGTGTCTATGGCTGTGTTTACTGTCTCCACACAGTCTTACTCTACCATTCGCTTTCAAAACCGGCACTATTGGTATAGCCCAATCAGAATGTGGAATTGGTTCTAAAACATAAACTTTTACCAATCGATCAATTTCTTCCATCACCCGTTCTCTAATTGCAAAAGGTATTGACCTACTTTTTAGAAATCTCGGTAATACTCTTTCTTTCGGCCTAATGCTAACTACAGGACCCGTATACTTGCCTAAACCTTCACTAAATATATCATTATACTTTTGCAATATTTTGCTGACATCATCCTTATCTATTGTCATATTATATATACCTTGTAATTGAATATTTAGATCAGCAAACCAATTACGCCCTATCAAACTTGGACCATATCCTTCTATAATATATATCCACAGATTTTTTATTATGGTTTTATATTGGACCTGTACCTTTGTTTTACCTAACAAGTTTAGTTTATTCTTTGTCCATGTCTTCAAAGCAATATCTACCTCATCCATAACCGGAAGTCTACCTTTCCATATGAGTCTGGCTGTCTTCTTAGTGAGAAGAGAAGAAGTTCTCACTTATCAATGTATATGCACAGCCCGAGTCTACCTCCATGTCACAATTAATTTTATTTATTTTTAAAGTTATATAAAATGCTGGTACTCTTCCTTGTCTTATGTTATTAACACTATTATCAAAGAGCCCATTACATTTCCCATTTTTTGTATATGTTTTACTTCTACATATGGCTTGAATGTGGCCAACTTTGCCACAAAAATTACATATTGCCCAACGAAATCTACAACTACCTCCATGTTTTTTACCACAGTGAAGACAATCTGTAAGCTGTACCTCTTGTTTCTGAAATCTATTGGCACTAATTTTATTAATTTCCATTGGTTCATCCATATCAGTTGAAATTCTACTGGGGTCCGCAGTTAAGTTGATATTAGAATCAATATTTGCCGTTTCACATGATTTAGCTATCTGACAAGCCTGATCAAAAGTCAACTTACTTTGCTGTAGTAACTTCTTTTGTACCTCCTTGTCTAATATACCACATACCAACCGATCCCTTAATGTCCGGTCTAAATCAGTAAAGTTACAATTGATGCTTAGTCTCCTTAATTGAGCTATATAATTCCTTATCTCTTCCTTTTGTTCTTGATTTCTGGTGTGAAATTTATAAGATTCAACTATTTCATTAGGTGTTGGATGAGGTAAGAGTCAAATAAGGATCTTTTATGCAACAAGCTAGAAGCTTATCACTGATCCTATACATTTGGCCCTACTATTATGAGTATGAAATTTAAATATTTGACTTTTATTATGAACTCACGTGTTACTGAAACCCGGGCTGAATATGTGCTATCAGCTATGATAAAACCAGACTGACTTCATCTAACTACCCACATAGTCATTTCCAATTATAATGTGTGGGTACCCACTTTTTGCATACACTACAACTTTTATAAAATTTATGTTTGTTTAATTTTATTGTTTGCCAAGCCTATTACATCAAAGTTAGCTCTAGCTTTACGTAAAAGATAATGGGTAGCGACAAATACAAGTATGTTCATACATTTATTTGTTTCAATACAGTTTTGATATTTTTATTTTATTCATAACTATGCCTACCCCGTAAGAGATAAAGGCGTGATTATATGTATGTATGTATGTATTCATAGCTAGCGGTTGCCCACGGCTTCGCCTGCGTAAGAGTGCATTACTCCCGTGCGAAGCCGGGGCGGGTCCGTAGTTATATATTATAAACCTTCCTCATGAATCTCTCTATCTATAAAAAAAACCGCATCAAAATCCGTTCCCTAGTAGCGAGCGACTTTGTTTTTATAATATGTAGTCATAATGTTGATTCCAGCAGGCACACTTAAACCTAAACGTAAAATTAGTCTTACCTGTCCTTTTCTTTCTCAGCCATTTATGTTAAGAACGGAGAGAGATAGACCTGACTAAGATTAGGTTTATGTTTGAGTGTGACCGTCAGAATCGACCCTAATATCAAATATGTTACTCTTTTACTAGGTAAGGGTAAAAATCAGTCTGTTGAAGTTGCACGGGGCCTGTGCAAAATGTCAGCAGTGTGAAAATTGAGAAGAAATTTAATGAAGCAAAGCCCAAAAGCATAGAGTACTGAATATTGCATAAAAATTTTATATTGGTATCAAAATTAAATCTTTTAATAAATAATATGGTTTTATTTCATAAATATTTTCCTTTATAAATATGTATAATAGTACTATACTTCGAGCGAAATAAATCATAGGCTTTATAAATCTTGATACCTTTGCCTGAATACACAAATGGTTAGTAAAAAACTGTTCGTGTCATCTATCATTTTACCGGTCACTATACAATGGGCGGCGACCTTTGTATGGAAGATTGGCGTCTGTACGTCAGTACAGTAAGTGGTCTGTGGTGGAATCACATGGGTGCGTTTGAGTAAGCCGGCGAAATCTAGGTGCCGACATGTCACTACAAAAAGTCTCGAATTAATTGTTATACTTGTAATGTGTTTTTATCATGGAGAAGAAATAAAAGAAGAGTAGCGGCTAAGTATATTTTCATACAAAAATAGTGTGCCGCGGAGCGTGGGTGAAGTATGGGACGAGGGGAGCATTGATCACTGTAGCCCTGCCCATTTACATAGAAACCACCTTGTAGTGACTAGTCAAACTACTTGCTCATTATCAATATGGTTCAAGATTGTTTTACTAGTGCAATTACTCATCACTAGATGGCAATATTATACTACGTCTAAGTAAAAAAGTACTCTGAAAAAAGCGCTAGTGTCTTTGTAATTTTAATACGGTTACATTTCGGAGCACAAGCGTGTGGTTACAACTGCTGCGTTTAGTGTTGAGTAGGACATACAAGAGGCACTTCATTTGTCCCGGACATGACGTCAAAATGTAAGAGTGCCTCGAAATTTTAAATTGTACTACTTCAATTTTCTTGTCGCGGTCGAGCTTGAACGGTCGAGCGAGGCAGGCAGACAAACGACAAGCACGTCACGTGATCACGTCACGGTCGTCGCGTCTGACATTTTGAGCGAGAGAGAAATATATTGTCTTCCATGCCAGGAGGCGCGTAGGTAATAGGTATTTAAAATTCAAATAATAATAATCTAACGTTGTTTAGAGAGTCAGTGCCATTTAATTTGTATTTTTTTTATTTATAAATAAAAATTCATTTCAGATATAAAATTCATTTTTTATACTTGTAAGATTTATAATAAAAAATATTTGTACTAAACAAACAAATGACATGACAAAAGCACGTCACGTCTGACATTTGAGGCGTCAGGAGGCGCGCATATTTCGTACTATAATAACTTCAAATGGTTCAGTCAGTAGGTACGCCTCGCCTCATTTGAAGTGGGACATTGTACTGGCTCAGGACAAAAAAGAGGCTACTCTTACAAACTCTTTTTCAAGTCGTGTCCTACTCAACACTAACTGCGTTACACTGGCGCTGAAGCTCCGCCCCTATCATGACGTCATGGCCTCACGATTGCCACACGACTCACTTCTTAGTCCCACCTCCTCTTTTATACCTTCTTCTTGGTTTTTATGCTTGACTTCCGAACGAAACTGTTACTGGCTGTTTCATGCCTAAATTGTTTGATTTAAATTTTTATTTACATAAATAAATAAATTTTTGCCAGATTTATTTACTGAGTAATTGATAATGACTTTAAAATTTTGTGAAATGAGAAAGAAATACTTCGTGTTCCTTTAATGTGATCTCAGATTACGTTTATGTTTACTACATTCATAATAGTGTTTTTGTTAATTTTATATTACATTTTTTAAAAGTTTTTTAAGCTAAATTTGTCATTTTGTGTTATTACTTTAATAAAATCTTAATTTATAGTTAATAATACAAACAATTTTGAGGCTGAATTAATAGTTCTTATGAAGAATGTGATTAATTTATAAGAATAATGAGTCAGTGTGTAATATTCACAATAAATATTAAAATTTACATTCAATGTTTTAATTATATTACAGCCCAATGTGCTCACTAAAACACATAAAAACAATACCTTCATTAGCTATAGCAGCCCAATGTTTTTTTTTTTTTTTTAGTTTATCCCCGAAGGAAAGGCAAGGGGAACTAAGCCCATACAGCCTAATCATTGTTTAGTAAAATGTATTCTGAATTTATGATGAATGACAATGATGATGAATGGAAACGTCAGGAAAATCCTCAAGAACAAGTGTAAAGTTAGTCAAAATGAAAAATTATTGCAGAAACAACTTACATGCGCCCATGAAGAGATCGTAATCCAGCTAAAGTTTTACTCGGCTTACCTGCGTATAAAACCATGCACACGCACTAGATTTACACCACAAGTAATCAAAATATAACTTATCTACCAGAAAACATCACCTTACGGACACATGCAAGCCATTTACAAATAATTTTTGATTTTCACAAGAAAATTACACCTGCACCCTTCCAGCTTTTCCCGCCGAATCGCAGCCCAATGTCCTTCCGCAAGAACTTTTTTTTTGAAGTTCTGACAGACGAAATAATATTCTCTTGCATGTCACTAAAGCACATAAAAAAATATCCCGTTAAGTAAATAATTGTATCATAGTTTTTCAGACACTTTTATGTTTGGGCGTCAAGCACTATAACTGCTTATGTACTTATCTGAGAACATTGGGCGTTTTAGACATCCACCAAAAATTATGCTTGGGCGAATAGAATTATAACCTATAGAAAGTGTGTTCCAACCAAACGCAAGGCGAAAAAATAGGCATAAAATATCGACTTGACGTATGCATGACATAAAATTAATGTTGCCTTAAAAATGTTTTTTCCCTAGATGTGGGGAAATAGTGGATAAAATTATTATTGATGCTGAGAAGTATACTGATTTGCACACTCTTGTAGAATTATCGTGAAATTTAAATATATTAAAAGGAGATGATCGGACTTTTCCACATCATTGGTCCAAAAGTGTGACAAAAAATACAATATTCTGTTAAAAATTGTCCCTCTGAATAATTTGTCATTATGTCAACAAAGCTGTGAGGCCATTCTCCGTGGTTTTATTTCATTCAATAAAGGAAAGGACGATGCCCATTTTTAAGATCTAATTTCAATTAAACATAATATTATAGTAACAATAATTGTTTTAAATAATTCGGTGAGAGAGCTTGCAGGTAATTCCACAATCAATCAAAGACAAAGTAGATCCAACTACTTTTACTTACAATCTGCATGTTTAAAAATAGGGTAAAATTTCACACTTATGGCAACATTTTGTTTTCAATGACATAAAAAAATATGAAAATTTGATTGTGTATTTATTGTTTTATCAATGAAATTACGTAAAAACATCAAATATTTACCGGTGAAATGTGATGTTATTTATTTTCTTATGTTTTTGAGCATAGTTTTGGCATCTCAGTGCACATTTCGTCATCGTAAGTCCTTTAGGTTGACATACACACGTAGCCACTGACCGCTAAGCACTGAATGACAGAGCCGCGATTGGTTCAAATTTGCACGCATAAAAATTCCTAAAATCGGCCTTCGGACTATACTTCTATAGGTTATAATTCTATTCTTGGGCGTCAGGAGGTTAAAAGAAGACGATAGGCCTTTTATACATTATTGGTCAATAAGTGCTGGATAAAAAAGTTAAAAATTGTCCTTCTGAATAATTTGTCATTATGTCAACAAAGCTGTGGGGCCATTCTCCGTGGTTTTATTTCATTCAATAAAGGAAAGGACGATGCCCATTTTTAAGATTTAATTTGAATAGAACATTAATATTGTAGTAACGGTAAACATCGTTTTAATTAATACAGTCAGTGATGAGCTTGTACGTAATTCCACAATCAGTTAATCAAAGATAAAAAAAATTCAGAGCATAATTATCACAAAAAACTTACCAAAATTAATATTAAAATACTTATTTAAATTATTTGTTTTTATCTACATGAGCTAAATGAACCTGAATTAAAAGTGTGTAGCGGTGTTAGTAAATTAATTTATTTTGCCTTAAAACAAAAATATATTTTCATTATTATGTCGCCCCAGGGTTAATAATAAAATGAGTATGTCAAACTTTTTTATTTTAAAATTACTTTTAAAAAATGCCTTGCCAATTATAAAAGTATGTAAAAATAAAATTGGTTTGAACGATGTATAGTCAGTAGTATTTTGAAATATATTTACCAAAACGGAAAACTTAACTTTGTTTTCATAGAACTTAAAAGTTATTTTTTAGTAAAAAACTATGGTTATTATATTAGGTAATTTTATCTAATTGTGAGAAGTTATTGAGTTAGTAGGAAATCTAAAATTCAATAGTAATGAAAGAATCTGTATTTATTCCTATATTCTTTTTCTTCTTTAAATATAGAAGATCAAAATTTGATATTTCTTATAACAAGAAGACTGTACTCGTAGATGGAGTATTCATAGTTGCGATAGGTAGTTACCTCCACTTTTACCTACAATCTGCATGTTTATAAATAGGGTAAATTCTCACACACATGGCAACATTTTGTTCCCAATGACAATTTTTAAAAATATGAAAATATTATTCTGTATTTATTGTTTTATTAATGAAATTACGTAAAAACATCAAATATCTACCGGTGAAATGTGATGTTGTTTATTTTCTTATGTTTTTGAGAATAATTTTGGCAGGATATCAGCACATATTTCGTCATGGTAAGTCCTTTAGGTTGACATACACACGTAGCCACTGACCGCTGAGCACTGAATGATAGACATGGGTAACTCCGGACACAACTATATCCTCGGATATATATCCAGAGGTGGATATGAATCAACTCCTTCACTTTAAAGAAAGTTACCATATCCTATATCCGACCCACTCCGACCTACCGAATAATGCCGAAGATAAGAATAAGTGAGCGAGACGGAATGCGAACGCGCCGGAACGCGCTGTACTCGCATGAGCGCGAATGTAACGACATTACACGAGTATATACGAATACTCACGAGCGACAAGCATGCCGTTTAGTTCGTTGCAATGTTTGTTTTGAAATATTTGTTTTCGTAATTATAATTTTCAAAATTTCTATTTATTCCGTTTTATATTTGATCTTAAATATTTTGTTTTTAATGTAAATAAAAGCTGTTTGGATTTGGAATTATTTTTAGGACAATAGTTTTAGTGTACGTACTGTGATTTTTAAATACGCCTATCAAATATTCTAATTATTATTTGGATAGATCATCCCAATCATATCTCGGTTCGCTTAATCTCTTCATTCCCGGATATGTACGCGGAGTTGGATCTGTTAAAAGGACACCTACAACAACCTAACCAAACCAATCCCAGTCATATCTCGCTCCACTTAATCTCTTCGTTCCCGGACATGCACGCGGAGTTGGATATGTTAAAAGGATATATATCCATAGTCGGAGTGATTTGCTACATGTTCAATCCTTTCCCGGATATGATTAGCCCATGCCTACTGAATGACAGAACCGCGTTTGGTGCAAATCTGAACCCATAAAAATTCTGCGGCAGTGCATGTGCACCTTCAGAAATGTTTTCAGTTGGTAGTTACTGCCTATATTTCTTTATGTCGCTGTAAATATTGACGTGGAATAATAATAAATAAATAATATCTTTTTATTTTAAAGCAAATATTTTAACATTACGATGTAATGAAATACAGTTTCTATTTAATAAAGACTTTTTCTTAGTTAGGTAGGCTTTTTTATTACATATTATTCAATTTAATTATAATTTCTTGTTGAGTGAAACAGTCTACTTTCACTAAATATTGTATATTTGAAGAAATGCGAACACCGGTATTTTAACAGTTTTGACAAGTAGAAGGGACGCGCACACAGATCACAGATAATAAAGAAAATTTACATCTATGAAAAGGCGGCAAATTTAAAATTACTTTAACACTTCTGCCAAATTGATGCCTTATCTTAATCAAGCATAAGTTAGCATTCCTATGTGTTGTCTAAGAAAATGAAATCTATCTTTTGACAATGCCTTAATAAAAATGTCTGCAAACTGATTTTTACTGTTCACAAAATTTAAATCGATTTTCTTTTCATTATATTTTTCAGTTACAAAGTGAAATTTAATATCTATATGTTTACATCTTTTATGAAAATTAAAATTCTTAATTAAGTCTAGGTTGATACACACTGATTCTTGTTTGAGTTCTCCGATATACATCAATAGTTGACTAATCCATAAAGCCTCTTTGATGGCAGCGCAGGCTGCCATGAATTCCACTTCTGTGGTAGACAAGGCTACGGTTTGCTGCCTTTGGCTGGACCATGTCACTGCAGCACCATTTTTAATAAAGACATAGCCAGTGACTGATCGCCTTGTTTCTGAATCATTGGCATAATCTGCATCACTATAGCCAAAAATTTGTGAATCTTTCATGGGTATATAGTATAAACCATACTATTTGGTTTCTTTGAGATATTTAAATATTTTCTTGACAGCGGTCCAATGGGTGTTATTGTGACAATTAAGAAAGTGACTCACCAGACTCACAGCAAACATGATGTCGGGGCGACTTACTATGGCCAAGTGCATAAGTGATCCAACTGCCTCTCGATATGGTATATTCTTTTCTAACTCATCCTCTGATTTCTGCAACTTCACATGAGGGTCCACTGCAACACTGTTAGGATTTGCCAAGTTCATGTTAAATTTGTATAATAGCTGCTCTATATATTTTGTCTGGTGAATAAATATGCTGTCCTTCCTTTTATCAATTTGCATATCCACGAAATTATTTAATTTACTTTTATTTCAAAAATAGCTCTCAAATCATCTATTAGATCCTTTAATATCGTTTTATCTTTTGATAGTAATAATCCATCATCTACATACAAACACAAAAAGCACTTTGTACCATTGACATTACCATAGTAGACACACTGGTCAGCAGCACTGTTGTCAAGACCAAACTTCTTCAAGACTGAATCGAATTTGGCATTCCAGCACCTTGGAGCCTGTTTTAAACCATAAAGAGACTTATTGAGTTTACATACCTGGTTTTCTTTAAAATACAGACCTTCGGGTGGTGTCATGTATATGGTTTCTTCAAGTTCTCCATGCAGGAAGGCAGTCTTGATGTCTAGCTGTAATATTTCTAGATTGTCTTGAGTAGCAATAGATAATAATAGTCGAATGGAGTCATACCTCGCTGTTGGGGCAAATGTTTCCTTGTAGTAGATACCTGCGGTTTGTGCATACCCTTTCGCACAAAGTTGAGACTTATAGCGAGGACCTGCTGGCTCATCCTTAATCCGAAACACCCATCTGGAGCCTATAGTTTTGGCATTTTGTGGTTTATTAACCAATGCCCATGTGTTATTTTTGTGGTGAGCTTCAAGTTCTTCGTCTATGGATTTTATCCATTTATCTCTATCATCTGAAACAATTGCTTCTTTATATGTCTCTAGTATATTTCATCGTAACACAGGTAAGTATTTTCTTCAGTCTTATTTATATCTTTTTTATTTCTAGGTCTTAATGTTATGTTTCTGAGAGAAGGCTTGATACTTATGTCTGGTAGGTATTCACTATCTGAACTTGTACCATTATCTTTCACAGTATCAAATGATGTATTTGTTTCTGAAATACTCACATTATCGGCTTCTTCCTCAGTGCCACTATCACTGTTCTTTGTTTCAGGTTTCTTATCAGATAGATCTACTGGAACATAGTTTCTTTTCACAGTAGACTCAAGAAATACAACATCTCTGCTTTTCACTACTGTTCTTGTATTAGGTATTATGAATCTATACCCTTTAGAGTTCTCACAATATCCAATGAAGATATTTTGTGCCTTTGGATCGCATTTTCTACGCTTTTCTTTAGGTAGATGGACCATCGCATCACTTCCAATTATACTCATGTGGCTGATATTTGGCTTAAGACCGGACCACATTTCTTCAGGCGTTTTGAATGACAAAGACTGCGTGGGAGAACGGTTTATGATATAGGGTTTTTAAATTCTTTGAATTTCTCTAAGGCTTCTGATTTGTTGCGAAGAGTATATACAAAAATTTTCTTTGAGTAGTCATCAAGAAAGGATATGAAATATCGGGCTCTACCGAGGGATTCTGTTTCCATTGGTCCACTTATGTCAGAGTGGACCAATTGTAAAAGATTTTTTGCCTTCACTTTTGAATGGAAGACGTGATTGTTTACCTTCTTTGCAGGTTATACGGGTGATTTTATCTTTAAAGTCTGTTAACTTCACATCATTTGTGTTTTCAGATATTTTCTTCAAGCTATTGAGATTCAAATTCTGTGGTGCCACAGGAAAATGTCTCCTTCTTCAACATCTGACATGCATGCATAGCCTCCAGGCATGTTTAGCCGGTACATGTTGTTGATTAAGTCTGCTGTTGCTATCTGATTTTTAGAATTCATTATAACACAGCCAGTTTTATCAAACTTTACTTGGCCACCATTCTGTATTATTTGACTCACTGATAGCAAGTTAGTAGCCAACTCAGGCACATATAAGACATTTCTGAATAATAATTTATTTTCCTGACCTTTATCATTGAGAACATTGAGGTTGACTTGTCCAGAACTGTGCACCGACAAGGATTTGTTGTCTGCAACCTTGATGTTTTTCACAAGAGGAATAGATTCATCCAGCAGCATTGCCTTGTGCTTTGTCATATGAGCTGAAGTACCTGAGTCAATGTACCAGTTGTCACCGTGACTGACGGAGGCAATAAATACTTCAGCATAACTGTTTGTAGCTTTTGAGGCATCTGTCGCTTTTGTTTTGTTGGAGTTGCAGTCTGGGCTCTTATGTCCATATTTGTTTCACTTATAACAGCGAGGGCCTTTCATAGTTTTATTTTTCAGAAAACGTTTTGCTACAAATGCTGATGAACTGCTTTCTATTTCATTTCTAACATCCTGAAGGAGTTTTGCTTTAACGGAGTCTGCAGATATTTTCATTCCGGAGCTCTCTATTGCAATTGGCTGATATGATTCGGGCAGACCGGAGAGTAGCAATGTTGATCACGACCGCGACGGAGACGCGCGGGAGGAATCTGCTGCCTCTGCAGATTCCTCCCGCGCGTCTCCGTCGCGGTCGTGTTCATCCTCGGGCCCCTTGAAGGCTTCAGCTGCCTTCAAGTTCTCGCTGGCGGCGTGATTCATTACTGGCAACGGACACACTCTATTGATGGCACGTCTCTCAATGCCACGATATGTCAAGAAGTCTGCCACTCGGGTTACACCATCATTACCCGGAAAAAGTTGGTGCACTCGACCAAGCTTCCATTTTAGAGGTGGTAATTGTGGTTCCTTAAAAACGACCATGTCTCCTTCTTTCAGCTCATGTTTATTAAGTCGCCATTTGGTGCGCTGCTGTAACTCCACCAGGTATTCATGATTCCATCTGTTCCAAAAGTGTGACCGCAGCTGCTCGATTAAGTGGTATCTTGTTTTTGGTTTTATTGTTGTATTCTGTGGTATTGGTAGCGATGTCAGCGGCCGTCCGGTGAGGAAGTGCCCTGGGGTCAATGGAGAAAGGTCGTTTGTGTCAGGTGATAAGGGTGTTAAAGGACGGGAGTTGAGGATCGCTTCGATTTGAGTGAAAAGCGTGCTCAACTCCTCGTAAGTAAGACTCGTGTTTCCTGCTATGCGTTTCAAGTGATGTTTAGCGCTTTTTATACCGCTTTCCCAAAGCCCACCTAAGGTTGGTAGAAAGGGGGGTTGAATTTAAACTTTATGCCCTCACTTGCAGCAAAATCATTTACGCGATTAATGTCGGACCGCAATATCCTGGTTAATTCATTGTTCGCCCCAACAAAATTACTACCATTGTCGCAACAAATACAATGTGGTTTACCTCTTCTAGCGATAAATCTTTTAAGACAAGAAATAAAGGCTTGAGTTGTCATGTCGCTGACTGTCTCAAGATGAACGGCCTTTGTGGAGTAGCAGATGAATAAGCAAAGATAACATTTTGTGGTTCTGCTACCCCGATCTTTTTTGCTAGCTATCATAAAAGGGCCAGCAAAATCTGTACCCGTGACTTGAAAAGGATAACTTTCAGATACTCTACTAGAAGGCAAGTTTCCCATGAAAGACTCAATTGCTTTTCCTTTTAGTCTTGTACAAACTACACATTTGCGAACTGTGTTTCTGGCTAATGCCCTACCACCAATGGGCCAATATTGTTCCCTTATGGAACTAAAAAGTAATTGAGGCCCTGCGTGGAATAAGCGTAGATGTTTGCTTGCCATTAAAATCTTTGTGAAGTGATGCTTTGCATCTAGTAGGGCTGGATGTTTTGTGGTGTAATTAAGTTTAGCATTATTCAAGCGACCACCTACTCTTAACACACCACTACTGTCAATAAAGGGAGATAAATGTAAAATGTTTGATTTAGGCTTAAGACATTTCCCCTGGATTAAAGTGTTAATCTCTGAACTAAACGATTCTAACTGGGCAGTTTTAATCAGGTAAGTATGAGCTTTATGAAGTTCAATTTCATTAAGAGAACCAGTGAACTTATTCTCAGGGTTCTTGCAATTATGGATAATCTTAGTAAGTAAGCACATATTCTTTTTAGTTTTATTGGATTTGAAAAGTTTTCAAATTGTATTAATTGGGGTAATTCAATTTGGGTATGATGTATTTTAATTTCAGGTAATTCTACACTTAGGTTTGGTGACTGAGGCCAATCATGCATCGACTTGGATAGAAAGGACGGTCCTCTCCACCATAGTGTTGAGTCTACTAATGATTTGGGCTCTATGCCTCTTGAGGCCATGTCGGCTGGGTTTAAATTAGTAGGAACATGCCTCCACGCATCCTTGTCTGATAATTCACGAATCTCATTTATTCTATGGCAAACAAATGTTTTTAAGAGTTTTGGCTGTGTTTTTATCCAACCTAGTGTGATTGTGGAATCGGACTAGAACGTTTTTTTCTTTATGTTACAACGGAGAGCTTCGGTTACCTTGCAGGTCAATCGGGCTCCTAAGAGAGCGGCACATAATTCTAGTCTAGGGATGGTAATAGGTTTTAAAGGCGCTACTCGGGATTTCGCGCATAAGAGAGTTGTTGAGATCGTCGACGTAGAAGTCGTCCTTAATTACTTGTGATGTTAAAGGATCGGAACAATCTATAGCTAATTGACGTAGACATCTAGTGCTGAGGTAGGGTGCTGATGCAGTACCGTAGGTGACAGTATTAAGCTGTAATATTTTAAGAGGCATATCCTTATTATCTCTCCAGAGAATAAGTTGTAGGTGTCTTTGTGGTTCGTCAATTTTGACTAGCCTATACATTTTTAAGATGTCACCTGACAACACATACTTGTGTTGACGAAAACGTATTAATATATTGAATAATTCGTCTTGCACTACCGGCCCAATGTACTGAATGTCGTGCCACACATCATCCACTTTAAAGCCAATATTCCGAAGCTTATGAGCTGTTGATATAATCTTGCCGACGTAGTCCTCTATGCTGTTGCATTTTGTCAGTGAAGTAGTACACAGATCACGTAGTAGACCAACCCTGCGTGTCAGCCCTGAGTCATCGAATGCAGCTGCTAATTTGTTCCACACTTCCTTAGCTGTACTTGCTTCTTGTATGTGAACATAATTTATTGGGTCCACGAGAAGAATTATTTTGGCGTCCACGGCTCCGATATTCTCGATACAGCTCCACAAATCTTCATGCTGAAGATATGTTTTCACAGCGAACTGCCATGTTGTGTAGTTATCGCGGCCCGTCAATTTTTCTATAAAGCAAGGGAGTTGCTGTTTGACGCCATTTTTACTAACAAAGTTTCTGCAAGAGATTATGTCCGTACACACAACAAATTAACGATTTAGCACTGTGTTTTTATTGTAATTTATAAGCACTTTTTTATTATTATTAGACATGGGTAACTCCGGACACATCCTCGGATATATATCCAGAGGTGGATATGAATCAACTCCTTCACTTTAAAGAAAGTTACCATATCCTATATCCATAGATAACAGAAACACAGGAGATGGGCCGCTAAGCGCACTTAGTTTGAGTTCTGATGTAAGCGGCTATAAGCCACACTTATATTGACATCTAAATAATAACACAAATTACACCCAACATTTATAAATCTCTGACACTCACACATTTAAGGCGGTACTCTCATTGGCGCGCACACATTGCTATCTACTGTGTAAGTACGCGCCTCAGTATAGCAAATACATTCAACAAATTTCACACGTACGCTAGTGATTGACTGTCGATAAATTTGTTATCGAGCACTTGCGTTGTTGCACATCGCGAACAATTTAGGCTTTAGTAGCTGGTCACAATACAATTTTAAACATATTTTTACTTAGCTTCATCTTAAAATTCAACCTACTTTTTCTACTTCTCGTTGTCCGATTGAGCTTAGATTTTGAGTTGCATCACAGTCACAAAAGTATGAGTCACAAATAAAAGGTTATTTTTCTTGAATGGATAAAGAATAAAGTAAATTCGTAGCGGAGTCTTTAATAAATTAGTACGGTATGTAAATGTTCGATGGAAATAAAAAAACTATAATAATATGCTTATTGGTAGTCATTTATTATCTACATTTTTATCACCATTATTAAACGGGCAATCAATGTTGGGGTACCCCATTACGTCTCCTAAAATTATGTAATAATAGTATTTCCTAATTTTAAATGACATAAAGTCATAAATATGTCCTAAGTATCACTACATAGTATAAAACAACCTCGCTTCCCGTTATCTGTCTGTCTGTCCCTATGTATGCTTAGATCTTTAAAACTACGCAACAGATATTATAATTTTAAAAAATATTTATTAATAAGAAACACAAAAATAAAGAAAGTTGACTTTGCACACATCTACATTAATTTAGGTACTTTGTTACACTAATAATAATAAGTAATTCACCATTGTTTTACATAAACATAATATTTTTTAAACTCTCAAAATTATCTACTTAACATTAGTTATTACTCGTAGGTACTATTCGCGGCAACGTGACGTATCGACAACAAGAAATGACAGGTACAACTCTATGTCAAAGCGCTTAGCAGCGGCCGTGCGCGGGAGCGGCCGATTCAATATGCGCAATTATCATCACTCGGTCAAACTGATTTCAACACCAGGCACGCTACACTTAGCGAGCAATGTATTAGGTTTAATCGTTAGGTTACATATGTCACTCAGTGAAAATTATTTTAACGAAATAAAATGAAATTTGGGTATAAATGCTAGAAAACAAAATTGTTATTGTACTTACCTATGAAAAGTGACCCCTTCAAGTTTATGGTCACTTCGATTCTTGCACACAACCACTGAACAAGCAGGCATTATAAAAAAACACTCCCGTGTGACGCGTTAGGCAATCAAGTCCCGACTGATTGCGTTTTCGCGATGTTTGCCTATTTTGTTCATAGTTCAATTACATCGCCCACGCCCACTCTATAGATCTCTGTGATCGCAGTAGACGCATGAGCGCGAATGTAACGACATTACACGAGTATATACGAATACTCACGAGCGACAGGCATGCCGTTTAGTATAAATATTTGTTTTCGTAATTATAATTTTCAAAATTTCTATTCATTCCGTTTTATATTCGATCTTAAGTATTTTGTTTTTAATGTTAATAAAAGCTGTTTGGATTTGGAATTATTTTTAGGACAATAATTTTAGTGTAGGTACCTATTTAGTGATTTTTAAATACGCCTATCAAATATTCTAATTATTATTTGGATAGATCATCCCAATCATATCTCGGTTCGCTTAATCTATTTATTTCCGGATATGTATGCGGAGTTTGATCTGTTAAAAGGACACCTACAACAACCTAACCAAACCAATCCCAGTCATATCTCGCTTCACTTAAATCTCTTCGTTCCCGGATATACACGCAGAGTTGGATATGTTAAAAGGATATATATCCTTAGTCGGAGTGATATACTACATGTTCAATCCTTTCCCGGATATGATTAGCCCATGCCTAGTTGATATGCATAATGTTGTCTAAATCAGTTCCGTTACCGATATTGAGAGACCAGCGAAGTGGTTTTGAAGCTGTCTGGATACATTTTCAATTGATTTATCTACGATTCTGTAACATCACAAATTCTGAAATAAGGGTGTTTAGCCGTCACATAAAGTGCCCTATTGACCTAAATGTGTGCTATTTTGAAGATATTTCCAGACAGCCTGAGCTACATGATGAAACTATAATTTAGTCAAACTTTATCCTAAATCTCATATTGTCATTCAAAGATCGCAGCTGGCTTGTTATTTTCGTAATAAAAAGTTCTTTTTATCTACATTAAACAGGATTCATGAAATAAAGATTGTTAAATAAAGATATCACTTAAATCACTCTTGGATTAAGGATTTAACAATAATAATTTTTTTTTCATAAATTAATTATAAAAATTAAAGTAAATAGCAATTATTTTTAAACAGTAATTTACTATGAATAAATAAACTTTCCTAGGAAAGCTGTTTAAATAATAATATTTAACAACATTGTTTATTGATCATTTTCAAAATCAGCAGGATTCTTGCGACTAAGTCTGTGGTGTTCCCTTTCTACTCCTTCATATACTAAGTATCCAAGAATGAATGCTGAAACAAAAAATGATAATTATGAAATTGGACCAGATATGTGGTTAAGAAGCTCTCAGGCCTGTACTTTTGCAGATTCTTATTATGTAACCATATTAATGATATTATATAATATACTTAAGCACAATTGCAAAGTAAATTTCAATTTGATAGTACCTACATACAAATTAAAAGTGAAGTCAATCAGCCAGTAAGGAATGAATGATAAAAAAAACAAATCAAATATTTCTTGTGATTGATTGTTGACTTGTATTGTATTATATTCCTTGTGTCATGAACACCTTGTGAACATTAGGGCCGCAAAGTTTTCCAATGATCAGATAGGATCAGATTTGAAATATAAAGTTGACGCTGTGCAAGATCATCTAGTTTATTCATCAGTTACCTATTGAAAAATCCACTCTTAATAAAATTAATGATAATTTTATGAATGCTTATAATGAATACTAAGAATAAATATGACTTGAACTCACGTGGGGCCACTCTGAAAACACTTTCGCGAAATCTGCGAAATGTATTTGGTAGCCCATTGGAAATCGCTCCAGCAAAGGCACGTTGTTCATGAGGGGATAATTTGTAAGATATTATTCCTCTGATTTTAGCCAATTCTCCAAAATGTAAACCCATTTTGCACAAATTACAAAAATTATTGGATTATGCAACCAAGAGCAAGAGCAGAGCCCACACCACAGAACACAATTACTCCACACACGGGTGGTAATCTTAATATTGAGACCGGAAAGATACGGGAAAGATGATTGTTGACAGCTTTTTACTCTATGTTGTCTCGAAAATCCAGTGAGATATATTCTATGGAGATGCCCCTAGCTCAAAAATAGCGTGCATACTTACATCCATAGAAAGAGTATAATGCCGGATTTCACCAGTGCTCCCTAAACGTTCTCTTTGTTAGGAAGATTTTAAAGAAAAACATCTCCTAAACTAACTTCTAACTTAAATTGCTTTTCACCAACATAGGGACTCAAAAAGTACGGACTTCTTACATAATAGTGATGTCGAAAACCGAATTCGTAAAATCGTGTGTTTGATTGTTTGACAACATATTTGAAAATTGTCTACTACGAAATTAATTTAAATAAGTTACAATTATATCAGTACAATGTGTTTTAATATAGCAAAAAACCTTATCTAATATATAAAATTCTCGTGTCACGGTGTTAGAAGTTAAACTCCTCCGAAACAGCTCGATCGATTTTCGTAAATCTTAGCATGCATATCGGTTAGGGTGGAGAATCGGACAACATCTATTTTTCACCCCCCTAAATGTTAAGGGTGGTCCACCCCTAAATTTTTTTATTTCTTTTTTTGACAAAAATTTTTGTTTTTATTTTTTTATGATACAGCATACAAAAATACATACAACCATGAATTTTCACCCCTCTAGGATCAACCCCTTTTACATGGCAAAACAACGTTTGCCGGGTCAGCTAGTTTCTTATAAATTTTGTCAATACATTTATTAATTACGGCCAAAAAATGTAAAATGAGGCTGTATATAACACAGACCTTTGCTTTAAATACTTTGTTGTCTTGTCACTGTCGTTAAAAGAAATTCGGCCTTTCGCGGTATAAACGCCTTCGAGCAAATAAGCTACGTCTTTGTACTGCTTCGACTGCTTCAATAGCGTGAAAATTATCATAATTGAGTTACTCGTATGTATGTTACATTTATAGTAATAAAAGAATTATTTATTATAATTTATTCCTATATTCTTTTTCTTCCTTAAACATAGAAGATCATAATTTGATATTTCTTATAACAAGAAGACTGTAGATAAGTATAACCGGAGTATTCATAGTTGCGATAGGTAGTTACCTCCGCTCTTACCTACAATCTGTATGTTTAATAATAGGGTAAATTTTCACACACATGACAACATTTTGTTCACAATGAAAATAAAAAAAATATGAAAATTTTATTCTGTATTTGTTTTATTAACGAAATTACGTAAAAACATCAAATATTTATCGGTGAAATGTGATGTTGTTCATTTTCTTATGCTTTTGAAAATAATATCAGCACATATTTCGTCATAGTAAGTCCTTTAGGTTGACATACATTCGTAGCCACTGACCGCTGAGCACTGAATGACAGAACCGTGTTTGGTGCAAATCTGAACCCATAAAAATTCCTCAAATCGGCCTTCGGACTAACTTCTATAGATTATATTTCTATTATTTTGACTAACTTTACACTTGTTCTTGAGGATTTTTCCGACGTTTCCATTCATCATCATCATTATCATCCATCATAAATTCAGAAATCATTTACTAAAGGCAATGGCTGTATGGGCTTAGTTCCCCTTGCCTTTCCTTCGGGATAAACGTGTCCGTAAAGTGATGTTTTCTGGTAGATAAGTTATATTTTGATTACTTGTGATTTGAATCTAGTGCGTGTGCATGGTTTTATACGCAGGTAAGCCGAGTAAAACTTTAGCCGGATTACGATCTCTTCATGGGCGCATGTAAGTTGTTTCTGCAATAATTTTCCATTTTGACTAACTTTACACTTGTTCTTGAGGATTTTCTCGACGTTTCATCATCATCATTATCATCCATCATAAATTCAGAAATCATTTACTAAAGACAATAGCTGTATGGGCTTAGTTACCCTTGCCTTTCTTTCGGGATAATCTAAACAAACAAAAACAAAGTAGATTTAAGGTTTTCGTTAAGGTCTCTATGTAGTATGTGTCGGCCATCCATTTTCAACAACTTCAAGGAATTCGGCGGGAAAAGCTGGAAGGGAGCAGGTGTAATATTCTTGTGAAAATCAAAATTTATTTGTAAATGGCTTGCATGTGTCCGTAAAATGATGTTTTCTGGTAGATAAGTAATATTTTGTTTACTTGTTATGTGAATCTAGTGCGTGTGCATGGTTTTATATTAAACATGGGTAACTCCGGACACAACTATATCCTCGGATATATATCCAGAGGTGGATATGAATCAACTCCTTCACTTCAAAGAAAGTTACCATATCCTATATCTGACCCACTCCGACCTACCGAATAATGCCGAAGATAAGAATAAGTGAGCGAGACGGAATGCGAACGCGCGGTACTATCTCAGTAGACGCATGAGCGCAAATGTAACGACATTACACGAGAATATACGAATACTCACGAGCGACAGGCATGCCGTTTAGTTCGTTGCAATGTTTGTTTTTAAATATTTGTTTTCGTAATTATAATTTTCAAAATTTCTATTTATTCCGTTTTATATTTGATCTTAAATATTTTGTTTTTAATGTAAATAAAGTTTTAGTGTACCTACTGTGATTTTTAAATACGCCTATCAAATATTCTAATTATTATTTGGATAGATCATCCCAATCATATCTCGGTTCGCTTAATCTCTTCATTCCCGGATATGTACGCGGAGTTGGATCTGTTAAAAGGACACCTACAACAACCTAACCAAACCAATCCCAGTCATATCTCGCTTCACTTAATCTCTTCGTTCCCGGATATGCACGCGGAGTTGGATATGTTAAAAAGATATATATCCTTAGTCGGAGTGATATACTACATGTTCAATCCTTTTCCGGATATGGTTAGCCCATGCCTATTTTATATGCAGGTAAGCTGAGTAAAACTTTAGTCGGAATACGATCTCTTCTTGGGCTCATGTAAGTTGTTTCTGCAATTATTTTTGATTTTTACTAATTTTAAACTCGTTTTTGAGGATTTTTCCGACGTTTCCATTCATCATCATTATCATCCATCATAAATTCAGAATTTATTTTTCTAGACAATGGCTGTATGGGCTTAGTTCCCCTTGCCTTTCCTTCGGGATAAACTAAAAAAAAAAATCAACAACTTCAACAAGTCGATTTCGTGAATAGGTAATTAATTTGTTTCAGGAAGATCTAAATAATTTGGCGATATGATTCGCAATTTACGGCGTTACGGATTGTATATACCACAGAGAAGTTTCCTGACAAGGGAATATAAATGTGCCGATGCTTGGAATGAACAAACTACTATTCCACTTTCTCGTAAAGTAAACCTTGGAGATTTTTTTAATTTATTGGACCAAAATCATTCGTCTAAGGGTGTCATTAGCGCAATCGATGTAGATTTATTTGCAAATTCGGTACGGGATCAAACCTATCTAGAAGAACTTAAAGATTTATTACATAAACTAAGGCTTTCAGCAGAAACTGGAAATACTTTGGAATCAACTCATCATGCAAGCATTAGAAATTTAATGGAATTCGGAAACGATGAAGAGTTAATTGCTATTTTAAAAGATCCTTTAAATTTCGGAATATTTCTCGATGATTTCACTGCAAATATATTGATGGATAAATTACTGACGTCTCACAAATATAAATTGGCTGCAGAAGTGGCATCATTAGTGATGCTACAGGAAGATTACTCGAATGATATTACATGTGCTCTTTCTCAGTATGCATGTTATAAACATATTTCAACTTTTGAACCAAAACGAGATCCAGAACCAGAAGTAAGCAAAGGGAAACCTAAAAAAGTTGAGGAAATAAAAATAAGAGTTAAGTTTTTAAGAAACCCTTATTTTGATGATCATTTTGATATTCATGATAGTTATCTATTAGCTGGAAAAACTATAGCCTGGATGTCGGAGCAAAAAAATACACCTTTAAATTATAATTTGCAGTTGCTGGGTTGGTTAAGCTATAATAAAATTTATAGATTACTGCCTCTATGTCAAGAAATTTCAAAAACAGAAAGTAAAGTATTTCCTGAAGTCATTGACTTTATTTCAAAAAGGGCCAATGATGATGATAAAGCCTTATTAGATCAGTGTTTAAGTGAACTATGTAAGTTGGCACAGTCTGAAACATCGTTAGAAGAGGCCCTGAAAACAAATGTTGAAAATGCAATCAATAGGATCCAAAACAAGGATATTGAAAGGCAACAAAAGGTTTGAAGCTTGAACTATTTTTTTGAACTTTGAAATTTAAGATGAAATGTAATGATGAAATTAATTATCGGAAAGAGTAGAGCCAACTTGCAAACTTTTGCTAAGGGCTTTGGACAATCATCATCCTACTAATATTATAAAAGCGAAAGTTTGTGAGGATGTATGTAAGGATGTATGTTGCTCTTTCATGCAAAAACTCCTGTGGATTTTGGTGAAACTTCATAATAATATAGCTTACATATCAGAATAATCCAATAGGCTACTTTTTATCCTGGGAAAATATTTATATCCTGGATAATTACAACATTTTGTTTTTTCCACAGTCCACTCTGATGGAGTCGCAGGTGTCTTCTATTCTACAATCAAATATTTAAAAATTATTTGAAAACAAAATAGTTTGAAAAAACTTTTACACTTAGAATATTTTTAGGTTTAAAGAATTTATTTACTTATAAGAACCAATAACAAGTTCACTTAAAATAAGCATACATAATAATTATTTCATAAATAGGTATCTATTTACCTTCATCGGCCCGCCCGTACGAGAAACTTGATTAATCTTTTATCACAGATACGAGTATCATTATATGTTACACTTTGGATGATTAAAAACAGGTAGTCAATGACTAAGTAAACCGTTTTCGATCTTACGGATGATATCCCATACTATAAACGTGAGTCATGAGTTTAGACTTAAACGTGTTAAGCGATTGCGCTTCCTTTATCTCGTTAGGCAAGTTATTGTATAGCTGCGCTCCCTCAAATAAGATGGTTTTGTTACCATACTGAGTATGCGGTCTACGTAATACGAGTTTATTGGAGTTTCTTAAGTTATGTTTAATAACTCTTCTATCAAAAGTGAAATCGGTATGGATGGCATTTGTGAGAATCTTCCTAACCAGAATGCATCTGCTGATATTGTTTACGTAAATAAGAAAAAATAATGGCCCGATTATTGACCCCTGTGGAATTCCACAATTAACTTTTTGCACTTTACTTTCATGACATCCTATTTTGACTATTTGTTGTCTGTCAGATAAATAGGATTCGAACATTTTGTATGCCAATCCTGTAATACCTATGTTTTTTTAATTTTAAAAGAAGTAGCTGATGGATGACTAACGGTATCAAAAGCTTTTTTTAGGTCAATGAATATACCCAAAGCGATATTTTTAAGATCAATATTGGTTTTAATTTTTGTAATGAGGTCAATAGTAGCCGACAGAGTATTTGATTTAGGCTTAAAACCATATTGATGCTCATACAAAAAGTTTAGGTCTATTAAGTAGTCATTTAGGCGTCTATACAGTCAAAGTACCTTTCAAATATCTTGGATAGAATTGTTAACACCGATATCGGTCGGTAATTTCCAAGGTCGGTTCTAGTACCGGATTTGTATATCGGACTTACTTTTGCTATCTTTAGACTATCGGGAAAGATGCCACTACCCAGACATTCATTAATACATAGTGTCAACTCCTCAACTATTAGATTTTTTAAACATTTTATCGACTTTACATTTATGCCATCAATACCAGAGCTAGTGTTTGCATTTAGATCATTAATAATTATTGTAATCTCCTTTACTGTACAGGGAACAAAATCTGCAAGTTGCTTACCGTGATCATCCTTTATACACACTAGTGAGCAGTCTATACTGTTAATACAGTTAGTTTTCGGTATTTTCTTCGCCAATGAATCGCCAACCGACGAGAAAAAGTTGTTAAAACAGTCACAGATTTCATTTCCCTTAGTTAATTTTTTTTTTTTTATTAAGAATATACTATATTATATTCCAGATGTTTAAAGAGTGGGCAAGTTTAAGAATGGAGAAACTTGAAGAGCAGACTAAGCGACTGGACAGAGCTAAACGTATTCAAGCTATTAAAGAGAAACAAGATAAATTACATGAAGAGGAACAAAAATTATGGTTTTTTGATAATGAAGATAAAATAGATTTGGAAATTGAGGAAAAAGAGAAACTTCATGATAATTCTAGTATTAAGAAAACAGTTTTAAAGGAATCTGATGAGAATTATATTCCACCAGAAATTTTACCACAACGTAGATAAAGCAATGTAGATTAACTAAATAATAAAAGTGATTAATTGATATGTTTTAAGTTTCTATCAAAACCAAAATATCAAAAGTGCAATGCCTCCCATGGTTTCTACACATAGTTAAGCATTTTATAAATTCTTTGCCAACTTTTAAATTTGATGTCGTGATTGAGACATCTGGAAGCTTTGGGCAACAATAATATTAATAATAATAAGCCCGCAGGGCAGTTGTGGCGAGCTGTGGTGAGGTAGCGTTCCCACGGACCTGAAGTGCTCCCGCGGGAAGACCCTGTTCTTCATCTCCGGCACCGGAGTGAGGTCTGACGAGGAACAGTTCTCCCGTCTCTGCCTTGCCTTCGCCGGCCGGGCAGAGTGGAGTCGCGAGAGCTATGACAGCTCGAGGGTGGACGTGCCCGTCAGTAAGTGGCAAGTTGGCTTCGGTTTAAAGTCCAGGGGCACGCCTCCACCCTAGCCGCTCACCAAATGTTGCCCCCTTTGTCACTACGTGCGTGCGGCCGTTTCAGGGGGCCCATGAAATGAGTCGGCGAGACACCGCTTGCCACCTTTGCAATTTTGAGACTTAGTTGTAATGGCAGGCGTCCGTTAGTAAATAGCCCGATTATCTAACTCCACCCAACAATCACCCCCATAGTCCATGACCTTATTTTCCATCGCACGACATAGATCTGCACTCCAATAGTCTTGCACATGGCGGGGATCATTGCCGGGTGTATCATTTTGTGCGGTCGGCGATGGTATCCGCCATGTGTATCCCACACGATATTAAAGTTCTCTAAAAAGGGCCTCAACATCTTGGCCATGGCCCGATGCACGCCTCTCAAAGGACCGGGTCTCTATAGTCCCGAGAATTTAAACAGAGATACAATAATAATAATAATAAAGCCATTTATTCAGACAAAGAAGTTATATCTATTTACAGTTTTGTTTTATTTAGTGTTGCTCATCTGTTTGCCATTTGGCATAGGCCTCCCCCAGCCGTTTCCATTCATGCCTATCCTGTGCTTTCCGTGTCCATGTATTCCCTGCAACCTCTACTATTGCATCCACCCATCTCCTTGGAGGTCTACCTCTCTTTCTCTTTCCTTCTTTGGGGAACCAGATGGTTGTTATTTTACTCCACTTGTCAGGTCCCATGATCGTATGGCCTATCCAACTCCATTTTTATGAACCGATTTTAATTTTTTTTTATAGTTGGTCATGGTATACTTCCAGGTTGGTCCTATATTCACCACATCAGGATCTGATGATGGGATCTTGGATAAATCGAGGGCAATCCTCGAATATTGTAGGCACATGTAGTCTGTTTTTACACTTTTACTGAGCGTTTTAGTCACCTACATACAGGTGTTTTTTTGTGGCCACCGTTAACGAAGGGTACGTACTCTATACATCAAATAAAGTAAGTTTATGCCAAAAAAAATGCTGGGATTTTTTTTTTAATTACTTGATCGGGCGAAATTATAGTGTCTAGTGTTTATGTTGTACTTTTTTATAGACAGATATTAACTATTTGTCGTGAAAAAATCTTGCTACACGCGTCTATGTGCATTTATGCAGAAAAACGCAGTCTATTTACTCAACTTTGGACCCTAATATTTTGGAAACCAGACACTTCCCAGGTATGCTTCCATGGAGAAATATGATCGTGATGACGAGGAGATTCCATAGTTTTCGGGAACGTTGACGACCAAAAATCATCAGAA
Organism: Carposina sasakii; assembly: GCA_014607495.2. NCBI lineage: Eukaryota > Metazoa > Arthropoda > Insecta > Lepidoptera > Carposinidae > Carposina > Carposina sasakii. The sequence goes on from CP053154.1 coordinate 9,415,839, forward strand.
AGAAGAGTACCTACATATTGCACCGACCCCAAATGATTGGGAACAGGGCGGGAAGAAGGAGTGTAATTATATGTTGCTTATACAGGGTGTAACAGAAAGGGTATGTTAAGCGAAAAGCTATGTTATTAGCTCACTATAGAGAACCTATTTCTAAAATTTGAGAATCAAAATCACATATTTATTTTTCAAGTTTGTATGAACATTCCTGAGTTGTTTAGGAATTCTCCATACTATCTGGAAAAATAAACATGTGCTTTCGAGTCTGAAATTTTGTGGATAGGTTCCTTTTAGCGGGCTATTTACATAGCTTTTCGCTTAACATACCCTTTCTGTTACATCCTGTATATTGTCAGACGTAAAGTTTCGAAGCCTAGTCATTTCTCTCTTTTGTCATGTGGCCTATTTAATCATTTGCTGGTATATAAATCTGACAATGTTATGCCTTCTAAACGTCGTACACGGCTTAACGCAATATCTATTTTCCCTTTAGTAAAATTTTACTTTATTAAGCTCGAGTTTTGGGAAGTCGGTTTTTCGTTTTAAAAAATTATACTTTTTTAACTCTCACACAAATTTCTGTCATTTTAGTTTTTTCTCTTATGTATGAGTTCCTTATTAACCGACTTCAAAAAGAGAGGTTATCAATTCGTCTGTATGTCTTTTTTTAATTTTTTTTATGTGTGTTACCTCAGAACTCCGTCATTTATGAACCGATTTCAATTTTTTTTTATAGTTTGTTATACTACTATTGTATGTACATACTAACTATTGTAATATTTTTACAATACATATGAAACATTTGTATCTACATCTAAATACATTCTTCTTGAATCCTGTTCAGATCAACTTTAATTTTCTTTAATACTTCCTCAGTCTTCTTGGCCTTTTCAGTTTCGATGTTGTCCTCTAAATCAACTATGTCCCTTGCTAATAATCCTGTGTCATTTATCAAAGACACTATACTATTACATTCTGAATGCAATAATGCTAGTAATTTATAAGCCTTTTTTGCTTGGTCATCTTTTTTCGCATCCTGAAATTATTTTATATTATGTACATAAAAGCTATATTACAAGGAAATCACACTGGAACTTGCAAGTAAAATCCAAAGGTATATGTGGTGACGATGTGTTGCGTAGGGTAGATAATCTCTAGATATTCCAAAACTACTTACTTTAAATAATGTTTCATCTGCGATTGAGAAACACCTGTCTAATTGAGCTTCCAATGTGTTTATTTCTTTCTGTAGACTCTTAGTATCTTCAAGTATTTTTTTTATTTCTATATTTTGTTTATCAACATTACTTATTATTTCTAAAATTCTTTTTGTGTAAATATATCTAAAAGACACATACATATTACTGACTAAATAAATATCTTAATCATGAGTAGGTAGGTACATAAAGTAAATCAAGTAGGTAAGGCAACCAACCTTTTACTTCCTCCTTTTAACATTTTATAATTTTCTTCCAATTCATTTCTGAGTCCATTTTTCTTATCATATTCTACTCTCATTAATTTTGCATTATCTTTAAGGTCCATCAATTTTTTTTTGTATTTCATCCTATCAGACTAAAAAAATAATTAATACATATATTAGTGAGTGACAAAATCATTACTTATTTACTAAACTTTAATAATTACAATGAATTGTGTTTGCTAATCTGCTTTACTATTAATAAAAAAAAGTAATATTAGTCTTTATGTAACAGGAATTTATCACAATTTTATTTACCTCTGAATACAATGTAGTATTCCTAATTTTCTCTATTTTCACTTTCAGACTCAAATTGTTTGATGTTATCTCTTCGCTCTTTTGGTGGAGTAAACTAATATTTTTTTGGACATTTTCTAAAATATTACAAGGTTCCAAATCCACAATATTAGTAACTCCAATATCATGTAAAATATTTTGCATATTTTTCAGGTCAGCTTCCACTTTCTCACATGATTTACGGGCCTAAAATATTTTATTATTTAGTATGTAGATACTTACCTAATTAATTTTGTTAATGCACATAATATGAGAACAAATATTTTATTTATGTGATCGTTCATACCGATCCTTTTAGGGGTCATCCATAAATTACGTCACACGAATTTCATGATTTTTTGCCCCTCCCTCCTGTGACGTCACATTTAGCTTTTTTTGCAAATTTATATTTAGAGATTATTGAATGAAAATGTGACCAAATTTAGGACCCCTCCCACCCCCTCATCACACAATGTCACAGTTTGACGACCCCCTCCCACCCCCTTAACCTGTGACGTAATATATGGATGGCCCCTTATTACCTGAGACTTCTTACTTAATTATTTACTAACCTGAGAATATTCCATACTCATAATATTTTTTTCAGTTTCAAGACTCTCTATTTTCTGTTTCAAAAGAATAGCCATCTCTTTAAGGTCCTTTAAACTTTTGTCTGTCTCAATTTTTTTCTTTTCAATGTGGATTTGTTTATTAGAATATGATGTAACTTTCTGTTCATTATGAAGTGATTTTTCCTTAAGCATTATCAACATTTTTATAATGTCTTTTTCATCACAGTCAACTGTATTAAAGCTGGCTTTATCTATAAAAAATACCAAAATTAGAGTAAGTACATATTAAATTCCTGCTGTTCAATTTTAAGTTTGTACTCTTATGTTCACTACATCAACTATGTAGTGTCACTTCTGCTCGTAAAACTGGCTTCCATTTTGGCTAGTACATGCCATTTTCAGTATCTCCAGATTCAATTTTGTAACTCCAGTGAAAGATCAACATACATTTGAAGTTACTGATTTGTGGCAGTTGAACACACAGTGACGGACAGGTTTGCCCTACTATGGACAATAATTGTACAGTGTATGTGTGGGGTGGTGCATGTCCATCTGTAATATCACAAAATGTGAAAGGCCAGCTAAAGCTATTTATGTGTGAACACCTAGTAACTAACAAGCCCCAAGTGAAACATATGCTGCCATTGAATTACCTGTGGCCCCCTGAATGAGTTCCTCATGAGATTGACATACAGGATGTTTGTGACAGCCAGGCAAATATTGATACCATGACTTCAGACCATGATTCTGAGGCGGAAAACACTGAAAATGTTCGCAGGAAAATTCCGAAATTTTCCGATATTTTTTTCATATTTCCAGGAAAAAAATTGTTTAATTCGTTTAATTAGGCCTTAAATAATGACATAAAAATAAATTTTTAACCAAATGATATTAAAAAAAAAGTTGTACTCAAATAATTTCAAAAAACTGATCAACCCTAATGGTCACACAATAACTAATACGCCCATTTAATTAGTCACAGAATCGCCCGATACAATTAGTGTGGAGAGCAAAGATTACTGAAAATCATATAAAAAATATATTTCCTGCGAGTAATAACACTGTCGTATAACTCATAAGAATGGTACTTGTTCAGCATTTCAGTATTCGCCTGGCTGTCACCTACACCCTGTATATGTATACAGGGTGTTTGTGACAGCCAGGCAAATATTGATACCATGACTTCAGACAATTATTCTGAGGCGGAAAACACTGAAAATTTTCTCCAAAAAATTCCAAATTTATTCATAATTTTTTTCATATTTTCAGGAAAAAATAGTTTTGTTCGTTTAATTAGGCCTTAGATAAAGACTTAAAAATACAATTTTAACTAAAAGATAGTTTTAAAAAAAAAGTTGCCTTCTAAAAAGTTCAAATAACTGATCAACCCAAAGTCACAAGTGAACCAAAATAAAAGCCGACAAGTGCGAGTTGAACTCGCGTGAAGAGGGTTCTGTACGATGTTACCTATCATGTTTTTTTAAATCTGACAAAAAGTTGGTACGCACAATATTGAGTGATTTACCATGTTATTTTAAAATCATGGACTTCTTATAGGTTTTCCTATAATCTATAAGGAGAAAACTAATTTCTGTATTTTTTTCAAAATTTTAGGTTCAGTAGTTTCGGAGATAAGGGGGGGGGAATGGTCAATTTTCGTCTATTTTCTTGAATAACTTGGAAACTATTTATTTTAAAATTACAAAAAAATACATTTAAGATCTTCTCAAAAAGACCTTTCATTTGATATGCCACACGATGCAGTTTTCAGATATTTTTTTTTTTAATTTTCCCCTTCCCCCCCAAAAATGACCCCCCATATACAGATTTCATCTGCTCACGTCACACCTCTGTGTTTGGGTCACAGGAATTGATATGTGTACCAAATTTCAACTTAATCGGTCTAATAGATTTGGAGATAATTGACTGTAAGCGACGGACGGACAGACACACGAGTGATCCTATAAGGGTTCCGTTTTTGTATTCAGACGTACGGAACCCTAAAAAGCAGCAATATGTTACACAATAACCAATAAACCCATTTAATTTGTCACAGGATCGCCCGATACAATTGGCACGGAAAGAAAAGATTACTGATAATTAAATCAAAACTCGTATAACTCAATACAATGGTACTTGTTCAGCATTTTAGTATTTGCCTGGCTGTCACCTACACGCTGTATAGAACTGTGACCTATACTTTTATTGTAGTATACCTACTTGTATCTGTAAAGTCTCCTATTGTTTTTGTTGTACTGGAGTTCATACAACAGGAAGGAATCCAAATAGAATTTAGTTCTTCTTCAATTTTTCTGCTTATATTTTGTAAAAATGCAGCCTTTTCACTGGTTGACTGTGTTGTTAATATTTGTTTATTCTCACTTGGTAATTTTTCAATCAGAAACATAAATACTTGTCTCAATTCTGTTTCATTAGAATACAAGAATGTCTGGTAACCAACATCATTTTTGTAGCCCAAATCCTGAAAACAAATGAATTATAGCTAGATTTATTTACCAGCAAGTGACTATCCTCAGGCCACAGCATGTATAATCTGTTGCATATAAAATATGTATGTCAGCATCTTCAGATTCACATTAAAGCAAGTTCAAGAGAAATCCATTCAATCTCAAGTTATTAGTATACTTTTGTCAAGCCTCATTCAATGGGCCTATTTCCACTAGACGACATGGTCACTACACAACGATTTTGAATGCAAAAATGAATACCTAATGCTATTATAACCCACCCCCTGATTACGTAAAAGCAAATCAAATCAAATATTCTTTATTTGTGGATCATAGGTAAATTATAAGGTATTTGGTACATGCAAAAGTACATGCAATAACAAAGTCAAAGCAAAGCGATAGCAAAAATTGTACAATATTCGCCTTGAAACGTCAAAGTTTCTTTAAAATTCATTTTACGTAATACGAATTAGACAAGCAATCAGCGATTCTTGTAAAATTTTTGCTATCGCTTTGCTTTTGCTAGTTAGGTAATAAGGGGGCTAATATACCTTTGTCATGGTTGCAATTTGGGCAGCTACTTCAATTCTGTGGGATATCCCTGGCGGAAGTGACAATGGTATTTCTGAAGTGTGATCAATAGTTCTTAGACACTTAGAAGCTGATTCAATTATAATTTCTGTTGAAAGTTCCCCAATGTTCTTGACATCATCAGAAATTTTGCTGAAAAATCGAAATAAAATTTGGCAAATTTCAATTAGGACTGTTGGAACAAATAAGCAATATTCATTACCTACCAGGTAATGTTTAGCCATTGCACATTGTTGGTGGATAGATATGAAATAAAGTATGTAATCAAAATCTCTTCCGTCCTTACTAAGGGCAGATTTCTCAATAGGCAGATAGTTCTATGATGATCTCCGACCGTATTTCGGCCAATCTCTATGGAGATTGGACAGGTACACAGGAGATATTATAGTACACAAGTGTGTGCGCATATACAGATGCACTCTCTATTCCGTTACTCTCATAGTCCAATGGGACGGAAAGCCAACACGACCGGAGAGAGATCAGGTGCAGGACCAACGGTTTTACGTTCTTTCCGAGGCATGAGCTAAGTGACAATTTTACAACATTAAAATCTGTACATTAAATAAATTCATTGGTACAGGCCCGTGACTGGGATCGAACTTACGCCTCCCGCTTGGAAGATGCATGTCTTAACCACTGGGCTATCACCGTTACTATAATACCATACCTTAGGCAGATAGTTCTATAATGATCTGTATAATAAAAATTAGAGATGCGCCGAATATTCGAACCGTATTCGGTATTCGGCGTATTCGGCAACTTTTTCACTATTTGTATTTGGCCGAATCATTCGGTTTTGGCGCCGAATATATTCGGTTCGAGTATTTTTATATTTTTGCCTACACGTACGGTATAGCGCTAAGGACAAAACTTCTTATGTGACATTTATGTTCTACTAACGGCCGCCTACAACTTCGTCCGTGTGAAAGGTATTACATCCGTGCGAAGCTAGCCCTAGTTATACTTTCTCAGGTTCTAGAGTACACAGGTAGTACCAAATTTCATTTCAATCTGTTCAGTAGTTTTGGCGTGAAAGCCAGACAGACATACAGAGTAACTTTCGCATTTAATATATTGTTTATGTATTAAATTTGAAAGACAATATAATATATTTGACGGCGCACCTGTCACTGTCACACGTCAGGTTGACTTTTAGTAGCCATAGTCAGCCTAGCGGAGCGTTATTTGTCGATGGTAGCGAGGGCGGCCATCTTGACAGCACTGACACTGACGTTCAGGACGGCGCCCGCGTTCCACGCATTTTTAACGAATCGCTTTGAATCAAACGATTTATTGGTTTAATTGAGTTAAATTGTTATATTTCTGTGATTGCTAATTACTTATTTCACTAGATATCTCCTTATTTGAAGACTGTGCTGATTAAATAACTTTGTGAGAGAAGAACTTGATATTTATCTGTCCACGCCTGCTACTCTCATATTTTATGAAAGATGAATTCTGATGAAGTTCCTCCTGGCCCTTCATCAGAAGTGGGATCGAACGGAGATCGGATTGAGCAAGAAAGAACCAAGTCGGATGCAGAAAAACTTCTTAGTAACATGGAAATGCTGCTATCTCGTGTTCTCGCAGCCCAACAAACATCGACTGTGAGTTCTAACCAGCCAGCGCACTTTTTGCCTTTTAATCCTGACGAACCGGACTGTGACATAGATGGCTGGTGCAATATTACCGAAGCGATCGTTCAAAGTAAGCGCTTAGAAGGCATAGACTTACTTATGGCTCTAACTAGCGCTCTAAAGGGGCGTGCTGCTGCTTGTATCACTAAGATGAATTTAAATGATATGACTTGGAGCATCGTCAAGCAGACACTGTTAGCAAAATTCTCAAAACCGAAGCTTTTTCAGGACTACTTTGACGATATACTCCGTTTTCAAATTGGAGCTAAGGAAACTGCCTCGGAATGTGCTCTTCGATTATGGAATTTGATTGAACGTATACCTAAAACTGTGATGCCTGAAGAAGTGGTGACCGGATTTGTCATTTCAGTACTTTGTCAAAAGGATGGATTGATAAGACGCGAACTGAATGCACACAACATAACAACTCGCAGTCAATTGTTCCGAATTCTGGGAGGTGTGTCTTTTAAGCGGCGTCTGGATAACGTCGAAAGTAGTGAACCTGAAACGAAGCGTGTTCGTACTACTGAAAGATTTACTGGCAGATGTAATTTCTGTGGCATTACAGGACATCGGTTTGCAGAATGCCGGAAACGTCGCGATGAATTTGGGTCAGTTAAGCCTCAAGACAATGCGGGTTCTTCTCGTTCATTAGAGAATGCGGCTCTTGTTACATGCTACTCGTGTGGGCAAAAGGGTCATGTGGCAACTAACTGTCCAGATAGAAAGAATGGTGGTAAAGCTGCGGTCAAGGAAGTCCACAATTGTGAACATCGTCCTTCAAGAGGTATTCTAGCAACATCTTCCGGTGAGTCTCTACCTTTTTTATTTGACAGTGGGTCATCTTGCTCTCTCGTAAAAGAAAGTTATAGCGATAAACTCTTGGGTACTGTGTGTAAAAGTCTCGTGTATCTTAGCGGCATTGGAGGTAATGACATACAATGTACTTTACAAATTCAGGCTGAGGTTAAAATTGCTGATCATTTGGTTAGCTTACTCTTTCATGTGGTTTCTGACAACATTATATCGGAACCTATAATTATTGGTAGAGATATTTTTGATCAAGGATTAAGTGTGAAAATTAATAACGATAATCTCATTATATACTCTAAACAACGTTCTAATGTTTGTAACGTGACATCGAATCTTCTAGATTTGACAAAAATTGATACTGATTTACAGGGACAGTTTAAAGAGACGTTAATTTCTATACTGGGTAAATACGCGAATAGTTTTGTTGAAGGTATACCTACCAAACGTGTGAAGACTGGAGTATGCGAAATTAAATTAGTAGATCCACATAGAGTCGTACAGAGATGTCCCCATAAAAGAGCACCCATAGAAAAACAAATAATTAGGGAGAGGGTTCAACAATTATTAGATGCAGGAGTGATCCAGGAGAGTACGTCCCCATTTGCTAGCCCAGTTGTCATTGTAAAGAAGAAGGATAATTCTGACCGACTTTGTATTGATTTTAGGGAGTTAAATTCCAATACTGTACCGGAACATTATCCCTTACCACGTATAGACGAACAGATCGATCAACTGACGGGAGCTAACTTCTTCTCTTCTTTAGATATGGCTTCCGGTTTTCACCAGATCCCTATTCACCCTAATTCAGTGAATAAAACGGCTTTCGTAACAAATGAAGGGCAATATGAGTATTTAGCGATGCCATTCGGTTTGCGAAATGCCCCTTCAGTGTTTCAGAGGTGTATCACAAAAGCATTTAGTCATTTAGCGAATAAACCGTTGATATACATGGATGATGTATTATGTCATTCCGTTAACATCTCTGAAGGACTGAAGCAGCTTGATCTTGTTTTAGGTGCGTTGTCGGAAGCTGGGTTTTCACTTAATCTTAAGAAATGTAAATTCATGAAACAACAAATAGACTATTTGGGATATTCCATACAATCAGGTGAGATTAGACCCAACTCCCGGAAAATTCGGGCATTAGCGGATGCCCCTGAACCGAAATCAGCTACTAATGTCCGCCAATTTCTCGGGTTGGCCTCTTATTTCCGTAGATTCATCCCCGATTTTACACATATAGTCGGACCGCTATATCCCCTAACGAAACTGAAAGGACGAATAACTTGGACCAGCGAACATGAAAAGATTCGCAATAAAATTATAGGTATCCTCACGTCAGAACCGGTACTAACTATATTTGACCCGGAACTTTCCGTAGAGCTACATACCGATGCTAGCTCGGAAGGTTATGGAGCAATTCTCTTACAAAAGAAAAATAATTTCCTCCACGTCGTTGAGTACTTTAGCCGCCGAACATCTGATTCAGAATCTCGTTATCATTCCTACGAGTTAGAGACGTTAGCGGTGGTTAGAGCGGTAGAGCATTTCCGGCATTACCTTTACGGCCGGCGATTTGTTGTAGTTACCGACTGTAATTCACTCAAGGCGTCCAAATCGAAGAAAGACTTAACACCCCGTGTCTATCGATGGTGGGCTTACTTACAAGCGTATGATTTCGACATTGTATACCGCGAAGGAAGTAAAATGGAGCATGCTGACTATTTGTCCCGAAATCCGCTGCCGAGTTCGGATACTGCTGCCCCTACTACCCTTGAAAAGACTCGACCTAAAATTGTTAACTATGTTGAACTTCACCGGGGTTGGTTGTCAGTGGAACAAAAACGAGATCCAGAGATACAAGATCTTATCTCGAAACATCACGATAACAGCTTCCCAGAAACAGTAGCTCGTACGTACGATGTTAGAGATAGCATTCTTTATAGGAAAGTTTGTCGTAATAAGGAGGTTGCATGGTTACCTGTAGTTCCCCGGTCCCTCATTTGGACACTCATAAATCACGTTCACAATGAATTGCAACATTTAGGTAGCGACAAAACACTAGATAAGCTGTATGAAATGTATTGGTTTCCGAACATGTCCAAATGTGTGCGAAAATTTATAGAATCGTGCATCATCTGTAAAGCCTCGAAAGGTCCATCGGGCGCTCAGCCTGTTAAGCTTCACCCGATTCCTAAAGTGTCGGTGCCTTGGCATACAATTCATATAGACTTTACAGGGAAGTTGAGCGGGAAGAGCGACCGAAAGGAATATTGCTCTGTAATTATAGACGCTTTTACTAAGTACGTTTTGCTGGAACATACTTTATCTGTCGATACAAAGTGTGCCATTAAAGCTCTACAAAAAGCGGTGTGTCTCTTTGGAGCTCCAAAGAGAATTATTGCGGATCAGGGCCGCTGCTACATCAGCTCTGATTTCAAGAACTTTTGTGAAGAGTATAAAATAGAACTCCATTTCATTGCGACTGGTTCCAGTAGGGCTAATGGTCAGGTCGAACGAGTAATGCGAACCCTTAAGAGCCTCCTTACAATTGTTGAGAACGACCCTAACAAAGCGTGGCGTGACGAGCTGGGCAATATTCAACTTGCTCTAAATAGTTCAAAATCAAGTGTAACCAAATATTCACCATCAGAATTGATGCTTGGAATCCGCTCTAATTCTTTGGGAATGTCTAGGTTGAATGATAATAATAACGAACACGAGGTTCGCTTGGATTTGGATACAGTTAGAGCTGATGCATCAGCTAACATTCGGAAAGCTGCTGAATCCGAAACTCTTCGATTTAATCGCGGTCGGGCCACAGTAAGACCATTCTCTAAAGGAGACTTCGTATTCATAAAAAACTGCGAACGTAACCAAACGAAGCTAGATAGAAAGTTTAGAGGCCCGTACGTTATAGTAGAAGTTCTTAATAACGATCGGTACGAACTTAAGAGTTTAGGTGGTTCTCATAGGACTTATAAATACGCTCACGAGAATTTGCGCGCAGTGCCCCAGGGGCATATTGGCTTAACTGAAATAGCAACTAGTCTTTTAAATGATGGAGAGGCCGAGACGGCGTCGGAAGATGAAGTAGATGTGATTAGTTCAAATCGTGACAATGATAATTCCGACACCTTGACTGTATGCTCGCGCGCTGATTCTGCAGATTCATGTACGCTCACAGCAGGGTCAGACACCCTTAGCACATACTCAGATCCTGACACGTGGGAAATTTCACATGAGATTGAAGTTCATACAGAGCAGGACGATTCATAATCATAAGTAGGTATAAAAACCTCGTTGCATGTTTTTTAGTGTTGTTGTGAGAGAGTCGAAAGACGAAATGATGTCGTCCAAGTCAGCTCTCAGGTTGGCTTGTCTCTGTGGTTTGTTCTTTGAGACGAGAGCGTCGTCCGAGTCAGAGCCCTTTAAGTTGGATGACTTGTTTTTAATGTTCAATGGATTTTTTGACGAATATTGTCGTCCGGGTCATTTCTACGAAAGGATTGACTTGTCTAAAAGTAAATGTGGCTATTGTTGATAAGTGTGTTGCTTGACTGAGGGGCTGTGTTATCCGGCTTAATTGTAGCGATACACTCGCCTCAAGTCCTTACTCATTACATTACGCATGATTTAATGAAAATTGTTACATTATCGTCAGGATGAACGAACGGACTATGTATTGTACTCGTCGCATTGTTTCAGAGAATCGCCCGAGGACGGTCGAATGTCAGTCCGGCCGTGACGGCGCACCTGTCACTGTCACACGTCAGGTTGACTTTTAGTAGCCATAGTCAGCCTAGCGGAGCGTTATTTGTCGATGGTAGCGAGGGCGGCCATCTTGACAGCACTGACACTGACGTTCAGGACGGCGCCCGCGTTCCACGCATTTTTAACGAATCGCTTTGAATCAAACGATTTATTGGTTTAATTGAGTTAAATTGTTATATTTCTGTGATTGCTAATTACTTATTTCACTAGATATCTCCTTATTTGAAGACTGTGCTGATTAAATAACTTTGTGAGAGAAGAACTTGATATTTATCTGTCCACGCCTGCTACTCTCATATTTTATGAAAGATGAATTCTGATGAAGTTCCTCCTGGCCCTTCATATTAGTAAAGATTGTAAGTCAACAAAATCCCATTCTATCCCATTTACTAGCAACGTTTTTGCAATAAAAACCGTTTTTGTTTTTATTTACAACGTAATCGTGCAATGTTTGAAGCAAAGTGACAGACAGTAGGGATGGCGATCAGAGATCGATTAATCGCAAAATCGATTTTTCGAGCAAAAAAAAAATCGATTTTTTAAATCGATATGAAATACTGAATCCATAAAACAAGTATGGTATAGAACGATAGCGAGCGTGGCCGGTAAAAGGGACATAAATTATGGTACATCCAAAATGCAAGGTGGCCAGTCGATAGAAAATTGCCTTATTTTGTGAAGTGGTGAAAGTACTTATGATGAAAAATCATCATCATCCTGGCCTTATCCTATTACTTATGGGGTCGGTCGGCGTAATATGGTTTATTTATATGGAAATTTTTTGGAAATCGATCTGATAGACCTCGATTTTTTTGTGGATCGATTCATCAGGTCACGATTTGAATCGATTTAAAAATCAATATTTTTTGGAAAGAATTGCCATCCCTAACAGACAGCGCGGTGTGCGCGGATGTTGGGCGGTGAGGTACGACACGCTCACTGTTAAATCTTGATATGATTTATAAACGATTTTCTGTTCTATGCTTTTAATGCAATAATATAAATTGGAACAATTTGTGGAACATTAATATTTAAAAACATGCTGCTGCTCTGAGCTAAAAAAATCCAAGTAGTCGTCCCCCCGCTTCCTCTTCCCTGCGTCGCCCGCTACGTTTTACGTATGCATCGTTAACATTCCTCCCCCCCCTTGAAAGGACCACTTTCAAGAGGCTCATGGGAATCTTCTAAGACCATAGGGCATAATTTGGAGATTGCTCTTCGTAAATCACCTTTCTTCGTGGAAACGTCGACTACTCTTGTTATGTGATCTTCACCAGGATACAGTTTGGTAATCCTCCCCATCAGACATTGTAGTGGTGGGAGTTGATCCTCTTTCACTAGCACGAGATCTCCGACTTGACCTTTTGCACGCCATTTTACTCTTTGTTGTAGGGATGAAAGCACTTCTCGATTCCATCTTTTCCAAAATTGAAGTCGTAGTCTCTCAAGCAGTTGGTAGCTATTGACGCTGATCGATTCGGTGATTGGTGAGGGTAAAGCGGTCATGGGGCGACCAATTAAGAAGTGTCCAGGAGTAAGTGGCGTTAGATCGGATGGATCCAAGGATATACACGTTAACGGACGGGAATTTAAAATGGCCTCGATCTGCGCAAACAATGTGGATAGCTCCTCAAATGTCAAACTTGTATTGCCTGCAACCCGTTTTAAATAGAATTTGGCTGCTTTTACACCCGCTTCCCAAATTCCGCCGAAATTAGGTGAGTACGCAGGACTGAATTTAAATTTGATTTCTTCACTAAACGAGTAAGTATCGAAAGATTGGTCAGACTTTTTCAATAATCTAGTCAATTCATTGTTTGTACCCACGAATTTTTTACCATTATCGCAGTATACTAGCTTTAGGTTTACCACGATGAGCAATAAATCTTCGCAAGCATAAAATGAAGGCATTAGTACTTAGGTCGCTTACCACTTCCAAATATACAGCTTTAGTACAAAAACAGATGAAAGTACAAAGGTAGCATTTACTAGTGCGTGAACCACGACCCTTGCGACTTGATATAAGGTATGGACCAGCAAAATCAGTTCCACATGTTTCAAAAGGTGGGACTGGACTTACACGAGGTCGTGGTAAGTTACCCATTAATGGTTGAAACGTTTGCGCTTTATATCTTTTACATGTTATACATTTATATACAGTTTTTGAACTTAGTGCTCTACCAGCATCTGGCCAGAATCGTTGATGAATAGAGCTCAATAACTGCTGCGGACCACAGTGAAGAAGTCTCAAATGTTCACTTTCAAATAATAGTTTAGTAAAGACATGCCGGGAATCAATTAACATAGGATGAATCTTATCAAATGAACAATGCGATACACTCTGTATGCGACCTCCAACGCGAAGGACGCCGATTTCATCTAGAAAAGGATTCAATTATGCTATTTTTTATTTAGAAGTGACTGAATTTGTTGTAGATAGCGAATGAATATGTGATGGAAAAGAATGTCTTTGTGATTGCTTTACTAGTACAATCAATGATTGCTGTAGTTCATCAGCGCTAAGTACTCCTTTGGATTTATAGAGTTTATTCTTACAATTATTTATAAAACGTAAAATGTATGCCATTACTCTTTGTAATTTAAAAAATTTAGAATATTTGTAAAATGGGACAATATTCTCAAGAATTTGTAATTTAAGTGTAAATTTTGTTTTTGTTTCAGGTACCTCAGTGCATGTGGGATTCGACGTAGGCCAGCCTTCTTCATATTTAGCCAGCAACGACACGTTAAAACTTGTTTGCGCGGCAAAACAATCAAATGGTAAGCCGCATAATTCGGCCGAATATTCGGTTCGGTAAAGATTAAAGCGAATACTATTTGGTATTCGGTTATTCGGTCAAACCGGTATTCGGCGCATCTCTAATAAAAATGTAACGGATCGCTATCTGTACATTGAAGATATATAAGAAAAAATATTATAGGAGACCTTTATCAACGCAATAGAACCCAAAACGATGATTTTTGTCTGTGCGTTTGTCCCTTTTTTATCCCGGAAAAATGTTTTGATCCCAGATAATTTCGACATTTTGTTTTTTTTTTAAGTCCACGCGGACGGAGTCGCGGGCGTCCACTAGTATGTAGAATATTCAATGCGGACCATTGGAATAACCGGCCCTAAATACATAGTTTTAGCGAGACTATGAAATGGTTATTTTATGAAGGAAAGATGAATAGAACGCAAAATTAAATGTACTTACATGTCCAAACGACGTAAAAAGTGAAGGATAATTGTATCCACTTCCTCCATGATATATTTAGTTAGTATATCCACTCTAAGGTACATATATCCAGAGCAGAGATTATTTTTTTATTATTTTTTTTAGTTTATCCCGAAGGAAAGGCAAGGGGAACTAAGCCCATACAGCCTAATCATTGTTTAGTAAAATATATTCTGAATTTATGATGAATGACAATGATGATGAATGGAAACGTCGGGAAAATTCTCAAGAACAAGTGTAAAGTTAGTCAAAATGAAAAATTATTGCAGAAACAACTTACATGCGCCCATGAAGAGATCGTAATCCAGCTAAAGTTTTACTCGGCTTACCTGCGTATAAAACCATGCACACGCACTAGATTCACATCACAAGTAATCAAAATATAACTTATCTACCAGAAAACATCACTTTACGGACACATGCAAGCCATTTACAAATAAATTTTGATTTTCACAAGAAAATTACACCTGCACCCTTCCAGCTTTTCCCGCCGAATCTCAGAGATTATTTTATACTTACCACCACAGACTACATAGAGAACTAGTTCAGACCGTCATCTCGGGAATATTGGTTTTGGTTCGTAAACGATTTGTCAGGCTAGATTTTTTTTTTTGTTTAGTTTATCCCGAAGGAAAGGCAAGGGGAACTAAGCCCATACAGCCATTTTCTTTAGTAAATGATTCCTGAATTTATGGGATGATAATGGTGATGAATGGAAACGTCGGGAAAATCCTGCACCCTTTCAGCTTTTCCCGCCGAATCCTTGTCAGGCTAGAACATGACAGCCAAAGAAAAAAAAAATATTTTTTTAAATTGTGATCATAGGCAATGGAATAAACAATACAGCCTAAATGGCACTGGGTGGGTATATACTTTACACTATTATTTAATTTTATTACACCTAGGGTACATCGCATAAATAAAAAACCTTATCATTTATTTATTTATTTCATTTTTCATTTGTTTTCAGCTGCTTTTTTCTGACATCCCAATTTCTAACCTGAAATATGATGAATAATATATCATTTAACATTATGTTATTGCGACTTTTAACCCTTAAATGGACAATGTTGTTTATAACCCTTAAATGGACGATTTTTGTTTCACGTCCGAACACAGCTACAAAACTTAGTTTCGCGCCACTAGAAAAGTTTTCTTCAAAGTGACATTTGACATAGACTTATTTTCAATGCATAAAAATATTGGATAGTGCCAACATTTAAAAAAGTACAAAATTCGTTCAGAAATAAGAACTAGTTGTCAAAATTAACAAAAAATTAAAAGAAGGTCAATTTTATCTGTGATGTTTAGTATGTTGTTTAAAAACAACATTGTCCATTTAAGGGTTAAACAACATACTAAACATCACAGATAAAATTGACCTTCTTTTAATTTTTTGTTAATTTTGACAACTAGTTCTTATTTCTGAACGAAGTTTGTACTTTTTTTTAATGTTGGCACTATCCAAAAAAAAAGTATAGTAAATTCATCAAAATTTATTTGTAAATGGCTTGCATGTGTCCGTAAAGTGATGTTTCTGGTAGATAAGTTATATTTTGTTTACTTGTTATGTGAATCTAGTGCGTGTGCATGGTTTTATATTCAGGTAAGCTAAGTAAATCTTTAGCCGGATTACGATCTCTTCATCGGCCCAATGTGAGTTGTTTCTACAATTATTTTTGATCTTTACTAATTTTACACCCATTCTTGAGGATTTTCCCGACGTTTCCAGTCATCATCATCATCATCCATCATAGGCTGTATGGGCTATAAACTAAATAAAAAAAAGTAAATTCATGTCTAGATTTTTTAACTCATTTTTTTTTTATCCCGAAGGAAAGGCATGGGGAACTAAGCCCATACAGCCTAATCATTGTTAAGTAAAATGTATTCTGAAATTTATGATGGATGGTAATGATGATGATGAATGGAAACGTCGGGAAAATCCTCAAGAACAAGTGTAAAGTTAGTCAAAATGAAAAATTATTGCAGAAAAAACTTACATGCGCCCATGAAGAGATCGTAATCCGACTTAAGTTTCACTCGGCTTACCTGCATATAAAACCATGCACACGCACTAGATTCACAGCACAAGTAATCAAAATATAACTTATCTACCAGAAAACATCACTTTACGGACACATGCAAGCCATTTACAAATAATTTTTGATTTTCACAAGAAAATTACACCTGCACCCTTCCAGCTTTTCCCACCGAATCTTTTTTCATTTTTCCTAAACAGTAATACATGTCTATTTCACAAATATATATTTTTTTAAACGTGAGACAAAAATCGTCCATTTAAGGGTTAATGGATTATAAACAGTGATTGGATAGTTGCACAGACACATATTTTGATGTAGGATATATCCTACTATGTAATATTATAAATGTTATTATAATGTTCTGGACAATGTTGTAAAATTGTCACTTAGCTTGTGCCTCAAAAAGCACCTAAAACCGTTAGTCCTGCACCTGATCTCTCTCCAGTCGTATCGGCTATCCGTCCCATCCGACTATGAGAGAATAGAGAGTGCATCTGTGTTTGCCACTTGTGTGTGATAATATCTCCTGCGTACCTGGCTAATCTCAGTAGAGATTGCCCACCTTGGCCAAAATACGGTCAGAGATCTTATTATAAATGTGAAAGTTTGTGAGAATGGATGTTTGGATAATAAAATTGTTAGTCTTTTATGTAAACACCACTGAATATTGACAGGAATAGTTTTTTTATAAATAGGCCATAAAGTTTAAGTAAATGACATTGCAGGAGGCCGCTAGTATATCATAAAGATATACTTGGGTTTGTTTATTTGTTACTAGTGGTTGCTCATAGCTTCATACACATGGACTACAGAATGTAGCCTATGTCCTTCTTAATACTTTTAACGTTGCATTGGGATATTGGGTATAATAATTACATAGTATAATTACAAAAAGAATTTGCATTTTCCATGTGGCTCCGAGATAACAATGCTTGGTGAGGCAGAACCTTGTTTCCTCATGGTCTTAGTACAAAATGTCTGCAACAGAAAGAAGGCATAAGAAATTTGTTCATATTTACTTATGGTTAATGTATAGCTATATCTGCATTAACCTATCTCTTCATGGGAAAGACAACTTATATTTATTTTTAATTAAGTAATGTAACTTTATTTTAACATACTTACCATCCTCTCCCCTTGGTACTTTAGTAGGTGGTGGCAGTGCATAGTTATGATCAACATGAAATTTTCTTTAGTAGACAAGATCATGTGCAACTTTCTTATCTAAAAACAAAGATTACAAATAAATTAAAACCTATAGGTAAACGGTGACAACAGACAATTGAATTTTTATTAATAAAACTTACTATGTACATACTTTCTACACTTATAGTAGATGGCTTTCCTGTACAAATATCCAAGTTAGAAAACAAAGTAGAATAGGCGTCATGCCTCAGGCGATTGGTCTTTTCTGTAATACCTATATCTTTTGATGGCAAACAAACATATTCTTCCTGAAATCATCACTAAAACCATAGAATAGGAAAGCTCCTCATTCTAAGCACCATAGCCACCGGTGTCTGAGAACAAGCTGCTCCGCACGCATGTAGCTTAATGTCCTGTCGTAAACTTGTATAATTAGGCACACAACAGTTTCGAGACATTGTTAAAATGACGAAATCGCACACGGTATTGCTGTATTTGTGGATTTAAGAGGCGGAATTTAATCGACAATGGCGGGCGGTTATATTCTTTCTTTCAATTTTTTTTTTTTTGTTTAGTTTATCCCGAAGGAAAGGCAAGGGGAACTAAGCCCATACAGCCATTGTCTTTAGTAAATGATTTCTGAATTTATGATGGATGATAATGATGATTATGAATGGAAACGTCGGGAAAATCCTCAAGAACAAGTGTAAAGTTAGTCAAAATGAAAAATTATTGCAGAAACAACTTACATGGGCCCATGAAGAGATCGTATTCCGGCTAAAGTTTTACTCAGCTTACCTGCGTATAAAACCATGCACACGCACTAGATTCACATCACAAGTAATCAAAATATAACTTATCTACCAGAAAACATCACTTTACGGACACATGCAAGCCATTTACAAATAATTTTTGATTTTCACAAGAAAATTACACCCGCACCCTTCCAGCTTTTCCCGCCGAATCCCTGAGAACTCGACACTTGGAAAGTTTTTTTTATTTTTGTTGTAATCTTCGTGATTTGGAAATAATTACACAGTTAAAATGGCAAACTCTACCTTCATTGTCGTAAATCATTCTGCCCCTTTCATCTACAACAATTTGCATTGAAATTTCATCCATGATCCACTCACACACAATACAATAAATTATTCACTCGTGTTTCAAGTTTTCAACTCAATTTAAAAGTATTCGATCAAGGCGCGAATCGAGCAAAAAAACAACAGACAGCTGTCATTAGTGTCAACAGGATAAGATTTCGCGACCTAAAAAGCACGCTAGAATTTATCCTAGCCAGGCGAAAATTTATACCAGCGGACGAACGTGAACGGGTCGGATAAAATTTTGACAGTTTAATTTTTCGCCTCGCGGAGTGCTTGAACGGGGTGTTTGACATTTAGTCAGTTTAAATTTTAGACCGGCTAAGATTTCGCCGGCTTACACGAACGCACCCCAGGGGTGCGTTTACGTTCACCATCCAGTCTAAAATTTAAACGCGCCTTGATTGAATACTTTTAAATTGAGTTGAAAACTTGAAACACGAGTGAATAATTTATTGTATTGTGTGTGAGTGGATCGTGGATGAAATTTAAATGCAAATTGTTGTAGGTGAAAGGGGCAGAATGATTTACGACAATGAAGGTAAAGTTTGCCATTTTAACTGTGTAATTATTTCCAAATCACGTAGATTACAACAAAAATAATAAAACCTTTCCAATTGTCGAGTTGAATAGATATTGTTTGACAAACTGTCAATTGAATTTGACAGCTGACATTGACATAAGCACTATGACTCCGTTCAGCAATCCCTCGTTAGATAATTTTTAACCGGCTAAGATTTCGCCGGACATATAATAGAGAATGAATGGTAACATGTCCAAATGAAATAATATCATTCTCTAGTGTTTATAGTTCATTCTTTGATCCATGTGCAAGTTTTTTAGTGTGAAGATTTGATGCCATGACCTACACTGGATAAATAATTGTGGTACATATACGGTTAATTTACAATACAAAAAGTGAGTTCAAGTTTTTAATATGACAGTAATTTTTAGATAAGCACTTGTACTTTGTCATACATAACCCTATTTCAATGCATAATAATAACTTAGAATAAAGATTCGTTCCACGCGAATATAAAATTGTACCTTATTAATGAAGAAAGTTTTGTAAGAATATAGCCCATCAACACTAATCCCATTGCTTCATACTATTCTTTTGCTCATTTTACCCTCACAATGGTTACACTAGTTTTCAAGTTAGTTAAATAGTTTCATTACTTGATGGTCCAGACTTTGGGACTCTATGGTAAATTATTCATATTTTAATAGATTTGGTCAGTATTTATTTATCAAAATATTAGAATATTTTTTTATTTACATATTATGTTGCGGGAAATCAAGACTTGTAAAAAGTATATAGGAAGAATTTGTGCCAACCATTCAGTTAAATTTCTATCTACATATACCCTTATTGAGAAATAAATAAATTCAGTAGTTACATATTTTTATGAGCATTGTGAATATTTGTCTTAGAGGAAATTTAGTATACAAGTCATATATTTTTTTTGTTAAACTATAGTTTTTAATGTGTTATAAGAAAAACTATCAAATGCAATGTTTTTTGTTTCCCAGCTCTCAGGAGCAATTGAAAATATATATTACCATTTGATCATATTTTATTACAGGTTTCAAAATGGCAAATCAATGGGGACAAAAAGCTGAAGAACTGGAAATATCTAATAAGGTTGCTGGATTAGGCTTAAAAAAATATCCTAATCAGCTGGCTACAGATTCAGATGAATCTCCAGATTCAGCAAATCCTGCAGAAGCTTCCCTTCTAATGAAGATTATCAGGCAAGGTTTAGTTGAGTCAAAATTAGATATTGAAGTTCAACGTAAGGATCCTAACTCACCTCTATATTCTGTAAAAACTTTTGAAGCTTTGCACTTGAAACCAAACCTTCTCAAAGGTGTATATGATATGGGTTTTAATGCACCATCAAAAATTCAAGAAACAGCATTACCAACTTTACTAGCTGATCCTCCTCAAAATATGATTGCACAGTCACAATCTGGAACAGGTAAAACAGCTGCATTTGTATTGGCAATGTTGAGCAGAGTAGATCCAACTAAGAATTACCCTCAAGTTTTATGTCTTAGTCCTACTTATGAACTTGCTATACAAACCGGAGAAGTTGCAGCAAAAATGGCAAAATTTTGTCCTGAAATTAAACTCAAATATGCAGTGAGAGGTGAAGAGGTTCCAAGGGGCACCAAAATTACAGATCACATTGTTATAGGAACTCCAGGAAAAATGTTGGATTGGGGTGTGAAATTTGGAATGTTTGATTTGACTAAAATTAAAGTGTTTGTTCTTGATGAAGCTGATGTTATGATTGATAGACAAGGTCACCAAGACCAATGTATTAGAATACATAAATGTTTACCTTCCACATGTCAAATGATGTTTTTCTCAGCAACCTATGATAGTGCTGTTATGGAATTTGCAGAGATTATTGTTCCAAATCCAATAATAATAAGACTTCTACGCGAGGAGGAGTCATTGGACAATATTAAACAGTATTATGTCAAGTGCAAAAATACTGATGAGAAATACAGAGCTATTTGCAACATTTATGGAGTAATCACTATTGGACAAGCGATTATATTTTGTCACACAAGAAAGACTGCTGGATGGCTTTCTGAAAAAATGTCTAAAGATGGACATTCTGTTGCTGTATTATCAGGGGAATTAACTGTGGAACAGAGAATTGCTGTCTTAGATAGATTTAGAGCTGGACTTGAGAAAGTATTGATTACTACCAATGTGTTATCTCGTGGCATTGATGTGGAGCAGGTAACTTTAGTTGTTAACTTTGATATGCCAATGGATATGAATAGAAAGGCAGACTGTGAAACATACTTACATAGAATAGGCCGCACAGGTAGATTTGGTAAGGCTGGAATTGCTATAAATCTTGTTGATTCTGCTCAGTCAATGGAGATTTGTAAGGAAATTGAACACCACTTTGGTAAAAAGATTCAGTTACTAGATATTGAAGATGCTGAGGAAATTGAGAAGATTGGAGCTTAGTACCCCAATGGATGTACTTATGGTGATAATTTTTATGCTTAATATTGTAATTTAAAATATGTAAGTGTAATACATTGGTTTTTATCATTACAATGTGAAATTTTGTCAAAAAGATCTGTTTCCCATTTATAATTTTTTGGGTGTACATTCCTTTATTATTCTCGATAAAAGGTATTATAAATACAATTTTGTGTTGACAAAGAAAAATTGTAGCTTTTTGTATTAAGAATATTCAATATTCATTTTGCATTTAGGTAAAAAAAATATGCTCGAAACTGTGAAACAACATATTGAACAGTGCACAACAACCTATTATAAAATATAGTAGTATTCCATAGACCTCTTTTTTTACACCTTATTCCTGCCTGGTTACCCATAGAACCCCATTAACATTATTTCATTAAAAGATAACATTATTTTAAATTACATCCTTTATTACTACTTTATCCAGAAGGACATATAAATAGTCTTATATCTAATGTTAGACCCCCCACCCTTTTAACGGGCTGCTGGTGCACCAGACTCTGGGTTTGTTGCTCCTGATATCATTACAAAGATGGCTAGGGGTACTATATATATCCACTGAAAATAATAAAAAAAGTATAAGATATTGTGAAAACGAGCACAAGCACAGTATTTTGTAAATATCAATTTACTAAACTTACATATTTGGCTAAAAATGATTTGTTGTCCTTCACATCACCTTTCTCTCTGGCATCTCTTTCCCTTTCTAATTTTTGGATAAAAGATGCTGTGTCAGGTCTGAAAAAATCATACATAAGAACACAATATGTATTAATAATACCAAGTGAAACAACAAATTTGCAGTATTACAAAAAATACATACACAGGGGCTTGGTCAACATAACGTAGATAAAATTTTGACTGTAATCTATGTTCAAGATTTTTTCCTTGTTGCAGTTTAGTATTTGATGTGTTTGAAACTTGGAAATTTATTGCAATCACTGCACCATTTGGCAACACCCAGGCATTTATTATATCAGTAAGACCATTTTCCAAATATGTTTTAGCTTTTACTGAGGACAGAAATTCAGATTCCTTCTTATCAGCAGATGTGACAAATGTTTTTACTGAATAGAAACCATCTATGTCTGCCAGTTCCTGTAAAAGTTGGATTAGGTAAATTATTGGTGAAGGGTAAAATTTTCCAGAGATACTCCATACAAACTGTTATACATAACACATTGTAAACAGTGGTTATAGCGGCTCGCACGGTTTGCAGTGGTAGTGGGTTCAATTCCTACTCTGGTGAAGAATTTTTTCCATTTTCTTTATTAATAATTTTATAACATAACACATTGTCATGTCATAGGTTCAAAACTTGTATTATGTATTCTTTTAAAAAGTAAGTATATATTATGCACCTACCTGTAACTCTGCTAAATGTTGGTAATTAAATGGCACTTGATCAATGATTGATGACCCAGATCTAATACTTTTTAAAGAAATGTTTCCTCGTGGGCAAAATTTGTGGTTACCACAATTTAGAGAATGTTCTATTTTGATGTTTATCCAGCCATCATAATCTATACAGGCCTACAAATTTTAAAATGGTTTTAGTACATACTTAAATTAGATAATTGGGATATATTCTTTACTAGTGGACGCCCGCGACTCCGTCTGCGTGGACTACAGAAAAAAATTACAAAATATCGAAATTATCCCGGATAAGAACATTTTCCCGGGATAAAAAGTAGCCTATATGTTAAGTGGGACCTGTCAGAATATATTCCTGAAAACTGCATCGAAATCTGTTCAGCCGTTTCTGATATTAGTGTGCACAAGCACACAGACAAAAATTCCATAAATCATTGTTTTGGGTACTATTGCGTTGATAAAGGTATTCTATAATATTTTTTCTTATATATCTTCCATGTAGACTGACCCGTTTCATTTTTATTATACGTATAGATAATAATAGTAGAAACAAAAAAATACAAATTGTAAGAGTCATTAAATAAGCATCTTACCACCAAGTGTAATAATAATACATGAATATAATATGACAATGCAGGTCTCATTATTAATATTTTGTTTGTACCAAGAGCTATGTAGGTACCTACTTAAAACTATTGTAAAATCTAAAAGAAATCGATGATAGTGATCCTACTAATAATGGACGTTGGACAATTAAAAATGTAACCACGTTTCTGTTATTTACAGGATAAATGTACAATACGAACGAATCCCATGAAATTTACAGATTTTATATGAAAATCTTTGATAAAAAAATCATGAAACACTGAATTTATTTTTTTTTTTTTTTTTTTTTTTTTTTTTTTATGGCGTCACGCGGTTTGCGTACTGCCAATGACAATGTGAAACGGGGAAACAATATTTGAATAAGAAACTAAACGAGAGCGAGGAATTTGGATAAGGAATGGAATAGGATAAGTAAATTATAATGTACAAAATAAAAGGCTGAAGGTACCAATAAATAAAGAAAAAAGACACAAATTAGATATTACATACTTAGGTACACATACTCAATAAATATATACTTATAATATGTACAATTATATTTTAACATTATTTACAATAATAAATTTCGCAAGGACACTATATATAGATATATCATGAAGGAGTGAGGACATGTTGATTGGAAAAGGCACTTTAAGACGACGAAGTTCTTCAATTAAAGTAAGACAATCATTCAGAAGACAAGAAAAGAAAATATGGTTGACATCTGCAAATTCCTCTCCACAAAGACAAGAAGGGGAATTTAGAATCTTGAGCTTATAAAGATGAGCAGGGGAAGTGACATGTCCTAAACGCAAGCGAATCAGTACAGACGTAGCGGTCTTACCAAATTTATACCTGTAAAACCAAGGTTTAACAGGTATAATTGGTTGAATTTGATAGTAATGATTCCCTTTAGTCTTACTGCTTAAAATCCATTTATCCATCCACGATTCATTCAAAAATTTCTTGGCTAGTGAAATAAGGTCTATCGAAAAGTTTGAATATCTATCTACATCACCACAGTGAATAGCTTCATTTGCCAACGTATCGGCCTTTTCATTCCCTCTTATTCCGCGATGACTTGGAATCCAAACAAAATTAACTACAAGGTTCATTGTCGAACAAGTAGCAAGCCTATCTCTAATTTCAAATATTACAGGTAAGGATGATTTAGACTTAAAAGGAAAAGCTTCTAAGGCTTGAAGAGCACTTTTGGAATCTGTAATTATTAAAGATTTATTAAGTTTAAGCATGATAATATATTCTACTGCTTTCAAGAGACCAAAACATTCACCAGTATAAACAGATGTCTCTGGGGGAAGTTTAACTTTTTGTACGATGTTGTATTGTTGGTGATACACACCTACGCCAACACAACTATTGTTATTATGTTTTGAAGCGTCTGTATATAAAAGATTCCAACCCTGCCAATGTGTGTTAATTTCATAGTTGAATTGTGAATTATGATGAATGCTACCTTTACCAATGTTCAAGTTATAAATAATGTTCGGGTTCAATATCAGTGAAGTAAATGTTGACTGAAAGAGAGGATGACAATTCGATTTAGTTACAGGAGCCTTCATGTCTAAATATTTCCTGAAGCTAATGACTAATAATGGTAGTCCTCTCTTTAAAAAGTAAGGTGATATGTGAGTAAGATTGTTAAGCCATTCTACTTTTGAAAGTACAGGATGACGATCAATTTGAATACATTTAAAAATAAACCTGTCGCACAAATATTGTCGACGTAGTTGTAAAGGGGGGTCACCACATTCAACCTGCAATGCGTTAATTGGACTTGATTTCATGGCACCACTTACAATTCTGAGGGCCTTAGATTGAATGCCATCCAAACTCTTAAGGCCAGCTGCACTACCTGGCTCCAATAGGAAGGTTCCATAGTCCAAAACACTTCTTACGAGAGCATTATAGAGCAACTTTAAAGAGAAAGGATGGGCACCCCACCAAACACCCGAGAGACACCTAAGTATATTCAAGTTGCGTTCACACTTGGCAACAATGTATTCACAATGAGCAAGACCCGTCAATTTAGAATCTAGAATAAATCCCAAAAATTTTATATTAGATTTACAAGGAATTTGGGAGTTATTCATTGTGACTGTGATAGCAGGTGGAGAACGAATTCTAGAAAACAGCATTGTAGAAGATTTGGATACAGAGATAGAGAATCCATGATCATCCAACCACGTTTGAAACAGAACTAAAGAAGAAGATAATATACGACATGATTGTTCAATAAGATCTTTTCCTTTAGCGTTAATATAAACTAATAAGTCATCAGCATATTGTAAAACTTGAACACCTACATTGCCAAAAGATAGTGGTAAATCATTGGTATAAATGTTATACAATAAGGGACTCAATACAGAACCTTGAGGGAGACCTTTCCAGACAAGTCTGGTATATTTAGTAGAATCATCTATAACTACGCTTATTTGTCTTTCATATAGGCTGTTGTATATGTAATTGACCAAGAGAGGAGGGACGTTTAACTTGCAGAGTTTATTTATTAATACATCTATTAGAACATTATCATACGCGGAATTTATGTCCAGAAAACAAGCTATAATAGATTCGTTGTTAGCAAAAGCTATACGAACATCTGTGGAAATAATACTTATATTATCAATTGTACTTCTACCCTTCCTAAAGCCAAATTGACTATCAGATAATAGACAATTTCTCTCAATATACCACTCCAATCGATTCTTAATTAGGTGTTCAGAAATTTTGAATAAAACTGGTGAAAGAGCAATAGGTCTGTAGGAACGAAAATCATCAGATCGTTTGCCTGGTTTCAAAATGGGAATTAGAATTTGACATTTCCAGGCAGGAGGGATATTGGATGAAGAAACTATATGATTTATTAGTTTTAAGTAATATAGCAAAGAATCATCACACAAGTTGACTAGGAATGAATATGGTATGCCATCATTACCAGGCGAAGAATCTCTTACATGGGACAGTACACCTTTAAGTTCTTCAATAGTGAATTCAGAATTTAATTCATGATCAACTTCGGATATCTGAGATGATTGAAATGGACAAATATATCTTGATGGTACAGAGGGAGGAGCTATGTTATCCAAAAATGGATCAATTAAGTTATGCGGAATAACTTTAGATGAATCTGTAATACCTAATCTAAATCTTTTAATGTTTTTCCAAACTTCAGATGGATGAGTATTTGGAGAAACAGACAAACAAAACTTCCTCCACCCGTCATACTTTTTCTTTTTAAAAAGTTTTTTTGTTGATGCTATGACAGCTGAAAGTAACCTAAAATTTTCAGGTGACATATCATCACAATATTTTTTTTCTGCTACTTTTCGCTCCCTTACTGCTACCGTACATTCACTATCCCACCAAGGAGGAGAAGGAATTTTAGAAGATCTGAAAGATTTACAAGGGAACACTTCATTAGCCGCTTCCAGTAGTATATGAGAAAATGCTTCAGCACATGCCGTTTGATCATCTAAGCTTATGTGTGGCAAACTGGATATCTTTTGCTTTACAGTATCCCTATATTTATTCCAATTGGATTCAATTAAAATATGACGCAGAAATGGTGACCTTTTAGATGATTGATGTTTTTTGAAAGGAAATTTTATAATAATCGGGTAATGATCACTGCCGAATGTGGAAGAATATGTAGACCAATCTAAGGATGAGGCAAGAGATGGTGTGCAAAAGGAAAGATCAACAGCACTACAACCGGATTCCATAAGACGTGTAGGCGAACCATCATTTAGTAGACAAAGGTTATTTGATTCTAAAATGTCCAACATCATGATACCAAAATTATTTGTAATGGAGTTTCCCCATGCTTCATGTCTTGCATTAAAATCTCCCAAAACAATAAAGGGTTTTGGAAGATTTGAAATGATCTGGTCAATTTCCCTAAAAATTGAAGCACTAGGATGTGGAACATAAACTGACATATAACATATGTTATTATGGATTATAGCTGTTGTAGAGAAACTATCACTGTGTGATGGAAGATCCAGAATTGAGTAGCATAAATTATTTTTTATGAGGATGGCTACTCCACCATATCCATCAGACCTATCACTCCTGTGGCATGAATAGCCAGGTATTTTAAAGAATTGATGTGGTAAAAGCCAGGTCTCTGATATGGATAGTATATATGGTTCAAATTTATTGATTAAATATATTAGATCAACTTTTTTACTAATTACACTTCTGCAGTTCCATTGGATTATGTTGTCCATTGTTGTGTTGATTTTTTGAAATAGAGTTAGTGAGATAAGCTGCGTGGTACGGTTCCAAATAGTTACTTTCAGTTAGGATGTTTATTAAATTTATTATCATATCTATTACAGGCACTGTATCATTACGGGGATCAGAAGTGTTACTTTTCAGAGCAACACCATTGGGGGATGTAAAATTATTAAAGTCATTAACTAGATTTTTGTGGAAGGACCTATCATAAGATTTTCCCGGATTAAAAGGAGTTCTTGGTTTACTAAATACAGTTTTTTTATAATGTTTTGAAGGAGAAGAGTTGGGTGATATGACATTATGATGAGATGGAAATGGAACAGATTTTTGAATAGGGGCAGAACCTAATACATCAGCAAAAGATTTTGTTACGGGGGGATGTAATTTTGAAGCCTCAGCATAAGAAGTACAGTTCTGTGCCATATATTTTTTAATGTTACGTTGTCTCTGCAACTCTGGACACACTTTGCTAATGGCAAAGTGAGACCCATTGCATAAACAACAAACAGAGCATTCATCATGAATAGTACATGAATTTCCGTCATGAGAGTCACCACATTTGTAACATCTGGGTTGTGATCTACATTGTAACTTTGTGTGACCATATCTACAGCAATTATAGCACTGGATTGTAGGGAATGTGTAAAGTTCAACTGGCAAAGCATTATAACACATAAATATTCTTTTAGGGAGAATTTGACCATCAAAAGTAACAACAACAGATTGAGATGGCTTCCATGAAGGAGCACCGTCAACAATTACTTTAAAATTCAAGCGCCTAATTTTGACAACATTACCACAACCTACTGGGACACTGATGTTTGCCATTACATCTTCATCAGACCAATCCGAAGGAACTCCTCGCACCAAACCCATTCTTGTAACAGAGTAAGAAGGAATGAAGGCTCTATAATTGTTTTCAGATAGTGTATTGCTGTTAATAAATGAATTAGCATCGTTGTACTCCGAAAATGAAATTGTAATTTTATTTCTTCCCAATCTCTTAATACTACCATTAATAACGTTTTTAATTGACTTATTCCTAAGAAATTTGCCAAACTCTACAGGGTGGAGGGAGGTGCTATCATTGGGGGAGGTTTGAAGTTTTTGGACCTGTACGACAAAAGGAGAAACATCAGTAGAGGTATAAAGGGAACGACCAATTTGAGGTGGAGTTATAGGGATAATAGAGGATACCGGAGGGACAAGTGTAGGTGAAGTAGGAGTCAGGACTTTATCATTTTCGACTAACGTGGCGGAGGAACAATGACAATCAGATTCGCGCATATGTTTGAGATTTTTACGTTGGCGCTTGCCACAGTCCTTACATTGTTTCCTTACAGTGCGACGCTTACGGTCAGGTCGGCTAGGCAAAGAACCATCAGTATCCATGCTGGAGTCGTATGGTAAAATAATATTTTGACCCACATCTGGAGGTTGAGATCCTCCAGGATCTGGATCTAAATCCGGAGGTCGATTCATGGCATGAATTGCCAAAAAATACAAATTAAATATAAAAAACTTACCAACTACGAAGTAATAATAAACTGAATTTATACAATGCAGGTCTCATTTACATTTTGTTTGTAAAAGCTATATATACAAATGATATAAAACTAAAAGAAACAATACTTATCCTATAAAATGCGTTGGACAATTAAAATGAACGTTTCTGTTTTTAATAAAAAAGACACCCGCCACGAATTTACAATTTTATTGAAAATCCCGCGCTTTTTAAAAAAATCATGAAACACTGAATTTAATTATTTGTAAAACTGTTTTTTTTTTTTTTTTTTTAAGTTTATCCCGAAGGAAAGGCAAGGGGAACTAAGCCCATACAGCCTAATCATTGTTTAGTAAAATGTATTCTGAATTTATGATGAATGACAATGATGATGAATGGAAACAACGGGAAAATCCTCAAGAACAAGTGTAAAGTTAGTCAAAATGAAAAATTATTGCAGAAACAACTTACATGCGCCCATGAAGAGATCGTAATCCGGCTAAAGTTTTACTCGGCTTACCTGCGTATAAAACCATGCACACGCACTAGATTCACATCACAAGTAATCAAAATATAACTTATCTACCAGAAAACATCACTTTACGGACACATGCAAGCCATTTACAAATAAATTTTGAATTTCACAAGAAAATTACACCTGCACCCTTCCAGCTTTTCCCGCCGAATCTGTAAAACTGTAAAACAAGCGATGAATAAGCGATGTCGATGACAGTATTGAATTCATTGACAGTGACAGCCACACGATGAGCGTTTATGCCGGATTTCGGCGGGAAAAGCTGGAAGGGTGCAGGTGTAATTTTCTTGTGAAAATGAAAAATTATTTGTAAATGGCTTGCATGTGTCCTTAAGGTGATGTTTTCTGGTAGATAAGTTATATTTTGATTACTTGTGGTGTGAATCTAGTGCGTGTGCATGGTTTTATACGCAGGTAAGCCGAGTAAAACTTTAGCCGGATTACGATCTCTTCATGGGCGCATGTAAGTTGTTTCTGCAATAATTTTTCATTTTGACTAACTTTACACTTGTTCTTGAGGATTTTCCCGACGTTTCCATTCATCATCATTGTCATTCATAATAAATTCAGAATACATTTTACTAAACAATGATTAGGCTGTATAAGCTTAGTTCCCCTTGCCTTTCCTTCGGGACAAATTAAAAAAAAAAAAAAAAAAATTGAGCGTTTATTCAACGAACTAGTCGTAGGTTATTGGTTAGTTAGTATCTATTATGCTTTGATTCCTTTATAATTTAATTAATTCCTAAATAAATTACAAGGATTCTAGTCGAATCATCTAGTCCATCTACATTCGACGATTCAACGGTTTATAGTTCGTTCGTAGACTAGTCGAATTCATTTTAAATAGTCCACGTTCATTTCGACGAAGTTTCGACGAGACCGCGTCGACGCGCGAAGATACGGCTTTTGAACCACAGACTACTTAGTAAAGCTGTAACAAACTCATAGATTACCTCCTAAAGATTCCGTTTCCAAAGATTTTAGTATGAACTCTAGTTCACTGAATTTGGCGGAATGCAAAGAAGTGCGGGACGTAACACTGCACTGTGATTGGCTACTTCAAGGTCGCATTGAAAATTTTTTTTTTTTTTTTTTTTAGTTTATCCCGAAGGAAAGGCAAGGGGAACTAAGCCCATACAGCCTAATCATTGTTTAGTAAAATGTATTCTGAATTTATGATGAATGACAATGATGATGAATGGAAACGTCGGGAAAATCCTCAAGAACAAGTGTAAAGTTAGTCAAAATGAAAAATTATTGCAGAAACAACTTACATGCGCCCATGAAGAGATCGTAATCCGGCTAAAGTTTTACTCGGCTTACCTGCGTATAAAACCATGCACACGCACTAGATTCACAACACAAGTAATCAAAATATAACTTATCTACTAGAAAACATCACCTTACGGACACATGCAAGCCATTTACAAATAATTTTTGATTTTCACAAGAAAATTACACTTGCACCCTTCCAGCTTTTCCCGCCGAATCCTCGCATTGAAAATGGCGAGGGAAATAGTGATGCGATAAAGTAGAACGAAACTATCTAAGTATCGATATTTATGCACTTTAAGCGATTTTTATTTTATCGAAATCATTTTATTTTACATACATACATATTCACACTTCTGTTCAATTCAGATTAATTCAGAAGGTCTCTGCGATTAAATTTATGTTTGCTTGAGTTGACAGAATTTTATTCCAATAACATTATGTAAGAAAACAACTACAAACTTCAATAAACAGTACGAAATTTGATATTATACCAATTCGCCCCGTTTTACAGTACACAATATTTGCCATTATTTTTACCCAGCTGCGGCAAGGCCAAAAAGGTATAATAATTTTAGCAGACTATGTTGTATCTAAATTTATATGTGTGTACTACAGCGGCTAAACTACTCAATTAATTTTTGTAAATGAGGTGTAAATCGATTTTTTACTATGGTCCGGGTGACAGATTACATTTTATAGTAAAAATATATATACAGCCACAAAAGTAGGATGTTAAATGAAAGCAAATCCTGAGTTTAAAAATATAATAATAACACAATCAATATTAATGCGTAAAGCGAAACCGTTGTGCACAAGAAATACTTTTAATTAAATAATATATCGAAATACTCTAATATGGCCAAACGACCATGAGGTGACCACTTGATTCCGTTTCATAAAATAGCTCGTATGCATGGTCTGGGAATTAACATTTTTTGTATGCAGTTACACAGTTAATGTATTCGGAAGTTCAAAACTCTGCAAACAGTGTTCGCCCACCACCGGTCCCTATACCCTCCACTGACCCTCGAATCTGACGACTAATGATTGTGATTACAGGCAACTACAGTCGCGATAAGAAACCACATCCCAGCACCTCGCATACGAATACGTAGATACATAGCTGATACTCCGAAAAACACTAGGATATAGTGAGTTTTTTTTACTATTTTCTGCACTGTTTCGCCAGCATCTACGTTGCTTCGGATTCGGAACATTTCTTTGTTATTCGGCTATCCGCGGTAAATATTGTGCTGCGCTTGCTATAGAAAAAACATTATATAGAAAATCTAATCTGGAGCAATAGCCTATTACGCTCGATAACTAGTTACTATAACTGTCGATATTGTATTAAGGTTA
Organism: Carposina sasakii; assembly: GCA_014607495.2. NCBI lineage: Eukaryota > Metazoa > Arthropoda > Insecta > Lepidoptera > Carposinidae > Carposina > Carposina sasakii. The sequence continues at coordinate 9,448,894 of CP053154.1, forward strand.
TTGCCCTAATAATTGGTTACTGTAACTGATTACAATTTGCAAATACCTAGAACTACGTCAATGCAACGTACATTCGGATATGTAGACTTTGGTGGTGAAATTAAAACAGATTTCACTGACGAATGCACCGGACCTGGAAAAGAACAATTTTTATTATGACAACTATAGACATAAACGAAGTTTATAAAATTTATATTTAAAAAAATAGGTAATCAATATTTTCTCATACTATTTTGAGACTAGTGTAGACTATTACGTCACATGTCACGTCGTTTTAGTATGGAGAGCCAGTTACTCCATAACTGCTTTGTCATCGAAACTACTAAATTACTATAAAATAAAATATTTTATTCTATTGTTATCGATACAAAGTCGATTACGTTATACATTCACTTCACTAGCTCACGACGTACTATTACTGTTGAGATTCGGCGGGAAAAGCTGGAAGGGTGCAGGTGTAATTTTCTTGTGAAAATGAAAAAATATTTGTAAATGGCTTGCATGTGTCCGTAAAGTGATGTTTTCTGGTAGATAAGTTATATTTTGTTTACTTGTGATGTGAATCTAGTGCGTGTGCATGGTTTTATATGCAGGTAAGCCGGGTAAAACTTTAGCCGAATTACGATTTCTTCATGGGCGCATGTAAGTTGTTTCTGAAATAATTTTCCATTTTGACTAACTTTACACTTGTTCTTGAGGATTTTCCCGACGTTTCCACTCATCATCATTGTCATCCATCATAAATTCAGAATACATTTTACTAAACAATGATTAGGCTGTATGGGCTTAGTTCCCCTTGCCTTTCCTTCGGGATAAACTAAAAAAAAAAAAAAATCTATTACTGTTGACAGTGACAGTGACGTTGACATATGTAAGACAGTGACAACAATAGTAATTAATATGTTGAGAAAAAGATACGACATAGTGTAGTGCGATTATTGACCAGTATAAACTGATCTCCGCGTCCATTGAAAAAACAAATAAGAAAATTTAATTTACTTACTGGTGATATGTTATGCCATCTTTTTTGTAACTTGACGTCTTAGCGTTCTTTCCACACCATTTTAAGGAACAATAACCCATGATGACACGGTTATTTAATGAAAAGTAATAAGTTTTAAACAATGCCGGAATAGAATTATAACCTATAGAAGTATAGTCCGAAGGCCGATTTTAGGAATTTTTATGGGTGCAAATTTGAACCAATCGCGGCTCTGTCATTCAGTGCTCAGCGGTCAGTGGCTACGTGTGTATGTCAACCTAAAGGACTTACCATGACGAAATGTGCACAGAGATCCTGCCAAAACTATGCTCAAAAACATAAGAAAATAAATAACATCACATTTCACCGGTAAATATTTGATGTTTTTACGTAATTTCATTGATAAAACAATAAATACACAATCAAATTTTCATATTTTTTTATCTGTCATTGAAAACAAAATGTTGCCATAAGTGTGAAATTTTACCCTATTTTTAAACATGCAGATTGTAGGTAAAAGTAGTTGGATCTACTTTGTCTTTGATTGATTGTGGAATTACCTGCAAGCTCTCTCACCGAATTATTTAAAACTATGTATAGTTACTATAATATTATGTTTAATTGAAATTAGATCTTTAAAATGGGCATCGTTCTTTCCTTTATTGAATGAAATAAAACCACGGAGAATGGCCTCACAGCTTTGTTGACATAATGACAAATTATTCAGAAGGACAATTTTTAACAGAATATTGTATTTTTTTGTCACACTTTTGGACCAATGATGTGGAAAAGTCCGATCATATCCTTTTAATATATTTAAATTTCACGATAATTCTACAAGAGTGTGCAAATCAGTATACTTCTCAGCATCAATAATAATTTTATCGACTATTTCCCTACATCTAGGGAAAAAACATTTTTAAGGCAACATTAATTTTATGTCATGCATACGTCAAGTCGATATTTTATGCCTATTTTTTCGCCTTGCGTTTGGTTGGAACCAGTGTTGGCAACCGTACGATAATTATCGTACATGCACGATAATTTGATACCAGCGTACGATGTACGATTGCGATTCATTATCGTACACAAATGTACGATAATTTTCGAATTGTAATGGATTTCGATAGTTTATATATAGATAAGAAATATATAAATATATATCTCGTTGAATATTACATATTTTGTCAATTTTATGTGTTCATGAATAAATTTAATAATCGACTGATCAACTTTGGAGCCATTTTATTTTTGTAAAACTTTTGAAACACAAATTTTCGAGCCATTTGTACGCAATGTACCCATGTGAAAATCATAAAATTCGAAAAAGGACATGACGAGCGGCTGAGCGCAATATAAGTTCGTAATAATATCTATTTTTATTAATAATTAACGTTTTTTTTTATGTCGTTCAAAAGTATACGATAATTTTTCGTCAGGTACGATAATTTTACGCCCCTGGTACGATCAGCGCATCATTCTAGGTTGCCAACACTGGTTGGAACACACTTTCTATAGGTTATAATTCTATTAATGCCGGATTAAGCCTGCGCGGGGCCTGTAGCAAATTCTTTCAAAGGGCCCTTAGTTTGCTTCAGGTTCTCATGTTTAGGTTCAAAACTGTAATAAATAAAGTAAGTTGTCTATTACTTTTTGAAAATTCAAGCTCTACCGAGAGTTTGGCCATTGCTAAAATATGAGATAGGTGGAAGTGAAGCATAGCCAAAGCGCTTCGCGTTTTAGGCATGTGCAAGATATTTTACGCTCCTATCTAAATTGATAGTTTTTAAATTACGGTCAGATAGCCATTGGAGCGCGGGGCCCCCCAATGCGCGGGCCCTTTAGCATTTGCTACTCTTGCTACGTATGAGAAAAAATATTATAGAAGACCTTTATCAACGCAATAGTACCCAAAACAATGATTTTTTGAATTTTTGTCTGTTTGTCGGTTTGTCTGTGCGTCTGTGCACGCTAATCTCAGAAACGGCTAAACCGATTTCGATGCAGTTTTCAGGAATATATTGTGACAGGTTACTTTTTATCCCGGGAAAATGTTTTTATCCCGGATAATTTCGACATTTTGTTTTTTCTGTAGTCCACGCGGACGGAGACGCGGGCGTCCACTAGTATTAATTATTTCTAGTGAAAAAATCTTGCTACACGCGTCAATGTGCAGAAAACGCAGTCTATTTACTCAACTTTGGAGCCTAATATCTTGGGAACCAGACACTTCCCAGGTATGCTCCCATGGAGAAAAATGATCGTGATGATGAGAAGATTCTGTAGTTTTCGGCAACGTTGACGATAAAAAATCCTGTGAGCGTAGCGAGCGCGAAATTTTTACGGCTTTTTGGCACGCACGTTGCCATTTACTTCTGGAAAACGCAGGCTCTATGGAGAATTTGTGACGATCGCTTATGTATCATCGAATGGTGATGCGGTCGAAACGAACGAGAAATGTTTACCATTTTGTTACTGTGAAAGCCTCGATTATTTCATTTAAAGTACCTATATTTACTATAAGTACCTATATTTTACTATTTTATTAATATCACACGAGAATCTATATTTTTGCTTAGGTACACAATACACATGTTATATCAGTGGCCCCGTATCATTGATGCGGCGGTAACTATGTCCCTGATACATAGAGCAGGATGCGCAGATCGGGGCGGCTAAATTTTTTACTATGAAATGGCGTAATTTATTGCAAAACATTCCATTCTATCAAGTTAATTAGATTTTCCCTGGCATAAAAATCCCCGGACGACCTTCAAACTAGGACAAATCCGGGGAAAACCGGACGGAGGGCAGCCCTACTCAAGACTAAACTTTTCAAAATCCCAAAGAAATCACATCATACGAAATAAAGTATTTTCACGTACTTTTTTGTTCTCATAAAGTATAGAGTACAATTACCTGAAATAACGTAGGTACCTACAATACTTTACTATAAAGTACGGGTGGCAACCCTAGTAGTAGCAGTAGTCGAACTAGGTAGGTAATCTACTTACCTACTTGCATTATTAAACAAGTAACAACTAGGGTTGTTAACTAAAACAGTAATCCCTTATTTAACCCTAGTGTTAAGCACAAAGAAAGTTTATATTTGTTTAGCCGAGTTTTCTATTATTCTGCTTGCAAGTAGGTACCTACCTACTACTGTGACAAATAAAAGTACGTAAGCCAACAACTCCAAGAAGTCCTTAGATCTCTCTTTCTGTTATACACGCTGGTACAGTACCTACGGATATACCTACGTTTTTTTCCCTAAAAATACAGACGGACAGATAAACCTGTAAGTGTTAAAAATTTTCCCTTTTGGCTAGGAACCCTACCTACACTCTACACTGGACATTTCATATCGCGATGCATCCGTGACGACTATATGCGATGATGATCTATAGATAGGTACTTGCAAAATAATAAGTAAGTAGGTACCTACCTAATCGCCAACGGTCTAAAACTAGTATTAAGTAAAGTAAAGTAGTAGTAAGGTGACCATTTTGTTCTTATATCTTCTATCCTATGTCCTTCGCTTCAGGCGGTGGTGGGCGGCGTGGATCGTTCCCTACGTACATGTCCCGCGGATCCCGCTCACTCCAGGTGGTTCTGGCTGAAAACGATGTTTAAGCGCCCGCATGAGCTCGTTTTACTACTAGCTCATGCGGGTTTTCCATGGCGGGCGCACAGGTGTGGCGGCTACATAAAACACGTAGACATAAGAGACGTATATAATAAATCGGTCTTTACTTGCTGTTTCGCCTGCAAAGAATTTCGTTAAGGTTAAAAAAGATTGGTTTTTTTATGGGCCCTTTCTTAGGGAAAAATTTAATCACAAACACATAGTTTGCCTTTACCTTCGCCGTGGAGCATTCCGCTCCACTAACTTCACTTTGACTGAATGCAAGGTAACGTAAGATCTCACAGAATTTACCTACTAGTAGGTACGAGGTTCTATCTAGGTAGGTACCTACACCAGGGCCGACTATTGGAGGCCCTGGGCAAATTAGGATAATGGGGCCCCTACACAAACTAAGTAGAGACGCTAAGGCCCCTATGACTTTTTTTACCACTACATTTAAACAATTCACACAAAATTTTGTTTTTTTTTACCGATTATTTTCCAGATCTGAAATTTTTCAGGTACTTGGTTATTTTTTTCTTTTAGATTTAGAAACGTTTTCCCCCGAATGATGAAAAACGTATATTTAGGTTTCAGCCGATGCTTGAACCACTTGAGATGACGTCTTCTGAATTCCACACACACAGTGTCAAATTTTTCGTTAATGTGTGCTAATAGACTAACTGTCAAATCCTATTCCATTGCATTGGTAAAGAGCTTCGGAGAAATAACATCTCCTTGTCTCACTCACCTCTGCTATAAAATCGGCTCAGTGCTCCGCTCCTATACTCGTACCGACATGATGGCGTTGCTGTACAAACACTTCAGCACTGTCTTCTATATAGGTATATCGATGGCCAATATGGCACTGCTGGAGAGACTGTAGCACTGCCCATGTCTCGATCGAATCAAAGGCCTTCTTATAGTCCACAAACGCTAGGCATAGTGGCCGATTATACTCTTCCGTTTTTTGTATAATCTGCCGTAGCATGTGGATTGGTCTATGGTACTAAATCCTTTTCGGAAACCGGCTTGTTCGGGAGGCTGGAAGTCATCAAACCTGCGAGCGAGACGATTTTACTTGGACTTTAGATTTTACTTGGACTTTAGATTTTACTTGGACTTTAGATTTTACTTAGACTTTACAATTTTAAATTTGAGGGTATAGTTGAGATGTACAAGTTCGGTTAATAGTGACAGGTGGTCAGCCCATCGCCTACAAAACACCAAGACCCTCTTGTCCCTTTACTGACTTGTACAGTATGCCCGGGAAGAGAAGCAGCTGTAGTATTATACCTTTTTTCACTCCCAGAGCAGCATAGAAAAGTTTTTTTCGCTGGATTGGCATTGCACCAGAACAAGAATTGGCATTAAGTATTATCATTAAGCATCAATTAGCTAGCTAGTGTATAGTTTGTATTATCTCATATCCATTGACCAAGCATCGACTACACCGTATACGTATACGAGTATGCCGTCGAGTGTCAATAGTTATATGATTTAATATTAGCTTGATTGTTTACTATACAATTCACTATGTACCTAGCTATAATATATGTTTGTATGTAGGTATCATACGCTGGGGAGTTATCTAATTCGATTTATCAGTCAATTTCGAACGATATCGATACAACGCCGCAGCATGGCCGCTGCCCTGTTAGGTAATTGAACATGTACTGGGTTAATCAAATCTTCTCAGCAGATCCAGCAGTTGGGTATCTATTTATTTATATACTTACTTCCTATTTATAGATCGTATTAGGACATGTAAGGAATGAATAGAAGGTAGGTATTATTGGTAGGATGTTAGTCATTTGAATCACACATTCATTACTTTCACCGTAATCTTCCTGTAATTATTCCATTATTTATGCCTTCGAAATTCATAAATAAATAATATCAGTTATACAGACAGGCCCGTGCCTGGGATCGAACCTACGCCTTCCGACTGAAACGCGTACGTCTTAACCAGTGAGCTATCACCCCTAACTTTCGTTTTCTCTTTATCCCTAACTTTCACCTAATGTAGAGCCGTATTCTCAAAACTTTGAAAACCAGGATTTGAGAAAGAAATACCAGGACGTTTAGATTAAAAGCCAGGATATGACAATACGATTGAGAGTTAGTGGCGTGCGAATTTCAAAACATAGGTCTTTAACACATTCAGTGCCGGTGACTACGTATTTGCTTCTTTTAGGCTTTCTCGAGGTGCCGCTGATGCTTATTTGCCCGATGTCGGCACCCTTAGAAAATCTGCCGACAGCGAATGTGTCAGGACTTTAAAACTCAGGACGATGATTTAAAAACTATCCAGGAGAGCCCAGGACACCCCAAAAAGCAGGACGTGTCCTGGGAAAACAGAACGGTTGGCAACCCTAACCTAATGCGAGCCAAAATTGCATTAGCAGAACACTTAGGTACGTAACTCTAGAATCTTATGGTTTAATTAAACAATTTTACAATAAACAATCTCAGATAAGTAAATTAATAAGTATTAAAAGTGAAGCTGATGTAGAGCCGTAGTCGCTACCCGAGTGGAGGCAGCTCCAAGGTCATTAACCGCATGATTTGACAGGAACAAAATGACCAAGCAGTATTCATCAAAAACAAATTAAGATCGCTCCTTTACAATACAATTTGGGATTTACAAGAGTGGTTTGCAGAAAATGTTTTTGCTCCTCCCGAGCGTATTAGGAGTGTAAACATAGAAATAATGGTAATATCACGTGGTGGCGCTAGAGTTGGATTTAATGGTAGCTTGCTGTGTAGATAAATAACATTTCGCTGTTAGGTATGCTAAATTCGTATCACTTACTGGTTAGACTCATCTTTAGAACTTAAGAACGGAATCAACAAACTATTAATTTTATAATTTTCTATTCACAGTGAGTTTATCTAAAAATATAATATGTATCTACTAAGTACCTATCACAAAAAACTATTTTAGCGTGTCAGACCCTAGTACCTAGGTACATATTAATATGATATTTTTACCTCCTGTATCTATTTTATAGATGGTGTTTGTGCCAGCCAGGCAAATATTGATACCATGACTTTAGTTAGACCATGATTCTGAGGTACTGAAACACTGAAAATTTTCGCAGGAAAATTCCAAAATTTTCCGATATATTTTCCTCTTTTCAGGAATAAAATAGTTTGGTTCGTTTAATAAGGCTAAGATAATGACTTAAAAATAAAATTTAACCAAAAGATGATTTTAAAAAAAAGTTGCCTTTAAGAAAGTTCAAATAACTGATCAACCCTAAGACTCACAAGTGATCCAAAAAACAGCAATGTCACATAATAACCAAAATGCCCATTTAATTAGTCACAACATCGCCCGATACAATTGGCGTGGAGAGCAAAGATTACCGAAATCAAATCAAAAATACGGTAGTCCCTTTCTTCTCCGAATATCGATCGTCCGAAAATCATAATCCCTAACAAGTTTGCTATAATCATCACTTTCCATAATGTTTGCGTATACGAAATTGTATATTACCTAATCGTCTTTCATTCTAATACTTTGGTGCCATAAAATCGGGTGCTATAATGATTAGATATCATAATTTTTCTTGCTATAAAGTCACATGTCCTAAGTGTTATATTGTATAACTAGTGACCCGCCCTCGCTTCGCTTCGGTACATATCCTCTAAAGATTGGAAATTCCCGTATGTCCCGTTCCCGTGGGAATTTCGGGAAATAAGTCCTCAGTGCTTCCTTACACTCCCTACCGATTATACCTGTCATATTTCATCATTATGTGTCAAGTGGTTTGCGTAAAAATTGGGAATTCCTGTTCGTCCCGTTCCCGTGGAAATTTCGAGAAATACGTTCTGAGTGTCTCCTCACACTCCCTACCAAATTTCATAATTATATTGTGTCAAATGGTTTTCGTCAAAATTGGGTATTCCCGTTTGTCTAGTTCTCGTGGGAATTACGGGAAATCCGTTCTTTGTGCTCCCTAGCAGTCCCTATTCGGGAAATATGTTCTCAGTTCTTTCTTATACTCCCTACCGAATATACCTGTCATATTTCATCTCTTATGTCATGTGGTTTTCGTAAAAACTTGAAATTCCTGTTTGTGCCGTTCCCATGGGAATTTCTGGAAACCCGATCTCATGCTCGTTTGCATGCTGCATGCTCGTTTGCATCTTGCATGCTCGGTTGCATCCTGCATGCTCGCTTGCATACTATATGCTTACGTGCATGTTGCATAGTTGAATAAAACAAGAAAGTTGTTATTGGAAGGTTAGGTCTGTTAGGACTTACAACTATTATAGAAAAGCATTTTATGTGTAATGAATATTATAGATTGTGATATAGGACATCAAGTTAGGGCTACTTATCATTCGGACACATGATGATTTTGTCATATTATTACATACAGGATGATTTTTGGTCGTCAACGTTCCCGAAAACTACGGAATCTCCTCATCATCACGATCATTTTTCTCCATGGAAGCATACCTGGGAAGTGTCTGGTTTCCAAAATATTAGGGTCCAAAGTTGAGTAAATAGACTGCGTTTTTCTGCATAAATGCACATAGACGCGCGTAGCAGGATTTTTTCACGAAAAATAATTAATATCTGTCTATAAAAAAACTAACATAAACACTAGACACTATAAATTTCGCACGATCAAGGAATTTAAAAATTTTTTTCAAAAAAAAAATTTTTTTTCCCAGCATTTTTTTTGGCATAAACTTACTTTATTTCATGTATAGAATACGTACCCTTCGTTAAAGGTGGCCACAAAAAAACACCTGTATATTATGACACGTTAGATTATGGATAAAAATATTATGAGACAAAATAAAGAACCCAAAAATACATTTCATATAACACAACACAATGGTACTTCCCGCTCGGGTGAATAATTTTTTTCCGTTTGTTTATTAATAATTTTACAATGGTACTTGTTCAGTATTTCAGTATTTGCCTGGCTGTCACCCATACCCTGTATTTGTAGGTAGTTACTTATACCATGATTTGCACAAACCTACTTATTAAACTAATTACTCTGTGTACCTATTTGTGCGCTTTTATGACCAAATTCTTGCGCTACGTACTTACTTACGACGTACATTTTGAGGCAAAAAGGTCTACCGTTTGACTTTTGGTCGGTATACGTTTGGCGAGCTCACATTAAAAGGTTAATCGTTCGCATAAAGCAGAATATAATAAAAGAACGTTTCGTTCACGAGGCCGACGAGTCAGACATCTCACGTTATAATGCTCGTAAAGTTCGCCCTTTCCTTGCATAATGACATGACGAATTGCGTTCGCGATATTTTTGCTTCTTTATACGATGAGGTCATTACGCGCCAGTTATGACGCTTAAGGCCGGAAAGAAATGTGCTTCCGAATTTATTGTTACCCGAATCGTTTTGCTCCAGTGTCATGCAAAAAATGCGTAAGTACCAACTTTTTCCGAAACTGAACAGTTTGAAACTAACTTTTGTTTTAAATAAACGCCTCGACTACTAAAAAGGATGGTAATTTTTTCGTTGAAAACCAGTTGCGAGGATATTTAAAACAAATTTGGTCATAGAAAGGTATAATGGAGAGCGCGAGTTTCGAGAATGTGTGTTTGGCAAGCCTGAACTGGGGTGAAAAACTGCTAAAGTTGTATTATGCCAGTGCCTAATGCTTCCTGATAAATTGTACTTCGTTTGAATTTGAGAAATTGGAAAAATAAATAGGAATGCACCTACGTAGTTAAGCAGTAAGTGTGGTGAATGTATTTTAAAATGATAATAATGCGCTCTGTTATATAGGTAGTAATAATGTCATTAACTACTCGTACATCATGTCTCATATCGAATTTGCAGAAAACATATTTAATTTTTGTATAGTGAGAAAACGAATATAAATTTAATTTCAATTAATTGAATTCTTAAATGTGATTTCATCTAAAATGTCTTTCGGTGTAACTTAATTTTAAGTTTTACTTAGATTCATTCCTCATTCATTTCCCCTTTAAACTTTAACGCGAGTTAAAAGCTTAAAATAGTACCTAGCTCTTTCTTACTATTTTTTTGTTTGAAAGTTGAGTTTCTGCGACTACTGCGAGCTAGATGGTAGGTACGTAATTTTAATAGTACTTATATGTAAGTACCTATAGGTAAGTAAATTATTATAAATAAATTAAGTGTTGGTAGTTACTTAGTAATAAAAAAATACTCTCGTACCCAAAAGCCAAAACTCGGGCTTACTGTAGACCCTAAACAGTTTCACTATCCCATCTGGCTTCATCATTACGTGCCTACAATATTTGAAAATTGCACTCGATTTCCTAGGATTCCATCAACAGATCATGATGTACTGGATATGGGTCCATCCATACTATGTCCAACAAAAAAATATTGAAATGATCAAAGGAATTCTAGGCGAACACACATTATTTAAAAAAATGCCCAGCCCACCACCAGTTTCTCGGCGGCTCCATTATAAGGCCCGTTTCATTTGTTACGTGAAACTGACCAAAACCCTCTGTAAAAATCTAAAAACAGACTACTCTTGCTAATGATATTCAAGGGAGATCCCTCGATTCTTCAAAGATTCCATCTTCGGATGTTTTATTTTTTTTATACTATACTATACCTATACGTGCCTACAATATTTGAGGATTGCCTACGATTTCTCCAGGATCCCATAATTAGATCTTGATATGTTGGATATCTGGATGCGTAGCGTTGGATGCCCTCTGGGCAAATGGACCGATGACTTACAAAGGGGGGGCGGGGGCGGCTGGTAGTGACTGGATGGCAAGCAAAAACGGGAGATCGCTCTTGGGGAGGATGGATGGAACCAATCCGGAAGCATACCAAGTGCAACTAAAAAATGAAAATGTAAAGTAAGTAAATTAGTTAATAAACCTGTTATACCTATTAGTTAACTATAGATAGCTACAAACATGTAACAATCGCTATAACTTACACTTACCAACTTGTTCTGCACAATATCGGGGCGACGCTATCAAAACGGAGTGCTTCTTTAATAATTTCATAAAAATAAACGAGCAAATCTCCTCATCGGAGTGGGGAAACAGTTCGTGCCCTGAATAAATTTCTTCAAAGGGATCGTTTTCAATTCCACGGCTCAATCTTGGGATCTCAGTGAGAATATGTAAAGGGCATTTGTCGGTGTCAACACAGTGTAATGAGCCCCTCGCATTAGCTACGTGCTCCTGGTTATCGCGATCTACTTTATCTGCACCAGATATTGCCAATGTACTTTTTATGATTGACATTTATTTTTCGGTTAGTGACCCTGCCTGCAATGCCGTAGGTCCTGGCTTCGAATCCCGGTAGGTGCAAACATTGATATGATGAATATCGATGTTTGTTTCCGAGTCATGGATGTTTCTATACTCATCTATGTATTTATATACCATTGCTTAGCACCCACGACACAAGACCTTAGGGATCTTAGTGGGGGTCTAGATCAATGTGTTGTGTGTGAAGTGTGTGAATATTTATTTATTCCCCCTTATGTCAGTACCTACGATTAATTCTGTAACTGATCTATACGAAAAGTAAGTAGATATGTTACATTTAAAATAGTCCTAAATATAATATTAGAATCACCTTCAACTCTATCACAAAGAGGCATTTGAAATCTTAATTAAACCCGGCGGCGACTGTTCGGCACCTTTACACCTTCCGTAATTTGCTTTGTTAACATTTTATGAAGTTCTTTACCCCCCGCTTGTAAGTTCATACTAGAGTTTCGACGACTCTGAGTGAATATTTTTATTTTAGTTCTAATAATACAACATGGAATTTAAAGTCCACTGTTTTTAATTCTGTTAACTAAAAATAAATTTAGAATAGGTAGTCTTCTTTTCAGTAGGTAAGTAGAACATTTTGCTGCTGGTTTCTCCGATAATTATCTACTTAGGTACACACGTTTAAAGTTTTACCATCAAGAGTTGTAAGCCTTGAACTTCTATTCATTTAATTTCATATCTTGTATAAACAAATTAATTCTAAATATGTTTATAGTGTCAAAACCACAACCATAAAAACCATAGTCCAAAGGCCAAAACTTACCATTACGCCATTGATAGTCAACAAACATCTGCAGATAAAATTGAGATAAACTGACTTGTTATTCCAATTTCCGTCAATCCCTAACCTTTATAGTTTAATTAAATGGGAGATAAAATCACGATGTGGCCAGCATGAAACAATAACGACTTGCGGGAATACGGCTAAGCCCTGAGACTGACCCTTTTCATATTCGAAGGACCTCCGGAAGTGGGCTGACGTCGCATGTCACTGCATCTTAATTAGAATGAAATATTTTAGAGAAAATGTTTCTTTATTGCTGGCAGTAAAAAAGTGAACTTTGATACATGAGAATATGACAGGTAATCTTATTATTACGTATCAATTATTTTCTTTCTTTTATATTATTATTATCAGGTATCAAAGTCCTCTATTATGATAAATATTACTAACGATACTAGATACATGCAGGTAGACAATATCACTAATCACAGTCACAAAAATCCGTAAACCAATCAACATACCTATTAATTTATTTTACACAAGAATTGCGTCAATCGTTAGTTATTTCAGTTATTTGTAAACCGTTTAGTGCTTGCTGGTCTTTGCTGTCTAACGGGACGTTTATCGTAATATTGTTTCGTTTGTTCTAGAAATTCAAACTGCAAGGAACCATTTTGAAGTTCCTTTACGATGCAATGTCGTCGAACTCACTTATAGACGTTTGCACTGTAGTCGTCAATTACATTAGCCATACAAATCAGAATTAATCTTGGCCTGTTTTAACGCTTGAAGTTGACGTATTTTTGAATTAAAAAACGATATATTTACAAATGCTATGTATCGCATCATGCAATGCAAAGCATCTGAAGACTCTCAAATATAATATCTGATATTGATAATAATGTAAGTGTTCATTAATAAGTTCTTTAAAATATAGGATGTGATGTTGGCTGATGAAAAGAGAAAGAGAGGTCGAGAGTATGTTATTGACTTTATTTTGCATCCAATGTTTACATGTTACATAAACATAAACAATATAAGTACATGGTAAGTACTTATGTACTAATCCTATTCGTGGTTCTTGGAATGGACTGCGGGGCTATCGCATTCCTCAACCTCCTAGCTACTATCTAACCTAACCTAAGGGCTGCGGGGCTACCGCTTAGGTTCAATAGGTATTGGACACCAGAGTGGACTGCGGGGCTATCGCACTCGGTGCCGGCTGGCTATCGAATGAATCTACTGTTTTTTTTTATGATACACTGATGATACCCTGAAGGGCCTTGTCATCTTCACCGGGCGCTGAAGGCGCACAACCGAATGGTTTAAACCTACGCGACCAGTGCACCCCAGATACGGTTGGGGCTTTGTCGCTTGGGGGACTAAACAAAGGTTTGTATGACTATTTGTAGGATGGCTGGTAGGGTCGGTGTCCAGCAGCATACTACTTTGGACTCTATCTACTTAGGATTTCTGGAAAACCCACAGCTAAAGAATCCTCGAAACAACTGCGGTGGGGCTGTGTTGGCCAAACGAGTCAGATCAGGGCTGCCTACTTTGGTCAGTCACCTATCTGGTGTATGTTGAATCTATGAGAGGTTGGCGGCGTCCCCTCCGACGGGGGCGCCGCATATTGGTTGCGCTTGACGCGGGGGCTGGACCTAAACTGACCAGATACACCGTAATGGCGTCGTCGTCGTCTGCGAGTACATGTCGGGGACGTCGTCTCTGCCCCGTCGAGTGGTAGTGACGGGGTTGGTAATGGCATTCACAACCAGCGGGTTGGTGTGATGGGATAGGCGGTCAAAGAAGCGACGTGAAGCGTCCTTCATGTATTTACGGAGGGTCGGTACCTCGAGTTCGCGATGCAGATCCAAGTTCCGGACGTACCACGGGGAGCCCGTGGCCCGCCTCAGAAATTGGTTCTGGATCACCTGCATTCGGTAGAGAGTGGATCGTGGGATGTGGGCAAAGACTACGCTCGAGTACATGAGTACCGGGCGTATGATCGTCTTGTAGAGCGTAATCTTGTGCCGAAGCCCAAGTTTGCTCTTTTTAGACGTCATGGAGGAGAGGCGGCTTTCGAAAAACCGCACCCGATTAGACACTATCTTGAGGTGAGCCTTGAACGTAAGTTTACGATCAAGGGTCACACCAAGGTATTTGTACGTTACTACCCAGCGGTCAAATAGCCTAATGTCTGATTGGCGTCGGCCCGGGGTGTACGGGTCTGAGCGAGTCCGACCGAAGAGCATTGCTGCGCTTTTGTCGGGGTTGACCTCGATACGCCAACGCCGGGACCATGAGCCTAAGGTGGTAACGGCTTTTTGCAGGGTTTTGCAGATAACCCCATGATCCGCAAATAGGGCGAGCTTCACGTTTGGAGTGTGCGGGATATCGCTCGTGTAGAGTATGTAGAGAATGGGAGAAAGGACTGAGCCTTGGGGGACGCCGGCCCTGATGGGGTGGGGGGAGGAGAGTTCGCCCTCGATGCGGTACTTAAACGTTCGGTTGACAAGGAAATCTCGCAGGATGAGCACGAGACCGCGTGGCACTCCAAAGTGGATGAACTTGTAGATCAAGCCCTTGTACCATACCTTGTCGAAAGCTTTAGCCACATCGAAGAAGAGCACCCCTGATGAATGAATTTAGTGAGCAAGCAGCCGCCTTTATATAGGAGTCTCGTAGTGTGGGTAATGTGTTTGATGCGTCGGCGCTCGATCCCTTCGGCGTGTGAGTGTGCGCGCGATGACGTAGACTCGCTGACGTAGATCGTATTGTTACAAGGATAATTTAAATTAAAAAACTACTTACCTTTCACAAATTCACAACATCTATAACAACAAGCGTGAGGAGTTATTCCACAGATTACCAAAGTTCTTGTTGGAGGATTCTGCGACGTTCAAGTAAGGTGTTACATTTCTAGTAAGCTGGATTACATAATTAAACTATCAAAATCACACCATCTTTTGACATGGCTGGTGTCTCAATTATGCGGCGAAAGTTGCGGAAAGAAAAAGTGTCACTGAAATATTATGATCTGTGGACACCCTCCACTTAAACCTACATAGAGTTTATACAGGTGCCTGGAGAAAACGTAGCTTTCGTTTGTCTTTGTGCATTAAGTTCATTCTATAAACGGGACAAAACTACGGCGACGTTCTCAAAGCGCATCGCGAGGCAATAACGCGCCTCCTCCTGTGGAATGTTATTATGGTAGGTGGGTAGGACTGTAGTACATAATATGAACACACATTCTACACAGAATTTGACAGAAAATATATAGACTTCTGGTAATGCCTAACGGTATTTAGATAATTTTGTTTAAAGGTTTTAGTTTTACGTTATCATCCAAAAGGCATGTAGGTATACGTTAATAATAAAGAATCAAGCCAAAAGAGTGTAACATCCTACGTTTACAATTAACTCTAACCATTTTATTGTGACAGGCTATACAGGGTGTGGGTGACAGCCAGGCAAATACTGAATTGCAGGAAATGAATTTTTGGTTTGATAGCCAGCGTTTGCTTTCCGCGCCAATTGTATTGGACGATCTTGTGACTAATTAAATGGACTTAATGGTTAATCTGTGACACATTGCTGTTTTGGGGATCACTTGTGACTCTCTATTAGGGTTGATCAGGTTTTTAAACTATATGAAGGCAAGTTAAAAAAAAAATTAAGTCATTATCCTGGCTGTCACAAACACCCTGTATATGTTTTGTCTGTTTTCGAGGGCCACAAGGTTATCATCATCCCCTCATTTACAAATGTACAAACTTAAGTATTATTATACCTACACTTAATTTGATAGCAGCATTTAAATTAATATTTTTATTTTTTAAAGTTATTTCAATGATTCCAATATTATATTATACATGTTGAAAGTATTAGAAAGCAGGCAAATATTGATATGCTGACTTCACAATCAAAATTTTCAAATTTTTTTTCATTTTTCCAGGAAAAAAATAGAATAGCTCGTTTAAGCAGGCCTTAGATAATGACTTCAAAATTTTAATCTATGGATGATTTTCAAAATATAAGTTGCGTTCAAAAAAAAATTTTTTTTTTACTGGTCGACACCAATGAGAAAAGGAGAGTCACAAGTGATCCAAAAAACAGCAATGTATCACACAATAACCAATAAGCTCATTTAACTAGTCACATAATCGCTCGATACAATTAGCGCGGAAAGCAAACATTTCAGATAATCAAATTAAAAATGCTTTTACTGTCGTATAACTCAAACAATATTACTTGTTTCAGTATTTCAGTATTTGTCTGGCTGTCACACACACACCCTGTATACATGTATTAGGAAAGTCGTCAGCTGTGTGATGTGGTGTAAACTAGGTGTCGCAGGTTGTTAGAGGTGACAGCTCGTTATAGGTGTAACTGGCATCTGATAGCACTGACTTGATATACCGGTAAACAAGATATCACCATAATATGCTTTGCGAATAAGCTTTTCGTAATTTAAATTTTTGTAGTACAACGGACAGAGTGTTGTGACAACACAGAGTGAAGCATTCATAGTAAGCTCGGCAACGATATTCCATGGAGTAGGGATGTGTATTGACGCGTTATCCACCCACAAATACGCACACATGCCCAACGCGCCGCCATTTCGGTGCTTCAATCTGTGCAGTTATAGCATTACGTCCGTTGTTCTTTATACGTTCATGACTAACGGAAGCTTTTCGGGTGTTTAATCTTGAGATATAAAAAACAGGATTTATTAACCGATTAAAAAAGAGAGGTTATCAATTCGTCTGTATGTTTTTTATTTTTATTTTTTATGTGTGTTACCTCAGAACTCCATCATTTTTTTTTATAGTTGGTCATGGTATGCTTCCAAGTTGGTCCCATATTCACCACATCAGGATCTGATGATGGGATCTTGGAGAATTCGAGGGCAATCTGCAAATATTGTAGGCACATGTAGTCTGTTTTTAAACTTTTACTGAGCGTTTTGATCACCTACATATAAAATATAACATCTGATGATGGAATCTCTGAGGAATCTAGGGATATCCTCAAATATTATAGGCACGAGTAGTCTGTTTTTAGATTTTTATAGAGAATTTTGGTCAGCTACACATAATATAAAGGAAACGAGGGTCTGATGATGTAGCCACCGAAAAACAGATAGTGGAACTTTTTAGTAACAAAATCCCCCTATGTCAGGTGGAGGCCTACGTCCAGTAGTGGACTGCAATAGGCTTATGAAGATGAAGATAATTATGTTAAGTCGTGTAATTATATGTTGCGTTAAGCCGTGTCCGAAGTAAGATGGTCATAGAGGAAGAGGTAGACATGACAATAACGAGATGACGGATAATAGGGATGAATGAAAGAAGAGTACCTACATATTGCACTGACCCCAAATGATTGGGAACAGGGCAGGAAGAAGGAGTATAATTATATGTTGCTTATATTGTCAGACGTAAAATTTCGAAGCCTAGTCATTTCTCTCAGTGCCCTTTCGTTATGTGGCCGATTTAATAAATTGCTGGCATCTAAATCTGACAATATTATGCCTTCTAAACTTCGTACACGGCTTAACGCAATATATATTAGCAAAATTAGCCCTTTAGCAAAATTTTACTTTAGTAAACTCAATTTTGGCACATAGGGGAACAAGTCGGTTTTTTGTTTTAAAAAAATTATTTTAAGGTTCAGATGAAGTTTTTAGACTTGATGTCACAATGAAAGGCCTTGTTGATGAAGCTGTGTTCGACACAGAGGGGATGAGGTTAGATTGCGACCCTTTGATTACACAATGTATAGATGAGGACAAGTGTGCTATACTCGTAAATCAAGCCAATTTGCTCTTTATATCGCCGTTATAAGGGTCTTGAGATAGGAAGTTGAGTGTCGCACCTTATTGTACGTTTTCATCCCTTGTGCAAGTCGCGCTCCGGAAATCTTTTGTGATTCGCGTTCGGTTCTTGCGGTACCGCATACTAATATGAGGTGTGCGCTGAAATATGTGCCAAGAAAAACTGGCTAAGGGTAAATGAATGAACAGCATTGGGTTTCTTTTTATGAGTAGGACTAATTTTGTAACTAATCCATGAAGGTT
The DNA here is from genome assembly GCA_014607495.2 of Carposina sasakii. NCBI lineage: Eukaryota > Metazoa > Arthropoda > Insecta > Lepidoptera > Carposinidae > Carposina > Carposina sasakii. Next base: position 9,467,605 of record CP053154.1, read on the forward strand.
TAATAGATAATGCGTGGAGAAATAACAAGCAAAAAGTCTTCTTGTTTGCTTAATTATTAAGCAAACAAGAAGACTTTTTTTCGCATTTATAATATTAGTTGGGATGAAACCATCACAGATTTTACAAAGAGCTTATGCGCTATTACCTCTATATGTTTTGATAGGTACATTATAATTATGTATAGGTATATAAGTTAAAACATACAACGATACAGCACTATCGTATAACATAATAAAGTTTGTCATAATATATGAAGTTAGTTTTACATCGATATACAAGGAAATATTATACAGGATGATTTTTGGTCGTCAACGTTCCCGAAAACTACGGAATCTCCTCATCATCACGATCATTTTTCTCTATGGAAGCATACCTGGGAAGTGTCTGGTTTCCAAAATATTAGGGTCCAAAGTTGAGTAAATAGACTGCGTTTTTCTGCATAAATGCACATAGACGCGCGTAGCAGGATTTTTTCACAAAAAATAATTAATATCTGTCTATAAAAAAACTAACATAAACACTAGACACTATAAATTTCGCACGATCAAGGAATTTAATTTTTTTTTTTTAATCAATTTTTTTTCCCAGCATTTTTTTTGGCATAAACTTACTTTATTTCATGTATAGAATACGTACCCTTCGTTAAAGGTGGCCACAAAAAAACACCCTGTATAACTGCATACCTATAATTACAATCTAATATTTGCTTGTATAAAATATTTTTTTGTGAACCGAACCCTATAAACAAACCGGATTCCGTAGACTCTGAATGTCACAAATACGTTCTAATGATCAAAAGAAATACGTGCCACATGAGTTCTTACAAAAAAATTATAAAAATGGATGTCAGTAGCCCGACATAAGGTACATACGTATATATATTTACATAAATGTTGGTAGGTACACTTAGATGTTATGCTTGTAGATCCATTATCGTAACATTTACGGTATGGCAAAGCTTAAAAGTTGATTTTAAAAAGGTTCACTCCTCATATACACGTTTTCCATATCAACTGAGTATACTTAATTTCATTCCAATGCCAACAAACGAACCGGTTTCACCAGATTTAGGAAAACTATTATCTTCGAGAAACTTATTTCCAGAGTAACGTATTTGAGTCAGTACGTCAGGAGCTTGCCCGGAGTGTGTTTCTCCTCTGATAAGAATACGTAAGAGCATATAAATAAAAGTTCACATCGGAGGAATAGGGAAAATGCCGTGGAATAATATTTGGGATTCCAGTTTTATTTGAGTACAGACCCTTTGAGAATGAAGACAGAGATTTCACGAGATGGCCCTATCAAACATTTATGGAGTACCTACATAAAGGGACAACACTTAGAACAGTTTCAATAAGTGTTCAATGGCGCGGCGAGGGTGTACCTAACAAAATGCGATTGGAAACAGATAATAATGTTTTTGGCATTGGAATAAGTACCTACGCAGCTTTATAATTTGGTATGCGTATGGTTAGGCAGTTAATTTGGTATACACCAGTGTTCAGTGATATCTACGGTCGTGCAATTTCAGGACGGTTTAAAGGTTTCAAAATCCCGTATTTTAAGGCCATAGCTAGAAATCCTTCCTTAGGAAGTGCAGGAGGGTCATTAGTCGCTATTGGTGCGGTTTGACCGACTGCGGCGGACGGATGCTGCTTCAGTAGGTACCTAAATCAATTTACTCCTTATGTTAAACTGAATAATATACTTCGCATTATATACACATACATTCTTATCTACTTTATGTGTTCCAATTATTTAACTATGTATATTTTTTCCTAGTGCAGTGGACTACATACAAAGTTATTTATTTAAAATAATTTTGTAAGTTTGTGGGAACTGGCATTTAGTCAAAACTTCCTGTAAACAGTACCCACAGAACTAGCCCATATTAACTACTCAATACAGACAAAATTCAACAATCCAGATTTTAATATTCAGCAGCAACATAAAACGTTGCTTTTGATTTCTTTGTCACATAGTTCATATAATATTTATTTTATCGTTCGCGTAACAAAGAAATTCCATTTTGGGGCGAAAGCACGAATAGTTCGACGTTTGGATTTCCCCTGTGTAAATGTTATTACAGTACTGCGCTCAGGGTTGCCAGTCACACAGTGTTGCCAACTATCCCGTATGGTTGCGTAGACCAACAGAAGTCGGGTGGTTAGCGACTTCACTGTACGGTATTATAATGTCAGATGGTTCTAAAATTTCTTATGCAGTGGGTTGTATGAATATGTGTCAGCCATTCAATATTTGCAACCGTGTGCGATCACTTTCACAAGTAAAATTACAGATTCATTATTGATCATGCCATAGACATAATATGGTTATGTTTTTTTATCAAATGGTTCGAGACTATTAAAAAATAAAATGGCCAATTTTTTATTCCCAGGTATTGGATGTATCTATCTAGTCTCTTATTATGTATAGAGCGAAGCAATGCTATACTAACATGGGTAATTCATACAGTAATGTAAAATAGTACCGGAGAAGTAATGTAAAGCGAATTACATTTCACCTTGCCCAACTGTTGGTCTACATTGCTTCACGGCCAACGTTCGGGCGCGCAAAATTCGCAATAACGCGCAATCGACACCGTGCCTTCCACTGAGGCTTGTCGTTACATGCCATCAAACAAATCGCACTATCTAAGAGGCTGGCGTCAGGGGTGAAATAAAATCGCTTTGTCGTATTTGGGTCTAAAATACTGTTTTATCCCTTATCTTTTTTCGTTAAAGGGGATAGAAGTTTGAGACCTTGGTTTCACTATGTTACTGTAACTTCAATACATTAGACAGGGTAATTTCTAATTATGGTATAAAATAGTTTCTAAATCAAAATTTACAGGATTTTTTCATCTTTTTATAACGTAAGTAGTGTATTTCTTTATTTTACTTGCCTACTACTTATTTATTTTGTATAATGTCCTTGTTCAATCTGCCAATGTTTTAACATTTACCTAATCAATTTTCCGAGGTAGGGTAACTCTCTTAAGTAAGACTGATGGACATTTTCAGGCGTCCAAAAAAGGAAAATATTATTTGATTGGCATATCCTTAATCACATCTCGGAGTTAGGCAGATCGTTATAAATGCTTATGATTTTTCCGACGGCCAAATATTGAACCATCTACAGTTTTTAAAGATTTTGCAATGAATAATAGCAATTATTTTATCAAATATATATAATTTATTAGTGCTCTATATAAGTAGATAAATAACCAACCTACTTATCCTATAATGAGTCCTACGATGCGACAGATTTACTGAATTATGTACAAAACGGTCATAATATTGTGACACCAATAATAACCGCCTACATATTGCATACTTGACTGTAATTTTTCGTGGGAAATTGCTTTGAATCCTTCTCGTAACGCCAGGATAATGTCGCGAACGGCTAATGTTAGTACAAGATATTCGAGTGGCGTGTGAAAAAGATTCATATTACATGGGATAACGAGAAAAAATAATCCATGTGTCGTTTTCTCTTCATCCCACCGTCGGATTATCACGCCTCGACGTGATTATGATTAAGCGCCACCAGGTGAGGGAAACTCCAAAGAATAAAATTAAAATTACATTTTGTGAGTCCTCATTATGTTTTTTCTTCGTCCGGAAAATGTGTTCTTGTTGTGTCGAAATTGAAGGGGCGAATTTTGGCACTTTTTTTAACGAAATTATATGGAGTAATATAATTACTATTCTCTTCCAACTAATACATACATACATAGAATCATGCCTTTATTCTTTAAGGGGTAGGCAGAGCACCAAGGGCCGATAGGACCGCATGGTGCCAATTCTGACCAATTTTGAGGGTATAGTTGAGATGTAAAAGTTCGTACCAACTAATACTTATTATAAATTCGAAAATAACTAGGTACTTATATAAAAACTTCGTTACACTCCGTGATAGGCTTAGAATAAAGAGATTATTTGATAAAAATATAAACATTGAGGATACCTTAGTTGATGAGCGGCAGTCTAGGTGGGACTCGCCAACTAAAGGCAGAGATTTGTACATTTTTTTCCCATCTGTATTCCAACGTTTAAAAATCCCCACAGCGCAATTTCTCACTGGACATGGTAAATTTAGGAGTAAATTATATACCTACCTTTAAATTAGTTCCAACACCTTACTGTGACTGTTTATCCGCCAACAATTGTCCCATAGAACAAACATCCCATCACATTCTTAGAGAATGTGTACTTTGGTCATATGCCCATAATCAAATGTTAAATTCTATTGAATCTATCTCTAGACCGATTTACCATTATGACCTTATCTCATCTAAGCACAGTTTTCGTGCCTTCAAATAATTTAGTCACACTTATTATTGGCATAATAACTTAAGTAACTTAAAGTAGTCATATGTTATTGTCAGTCAGTGCTTAATTAAGCATATCTATCTTCATACTTCACATTCTGTTTTCTCTATTAGTTTTAATGCTTTATGGTCGCTATAGTTAGGCCCCCCCGGGATTTTGTTCATAGATTTACAAGCTTTGGTTATGCATTTTTCTGGTCGCCTCTGTTGATCCTGGCTCATAGGAGTTTCAGAGGCGGGAATGAGTGGTAGGCCAATCCCGGTAGGTAGAGGAAAGTAACCAAATATGGAATACCATTTTGTTTTTGTGTTATAGAAAAAAAAAGATATTCTTATTCTTTATTGTACACATACAATTATATACAGACAGAAATTATGAAAGAAAATGTACAAAGGCGTGCTTATCTCTGAAAGAGATTTTTTCCAGCAAACCATTTGGATATTATAACTAAATCAAATTTTTTTATTCTTATTTATTATCAGTCATACAGCTTCGCTTAAATTATTGACAGTCTTGTTTTACATATATTAATTCAAAACAGAAAAGGTACCCAAATATGGACTACTATAAAACTATAAATATTAAACCTTTAATTTTATGAGATACTACAGTAACTTTGATCAATTTTAAAAAGTTACTTAGATCACTTGCAAAAATCACATATCCATGTAACTCTGCCCCTGTGCACCCAGAGCCCGCATATGAGACATTTGATCCATGTCTCTCCTCGAATATCTTGAGAAAACAGGCTGTTACCAGAACATACACTCTGCATCTTCTGAGTCAGGAGCTTCCTGTCTTATGACGGCATCAGGTTCACTGTCTGTGTCAAAGTGTATTTCTAATAGTCCATATTTGGACCACACGGACTGTCCATATTCGGAAATTTCAAAGTAAGCAAAACGTACTATCAGTTTTTTTAACTAAACACAATGAGACAAAAAAACTTGTGTAACAATCAAACAAACATGTAATTAATGCATAATTGGTGATTAAACGAACTTACCTGTAAGTGAAGTTCTATCACAATTATATGAGTACGTTTCATTCGAAGATATATTTTTAACACATGTAGTACTTTTATTGTACTGGCAACTTCGCACAATTTCAGAGTGGGTAATTCGAAAACAGAACTACCCTACAACCTACGACACTATTCCTAGTCTACCGATAATTTCCTTCATTCTTTAGAGCATCACAAAATTTTCTTAGTTTTAAGGGATCTGGGAAGGGAGGGTTTTATCTTATATCTTCGAATGAAACGTACTCATATAATTGTGATAGAACTTCACTTACAGGTAAGTTCGTTTAATCACCAATTACATTTCGTACGTTTCATTCTTTGATATATTTTTAACACATGTAGATGTTTAGAGGTGAAAATTTTGCAAGCATCCTGGTTAATGAGTTGTATACCTAATTATTATTGTAATTATGGGAAAAAAGAACACTACATTTTTACAAATTTTTATTTATAACATAAATATAACTTTTTAAATTAGATTAATTTACAAGTGATAAATCTGCTTATAAATTATTTTAAATTTATGATGATTGATTGGACAGAAAGACTGATCTTGCAAAGTGAGCATCATCAGTCACTGGACGGTTATAGAATTTACCAAATGTTTCTGAGGCCTGCGACCAGCCAGCAGTTCTCCTAATAACGTCTAATGAGACACCCTGCGCTCGCGCTGAAGATGTGGCAGCGTGTCGTGTGCTATGAGAACTCCAGCTGTCACATCCACCCCGGCTTCCGCCAGGATCTCCTTAATCCATCGGCTAATGGTTTGGGTGCTAACAGACTTATATGGTCTTCTAGACGTTATTATGAGATTTTCGACTGTGTTCGGTCTTAAATCATTTGTAACTAACAAATAATCTTGCAAAACTGTAGTAGGACATATATTGATATTTTCTGTAAAATAAGGCAAGAACAGAATTGGCTGGTCGCGCCCAGCTGCTGATGTTTTTATAATGTCTGAAATTACAATTTTTATACCGTTCAGGCTGATATGGATATTATTAGCTTAATGAGAGAAAGTGTCTGTGCTCTATGCGCAGTACATAAGGCCAGCAATATCACGAGTTTCTTAGAAATTTTTGGCAGAGTTGTATGGATCTATATTTGCCTCAGTGCAGTACTGCCACCAATACTTGTAGGAGACACCATATTGTTGCAAAGTATTTTTCGACAAAGAAGCCATCATAAGGTCCAATGATTCGATAGGGACACCTCGTTTCAGGAACGCGTCCCTGAGAGTTTGGCTGCACCCAGGGTAGCCGGTTTGAGTTGTGGGTTCCTACAAGAAGGTGATATAAGATTAATTTCAGGATTTATAAAACTAATATCGGATGTAACCATTCTTTGTAACAGTGGGAACCACGGCTGGGAAGGCCAGTATGGAAATATTAGAATGCCTTCAGCCTTGTCCAATATAATTTTTTCCAAGACCTTTAATACGAGTGGGAATGGTGGAAAAGCGTAAAAGTATACGCCCTTCCACGAGATAGTGAAGGCATCCACAGCAACTGCATCTGGATCTGCCTTCCACGACATATATCTTTGGCATTTGGCATTAGTGCGAGAAGCGAATAAATCGATATCTGGCTTACCTAAATCCGTTACTAGTATATTAAATACTTCATCTGTTAATGTCCACTCAATGTCCGTATTAACCTTTCGGGACTCTTCATCAGCTTCTCTATTGTCTTTACTTTTAATATAAGAAGCAGATAACCATATATTTCGCTTCTCGCACCATTGCCAAATTTCTCGCGCTAAATCATTTAGATGAGGATACTTTATGCCACCCATGCGATTAACGTAACTCAACGCCGTAGTGTTGTCAATACGTAATAAAATAGAACAGTTTCGGATATTACGTGCAAAGCATTTGAGTCCAAAAAATACTGCAAGCAACTCTAGAAAATTAATATGAAAATTTATTTCACTAGCTTTGCATTTCCCATTTATTCTTTGATTTTTACAAAATGCACCCCAGCCAGACCTGGATGCATCTGTAAAGATCTCTAGTTCAAAACTACTCGATTTTAATGGGGTTGATGTCGATAAAATATTTTTTGACCACCATTCTAGGTCAGGCAATATTTTATTCGCATGTTTTATATATTTGTAATGCTAAGTATTTAATTTGCTCGAGACGTTTAGTGTAAACCCAGCCGTATTTAACTGCTGGGCATGCTGCAGTAAGGGTACCAATGAGACAAGCAAGATCTTTTATAGTGCATAATGGTAAGGATTGAAATTTCTTAATTATTTTTAGTATATATAATCTTTTATCCATAGGTAATGATAATGTCATGTCAAGAGTGTTATACATAAAGCCCAGAAACTTTGTCTGTTGTAAAGGTCGTAACGAACTTTTTTCATAATTTATAACAAATCCTAAGCTTTCAAGTAGTGCCACTGTTTCCGTTACATTATATAAACATTCAGAATGTGTGTGGCCGATGCATAAAAGATCGTCTAGGTATATAACAGATATAAATCCGCGATATCTAAGGTGAGCCACGACTTCCTTCATTATTTTCGTGAATGTTCTAGGTGCAGTTGATAAGCCGTAAGGCATAGCATTAAATTCATATGTAACATCTTTAAATGAAAATCTTAAGTATTTTCTTTGTGATGACATAATTGGCACTAACAAATATGATTCTTTTAAATCTATAGTGGCCATGAATCCATTATAGGGTACAAGTTTACTAGCTGACCTATAGTCTTCCATTTTGAAATGGTTATAAATTATAAATTTATTTAAAGGTTTCAAATTTAAAATAAATCTTTTGCCGCCGTTGGCTTTAGGAGCTAAAAATATTTTAGAGATAAATTGATCTGTCTGTGGCTCACACTTGTATATTGCGCCTAAGTCTAATAAATTGTTTATTGCCTTAGACATATCACGCATTTCTGCTGTGGTAAAATTATTACTATAGGGTACACTATTTTGGTAAACTTTTTTCGAAAAAGGTATTTTGTAGCCATTTTTTATCCAGGAAAGAACTAATTTATTATTAGTGATTTTCATCCAGTTATCATAAAAATATTGCAGGCGACCCGCATGTACCTGTTTATCTAATGTCGCGTGTAGGCTCGCTGCTGACTGCTCTGGTTCGGGTAGGCACGAGATCGTGTCAGTGTCGTCGTCGATGTGGCTCCGCGTCTGTATGATGTCGTTGTTCGTGGAAAGCCTCCGCGCCCCCCCCTGTTCCCTGATGTGTAACGAAGGGGGCGAATCTCGTTTCCCGGAAGGCGAGATCTTGAAGTGGATGGGCCAGCGGAATTTGTATGTGCAGGTGCTGTCTTATGTGTCGGTTTCTTAATTTGTAGACCTTGTCTGGAAATAGCCTTTGAGGCTTTTATGGTCTCCGATAGTTTATCACCAAAGAGCGTGCTGTCTCGTTCATGATCTTTGATTAATGGCGTAAAGGATTTATCGAGGCAAGGTGTTATAAGTTTTGTTCTGAGCTCTGTTTCTATGTAATGTACGTCAGTCAAGATCCTGCAGCTATCCGACAGTACCTCTATTGCTTTTATCTTGTCATCTCCAAGGAGGAGTAATGTAATGGCTTTATTAATTGCTGTTATTCCAAGCCCTAATTGGTCTTGCTTTAACTGAATATTTTTATCGCGATATATAGTGATATCAGATACAGCAGCTTTTATTTCGGCGTTTAATGTCGGTGCTTTTAGTAATTGACAATTTTCAGGTACCTGGTATTTTTTAAGCAATTTTTCCTTTAGGTCTTTATTTAGTCCCTTCGCTAATATAGGCAACCAGCGTTGTGCCAGAGTGTGGTGAATTTTTTCACCAAACATCGGTTGCTCGTCCGTTGTATCACCCAACGCTAATAAAAGCTCCAGGTCGAGGTCAGGTGTCTCGTTTTGAGCTTCCGGGGTTATATTAACTTCTACCGGAGTATTTTCCAGTTTCTCTTGGGACTCTGTTGCATCATTGAATATCTGACTATACACACTATATTCTGAATACCGTCGTGTTGACCCGCAGTCAACCTCCCGGTTAATTTTATGCATCATGTTAAACCTTCGTGATACCCTCATTGTGATATCCTCCAGGTTAACTTAAAGATGCTTATTCTGAATACCGTCGTGTTGACCCGCAGTCAACCTCCCGGTTAATTTTATGCATCATATTAAACCTTCGTGATACCCTCATCACAATTGATATCCTCCAGGTTAACTTAAAGATGCTTATTTTAGTTCACAAAAAAATTATACAGAACTTGTCTTAGAACATTTTGACTCGTGTACAAGAATATTTAATAAGAGATCATTATATTTTCTTACCTTCATTTTCCTCAGAATCTGACGATGACGAATAAAGAATCACTCTGTTTCGCTTCTTGAAAACGTGTGCTCACACAATAAAAGAATGAAGGAAATTATCGGTAGACTAGGAATAGTGTCGTAGGTTGTAGGGTAGTTCTGTTTTCGAATTACCCACTCTGAAATTGTGCGAAGTTGCCAGTACAATAAAAGTACTACATGTGTTAAAAATATATCAAAGAATGAAACGTACGAAATGTAATCTTAAATATGCAATATTATTTCCAACTACGTATTGAGAAATACTTACGTTTTTACGTGCTTTAAAAACTTTTCTCACAGCGCTAAAACAAAACACACTCACTGTGGCGTGGCCACAAGCGTCACCTGACTGACAAGTCGAAACCTGTATGCGAGTGTAATGATGGAAAGAAACAGAAGATCACTGTCTTTAGCAAGTAGGAGTATTTGTTTCCAAGAATGGCGGTATTCCATTTTAGGGATACTATTCCACATTTGGTTACTTTCCTCTACTTATGTTATGTATTTATGTTCATTTATTTGTTTTTTTTTACCACTTCACTCATATTTTTTTAAAATTTTGCATAAGTGCATGTATTTGGGAATACGGAGAAGTATATTATTTAGTCCACGCAGATGAAACCGCGTGTAACAGCTAGTTATGTAAAATTAATTCCTCTCTTAGGCGACAAAATTAAAAGAGTACTCGACAGACATTTCAATCCAATTTTCTATTCGTGCTTTTTGTGTATCCAGCTTATAAACCTTGTTTTCATGGATAAATATTCTCTCTCTGCTATTTAAAAATGCGAAATGTTGTAAACGCGTGAACATTTACGATCACATATCAGATAGGTGGTCCTGCCAGGTGCTCTTAACTGCCGTATTTGTCATCCGCTTACACCAGAATGTTACAATTTATAACCAAACTGATATTTAAGTTAATGTTTAGTAAGTCTCGCGTGCAACCTAAAATATGTTGTATACTGCAGTTATTCTTAATAGTATTCGCAGGTTTAGATAATGGGAGTAACTTTATGTTATGTTGCCATGTGAGAGGATGTGTTTGAATCATTGGTAGATTGTTTTTGGAGATCTTTATCTTTGACGGTGTTCTCACATTCTATTTGATGAGACGCTTATAGTCAAACTTAGGTACCTTGAAAATAGTCCACTGTAGAGAACCTATGCACCAGAGACCCAAAATCAAATGTTTATTTCGATATTATGGCGAATTTCTAAAAAACTCAGGAATACAATCTTGAAAAATAAACACGTAATTTCGAGACTCAAACTTTCTAAGTAGTTCTCTATAGTGGGCTATAATCATTATTTCTATTCAAATGTATCAGATATATCAAAAAACGGATACGTGTATGATGGAAAACCAAAGGGTACCTGGCTAGTGAGCAAGGGTTTGTTTGGAAGTTGTTTTTATAAGGCAGTGGCGGCGAGGCGGCATAACCGGCACCTGTGGGTTCATCTACATAATGTGGACAAGTCGTTGAACCCTGCTGGAGGTAACCGTCTGTGCTGCACTGCAAGACGTTGTAAGCAAATAATAATATAATCCATATGCTCTAATCTGTCGAACTTTTATTTAGGTATTTGCAGAAAAATAGCAAAGATTCCTTTTCAAAATGTAAAATAAACATACGGACTACCTTAAGGGAAGATCATGAACATGTTAATAGTACCTAATTGCTTAACTGTAATTATAAGGATCTAATTTTATTTACCATCAAAGGAAAAGCTGGGCAGGTCTAGTTTAAAGACTGTATAAAAATAGCAATAAGTATTTATCCCCCATGTTCCTATAAAAAAGTAATTGGTTCAACAGACGTGAAGGGGCAAACATACGAGCTCACAAATATTTGTCACTTGATTGCCTTTGTTTATAGAGTCGTAAGAAGAAGAGAAAAACTCGAATAAATGTAAGTTCCCAGCTCCTTTTATGTGATACGAAGGATAAAGCAAACATATAAAACCCTGTTTCTACGAGTCACTTCATCCGAGCCCTGCTTGAAGATTGTATAGAAAGTTATAAACCAAATCTGGTCGCGACAGTTTTGTTGTTTTAAAATCATTATCTTGATGATGTTGGTGGTGGACTAGAAGGGGTATACTCGTATTGGATGCACAGAAGGGCCATTTCGATTTTCTATCATGGTTAATTTTAATCTTGATAGGTTTAGAAATACTTATTTATTTATACAACAATACAATCTAAGCTATTTTTCATTAGACAGCGAGCTCGTACAACATGGAGGAATAGTTTCAATTAGTTTTCTCTTATTTGCGAATAGAACGTGGTCAGGGGACCTCCACCGCACCGACCGAGTTGATTAGTGCAAAAAAACCTTGATGAGTCGTATCTACCTGGGGAGTAAAAAAAATACGTAGCAGAGACGCTATTTTGACTGAATGATTTTTCTATTCAACATCATAAAAGTTTTTATTACATTTCCTATGAGTGAATAAGACAATGTATGGTAATTAAACAATATAATTCCTTTTTTGTTATTTTACTAATATTTTCTACTTCTCTCGTGCATTGTGCTGTATTATCAATAACTACTAAATACTTTCTCTTAGGTATATTAATTTGGCACTAATTATCACTGTTCAAATTACTTTAGTAACTACATTTATTGGCTTAGTTGATTATTTAAAAAAATCCAAACATGAGACGAACAAGAGTCACGAATAAAAACGACAGTAGGAAGATCGCAGAAGCTAGACCAAACAGATATACCTAAGTATCATATTTTTCTCCCTATATGCAATTCATAGTTATTGAGGAACTGGAACTTATAGCTCTTGATTCATAAATAAAGAACACTAAAATACCTGAGTTAACTACTGACAACTTATGTACTTCTAGATCTACATATTTTGAAAAAAAAACTTTTAAATACTATCAATGTAAGTTTTCAAGGTACATACTATTGTAAATATCTGAAATACTGAAAATGTAATAAGAAAAGCGGAATGTCTTAAAACCAGAAATATTGACAAATATTTAAGATTTTTTTATGAATAAAGTTTAACTAAAATATGCACATATTAAAGGGCTGCACTAAATTAACTACTATGGTAGTATATCATCGACACAGGTCAGTGTCTATGTCGGAAGATGCGCACGGCGCTTCTGGCAACGCAAGGAACAGTCTACCGGATGCGCACGCGCATAACTGGTACACTTTTGTATTTCTAATGTTCTTGTGTGGTCTCGCTGTCGCATTCACCTGTTTTAGGTGATTGATGACTATGTTCGGAGCATTTAGTCTGATCTGAAAATTATAAAATAGGATTTTTATATTCAAAAATTATTAGTGACCCTATAACTTAGCTATTAGGCTAGTACAAACAAGTAGCCTTTAGGTAACTCTTGGAAAAAATAAAAAGGAACGACATCGACCATAACATTTAAACATGAAACTAAATACTTACAGCCCCAACAATAGAGTCGAGTTTAATATCAGAATGCGAAGTGACATCGATGTTCCCCGCTCGACTCTCGATGGAGATTGACTGCGGCGCTCGCAGATCGAGTCGCCTCGTCAACGACTCCAATCTGAATAGTACATCTTTGTGTTACATAAATCACAATAAAAATAAACTGCGTTTATTTGTTAAGGCTATGAATATGTTCAGTAGATGGGATTCGATTTGTAGAGTCGCTGTACTAGAGCTTGGGATAAAATTGGTTTGATCTCGTAGCTTTTAGAAGTTCAATGTAGCTGGTGTTACTTGTTAGGTGATTTTATAAATAATATTAAGGATTTAAAGATAGTAAATAATCTATTTATTGATTGCCCTTGATTTATCTATACGTGCGCCTTCCAGTCAGACGGGGATTGGTCACGCACGGGTCTGAATCACCACTGGGTTATTTCATGTACGAGTATTCTATGATTGTCACTTAACTATGCACGTGGCGTCAGGCAGGCAACCGGCCGTAAAACAAAATGCCAAATCTTTGACATTTAAAAGAAATAATATTGCCGACCTTAATAAATAATACGACAAGGGCAGAAAAATATGGACTGATTTATACGAAGCTCTACTGGAAATTTATTTTCTAAGATTTTGATCAATATAAGAATAGGGTAGGGTGGTGTAAGATGACGCACCTTTGAAAGAAACGGCTGTAAAAAAAAAACGAAAAAAAAAGTTTTCCAAGTCAACTTTATTAATTTTAAATCTTTCACTAATTGATAACAAGAACAAACTTAAAAAAAATAGCGCGTGCAATACTTGTTGATGTTGGTTGTCTGATTGATACATCAGGATTTCGTATTAGAAACCTACGTAGCCATTCCTTGCCTGCAGATTTTGTTCCTCGGTTGAAACGGTGCGGTATCCGGTTTTTTTCGGCAAATTCATAAGCTAGTGTCTTTAAATCTTTCGTAGTCATTCCAAAAAACATTGCATCTAGAGTCCTCAAATACTCATAAAAGCCGTTTTCGACCTCTGTTGAAAAGGTAATATCATATCTACCCAGTTTAGTTGGACATTTTTTTTTAATTGCCGTCTTAACGTTGATTCTGGCATTCCGAAGTCGAAGGATTTTGTGACAGATCTTTTACTTTTACCTTGACCAAGTTGCTTGCGCGCTTCTTCAATAACAGATGGTGCCCATGTTTGTCTGTCAGTTTTTCTCTCACGCCGCGACATTCTGAAATTAAATAATTTGGAAAAATATAAAAATACAGTCCAAATCTAAACCTTCAAATAATGGTTTATAAGTCGGCGCGCGCCATCTTAAACACCCACTTAATGCGCCATCTTATATGTATACTTTCCCTATTTGCATAAATTAATATATTAACGCCATCTTTTATTAAACATCGGAATCAACTCGTTTGTTGCGGCACGTTGAATGATTGTTTTGATGAACTAATTAGTCTAAACATTAAATATCTACAAATTGTTTAAATGACAATACTTTCAAATGAAGGTAAAATAAGATCAAATGTGGTTAAAATGTATGAACTTACCTGGAACCATCAATTTATATCTTATTTTGTTTATTTTTTTGGGAGCACATACCGGCACAATTACTCATCAAAACACGACTGAAGATAGATGCGTACGTTACACCAAATCCAGCCAATCGCCAATGCGCCATCTTATCGGCTGCGCCGACTTATACCACCCTACCCTAGACGAGTCTAGTTAGAATAAACTTACAACAAGTCCGATCCGGGTGGAGCCCTAACCGCAGGAGCCTGTAGGGCTCCACGCACGGTCACCCCGCCTTCGCCTTCCACTGCCAGTGTCTCAGCCGAGACCCGAACCTCGTCCTTCGACGCATGGAAAACGCTACCTCCTCTCGAGTCACGCACGTCAAACGCGCGGCCGCTGCATTCTATACTGTCACGTTCTGGAATAATTTGATTGATTTTATATACTCGTACAAGCCAAGAAATAATTCTATCTTTTTTCAGACTCTCGTGAGGTGAGCGTATGGATATTTCCAATGATTGTTAAGTACATTAAGGATAGGTCATACTTAAGGATTGTAGAGATAAAATATAAGTAGGGCAGTAAACTTGGTAAATTAAAACCATTTACATTTAACATCAACATAATTTAATAAATTATACGGTGTTACATATTCATACTTACTTATCAATAACTTGGCATGGTCTAGGTGCCCCGGCTCCGACACCAGCACCGTAAAGTTCCGATGAGAGTGCATGGTGATTGGCTGAGCAGGCTGCGACGATATGGAAGACGCTATGAGTTGATCTGTCAACCACGCTTGGCCTTGCAACTGTATACCTCCATTAACTATTTTGATGGGACCGATGCCTTTCTAAAATTAGGTAAACTCCAGTATAACTCCAGTAATAAGCACTCGTATCAAAATTTAACTAAAGATTTTACTTACCATACTTAATTTTAATGTGCTTATAATCCACAATGTAAGCGCTATATTTAAAAATACTAGAATCATTAGGAATATTAGAATTCCATATAGAGCCGTTCTTCTCCAGCCTTTAGCTAATGAGGCAGGAAAACAACTTTTATTGGTAGATTCTGTATTATTTGAGGGAACGGCGGCAGGCGGCGGGTCTCCAGTCGGAGTGCATCCCCATCCTCGAATGCCGCCCGCGTCAGCTCCCTCTGCGCTTATCATTGTCTCCGCTACCTTAACAGGAGATTATCGGATCCTGTAAACGGTTAACAACTATGTTAAATGCAGGCTAATGGAGTGTTAATGTAAGTCATGAGTACAGCTTTAGTGAATACGAATTTATGAATTGAACGTATGAATTAGATATAATCGGAATCTGATGATATATAAGGGAACAATTGTTTAATAAGGTGATGACACCTAACTTTGAAATTTTTTTAAAGAGATTTCAAAAAGGAGATTTGCAAATCGATTTACTTTGTAAGTATTCGTAAGTATAGAAAAAAGTTCATAATAAAATATATGAAGAAAACCAACGTATAAAGTTTTTAAGGTATCGATTTAGCAGACGTCGCACGTAACTTAAAGTCCCAAAACCCCGGTCTATATTAAACTTAAACGTGTGCCGGCATTGCGGCTCTCCTAAACATATCACATCGATCTGTAAGCACCTTTGTAATACCAGCCCTGAAACATTGCCAAAATGCGGTCAGTGTTTACAGCCGCCTTCTATCATAATGTATTTCCGTTTAGTTGTACTCGTAAGAGTACTGCTTTCTCTTCGGCTTATACTGTTTTGTGAGGCTAGCTTTTGGCTAGGTTGATCTCTAGAGCTTTTGTATCTTAGATACCTTATGTACCTATAGGTAAGGTACTTGATATTTCGACGTTTTGTCCTCCTAGTCTAGATTTTTGCATACAAAATGTCACTTTACAACGCGAAGTAAAGCTATAATGGCTCTAGTCTTAGTAAATTATCTAAGGCTCTAGTTTATTAATATTAGGACTATTTTTTTAACGGCCAATTTCTATACGAGAGATCAAAAAGAATCTCGGATTCTTTTATTCCTAATTTGAAATTTTGTATGAAAACAATTGAAGATTAAATCTGAGATATGCAAAAAATGATCAGTTATAGAAATTGGCGGTATATCGTCTTTAGGAAAATGAGGAAATTGAGACTATGGGTCAATAGCTCAAAAACGAAGTAGATATTCGTACTTACTTTTTGTGATTTGTGAAAATGATTTCGAAGAATTAGACCAATTTTTAAAAATCCATTATTCGAGAGAAAGAGAGAGAAAGCATGGGATAAAGCTTGCAGTACTAATGAGGCCGCCAACGCTGCAACAACGACTAATGAATAACACCAGAGTTTTTCAAAAAATACCATTTAAATGTCCTCTGCACGTTGTTAATAGCTCTGTGACGTTCTACGAGTATGAAAATACATGCAAATAAGTTAACAGAACAACATTTTGAACTGTAAAATTAAAAGTTTGTTGGTTAGGTAGGTGCTTCGACCGATATATTGTTGATATAATACCAAATTATTTTATTTATTTAGGACAATAAATTCTATAGAAGGTAAAAAAAGTAACACAAGCAACTTTGCATATGCAAACCAACTACATTATCCAAAATTAAGTAAATATGTAATGATGCGTACTCGTACGGACGCTAATAATTAGACTAGTAGATACTTAAAATAAATGCCTAGAAGTATTGTACCTGGACGAACTACACAATACGCTTGTGATATTATTAATAAATAATACGGCTATTATAGTATTTGTCAATGTACTTATGTGTTACAAGCCCATTTTAGTTCATTAGTAGACACGGTTTTAAGTACTTTGTCAGAACGTAGAGTTACAACCACGCTGCGTCGTTAACGGGACTTCTGCCGAAAACACCCAGTTAGGAAACTATCTTGTCTCTGTACAAGACTGTGAACTACGAGTACTCCGTCCAATGTCTTATGAAATGCATAGATTTCGGTACAAAACTGGTTTAATATATGTTTACGGTATTACATAGACAGTTCTGGTATACAATATCCCTCGTTATATCACATACGTACATAAATAATTATGTCATGCATCATCAAATTATCAAAATCTTGCTTTGGTAGTGAGATAGTTTAAATTTCAGAGTTCCGTATCGAATGAAGAATACTCCAGTTTGCTCTATAGGTATAGGTATTAGTTACCTACTTATACCTACCTCAACTATGATATTCGCAGATACTATAGGCATAGACATTTTGTATTAGCGTAGAATCTACACCGTAGTTTCTTTCATGAACGTTATTATGAAAGCAAAAATAGTCAATAACACGCCAAAATAGTGATTTCAATCATAATACTGTTTATAATTACGATCCGCACAGTTTGGTGGGCAACTACGGAACTCTAGGTAGGTACTATATCGTGTGTTACCCACTAAAACTATTTTTAATACATTTACACAGAACGGTGAATGTCCAGAATATCTGCCGTCAAATTTACAATCTGACCGGCACATTCGTAAATAGAACCGCTCAGTTTAGACGTTGGGATTTCTTTTATAGAGCGTTTTCATGTAGTCTGCTGTTTGATTTATAAGTAGGAATATGTTATGTATCGCCGTAGCGTCTGTCTAGGGGGCTTTGTTCCTCAAGCTCTTCACGCGGAGACAATAGCTTTGTGGTATCTTGTAAAAGTCGCTACCTATAAATTTTTGTCAATAAAACTAGTCCTAAAATGTTATTTCTGAAAAATCTATATGTAAAGTATTTAGATAACAGCAGAAATTTATGATTAAAAAAAAATCCAGTAACATACATAAATAGACAAATGATTAACTCGCTTAATTTCTTTGCAACGCACATCCTGTAGTCCTTAGTTATACAGAAACTTAACCAAATATATTACAATCTATCTGACTTAACCTACAATCTTGAAATGTAAAGACAGTTCCGACAGATTTACGTATCACTTTTAGGAGGTCCATGGAAAGTAACCCATCGTGTAATCTATCCAGGGTGCATCGCTAAAGCTCTATCACATTGACAAACTGTAAAGTGGTTGCACACTCCACAGTAAAATTCCATGACCAAGAATATACGCATAATATACTTACGGTATAAATGCTTACTACATGTAGAGAGTTCAATATTCACACTCTCTCACTAAAACGCTGATGTTTGTTTACCATACCAATGCATCGTCGAGCGAATACTTGTATATTGTTATGAATAAAATATCTCCTGAGTTTAGCGACTGTGTGCCTAGTTCGTCTACAATTTTCAACTGCATAAATTTTATTTATAAATTTACCTTTCCTCCGAGTCTGGTTTGAAGGGCGTTGTAACCTTAGCACGATATGTGCGTCAATTTACCGCAAACACACCGGGACACTCAATTTCAGCGTGAACTCATTTATAAGCATTATTTAGCGATGCAGGCGACTGCACCGGGCGTGATCGGACTGAGACTAGGTAAATTCATAGGTGGTAGAAGTAACACTCGAAATATCTCCGGCGCTGCGAGGCGAGGCGGCGCGCGGCGTGCTCCAGAATATAATATCAGGCAGTGGAGTGGCCTGCGACTCCGGCGCTCTGAGGGCCGCGTACCGACGGCCCTCTTTGTAACGATATAGTGCCAAAATAAAAACTCTCAATCGTATCGGCACTCTCAAATTCTCCACGTTAATAATGATGTCTGCACTCCGTTTTACTTTGCCCGCATTTCGGCAGCACGCCGCGATCGATCTCCGGTTTTAAAAATACAAATACTGTTCTCGCGTCGACGACCCAATTATACACCGGTAAATTGGCCTTTATTACACTTTCATTCCGAGAACAGTTCCGGATATTTTCAGTTGCATTTTAATTTGCAGCGACATGTATAATACGTACCAATTGAAATGGTTAACTGATACACTTCAGCAGGTACGAGGGGAATACGATTTCATCAATTCGTACCGAAGTGACGTCACAGGTTTGAGTGTGTTCACGCGAGGCTAGGAGCCCTCGTGGGTAGTAAAGCTGGCTCCAGTGCTGCACAGCGAGTTGGCAGCTGGAGCGATGGCGGGGAACTGGCGGTTGCGCGAGAGCCGATGCTGGCCACCTCGTTGTGAAGTGTTGCATTTTTAATGGAGCTCAGTCTCGCGCGGGACATAACTCCGGAACGCTCGGTACAGCTGGGCCTCTATTATGAATTCTAGTTAACGTTATCATTAACCGACACCTCCGAGTGTAGGTATGTTACAGTCAATATGGAAGCTAGTTATTATGTGTTATAATATAAGAATGATATAAAATAAATATAAGAATTTTGATAGGTTAGGTAAGGAACATATTCTACGTGATTTTTTGCATTTTATAAAAAGGTACGGTTTTTTAATAACATAGATTTCATCAAATTATTATTAAATTTCAATCTAACTAAACTATAGCAATCTAGAAGTCCATTATGGTTACAAAATAATCCAATAAGTAAGAACCGGTCAATAGCATAAAGTTCAGTAGGTATACTGTATTCACCGTAACATAAACACTTGTTAATAATAGAGGACACGACGTGTCGTAGGAACAGTATGTAACAACCCCTGACTGCGCCCGTGTTAATGTGAAGGTGGGCCTAATACTAAATTGTGATTCGGGAAGGGTAGGGACTACCTATAAGTTACTCTTGATATACTCGTACTTAATTACTCTGAAAATAAATGAATAACTCTTGATGAAGGGTAACCTTAGGTGTAAATCTAAATACTGACAGACTTAAATATATTTTCGCCGTTTGTTTCCGTTGCATTTTATTTCTTTTATGGGTTCATAGATGGGATAGTGAATTTACCTAACAAAAATCGAATTTTGAGCTTTTGCTTGACGTATCTATATCTTTAATTAAGATTCTTGATGTATTATTTGTTTCCGAAATAAACTACCTATACGTTTGCAAATGAAATAATAAAGTAAACATACTCAACGTATAAAAAACATTGTATTCTAAAAGGTAAATAAAATACAACATAAAACATTACATGTTCTGAACAAAGTAAGAAACACGAATTCTGATGTGGAATAACAACTCTGGATAGTCGGAGTCTTTGAATGATGGCAATGAAATCATATGAACTCTGATAGGGTCACGAAATGTTTCATTCAAACTTTATGTGTCCGATGAATTGTCCGCCCGCGGCCGTGGACTTGGGCAGTTTTGGAATAGAAATACGAAGTATTTTTACTTTGTGTACATGCATTTTTATAAGCAACTGGGTAAATTTATGGATGTATAAACTGCAAGCTTTGAATGTATGTATATATGTATAGGCTTAATTTCGTTAAAAGTTTATGTGTATGGAAAAATTATGTGTGTTGGTGGCTCTTTGATAATGATTACATAGGGCAAGGACTACTAGCGAGTAGGTACCTTATAAAAATAATTTAGTGAAATCTCGTATTTTAAAGTAGGTGTAGGTGAGTACCAAATTTTCAGGTTTTCTTATACTTTTTCTTTGTACTTGTACACAAAACACTACAGTAAAAACTGAGAAATTTGCAAAAGAAATGTATATAAAGGCGTTATCCTTCGAAAATTCATCTTATTAAATTAGAATCAATCACGAATATAGGTACTCAAAGTTTCTATATGTTGCAACGAACACTTCATATAAAAATGAAGCTGAAAAGAGATACCATTGGAACCACTTGGCATTACAACTAACTTATCACAAGGTGATCCTAGTGAGATGTAAGATAAACTTATTAAATAAAATTTATGCCAGAAGAAGAACAATCGTCAATTAAATAGAATTATGATAAAATAAGCACTTAATGGCTAGGTTTACGCTAGCTCCGTCCCGCATGGTAATGCAGCACTCGATCCTGTTTAGGATACAATCCCGCGATCCCGCCGTGATCCCGCATAATGGACGCCTCCACCGACAAAACAAAAACAAGTCCCTTACGATATCATTACATTGGAAAATATCTAAAGACCGAAGGCTCAATTTTCGAATGAAGTGCCTACTTAATACATTTTTCGGAACGATTAAACAATTGAATCTACATATGATTAGATAGTATCTTTAGCTTTAGCTGATTTACTAAATATATATAGGCAGAGCCTCACATTGGTACAAACAAACCTTGAAACAGGTAGCATTAAAAGTACTGGTTGACCAAATTTTTTAAAAGTGTTATTCTTACTTAATTCAGATAAATAGGACTGAAAAAAATTACCAACTTCTCAAGATCTGATATTGCAATTGGCCGTTAGCAAAACATTCTGTTCGACATCTGCCAAGAATTTGTATTTGTTCGTATCCAAGAAAACTGCAACCGAGATTGAACCGTACGTAATGCATACGTTATGTGTGTAACCTCGTAAGCTAAGAACAAGATCGCGAACTCTTGTGCTAAGGCATAGCACGATGCGTCCGAGGCGAAACTTCCCCATCATACCTGCGTCACTTGAAAATTGAAAAACTTTTGCAATGCCTTTCTTATGGAAATAGTTGGCGTTTACGTTTGAATGAGTTGTCATTGTAAGGCTTCTGCGGGCTTATTGAAATAATAGTTGTTCTTACCGCGGCTGATATACCTTTGGAAGTCGTTTTGAAAGTGTTAATTGGTAGCTATTGTTGAAAATTTTTTACCCTGGTGACTTTTCTATACTTATACATATAAAAATAGGCATGATAACAATAAAATTGTAGGTAAGCTAAAGTTAGTAGGTATACCTATAGTTATTGGTTAGGTAATTATAAGTTAAATTTAAAAGATGAATATTAACTACACCTTGAACAAACTACATTATTTTACAAAACGATTTAAGTCTGTAATCACATCAAGTAGTACGAATTTTTAGGACAGCAAAATGCAAACAATGCGATAGCTGTGTAAATCCGCATGAAATATTGATACTGTTTCGTGTAAACGAGTAACAAATGCGGTAATTTAGACCACCTGCCGTCGAGGTCGCGGGTCGCGCCCGCTGTCCACTCCGCTACCCGTTCCGCCGCCGCTCGTGACGTGGCCTTCGGTCTATGCACCAATTTTAAACCCATGCTAATTTAGTAAGGTGTTAATGACTGTTTATGTATTGATTTATGCACCGCACTACAAATTTATGAATTTATTATTTTAGGTTATACAGGGTGATTTTTTGTCGTCAACGTTCCCGAAAACTACGGAATCTCCTCATGATCATGATCATTTTTCATCACGCTGTATTTAGGCTAACATCCAATTTATATGGAAATAAGTATTGACTTTATCCAGAAAAGTAGATACTTATCTACCAATAGGCTTAGAAGATTTCTCATATAGAAGTACTTTATTTATGTTATAAACTAACCATATCATTAGAAATATTGCTACAAAATACGGAGCGCAGCCGACGACACCGAGTCATGAATGTTCGGTGAAGGTTCTAAAAACCAGATCATCCGGAGTTTGAAAAATCAGTAATCAACAAAACGCCAGAAGTTTCGGGAGATAAATCTTCAAACTCTATTCTTATAGAGATCTCATGTTATAGTCTGCAAATACTTAATAATTCAATCCCGACAGTTACGCTAGGTGTCGTGCCAGTCGCAGCAAAGTTGAGCGCTCATTCCATGCTACAAATACTCGTGTTGGTCTATTGTATTTACAAGAGCATTTACACTCGTCCATTGCGCTGTTGGTTTAGGACCGATATATTAGGCGAGGGCTAAACGTGTTTTCTTATATGTCTACTGTTCTCTGATAACTTGATTTAGGAGCTCCTCGTTACGTTTCCGACACATTGCAAAGAAAGGTTGATTTTATTTGTTGAAAATAAATATTTTCATATCTGTTATTGGGGGAATAAATGTCTTGAGTGGGGTGGAGTTGGAGACTAGCGCAATCATCTAATGAATGCTTCCGGGCAGATAAGCTTCGATTAAATGGCCTCTTTATTGCTGAAGGCTGGGCGCTCCCTCTATGTGCTCATTGAGATATCTATTGGGTTTGGTTCTGATATGAGTATAAGAATTGTGGTCACTATTCGTATTGGTCTTATAGGTAGCAAAGCTTTTACACAACTATTTCAATTGTAATATTCAATTATTTTTAAAGAAAATATGAATTTGGAATTAAATAATCTGCTCATCTTGATCACCAGATCGTACCTCTGTACGAGTTTTGCTCGTAGCCGTCTCGCTAATAAAATTACCAACGACCAAATAACTTTTCTCCGCATAAGGTAAGTACTTACTTTAACTTACACAAAAGTCCTTTTTAGCAACTCCCAAACCGCACTTTTATTTATTATAAACAATTTAGTGCAACTGTTTCAGCTCGAGCCATCTGTTACGCTAATCGCCCGTAATTACGATTCGAGATCAATTACTGCTTAGTGAATTACTTCCGCTGAAAGTCATTGCGCGGGTAGATTTGTAGATAGCCGTGTATGTGTGCAAATGAGGCGGCCGTGTGTACACACAGTGCGCACCTCCGTCAAACAGTGTAGGTGTGACTGAATCTTTGTATGTCTAGGTGAATTATACGTGTGTGGGTATCGCTACAATTTATCGCCTGCATATCCTTTCAGCGGTAGATAATGACCGCAGTAAAACGTTTAAGCACGGAATAACTGCTGTAGGAGCCGTTATTACAATATTATGAATGGCTTCCCCGCAGGCGCCCGTCTCGCCTTCCCTGTGCCTATCGAACATTGTCGACTCATTGCTCTACCGCTCAGAGTTTATATTTACCTTCAAGGTCGAATGTGTTTCGATCTGTATGTAGAGTTAAGTTAGCCTGTTGTTAGTGTTTCGTTATCCTATAGGTAGGTAAACTATTAAAATAAACTAAAGGCATGCTATGTACGAAAATAAACTCATTATTCCTTGCACATGTGCTATTAAATAACTTTAACAAGTAATGGTTGATTGTTTTAAAATAAAGACTTTGATCACTTTTATGAATGGTTTCCCAGCATGAGTTTCTAAAAAAGCATTAAAATATAAACCAAATACAAATTACTTGAACAGACAATTTAAATAAGGTACTCAGATACTTCCCTCAAAGTATAAAAACAGAGTAAGTAGAAAATGGTGGTTCTAACAAAGAAATTACTTTGTGATTGTATGTGCAAACAAAAAGCGATTTAACATCAATTTGGGGGTAAATCCAGTCGGCTATAAACACACGTGACGCACCCCTACAGGTCAACCCTGGGGAACGAGCCCTTGGAATGTTTTAAAAATAAAATACGAAAGATAACCTAATTTCAAAACCCTCTTGAGCCCAAATTAGGAATTGGTACCTATAAAGTTAGATAAATTACTATTTGTGTGTATGCCAACTAACATTATACCTACAATGCGAAAGTGCGTTTGTTTGCTACCTCTTCACGATATATATAGCTAACCAATCTTCTTGAAATTTGGCATATTATATTTTTCATCACCACAAGTAACTAGGTACGGAGAAGGACATAGGTTACATTCTGTAGCTCACACGGACGAAGTCGCGGGCAATAGCTAGTCAGTAATGATTTCAAAAGACCGTAATGAAATTACTTATTTAAAAAATTAGAACGGCATTTTAAGCGCCCTCTGAGTGGTGTAATAGTTAGCAGTTTAGCCGGTACCTAAATATTATATTAAGATATAACCTACCTGAGGCATTATGTTACGAAAAATTCGGGTAAATTACCTTACGAAATCAGGATGTTAGGAAATTAGGATTTTTTTATTACAAAACTAAATTAAATTAAAACGATATAAATACAACCAATAACTAAAGATGCATTAAAAAAAACTCAGGTGCGCTCTATCGTACGTAGTAGATTCGTAGTTCGTAGTACACAACACAACGGGTGCTACGAACTAAGCTTAACTACAATAAATTATTGATTCGTCTCATAGGTCCCCTCTATAAAATAAATAAAAAAATATATAGTAAGAGATAAAGATTTGTATGATTATTAGCACTACTGAGCGTTTTAACTAATGAGTGTTATAAACCTATAATAAGGAATTTTTATGAATAAGATCGTTAGGCACTACGGTAATGAGACCGACCATAATTATAATGCTTTACAAATGAAGTCAGTACGTCACGCGTCGTGAGTTCGTCTGCGGGATGTAAGGGCTCCTTGTTCGAGGCTGCGCCTAGCGTAATTAGCAACGTCTTCCTTCCGCCCTCGCTCGCTCCATGCTTTGCCCTCTTTGTCTACATGTACCCTGTATGCTCGTTTATAATGTAGGTACCTAGGTAGGTACAGCAAGTATACCAGACCAATCCCGCCAATGTCCCCATATTATTAACGCTACAAAGAATTTTATATCATCCAGTCTCATTTCGGGTATATTACACCTAATTCGCTAGATCACCCTTTTCATTGTGCTAAAGGAAGAATTCATCTAATTTAAAAAATACTTTTTACTCTTGTTCATATTCAAATTGTCATCGTCCTCTAAATTCCTCATAATCCGTCCAATTCTGAATGGTGGAGCGGCGCTCGGGTCGCAGTAATCAAGACGGCTTCACTTGGATTTCATTCCCCACACCAGATATGCACAAAATGTTATTATACATCTCTCCGGGTAATACTCGGGTAAATTCTTTAAAATTCATTTAATTACAACTAAGCTCAGTTAATGTATTTGCTTGGAAATATTAAAACGAAAGAGCCGGATTAACTTCAAAGTATTTTTATTGAGCAATGGCCTTTGAATCGTACTTGGTCTTCAGTAAATCCAGTGCAACTCGACTGGCGTGTGAATGTGTTGCGCATTAAAAAACTCATTACAGGCGGCAAGGGCGCACGCGGACGAGTGGCGTCTTTGAAGGCCTGCGCTGCTACTGCGGTATTATTCCAGATTATACCCGCTTCCATACAAATGAAATCTCGCTTAAAACCACTGCAATTTCGGAACAAGAAAATAAGGCGAAAGTTGGTTTACTGCACTCGCACTTTCTAAAAACTCTTTTGAGCGAGGCAGGACGTGTTTAACGAAGCTTTCGTTGCGTTTTTATGGAACCATTGGGTGGCACCGCCTTATTGTCTCGGGATTCAATAAGGTTTACATAAATAGTGCAGTAGCTTTAGCTTTTGGCATGAAGGTAATGAAGGCTAATATCTGAAACTGGTCAATACATAGATGGGCTTAAGTGGAGGCTCTCCGAATAACCATTACATATTTAGTTAGTAAGTCCCCGGGGACTGTGTTTGCGGTTCTTGCCATTAGTCCGATTGAGCACCAGTCGACCAGGGTTTACAGGTTAAGGTACTTAAGCACTATGCCGGTATTAATTTTATTCGCCAGGTTCGGGAGGTAGGTATGTAAATTCTAAGATATATAGGACGTTATTCTCGCAGGGAGCCGTAAAGGTGAGATATATCGATGCGTTGTTGGCTGCGGCTCGACTCGTATAGATGCAGATGAGCTAACTATTTGTCTTGCTGCTAGCGGGCTTGATTAAACTGTGAAACATTTAGCGGTGCTCACCTGCCCCGCGTATTCGCTTTCATATCGATACATACTGGGTGTTTTTTCGTTGCCACCCTTAACGAAGGGTACGTAGGTACTCTATACATTAAATAAAGTAAGTTTATGCCAAAAAAAATGCTAGGAAATGATGTAATTTTTTAAAATTTTATTTTAATAACTTGATTGGGCAAAATTTATAGTGTCCAGTGTTTATGCTAGATTTTTCATAGATAGATATTAATTATTTCTCGTGAAAAAATCTTGCTACACGCGTCAATGGCATTTATGCAGAAAAACGCAGTCCATTTACTCAACTTTGGACAACTGACACTGACACGAGGTATGCTTCTATGTAGAAAAATGATGAGGAGATTTTGTAGTTTTCGGGAACGTTGATAACCAAAAATCTATATGTAGGCAGATATCGCTAATGGAAATAGGATTTAATTAAAGCGAATATATGTATAGGTATAATTCCTTGACTTTTTAAAGTTAAGTTTGCATAAGTAGGTACTTTACACAGACATAAGAATAATTATAGACAACGATATATTATACCGGTAACTATAGCCTTGTAATTTTTGTAAGGATACGAATTCGCTTGATCTGATAAATGCGGGTGTTAGGACGTAATGAATGTTTCGGTATCGGTGGAACCATTAGTGCGTGCCCATACGCTTGCTGATACTGCGGCAATGGAGATCGCCTGATACGGCCACAGGTACCTTCACTTAGTAATGACCTCTATCGTTTACTTGATAACTTACCTACAGCTATACGGTTTTTTGATGCAAAGGAATAAAGATATTTACTTGTCAATACATAAGCCACTGTAGGCCCAAACTTTGAACATTGTAACTCTATAGTTCACCGTTTTTTAAAGGTACGCAAATCGGCATTTACTTAAAGTTAGTATAATCATGAATGTAACAACTCCACATGTAATTATATAACCATAACCAGTGAGCATTGACAGGAGGGTGTCAACCCAGGAGTCACAATTTCCTGCACTTAACAAGTCAGGAAGTAATTCTGTCGACTCATCAAACGACGGACACCGATCGACAGCCTCCTATCGACGCTGAACGTATTCAAATCAAATGGGTTTTTATTTGATGGCTTAATTAGTGTGTCACGTCGGTTTTTGGACGCTTTTAGTATAGTTTTACCTGTTATTTGATATAATGAGTTGGATTGCTGTTTATTATGTAGCCACTGTTTAGGTATTATAAGATTGTTTTTAATTGGCACACAAATCATAATTATTTGCGAATAGGATAGCGATTCTAGGCACCTAATATGTTGGTTATATAAAAATTGGTAAATAAACAAGAAAGTAGGTACATAGGCATTGTAGTCGCTCTCATTATCCCTAAAAGTTTGGTCAGCAGTTTGCAAATAATATACCCAACCATTCACAACTAGGAAGATAGAATATGCTGCGTCTAGGATTGCTGTTTAATATGCCGAAAAAAAGGGCAAATAACATTAATATTTTTTTACTACCGACAGATCATGTAGACGGAGTCGTAGGAAAAACTTTACTCAAATATATCATCTCAACCGGAACTGCCACAAAGAAACCTTTTTAGATTAGAAATTAAAATTAATTTCCCATTTTCATATAAAGAAATGAACAGAACCCACTGAAGTAGTTCTCGCAAAGCGTCTTTTCGCGGCTTAGTTCCGTTCCGATCCGCGAAAATGAAAAGACATTTTCAAAGAAGTTGCTCGTTCCTGTAGGCAAGTGTTCGGTAACAAAAGTGAGCAAATAGTCTGGTGGTTCCGTCGCGTTCGTCATCTAAGTTTGGGGATTGCGGACAGCTGCCGCGCCGCGTCGCTCACAGATTACCATCGGGGCTTCGTTTAATCGTTTTAATAATACGCCGGCAAATCGTTTAACTCATACCAACTTCGAATCCTACTTTGCTGTCTTTACGGTTTATACTTTATTACATTTATTGGATTTTTGTTTGTTAAGGTTTTTTTGTAGAGGCGAAGTCTAGGTTTATTTATTAACAAAGCTGGAGTTTGTATTTTTCATTAACTATAAAAGAAAATATACTTATAACTTTTAGGTGGTATGCGTAGGCCAAATCTTCCAGCCATCATAATATTTCCATATTGTATAGTTTACCTACTTTAATTTTTTTTTGTGTTAATTTTATAAAGAGTGCAAACCATTATTCATTGGCGGAAATCCTTTGACCGACTTTTTACTCAGTGTAGTGTAAGCAATATTTCTTACCGATACTTAGACAGTTTATGCAAAAACATCGGCAAGCAGGCCTTAAATATTCCAGAACAGTCCAGCGGGCGAGGCGTAGTGCAGGTACGGCGGGCTGTTATTAGCCGCCGTAAATACTGCCTATTATAAGCCGGCCCTGTTTATTTACAGAGACTACGTGTACGGCTTACGTCGGCCACGTAAATAATTGGAAAGAAAACACGCCGGAGATTTGCCAAATTTCACGGGAATGGCGGTAAACTGCTATGTAAACAAGGCATAAGTAATGGGTTTTGGATCAATTTTGCGATTTATTGTACCTATAGATAGATATGTGTGATTAGGTTAGGTTGACGTTCGTTGTTTTACCTGCAGAACCTATATATGAGTACAGCGCCTTAAGTTAAATGGGCAACTACTACCAAAGTAGACTACCGGCGACTAGATATCCTTTTCTGAAATGAATGAGATCATAGGTCCATGAAATACCTAACAGAAACAAAAATATACCTACTGTTATTTCTAAACATGAATGATACATAATTCGCCTCAATCGAATGATAAATACGTACTGCCACTTACAGGAATTTATGTTCAGTTAAAAATTACTAAAGCAAAATGGAATCAGGTAAAGCGCTTGACAAGTTGTCGATGCGAAAGAGTGTCGCCGCGGCCGCTGTGTGTGAAATTGACACCATGTCCATCCAGCGCCATAGCGCGTGATTGGATTAGCTTCAAGCGCTGCAGCGATGTCGGGCACAAACGTAAAATTTTACGTGACCACTTCAAAACGTTGACTTTCAGCATTGGATACTCGGGCTTTAGACTTGTTAAACTTTAGACAAAGCTACTCAAAGGAATCTGAATGAAAAAATATAGGTACCTAACAATACACTTTCCCTCATATTTCACATAGGTACCTAATGCAGTATATCGTCTTTAACTTTTACTTCTGAATATTTCTATGGACAATTACAGTTGTGCTGTCAAAGAATTATTGTAAAGGCACTGTATATTTGCATAAAATTATAGCCATAATATCTACCTATTTTGTAACCTTACAACTATTAAGGTAAGTAGTTGTCGTAAGATATATATTTTTAACAACGATATCCTGTCTATATTTTGCTCAGTCTGAGGCGGGACCTATTCCAGCTAGCTTAGACTACGCGCTACGTATTATGCAAATTAGCGGGGCGATAGAGATGTAGGTAGTGACGGTTCGATCCCATAAAAGCCGATCGAATCAAATTTTACAGTTCAATTTCATTTATGAATGCTGTTGGGAAAATTACCACGAGTCCTGTTTTGATACTACGAGTACCTATATATGCCTTGTGTTAGTTACTGTTACGTTTTGGTCTTTGATGTCGAAGTTTAAATAACCATACTTTGTTTACACATACTGTGAAAAGAGACCCATTGTATGACTGGGAAAAGCGGAAAATTTTTGGAAATTTTTTTTTCAAGGATATGTTTTTGCTACTGTTGAAAAAGCTGCCTAAACTCAAATTGCCTATACCTATGAACTTTTTTGACATAATAAAGTCATAATTATTATCTGACGAGTTTAAAAAGCACAAATCATATTGAAAAGTGAGTACGGATATACGGCAGGTAGAACCGTGCGTCAAAATAACGGCTCGTGCATGTAATCTATATTTTCTTAATGCTCTCGAGTTATACCGAGGTAGAATTTATGTGCCATTTGGTACGCCACGTCTCTCCCGTTGAATTAGGTTCTAAGCTTCACGAATACTCGACATTTCATTGAAGCAAACTTTCATGGATGGAATAAGATAGAAACCTTTATAAAGAACTCATAAATATTTAAATCTTATTATAAAAAACATAAATTAACAATTTATTCAGAAAGTTCTTCATTTTTTACTTATTTTAGCTTATTAATATTGCATTTTGCTCAATTGTTATATTTT
Source organism: Carposina sasakii (assembly GCA_014607495.2). Taxonomy (NCBI): domain Eukaryota; kingdom Metazoa; phylum Arthropoda; class Insecta; order Lepidoptera; family Carposinidae; genus Carposina; species Carposina sasakii. The sequence goes on from CP053154.1 coordinate 9,498,816, forward strand.
GTGCTTATTTCTATTGAATGTAAGTAAAGTCTATTTTTTAGCACAACCTATCAATAAGCAACCTATTTCTACGTTATTGGCATACCTACTTCGTTTATTACACGTAGGAATATGTTAGCCATCCAGCCTTTGTGTAAAAGGATCTAAATCTTAGAATACCTTAAGATCCACATCTCATTACACGTAACTTTGAAGAATTATGACTTGGCAAAGTCCTTTATTGGAAATACCTCCACGGCTCTGAAATATTGCTATGTCGTGAAGAGCTAAAATTTGTAATTACAAATTCTTAAGTAAAACTTTATTAAGTTTTTACTTACTGCAGGGAACCTAATGAAAATGCCAGTCGATGTTACAAAAGACTGACAAGTTATGCTATAATTAATTAGCGCAGTGTTTACGTGTTGCATGCTGCTCGGGTATCATGGAAGGCAAAGTAATAGGAGAGTATATGTACTATATCGTGTGTGTATGATTTTTCTTTGACCCCTGCGTAGCTTCTTCGATATATCCGTTATTTATTTTGGCTGATATTGTTAAATGATCTCATTTTTTTTCCCAAAGTAGAGTTTAATATTTACTCAGGTAGGTTCTACATACTTTTTTCCATACAAAATTTCACTCTACATTTTGTAGTAAAGATTTTATATTAGGGAGTCTTTAGTTTGATATTAGGGAGTCTTTACAGATATATAGAAATCTGACCAGGGTTTCAGCATACTAGTATTTTATTATGATCTTTACCTTATATCGATCCTTATCCTACCGACCAGTGATCGTTTACTATTATTTCAAAATACAAACTTTACATACTGTAATAATCAATATAGGTAGCATGAATTTATTACAGTAGCACAGACAGGGTACCGCGCTGTTTACTCGGGCACGTTCTGTTTGCGTTGTTTTTATGAGTTACGGACGTCGATTGTTAGCTTACGCGACCAATCGCAGAAACTGTATCATTCCATTTCACATACTTATTGTATAAATCTACTACCAACGCTTTTCTAACAGTTTAATCATTGAAACTGTTGTTAGCTCGCAGCGATTAGCTATAACTAAACACAAGAAAATGCCTCAAACAATACTGACACCTACCAACTAAAATACGATAAAATATTCATTAGCATTAAGAATTATAACCACAGTATACTTACATACATTAACTTCACATTACAGTAGGTGGCCGCCAATACTTCTGAAGAAGTGTCGGCAGTTCTGTAGGGAGCGATGCACATGTCGTTACAGCGCGTTAGGAGAACAATTACCCTCGCTTGGCACAGTACCAGGGCCAGTATCACTAATTCACAGCTGGGTAATGGACATTATTAAAAAAACCTAACAACAGTGTAAAGAAATAATGCTCAATAAATAATGATTCGGGGAGTCTACTCCCGAAAACCATTAGGCTAACGAGTAAATAATCAAAGATCTCTGGTAGAGATAAGCTTGCCATTGTACATGCATCTCTTCTTTTATGTTGTATGCCATATTTCTTTTTGTGTATGTGCAATAAAGAATAAGAATAAGAAATAATATCAGCGTTGAGTTCTTTAAATCTCTATTTAGTCTACCGAGTACAGTATAACTTTTAAAGTAGGCGAACGTAGCTTAAATAACAAAGAAAGTTACATACTAATATTGCTCTAATTTAAATTGAGTAGTAAAGTAGAGAGATAATGTTTTACTTAGTTTATATTCATAATTTGCTAGGGGGTAAAAACTATTGGTCAGGTTATAATAATTATAGTAGTGCCTACATACAATTATATTAATAAGTTTTACTACAGAATTTTAGTTTCAGACTAAATGGTGTAGTGATACCGGGCCGAGTCGCGACTATTTTCAACTGTTGCCACGGGTGAGAGTTTATGATTGCTAGCAGGAAGTGTTGATAGTAAAACGTCTATTTGTGGCTCTTTCTGTTATTGCTTATCGGTAGTGCGGTTCGATATAATGGACTGCTCATTGAAATATATGAAATTTTATTTATGTAATGCACTTTAATCTTTAGCATCTTATGGAAAATAAGTTATGATTATTTGGATATCGGTACAGTCACATAGCGGCCACGAAGCACACCACCGCTATCATAGAAAACCATAGTTTTACTAAATGAATAAATCGTTTTATGATCCTGTGTTTACGGCATTATACCTACCATATCTGAAATGTGTGTTTACAAATAGATAATTACGAGTACCTCTTTATTTAAATGAAATTGCAGTTGTAATAAGAACTTTTGAACATAACCCTAAGTCTTTATCTAACTCTACAAAATAATAGATGTAAAGAAAATTGTACTGTATTTTAAAACAAAGCGATGTTAAAGGAACTAAGGAAATAATTTAGTTCTTTGGCCGCAATATCGGGCTATTCGCCCCCGGCGGCCGCAGCCAGTGATATTAATCGGTCCAAAGCTGATTATTCAGTTGTTTCTAAGACTGTCTTTCCAGTTTCAATTTCAAGTTCGTTCTTTTTGTGCCGCTTTGCAATCGGTTTAAGATGAGAAATTGTCTGGAAGAGCAATTGCGAGTCGTGCGCGACTTTATCTGTGTAACCGGCCGTGTAATTATAGACGCTTTGCATTCTAGAATTTGTTTTATATCTGATATAGATAGCCATATTCTGAAAATATACTTATTAGGAATATATTCTAGAGAATATAATTTATTTCAATCCTAAGGTTAAACATATAATTTATTTCAATCCTAAGGTTAAACATATATCTTTTGTATATTGGGTTTCCACCCTACATCGCAAATGACAAACATGAATAGCATAAATCGAAATAGCTATACGTTTTAGTATTGCTACGTAAATGCCAATTGTCGAATTGTGATCCGTGTGTCGGCATTTATTGCATAGCACGTCTGAAATTTGCATGCGTTTGAATACTAAGTACCACCAATGTCATGGTTTGAAGCCACTTTAATTGAATAGTTCGTTTTAAAGTTATTATTCTAAAACATTATGTCTATTTTAGTTTAGTGTAAATACCAAATCCTTTGCATCGTCCAAAGTAGCTACGAACATAGTATTCCGGCGTCAACATCTTGATCTGTGAAGACAGCACACCGGCTACCATGCAGGCTGCAGCATGAACATGTAGTAATAAGTTATTTATAAGGAGCTCGCTCACAGAGCTTCGGATCTCCCCGAGCGAACGTGAGCTCAACAAAATGCGAATCATAACACTTGCGACTTCCGCACACGTCCTCATGACTTCATGTGTACTATACTAAATTTTGAGATTCAAAGAAAATCCAATATGAAATAATCACAAAAGACGTTGGTTCTCTAAAAATTATACATTGAAATATCCCGTAGAGTGAGCAAAGGAGGAGGTAAAATTGAAACTGCCGTTATTACTTAGTATGCATTGGGCGGCGCGGCACGTTGCGATCGGGCGCGTCGCGCGGGTTCGCCGCTACAGTCACGTTTTTCCAATTGTTTTCTGACGACGTGTATCATTCCTTTAAATCAGGTTTCATGATTTATAGTCACATAAAGGCGTAGGTCGCAATTTTTTCCTTAAATTCGGTTGACATATCGGCGTCGTTTCCGTTACGAGCGCGCGACTCGATTTCGCGAATGTGTCGGATCCACAAACAGCGTCTTTAGTATTCATGGAGCAGGTTGAAAGATGGTTTGGCTGTTACAATCATTGTTTCATTATGAATTCAGGTTTGAGGTATTGTAGGGTGCTTCGTATAAAGCGGCGGGCGGAGTAAAAGAGGCGACAAGCAGCGACCCGTGTTATAACGTCCATCAATCAGGCCGGCCGGCGCGGCGCCGGCGCGGGTCCGAAGGAACGCACGTATTTAAGCAATTTGTCAAAAATCGTCTATCACTCTTCCTCGTATGTAATACGCTATAAGATTGTACATAAGGTACGTTAGCAAGAGCTGGATAAAATATTGTGATATTTTACAATTCCAAACAAAGCATTATGAGCATCGAGTAACTTAACATTACTATAAACCTAAATGTTTATGATACTCCAAAACCGTTTAACCGAAGGTGTCGTTAGATATTAATATCCGTCGTACATATCGTCTATTAGCCAGTTCCCAAAAAGGTCATTATTTACGGTAGTTATAAACACGGGTTCTAGGTGGCTATCCATCACGGGCAGTGTCAATAATGTGTATCAAGCACCAGTGTAAAGTTGGGGTATCGATCATTTTGTAACGTAATTGTGGTGTTCGAGATCGAACTAGGTAGAGAGGTACTTACCGAATGCAGGCTTTAGTTTGTGCGAGTATATCATTGTATTTCCATCGCACTAACATACAGCTCAATTATAGCGACACAATTTTGGTGGCTTTTAGTGTTTGGTAATATGTATAGGTATATGTCATATTTGTATGTATCTCTACTTTCAAGGAATTCAAAAGGTTTTTTGCTTCCCTGATCTAAAAATCAAACGACATAGATAGCTATTTACATAATTAAATATGCTAATGTAGTGCTAAAATTATGTTTGTTTATTATAAACGCATAAAATTAGTGCAGCTCGGGGCAGAGTTAATCCTGAGTGGTCCTAACTCTGATGCAGTTGTTTAACTAGTATGTATGTTATAATGACTCTTAGTGGACACAGACTGGCTCGTCTAGCGCTGATTATAACAAGATTGTCTTTTTATGACTCAAGTATTTTAACAATACACCGCCGTTTTGTTAATAAAATACACATTGAAATAAAATTGAAAGTCAATATTATACTCACCGTGTTATGTGATGGTAAGTGACGAAGCAGTTAAAGTCGTGAAGCATGAAGGAAATACGTTTTAACTTGTTTTTGAAGTTTTTTAAAAATTATACCTAATGGCAGAATACAACGAAGCGTCGATATAGTCATATTTATTTATTTAGACACACTTACAGAACATACATTAAGAGCAATAATAATTACACTTACAACTAAAAATCTGATGTATGTGCCAATTATAGGTGTGCTACATCATTCACAGATAATATTATAGTGGAGTGTGTTTCATCAAACAACTCCCCTGGGCGAGGGCGCCAGCTACTATATGTATGACTACACCATCTGTGTCACTGCATACAATAAATGTTAGTTGCCATATCATGAGAAGTTATTCGTAACACTATCTAGTAATATGTCGGCTATCTAAAGTGACATATAAAATTAAATTGATAGTTTTTATAAACAACCTAATTAAGTTTTCTGTTTATGTAGCTCTTTCTGAACAACAAACGGAATTAAGCTCTGTAAATACTGTGCACTGTATGCCGCTTTTTGCAATGTTTAACTTACGTGATCTTGTATTTATTTCATTTTCTATCACGGCACAAACATGTTACACACGACATGTCCGGGGGCAAACACCGAACATATCTCAAAGAAACTGGGTCCACAAATGACGTCAGAGTTGACGCTTTGAAGTTGCTAGAAAATTAATCTAAATACATAGTGGAAATTAAAGTCCTTTTTATCTCCACATTAGAAACAGAGTGTAGAATTTAGAAAATCCACTAAGCACCTTCCACGATGTTAAATCGCGTTCAGTTATACTCTGCATACTACAGTTTATGTAAGTAATTACTATAATAGTGAAAGTGTAGTGCTCGTAATACTAATGTTTATGGATTAAATAAATAGATAGGTATACCTATGAAATAAAGCTTATAGACTCTGACAACACGGTCACATGTGCGCACCCTCGGCCTTCAAATCGCTGACATCTGATCCTATCCCGCCATCGGGTCGGAACAAAATATGTTATTCCCGAAGCTCTAGGCAAAAATATGTTGAGCTGTTTTTTTTATATGTTCAGAAAATAAAGACTAACTTGCTGTTACATAAAATAACGTATTGATAGAAAATAATAACGGTGCTACAAAGTCGCGCCTAAAGTTGAACACTGTTTAAAAATGATATCTGACATATTTAATTCAGACACAAAATAAATTCTTAATTATGTGGAATGATCCCACAAGAGTAAGTAGATACAGTACAATAATATTTTTTAAAAAGTATTTTTCTTAAACTTTAAAATTACAAAATATACTCATATAATATTTTATATCCGTATTACCCTGAGTAAACTAGCTTGGTTTTATTCAATTTGTGTAAAGATCGGAAAGACTCCGGCAGTAGCAGGCTGTTGATAGATTTTATGCAATACCCTGTATCTTCCGCGCCAGCTCTCGGGATTAAGCGATCTTTGCGAATACTTTGCGCAAACACCCCCACCGCCTACGACGCACTGCGATAACAAACTTATTTATAAGCCAAACTAGAGCCAGGTATCGAAAATAAATGATTTATATCTAAAGAATAACAGATGCTAGAACCTATCCAAATTCTGAAAGTTGTTAGGCCAGAAGTAACATGTGCATGATATAGTTGCTATCTTATACTTAAATAAATTGTCAATTATAAAACTAAATTGTATTAAAAAGGTGTTCAACAAAATTCCTTGTTGCTTTCTATGCTATTTATCGGAAAACATCAGGTTTAAGTACAGAACAACTTTACTAATGATTAAAAATCTTATGTTGAACATAGGTAGGAAACATTTCCAAGTCTAAGTTCACGACCAACATTTTATTTCTTTCGAGTTACTTCGTCGTAATTTATTTCAGTGAGCAACAGCCACCGTTCTTAGCTGTAGTGCTGTCAAAATGCATTAGACCGACGAAGTTAGATTAGCTCCATACAAATTGCGAATTGAAAGAAAAACTAGGGGCACAAAGTATATTTTCTATTGTGAGGGCAAAGAAAAGCCAATAAAAAGTTGGTATAGAGTGTGAAACAAGAATGGCTCAATGTAGTGACGATATGCGGAGAGCGTGCGTGGAATAAATTTTTGTTCATAGAAACCATTTTCAATTTCACGGCTCAATCTTTGTGTGCTCGGGGTGAATATGTAAAAGGGCATTCGTTGGTGTCAACAAAGTGTAATGGTTTCGTGCTGATTCGTGTTTCATCTATGAATCGCCATGGCTGCATACTACGAGTAGGTATTACTCGTAGGTAACTGTTGTTAAATTTTAAACTGGTTTATTGCTTTGTATATTAAATAGCCGTTATTGCTGGAAAGTAGGTACTATAAATGGTACTCATGAAATGCGAATATTTGTAAATTATTATTATTAATTAATTTGTTGGTAGTTAGTTAGTTTCAAATTGTACATTGGTAAATTTTAAATAGTTGATTTAAATTATTACTCAGTCTTGATTATTATTGCGAATATTCCGTGTGAAAATTACTTGAATTTTACCATCTCTTTTTATTATTATTGGAAACGTTATTTTTTACCGCTATACATAGCAAATTCGGCAAACAAAGCTGAATTGCACAATGTAATTAGATCAACCATATTCAAATGGAGAAGTGTTTTTATCTTACATCACCCGGGTGGGAATTAAAATGCCAGCGCTTTACCAAATCAATTAATGCTTTTCCCATTAGAAAGTTATTTTTTCATCGATTTACATAAGCCAAATTCGGCAAACAAAGCTAATCCCTCAGCACAATGTTTTAATGATGTAACGGGTTATATTATAGAGTGTTTTTACTTAGTCAAGATATTATATATTATAAAATTATAATAAAGAAATGGATTCGAACCCAACCTCTGCATTCCGTGCCAGCTCTTTGAGCCACCGGGTTTTCGGATAGAATTTTACCATCTCTTTTTGAAATTACATTATTGGAAACGTTATTTTGTCTTTGTTTCAACTGGCTCAACTATGTATGCAACATCGATCAATGTCGCCAATAGAAATGTACGTTTCACTTTGATTCCGCGCTTTTACTTTTTATAGGGACATGCATTGTTTTTTGATTGGTTTTTATGTAGTTTTTTGTAGTAAAAAGTAGAAACATAGAGGTATTGTGAATACAACTAAAATACTGACATAGTTACTAGAAAATATCTTGTCAGGTAAATTACTTATTGGTCCGTGTTGGTGGAAGGAAAGATGGGTTGATTTCTACTTTGTGCTTAACTCTTTTAAGAATGGACCAATTGTAAAACGTCTGCTAATCTTCTTATACAGGGTGTAACAAAGGGGTATGTTAAGCGTAATGCTATATAAAATAGCCTACTGTAAAGAACCTATCCACAAGAGACTCGGAATGACATGTTTATTACGTGAACATTCCTGAGTTATTTAGGAATTCTTTATACTATCTGTAACATTTTATTATTCAAATATTAGTTTAGAATATTGGAATATAATTAGGAAGTTCACTGGCTCTCGTAGAACTGTATCCATAGAACATATTTAATTATTTCCTAAAAATTTATGCTTCGCTATATCCGAGGACGATTGGCGTCAGGCGGGCAGCCGGCCGTAAAACAAACGCTAAATACTTATCAATATGAGTGTAGAAAGAAACCATATTGCACCGACACCATTAATAATGGGATTAGGACAGGAAGATGATGAGGTATCTAAGGTGGTTTCTCAACTAACAAATTGTGTGATACTGTAGGTAATTTTTTTTCCTAATGTTAAGAAGTAACATGGTACTAAATTATATATTATAATAAAAATATTTTTCCACTACTAGTCTAAACGTACGTCAACGCTACTAGGGTTCTCCCCAAACGCGACAGAGGCCGGTCGAACCCCCACACCGTTCATTCGTACGGCTTATTTCATTTTATATGGCGCATATCCATCATCTTTATATCGGACCTGTCGTGACAGCCGCGTAAAGGTTGTTAGGGATATTAGCCGGAATTAACAGCAGTTTGTGATACTTTTGACATGGAAAAAACATGTTTTACAAATCACTTTAATGTCAGTTCTAAATATATTTGAGTTGATGATTAAAAGTTTGATGTTTTGATGACGGTCTCTTTGAATTCGGGATTAAATTTTTATTCGTTTGAGCTAGGTTTATTAAATAAAATATTTTCTTTTCCGAAGTAAGTCTTGGATGATACGAGTATATTTAGTAGAATATTGTTTGCAGGTGTTGGACACACGGCACGAGCCGGCTCGGCTCTGCCCGCGCAAGGCGGCGCTCAGGAAAACTTGCGTCCCGGGGGAAATCAGCACAACAATTACATCTCAAATGCTATTTCCAATAACACCCGACAAACCTTTAAAAACTCATGCCATTTCAATCGAATCTCTAATACGGGAACTTTCTGCAAACAGCTATATTATTATTATACAGTGGGGTAATTTTATAGATGGCAATGTTATCAATCTGAAAATGAAGCATTATGTATTTACGATGTTGCTCAGTTCTGTAAGTCGGTTTGTGAGATACTATGAATATTCAGGGACTCCCACTGTCCCTGAGGATGGAACCCTTTCGAGCATGAGAGGAAATGCGGATGGTGAGTTTCAAAACAATACGATATTATCTCAGCATTTAAGCGGTTCTAATAAGATTTACTTCAATATTAATGCGCATGGCGGAGTCCATTATTTCAAGGTATTAAGTAAATACCGACGGCACACTTCGACAATTCTGACAAGCGATTTCGAACGTTTTGGATTTACAATAGAAAAGCCGGGAAGTGGTACACTGAAACTATTATTATCGGCTCTGACGCGGTCTTTATACCATGTTTTTACTACAAAAGAACAACCGACTATTACAGAACAATCGTGTCCGCCTTCCAACCTTTAGCTCCATAAAAGAGGGAAATGATTAATTGTTTTTTCGACCTCTTCAAAACACCGTCTTATTCTTTTAAATACTTCCGCTATTTTCCAACTCGATGACGGTGAGGCGGAGGTTTCTAAGTAAAAAATTAATATTAAATTACGTATTTCAAAACAAAAATTTGTGCGGTGTTTTTGACTAAAATTTTCCTTTATCATCAGATATGATAATAATTTGTCTAAGACAGTCTTTGTCTCTTAAATTGTTTGAATATTATTAATAGGACCTGTTAAAATTAGTTATATTAATAGCTAGCAAAGTCGTACGATATAGAGAAGTGTTAACACAGTTTAGCCTCGTCATTTTCCTAGCGCAAAATCACTTACTTGGCCCAGAGCAGGCTTGTACAAGCCGATCGAGCGATCGGATCGTGTAGATTCAATCTACCGCTCACTGCGACCAGGCTCGCTTTGAACAGGGCCACTAAAAGCGATTCGGCGTAAACAAGAATTAACGCCCAACTGCATACACCACTGCACTCTCCTTTATGGTGACATGATAAAAGCGCCTCGGTTTCAGCTAGCCCGCAAATTTCATATTCATATCCAACAAAAATGCTTTTACGCATCTTGGAGCGCTTTGCGCTGTATAACTTTTTACGAACTATCAACGAGTTTGATATGAGGTCGGGTGGTAATTTTCTGATGGCCTATTTAATGGCTCCATTGAAATGAAATATTTAGTACATTCGTAAACCATTGCTGAACAGTATTAAATACATAACAATTAGTTCAGTTATTATCTATCTAACTGTAGTTAAAATTAAGTTGTAGGTATAACTATGCAACAAAAAGCTATTGACGTTGCCTACTGTAGTCTTTGCCTGCTAGGCATGTTTATGTCATTGACAAATAAAACTCTATTGTGGTATTTCCTCGTATCATCGACGAACAAAATAACTTAAATTAGCTTTACTGTTTCCACTACTAGCATTGTGAAACCGAGTAAACTTTATAAGCCTTAACTATGTCAAGCCTGTACAATTAAGCATGCTTTAGTGCACCAAAATAGGTATAAATTCGTTCATTACCGCGACCTCGACGTGATCCGGCCGTGCCTGCGCGCCCTTTTTTCTAACCACCCGCCCGGGGCGAGCGGGACACGGAATGTTAAATACACACCTTCGTTAGCAAACTTACTTACTTGCCTACTTAATGAGAACACACCTTTACGATACTGGGAAAACTTAGCGGCTTACAGGAGAGCAGCTTTATCATAGGTTGCTTGTGTAGTTTAGTTTAGGTAATATTTTCTTATATTGTTTATTTACGCGCTACTCATGCATTACCCCGGTAATTTTAGCGGCAGTAGACAAGTATATAAAGTAAGTAGTATACGAAAGCAATGTTAAATTAGATCTTTTGTAATACCTCTTTATGTATGAATGGATTAATGCCACTTGCATATCTATCACATCACAGCCATTCACAGTGCTTGGCTGTGAAGTCGTCACATATGTCGTTTCTTTCTAAAAAACATTATGACGGCTCTTGTTAGGAACTAAGAGGCAGGTGAATTCGTATGCTAAAGACATTAGATTTCCACCGTAAAAAAATGTAATAAAATATTTATGGCACCAGAAAATTCCCACGTCCCTAGACCATTAATAAATGCCCATCAATTAAATTATTGACATTTTTCGTGCACAATTAAATCAGTTGCTTGCCAGCCATTGAATACTATTATCCCTCAATTAGCATTCGGGGTAGATTTTTAAGGCCACAAGTGGGGTGGTGTGGGGCCAATAAAAGCGTCCCTTATCCGTCATTCAGTCCGCGGAGATTTCTCCCCGGGTGTAATTTACGCAGACGTCCAGAAACTTTTGTGCGTCTCTGAAATAGCTGCTTAACTTTTAAATAATGGATTGGTTTCAATAATGCTCACTGAAACTTTATTATCGTGTAATAGTTTTGAAGATTTTGGTTTCAATTAATTTAAATTTGAATATATAAATACATACTATATTATATAAACACGCGGTGATGTTCTAAAATGAGGATGCCCGTACTGCAGGATCATAAAAGAGATCTCGCACAGTCACGTTTAGCATTGCGGGGATAGATGCAACTGATCACTGATAAGTTGCTAGCTTATCGCCCGAGAGAATGTCCGAGTCTTTAGTCGACTCTTGAATTCTGAAGTCGCTGATGAATTCTAGTGAAACCCCACACCAGCACAGGACAAAACAGGATAATTTATTATGTACAATGCAAAAACAAATAATTCGTCGGTACTGGTAGGTACAATATAATTTAGTAAGGTATACGGGCCACGTGGTGCCGGCAGAGTAGGATTCGTACCACCCCATGTCTATCACCCGTGGGTATCGTACGAGGCGATTAAGGGTTTCGGGAGGTGGGCAGCAGCGCCTTCCGTGTTGACAACATAGTCCAAAATACAAACTGCGGTCACCAACCTGCCTGCCCAGCGTGGTGACTATGGGCAAATACCCTCCATGGCAGTCTCGTGGCATGCCCTGGGGGAGGCCTACGTCCAGCAGTGAACTGTAATAGGCTGATGATGACGATGATGATAAAGGTATACGGGATTGTGAATGGTATCCTTACTGTCAGACTGGATATATGAAACACTTTATAACGATTTGATACCAAACTATTTTATAAATGAAATTGTATTAGGTGTTACAATTCGGAAGTTCAAACATTCACTATGGGTGCGCCCACCACCGGGCCCTACACCCTCCACTGACCCTCGGATTTGATAACTCATAACTGCGAAAACAGGCACTTGTCAGTCAGTGGAGGGTGTAGGGCCCGGTGGTGGGCGCACCCATAGTGAACCAAACTATTTAAATTCTATCTAATATATTTAAATATTATTTACGATAAAACAAGGAGTCTGGTCGATATCTCCGGTAACTTTCTCCTAAAGCTTCAACTTCAAGCAATAAATCGCTTCAATGGAATCGTTTAACTTGATCGCTTTCTTAATTTATTTCATTTTGCTACTTGAAAATATGAATGACTAGCGGCCGTTCGCACTTTCGTCCAAGTGAACTTTATAGCCAATGTTTTATTCTGATGTATAAGCTATATACCTGGCTAGTTTCATCAAAACTTGTTCAGTGGTTTTGCGTGAAAGGGTAACATACATACACACACATAAAACTTTCGCATTTATAATTATTATACTGGGTGTAATAAGATAACTTTGTTTTATTAATACCTCGTATTCTTTGTAATATCACGATAATTTTTTTCTATGGAAGCACCCCTGGGAAACTACGGGTTTCCAAGATATTGAGATCCAAAATTACATGAATATCAGCATTTTTTTTATAAATCCATCTGGAAACAGTTAACAAACATTTCTTTTAACGACACCATGTTAATATTTAAAAATGTTAGTTTTGTAGGTACATTTGTCAATCGAATACATTGCTTGCAATAAAAGAGATTTTTTTTCAAAAAAAATTTTTTCGTTTCCCAGGTTTGGTTCCATAGAAAAAAAAAGATCGTTACGTTACAAAGAATACAAGATATTAAAATAACAACGTTGTCTTTTTACACCCTGTATTAGTAGAATTATAAATCTTTTGTGTTTTTATTTGCATAAGAATATAATTTTTAGTGGTGCCATCGATATAACTTAGGGGAGTGTAGTTTGAATTTTTAGTTGATATCTGTATAAATTTTCATTTCCCTATTCAAAAGGTGATCGGCAAGGGTAGAAGGAACCCTCCTCATATTCAGCAAACCTAAGGATTTTCGTTTACAGTTTCTAGCATAGCAATATTTCAAGAAAGTGAATCAAAACTTTGATCGCCGACAATACCCTAATAACTGGTATCTTTTAATCGTTTATTCTGTTCTAAATGGTTTATGGAAGTAATTATCCGCGTGAAAGCCTTGCCTTGGGTGATAATTAAAGCCCCGTTACAGCTGTTACTGAAACATTTAAGAGATTTTATTTCTATTATTCTATTTTATAATAACTTTGGATAATGTCAGAATCTGGATTTATGTCAGTATTATTATTATTAATTTTACGGTACGTTTGAGTAGTCATTGATCGATATTAACATTTTATGTTATGGAAGTAATGTTGCGAGAAACTATCTTTGTTTTATTTTTACATTAGATTTCAAAGTAGACAAACATTTTAAGAACACAAGAATTACTACACAATTTTTTTTTAACAAAAATATAATTAAAATATAATATTTTATCCGTGTATTTTATTTTAAAACCGTGTTCGTAGCACGCCTCGTAGTCGCTCGTAGTCACCGCGTAGCTTCGTATAACTCCGCGCGTAGCACGCGTAGCACAGCTGCTACTTCCTCTGTGACGCCTTTTGTTTCTCGATGTCTATCTTGAATAATTAAAAATTATTTATTTACTTTGGTATTGTTTATTAAACGTTATATGTATTAGGTTTATTTCGTTTGAGCTTCCGTCGAAAATCCAAGGGGAATAGATTTTCTAAGTGCATCCCAGTAAGAGCTTTTCTTAGTACTTATACATACGTACATACATAAAAATCACGCCTCTTTCCCGGAGGGGTAGGCAGAGATCACGGATCTCCATTTGCTACGATCCTGACACACCTCTTTCGCTTTATGTACTTTCATGATATTCTTCATGCACGCTCGTCGGTTTAGGGTACTCTTGACCTGACCTTTCTTTAGAATTTCACCAATTTGATCGGTGAAGGTCCGGCGAGGTCTTCCTCTTCAAACCCTTCCATCCACTCTTCCTTTGTACACTTTCTTTATCAGTCTACTTTCGTCTTTTTTTTTCTCAGTAGTAAGTAGTTATTAATCCTGTTGTTTTATAATGAAATCAGCTTCATATGTACAAATGAACAGCTTGGAAATTATTTTACCGAAAAAATGGCGATATGACAATTAAATTAAATCTATCGTATACCTCCAGGATTATGGGATCAGAAGAATATTCCTTCTAAATCTTGGGTAAAAAGGGCACTTTTGTTCCCATCCAACTAACATCACCGGATTAGCCGCTACCCACGCTAATCCGCTTCAGAACGCGACCGAAAACGTAATCGACACGAATTTTTCACGTATATTTCTTTTGCTCACAAATCCAATTTAATTAAGGGGAGCAACTCGCGGTTAAAATCCTATTTAAGCCGTTTTTATTGCCGACCGACGGAAGACGGCCGGATACACGGAGGCGAAATGTATTACGGAGTTTTGTAGTAAAAACTATTGGTCTATGCGCTATTACCTATTTATTCACTTGTGTCTATTTTAGTTTTGGTACCTAATAATAAAAATATTATTGCATATTACAATACTAAGCAAAACCAAATAACAATAAAAATGACTCATGCCTTTTATACGACGTTAATAGCACCTTAAACATATAAAATACAATAGCCACGCTTAACTTTGTATCAATAAATAATACCAAAGCAAAAAGAAGGTGAATCTCTAATGCCACATACCCTTCATTGTGATACTGCGTTTCCTTGTTTACTAGTTTCCTTCCTTCCTCATGCATAGCGTTCTACCTGGTGTCACATGAATGAATCATCTTCAGCCTATTGCAGTCCACTGCTGGACGTAGGCCTCCCCCAGGGCATGCCACAAGGGTACTGCCACAGGGGGTTTTTGCCTATAGTCATCACGCTGGGCCTGCGGGTTGGTGACCGCTGGTTTTTGGACTATGTTGTCAGCACGGGAAACGCGGCTGCCCACCTCCCGGAAATCCTTAATAGCCTCGTACGATGCCCACGGGCAAGCATGGGGCGGTACAAACTCAAATTTGCCAGCTCCACGCGGTCTGGATACAATACATACATATGTAGAATTTTTACCAAGACATAATACCAAAGCAAAACAAAAGTGGATCTCCAATGCCACACACCCTTCATGCGAGCAGTTTTCCGATTCCTCGTGCATGAATATCAAGTTATGCGACATCGTGAGTAGTTCCGCGATACATCGTGCCTCCGTGGCGGGTGTTTGAACGCCGGCTCTGCGGATTTCAGCCGCTCGTCTCGACCGATCTAAACGCAAATCGCTTCTACTTGCGCCTCTTAATTCGACTGGATCGCTGTTGTGATTATATAATTTTATTTGGTGAACATTTCCTTTGGCATATTAATAATAACTATTAAACAGGTGTCATGCATAGCGTAGTACGAATGAAATATCTGTTAAAGATAGACTGTGTTTAGCTTAAACAATGTGTTAAGAATTTTGTATCATACAAAGATAATGTTAACATTTTTATGGATGGATAGAGTGAAATTATACAATGACGAAAAAATCATATTATAAATAAATGACCTTTTTAATAATGGGTTTACGCTACAATGACCGCGTGTTTCAAAAAAGACATCACAAAGTAATGTATTGAGAGATATGGATATAGCATGGAGAATTCTTAAACAACTCAGGAATATTCATACATATTGAAAAATAAATATGTCATTTCTCAAACTTTTTAGATAGGTTCTCTATAGTGTATATAAATAGCATTTCGCTTATCATACCCCTTTTATTACACCCTGTATAAATGTTAAGCGCAATAGAAATAAAAGCAAAATAAAGGGTAACTCATGTAAGAACAAAGAATCGATTGTAATAATAAAGTTCTTATCTGCTAGAAGGCACTCGTTCTAGTGAAGCACTCGTTCTCACGGATCCCGCGGGATCCCATGTTCTATTTGTGAGGATCCCTAATTCCGGGACCCTCCCCGGTTGATACCTCAATCACTTTTCTCTCTATATTCAGGTTACATGGCTTTTGAATGTAGGTAATTAATTAATAGAAAGGGTAAAAAAATATTGCTTTTGTCAACTGGAAAATCGAATAAAATAAATCGATTACGGTAAAATTTTCATATTTTTATTCCAGGCATATCGTAAAATTTGTACAAATAAACATATTGAAATAACATTATATATATCTTTAGGGAGATTTTATCAGGTTATCAGGCCTCATTTTAAAGCGGTGACTTTTTATACAGAGTATAACAAAAGGGGTATGTTATCAAAATACTATGTTTCAAATTTTGTGGCTAGGTTCTTTATAGCGGGCTATTTTGGTTAGCATATTAGCATACACTCTGTTTATACTGTTTTCATATTCGTTTAGTATTATACTATCATATTTATACAGTTCCACTTACTCTTAGTTTAGAACTCTGATTAATGTAATAAAATTACGATCTAATTTGCATACAACTGTTGGCGAATTTGTAATAAACGGAAAATAATGGTAACGGATACAAATTAATACCAGAATTAGCTACCAGTTCTATTGCAGAATAGTTCTTGTATAAAAACTAGTTATTACCTGCGAGTTCATCTGCGTGGGCTGAACAAAATGATTAGGTACATAGTAGTATTGATTATTTCCTGGGTTATTTAAAATTTTTACCCATATCAACATTAGATTTGCCGTTTTCCTGTTTAAAGGAAACATACACACAATACAATACAACATTTATTTTTGCAATAATATAAATCTATTTTATTACACTTTTGAAATGATTTGGTTGAAGATAAAAGTAAGCATGAAAGAATTTTAAATTGCATAAAATAGTGTAGTTTATGTCCTTCAACCGCTCTATGTAGAACTATAGAGTTTTTTTTTACAATTTTTAATTGGTAGATATCAATAGAATAATTCGTACAACACTAGTGCAAACAGCGTAAGATTTGAACGGGAGCCAAGTACGGCGTAATGATCCGGGAATGCATGCATAATTTAGCCGCAAGAGCCTGTTTTGTAATGTTATTAGTTGGTAATCTCGCCCAAACAGCAACAACATCATTTAGCTCGGCTGAAATATTAAAATAATTTATTCGCGCCCCGCGCAAGAATGAGTAAGACACCCATTTCGAAATTATTTTTAATTCAATGCTAATGCTCAATACCATTTCAATGTTTCCTAAATGATTTTCAGCACTTATATCAATTTATAATTTAAAAAGATAACATTCATTGGTTCGCAATTAAATGTTAATTTTAAAGTTTCGAATCTGTATTTGTGATAATGTAATAACGTTATAAGCTAATTCAATGATTAAACGTAAATACACAATAGTGTGTAGCAACAATTTTAATTCAGTGGTACTTTTGACCCCGTTGATACTCGTCGTACGTAATATATTCATGGTTCATTTAAAAGTTACTGAATATGATAGTAATGTTCCGCAGGGCGAGTTAATCCACGCGTTGAGAAATAACTCCGAAGCCTGACTTTGCAATGATAATTTAATCGCGATGTAAGCGCAGTCGGGGACTTTTATTATATTCGCTCGAAGGTAGCCATAAAATACTCTAACTGAGCTCTAGCATGAGATATTTGAGTCAATTTCATTTTATTGGCCATTTAATCCAAGATAATTGATTAAAATTTTACTATTCGAATTGCTTTTAGCAAATGGCTGTTACCTACTTATTAATTAATTTAACTCTTATTATCATTCGAGTGAAACATACATAAACTCACGCCATTGTCCTTTTATGAGTTGGAAAAGTTCCTAACCGACGAAGAAAAATATGCAATATAGCATAATATCTTCAAAAACTTGGAATAAACCCTGAAACATTTACGGCCAATTTCAATACGAGAGATCAAAAAGAATCTCGGATTTATTTATTCCTAATTTGAAGTTTGTATGAAAACAATTGATTAAAATCTGAGATATGCAAAAATCTCTCAAGTTCAGTTATAGCAATTGGCTGTTAGTGTGATATTCGAAGAACTTATCGGCGATGTGTTAAAAGGTACATACTATGTACGAGTACATTGGTTGTAGATTCAATGACAGGTGGACGACTTATTTAGAAATCTGTGACATCCAGGTTTAAAGAAAACCTTAAGGTCGGGACTGACCGACGACGTTACGCAGTGTTATACTTTCGCAACAAGCATATACGAACGTATACCAAAATCTATGTAAATTTGGTTTCTTGCTTGTTTTGTGCTGTAACATGACACACGTACTCACTGCATGAATGCTCGCCGTGTAACATTAATTATTAAGATATAAAATTAATTAATAAGCGTAATGTCGGTTAGTCCCGATGATCTTTAGGTTAGACATAAGTGAGTTCAGTGCTCAAGTAAGTATAATATTAAAAAACTTGTATGAATGTTTTGTTTTATTGCCACTAAAATGGCTCACTAAAAACGTTTAAAGAAGGTAAATATACAATAGCTTTTGTAATGAAGGAAAAACAAAATACACAGTTACCTGTCTACTGTACAATTTTAATACCTGATCTTCTAAACTTCACGCAATATTCTTCGACTGTTATTTATCAGCCAGTCAGTGTGAATAGTGTGATGGCAAACATTACAGGCACTTGCACGTTGATGGCCGCGAACCGCTGCATATCTGAGTGCGGTTATAAAGAGAATGATTAACCTGAGCAAACTGGTAATCACGTAAACAGATTCTGGTGTGTCAATAGTGTGATACAGACGCGAGGGATGTCGCTCCTGTTCTGGCCAAGAAACCGGCGGCTTTTTGAGCGAAATAATGTTATATTTAAATAATACATACGTATATCAGTAGAGCATGAATTTAGCAACCATCATTTTAACATGGATTAATTTATAGATATAAAAACAAATAGTGTTAAAAATAAACAAGAATAGCATTGCTGCTACTTTCTTGTTGTGCCTCATAATTAGATTTGCTTCTGTTTATTATAAAATTTTATATAATGTATCTGTAGATATTATAAAATTTTGTGTAGTTTTATCAAAAAATTTTATATACGAGTAATATTTGGTGGGTCGGCTTCGTGGTGCCGGCAGAGTAGAATTCGTACCACCCCATGTCTGTCTGTGGGTATCGTACGAGGCGATTAAGGGTTTCCGGGAGGTGGGCAGCAGCGCCTCCCGTGTTGACAGCATAGTCCAAAATACAAACTGCGGTCACTAACCCGCCTGCCCAGCGTGGTGACTATGGGCAAATACCCGCCATGGCAGTCTTGTGTCGTGCCCTGGGGGAGGCCTACGTCCAGCAGTGGACTGCAATAGGCTGAAGATGATGATGATTTGGTGGGTCTGAGAATGTTATGGATTATTTTTTCTCTCCCGACTGTTTTTTTTTTATTATTATGCAGTCATTAATTATTTTTCTTATTTTTTTAAATTTTTATATACATTATTATTATTATTATTTCATACCTAGAGGCATGAAATATATCTACTTTAATCTGTTATGGGCAGCCTGACAACTACCTTTGTGCCGGCGCCAGACATACTCGTAGCTTCAAAGATTTCAACATTTCTTTGAATACTTTGCAAAGCTTTGAAAACACATTTGAACACATACTCGTATTGACGAAGCCTGCCAAACATGCTTCGCAAAGTCTTTTTTCCACAGTACGTTGGTAGACAACAAACAAGATGGACGACGATTTTGTGGACGCAGTGTGTCTATCTCTATGTCTACTTATATTATTTATGTGCATGTAGGTAATTATTTTTTTACGTGTGCAATCAAATTTTAGGAAACGTCCGAGAAGGCGCGAATGGATGTGTGAAATGTACCGTAATAAAACAGGGGACCTATGTACTTATATTTGATGAATTTTAACTACTATTTCAATACAGTTTCACACAACCGTTTCGCTCAACAATGCTCACGTAACTGGACATTGCGCAAGTGTGGCAGGCTACGCAAACATTTGAACACATTCGACTTTGAACGCTTTGATGTGCGCTAAAAAACCGACACGGCATGACAAAGTGCAAATCTTTGTTCAAACTTTGAACACATATTCAAAGTCTCGTGCCACACATGACAATTAAACAAGTGTTCAATCAAGTGAAGCTATGCTGGCGCCGGCTTTGGAATAAGCAAATAAACAGTGTCAATAGAGATTATCTAAAAAAGATTGCCTAAAGTAGGTAATTACCTACTTTAAAATAGAAAATAATAATGCGCCGCAAGTTCCCTAGCCCGGCCGGTAGTGCATGTGAGCAGTGTCCCCGTATTCAGCGCCACGCATCGCAACTGCCGTCCGTTTGCTCTGCTGAGCCAATAGGCTCGCGCTGGCCCGAAGCCTACTTTAGTTAGATAACATGCCCGATTGAAGGATTAAGTCTTCACAATGGTTTTATACCTAGGTAACAAAGTGATTAAAAATAAACGCTATTCCGGGACCACAATAGTTTCATCTAGAAAAAGCAAAGCAAATCAACAAAGCGAATATATAAGCAACAAAAAACTCATTTGCTCTGGAACCACGTAGTTTGTTTTCCATTTAGCTGGCAGCGTATGTACGGGGTCCGTGGGGCATTGCTTTAAGATTTCAATTTCCTACTCAGAATTACTTGCGCCCTAATCGAACGAGGGGACCGCAGATTGCGCTCTAGGTGACAATATTTCAACACATCGAGATATAAATTCTTACCGCACCTTCATCGTACAACGCAGCTTTTAATTATTCATTTGCTTGAGGTTAATCGATCTTTGAATTGAGAGAGTAATTTCATGTGTCTCGTATCACGTCTTTATTTTTATTCGAGAATTGAAGATTTGAGTCTTAAATATTAACATTCCAAGTTCCTATTGGAGAAATAAGACGTTATCATAACGTTTCTTAACTAAAAATGTTTAATATAACATTTTTAATTAACCATACACTTTATTAACTCCGGTTACGATCGTTATTCCTGTAATTACGGTTGGCCGAACCGCGTTTAATCCACAGTTATCCCGTAAAGCTGCAAGTAAAATGAACAAAATACAATAAGTTTTTATGCATGGGAACGTCAGTAAGTTACAGGCGGGCGGCCCTCGACTGCTGATTGTAAAGCGTTCGCAGACGGAGCCTATTCGATTTCACGGCTCGCCGCGCCCGATATTTATTGTCATCGGTGCAGTTGTACGACATGGCGCCTACTGAACCGCGCTCAAAATTCTCTATCCCGAATCAGACGACAACATTCCGACAATTCCCGAGCGGCGAACGATTCATTCCGCCCGGCAAAAACGTTCCGCGCATATGTTTGCAAATGGTTTGCGAGCACACGACACCTTGTCTAGTTAGTAAAAAGTGATGGCACAGCACGATTTATCACCTGCATACGACACGAAGCCCCGCGGCGGCTTCCTTACACCTGTCACGGTGAGCACTGAAAATGAAAACAAACGCGTGAGTTACCAAGTTGTAATAATGTCGGAATCGGCGAGAGAATGGCGGCACGTAGCGGCTGCAATCCCGCCGCTGACTGCTGTTCATCTTATTTTCATGACGGTAATTTTTACTGGGTTAATTTGAGGAGAAATGCTTTAGCAACATTTTAAACTAAATTATGTAGGTAACCTGTGTTTTATGGAAATTTACTTTAAAGGTAGAACAAGTTTTTTACAACAATAAAATGATAATAAATAAATAATAAATTCATTCATTCATCCTGATATTTAGGAAGTCTAAAGTAGTACATAATATTGTCCAACTGCATATCTCAATATAGTCATAACCAAATGGAATCGGAAATGTATGGGATCTGGTTCTTTGCCAACACGTCTCATCATACACACAGAATAGCCTTGCGACCCCGAAGATATAATATTCCTATTGGAATACTCGTACTTCCAATATAAGGCATAGTGCACACTGGATTTGTGACATGGTAGCGTGCACGCACCAGTTATTATGCGAACTAGAAAATGCTAAATTATGGTCCGGCAACTATTATTTCAAAGAAAATAAAGCTGATTTAGCCTTATCTCATGTCTATCATATCATGATGTGTTAATGTGTTAATATTACTAACGTTAATGAAGCTTGTACATTGTAGTAGATTGAATAAAGTCGGCAAAGGGGAAATTCTTAGTTGAACTTGATACGTTTATAAGATCGTGTAACTGAATAGCGGCTGTACAGAGTTCTGGTATAGAGCTAACTGGTCTGGTGCCAACAATGATATCGTTGTTTTAATTCAATTGTGCACTCTAATGGGCGCTGGATAACCTTGTAACCCGGCTTAGCTATTAAGGATCTAGTTATAAAATACAAACAGATATTCTTACATACAACTGAGTGGTAGAGTGGCTTTATCTTCAGTTCTCGTCATAAATAAATTATGTAGACATTTTTCCGAAAACAACTCAATGTTTTTACTTTTCACTTTAAAAATTTTGTTTTTTGAAACACAGAGGGTGCTATTACATTAATAGAAACATACAGTATACTGTATATTTATATATATTGGCAGTATACCAATCGATCAATTTAGCGATTAAATATATTTTTTTTAAAACGAAAAACCGACTTCCTCACAAAACTCGAGCTTAGGTACTTAAGTAAAATTTTACTAAAGGGCAAATATATATTGCGTTAAGCCGTGTACGAAGTTTAGAAGGCATAATATTGTCAGATTTACATTACATATAATCACGTCTTTATCCCTTACGGGGTAGGCAGAGCACTAAGGGCCGATAGAACCACATGGTGCCACTTCTGACCAATTTTAGGGTATAGTTGAGATATACAAGTTCGGTTAGTAGTGATAGGTGGTCAGCCCATCGCCTACAAAACACCAAGACCCTCTTGTCCCTCTACTGGCTTGTACAGTATGCCCGGGAAGAGAAGCAGCTGTAGTATTACACGTTATTTTTTCACTCCCAGAGAAGCATAGAACATCTAAACTTTACGTCTGACAATATAAGCAACATATAATTACACTCTTTCTTCCTGCCCTGTTCCCAATCATTTGGGGTAGGTGCAATATGTAGGTACTCTTTTTTCATTCATCCCTATTATCCTCCATCTCCTTATTCTCATGTCTACTTCTTCCTCTATAACCATCTTACTTCGGACACGGCTTAATGCAACATATAATTTCACGACTTAACACAATTATCTTTATCTTCATAAGCCTATTGCAGTCCACTACTGCACGTAGGCCTCCCCCTGCCATAGGAGGATTTTGTTACTAAAAAGTTCCACTATCTGTTTTTCGGCGGCTCCATCATCAGACCCTTGTGACCAAAATTCTCTATAAAAATCTAAAAACAGACTATTCGTGCCTATTATATTTGAGGATATCCCTAGATTCCTTAGAGATGTTATGTTTTATATGTAGGTGATCAAAACGCTCAGTAAAAGTATAAAAACAGAGTCCTATTATAAAATCAGACTACATGTGCCCACAATATTTGAGGATTGCCCTCGATTTCTCCAAGATCCCATTATCAGATCCTGATGTGGTGAATATGGGACCAACTTGGAAGCATACCATGACAAACTACGAGTATATAAAAAAAAAATTAAATCGGTTCATAAATGACGGAGTTCTGAGGTAACACACATTAAAAAAAACATACAGACGAATTGATAACCTCTCTTTTTTGAAGTCGGTTAAAAATAGATTTGCTAGACATCTATTGACACTTTCCAGTACCTGAAACCTGCATCACGTATCGATCGCAATAAACAGAAGCATGGGTTAGTTGTCGATTATCCATCATATCAAGGTAATTTTCGAAATTATCCACTCGATTCTTGCATTCATTTTGTCTGGGCGTTGCGACGAGTTCTATTAGTACAATAATGCTTTACAAAATCCACAACAAATGAAGTTTTACAGATTGCTGCATTGAAATATAATGCTATTATCGGTATGTATACAACCAATTTTTATTCTAATTGTAATCGATTTTATCGAATAAACCGCAAAAGCTTGCCTATCACACGGAGTTTAAAATCGTAGTTTCTAATTTGAATATGCAGCTGAGTCTAGCATCGGGCACAGTAATCGGGTGTGCGATAATGAACGCGCCGGTCACAGAGTATTAATAACGGAGTATATCATGTCTACAGATAACGCAAAGTTCTCATGGTAATTATTGAAATATGTTGTAAACAGTATTTAGTAAATTTACGCTTGGCTGCATCTCCTTTCGTGCATGTCATAAGAGTTGACAAAGGAACTCGGGAATTATTTTAGACGATAAGCTTGAACTTGTCACTGATTGATTATTAATATGCTGTGTATGCTGGCTGTGGGATCTCCTTTGTGATTCTGGATACACAATTTCAGGATCATAGCCATATGTATTGATGCGTCAGTCTTGTCGTTATATTGGTTTTTCATACTTCAAAATGGGGGATGAAGGAAAGATGACCCCTAAATACTCATCTGCCAAGTTGCACCACTGCCAGAACTGTGTGTGTATTTATTCAGCCCGGGGCCCGTAGCTTTAATTTTCCTCTTCCGATGTCCCGGCCGGCCTGCTCATTACTCCGACAATACTTCGCGCGTTGCTTCGTCCCGCGCTATATCTCGCGCCTCATCGAAGCCTAAACAAAAGAGTCTTGCCCTAAAAGAAATGAGGAGAGATTCGAGTTGGGAAAACTACTAGTAGGTAGTTATGTAGTATAATTTTAATTATGCTTTTTTGAGTTTAAAAGTAAAAGTTTGTAATTTTGTAGTTCAGAATATTAAAATAACGTTCGAATCCAGTCACGGGTCTGTACCACTGAATTTATTTAATGTACAGATTTTCTAAAAATTGACACTTAGCTATACCCTAGGAGGGTTGGCATCAGGCAGGCAGCCGGCCATAAAACAAATGCCAAATCTTTGGCAACGTGACTTTCGAAGGAAACCATATTACGCCGACCCCATAAATAAATTAATTCTAAAGTCTACCCAATAAACATCTTTTATAATCATATAGCCAGATTTACTCGAATACTTACGAATACTTATTATATCTGTTAAGAAAAGTTGTGTTATTATATTTTTAACATCATTTACATAGAATAGCCCTAAAATATTAAACCAAACCTCATAGCTCACAGACTAGATTAAAATAATGTGAAAGCTCTACCAAAGAGATAATAAACTATAGAGAGTACACAATAGCCGGCATCGGGCCCGGGCCGCGACATTAGTCTCATGAATGAATCATGGCGACGTCGGTCGGGCGCATTCGATTAGTGCGAATAATTCCGAAAGGGAAATTGAAAAGCTAAGCGATGCCCCGAGGACTTGCTCTTTCTGTTATTTGCGGTGTCTGCCACGGCGGGCGGAATACGCAAACAGATGACGATACTTTATTAGGAACTGTTAGTTTTAGGTGGGTGTTCTTGTTGCTGTAATTTATAAGGAATAGCGTTGTTGTGATACATGTGAATATGTTGTGTAATGTGACCCTCAATTTAGAGTTTGTTAAGCGGATTATGAATTTACGATTGCATGGTGGTTTGTGGAAAATGTCGAATATTAGATACAATTCCGGCAATAGTTCCTCATTAGGAACGTCCAGCTCGTGTTCTACTAGTCTGGCTGTAGAGGTTATAACTTCGTATCGTAAAAGAAAAATTCACGTCTTTGCGTCTTTCTCTTATTTAAAAATATTTGCTGTCACATAACACTCGTTAAATAAAGTTAGCAGTAATCTGCCTTCCATTAATAATTAAACTACAATGTCCGGTAACAAGCTCTGAGCTATCAACATAATTTGCCCTTAAGGTTAATTATAAATAAATACAATACTAGCGCCGTGTTGGACCGGACCGTATGCGGTGCGCATATCGGGTACGGTGGTGACTGACACACAGTCAAATAGAAATTTCTGTATGTTTCCCTGTCGTCGATGGCAATTTACTTTGATGCGTGGTAGGTAGAAATATGGATTACTTCAGATGGTTTCAAACCCTTACCTGGGCTTCCTTTGCCTAAGTAAGTATCTATTGAACTACATAACATAAAACATACTTACTCGAGTCGAAGTTAATTTTTCCTAAATAAAACGTAACCTATTTATGTCATGTTATGTAACTGTCTTGAATTTCATCTAAATTGATATCCAATAGACAGGCAAAGATACTCGCATATGGTCATATTTTTATTACCACAATGCATTTTCCGATGAATATGTACCCAGCAACTTGTAGTTCACCATTCCCCGCGGCCATGTTGGTTGGCACTAGTCCGACCAGCAGCTAATTACCGACGGATTACGCCGCAGACGGGCGCTACTTAATGTTTACAACTCGATCCCAAGACAAAGCAAATAATCTGCGAACTATACCTTTAATTAACTGTTCGTGTATCGACATGTCGGAGCTGTTTCAGTAATGTGTGTACTGTGCAGGTGGCTTGTGTGTTCTAATTTATTAGTTGAGGACGATTGGACTTGTTAATAATGTTTGCTTATGTACAGAATATTTGGATTGGTAGGTATTTGAAATGATATATGATGATAGAGTAATATTATTTATTTTAACGTTGTTAAGTTCTTCTTACAAGCTATCGATATTTAAGATGCTTAGTTCATATTATAGAAATTATTACATTTAACTAATTATAACATCAGGCGGCACATTTTAGGTAGGTTAGCAGTTTTGAAGCGATATTTGTCAACAGGAGAAACATGTTACGGTTTACATCTCTGTATGTTTATTAAAATTCACCAATCAGGTACCTAGGTACTATTTTACTAGAAGAAATGCGGAGATAAAATCCAGAGGTAATGCGTTATATCTGATACGTATATCTAAAAAGTACCCACTAAGCAGGTTATTTAGTAATACTCACTTCTATTAAGATATTTCAGAATTAGCCCATACGTATACATTTCAACTAATGCAGTCTACTGGCTGAGTAAAAAAGCATCGTTCAAATGTGAAAAAGCAGAAATCTCTCGTAGTGGACTAGTTGACCTGACCGGCTAATCCTCGCTAATTGCCACCCCGACTCTATTGGACCTGAAGCGACCCAATGCAATTATACGGACAATAATTTTATTTCATCCGCTATTTTGTGCTAATTCTATAAATGAGTGCGGTTTTGTGTATTAGAGTTCTGTGCTGTTAGAGGTCAGAGGAAATTGTGAAACTTTGTTGTCAGAGTCTAACCATGCTATACCATCTAACCATTCGAGCAATAAAAGGTAGACGTATAATTTAGAAACTATAAGAAGATCACAACATGACGGCACTCTATGTATTGACCTCTCTAAGATTAATTACTTATTTATTTTAAAAAGTTGGTTTGTATTGTGTTTTTTATATCTTGATAAAAATATATTTAATACTAGTGGACGCCCGCGACTCCGTCCGCGTGGACTACAGAAAAAACAAAATGTCGAAAACCCGGGATAAAAAGTAGCCTATATGTTAAGTGAGACCTGTCACAATATATTCCTGAAAACTGCATCGAAATCGATTTAGCCGTTTCTGAGATAGCGTGCACAAATGCACAGACAAACCGACAAACAGACAAAAATTCCAAAAATCATTAATTTGGGTACTATTGCCTTGATAAAGGTCTCCTATAATATTTTTTCTCATATATCTTCCATGTACAGATAGCGATCCGTTATATTTTTATTATATAGGTATATTACATTTATGCAGTGGACTCACACTCAGCCATAGATAGGGCTTTAATAAAAAAATATTTGTTCCGCAATAATGTCGCCGAAATTCTATCACAAAGGCAAAGAAAATTATCAAAGAACCATCAATATCTGAGGCTGAACTCGAAACCGCATTTTCCGCCACAATATAATTCCGACTAAAGTCATCTGCGATATAAAAGAACACATCGAAATTCTTAAGGGGAAATATTACTTTGCAATCGCGAAATTCTTGGTTGAAACAACTCGAGGTAACGTTCATTTCGACAAAAGACGAGCAATATTCGCGCACAAAGGGAAGCGCCGATATATTCAATGCAGTGACAAGAAAGAGGACAAAGTAACAAAACTCATATTGGAAATACATCGACTGCCATGTAGGGGCGAGGGGGAACCTTCGCCGTGCTCTGCCAGCAATAGTTAGAGCTTTTATAACATCATCGTTTCCCCTGAGTTACTGTTATTGTTAATGTGTTACGAAGGAATAGCGTAGAGTTGATTTTTGACAATGTTTTTAAAACATACATGTGGGGTCGGGTTATGAGTAAACGAAGAATATCTAGTTTTAAACTTTTATTTAAAAAAAAAACAACATTTTACACTACATACTCGTTCTATCGTCTAATCGCCATCTTATATTATATATATATATTTAAATCTCTCAGCCAAACAGCATTAATTCCCATACAGCCAAAACTCATTTTTAATTCCCACATACAACAAAACCATTTCAGTCTTTCTTTTTACTTTGGATTTGATACACTGTTATCAGGAATTAGCTTTGACGAGATAGGAATTAGAGTTGACATGGCTTCGCAAAACGGCATCATACCTATCTCTTGTTTCTTCTATAATTTACTAATCCTACTAATATTATAAACGTGAAAGTTTGTGAGTATGGATGGATGGACGTTTCTTACTCTTTCACGTAAAAACGGCTGGAACGATTTTAATAAAATTTGGTATGGAGTTAGCTGACACCCTGGATTAACACATAGGCTACTTTTTATATTAAATAAAAAGTATATTTTTTACATATCAAAAAATATTTTTCCCCCGGATAATTTCGACATATTATTTTTTTCTGCAGTCCACGCGGACGAAGTCGCGGGCGTCCACTAGTAATTTTATATATGAGTACGATGACAGTTAAATCCAGAAATCTGGAGATTGTTAACTAGAGATCAACGGCCAATTTCAATAGGATTATAAAGAATCTTGGATTGTTTTATTCCAAATTTGAAAACAATACAACATTTAATCTGAAATATGCAAAAAAATTCTCGAGATCGGTTATTGTAATTGGCTAAAGGTTGGAATAGTTTTTAGGTAATTGGGAACTATCATAATATTAGGTACGGTTATTTAATATACGCAACTGATATCTATATAAAAGTTAAACTATAATAGAAAAACTAATGCTCCCCACCAATTAAACTCAGAAATAAAAAGCACAAGAAGCTCTCACTTGAAAAAGTTTTAAGAACTTAGTTTAAGTTCCAGCAAAGACTAGAACAATACGAAAAGCTTTCTAATGATACTTAGAAGTCTGATAACTTTGCAAGAAGTTGGTGAAATGATTGGACACCGACGCATGCGCGTGTTTTACGCACCACCCCTAAAGCCTTACGACCGCCTCCCTTGAACAATCATTACCTGAAAATTGAACCCTCTGATCTGAAACATAAAACTCTTCGCGCGGAGATAGATCACCTTCCAAATTTCCACATCATCCTCGGTTCCAAACGCGTCATTATGCTCACGTACGGAGAATTACAATTTCGTAAGTTATATCCCTCCTTACAACTGTCTGTAACCCATTACTAACGTATTTTAGTGTAAAATAAACTTTAAACATTTTCATCATAGAGAACATTTTTGCTTGAAGATATAAAGGATACTCTGAAGCAAAGGCTTCAGTATTCAGTCGGCTGCGAGCCTTGGCAGGGTGAGGACGGACCTCAATGCCCGAGACCGCGTTGATCGGCGAACTTATTACGTTACATACTCAATGTTCATCTTACACCTACTTCCATAACTAGTGATTCATAAAAGTACGCTCAAAATATCAACTTTTAGAAATAATTAAAGAAAATTGAGTTTACAATTTACAATTTTCTGTGCAACGAAAAAAGGAACCTCTAAAGTAAAATTAATTACCGTTAGCATTAATCACGCAGGCTACCGTTAAATATGGCTTATAAAATTATTAATAAAGAAATGGAAAATTCCTCACCCGGGTGGGATAAATATGGCTTAGTAAAATGTGAAAAAATTACACTTTTAAAATTAATATTTTCCTTGACATTTACTGACGTACCAACTTGAAAAATTACACTTTTAATAATATGTAATGCTTTATGCTTTTCGTGAAATAAGATAATATATATACGGATGCATACACCAGTAGAAAACATCTATAAAATTTTTAGAACATTTGAGCTGGATAAAATAAAGTCAATACTAAAACTTTAAAATATTGAAAGCATTAAACTAAGTCTACAAAGAAAAGCGTTTCGACAGCCCACCCTTTTTAAGGCTGAACGAGATACTCGTATCTCGCGATTCTAAATTGAAATTGTTGCCGTGTCTTGTAAATAAATAAGAATGAATGTAAATCGTAGTTAGTTGGAAGCGGGCGGCATACTTGCGCGGACATTCCGCAGTTAATTAAAGGCCATTTGTACACTGTCTTGCGAATATAATTTATGAAAAGAGAAAATGCCTCAGCTTGTTATTTCCCTGACCCTTCGAATTATTTGAGCTGCGCTAATAATTTCTCGTTTTGTTTTCTTGGGATGTGATCCTGAAATGTGTGTAATAATGTCGTGTAATTTAGTATTTTGACATAGTCAAGTCATTATGTTAAGAAAATTAAATTTATGCAAATATAAAATGAAGTATTAAAGTGATTTAAAATATGCAACATGTCGTAATACTGACAGATACCAACTCTGTGTCTTTGTAAGGCCCAAATACATAAAAATAAATTATTTAATTTGAGAAAATACTAATTTTAATTTGTAATGTAGAGTGATATGTCTAATACTGATAGAGATTAGTATTTAATGCAAGGTCTGTATAAAATTATATTGGTATTGCTACGAACATTTATTCATTAAATACATGGCATCATTATACATAAGAAGCCGTTATATAAAAGTGGGCTATTGATAAACAAGTCCTCTCCACCTCCTTGTCGATTCCAAATAAGCCCGCCTTGCCGAGGCCCCGCCTACTGCTCAAGGTAAATATGTCCTTACATAAACCTTCGTATATATAACGACACTATGTGACATAGTACCTAATATTTGGTATATGTCAGTGAATATATTGGACTGGGTAGCGGTTAAAAATAGTCTCCGGGGATGGCTTTATTTATTTTCGTTATTGAGGAAGAGTGGAAAGAAAATAATATTTATTTAGTATATACTACAATAACACTGATCACCTTCATTGCTATTATCGTTTTTTATAAAGTTTATTTAATAAAATAGATTTTATCACATCCTATAACCCTATAACACGCGAGACAGTATACAAACGTTCCCCGAAACAAAAAACACAAATACCCAACAACAAAATAAACAGTAGATTTTTTTGTGAACTACTTAGTATAAAGTCAAAACCGTGTACAATGCGGACTCGAGCTGGCTAACAAGCCACCCATCCGAAGTTGTTAAACGAAGCCGAGCGCGTATAATTCTACCGAGCGGTCAGCACCGGACAGTTCCGAAGTGTTCGCGGCTGCACTAAACAGCCGAGTGGGCTGTCTGCAACTTTCAGTGTGCAGCGGACTTTATACTACACATTCCGAAACATTATTAAAAATGCACGAGGCTTGAGACCCGGATAAGACTTAGCTAATGCGAAGTGCATGATGGAATCGAACTCGTTGGGACGGAATCGTCAAACTCCAGCTGTCAGAAATCACATCGTGTATACCGACCATAAAGGGCGCAAGTAAGTCCAATGTTTTTTTAGACGCATAATTTTTTTTTATTAATAATTATTTTTAATTCGTTCCCATAACAGTCACTTGGCAATCTAACGTTTAAACCAAACAAATGGATCCTATTATTTCTCTCAATTTGGTCCAATAGGAACTGAGAAGTCAAAGGTTTACTGAGGCGCGGCAGTCAATGGCCGTGAATTTTGTAATCTTCATTAATTTCAAAGTTAACTTTCACCCTCTCAAGTGACTTCTGTTTCTGTTATTCCGTCTGGGGATCAAGTCTCCTCAAGTTTACTGTGATTTATGAACCTCATGGTTATTTACCGTTTCTTACTTCCTACAATTTTGTCTTCAAATATGCTTTCGTCCTGTGCTGAAGTTTGTCTAGAGCACATCAGCTGCATTTCCTTGCGTACATGTCCTAAGAGTTGAATAAAGAACTTGGGCATTCTATCAGGTGAAGCTAGCAATTTGTTACTGATAATTTAATGTCCCTCCTATGTTCGCTACACGTGCCTGTGGCATTTCCTTTATGATCCTGCAGCCCTGGCTATACCTACCTCATTTCAGAAAAACAGCCGTGTGTTTATTTATGTACATGCATTCATTTATTGATTTTACAATATCCTGGTCATAGGTAATGCACTTATTATTTCAGCTCACTAAAGCTTTATAAAACCAAGTTTCTTGGCTAAATCCCAAGACCTGATCAATTTCAATCATAAGAAGTTTTGTGGAAGAATAGTTTGCAATAAAATATCTACTCGTACTATTCAAGTTTATGAAATTCAAATTCTGTGTGGAATTGAGGAGGTTAGAGTTTTGTTGAAAGTCGAGTTAATGTCAGGTGTTCGTATAAAGAGGACCTTTTTGTTTAGCGGATATTTTACGTGGCTTTTGTTTCTAACTAAAAGATGTTTCATATTCAGAGACAAACTTAGCCGAAACCGGCATAGTCTCTTGTTTTCGAAGTAATGGGAAATTGTTTGCATCTTATAGGTAGATATATGAAATTCACTACATAAATTGAATAGGTATATAAGTCTGAATTCTCCGTCTTTGAAAAAAAGGTGTAACTTTGTAATGCAGTTAAGGATACGATTTACGAATGAAGGGTTAATTTGATTTCAATGTACAGACGTAACAGACGTAGGTCTGTAATTAATAGATTTTTGACTCAAACTTTCTTCGATAGTTGTGTGAATTGTAACCTCTAGAGCTTTAAATGCAATCTCCTTTATATTTCTGAATGAATTATATGTTCAAGTCATAGCGAAAGAAATTTTCATATAAATTAAGTGTAGAAAGTTGGCAGCGAAAGAAATGCGACCGTGTAAACTTCTAGGAGACATTTAAATTCGCATTCGCGATGGTTTCATGATGTTGTTCTACTTGTAATGGGTTTTTTGTTTCCAGCTTGAATAAAATATAGTTTAAGGTAATAAATAGTCATTGTCAACTATTTTTAGATCAATCCCTATGTGGAATTGTAGTATGATTAGTATCATTTGTAAAATGTATTTAAAATGAAATCCATATAGAAACGTAACTTACTATAAAATAGACAATGTGCAAGTACGACAACAGGCGCTACAAAATCATATTGTTACAACACAAATTGTTTTCTTTACAATCTCAACTTCAACACAAAAGCTAATTTTCTGCACAAACTCTGAAGTAGTAATAGGATATTTGAATAGAAATGGTCCGTGGTGGGCCGGCGGTAAGTTCGGCGATGCACACATACACTACACACTGTTACAGACTCACTGGCCCTGTGTGTGCCGCGGAAGGAACGTCCGAGTTACTTGTGCTGTTTCCGCTAGTCACATTTTCGCAACAAGGTATTCACATTTCGAGGGCTGGGAAGTTGGCGTTATCGCGTTTAAAATAGAACGACAAACATCTAACTTTGTGATGCAAAATGGACACGTCACCGGAAAAACATTTCGACGATTTTATTTAGGCGCATCCACGACCGGTTTTCATACTAACAATATTTTTGTATTAAAACCTCTCGTATTTTAACCCGTTTAGTTTATACGACAAATGAAAAGTGGATTGCAATTTTTAAAATATCACACGTCAGAACTTTATAATATATTTTTTTCATCGTACCTTTTCAGGAAGTTAAACTAAGCCGGTGTTAAATACATAATTAGCTTTGTCGACTTGAGTGTACATATGATATATCCAAGTTTAAACTTTATTTAAGTCTTAACTCTATGTCAGTTTTGAATAAAATCAATTAGAGTACTTATACGTTACACCAAGGAAAGAATAAACTATGACTGAGCGGATTCTCAGATAATGATACGACTTGAAGTGGATTTACTCATAGTGACTGAATACAATTACAGATGATGTTAATTTCAGTATAATAAAGCCAAAATAACTAGACTTCGGCGTTTCAGGTGCATGTAATCACAGTTGATCCTACCCTGTTTTAAGTATTTTTAAGTCACATAGAGAGTCACAGGAAACAGCTAGTTACACATAAATCCTTGCTGTAAAACTCATCCGAACTTTGTAACAGGTTGCGAAGTTGTATTAGTCCTTACATACATTATAAGCACGTAAGTGTACAAATTGATTTATCAAGTTAAGGGCGCACTGCGTCTGAGTTCCTTCGATAGATAAAGGGAAAATAAAAAGAAACTTTCCTTACAAAAAATCCCCTTGTAGAGAGATTTACGAGCCGAAGCACCTTCGCGCAAATAAGTTATATGGAAATTTTATGTTCCGTTGAGATATGTCCTTAAATATATGAACTTATATGGAACTCGTTCAGCCAGTTTATTGTTTGTAATTAAATTAAAGCGGATGCGATTACCTAGACCGTGAGATTTCGGTGCTGGCTGTAGATAAACCTGTTTATTTTGTTAGTATAACGAGTTGCTAACAAAGTTATCTATATTTAATTCAAAAAGAGTTGGGGATACATCCCATACAGGCTTAGCCGCAGGCATTTATATGTACTATCAATAAGTATGTAGTTTAGTTATAGGTATTTGCCTGAATTTGTATTAATGTATAGGTACATATAATTTGATATGACACTCCATTGTGATATTTTTATTTTATAAACGTGATAATGATTGAAACTTGTACATTAACGAAACAACAATACAGAAACAGTAACTTAATGATCAAAAGTTCAGGCTACATTAGTGATCAATTTCAACTAATACAATTGAACGGAACTTTTAGTTAAACCAACAATTTTCTTTATGAAATCTGAATGAATAGCGGCTCAACATGGCGGCTCTAATAATTATCAGTAGTCACGCGAATTATGTTTTAGTCATATGGACATGTTGGAGTTAAAACTTTACCATTAGGTACAATTTGTTTACAGTTCTATGTTATTTTGTTTATCTGTGGTTTATCTCAACTAACCATTTTGTTTATAAACTGGTGAACTACTTTGCGTCTAACTAAAACTAGGATGGGATCCAGGTAAATCACAATTTCTTCAATGTAAGAGTAATAATAAAATCATATTTTAGTAAAGTATTTATAGAGAACCTAGTTATTTACAAAATTTGAGATACAAAAACAAT
Source organism: Carposina sasakii (assembly GCA_014607495.2). Lineage (NCBI taxonomy): Eukaryota > Metazoa > Arthropoda > Insecta > Lepidoptera > Carposinidae > Carposina > Carposina sasakii. The sequence goes on from CP053154.1 coordinate 9,534,339, forward strand.
TTTATAAAAAGATCCGATGAACATTTCTGAGTTGTTGAGAAATCTTGGGAACTATCTATACCTAATTATCTTTCTATATAATAATGTGATTTCGTGGCTCGAAATAGAGGGATCTCTATACCCAATCTGTAATGCTATCTAGCACATCACCCAAACACCCCTTCCGTTCCACCCTGTATAAACGTTCACTTTTACTGTTATCTTTGTAGCGATTGGTTAAGTCGAAAGTGGAATTAAACGTTACTGCTTCCGTTTCTGATGCTTTATTTATTCATTGAATTAACATCCGGCAAATGCAAGCACAATTTAAACGCCATTTTCCGAGCCAAATTTCTGTTTGTCAATTAAAATATTTGGAATCACTGAAATCATTTCAGTGGCGGATAATTTGATTATTCGGAATACAGGACAAGAGATGGCAAATTACCCATTTTTCTTTTTTATGTATTCAACAATGGATTAATGCGTTCAACGGCATTACGTAGATTGTGCGTTTCATCATGTGTAAAAATGTTTCCATTACATATGTAATTTGTTTCTTAATTATTATTATTTACATTTCATGCCTCGTCCTACCACGGAAACTTTCCTTCACTAATGGTTTAATAAATAAAAAACAAATTACATATATGGTAAGTAATAAATATAAATTGCGATGGAAGATATTACGAAAACTAAAATAATATTTAACGATTGCGACACCTACCAGTACTATAATAATATTTGAATGTTAGTATTTCGTTCAAGGCGTGTGTAAATATAAACTGAATTATTTACACTCCTTGCTCTTTTGCGTCGCTTTGTTTGCCAAAGTGTCACATGTTTACATTCAGTACGCTTGTTTATGGAATTCTTATATTCTATGTTATTATTGTTATGCGTGAATTTGATAGATAGTACGAAAGGCCACAGCATACTAAAATCAGTAATAGTAGAAGAATGGGAGTTTTTTTTATAGGCTTATGAGCGAGTATAATATTATATTCTCAAAATATTTCATTCTCGAAATATTAGATATACTATCATAACTTACATTCTCAAATAATTATATTATGGACAGTCGTCAAGAAAATAGGTATGTATATTTTTCATGCGTATTTTCGAGCATAATATAGGCAAGATTTTTGAGTAAGGGAAATTCACATTTTTTTTCCTACAGGTCCCCCAAATCGGGACCGCCTTTGCCCGGCAGTGGGACACCATGTAGGTAGGCTTTCTAAAAAAAGTGATACCTTTTGAATCGCGTCTGATTTTAAAATGCATTGAGCATGTTATTTAAGCGGATTTTAATTTCAGTACAGATTTCAATTCAATACAATAAACTTAAATAATAAATCCATATATTTTTTCCATAATATTTTTATTTTTTTATATAGTCATAGTTTTATATAGTCACAGCTGTCCCTTCATTAACATTTTCTAATGTTAAATTTCTTATGGTCATGCCACGAATTTGTCGTAGATCAATGCACTGTAAATTAATAAACAATTTGATTATTATAATTAAAAAATAAATACGTAAAATAATTATATACTCATATTATAGGTTATAATACCAAGTCTGTATTTTTTAAATACAGGACTTTAAATAATGGTTTTTACTTCTTGTGCAAAATGAACTGTCAAACTAGTCTCTCGAACTATGGTTTTTACTCTTTTTACTTTAGTGAAACAAGTGATATACAAGTAAATACAAGTTCTCGTTTTGTTTAATATACAAACACTTCGCTTACACTTATTCTTAGTTCACTTGGTATACTTTACTTTCATCAATCATCTAAGTAGATACTGATTGTGATACTCTGTTCAATTTCTACTCTGTGGCCTCAAATATCTTTTTTGTCACTCAACTTTAAAATTAATATTATAAAAATAAATTTTACCCATTTCTGTATGATAAACGTGATCAATAATGAATTAATTACCTTCATATCACTTATATTTATTTATTATGGTTTATTTATTATATTTTGCTTTGTATTTATCAAAAATTTCGATGTTTTTTTCATAAAAAATTTGACACAGGTCCATCACCTAAAGCGCCATGCGCAGTACTAAAGTTACCAAACGAACATGGAAAATCGGAATTTTTTCTAGAATTTAGTTTTTTTGATAATTTACTAATTTTATGAATGAAGTGAAATCTAAATTTTAGCAGATTCCCTGTAGTAATTAAAAAGGGATATTTCTATATAAAAATAGTTTGGGAAGTCAGACATTTTATTATCAAACTATTTGTTTTAGATTTTACATTGAGCTTTTTTGAGATAATATTTTATCGAGCAAAGTATACACTATCGTGTAACGACTTAGCACATTCCTTAGACAATATATTTAAGTATGTTGAGTATTATTTTCAAGATCGATAGTTAGTTGTAAATACCAAAACAATTTGTTCTAGAGAAAGGTGTTTTTCGCTTGTCCACTAGTACCTCGCCTTAAGAAAAGACTAGGGCCTTCCTAATAAAAATCTTTAAATTATAAGCTATTCTCAATTTAATTTGACAGATATTAATTTATAAAAATAAATTTATAAATTTTGCTGTCAAAAGTCATGTATAACGAGAATATAACTACCTATATAACTACACGTTTTTAGTAGATAGCAGGCCTAGAGTTTAAATACCGTTCTTAGGTCAAATTATTACTAGATTTAATGTCAGCGTTCATAACAGCCCTTTTTATGATGTGGCTTTGTCTACCCATAATCATTAACGGTGTCAATTCAATTGTCATGTCAATTTTGATGTGCATTTAAATAGGTACACGAAACCATTTTAAGAATTTTAAACATATAAACCAGTCCTACGGATGTCTTTTACATAAAAAAATATATATTAAGCTGTTAGAATTATACTATAACTACCAACTAGCACCACAGATAGTATCTAACATAATGTCACTTTGTTACTGAAACAGTGTGGTTGGTCCTTTAGATGAATAATGCTGATTTAAACGCAGTTATATACAGGATGATTTTTGGTCATCAACGTTCCCGAAAACTACGGTATCTCCTCATCATCACGATCATTTTTCTCCATGGAAGCATATCTGGGAAGTGTCTGGTATCCAAAATATAAGAGTCCAAAGATGAGTAAATAGACTGCGTTTTTCTGCATAAATGCACATTGACGCGTGTAGCAAGATTTTTTCACGAGAAATAATTAATATCTGTCTAAGAAAAATCTAGCATAAACACTGGATACGATAAATTTCGCCTGATCAAGTAATTTAAAAAAAAAATAACAAAAATTTACATCGTTTCCCAGCATTTTTTTGGCATAAACTTACTTTATTTGATGTATAGAGTACGTACCCTTCGTTAAGGGTGGAACGAAAAAACACCCTGTATGTAGAATAGCAACGAAGTTTGGGACAAAAGTCAGACGTTTAAAACACTTGAAATCTGCTTAGTACTCTTGAGAATGAGCAAGCCTCACGGTAGATGAGACGCATAACTTCTTGCTCACTTAATGGTCTACCGTTCTTGCCGTTAATTCGGGTTCAGTGGCACAACCTGTTCTATGATTTGTTTTACATAAGATCAAATTTAATACTAAGATCTATCAAAGATGTATCTATAGAATACGTAGGAAAATGTAAGTAAGTATATTAAGAAATTATTATTGTCACAGAAATTGTATCGCAGTTTATGACTTCTCAAAACTGAACTAGTTTTTAATTTGACAATTATTTTATGTATAAGCTGACCTGGCAAACTTCGTACCACCATATATTTTTCTTATTTTAATAAAAAAAATATTTGATATCATACAAACCTTGTCTTACAGGTAACAAACACAAAAAATAAAGAATCATCCAATTTGCTTTGCATGTTTAGATTTAATTTCGTAGTAAGGCCCATAACTCTATCTACCTATATTAGTATAATTACGTGGTTTAGTCTTCATCGTGTCCATTACTGTAGTTTGGAAACTATAAGTATAATATGACAGAGCGACAAGAAGAAACAACTTAACTGCGGTGCGCTCGTTTATTTCGAACATTTACTAAATTCACTCGAGATTTTGTTTTCCAACTAGCCGATATGCCGTACCTACTCCCTCCAATTTCTCATATAAATAGTTTCAGTAGTTCTAAAAATCTTTATATATAAAAATCTTCTGTTCGTGTGTTTGTAATGGATTTTCCTCTAAACGGCTCAACTTATTTTGATGAAATTTTGTGTGTGTGTACAAGTGGGTTCGAGAATGGTTTAGACTTACTATTCGGTCAACGACATTTTCTCTTCTCTGCAGTCCACGCGGACGGAATCCAAAAACATTATTTAGTTGACCGAATTGTGAAGCTAAACTATCCTCGAACCAACTTAAACATACACACAAAATTTCATCAAAATTGGTCCAGCCGTTTAGTTAGAAGTGTGTCGGTTATATCTCTGAAATGTCTCCTTTATCTTTATATATGTAATTATATAATTAATTATTATTTATATAATTAATTAGGTGATTCAATTCCATCCTGCTCGAAGGTGTCATGCCGGAAGCATGGAGCAAAAGTGTGGTGGTGCTGTTCTTTAAAAAAGGCGATAAAGCTTTGCTGAAGAACTATAGGCCCATCTAGCTTCTAAGCCATGTCTACAAGTTGTTTTCAAGGGTAATTACGAGACGAGACGTGGTCTCTAACTATGTGCCTCATAAAGAAGATCAGGATCGCACAGCGAGCGATGAAGAGAGCTATACTTGGGATCTCTCTGCGTGATCGAATCAGAAATGAGGAGATCTGCAGACGTACAAAGATCACCGACATAGCTCAACGGTCCAGCAAGCTGAAGTGGCAAAGGGCGGAGCACATAGCTCGAAGAACTGATGGCCGATGTAGTCGGAAAGTTCTAGAGTGGATACCACGTATCGGCAAACGCAGCGTGAGAAGGCCATCCGTGAGGTGGACGGACGACCTGGCCAAGGTCGCGGGCGTCGGTTGGATGCAGGCTGGGGAGGCCTATGTCCAACAGAGGACTTCTTAGTGCTGTAAATAATAAATGATGATGAATTAATTATATCTTCTGTTCGTGTGTTTGTAATTGAAGTTCTTCTAAAACCGATTTTGATGATTTTTTTAGTGTGTGTTGAAGTGGGATCGAAAATGGTTTAGATTTACAATTCGGTCAATTACACAATGTTTTTATAACGGTTCATATTGTTACAGCTTATTTCAGAAAGTTTGCATTTAAGGCGTGGGACAGGACAACGTCTGTCGGGTCCACTAGTACAATATAATATTTTTTTTAAAACGAAAAACCGACTTCCTCCCAAAACTAGAGCTTACTAAAGTAAAATTTTACTAAAGGGCAATTGCGTTAAGCCGTGTACGAAGTTTAGGAGGCATAATATTGTCAGATTCATATGCCAGCAAATGATTAAATAGGCCCATGACAAAATAGAAAAAGGACTAGGCTTCGAAACTTTACGTCTGACAATATGATGATGATGATGATAATGATGACCTCCGACCGATTTCGGTTATGGCGACCACTTCTACTCCTAGATATTACTAAGTTTGCGTTCATGCGCTCGGAGATGGCTTACATTTACATAGCCAATCTTCGCCCTGAACGCCCGCGTACACAGAGGATAGGTTAGTGCGCCATTATTGTAATTATAGATAATGGCAGCAGGAGGATGAGTCTTTAGTTCATCACGTTTAGCGTCAAGGTCAGCTTGACGCTGCTGCTCGAACTCGTGTACTTGCTTTATCACCGTCCTGCGCCACTCTGGTCGTTGTGCTGCCAAAACTTCCCATTTAGATGGATCTACATTGCATCTCTTCATATCTCTTTTCGGAACATCTTTGTATCTGAGGAGTTGCCCTCCGCGTTTCCGCTTGCCTTCCTCCAGTTCAGAAAAGAAGATGCGCTTAGCCAATCTCTCCTCCGCCATACGAGACACATGATCGCACCACCGAAGCTGCTGACGCATTAAGTAGGCCTCAATGCCACTTACATTGGCTCTTCGCAATACTTCGGTATTACGCACTCGGTCGGACTATCTGATTCTCATGATGGATCGGAGGCACTTGAGGTGGAATCGATCCAGAGTGCGTATGTGGCGACGATACATGCACCACGCCTCGGAGGAATATAAGAGATTTGGCAGCACAACAGCCATGTACACTCTTATTTAAACAACATATAATTACACTTCTTCCTGCCCTGTTCCCAATCATTTGGGGTTGGTGCAATATGTAGTACTCTTCTTTCATTCATACCTATTATCCGTCATCTCGTTATTCTCATGTCTACCTCTTCCTCTATAACCATCTTACTTCGGACAAAGCTTAATGCAACATATAATTTCACCACTTAACACAATTATCTTCAACTTTATAAGCCTATTGCAGTCCACTACTGGACGTAGGCCTCCCCCTGCCATAGGGGGATTTTGTTACTAAAAAGTTCCACTATCTGTTTTTCAGCGGCTCCATCATCAGAACCTCGTTTCCTTTATATTATGTGTAGCTGACCAAAATTCTCTATAAAAATCTAAAAACGGACAACTCGTGCCTTTTATATTTGAGGATATCCCTAGATTCCTTAGAGATTCCATCGTCAGATGTTATGTTTTATATGTAGGTGATCAAAACGCTCAGTAAAAGTATAAAAACAGACTACATGTGCCTACAATATTCGAGGATTGGCCTCGATTTCTCCAAGATTCCATCATCAGATCCTGATGTGGTGAATATGGGACCAACCTGGAAGTATACCATGAGCAACTATAAAAAAAAATTGAAATCGGTTTATAAATGACGGAGTTCTGAGGTAACACACATAAAAAATAAAAATAAAAAACATACGGAAGAATTGATAACCTCTCTTTTTGAAGTCGGTTAATAAATACATTATGACATTATATTAGAAATTCCTGCAAGATTATATTTTATATAAATATAATTATTTTATTGGTTAATTTTTAATACTATAATCACACCCTAATATTTTTCACTTAAAAGCTTGTAATGTAAAACTAAAATAGATTATTAAAATTTCAACATACCTACTTTAATAAAAACGACATAAAGTAATTATTTTCGTAAATAGCAAGTTAAATTCAGCTGGACCGCGGGAATAAAAGTCCCATAACCTAGTGATTTACAATTTAAATTTATCACCCGTTAATTAATGGAATACAGAGGCAGAAGTTAAAACATGTCAGATTAATTCTGTTATATTATAATGTATTGACATTTTTGACTAATTACTCTTACAGAACAGTCATTATAGATTCGTTAAAGTTTATACAAAACTATTTACTTAGCCACTGACACAAACACAAACCGTCTTTCAGATTATATAGAGAAATTACACATTTGCAATTGTATTAATTATTTTATTAGATTTTCCGGTGAGAACTAAGAATTAATAAATCTACAATTAGTTAGTTATAATTTTAACGGTGGATGAGATTTATGTGGTAGGTACAGTGGATGTGGATATATTTATATACTAGTGGACGCCCGCGACTCCGTCCACGTGGACTACAGAAAAAACAAAATGTCTAAATTATCCGGGATAAAAACATTTTCCCGGGATAAAAGGGACATGTCCCAATATATTACTGAAAACTGCATCGAAATCGGTTCAGCCGTTTCTGAGATTAGCGTGCACAAACGCACAGACAAACCGACAAACAAACAAACCGACAAACAGACAAACGGACAAAAATCCAAAAATCATTATTTTGGGTACTATTGCGTTGATAACGGTCTCGTATAATATTTTTTCTCATATATCTTCCATATACAGACAGTGATTCGTTACATTTTTATTATATGTATAGATATAGATAAAAGGCCTCGACCCCTGAAGTTCAGGATCTACTAATAATAAATAGTGAAATTAGGTCACGTTAAGTAATAAATAATATGCTAGAGTTTTAAATGATCATCACTGTGCCACTACAGTTACATAACTAATTCGCTAAAATACATGACACGACAGAACCAGATTATATAGGAGCAATCAACATCAACAAATTATGCTATTGTTCTACGAATAACTGTGATTTTGGTAGATTTAATTTGGTCACTAATTATGTACGTACATTGTCATAAGTTATCTTTTATTAGGAATAATCAATACCTACGTGAGTAGTCAAGTGGATAATTTAAAATCTATAGATTAAAAACTCTTAAAAAATTATAAAGTCAAGTGAAATGATTATTTATTTGTTAGTTATTATTACATTTGTTTGTTTTAAGGTTATTTACATATTATTTTTAAAATCTTAAAGAGATAGTTAGTAGGTACTTTTAACATTTTATTTCATACACTGATAACTATTATAAACAAATCCATAGCAAGTCATCAACACATATGATATGAACACATATATATGGTTCTACTCGTAGTTTCTTAGTTTCTGTTCTGTAACAACACTCTAGGAACTGAGGCCTAACCATGAACTAGTGGTTAGAAAGCTATTGTCAGGTCGAGGAGCCTTGATCAGATGGTCTACTTGATTTTTGTGGTCACGAGAATGGCGAAATTTTTAAATGGTGACAAACCGCATAGGCTACGAGTATTACTTGTGAACCTCGTGTATTAGGTAGATGCTTGTATGTTTGCAAGAAGTAGTATGCTTATAGCAAGACCATACCATGAAGAGTTTTAATGAAAGTGCAGATCACCGTTATAGTCTCAATACATGTCTAGACTGACAAAGAATTAATTTCCTCAGTCATAAATTCGCACATACATTGTTACGACACCATTTAGGCGACCGTGCTGTAAAATATGCATTGTTGTTTATTATATTCAAATTGAAAGAACTCGAGTGGGGCAGACACAAGCGGCGTATCCCCTCAGAGAGTAAGCGTTGTTTTATGGGCGTCGTGCCGCCAACAAACTTCGGCAACTGCTTTATGATCCTAATTTATAAGTGAGCGGTGTCGGCTGTATTTACGACTCTTTCTGGGGCCCTTCCGAGTGCGTTCGAGCACGCTTTAGTTCACATGTAGGCTTGTACTGTAGATACGGCATTATCTTAACCATACACTGGTATTTATTCCTACAGACAACCCTTTATCTATTTGTCGTACAAAGGAACTTGGGTAACGCATTGTTTTGAATACGAAATCGTGCGCATCATATTAAGAGGTCATATAAGTAAAAATTAACATAGATTTGAACTAAGAATACGAGTAGATGTTTAAATATTATAAATAATTTCTAAAATAATCCTAAAGGTATGGTAGCAATTATTCAAGATATAGGTACCTACGTAATTATCATTCAGAAATGTTCCGATGTCTGGCACCTTCTCGAAATTCCTCAGTTGTTCTGAAATTTCAGTAGAATTGATTTACAATCTCTGTAAGCTTATGAAATTTTGCAAGCATAAATTAATTTTCAATTTGCCTTTGACGTTTCGCTGAGCCGGCCTGCATGTCTCCCAGTCTAGGTATTAACCGAACATGACACTACCTATTGCAGACATATACTGCACTATCATCTCAAACTATGCAATCAACTCAGAGTCTAAACTGTAGCTGTCTATATATAGATTATAAGAGATTTCAGAATACCTATTGATGTGGAATGTTATATGTTCATTTTTTAGCTAAGGAACTCGGACATTCTCTCAGGCGATAAGCTAGCAACTTGTTACTGATTGACTTACATCTGTCCCCGCTGTGCTAAACGTGACTGTCAGATCTCCCTTATGATGATGCACTTCTGACTAACCCATTTCGGGATCATGACCGTGTATGTTAGTAAAATAAAATGATCAGTTTTCATAATGTAAATATCATCATCATTTCAGCCCTGGGAAGTCCACTGCTGGACATAGGCCTCCCCCAACAACCTCCATACCGACCAGTCGTAATGTAACTATAAGTATGTTATAATGATTATTCATGCATAGAAAATCTTATTCCCAGTAAAGCCTTTGTAGCGCACGTCTCAGTGTTTGTTCAAAACTTGGCACTTCAAGTTGAATCGAATCGGAACATTACGAATTGATGCCGACAGAAATATTGAAGCGAAGCAAAGGCGACTCTCCAATACTACAATCACGCGATACCTATGCGATATATATACGTAAATGGAGTCAGAACTGTGGGAAATGCAGAAAAACGAAAGCGATTCAGATAGTATTGCAAATGAATTAGTTTTTTTTATTGGACTTTTATAACTTAGTTCGGAATATTTCCAGTTATTCAAAATACTCAATTCATGTGCATAAAATTCCTGGTATTTTAACATCACAAAGAATATTTCATACATAATCCTAAAATTTTATAACGATGTGTGCCACATTCCTATTTGTTATACAATATTTTTAAATTGTAAAAGTAATGTAAAGTAAAAAAGGGTTTATTTTCAAAATTACATTCAAATATATTTTATAAATATACTATTTGGTATGGAGTTAGCTGACACCCTGAATTAACACATAGGCTACTTTTTATCCCGGGAAAATATTTTTATCCCGGAAAATTTCGACGTTTTGTTTTTTCTGCAGTCCATGCGGACAAAGTCGCGGGCGTCCACTAGTAAGGTGATAATTTTTCGAAGGAAGACATATTTATTTATAAAAGGACTAGTGAGGTTTCTAAATAAACGTCTTGCTTTCGAAAATAATAGCTTATATCATATTTACCCACTCAAGGACACAAGAAATGCTATATTTGTTCACAAAATAATATAGCTAGTCTACTCCAATGATTATTGCTACTAAGTATAGGAAGGCCACCCTAAGGCGGCGTACAGAGTGCAACATGCAAAAGCCATTGAGTAACACCACTGGAGCAGTCGTCTCCTCCGAGCAGCTATTGTGTGAACACGACATTACTGTACTACGCTAAGTTTTGGCTGCATGTATAGTACCGGTTTTGGAAGACAAAGAATTTAGAGCTTGTATTGATGCATATTTTATAGGAATTCACTGAAATATAAGTAAACCTTCTTATCTTATGTTAAAAGTTTTTTTTACGTCATTGTACTTATTAGAATACTACAAGATATTAGTAACAACCTTATTTATTTAAAGAAAAAAACCCGACTGCGTAAAATTTTTTAACCAGTGTCACTCTGACAATGACGAATCTAATACCTCTCAAGCTCAAATGCGACAAACCGAGCGTGCCAAAGAAATATATATGTATGCATATCCTGAAAAAAAAACATAACCCTCCTAGCGCAGTTGAGTAAAAATAGATTGCTGAAAATTTTTATTAATGATAGACAAGTACGTGTAGGTACGTCAATAATTTGGCCACGTTTCGTTCGAATTACTTGCAATATTTCCATAGTATTTCTTTAGTTTTTTATTTTTATTAATCCGATGGTGAAATCCGAATAAACCCGAGTCAATGCACCAGCGGCAGTAACGAAAACCCATCGTTCGGCGATGGCCGCCGACACGAAGGAGGAAGGAGATCCAATGCATTTGATTTATGCGGCACGTAATGGGCTCTGCGTTCGCTGCATGCAACCGGTCTAAACATTATTTCATTTATTTAGACATGCCCGAGCCAGGATCGAGGTTGCACTTTTCATTTTTCCGAGCTGTTTTGGTTGTCTACATAAGTATGTAACATAGTAAATTCAAGTCAAAGCGTATGCATTATTTCTTGTCTAGGTCATTGCATTTCGTCTTTAGTTATATCTAGCCATACAATTGAGTGTCTTTTTAAAAACGATCTGTATTTCATTGTATATAAATCATGGCGTTGGATGTCCTCCGGCCAAATAGACCGATGACTTGAAGAGGGCGGTTAATAGTGACTGGATGGCAAAAGCGGAAGATCGAGCCTTGTGGTGTGCTCTGGGGGAGGCCTACGTCCAGCAGCAGACTGTAATAATACATAGCATAGCATCTACTTTAAACATCTTTTTCCTTTACTTAATAACTTGCAAATTTGAATCGCTACCTAGTATGTACCTACTATTTAAGCCGACAAAGAAAAAAATCTATTAGTTGTTAGTTTGAGATGGTTAAATTTGTACACATTTGTTGTACTTAAAATCCGAGCAGTTTACCTATACAAAGTGGCATCAAAAGCGATACACCACTGAAACTCTGACAATAAACCGATAGCGCTCCGGCCGGTCTGTCTGTGCGAATGTCATTGGCAAATTGAAAAGTTAATTTATGGGTCTCTCGCATCGCGCGAGCTTACACAGCTTACCCGGTTGACACCCGAATACGTAAGGTTTTGCTCCGACAAGAACAGGCTATCGATTCGCTAGCGGATCTGTAAATGTTGCAAAAAATAATGCAAGCTACGTCATTTACTTTGGTTCTATTTTTTAATCTAGCAAATAAATGAAATTACCTCAAATGTGTGCTATTTTGATAATATTAAGGTTCAGATATGACCCATTTGCATCAAATTCTTAGTCTTAGATTACATTTTATCCGCGATTGATTCATACACTAATACAATGCGTACATGATAACTTCCCTTCTGACCCATGACACTACCAGACCACATTACCGGTAGTGTCGCGGAGAATGTTTTGTCCCTTCTGCACTACTAGCCAGTAGTGCCGTGGGTACACAAATGTAATAGGACGTAATGTTTAACAGGTGTCACATTAAGTACAAAACTATTAGGAACTAGTGAAGAAATTACTTATTATAAACATTAAATTATTTTTAACAAGACTTTAGTTATGAATTAAGGCTAGTCTATCAAAAGCTGTGACGATTATCTTAGCTTACGGCCAGTACATAGCGTGGTACAGTCCGATACAGTTCGGTTCGTTAGCGGTATTGCTAACGAATGTCAGAGCCTGTCGATACTGAATACAGGCTAATATATCCCCAATTAGGTACATCGTTACAGTTCTTTATACCTGTATCATAATACTGTATATATTGTATGGAGAATCAATAAATAATGCTTCTACTATTTATTCAACATCATCATCAGCCTATTGCAGTACACTGCTGGACGTAGGCCCCCCCCAGGGCACGCCACAAGACTGCCATGGGAGGTATACTATTTATTAGTTATAGTTAATTATGTTATACGAGTATAGGTAATACTTTACACCTGTCTCCGATATGCTAAACGTGGTTGTGAGATCTCCTTTATGAGCCTGCAGTTCTGGCTACCCCATTTTGTGAATACATCCGTTTGTGTTTGCTACATGTATTTATTAAATGAGCAGTTAAGTTTAACCAACTACTGAAAATATCAGTATGCAACGAATTATTTGTCAATGACGGACAGGTGAAATGAAAAAAAATAAAATAATAACAATTACAACTTGCTACCTATTCTTGTTCATTTTCACCGAGAGATACAGCATGGAATAGAGTCGCCTCTGTTAACTTTAGTTTAGTCGTAAAGACAGTTCCATGCACAAACACATTACAGCACAGATAAAAGCCAGTTACGGCGGGAATGTAATAAATTCCGAAGGGAGGAAGCGCAAACGATGTACGCTGACGGGCACGTAGCCCTGCTACGGGCTTCGTAGTCCGTAGTAGCCCTCGTAGCCGCAAATGAGCTGTATTAATCATTCGAATCAGACAGCCAGGTTCGGGGACGAGCGATTTCTTAACCTGGGAAATTATGTTTTTTTTTTTAAGTAAACAGAGCATAACTCGGGCAAAGGCTTTTTTTAACTTCCGACGAAGATATAAATGATATAGGTAAGACAAATTTCATTGAGCTCGAATCGACTAAGGATATTATTGCAAATAGTCACCTCGTGGTAGAAATTCGGCCATATTAGGGTATAACTAATTACAAATTTTATAAATTCTATTGAATTTTTTTCGTTTGGATTCACTACTGCTCTGCTCCTAAACAAGAAAGACGTTTGTAAATATTTATATGTTATAAAAGATACAATATTATTCAAACTCTACATAGCATTTGAAAATGTACGAATTTTTATGCAAAACATCAATTTCGAGCGTTAAAAGTTGGTTTCCTCTTCTCTGTTCTTTCCTATTGAAATGTCCACGTCTATTCTCAGTTACATAACACACAATAAAACCACATGTAAACGTACATTGAAAGTGTGTTCTTCCCAGTTTTTGGACCATGATTGCAGTAATTGGTTCTTAATGCCGCTAACCCCGGCGGGGCGCGGACGTGTCTCGCGGACCGCTCCGGAGATAAACGAACTCTTTTACGGAGAGTTGTTTTTTACACCGCTCCATTTAGAGGCTTATAGTTAGCTTTTGTATTGATCAGTATCTATAACGTATTTTTGTAACTTATCATATGTTATTTATATTATATGTCCTGTGCTGATGTCAGGCTTTACTAGATTTTACATGCACTCTTTCTGTGCATGTTATAGGAGTCGACTAAGGAACTGGGGCATTCATTTGTCACTGATCATGTACGTCTTTTACCGATATGCTAAATGTGACTATGGGATCTCTTTTACGATCTACAAGCTACTACAATTCGGGGACATAGATGTGTGTACAATATATGTATGATATGTATATAGGTATGATATGATATTAAGAATAATTTTATTGATTAAGCATAAAAAATAAAGAGTTTCTAAACTGACAGGTGTAAATTTCCCTTAATTACCGTAGGATACAATAGGTATCATATCTATCAAAACTTTATACGAGTATAACACAAAAACACTGAAGTTTAAGAATAAAAAAAACCGTTGTTCCCCTGCCGGCCACACGATTGCAGTAATTGGTAGCTAACACCGGCGCGGCGTCCCCGGAGGCCGCGCGTGTCCCGCTGCCCGATAGCGAGATACACTTTTTGTAAACTTAAACACACTCAAAAAAGAATCTGAGGGCCGAAAGCCCGAGATTGAAGGTTTAGCGATGAAAGATGGTTACTTACTTTCAAGTTATTTTTATTAACAACCTTTCTTCGAGACAAAAGGTGAAGAGGCTTACCTGGTTATAAATTTTATGGATCTACCTACATTCCTAATTGACAATAAGCAAACTACAATAATAATTATTATAATTGCTGGTTCTTACTACACATTCTTTCGCTATTATATCTGTGGGTGTGCTAGCCACGCACAGGTCCTATACTATACGCCAACCCTCCTGGCACACGCCGCCGTCATAGAACGTTATATGACAGCGCGTGCCAGAAGCGTTGGCGTATAGTATAGTGTTGAATCCCGGTCGGAGCAGTAGTATGTCAGGAATATTTGATAGTTTTGTATTTGTGTGGTGTCCAGGTAGATATCCTACAAGTATGACTGTAAAACGTTTATTCATTTATTTACAAAAAGTTTTAGGTACATAGGAAATATATGTACATTTATGAATATACATTTACTAAACGTGGCTGTGTGATAATCTCCGTGATCCTGCAGTTCTCGCTAACGTGTCGCTAACCATTCTGCAACACACAGAAGGTGTGCCTATGTGTGTATACCTACTGTATACAGTGCAACCTCGATTTAACAAATCTGAAGGGAGCAAGTAAATATTCGTTATGTCAAGTAATTCCTGAGGTTTGTTATGTTGAGGTTAGGTGGGCTAAAATTCGTTATAAAGAGGTAAAAGAGTGTCGAAACCTGTCGCGACATGAATCAGATACTATGAAATTAAGGCTCCTACGTTGATAACTTTATATAAAGGTTTTGGTTGACAAAGTTCGTTAATTAGAGGTATTCATACTTTTTCTTGATAATCTAAAATTCCTTACGATAATTTAAAATTTTACATTACTTTTATGGACAATTCAAGGGGATAATGAAAAAATTTGTTAAATCAAGGAAGTTGTTATATTGAGGTACGTTATATTAAGGTTGCACTGTATATTAAAAATGTAGTGCCACCACAATTAATGTATTAATAGCAATTCACAACAATGAAAATGTTAGCCAATAAATCTGTTAGGCGAGGAAACAAGTTGAAGTATTATGCGTGCAAGCCGTCGCTTCCTGTTCCCCTCACTGCTGGATTTAGGGTAATCTGGCTGTTATTTTCCCTTTTAGTGCATTCATGTTTTTAAATAGAGATCAAAATACTTCAGTTCTGAATCAGGAAAAAATCATAGGATTGGAATGTTTGTACCTAATAACTTTTAAGCCAAATGCGCATTGCAAGGCCTTTGCTTACATTATGTGCAGTTACGTGCTGTAAATCAATAGATGCTTATGATGCAGTTAATTAAACTAATCATAAAGTTAATTTAAGTAATATACGATTATGTTATCCAATCATAAATAACTTAGGATAAAAAGCACCATATCTTGGCATCCTTCAAAAAAATTAGAGTACCTAAGTTTCACTTTAAAATTTTGTTTTGGGTCCAAGTTGGTCTCTCTTAAATAAAGTGTACAAAAAATGACGTACGTATGTATGTATGTGATCCCTAAATCGACTGGGTGCTAAGTTTGAATAGAGTATTCTGCATCGGATGTTATGATATGTTTATTTCAGTTCGTCGCTCATGTAAATAATTCATGGTTCCCAGTACAAGAAAATACAAGAGGGAAATATTATAAACATTATATAGATGCACGTAAGGCTGAATATTGCTCCACCGGACCAACAATAGAGTTGATAAGACCATGCGGATGCAGCACATCAGTTGTAAGCGCATGTGAACTAACGTTACAGTGTAGAAATATTACAATAGATTCCTTTAGTTAGGATAAGTAAATATGCATAAAGCTTAATAGTTATTATGTAAATCTAATTATAATTATATTTTCGGTAGATATTTTATTTCAGTAAAATATACTATTCTGTGTCTACATATATGGGAATAACGAATGCATAAAATAACAAGCGCTCTAAATGGAGAATACACTTACCATCAAACTTAGACACCGTACAAACACGCCATTTCTACTCTTTATCGGATTTTTCTGTGGCAAGGACACATTCAGAAATTTTTCCGTAAGCATCGTCCTGTCGCGTGGAATCCTCGTAGATTTATCGCCGTCCACTGGCCACTCGCACGCAGACGAGCTCCGAGCTCCTGCTTTCCTAACAAACGAGTTTGAAGACGTTTCTGGGCCATGTTTACCGAATGCGATGTCGTTTTCCAAGAATTTCGAGAAAGTATGTGTCTCGATAGGAATGATTGAATCACAGGATAAGATCAGGATGAATTATTATTTGAATTTATACATACTCTATACATCAAATAAAGTAAGTTTATGCAAAAAAAAATGTTGGGAAACAATGTAAATGAAAAAAAAAAATTACTTGATCGTGCGAAATTTATAGTGTCTAGTGTAGTTTTTTCAAAGACAGATATTAATTATTTCTCGTGAAAAAATCTTGCTGCACGCGTCAATATGCATTTATGCAGAAAAACGCAGTCTATTTACTCAACTTTGGACCCTAATATTTTGGAAACCAGACACTTCCCAGGTGTGCTTCCATGGAGAAAAATGATCGTGATGATGAGAAGATTCCGTAGTTTTCGGGAACGTTGACAACCAAAAATCATCTTGTATATGATAGCTATTATATTGTAATTTTTTTGTACGTAAAATAAAATGGGACGTTACGTAATTATTTAAAGGACTTACTTTATATCAATCATGGGTACTAAGCATTGTCCCTGTAAGTACATACATCATAAAGTCTATCAAAAGAAGACTACGCAACCACATTTATATAAAATTGTTATTCTTTCAGTACAATTTTGTGTGCAATATAAATAAAATGCACCAATATTGTCGATGCGAGCACAAAAGCGGCAGTACGCGAGGCAACAGCAGCAAATCGGAATTGTAAAACCGAATAATTACTTCGCACACTGTATCGCATTATACTATACTGGGAAGCTTTTAATTATCATACATATTCAACGAGGCAATACGGTTATTTACTTATTTTGTATAGGACTGCGATGTATGTTTTGACATATAATTACTTGATGACTTCAATGTAAGTAATAGCATTTTGCACAGGTAAACTGTCTAAATTGTTTATGCTCGGCAATTAGGTCCCCGGGGGTTTACTATGCTTTTTAGATTTTTTCTGATTGCGGAATATGAATCTAGAATAGGTACTACAGAAGTTGTAGTGGTGGTAGTAAGTGATATATTTATTCTCCATACTATATAAACTATCTACAAATTTTGTGGAATTCGGCTATTTAAGACATTTACGTGTTCAAACATTCACAAACTGGTTTCTCGTGGCGATTGTAGTTAGTGCAAGTGCCTGTTGTCGCAATTTATTTTAATCTACCTATATAGATATTAATAAGCATTTCCTAAAACATATCGATTATTTGAAACATTTGATTCCAGAATACCCTACGCAGACAAGATAACCCCGGAGCCAATCCTGAACAACAATGCAGATCGCGATACAAAGGCTGACTCCATCAGAAACAGCTACAACAGCCAGTTCAAAGTCGGCATCTATGGGTGGAGGAAGAAATGTCTTTATGTCCTTGTCATGCTGCTGATGCTCATGATGATTGTGAACCTCGCCCTCACGCTGTGGGTTATCAAAGTACTGGATTTCAATTCAGTAAGTTTAATCGCCTGTCCGCTGCATGAGTTAGTTTTTATGTTTTGAAAGTACATTATATTTCTTATTGCTCACAACTTTCATAAAACTCTTGAGCTATTTACAAAGACATGCTTGTAGGCTATCTGTGTGATATATGTAGAAAGCAGCCGTGTTATTGACAATGGAATCCTGTAAAGAGCCTTTTTGTCTTGGCTACGGCCCGATGCACACTTCCCAAAGTTCTGGTACTCGGTAATCTCATGTCTTTGCAAAGAGAAATTATTATAAATTGTTCTACCCAGGAAGGGATGGGTCAACTCCGCGTGGTGCCAGGTGGTCTCCAGCTCCTGGGCCAGGCCTTGGTGCTGGACTCTCTGTTCGCATCTACTATAAAGTCCCGCCGTGGGCAGCCCATCTCGGTGGAATCTTCAAGGAACTTCACTGTCTCTACGAGAGACTCGCATGGGTTTCTGCAGAGTAGAATGTTTTTAGGTAAGTACTAAGCATGTTTAATATATTGTACAAGTATGTAGGTAATATTATAAAACTAAAGAGTTTGCTTAGTTAATCTATCTAGCATTAATCTAAGCGATAGGATATAAAGGATATTACTGATGATGCTGTCACTATCTTGATCAAGTTTTAGAGAAAGACAGCATTAACTTTGTCTCACTCGCGTGATTTTTTTTTTCATTTCATTATTAATAATTTTTATAATTAACTTTGTACTTCAGATGGGCTATCTGACTATAGAAAAAATTAGCCCTAAGTAGCTATTAGTTAATTGTTATTAGCAGTTAAAATTCGCTATAAACTTCTCCTATTTAAATAATCAAATGCTACCACAGGTCACGATCGTCTAGAAATGAGTGTAAGTCGCTTGGAGGTGCGAGATCCTAGAGGAGTATTGCTGCTTGGCGCGGGGCAGGACTCCGTGACGATAGGAGCCGACAGCCTGCTGGTGACCAGCCCGGCCGGCGTCACCCTCAACACAGCTGCGCAGACGCCGATTGTCAAAGCCCCGCCTTCTAAACCTTTAATGTAAGTATTGTCTTGTGATTTGTTCACAGAAATACAATAGGTATCAATTTTTTTTTTGTTAGTTAATATTTCCATAAAAAGATAGATTTTGATGTCAAACGTCTGTTTAAAGAGTGTTTAACTTCGACCCGGTTTTATGATAAGTAAGTTGCTTTAAGTCTACTTCACTTTTACAGCACTTAGTAACTTTACAGTATGTTGGTATACAATCAATATTAAACGCTTAAATACCTAGGCGGAACCTTATAAGTTAGTCTATGTTATCCTTAGTTTTTTTTAATGTGTATTACCATTACCCAGTTTTCAAGTAGTTTTATTGTTGCAGTTTAGAGTCACCGACGCGCTCATTAGAGATGCACGCGGCTCAGCGGATAGAGCTGGAGTCCCGCGCCGGAGACATCAGCGCCACCTGTCTCACCACCTTTCATATTAAGTCTATTGCGGGAGCTGTAAGTATCACATTATCTTTAGCACATTAATGATGTCCTAATCTACTGATTTCGTATCTACTTTTTCAATATCAGTAAAATGATGCTGCTTATGCAGCGAGTAATTGTAATCAGTGACTTATGTATGTTTGGTAAATTGTATATTGCAGATCCGCCTTGATGCCCCAAGTATATACATGCCGAAGTTAAAGTCTGCATTACCACTCCCTCCTTCATCACCGCACAACCACGACCCTCACCATCAGAACATCTACCAGCTGTGCGCTTGCGCAAACGGCAAACTGTTCCTAGCGCCGCCGCACGGCGCGTGCGCAGCTCGTGAGGAAAGCCTAATATGTCGATGATGACGCCGAACTGACAATTTTGATGTCAGAGGTTGTGAACAGTGTTATATTATATCTACCAAGATCAATTACGCGTAGTTAATTTAAGTTAAAACAAATCAAATCAGGTAATAATGCTAAATCGTCGGGGATAGTGCAAATCCGCGTAACTAGCATTGGATAATTCCGCGTATCTGACACACAGTAGCTAATTTAAGTTTTCGCGTGCAATCCACTCTAAATAAGAAACTTATTAAGTTTTAACCTTCCTCTGTAAAACAAAATTTATTGCAGATACGCGGACTTTACGTAAGGTAGATTCGCGGATTTGCACTATCCCCGACGAAATGCTATCTGGCCATGTTTTTTCTATCAATTGTTAAATGCGTCATTAGACCAATTCCAATATTCATGAGCTCACTCCATTTATAAATAAACGTCTTTCTATTTCCATTATTTATTACTAATGATCATGTGATGTTAGCCTTGGCGATATTCTGAGGACAGGCCAATAATAAATTGATTTTGAATGAATAGATATGATTATTATCATCACCTGACGTCTCGTCGTGATATCTAGCTAAATTGACGGATACGTACAGTGTATATTGTATAGATAGTGGATATGTTACCACATTTAATATATTTAAATAACTATTTTGACTATGATTTCTTGGGTTATGTTCTTGGATATTATTATTATTATTATTATGCTTTATTGTACACAGTAAAGTTTTCACAAATAAAGTTTATGACAAAGAAAATGTACAAAGGCGTGCTTATCTCTAAAAGAGAGATATTATGTTTTGGGTTTTAGAGGTTCATAATAATTAGTGGTTTACTAATTTACTAATTTCTATAATCCTGAGGATGCCACGGTTGTTGGCGAAACATATGTAGATTTTTTATCTAGCTTTTGATTTCGGAATAGTGCAATGTATTGTCTTGCATGCTAGGTGCAAGATGGTTTCTCGTGGCGATTGTAGTTAGTGTTTTCGCAGTTATGAGTTATCAGATCCGAGGGTCAGTGAGGGTGTAGGGCCCGGTGGTGGGCGCACCCATAGTGAATATGATTTCTTTGTAAAATATCTGGGCCTTATTCGCAGCAAAATGTCTTTTATTTTTTCAGAATATTATTTTATGATCGTTGATAATATACACATGCCGTCTTGTTTTATTGACACCAAGGGAATCATATATTTTGTGTGTGTAAAAATTTGAAAAAATGACCATGAAAATTAATCCGATTAGACACTTGGTACGAGTGCGAATTGATAGTAGAGTGGGTTTGTGTGCTTATGTTTTTCATACAAATTTCGTAGTATCTATGAGTATTTTCATCTTTGCAATTCTAACTATCACTGTTTCTTTTATTACTAAAAATTAGAAAATCTAATGGAAGGAAGATTTTTTATTTATACCATGGCCTAATAAATTATAAAAAATAGTACCTATTAGAGGGCTTCAACAAAGTAACGTAATTTCTCCACCGAATTTGTCATCGAACATTCCTTTAATAAGAAGCGTTCATTTGGAATGTTCGTTAAATGACGTAATATACTCCGACCGTTATTGGTGGAAATGTAGTGATAACGTATGTCGATATGAAACCCGTTACGAGAAAATCACTATAAAAATATTCTAATTAGAAGACTTGTGCATAATACGGCCTATACAAACAAGGATCTTTAAAAATGCATTCGCTTTTAATTCAAACGACTATAATGAATTGTATTGGACTTAAATTCAATGTTTTTATTTTATGTACGTAGTCTAAATGTGAAAAAATATATCTAGATAATATAAATCTATCTTAAAGTTAATGTTTAGTCAAATTAACAGGTAATAGACAACGAGAAATGGGAAATGTATTTACTTAAATAATTATAATACTAGTGCCTTTTGGAAACGCAGTTAATGTAACGATCGGCGAAAAATATACAATTATTTGATTTTTATGTTACGCATATACAATGTACCTATAGATACCAACATATCATTTGGTACGACATACCTGTTTGAATTAAAATATCTCGGTTATTTGTTGATAACATTAGAGTTTTATTACCATAGTACCTGAAACAGTAGAACCAATATGATGCACACGAATTGCTTAATCAACAATTCCAGCTAATTTTAAATAGTATGTAAAACTCATCACCTGTACATGCGGAAAAAACAATATTACAATGTTTTGTACCTATAATGTAAATTAAAGCCTTCTAGTGCAAAAGTCAATAATTTAAACCCTTTAGGAGTAAAAAACAAGTTCGCAAATTGTCAGATTCGCCAATTTCGAATTCACAAATTCGCAAATTGTCAAGTAGTTATCCGTCAAAAAAACCTTAACATTTTAATGATTAAAAGTTCTGCAAGATAATTATGTACCTACTTGATATTTAGTATAAGTTGGGAAATTTTTCGGAATTAGGGGAAAGGTGTACTAAATGATCCCTCGAGGTAAAATGATTCCCTTTAATCCTGAATAAACTATAGTGCCATTTCGCTCAAACGCCTTCCTCGTACCCCGCTCAGTAGCCCAGTGAAGTGTTAATACAGCCCGTCGATTTACGATCTGTGTGTTCAATCGCATAAAATCAATCATATATTGCTCAAATTGTTTTGTATATTTGTGAATGAAAGTGATCGGTGGTTCCTATTGATATTCAAGAATATTTCAAGCACGTTTTGATCACACCACGGTTATATTTGAGGTTATGTTTGGACAACTTTTGTAAATTTTACATTTTGGGTCAAACGATCCCGTTTAGTCGGTATAAAATGATCCCAGGAATCATTTTACCCCTAACATTTTGGCAACTTGAAAACTAATATCTGCGCTTAATACTTGTTACTTATTATTACACATACCTTTCTATGAGGTTAACTGTGTAGTATGTGCATAAAAAATGTTTATTGCTATCATAATGTTGCACATACATGTTTGTAAGAGTCATGTATGTGTATGTTATCATTGTGTGATAACTAGAGTGAGTATATTTCAGGTAACCATTCTTGCTTGAAATCATTTACGGTCAGAATAATAAAAACCAATCGCTCGCTATGCTTCCAAGCAAGTGAACATCTCTAACAAATCTTCATTAGCTTCATTGTGTGTGAATTATGAAATCCAACCGTCTTCTGTGGAAGTAGTTGCCCCCGTTAAATCGCTTCAAACCCTAGCTTCTGAAATGATTTCGTCCCAATATACACAAGCCCAAGAGATTGGTATTGAATTGTATCAGGCGTCACTACGGAAGTTCAAATCTCCATGAGGGATCGCCCGCCACCGGGCCCTATACCCTCCGCTGACCCTCGGATCTGCCTACTCATGATCACGAACACAAGACACTACAGTCGCAACGAGAAGCCAGATCCAAGCACCTAGCATGCAACCATAAATACATAGCTGCTAATCCGAAAACCAATTAAAATTTTAATCGACATATGTTTCGCCAACACCCGTGGCATCATCAGGATTAGTTTTCCATGTTAGTTCTATCTACAGTTAGTTGGTTCGGTAGATAGAACTAACATTAACAGCTTCTCGTTGCGACTGTAGTGTCTTGTGTTCGTGATCATGAGTAGGCAGATCCGAGGGTCAGCGGAGGGTATAGGGCCCGGTGGCGGGCGATCCCTCAATGGAGATTGGTATTGTTCCAATATCTACTTCAATTAGGTCTTCAGATTCACCATCTACATCTTTTGGAGTATTTTCACCACGTGAACTTCGACCTTTGCCAAAAATAGAAGGCAAAATAAATATAAATCTAAAAGAAAAATAGATACATCAAAGCATATCTTACAAAAACTATTTAATTTAAGAAAAAAAGGTCACGTAAAGATAAAAGTGAAAAAGAGTAAGTAAAGGAAAGGCAGTTGGTAAAAGAAAAGGAGTTGGTAAATGAAAAATGGTCAGTAAGAAAAACACTAAAAAACAAAGGAACACGTATGATTCCGAATCTTCCGAAGAGGATGCCGAGTGCATGTTCTGCACAGAACCGTATTCAAAAGATGGCATGGGAGAAGGTTGGGTCTAATGCATGAAATGTTTTAAATGGGGACATGAAGCAATAGTGAAGACACTTCTGCAGAGATCGTTTCGGAAATTTAAAGAAACAATTAAACTTCTACATTATAAACATAAAAATACTTCGTGATGGTTGATATTATTCAAGACTTGATTATAAAGAGATTATTTTATTAAAACTACGTTAGTAGAAAAATTCAACACAGCGAGATTATTTGATTAAAACTACATTCGATACTGATAAAAAGAGGAAAATTTGTCATACTTATAAATATTTGTGATAAATCCTTAGTACTTAGCCGCACTTAATTATTATCAGTTTTTTTAATAAAGCTATTCTAGAAGTAAGTTTTGATCATAATTTGGACTTGGAGTGGAAAATGATCCTTGGACTCATTTTGACCATACCCTAGGGATCGTTTTAGACATCCGGGTGTACAAAATGATCCTTTAGTAGCCTTTTATCTCTAATAAATCTGTAGATAATAGTATGCAAGTATATCGGCATTTATATGATATATTCAAAGCTCATTCAATGTTTGTCTTACTTTAATATTGGATACAGTAAGCATTTTCCCTTAGGGGGATCATTATGTACATTAATATTTTTTTACATTTCCGCATTGTCAGCAATCTACTTAAAGAATCTGTAATCCTGCAATATTAAAACACAATTTATATAGGTGTACATTCATGCTTATATTAAAGTTTGCTTAAAATAGGATTTAGCAATTTGGGTATTTGACAATTTGCTAACTTGACAATTTGCGAATTTGACTGATACCGATCGCTTGACAATTTGCGCCTAAAGGATTTAAACCGCAAATAGATGGACAGACTATAGATACACTACGTAATTATTTACAAAAAACTCTTTCAATGTGTAGTGCCATATAATGTCTATGTTATATCCATGACATGACATCAAATCAATGAACTGCTTACTTGTAAGTATGTTTATGCTTTTTAGGGTTCCTTAACAAAAAGGGAACCTTTATGAATTTGTTATGTTCTTCTGTCATTTAATTTTTTTTGTCCGTCCTGTCACACATGTCACAGCCACTTTGTCATAGTTGAAACTTGGTACGTAGATGTATTCTGAGAACCGCGTAACTAATAAGGTCTACCAAAAATCAAACTCATACGTGTGGTGTGTGTTTAAAAAGTGA
This sequence comes from Carposina sasakii, assembly GCA_014607495.2. Taxonomy (NCBI): domain Eukaryota; kingdom Metazoa; phylum Arthropoda; class Insecta; order Lepidoptera; family Carposinidae; genus Carposina; species Carposina sasakii. The sequence goes on from CP053154.1 coordinate 9,559,764, forward strand.
AATTCCTAAAAATAACCCAAAGTTAATCGTGTTCAAGACATTTCCAGAGTGATAAAATATGTGTAGGCCCTCCTAATTTTTATTAAGAGCGTGGAAAATATAAAAAAATAGAAATGCCTGAGATCATGATGAACATTTTTTATTAAAATTTAACGAAATCTGCTTGTCCTACTGACTTATTGACATTATCGAGATTTGCTTCACTAATTAAAATTAAATTACTATTTAACTTATTTTCTTGCTACGAAACTCTTCATGAGCGTGTCCGACTCGCACTTGACAACTTTTTGACCTACTATGCAAATTAAAGTAATAGGGTCGATTCCGGCAGTCACACTTAAACCTAAACCTAATCTTAGTCAGGTCTATCTCTCTCCGTTCTTAACATAAATGGCTGAGAGAGAAAAGGACAGGTAGGACTAATTTTACGTTTAGGTTTAAGTGTGACTGCCGAAATCGACTATAATATATTTGTTAAAAGGTCATGTTCCGGGATCACTATTTTTACATACCTATTCAAAACTTGTGTACATGCGATATCATGTATGGATAATTGTATAGATACCCTTAGAAGTTTTTAATAACTGTTGTATAGCTATCTTCCTGTTATTGTTTACTTGTTGTGTATATGTTGATATTGTTGTAAATATATGTAACGTACTATAGATAACATTTAAGACAAGTAATCTATATAAACATTATGCATATTTGTCATACGGTTTTTTCTATAGTTGTCCTTTTTTATATTGTCATATAACTACTATACAGTAGTAGTTTTTTATCTACTCCTCCTAAGAGTAAAGAAAGAAAAGGTAAGTCGATTTTTTTAAATCCCAGACTTTATTAAACTTGTGCTCTGCCTACCCCGTAAGGGATAAAGCGTGATTGTATGTATGTATGTATGTTTATTTAAGTGTAGTGTGAGTAAAGAATGTGCATCAAAGCACCAAAATAAACTTTTATAATCAAAACGATCACCGATTATAATGTAGCGTAAAATCTTAGGGAATCCTACAACTTCCTAATTGAGTTTTGCAGACAAACTGGCAGATGCACTTAATTTTATTATAAACGAACGGAGAATAACCCAGAACTTTAATCATTTAATTTACTTTATAGCTTACCTCCAGGATGTTACCGTAAACGGTATCTAGGTGGTTGAAATACTAACGTTAGAGAATCGCTGGAATATAAAAAGTCATTTAGGTATTATACTTTTAACTTTATCCTGACTGAACTTATTGGTCGCTAGGTGGAGGCGAGTTGATAGTACAATTTATTGACACTTAGTTATTTAAAAAAAAACCGCGGTTAAATAATAGCATTAGAATTTTATAGACGTAATATAACCTCGAACCAAACTACATACATGTAATATAATCACGCCTTTATCCCTTACGGGGTAGGCAGAGCACCAAGGGCCGATAGAACCACATGGTGCACTTCTGACCAATTTTGAGGGTATAGTTGAGATGTACAAGTTCGGTTAGTAGTGACAGGTGGTCAGCCCATCGCCTACAAAACACCAAACTAAAAATAAAATATTAATTAATTATGTTCGTAAGATATTTAAGCCATGAGCAGGTAGTTTTGAGATACATCATGAAGTCTGAAATAAATTGCAATATGACTATCTAAATAAATTATCCTGTACTGACGTCAAATTCAAAGAATATGGTCAGGATAGGTAGATGTTTGAGAAGATAATAAAAAGCAGACAACGATAAAATATATTGACAACACCTACAAAATGCAGTTATTCGACTAGTAATAAAACATGGCAACAATCGATAGCATTATTTGGAAGCACAATGAGTCAGTGAGCCACTGGCAAAGTTTAATTAAAGATTCATGATAAATTGTCGCGGAGGCTGCATTCTGCGTCGCCCATGAAATACGGAGCTGCGAACACTTAAATAACTTAAGCTTGCGGCAACCAGACTGCATACTTATGGCGGGGCCCTTAGTGACACGGTTAATGGTTACCACTCATAACCAACGTTATGTTAGTATAGAGTTATTCTGCACAAGCCTGTAGAAAAATAGGTATTGGTTAGCTATGTTAGAAAGATTGCTACCATTCAAACACATTCACATATATTTACGTTGTACAGCTATCTATTCTTAATGTCTTATGTCGTTAGTACTAAGCAACGGTATACAAATACCTAGATAATCATAGGAACATAGGTAAATATCTCGAAAACAAACGTCGATCAATGTTTTCACCCACCAGGATTCGAACCCAGCCCCTATGATACATCGGCGGGTGCAGTGACCCGCACCAATTGGCTGTTAAAATCAACAAATAAAAATAAATCAAGCATGTGTATCACGGTCCATAAGACGATTTTCTCACCATCGCCACTACTCTACAAACAATGTGTCTACTAACTCGCTTACAATTGACGAGACTGCTGCTCCTTTTGTGAGTCTGTTTTCATAGTGCTAATTGGCAGGAAGCAATGGTAATGCTGCGCTAAATGAGCAACGCTGGCCCATTGTTTCGCAGGAATTTGTGTAACGTTGCCGCTTCCCGGTTATATTCGACTTGGACGCCTGTCGGAAAGTAGGGAGATAGATGTTTAACTTCCTGAAGTATGTAAAGGTTTCATAGTTTATAAGGGCTTTAGATTTAAATATTTTTGCAAATAATCTGAATTCTCATCATTTTATTATTTAATTACCTAAGTTTTAAATTTTTTTAAATTTAATAAAACCCGTGTACTCCTAGTTTATGACTGCACATAACTCCGTTGCTAAAAGAGATTAAGGAGCCTCGGCCGAAGCTCTAAATTGCATATTTAGAAATAATATTAACGTCGTGTCGTACCACCTACACCTAATTGAATTTCGTAGTCCTTTGTCGCGGCATAGCAGCTGCGGGAACTCTTAAAGCCATTGCAAAGACACCTCCAGCCGGTTTCCAGTGAGCGAGAGGAAATAAAGTTATGATTTATGTAGTGAAATATGTTGCAGACACGCTCTAAGCGCCCGGCGCGTCTCGCCTTCACAATAAATAGAAACAACAAGAAGCGACTGAGTTTATATAAAATACTGTAGTTTTCTATAATAGCTTGTATTTGTTTTGAAATTGATATTAGGTCTCAGGGAAATGAACATCAATCTATACTGCGACAATGGAAAGTGATAGGCTCACAATCTCCTTCCAAAATAGCAAGACCATTGGCAAGTTTGTTCACGTGTCAGCGGACGGAAGTTCCGTACACCAAGTTTATGATACTAACGATCAATTTATTAAATTACATTACTTTGGTCCTCTTAATGAAAAGCGTAGCTCGAGATTGGGTTAGACGCGATGTGAATTATATTGGCATTCATAACGGAAATAATATATCGACTCAATTCCGTAGTAGGTAGGTATGTACTTTTCCGTAGGGACGACACCCTAGATCTTACTCAAAAATCATGTTATATAGTTACCATCAAATCCCTAGAGGTAAATAAGGAAGTAAACGGTACTTGTAACTAAAAACACCATTTTTGAGTTAATCCTCTTTAGATCCAGGTGTGCGAAACGCTGATACATAAAGAACTGTAATGTCTTGAGAACTGTACTGTCCATTTATACCTTCCGTCCCTTAAATGTCCTGGGTTTAAATCCCGGTCGGTGCAAGCGTTGATATATCTAATGAAAATCAATGTTTGTTTCTTATGTATTTTGTATTTACGACCTCAGGGACTAGGTCAATGTAGAATTGTCCTAGTAATCCACATAACTCTATACTCTACTCGTACAGACGTTAAGTAAGGGCCAGTTATCAGTACTAGTGACAGTGGGTTAACTCTTGACAGAGGTCGAGTGTGGGCGACTCGATTAGGCTGCCCCGCCGGAATCTCGGCCCGCCCCGGATTATAGTGTCGTCTGACGTGTGCTTAGAAAAGTAATGGACTCTTCAGCAGGTTTAAATTAGTAACGTAGTGTAGAGCAACAATTTTACTGTCTAATTAGAATGCAGTTGATCGAGACAAGAGTTACGGTTTACGTATGCATTATAAGGTGCAATAAATATGTAGTTTATTTTATTTTACAATGGTGTGAGTATAAACATACCTTGTGGTTTTATATATTTGTACATGTCCCTCTCAAATTCCCAACTCTGACTTGGCAGTGTGCATTTGATACTTTGTATCCTTATATGATAAGTTAACATGAAGAGTATCTTAATTGCGTCATAAGATTATGTGCAGTGAAAACAGGATACTACCGGTGTTATTACAAAATAATCGCGAAGCAATGTCTAAACACCCGTTTTGTGAGACAAGGTCTAACGTTTTAAGCATCGTGTAATTAGAGTCGTAGCAGCCTACGAGTCCGCTCGCGTAATCTGAGGTCCCGTTTATCCCATTCGTAGGTACATTCCTCAATAAAACTACATTATAAATTCCTACACCCAATAGATTCGGCGATGTTGTCTGCCAGTCAGTAACAGAAGAGCTTCGTATAAACAGTACATTGTGATATAAAAATATTAACCTCAAAGCCAGACGTGAAATAAATATTTTCACAATCACGTGCGTATAATTCAATTGACTGTTAGTAGACCGTCTTCAACTCTGCCCACAGACTGTCAGCGCCTGGGACGGTCCACATTCTGGAAATTAACTCAACCAACAATCAAAATTAATGCGCAGATATTTATTATATAGACTGGTAATCTGGTAATCGGTCTTTAACTGTCCATTTCTATGTTGCTAGACTTTTAATTCTTAATTCCATATTTATAAATTAAACGAGACGGATGCTCGTATTCTGAGCAGTAACCTTTCCCTTAAGGGCACTCAATAGACGAATTTTAGGTATTTGAGGGGGGGTTGAGGTAGATCGTAACTGCGGGGCGCCCCCCCGAACCAGCGCAATCTGCGCGGACGTGCCTTATTCTGTCGCCATCCGTATTCTGGTGATTTCGGGATTATTGTGGGATTTAAATTTCTTTCCTGATTATCAATTTTGTAACTGTTTGCTTACTGCGTAAATTGTAAATATAATTAAAAATTTAACAGGGTGTAGGTGACAGCCAGGCAATACTGGAATGCTGAACAAGTACTATAGGGTTGAGTTACACGACAATATTATAACTCGCAGGAATGCATTTTTATTTGATTACCGTACCTAATGAGTTTGTTTTCCGCGCCAATTGTATCGGGCGATATCGACTAGTTAAATGAGCTATGTTATTGTTGATACATAGCTATTTTTGGATCACTTGTGACTCTCTATTAGGGTTGATCAGGTTTTGAACTTTTTGAGCGTAATGGTTTTTTTTTAAAATCGTCTATTGGGAAATTTGGTTTTAAGCCATTTCTAAGGCCGAATTAAATAAACAAAACATAACAAAACATAAAACAGATCAACACTAAAATATCGTTTTCATCAATTCGATTCTGAAACTTCGCCGCGGCACGCTCGTTCCGCTCGCTCGGCCGTGCGTTGTTTGTCATACTTACCTAACCTAACTTATTATTTTTATCATTGTATGAAAAGGGAACTGTTACACCGACAAAATGTCATACGTCTTATACTAGTTGTGCACTAAGGTTAATTTGATGTGCAGTCAGTATTTATGATGAGATTGTAGTATTTTTGTACCAAAAGGTATTAATTGTCTTGCATTCGAGGAAAACAGTTTATGTTGGGCTGATATTATGTATTTTCGAATTATCTGCTGTAGTTGTTTTGTAAAACATTGAGTTTATTTGTACTAAAATAATTTAATTGCTGTAATAAAGTATATAAAGGTACAAGTGTACAAGTCAGTAGAGGAACAAGAGGGTCTTGATATTTTGTAGGCGATGGGCTGACCATCTGTCACTACTAACCGAACTTGTATATCTCAACTATACCCTCAAAATTGGTCAGAAGTGGCACCATGTGGTTCTATCGGCCCTTGGTACTCTGTCTATCCCGTAAGGGATAAAGGCGTGATTATATGTATGTATGTATGTAATAAAGTATATAAAAGATGAGATTAAATTGATGGGCGATTATTTATTTGATGTGCAATTAAAAATATCTCCTAAACAAATAACTATGATCGGTTATAGGTTGCAGTTGCTGGATAATACACATTATTATTTATAACTCTTCTACTCCAAAGTGGTATTAAAGTATGATCTTCAAATTCTTCCTTCGGATTATAAATGCGAAAGTAACTCTGTCTGTCTCTGTGTTACGCAATCACGCCTAAACTACTGAACCGATTTAAATAAAATTTGATACAGATATAGTCTAGAGCCTGAGAAAGGACATAAGCTACTTTTTAATGCAAAAAAGAGATGTAAGTGGTTGAAATAGTGGATGAAAGTTTGTATGGAAATTACGTCATTTTTTAAGCCAGAAGCTTAAAACTTACTTTTTAGGCTTTTCATTAGATATAAACAAAATACGACATTCAAAGTTTGTAAAAGAATACCCTAAAGGAGCTAAAAATAGGGGGTGAAAAATTTTGTGTGATGACATCGGGAAAAAAGCTTAGGGCTCAGAAAATAAAAATGTAGAACAGAACAATACAGAGAATTAAGTAAGAAACTTGCCAAGCACTGCGCGCCATATGCAAAAAAGGGATGTAAGATGAAAGTTTGTATGGAAATTACGTCATTTTTAAAAGTTTTGTCTCACTAAAAATATGCGAGTACAACTTCATAATGATTATCAAGTAGGACAATATGCAACAAACAGCTTTTTTAAAAATCGCAAAAATCGTACTAAAAACGTCGCATATAAAAATGTACTTAAATAAGCTCAATAATTATTTTAAATGTACATGTGTTTTACTTGCAAATAAATTAGCCTAAAAAAATTTAAAAATGCTGCCGAAAGTCATACTTCACGCGGGACGAAGTCGCGGGACAGCTAGGGATTCGCGGGCAACTTAGGGATTTATGTTCGAAACAATTTGAAATCATATACATCGCACTAATAATACAATAGTGTTGTAACTCAAAATACATCGAATTTGACATAACACCATATACAAACGTAAAATTTCATTTCCTACAAGTCAATAAAACCGACGTTATAGTAATGCTAAAAACAAGTAAGATATGGCGCTACAAGACATTGTTGATGATTAACCGACTGTCATAACCCCTCCCGCGCAATATTGCGTCATCTTTAGTTGCGACCAACATTGAACGGGGAAGGACGCGCAGCTTCGCTTCATCGACGCATTAATTCGCATTGCAACATTATTGGTGAATCAGGTATGTAAAATGTATAGTTTTATATTGAATTAATACATTATTGTTGATTTGTAACCTAAAATGAAATTGGTATATTTCTAGTTACTACAGTATTAATGATTTACACAAGCGCGATTTTAAAAAATATTTCTAAAGACGACATTATTATTGATTAAGTTAGCAATTTTAGACTTGATTACAGTTTTGTTGAATAATGCCGACGATTTGCCGTTTTTTTTTTTTAATTTTGTTAGTATTCAAAGAATTGTCTAATTGTTATTTATCAGTATTTATATCGACAAATTTGAATATGTTACAGCCAAATTAGAAAGACACTTACTAATTATGTTTATTTTGATAATTAAGAGATGATACACTCTACGTGACATGCGTGCCATTGTAGATATTTTACTAACTAGGTAGTATTTTTTTTATTTGTAGAATCAGTATGCATCGGGGGATTCGTGGGCGATTACTTGTTGATATGGCGACAAAATGTAACCAATCAGGAGAGGGAAGGAGAGGAAAGGGAAAATGTTTTATTCACATAGTTTTAAATATACGTATGTATGTGGGTTAGAGGCATATTTTTAGCTAGATACCTTTTATGTCCTTTTTTGTGCATGCAAATGTTATTAAGTAATAAACATTAATAACTCAAACATGTTTTTCTTTGGAGGGTTTATTTAGATGTGTTTTTTATTTCCCAAAACACAAAATGTTATGTTATGTACAAAATGTTACGTTAAGTAAAAATAAGATTTTAATTATCTCTTTTTCAATAAATACACTGATTCATTACCTGATTTTATTTATTATATCCTAACCTAAATCTTAAAGAGTTGTGATAATAAACGTAAATAAAATTCCGAAACAAGTTTTCAAAATTGTTGTAACTCCAAAAAGGTACTTAGACCCGTAGGAAAAAAGACAAATTCAAATTATAGTAACTCAAAATAATTCAAAATAACGACACAACTAAAAATAATATCTTATTTTGAAAACTTTTTTCGGGAATAACAGTCTTAACTCAAAAAACTTAAAAATAATATACATTGCCTGTACTTTTTGAAATGATGTGTAAATGGATGATTACTTTAATTTTACTAATAAAAACACATCAAGGATTAAATTTTTTATAATCAATAACAGAAAGTGAATAATCAGTTTTTCGTTGATTCTGGAAAAAGTTCCATTTTGAGTTACAACACTATTGTATTATTAGTGCATATATACATAATAGTCACGCCATTATCCCCCAAAGTGGTGTATATACAGGGTGTAACAAAAGGGGTAATGTTAACCGAAAAGCTATGAATGTAACCCACTATAAAGAACCTATCACCAAAATTGAGACTAAAAATCACATATTTTATTTGTCCAGATAGTATGGAGAACACCCTAACCCACTCAGGAAAATTATGAACATACAATCTTGAAAAATAAACATGCGATTACTAGTGTAAAAATTTCGGGATATGTTTATTTACAGGGGTTGTTTTATCTTTGTTATTTCGCTTACCATACCCTTTTTGTTACAATCCTGTATATACTGCTACTGTGTATATTTGCATGATTACTAAGTTATTGCAGTTTCAATGTCATAAAGAGGGACTATACTAACACACGTAAACTTTTGCACAAAATGTTCGAAAAAATCCCGGATTTTTTACCCGGGATTGTGGATCTAAAAAAACTAAGTAGATAAATAAAATTATACTAGGTAGAAAGGTAAAATAAAATAGACACGTAACATAATTACCTACTTATGAATATCATTTTTAAATACGAAATCACTACATATTATAAAACAAAGTCGCTTTCTGATGCTCTATCTCTATGTATAGGTATGCTAGATCTTTCAAACTAGGGAACGGATTTTTTGATGCGTTTTTTAATTAGATAAAGTAAGACAAGGAAGGTTTATAATGTAACTAGGGACCCGCCTCGCTTCGCAAGGAGAAGTAAGCACTCTCACGCGGGCAAAGCCGTGGGCGGGCGTTAGTACAATCTAAAACAAACTATAAAGTATCTATGTCAGGTAGGTACTTATAGTTTTCTACGTAAGTCTTGTTACGTAAGGTCTCTCTTTTTTGTAACTTTTGTACACACTACGATTTCCCAAGTCTACTTACTAAATAATATAGTATTTTATATTATGTATTTTGCGCGCGCGAAAAAACAAGCACAAGAACGGCGTTGACAGTGGTCACGCGCGCGTACTGAATGTTCCGAGCGAGACTGGCCAGTGCAAGGATTAGAACACAGCGTAGGTGTAGATGTGTTTTTTATTAAATTGTTAATTATCTAGAAATATTTACAAAAAATCGTACTTTGGCCATAAACTAGATCTGAATAAAGCGCTACAAAACTATGCAAGTTTCGTGTTGATATTCACAATAGTTTTCAATATATATCGCTTATAAGAAACGTAAAAAAGGTAATTTTCAAATCGAAATTCTATCGAGAATTTTTTAAGAATGAGTTTCCACGTGGCCACAAACTAGATAACGATTTAAATAATAACATATAAAAAAATTAGAACTGTGGTAATCGGACAAGATTTAAAAATCGATTCTAAAAACCTCTTTGTCTGATCACACCGCCTTAAGGGCACTCGTGTGAAAGAGGGCAGCACTTTGTTTTCTCTAAAATACGAGTAGTTATTTTTCAATGGTTGAGTAAGTCTTTAATTGGGTTCAAATCATAAGCACGTACCTATTAACCTTATAGAATAGAAGTTACTTCTGGTGAATAATGAGTAGGTAGGTATTTTAAATCATGACAATAATGCACAACATGCATCTTATATGACAAGTAAGTTAGTTAATCCTATCTCTAATCTGTCTTCATAGGACACCAGTCTAGACTCTACATCTATTGTCAACATCGCAACAACTAAACGCATTTACATATATTATTGTAGCTACAGAGTTCAAAAAGGATTCCTACATCGATTTATGATCCACTTGCTCGTGACGAAAGGCTTTGTTGGTCTGATATGGGTCTCATCAAAACATCAGATCACAAATAAAAGCAAATAATATTTACTGTCATTGGTGGCTTCCAAAAAATATAGTTGAGAAATCATAACTTTAAATAAAAAATAGACTAAATATGGTATCAAGTGTGTCGTTTGCAGAGTTTATACATCTCGGTAGATACCTAAATCTGGATCAACCCTACCAGATCAGGCCAGGAATGCAGGCAGTGTAATGTAATGCAACTAAAGTGCCGGTATTGGGCAATGGCTCAGAAGGGGATTCCGGACCGTCGTCGGCTGTTCTCTCGGCTTACAGCTGATGTACACGTCTAGCGAATGCCGCTGTACACCTACATTGCTGTCCATTACGTTATGGACAATGCCTTAGGTTCAATGCCCTAAATACATCGGTATGCTCTAAACTTACGATAAGAATGTGGCTTGCTCCCTTAGTTAAATTACATTCTAAGCATAAGCATAATATATGTAACATTTGTAAGGATCTATTATCTTTCTTTTCCTAAAAAGTTTTCTTAGTAGGAAAGTAAATCTAAGTAGATATGTAAAAATCTCCCCTTTTTGTCTCCCAATGTTTGGGACCGCACAAAATGTACCCACGTTTAAATATAGAGCAATAAGATATGATAGTGTACGTCTGAGCAGAGGAAAAAAAACTGTGTTACTATCTAGCATTGAGTATAGTTAAGGGTCTAAAATTATTCATCATCAACATCATCATCGGCCTATTGCAGTCCACTGCTGGACGTAGGCCTCCCCCAGGGCACGCCACAAGACTGCCATGGGGGGTATTTGCCCATAGTCACCACGTTGGGCAGGCGGGTTGGTGACCGCAGTTTGTATTTTGGACTATGTTGTCAACACGGGAGGCGCTGCTGCCCACCTCCCGGAAATCCTTAATCGCCTCGTACGATACCCACGGGCAGACATGGGGTGGTACGAATTCTACTCTGCCGGCACCACGCAGCCTAAATTTGGATCTAAAATTATTAAATAATAATTATTATCAATATTTATTATCCTATAGCTACTTTTACTTAAAATCTGTTCATACATATAAGGATGCAATATGGAACGAGGAAACGTGCATGGGCATAATGAGCCGTCTACTAAACCGCTCTAATAAAAGTTGTCTATGATTGCATATGCATGCAACTTTATTCCTAGTTATACATCATCCACTAATCCGTCCCCGGCGAGCGATAGTGTTAATACCCAGCATTAAACCCAACAGTGTCGGGCCACTACAATGACACATTTTATGACCTCTTCATTAAAATGCCGACGCCATTATTAACTACGTGCCGGTTGAAAAGAATTCATTATTAAAATGCCTTCAGACTGCCACTGTCTTGGCTAATATGGGAGAAGATTTAAGGCGAGTTACGTGACCCGTGTGAACGAGGCACGTGGGTTTAATTCTGGTAGCCTACGTGTGACCTACTGATAAGTACCTCGATAAGTTGAAATATGATCACGCTGGGTATAAACCATTGCAGAAGGTTTGAAGGGTTACGCTGCAAGAAAATGAATAAAGTTGCAGTTTTAATTAATTGCATTTTTACAACTTTTATAGTATGCTATTGTCATTTTATTATCGTTTAATTCAGATACTGTTTGAGTAAGCACACAGTGAGTTTTAACAAAACACCCCCGTTCTATGTTATTTCTATGTTAATGTGCTGTAATAATTTTAACTATTCAAAAATAAATCACACCCATTGGACACCCTTCCCCGAAGGCTTATGAAACATCACGTAAGTAAATTAGTTTATTTCCTCCTGCGACAATTTAGCTCACGCTCTGCTCACAAATTGTCGTCGAGGATAAATGCAGACTATTAAGGAAATACAGCAATTCAGGCAGCCCTTACCGTTTATTACGTCGCAATCTTACACCGTTGAAATTATAAGCAACACCTCCTTGTGCCGTGCCTAAAGGCAATATCGGCGGTTGGCGATATAGAAAGACGCCTTTTTAAAGCGATTAAATGGAAGATATTGGAAACGAATGGAAACATTTCATTTGTTTTAAAAAAGCTTGTACTAGTGTAACAAGAGTTGTGCTTACTCCTTTGGCTTAAGTTCCTTACGGTAGTAAACTAATGTTAGTCCAAAGCACATGAATATGTTCTACTATAGTATATGTGTAGACATAATTAGTACGTTGTTAGGTATGTGTCAAACTATATGAGAAGACCTTGGACAGATACTCGTACATGGCTCGTATATATAACTTAAGTTGTATAAGGTCTCATACAATTTCACATGACACATTCGGTATTCTTTACTATGAACTTTAACTAATATTATAATTACGAATTTCTTTATTAAATATGTTTTAGTAAATAAAAACCATAAAACTGGCTCAAGTCCATGCTGCATAGCGTCGAATAATTTCAAAATTGAGTACAGAAAGCAAAGGAGTCATGAGTTCGTATAGTGACCCCGGCGCGTCTAAGAAACCGACGAATAAATTTGCAATTCTGTATGTGAGTTCAGCTGCACCGGACAAACGCTAAAACTCTTTCCCGTGAGTTGTTGTACTGAATTTAAATGTAGTAAACAAACAACTAGCGCGACATCTATGTATGTAAATGTACGTTTGTCTGTATTTGCAGAACTTTGTTTAGTTGCGCCTGTTTTTCCCACATGTTCGGTACGTACATAGGTACATGTTGGTCGATGGTTAAAAATCGATCACTATTGTATTTTTATACATAAGTGAATTGCACAGGCGTATTTTTTTTACGGCGTCACTGAAAATGCGGTATTTGGTGGAATATTTATGTGTAATTATATTTTTTAAAAGTACTACTTGTACCTACGCTAATGAGGCAATAATTAAAAATCTCCTGTATAGAATATTTTAAGAGATAAAAATTTATTAACTACTCATTTCATATTTTGGTGGTCTGTCCACAATCTACTTTAATGTGTACTTTCATTGTTTAATGAAAAAACGTAAGAAATACAAACAAAACTAATATTATTTTCTGAACATATTAGGTTAATCTACTAATTAATAGTATAATCAGGATATTTAGAACATCAGTTAAATTTTAAATACCGATAGAAGATCTGTCCGAGCGAAATACACAATTTTGGTGGAAATTATAAAAGGGACTCTATACATCACTACAGTGCGTTTTGAAGAACCAGGAACATATCCCTATTTTAAGCATGTCTTGGTCACCCACCCATCGTGATCAGTTCTGTTCCACGTGCTATAGTTTTCCCGTCAGAAATTTATGAAACCTTTTTCAGACAAGTGCGACAGTTTTTTTTGCAATATTTGTGTCTGAATTTGAAATATTGGTAAAACTTGTAACAGAATAAGCTTTAATGGACAGCAAAAGTAATGGGATTTATTTCAATTAAAAGAGAATCGAAAAGCCTAAATACTATATGTCATTACTTATTTACGAAAAACTACAATATTGCAATTTTGGTGGATTTGGTGGTATTACTGTATTTACCGAAATTGCTGTTGGTCACCAAAATTGTAAAATCTCCGCCGTCCATCGGTTCTACGACAGATGTGGCCAGAACAGTCTTCTGCTGGATAATTGTTTCGGTCTTTTTCCATTAGCGAGATTCCGAGCCTTTCCATGACCTTTCCATAGCTTTCGGAGTAAAATTCAATCGGTGAGCCAGCCCCACCGTAAGGTTTCACGTCTCGGCTCCGTAATTCATGGCTGGTAGGACGTACTGATCAAACATCTTAGTCTTGAGGCATTGTGGCATGGATGACGCAAAGATCTGACGCAACTTTCTAAACGCTGCCCAGCCAAGCTGCACTCTTCTGGAGAATTCCTATTTGAAGTTGTCTTTAACCAAATGCAATGTTTTCCATATATACTTCTGGGCAACTTCTAGGGCTACACCTTCGACGGGAACCGACTCAGGAATGATGTGCCCATTGAATATGACTTTATCCAGGTGCATCCCGAGTCCCACATGCATCAACGCAGCATTGAGACTAGACAGGTATTTCAGGCAGGTCTTGTAGCTAATCAGCCATCAAGATTATATTATCAAAGAAAAGCGTGAGATATTCATCATTGATGTTGACGTCGTTCTTCCCACTGCTTGCTGCTTGAAGACTTTCTTCACCGCGTTGGTGAAGAGTTTCGGGAATAATTATGATATCACCCTGTCTTACATCTCGGAGTAGTCGGATTGATCTGTTTGGTAGGTTTAGATTTGAATGGACATTGTTGCTATTTGGTAGATATTTCTCAGTACCTCCACATGTCGCCAGTCAATTTGGAATCGCTGCAAAGTAGGTATTCCAAGGAGTCGAAGACTAATTCATAGTCCACAAAAGCAATATACATCCTCTGACTTTTGCATAATCTGCTATGGCAGTATGGATGTGATCCACGGTTCTTTGCGAAATCTGGCCTGTTCCGGTGACTGGATGGCGTCAAATCTTAATGTCAGATGATTCGTAACAACTCTCAAGAACGAATTATAGACGTGGCTCAGGAGTGTGAACAGCCTATAGTTTTTGATGAGCGTTTTGTATCTCTTCTTGAGAACAATGCAACTACACCTAGTCTGCTCCACATCTTCGGAGTAGTCCTATTGGCCATTATGGAGTTAAATAACCTTTTGTGCTCCTCGAGGACCGGTTTTCCCTCAGCTCACGGGGAGGACGGAGTGGCTTCTGAGCTTCTTAATGCTCAGAGGGCACTCCGTCCGCCCGTGAGCCTTCCCATTCTTAAGCTGTCTGAGAGCCACACCGATTACGTCTATATCTTCGTCCGGGACATCGTCCGTAAAGTAGCGGGACAGTGGAGCTCTGGAGCGCTGGCATCAGGGGACGCTTTGGCGCAAGCCAGGCGTAGAAACCCTCAATATCAGCAAGAACCTCTAGTATAGGTGTGACTCTTTAGCCATTCGAGGTTCGGAGCTTTGTCAGGTGACTGCTTCCCTAGTAAAGACTATCGACCCCGATTTTACTCAATCGCCTCTTGATCGAGGTGCGTGTTTCAGCTTTGGAGGTCGCGTCTCACCATGCTCTGTATCTTTTTGTTGAGCGATTGGGGATCTGGCAAAATATCCTCTAGTGTTTCCCATCTAAGTCGCATCAGTTTCAAGGTCTCGCTAGGAAGTTTGGACTTTTATCTGGTCGCCATTTCCAGTCTCCAGAGTCCTAACCACGGTTCGCCGCGCTCCTGCTCTCAACATAGTGCTTTTATTACTCTTGTATTATTTGTAGTACCTAAATAAAATAATGTGACTGCGTAACATTGTTTTAAATTACTATTTTTCTCAACTTTCTTAAACTTAAAAATTTGTGTTTTTCGTGGAACAGCTATGATTTATGGAAACAGTTAATTTAATAACATGACATTTTAATTAGGTATCATAAAAAAAATTTGGTGACAGCATATCTAATTTCAGTGTAATTTTGAACTCTCAGTGCTTTACAAAACAGTTGAAGCGACAGATTTTCTAATTTTGGTGATCTATTTTAATTTTGGTGTCTGTGAAAGCAATTTTTGTGGTCGAAAATAAATTTTTGGTGAGATAATGCAATTTTGGTGTGCTTGCAATCTAGGTGTTGTGTATAACTTTTAAAGTATTTACTCAAATTAAGTTCTTAGTTAAATTTACATATAAAACACGTCGCTTGTGCATCTAAGTACAAAAAACTATCAAAAAGTCTAAAGATAAAAAATACACCAAAATTGGATAAAAATTACAAATGTTGAAATTCACTCACATATTATGTCTGTATGGATAAGAAATTGTGAAAAGTTAACTGAGATGCTAAAATAATTTAATACATACAAGATGTTTTTTCGTTGCCACCCTTAACGAAGGGTACGTACTCTATACATCAAATAAAGTAAGTTTATGCCAAAAAAATCTTGAGAAACAATGTAAATTTTTTGATTATTTTTTAAAATTACATGATCGGGCGAAATTTATAGGGTCCAGTGTTTATGCTAGTTTTTTCATTGACAGATATTAATAATTTCTCGTGAAAAAATCTTGCTACGTGCGTCTATGTGCATAGACTGCGTAGTACTGAGCAGTAGTCGTAGTGAGTGTATTTATCGGCTTTTCTAAGGCTTTTCATTAAGTACCTACTTATTTTAATCGGATCATTATAAGTTACGCCTATAGATGAATTTTCCAGTGAGGCAGCATGACCTACGCATTTGTCACGCGACAGGTCCCAGATGAAATTGATTTGGCTTCGTCACTCTTTCACAACTCGACCTCATAGACCATACTAATAAACTATACTAATACGAATAAACCATAAATAAATAAATAAATATTCACACACTTCACAACACATCAATTAAGTCCCACATTAAGATCCATAAGGCCTTTATCGTGGGTACTAAGTAATGGTATATAAATACATAGATAAGTATAGAAAATAACATATAGATAAATAAAGCTATACCTGATGCTTTTCTAGGTTCAACTTCTCTTGAATAAGTATTGAAATACCTAATGAGATAATTTAAATACAGCCTTAACTTTTAAAAGTGATTCCACGAATTTCTCCGAAAACTTTTCATTTATATTTTAACGAGCATAATTAAAATCACGATCAAACTTTCAACATTTTAATAGTACCTCATAACCGAGTTTCAACTGTTCGAGTATATGGCATTACTAAAAATACAGTCTACATAAAGTTAGTGAAAGTTTTGGCGAACTATATTAGACAGGTGTCAGTTGGGTTGGAGGCCGACCGAAGTTTCCTCTTCAGGAATCGACGCGATGAATTATACATGGGAATTAACTTTGACGCCAGATAAGCGGCCGAAAGATTTATTTTCCGATATGATGTGTAGAAAACAATCCAAGTTGTTTCCCAGTTGCTGAATTATGGTTGTTGTTTTTGAACACGTCAAACTATTGCCAACTTTTGGGTTCGGTGCGATTCAGATATTTAAATTTTTTTCTTTGCGTAGTTTGCAGTTTGCACGTCTTTGGTATGTTTAGTGGCCGATTTACCTTTAATGTCTTATATAACAGTAACTTTTCATTTCAGATATTTTTTAAGTAGGTAGGTAACATTTTTTATGTCATGAAATGTTTTGATATCTATGAACCTATAATAAGTTTTAACCAAAATAGCTCGCAAACAGAAAATCGGTATTGTAGGGAACGTAGCCTTTTATCAGAGTTACGCACGCTCTTACAGGACCTTCCCGGAAATTTAACTTTGTTAAGAATGAAATATGTCCCGTCGTTATGCCAGGGCTTGTTGCGCGAATACTTACATTTCGAGTTTCTCCACCTCTAGTTTTCTCATCAGACCCAACGGAAATAATTTCAACCGAGACTGAGTTATGACAAAACTCCAACGGACATTGCCGCATCCGTAATGAGAATGGAGTCGAGATATGTCTGTAATTTATTAGCGCAAGCCAGTGCAGTGTACGCTACGATACAGATTCGAGCGTTTTTGCTACAAATTAATATCTGGGCGCTTTTACGTGGATCGTACATTGGAGTAAGGTACAATAATCTGAGAAACCATTAGTCCTGACCAGTATTAGGTAATTTACTGCGTGCTTTAGAGTGCCAGGGAGAGATAAGACTGCCTAGAACATGAAGTGAAATAGTAGGGCGGTACAAGGAAGTATTTAATTAAATCTAGCGGCGTGGCTTTACATCACCCGCGCTAATCACGGGTAGGCCGTCGACACGTTCGTTTATTTGAATACCAAACTGTTATTTTGTAACTGCCAGAAAACTCATTAGCTGCTGGCTAATTTATTCATTTCAGAATTACAATGTTGTTCTGTGTATAGTGAACTTTTTCGACCCCAATACAACTAGCAACGGGTTACGGACAAGTTAAAATTATACAGGTTACAATTGATAAAATTGATCACAAAATAAACTCATTGCTTATGCTCATTGTAAATAAATTCTATCATATTCTTTGTATCACGCTGCGTAGTGCTATCTCGCAAGGTTGCGTAAGGTTAGGTACAAAGAATATAAGTATTACTCTCTGTTAGATACCAACCTTCATTTTCACGACATTCTTTCAATCACATAATAAACTTTTTGCGCATTTAGAGTAAATATGTAATAAATAAAAATTTATTTGACGTTAATTTCAAATGACATATTTTTTGGTAAATATTTATTTTATTAGATCATAATCAGAATTTGTTTATATTTTTCGTATTCTTTATTTATGATAATGTATAAGAATATTATAGATACATCGCCACCAGGAGAACGAGTTTCAAGTTCTTACGCAGAAATTTATTTAGATGACAATGTTAAAGACGTTAAAGGACATCAACAAGAAAAGCTTGAACAAGAAGAAAAAAATGTAGAATATACTTTAAAGAAAACCTTAGGTAAAACTTTGGATTGCGATCCTTGGATTTCTCCAAGTGATCAATTAATCGGTGTAGTAGAACTTGTGCCACCTTTTACCTCAAAAATTACAAGAGGTAAAACACATGCTGGTATTTTGGCTATTGGTAATAATGAGTGTGAAAAGGAAAGAGCTGAATTTCTTAGATCTATAAATAAAACGCTTCATGATAATGTTCTAGCCTGGCATACCATTTTAAGGCATGAAGAAAATGTTGTACTTGAAAAAGTAAAAACTATATATGATAGAGTTTATGAAACTAAAAGCAAAATAATGTCTGAGGAAATACTGAAATTTTATGAAAAAACGTTACAAGAATTAGAGGAACATATAAAATTAGAAGTTAAAAATGTGCTAATAAGTGCACATGCTAACATGATTCATGATTTAAATATTAATATAACTCAAAATCTTGTCAAAGAAAAAGCTATTTTGGAAAAAAATCTGGAACAGAAATATAAAACTGAAATAAAAAAGGTAAAACGATACTATAGTCTCTTATTAAAAAATGAAATAAATCGAAATGCTCACCTAGTTCACCGTGCTGCTTATGAAAGAAATGATGCTATACGAGATTTCTTGAAATTAATCGACGCTGACAATATAACAAGTACTATGTATGTAATGTGTGCAGAAAGAAAAAGATGTAAAATCAAAAACTTTATATTAGAAGGCTACCAAACAAGCGAATTACAAGAAAAACTTAAGAAACTTAAAGAGAAACAAGATATTATAACCATGTTTAAAGAGAAAGAAATACCTCTGTTCGAAATAAATAGAGATTGGGAAATGAAAATAAAAAAGATCTTAAGTTTATTTTTAAAATTTATTAGTTTCAGTCTCAAATTGTTACCTGAACAGGCAACATTTCTGCTTGATCTTCAAAAAATGGTAGTATTACAATTAAACGAAATGCAACGAATTCCAAATAATACGTTTTCAATATTAAAAGATAAACTCGAAGTAAGCAACGTATTTAAATTTGAAGACGTCCAACCTGATGAAACAATTTGCAATTCAAAACCGTTTGTTATTGTTGGAGATCTAGCAGATCCAGAGCCAATAATATATGGCAGTAGAGAGACTCTAGCATCTGACGTAGATCTTCCTGTAATAAGAGTCAACAGAAAATACGTTTACGCCAGATGCCATGGTTATGAAAATATTACGAAGATTATAACGCCACTTTTAAGAAAACTCTCTTCAGATACTGAAAGTTGTGGATGTCCAGAAAAAAAAGCAGATTTAAAACATAGTGATACTGGCTTATCCCTGACTTCACCTACAGAATCTACACTGTCTTATATATCAGAATCTTCATCATCCTCTTCTCACATATCTATGACAACGACCACATCTGACACAGTAACACGTTCTTCTTCTGATGAACTATTGTTTGTTGAAGATATCAATCGCCTTAACAAATGCCCAGCAAGAGCATGTAAACATTGGGTAGATAAATTATCATTTCCGCATTTAAATGAATATTTAGAATTTACAGAAAAAAAATATGCAAGAGTTCAAGCCATATTAGGTGATGTAAAGATAAAAGGACCTTTGCCCGAACCTTTCCATCCTAGGACGAGGGTACATCGTGACCTGCCCTTTGACATCACACACGAACCTTATCACCACGTTCAGACACAATATTCTATAGAGAGCTTTACTGTTGATGTTGGATGTACATGTGGGAAGCCTTTAGTGAAAATTGAATCGAATAATAGTGCAGGACCACCAACAGAAAATAAACTTGCAGATGCTATGAAGAAACGAAAGCTATCACTACGTTATTTAATGAAAGACCATCCATATCTAGTTAAAATATTTACAGATGAAGATTATGATTTTATCTATTAAACCTAAATAATATTAGTAATCAGCGTATTTTATTTGATTAGTAAATTACTAATGATGTATTAAGTACGTGAATATCTAGACATGCGGCAGCGTGTCAATCCGAGTTCAAACAGCGCCGAGTATATCATCACACGAACCAATTGTTTGGTGCCACTATGACCCTTCTCTAACTTAAAACCTATTTAACGTAAACACATGAAACTACGTGTGTTTAATTATATCCATAAGGATATCTAGAAGCCCAAATGTCATGAATCTAGCTCAAACGGTTATAAAGATATGGAGGTCAAAAAGTCGTAAATTTTAGCACTGACTGACTGACATATGGTACTTAAACCTAACCTACTTCCAGATAACCTAGAAGGATGAAATTTGGAATCCAGCTCGGTAATTGTGTGTTAGCGTAGGAAAAAGTCTAAAAATAAAAAAAAGTTAAAAAATAGGGGGGTTACCATATTTTTTTTAAATTGTAGCGTTGGAACCGTTAAAAGCAGATATTTGAAAAGATATATGTATTATTATAATTATTATATTTGCTAGTTTTTATCAGAATTAAAATATATATATATACATGTTGAATTACTTTATAAAATGACTGATGTAATACAAAAATTGGCCAAGTCAAATCTAACCTACTTTATGATCTCACATTTTTTTAAAATAACAGCAATTATTATAGATATCCAATAACGCAAAGAAATATAGTTTAATACTTGTTTATAATGTTATTTTGTTCCTATAAATACATATTTGGATTTTGCATAGAACTTGGCACTCATTTCATTCTTTTTGCGGCGAAGCCCACAGCCAAGCATAATTTTTGTATTGAACTTGGCTCTCCTTTTTTACATCTATGTTTTTGGTGGGATTTTATTTAAAGGAACTGTCTTTTAATATAAAATAAATCATACAAGGCGAGAGAGTTGACAACTGCAATATGTTAAAAACATATTTATAACTGTAATAGTGATAAAATCGTAGGGTAAAACGGTAAAAGATAATAATCCCATTTACATTAGAAAGTTACAAAAAAATGAGTACAAAAGTTGAGTAACACAGTGTTACTCTTACGACTATGGGCCGGCGCAGATATTATGACGGATAGGTGCGCCAGCCCTAAGCTAAATATAATTATTCCTCTTAAATAAAATGCGACAAGCCATTTCGACAAGACTCTAGAGATGAACATACATAATGTTTATAAGTTGTTTTATATTTCAAGTGTTTGTATGTAAGTAAATACATTAGTAATAAAGTATGTACTTTACTCATAAAAAACTCGAAAAACAAAGCAACTGATGCAATCGGGTAATAAGAAAAAACTATTTGAGTATGGATTTCTCAAAAAAAATACCTGTTTTATTAAATTTTAGTAATTAAAGTTATCATAAAATGTAATATCTTATAATAATTTAAACAATTTAATTTAATTAATTTAATTTAATTAATTTCTCTTCCCGGGCATACTGTACAAGTCAGTAGAGGGACAAGAGGGTTTTGGTGTTTTCTAGGCGATGGGCTGACCACCTGTCACTACTAACCGAACATCTCAACTATACCCTCAAAATTGGTCAGAAGTGGCACCATGTGGTTCTATCAGCCCTTGGTGCTTTGCCTACCCCGTAAGAGATAATGGCGTGATTATATGTATGTATGTATTTAAACAATGAAAACTTAGCGCTTATCCTATACTTTATAGCTTACTTACTTACATTACATTCTTGGAGTTACCGCCAAAGTTCTATTGCTGCTGCTGAAATTCAGTCTTAAGAGTACTGTATTGTTCTTTTCGACGACTTCTAAACACATTTAATCGACAATAGGAATTTACCTGTGATACAACATCGTATTAGGTTGGGGACTGCTAGGTTAATCATGGTATTAATATTAATGATTTCTAAGCAATTATTTAATCTTTTTAGATTTAAAAAATCCCATTGTCAATTAACTTTACGTACAACCGTACAAAGTATGACGAAAGAGAAAGATAACAGATTTATGTCTATTGGAGCATTAATATCAAAGTATTATAAATAAGTTTCCGCCAGTGCATAATTCATTAGTCATAACATTCTTTAATAATGCAGAGCATCCTTCTGTTGACCCTTTTCGTTCTGGCCGTTACGGGTAAGATATAATATTTTAATTGAAGTAGGTATGGATATTTTTATAATTTATAACTATAAAAAACTATATATTCCGGCTACGGAATCTTTTACCTACACGCACACAATTTTTTATAGCCGTGCCAGATAACGCGCAGAGAATAGTTGGTGGTTCAGTGACGACAATAAACCAGTATCCGTTTGGAGCTGCGCTGCTATTTTCCGCTAACTTGATCACGTATGTTCAATTATGTGGAGGAACCATCATCAACAACAGATCGATCCTGTCTGCGGCACATTGTTTTGTGTAAGTACGACCATGTATAGACGAACAAGAAGGAATAAATTCCAATTTGATATCTCTACGCGTCCTAAAAATGCCCTTAATAGATAGACAAACAGACCAATGGATAGCTTTTAAGCCACAAGTTACGGTGATATAAACAAAGAACATATTTTGGAAGTGCATTCATCAACACAATTCATAATCTTAAATAATAAACTGTTCTAGTGGACACACAGCCAATATGTGGCGCGTTCGCGTTGGATCCACATTCGCTAGCAGCGGCGGTACAGTCATTAACATAGCTGCCATCATCATGCACAACTACGACATATTTACCATAGATAACGACATCGCCATCCTGCGCACTGCCAGTTCTATAGTCTACAGCAATGTCGTCCAGCCAGCCAGCATCGCGGGTGCCAACTACAACCTTGCAGATAACCAAGCCGTATGGGCTATGGGATGGGGTGCGACAGCTGTGAGTCATACAAATTTCAATTGGAGCGAAGTTGTTTATTCTATTTTAATAATAGCCTTTTCCTCTAAGTAGGATAAAAAAAATATAGATAAATCAAAGGTAGCTGATGTTGAATCGTTCATTTTCTATACATTTTAATTTATAGTACCTACTTACCTAGATGTCATTTCGAGTAAATAAATAGGGAGAGGCCTATGTTCAGCAGTGGACTTCTCATAGCTGAAATGATTATGATAAACCCTATTATTTAGTTTCATACTTATATTATCTAGTTTCAGTTGTATGAATTATTTTTCTGCGCATATTTTGCTTATTTTCAGTGGACCGGTAGCTTTGTAGAGCAGCTGCGTCACGTGCAAGTGTGGACCGTGAACCAGAACGAATGCAACACACGCTACAACGGCGCGATCACCGCCAACATGCTGTGTGCTGGCTGGCTCGACGTCGGCGACCGCGGCACGTGCCAGGGCGACTCTGGTGGCCCCCTTCTCCACAACAACGTGGTCGTAGGGATCACCTCGTGGGGCGTCGGCTGTGGTAATGCTTTCTTCCCCGGCGTAAACGCCCGTGTATCTCAATACACTAGTTGGATCACTGCTAACGCTTAAAATTGATACTGCACAACAGTTTTAACAAATCATTAGCGAACCTGTTATTTTATCTACTTTCTATTGACATTTATGGCATTATGATATCTTATCCTACGATATCTTTCTCTGAGATCTTTCTACTAATATATACTTATGAACGTGAAAGTTTGTGATGATGTTTTTGTTTTTATTGAATTATGTAGTCATAATAACACAAAGGCTGTATGGATCACGTCAACGAAGTCGCGAGAATTCGCTCGCTAGTAAGATCATAATGTTATAGTGATATATTTATTAGTAAACAGTTTTATTAGTAAATATGCTTATACTAATAAAACTAGCATATTGCGTACCTACTAACTAAGACATATACGAGTAGACTAAGTGTGAATTCAAATGTTGCTTATTTTTGTCATTGTGTAAATATCCTTTATCATGATTTTACTAATATGTGATGTTGTTATCAATTTTATCTGATATAATCTATATAATATGAAGCTAACATTTAGCGTAATAGTTTATCTTGTATTCGTATGGTTCAATTCGGCCAGGTACGCGGGTGTGAGATCCCGTCAAATTGCCGTATCTTTGCGGTTACGAGTACTCGCTAAACTCCTGTTGTTCTCGTTTGTTATACGTATCGTTTAGGATTTGTTTATGTGCATAAGCTTAGTTGTAGTATATGTCAAATTTTATAATGTTATAATTTCATACGTGTTTATACCTACTTACTCATGATAATCTTGTTATTTTGACTAATTGTTAGAATATAATTTAGATTAAATATAAATTAAATATAGGTATGTGTTAACGTATAACTATGTGCTTACGTATTTATTATAAATCTGAGTTGTGTCTCTATATGGTATGGAAAGCGAGAAAATAATATTATCACAATGATATCCAATTTCTCTCTTATGAAATATTGATCTATAAAAATATTTACTATTAGTTGGAAATAGATTTCTAGCAAACGACGTGAATCCATGAACTTGTTATTCTGATTTATAAGCTACTAGTGACCCGCCCTCGCTTCGCTTCGGTACATATCCTCTAAAATTTGGAATTCCCGTTTGTCCTGTTCCCGTTGGAATTTCGGGAAATATATCCTCAGTGCTTCCTTACACTCCCTACTGAATATACCTGTCATATTTCATAATTATGTGTCAAGTGGTTTGCGTAAAAATTGGAAATTCCCGTTTGTCCCGTTCCCGTGGGAATTTCGAGAAATACGTTCTCAGTGCCTCCTCACACTCCCTACCAAATTTCATGATTATATTGTATCAAATGGTTTTCGTTAAAATTGGGAATTCCCGTTTGTCCAGTTACCGTGGGAATTACGGGAAATCCGTTCTTTGTAATCCCTAGCAGTCCTGAAAGAACTTACATCTTCGATTTCAACTTCATAGGTATATCGGTTTTCTTAAAAATTTTGTATTCCTGTTTGTACTGTTCCGGTGGGAATTTCGGGAAATATGTTCTCAGTTCTTTCTTTCACTCTCTGCCGAATATACCTGTCATACTTCATCTCTCTATGTCATGTGATTTTCATAAAAACTTGAAATTCCTTTTTGTGCCATTCCCGTGGGAATTTCGGGAAACCCGTTCTTAATGGTCTTTTACACCCCCTAACAAACATACACACTAAATTTCATCTGTGTACGTCAAATGGTTTATTTTTATACTTATTGAATAAACTTTTGTTCCGGTACAGTGGAAATATCGATGAAAATTTGGAATTCCTGTCTGCCCCGTTCCCATGGGAATTTTGGGAAATCCGTCCGTACTCTCTTACACCCCCTAATGAACATAAACACCAAAAGGGAGTGGGTGTAATTTACTTGTGAAATTTAAAATTTATTTGTATGTGTCCGTTTCTTCGTGGGGTCATGTAGATATGTTGTTTTCGCAATTCTTTTTGATTTTAACTAATTCTACACTCTTTTTTGAGGATTTTCCCGAAATTTCCATTCATCATCGTTATCATCCATTATAAATTCAGAAATCATCAGTACTAAAAATAATGGCTGTATGGATGCTGTATTCCTCATGCTCTTTCTTCTGGATAAACAAAATAAAAAAAAACAAATTTCATCTGTCATGTTGTGTCAGGATTCGGCGGGAAAAGCTGGAAGGGTGCAGGTGTAATTTTCTTGTGAAAATCAAAAATTATTTGTAAATAGCTTGCATGTGTCCGTAAAGTGATGTTTTCTGGTAGATAAGTTATATTTTGATTACTTGTGCTGTGAATCTAGTGCGTGTGCATGGTTTTATACGCAGGTAAGCCGAGTGAAACTTTAGCCGGATTACGATCTCTTCATGGGCGCATGTAAGTTGTTTCTGCAATAATTTTTCATTTTGACTAACTTTACACTTGTTCTTGAGGATTTTCCCGACGTTTCCGTTCATCATCATCATTACCATCCATCATAAATTCAGAATACATTTTACTTAACAATGATTAGGCTGTATGGGCTTAGTTCCCCATGCCTTTCCTTCGGGATAAACTAAAAAAAAAAAAAAAAAAAAAAATCATGTTGTGTCATGTCATCCGTACGTCACAGAATACTAAATTCCTTAGAATATAGACTCTCCAGAAGTAGTCCCCGCGTGCCCCTTTTAGATAACAATAGTTTGGTCTTAGGTGTTGTCATACTATGGCTAAAATTACCCCTAATAACTGAACTGAATCGTACGACACAATGTAATATTAATATAATGTAATAAATAAAACACAATAATGAAATTACATATTTATTTATTAAAGGACCATAGCAATAAAAGGTAAGTAAGGTAAATAAATAGTTAAGGATTAATTAAGTAATTTTTTATGTTTATTCGGAAAATCTTACAGCGTACATTATAATCATTATGAAGTCAATTCACTGACCTTTAAATAAAACCATTTTGTTAGAAAAAATGCGGATATTTTCTTCCTTTTGGCACGCCTTTTTCATCATATGATGTACTCTGACTTCTAAGTACTTAAAACTGATGGCTTTTATTAATAAAATTAAATGATTTTCCATTGGACTTTGCTCCTTCACATGCTCGTTTAAATTGACAAATATTTCCTTAGATGTTTCAAGATACAAACTGCAAAACAAAATCGTCAATCCCTATAATTTGGATAAAACTATTATCTTTTATATGGCAACATTCTACTTGCTACTTTTTAAGGTTATAGTACTTTCGATTGCGAAAATTAACTGAAATTAGTTAACTAAGGATTAAAAATCAATGCTATTGTGAAGAATATTACATAAGAAATTTATTTGAAACGACCTTGTAGCACATAATAGTGAAAATGTTAGATGAAAAATAATACTTACGAGTGGAAGCTAATTTCAGGATTTTTATATTCACTACGGCTTTGGCAGCCAGACACACTACACCCAACCATGGTCTAAACTTTATTTCCTTAATAGAGGCCGTATCTCACACCAAAACTATCCGAAAACTTTAAAAACACCAAAATTATATCCGCCAACCGTGAAGATCTCTATGACAGACAGCTCACATACTTTTTGTCACAAATTTGACATTGTGACAGACATAAAAAAGGTTAAACTTGAAATGCAAGATGATAATAGCTCTATCCCGCTCTGTCTTAGCCTAAGTTGTATATCGCTCGTTCTTTCTGTTTGTAGTGACGTCATCGACGCAACCTCTTGATACTCTAAGACTAAATTCCCAGAACCCGTGATCACGCACACTTTTGAAGCAACTTTTTAGTATGTCAAATTTTTACAACCTATTTACTGGAACTAAAAAACTGATAATATTTATCGATTTGGCAACAATCGGCGGGTAAGATGAGCGGAAGATGCGGGATTTTTGACTCGTTTTTGCTTCTCTACTCGGAATACATCTGTCATTGATGACTCCTTCTGGGGACTTGTTATTCTATGGTGTATGTCAAACTTATACCTCCATGCGTCAAATTGTATTTTTTTTGTATTTAATTCATATTTATTCCAGCCCAGAGGAAATTATGCGAAACCCTATAGCCTATGTTCATTCGGGTCCAATAAGGATTCTAACGGTGAAAGAATTTTTGAAATCGGTCCAGTAGTTTCGGAGCCTATTCGCTGCAAAAAAAAACAAACAAACATACAAACAATCAAAGTTTACCTCTTTATAATATTAGTATAGATATCAAGTTTCATTAAAATTTGTACGGTAGGTTTTGCGTGAAAGAGTAACATACCTTGTTATATAAAGTTTTCGGGTATACTACACAATCATGGAAATTACACAGTTAGCTAAGAATAACGCGCGACGAGCCCGAGCACATCGGGCGTAAAGGCAAATTTACACAAGTCTAACAACTTAACTTATTAACTCGTCACCCGTACTAACTAAAACGCGACTTATGACATCCCAGCGCCAGTATGCACTCACCTTTATGGCGCTAGGGTTGTGCTAAACGTAATTTAATGCTTGCTCATATTAAATGTTCCAAGTGAAGACACCGTCAGAGTTAGTAATTATCTGGTAGGTTGCATATACAATGCAAAGCTCTATATTTTCGTATTTATTCACCTGTTCTAGTTTTATGGGGTGTAGCTTTATTTATGTGTACGTTGTTGTTATTCCAAATAATATACATATATTAATTCTTAACTTTTGTATTATTTTGCATTTTTCTGAGCTAACTTTGTACCTAATGTCGAACCTATTAGAAGTTTTTTTTATTACTTTATAATAGAAAATAAACAATAATGGAGTAAGAGACAGTTGATAACTGCAACTGAGATAAAACATAATAGAAAACCATTTGAGTATGAATTATTCCAAAACAAAAACAGCCTCTGTCAAAGATAATTATCATAACGAATAATGTCTTATAATAATTGTAATAATCTAAACAATGAAAGCATCCTCATAAAATATTTTGAATTGTATAAGTTAAATATGATAAATCTTCAATGTATTTGGGCACTAGAGCGAAAAGGGTGATTTAGACAACTCGGCTCTAATCATGATTTAAAGAGTAAAATTACACAATTAAATTAAATTCATTATTACAGGGTATTGAGAAAAAACAAATTTAATTTGATTGAATTAAGTAAATTATTGTAATGTACCTAATAATTAATTACATAAGGGTACGACAACTTTGTTAATAAAAATGTAATATATAAACCAAACCACCAGTTACTAAACTCCAGGAGAAACGGCTTGACCGATATTTGTGAAATTTTATATGTATAAGATATTTATTCGATAGGTCTGAGAATAGGTCGTAAACTTTTTTTATGTCCCTTCCACGCATTAATCGACTTTCACGCGATCGGAGCCGCGGGCAACAGTTAGTATTATTATAAAGGTATAATGTATTTTCACACTGTTAACCATCGCTTAACATTCAATCAACCAACATGTTTGCAGGACTGAATATTGCCGCGGTCGAAAGTCAGTTGTTCGTATTTTAAAGGAATTTTCAAACTGAAATAGCGTTATGCTAAGTTGACGTTCCGCCGCCATTTCATAATATTGTGTTAAGCGTTCCCGCCAACCCGACAGCGCCGTCTGAACAAACTCTCTGCACTGACTTGTTCATTTCAGTTCCGAATTAAATAATACACAGTTTACTTTTATTTGGGATAATCTTTTTATATTATCTGTTTATATTATAGGTTTTGTAAGCCTATTTAAGCTTAATTTTTTTATTATGTACATCATAATAACAATAAAATATGAATTTGGCCCTGTTGAACAGCTCGATAGTAGATTCTTGATTAATTAATAAGTAAATATTCACCCACATTACAACACATTAACCCAGTCCCACACTAAGATCCCAAAGATCTTATGTCGTGAGTAGGGTAGGGCGGGGCTAGTTGAGCAAATTTTCACTTGAGTGGATATAGCTCCTCAATGATAAGTCTCAATGAGTTGTTATGTGGCTTGGTGGATTAGTAATTTATCCCTTAGCAAAAGTGTATATAGTAATTTTTTGTAACAAGTCGAATTTAAGAGCTACAGCAGTTTAAATGAAGAAAGTCAAGTATGCTCAATGTACCCCATAGGTGAGGTAAGTTGAGCAAGGGTATGGGGCAAGTTGAGCATTAAGAATGTCTAACCAAACCAGGGTTTCAATGTTGACTAGAGATGAAGTAAAATATAAGTTTGACAATCAGCTCTTTATTTATAGTCTTTTAGTGACAGAACAACAAAACTTAAAGTAATTTTCTTTGAAAAAATAACCAAAACTAGAATCAACAAAACTATAACGTATCTTAAGATTAACTTTAGCATTAGATTCAGTCTTTAATATTTTAAATATCTTTAAAAATATATTAATAACATCTTACAAGACATCAAAAACATCTTAGCAACTTAATCGTCGTCGTTGTTACTGTTGAAATTGACACAAACGAAAGTAAGACCAGCTCCTGGAACACATTTTGTACGTGCCCATTCTCTGCAAGCTTGACACTTGATCCAACTTTCTCCTAGTAAACTTTCAGCATAGCCTTCGCAATAAATCAGATAGCCATAATCATCATCATCATCATCACTTTCCTCACTTGACTAGAGTATTAGGAGTAACGATTTTTGTGGTTTTACTTTGCTGCTCTTCTAAAGCGTTCTTTTCGGGAGTGACGCAGTTAGTATTGCATATTTTGCATATACTCTTTCTTCTGTTAGTTTTATCTGCTTTTCTAGGGCCAGCCTTTGGGTACGGTCGTCTTCAGTAGTGTAAGAATATCTTGTAGTCTTCCTCTTGTAAGTCTAACAAAACATAAAACATTAATTACTTTAGTTGTTTGAATCGTGGGGTAAGTTGAGCAACTATAGCTCAACTAACCCCAACCCGGAATTTTAAAACAAAACCGAGATTATTAAAAAATTGGTAAGAATTATAACCAGAACCTCAATACATATCACAAGTACAATAATTCTCTGAAAGATTAACACTTACCTTATTCAAATCAGATAATAATTAACTTAAACAGACGAAAACTTGCGATAAACGATGTTTTTACTTTTCGGTCACAAAATAAACAAAACGCGCGGAAGCTTTACTCGCTCGTCGAATCGCCACTAGCTATCGCGTGGTGATTACCGCTCCCTCGACCCCTTCTTTCCACCATACGATGCCTATGCGTACGGTGAATAGTTTGCGAGATATTTCAATTGCCCAACTTGCCCCTATGCTCAACTAGCCCCGCTCTACCCTACTAGCATATAAATACAAGGATGAGTACAGAAACATCCATGATTCGGAAACAAACAAATGGGTTATTCGTCATCTCGCCCGACGAAAACTCGCCCGATCCACAGAAACATTATTTAAATTCGAAAGGTGCCAAGTCGCCCGATCGGGCAAGTTTTTGTCGGGCGAGATGACGAATAAGTCAAACAAATTTATTAATCAATGTTTGCACCTACCGGTATTCCAACACAGGACTTACGGACCTGTACTGGACCGAATACGAGTATGTCTTTATCTAATTAAACATACCCTTTAAAAGTTTTAAGTCGATACGATTACTATTTGTAGATTTTATCAATTCCGTACATTTGTTTTGCTACATAGGTTTTAAAAGTATGAAATAAAATAAGGTTAAAATGTTTGTTCAGACAATAATACGCTATGCTTTATTTTAAACAATTATCATTATGAATAACTAACTACCAACTTAAATATTATGTACCTACTTAGTACATGATCCTATATCATTTTACACTCAACGCAGCGTATCTGCCAAGTGTGGTCTCTACAGCAAAGCCGGCTCGACTATTGATCAAACATTACTACTTGTACTTGCGGAGAAAACGTCAATACAAATATGGAGGTACATATTACATACAAAACTTTCCCCAACGAATTGAAGTGCGCAGTAGTTAAAAAGTAAAGAAGTGCATATTTTGATGTATCGTATCGTAAAAAGCGTTTAGGGAATTCTTTTAGTGTGAGATAATTAGAAGCATGTCACTGGTTTCATAATGGATTTTTGGATGCTCTCTGATAACCACACCCAAAGAGCCTAAAGGTAACCATGGCTGCACTTGCCTAAGTTTTTTAAGGCTCTCATACGTTGTCTACCTGCTGGATACTACTACTGGATAGAGTGGTTGATTAACAAACATACAACGATTATGTTCAGTTCGCTGACATTCTACTCGGTAAAACTGTACAGGTACCTGAATATTTTTATTTAAATTCTTTAAGTTTTGTCTAATATATTTATAACTCTACATTTGCTTAACATCTGGATATTTAAATATGGAGCTTAGTTGTTACTGTTCCGCCGCAAAAGAAGGTCGTGCTTTAATCTAGATGGTTACGGTCATTCTATAGCTATCAAAATGAACTCTAAGTATAAAAAGAAAATGCCTAGAAAAGCAAAGAAGCTAACAGTTATTAGAGCTTCTAAGTACGAAGCTCATGAAGCTCTTCATAGAAATAAAAAGTATTGGCACGATGTTTTCAAAGAAAAGGAAATGAACGTATTAGAGCCGGTAAGTTACTTTTTAAATTGATTGTTTTAAAGTTTCTAACTTGGATTAATGGATACCAATGGATAATATAAACAGGAACCACTTTTTTATTAGATATTTTGACTTAAGATTCTTTGTCTCCTAGATATGATCCTAAAGGCTCAACAGTTCTCCGCAGTTCCGCTCGGTCTTAAACCTCGCGCTTTTGCATTAGAAATTTATCAAAATGAAAGAAGCTATAGAAATAAATATACCACCTACGCTTTATAAGTAGGGGAAGGCCGGGCAAAGTGAATACCCCGGGCAAAGCGAATACTCCCCACTACTCCTAAAATATTAGTTGTTCATTCAACACACCACCACTGTTACGTTCGGCCATCTTGGCTTAGTACGCGGCAAACATCGAAGCGAGGGGCCGTGACGCGTATCGTCCGTGGAGTGGAGATCTAGGTTTTAGTAAATAAAAGATTGATTTTACGCGGTAAGTACATTGATCAATTCTCCTATATTACTAGTTCTTGATTTATAGGAATATCTTAATTCGGTAGCATATCAAAGTAGGTTTTTATGGTATATTAAACAGAAAGTCAGAATTAATAGTTTTTGTATGAAATGGGTTAACCTCAAAACTTACCTTATGGGGCAAAGTGAATAGGGCAAAGTGGATATGGTATCCACTTTGCCCGCCATTTTTCATTGGTGACTTATCCAAAAATGTATTTTATTTGTTTTAGATGGTGAATAAATATAAAAAAAAAACTAATCAAGGGACATGGGATGATAAGGTTATGCAAACGGCTATTAATTTGTGCAAAGCTGGAGATTCAATAAAAAGCACAGCTAAAAAGTATGGTTTGGCTTATGCAACCTTGTATAGGCATGTAAAAACCGGCATCGCTGCTTCAAAACTTGGCCGATTCCGTCCTGTTTTCACTGAAGACCAGGAAATAGAGTTGGTGACATATCTCAAAGATATGGATTCTGTATTTTTTGGCTTGACTCGAGATGAATTCAAAAATTTGGCGTTCATCTACGCCAAGAAAAATAATTTGAACTACCCAAATAACTGGGATCAGTACGAAAAAGCTGGAGATGATTGGCTATCGTCATTTTTGTCTCGTCACGATCAAATATCCCTCAGAACTCCAGAGGCAACATCGGTTGCAAGAACAAAAGGATTTAACAGACGTGAAGTTGGACGCTTTTATGAAAATCTTGAAGCTTTAACAGAAAAATATGATATTGATGCATCTAGATTATACAACATGGATGAAACTGGTATATCGACAACCACAAATAAGCCGCCTAAAGTGCTATCAACGAAAGGAAAGAAACAAGTGGGCATAATTGCCAGTGCAGAACGTGGTCAATTAACTACTGTCATAGGTTGTTGTAATGCTGCTGGTTCATTTCTCCCACCATTCTTCATTTTTGCCAGAAAAAAGATGCAACCCAGACTACTTGATGGTGCGCCTCCCGGCACTCAAGGGACCTGTACTCCAAATGGTTGGACCTCAGGTGAGGTGTTTTTGGATTGGATGCATTTTTTTGTGGAACATGTTCGACCTACCCCTGAGAAAAAAATACTTCTATTATTGGATAACCACGAAAGCCACAAGTATTACCCAGCTTTAGACTACGCCACCAAGAACAATGTCGTAATTTTATCCTTGGCCCCACACACAACTCATAAAATGCAGCCCATGGATGTAGCTATTTACGGCCCACTGAAAACTTACTTTGAAAGGGAGGTAAATTTGTTCCAAAAATCGCACCCAGGACGCATTATAAATCAATACGATGTAGCCAGACTGTCATCACCAGCTTTTTTGAAAAGTGCAGTAGCTCAAAATGCAGTTCACGGATTTGAAAGACCTGGTATTTGGCCAGTGAACAAATATGCTTTTGGTGACGAAGATTACGAGCCAGCAGCTGTGATTGCAGGCACATCTAATATGAATATTCGCACAGAAAGTACAAACGCACTAGAAACGATCGATATACCTTTTGCAGAACCTTCTTCAACTCCTTCGCCTTCAATTCTTCAAGAACAGATTACATCAAATTCAGTAGATCCTCTATCAGAAATATTTCCATCTCGAAACAGAACACTCTCTTGTGAGTTTGAAGACTTTGTTGCGCCCATTGTTAACACACCTGAAAAGATTCGTAGCTACGGATGTACACCTGAACCAGTACCTGGATGTTCCAGAATTGTCTCCGCTTTTGGGCCAGATATAACTGCTCAGAGAGGTGACATAGTGGTGCCAGAGATTGAAGTAAATATTCGACAAAATACTAGCCGGGACAACTCACCTGATCCGAAACCAGGATGCTCGGCCTCCCACTACAGTCCCTTGGTGTTAAGACCTATTCCAAATCCTGCAAAACCAATGACCACGCATAAACGGAAATTACAAAAATCGGAAATATTGACCAGTACCCCGATCAAGGAAGATCAAAAGCAGAAATATGAGAAAAATAAAGTTAAGAATGTTATTAAAAGACTGAATGATACGTCAAAAAATGTTCTTCAGAAGACTAATACAAAGACTGACAAAGACAAAAAAGCTGCTAAAAAGGTTAAACAGCCAAAGAAAATAAAAAAATTTAAGGATACTTTATGCTTTTTTTGCGGTGAAATATATATAGAAGAAGGCGGTAAACCAATTGAAAATTGGATTCAATGTGACATTTGTCAACAATGGTGTCACGAAGATTGTTCAGCTTATGATGGCACTCAAGGGTATACCTGTGACAATTGCCAATTTTAATTTCTAAGTTTTTATTCAAGTAAAGTTGTTTTTATCAAAAGTTATATCTATGTTTTCAGATATCGAATATGGGTATTCACTTTGCCCAAGTTCTGTGTCCGCTTTACCCGGGGTACCGGGCAAAGCGAATACATTCGTACTTTTTAAAATTTTAATTGCAGTTGATTATTGTTTAAATATTATTGATTACTGATGTTCGTATTTGTAAGAGCAATAAATAAAGACTGATTTGTGATAATTATTTTGTTTTTGTATTGTAAATATTTCCTACTATAACCTTCAATACCTTAAGGTATCCATTTTGCCCGGCCTTCCCCTATGCGCTTTCTGGATTTATTTTTATATTTATTATGAGAAATATTAATTTGTATCAAGTAGGACCTATTATAGAAAATTGTTGCAATGCTTTGGTGAACCCATCTGTTTTGTACTTGTGTGAGTAATATTTATTAGTAGTGAAATGTCCACGGAATAGAATATGCATATATGCCGCCTCTGCGAACTCTTCTTTGGGGGCCAATTCTCGAAAAGTCTTGAGTTGGAACGAAGCCGAAACGGAACCGTTGTAGGCGCTCAGAACAAAGCAAAAATGACTTTACGGTGACGTAATTAGACATATTCCAGCACGAGACAGATATTTTATTTTATTCTGTCATACTCACGACCACGGCATGCTAAAATATACCTTAATACTGCAGCGGTAAGTAAATATTGCTTCGCACCGCGTTTCGTTAACGGTTCGTTAGTGGCTGCGTTTCTGCTCAAAATTTTTGAGGCATTGCTCCCCTGATATTATGATACTTATAAATAATAACATTGCATATTTTAGGACGAATTGACCTACAGCAAGAATCTCCAACAATCGTTACCACCGCACCTTTATTATAAAGTATGTGACATATTGAAAATTCCAGTTGCCCCTGAAGAATCATACCACGCTTCGGGTCAAAAAGGTAAAAATTATTAAGTATTGACCGTTTTAGTAGTATCAGTGCATTATCAGCCGATTATCAGTTTGAATATTATTTCATGCTAAAATGTAATCTATTCATGACAATAGATAATTTGTTATCTTGTGGGTACGGCTTCCTTAATTGTAAAATTATCCCATACCTAACCTTTGATCAAGTTTATTGAAACATAAAAATTTCAAAATATTCACGTGAACCTGCGTACATAAGTACCTACCTTAACTAGAATGGTACCTACCTTAAACAAAATTGCAAATAAGAATAAAACATCGTCATAAAACATTATGTACAGAACAAAAAAAAAACATGTTTAATTTTATTATGATTCCAGCGGATAAGATCCGAAGGAGAGTAACGGAGCCACAAATGTCACATAGAAAAACATTGGTCTTCGAAAGGTTCCTCGACTCTGATACTGAAGTGGAGGTCGGATCCAGGTTGGTACATCAAGGCACTTGTAGAGACAAAAAGAAAAACAGTTGTAAAGTAAAAACTCGGCATTTCAATTGACGGCCTATGATGTACTTGGTAGTGGCCGGCCGCGCCATAGTCGTAGGTTCGACTCCCGGTAGGTGGAAACATTGATATGATGAATATCGACGTTTGTTTCCGAGTCATGGATTTTCCATACTTATCTATGTAGTTATAACCGGTTGCTTAGTACCCACGACACAAGACCTTAGTGATCACAGTATGAAACTAATTAAATGTGTGTAGTTTGTGAACTGTAACTTGGTACTTAGGCAGACGCCTACCCCGTAAGGGATAAAGGCGTGATTATATGTGTTCCCTAAAGTAAGAAATAATGGATAAAATACTTTATATATCCCGTTTTAATCAAAAGGACACTATTATAGGTACACCAAATAAAATTGCTAATTATTTAGACTACTTCACTAAAACTATCTCCACTACACTTTTGCCCAAATGATAGATCTATTGAAACTACACATTAACTTACATTCCTCTTTAGCTTCATACTCTACTTTGATTGGAAGTGAAGATTTTGATGCGGTTTTTTTGTGTATAGAGTGATTCAGTAGAAAAGTTTATATGTCATACATCCTACTACTACCTGCCTCGGTTCGTACAGGTGGAGTAAAAGTTGAGCTTATACGTAAAAGCTAGGTTTACCATAAATTACGTTTAGGATAGGAAGGATACGTGATTTAAAAAATAATACAGATACTTACTAACTTAAATTTCATTTCGTAATGTATTTCCAGTGATGAGGAATCGGACAAAGAGAACATACACTACACATTCCTGCAGAAACCGGAACGAGAGCAGATCACCTGGCCGACGAAGTACTTGGAGCCGGAGAGAGAAGACGAGAAGACACTTATCAGGAAAGCAGATGATCTCACCGATTCAGTAAGAATGAACATAATTATAAAAACAGCCACCGCAATCACTGTAAATACACTTAAGGCCATGCAATTCAGCGACTGCGCATGCGTCAATTTGATGGATAGTACGAAAGGCCACAGCATACAAAAATCTGTAATTCCACATTACCATATCAGTAGAAGAATGGGAGTTTGTTTTGATAGGCTTATGGGCGAGTATAATATTATATTCTCAAAATATTTAATTCTCGAAATATTAGATATACCTATACTATCATAACTTACATTTTCAAATCATTATATTATGGACAGTCGTCGAGAAAATAGGTAAGTATGTAAATTTTTCATGCGTATTTTCGAGCATAATATAGGCAAGATTTTTGAGTAAGGGAAATTCACTAATATATTAGTCCTTTTTACCTTAGTCCCCCAAATCGGGACCGCCTTTGCCCGGCAGTGGGACACCATGTAGGTAGGCTTTCTAAAAAAATTATATCTATTAAATCGCGTCTGATTTTAAAATGCATTGAGCATGTTATTTAAGCGGATATTAATTTCAGTACAGGTTTCAATTCAATACAATAAACTTTCAATAAATGAACCAATTATTTTTTCCATAATATTTTTTTTTTAAATATATATATATAGCCATAGTGGTGTCCCACAGCTATCCCTTCATTAATATTTTCTAATGTTTAATTTCTTATGGTCATGCCACGAATTTGTCGTAGATCAACGCACTGTAAATTAATAAACAATTTGATTATTATAAATAAAAAATAAACACGTAAAATAATTGTACACTTATATTATAGGTTATAATACCAAGTCTGTATTTTTTAAATACTGATATGAACATTATAAGCCTGACCATAACAACACTTGTGCAAAATGAACTGTCAAACTAGTCTCTCGAACTATGGTTTTTACTCTTTTTACTTTAGTGAAACAAGTGATATACAAGTAAATAGAAGTTCTCGTTTTATTTAATATACAAACACTGTTTTTTACATTTATTCTTAGTTCATTTGGTATACTTTACTTTCAATAATCATCTAAGTAGATACTGATTGTGATACTGTGTTCAATTTCTACTCTGTGGCCTCAAATATCTTTTTTTGTCACTCAACTTTAAAATTAATATTATAAAAATAAATTTTACCTATTTCTGTATGATAAACGTGACCCGAAATGAATTAATTACCTTCATATCACTTATATTTATTTATTATGGTTTATTTATTATATTTTGCTTTGTATTTATGCAAAATTTCGATGTATTTTTCATCAAAAATTTGACACAGGTCCGTCACCTAAAGCGCCATGTGCAGTATTAAAGTTACCAAACGAGTATGGAAAGTCGGAAATTTTTCTAGGATTTAGTTTTTTTGATAATTTACTAATTTTATGAATGAAGTGAAACCTAAATTTTAGCAGGTTCCCTGTAGTAATTAAAAGGGATATTTCTATATAAAAATTGTTTGGGAAGTCAGACATTTTATTATCAAACTATTTGTTTTAGATTTTACATTGAGCTTTTTTTGAGATAATATTTTATCGAGCAAAGTATACATTATCGTGTAATAGTAATAATAATAATCCGGCGCCGGAGTGAGGTCTGACGAGGAACCGTTCCCCCACCTCTGCCTTGCCTACGCCGGCCGTGCAGAGTGGAGTCGCGAGAGCTATGACAGCTCGAGGGTTGACGTGCCCGTCCGTAAGTGGCGAGTTGGCTTCGGTTTAAAGTCCAGGGGCACCCCTCCACCCTAGCCGCTCACCAAATGTTGCCCATGAAATGAGTCAGCGAGTCACCGCCTGCCACCAAACAATTATTAGACTTGGTTATAATGGCAGGTGTCCGTTAGTCTCCTTCAATAGCCCGATTTTCCAACCCCACCCAAAGTTCAGCCCCATAGCCCATGACCTTGTTTCCCATCGCATGACAGAGCTCTGCACTCCAATAGTCTTGCATATGGCGGAGACTATCGCCGGGTGTATCATATTGTGCGTTCGGCAATGGTATCTGTCATGTGTATCCCACACCATATTAAAGTTCTCTTAAAAGGGCCTCTGCATCTTAGTTACGGCCCGATGCATGCCTCTCAAAGGACCGGGACTCTGTAGACCCGAGAATTTCAAAAGAAATACAAATAATAATAATAATTTTCATAAGCACATTCCTTAGACAATATCTTTAAGTATATTGAGTATTATTTTCAAGGTCGATAGTTAGTTGTAAATACCAAAACAATTTGTTCTACAGAAAGGTGTTTTTCGCTTGTCCACTAGTACCTCGCCTTAACATTTTTTATTGTAGTACGTTTACTCTCTATATTTCAGCCGTTGAAGATTGTGAAATTTTTAATAATTTCATGTCCATGTACAATTTAAAAATTTCTTGAAAATAATAAGCTGTTGTGCATGTCATACTAGTCTGAGATTCTATTCATGTGGACTGCAGAAAAAACAAAACGTCGAAATTATGCGGGTTAAAAATATATTCCCGCGATACTAAATAGCCTATATCCTTTTCCAGGCTTTGATC
This sequence comes from Carposina sasakii, assembly GCA_014607495.2. Lineage (NCBI taxonomy): Eukaryota > Metazoa > Arthropoda > Insecta > Lepidoptera > Carposinidae > Carposina > Carposina sasakii. The sequence continues at coordinate 9,599,753 of CP053154.1, forward strand.
TACCTGTGTACCAAATTTTATTTAAATCGATTTAGTAGTTACGGCGTGAATCGGTTACAAATAGACAGAGTTACTTTCGCATTTAGCTAATATACCAATGTTAAGAGGGTTCGGCGATAGGGAGTTCAAGGAAAGACGTCCGTCTATAGCACAAGTATATTTCAAACTGCCAGTTTCACAAGCAATGAGCGGGGCTCTCTATACCCCTATACTCGTAACTTACATACTAACGTAATATTAGTAAGGAAGTAAGGATTCTAAGCAATGATTCTAAGCATTGGAATATTTTTTTCAGATTGTCAAAGATTTCTGCGATTATATTGAGCAGCTCGGGGGCGACCAAGATTCGCAGCTGTTTAAGCCATCAGTTATCAAAGAATTATTCCAGGTATACCTTGTTATTATAAGTCGTAATACAATTAGTATGTAAATCTGTGGTACTAGTGAAATTTTAATTTTAAACAGAGCACTCTCTTTTGAAAACCAGCGCTGTTTGAATGGTAGATTTACCATTCAAATTACAAAATACCATTATCTACCATTCAAAGGGGACCTGATTGGCAGTTACACATATGCATGCACGGCAGGGGACTGACTAAGCGTATCCCATACTTCTTTGTATCGTCTTTATGTATTTGTCATTTGCCTGTACCTTCTTACTGTTATAATCTCATTGTTGTCTTAATTCCCTTTTATCTATTTTTTTCTTGATTTGTGTTGTCTGTGTATGTGTACATGCCAAAGGCCAAATAAACGAACTATCTATCACTATTATGGATGAACCTATCGGGATGGTGGAACCTAAAGAAGAATTTAGGAGGTTCACGTACTTGAAATATATACAGGGTGTGGGTGACAGCCAGGCAAATACTGAAATGCTGAACAAGTATCATTGTGTTGAGTTATACGACAGTGTTAGGCTGCGTTTCCACTGAGGCGGAGCAGAGCAGAGTAGTGAAGCGGAGAGGAGTGGAGCGGAGCGGAGCATACTTTTGGAATCGCGCATTTTTGCGCTCAGTTTTACTCAATCTCTCAGAAAGTTATGTTGTCGTTTAAAAAGAAAAAGCAATCCTTTTATGTCTTAAACTACAGTCGCTACCGGTGGCAACTGGGAATTTTTATTCCCATTTGCCTTCGATGGCAATCCCTGCGAGGGCAACTGGGAGTATACCCACCCCCGCACCCCGAACCGCACCTCGTCGCTCCGCTCTCCTGTTTGTCCACTACACAACCGAGCTGCCCTTGGCACCGTACCGCCCCGCTATCCTGCGCTCACACCGCCCCGCTGTCCTCCGCTCCGCATCGCCTCGCTGTATTTTTATGAATATTCGTTCAGCTCTGCTCCACTCCGCTCGTACTGTTTCCATTGAAGTGGAGCGGAGATTTCTAGCATAGTGATTGATCAATTCATACACCGCTAAGCACCGCTAAGCTCCGCCCAGCTCCACCTCAGTAGAAACGCAGCCTTATTAATCGCAGGAAATGTATTTTTTATTTGATTATCACTATCAATAACCTTTGCTCTTCGCGCCAATTGTATCGGGCGATCCTGTGACTAATTAAATGGACTTATTGGTTATTGTGTGATACATTGCTGTTTTTTCGATCACTTGTGACTCTCCATTACGGTTGATCAGTTATTTGAGCTTTTTAAGGGCAACTTTTTTAAAAATCATCAATTGGTTAAAATTTAATTTTTAAGTAATTATTAATATTAAACGAATGAAACTGTTTTTTCCTAAAAATATGGATAAAATATCGGAAAAATTTTGAATTTTCTTGCGAAAATTTTCAGTGTTTTCCGCCTCAGAATCATGGTTTGAAGTCATGGTATCAATATTTGTCTGGCTGTCACAAACATCCTGTATAAAACCAAAAAATATACGAGTTTGCAGAGGTCGTGGGTTCGATTCCCACCCGGGTGAGGAATTTTTTCCATTTCTTTATTAATAATTTTAAAATATACGAGTATAAAGGACTAGATAAAATTCTAGTAAGTTATGTAGTATTTTAATTTTAATAGCTAGTTATTTTTCAGATTGAATTTAACACCCATGCAGCCCGGGGTCTTTGTGTAATCCCAAAAGAGTTGCCGACAGTTGATGATAAAGTAGCTATGGTGGTTGGCAACACTGAGGTAAATGCATTTTCTTACATGTAGATAAGTAGACCTATGTTCCTATGAGCTTACATACCTACCTATCTTTACTTACCATCATTACCTTATGATAATAATAATAAAGAGGACTCTATATATCAATACTAGAGGCCCCTCAGCAACATCACTTGCTAAAACTTGATCGAAACTATCTGTCGGACAGAAATTATGCATTCAAACCTCTAGAAAAAATTCTCAAAACATTAAACGTAGGAAAAGGACAATAATTATGTAGACGTATACACTTAATACGATAAAGTATGGAAGTTGGTTGGGTCATCTTTCGAGTTTTGGCGAGACGAATTATTTTCACCCTGTACCTTTGTTTGTTTTGTCTACAAGATATTTACTACAGACGAAACTTAAGTCATGTGTAAAATTAAGATGAAGGATTTAATTATTTCAAAATTTTGATAATTAAATTTATTTCTTCTACAGAAATCTATAAATGCCACATTGGAGCGTGCGGTAGCCAAGGACGTTACTGCAGAGTGCAATAACGATAGGACTGAGGGCTTCAACTGCCACCTCCCTAGGAGAGATAAGGTGATCGCGCCCAGGAACAATACAGCCAAGTTGTGGAGGTCAGCCCGACATGTGCCCCAGGAGCTGGTGACTTCGCAAACCGTCTGGGATGGCATAACAAACCTCAGGTAAAATATATTTATTTTAATAGAGTAGATATTATTGAACATTTATAATTTGAATGCCTATAAACCAAGGGTTGTGGAAACTGCACAAATATGAAAATCAATTAACTTAAGCGTTAAGACAATAAAACAGACAGTATGCATACCTATGTTACTATCGTGTAGTCCTTATCCATAACAAGAAATATGCTTAGACAGGTAAAAAAAACAGTTAGATACATTACAAATTGGTTTTATTAAATACGTAGGCAAAACCGCGCCCTCTTATTGGTGCCGACTAGTACAATGTTTTATCCAGGCTATATCACGGCACCGCTATCCTAGGAAAAGCTTTACTTACTTGTACTTCTATTGCGTGTTAGGGCGTCTTTTATAAAGTCTGGTAGTTTTATAAGGACTAGTTTATGGTCCAACCTATGCCTAAAAATATAATATGGTTGCTTAAAATCAGACAGGTCTGTCCCTCTCTATTCTTAACGTAGCAGGTAGGACTTATTTTAAGATTAGGTTTAAGTGTGACGGTCAAAATCGACCATAATAAATAATAATATATTAGTAGGCAGTATCGAGTATTATTATTAGGCAGTATTAGTATAAGATCACGGTACAGATAGTGGTGGTGTATGTCATTGGGGAGGCTTATGTTCAGTAGCAGATTTCTTAGGGCTATAGATGATGAATTATGATGATTGGTTGTGAAGGTTTTAAGTTTTTTATTTAATTTATTATTTTTATTTAATCATTAATACATATTTTACAGATAATAAAGTACAGTGTCTCATAAACTTTATGCAAGTTTTTCCATACACCGTTATCGTCATCTACTGTGCTAATGCTACCACTAACATAGACCATGTAACTATACAGGATGATTTTTGGTCGTCAACGTTCCCGAAAACTAAGGAATCTACTCATCATCACGATCATTTTTCTCCGTGGAAGCATACCTGGGAAGTGTCTGGTTTCCAAAATATTAGGGTCCAAAGTTGAGTAAATAGACTGCGTTTTTCTGCATAAATGCACATAGACGCGCGTAGCAGGATTTTTTCACGAAAAATAATTAATATCTGTCTATAAAAAAACTAACATAAACACTAGACACTATAAATTTCGCACAATCAAGGAATTTAAAAAAAAAAATCAAAAAAAAAATTTTTTTCCCAGCATTTTTTTTGGCATAAACTTACTTTATTTCATGTATAGAATACGTACCCTTCGTTAAAGGTGGCCACAAAAAAACATCCTGTATAGACTAAGAAACCACTATCCATATATGTTTTGTACAATTACATTGAATAAATTACAAAATAAAAACAAATAAATTGTAAAATGTTATATGTACACTGATTTTAATATTCTGTCAATAAAAGTCATCTGGTGTATTATTAAATGTATGGAGGACAGGTGCAAACTCAACCGGTGTAATTTTTTTTACTTGGATTTACGCGTTACTTTCATTCTTCTTACAGGAGTGTAAAGGAGTACTGTCGCTGGATGATAGAGCACCCAGAATACCGTCGCGCCCCTTTCCTGAAGAACCTTGGCATGTTCTCTACCGCTGTTCTCGATGGTAACAATTCTTACGCTGAACTCGGATCTCGTTAATATACCTACTGATGATCAGTAAATAGTATAATCAAGAAATGTATCGAATAGACGGTACGATTTCCTTGAATTAGCCGTATATTTCTTGAAAAAAAAATTCATTTATAGTATCGTATTATAGCTTTATGAGTAAAACTGTCTCTACATTTTGGGATCTACATTTATGGATGTTCAAACATGTAGGTAGTCAAGTTGTCTAGTATGCCTTTTTCGCTAAACTGTATCTACCTATACATTGCAATTAGTATGTATGTTTATTTTAAGAAATATTGTAACACTCTATTTTTAGTCAACTTCAGTTATAATTCACTATGCACGTGTTTTTTTAGAGTAAGTATTTATTTAATAAGAATATTGTATCTTTTACGTTCTATATGCCTATTATGTGATTAAATTATTACTACAAATAGTTTTGTTGTATTTATGTGATTATCAAAATTATATTTATCACCCTTCCTTCTCTGAAATGAATCTGATCCTACAAAATCTAAACTAGTAGTAGGTATGCACCTACTCAATATTAAATGTTCTTCCATAACTATTCGCAGTAACGGTACATTGCGCTGCGCAAACCAGTGCTCATGTGTTCACATATTTGAGCATACATAACATAACCTCACCGTTGCGCACGGAACCGGCCGGCTAGCACCAGCCAAGGCAAGTCAGTCTCTCAACTCAGTACTGGTTCACGCGTCGTCTCGGGCTCCCGGCCCCTTCGCAATAGCGTCTCTATCGATCGCGTGCCTCAATTTAGTGAAAAAACGACGTACTGTGTGGTAAGAAAATGTATTTTCATCTGTTGATAACTAAAACATGAAGTTCGTTCAGTATTTGGCAGCAGTAACTATTTAAATATTTTATAGTTGAGCTATCGTGCATGTTTTTTCACGTCGACAGCTATAGTCCGAATGATTCGGTAATGTAAGTAACAAATCATTCACCTTTGGCTGCGGCGATACAATCATCAACAGAAGCTTTTTGCAGTTCTGATTTCGAGTTTATATCGTACGAATTTTTTTATGATAAGCATTGTATTGAGAATGCTATTTTTTCATTTGGAACTGGGTACAATATTTTATTATAAATATTTGTTTGCTAAAAATCACCGGGCATGAAATTGTGATGCAATTGTGAACAATGCGCGTCATTGTACTGACTACAGCACACGTAATGCGGTCTTTGGACTTGCGTTTGGTTTTCACGCCCCCCTCTTCTCTTAATCTGTATTCCATTAGTATGAAAGGTAGAGTTGGATAAGCAAATTGTGCTACCGCCACTTTTCGTGCAGAAACATACAATACATTTGCGAAAGATAACGTATCTAAGGGTACCTAATGCTAGCAAAACCGTTCGAAATATAAATGAGGGTCTTTAAATGTTATAAGCTGATATCATTAGTCTCGTTATTACAGTATGCTTGACTTAGTGGCATAAATAATGAGTTGAGACTACCAACACTTGTTTATTTATCCTGTTAATCTATAACAAGTATAAGTAATTTGGTAATTAAGTGGTGATAGCCCAGTGGTTAAGACGTGCACCTTCCAAGCGGGAGGCGTAAGTTCGATCCCAGTCACGGGCCTGTACCAATGAATTTATTTCATGTACAGATTTTAATGTTCTAAAAATTGTCACTTAGCTCGTGCCTCGGAAAGCACGTAAAACCGTTGGTCCTGTTGTTTGTATTGTTGTCTCTGTCTGAAATACGGTCGGAGATCATCATAAGTAATTTAAACAGTAGGAATATGTATTATTTATTACGTGGTGCAATCATTATGAATATTAATAATAAAGTTAGCAAATAAATTATCAAATAGTTTTATTTTTTCACAGTATGTACCCAGTTAACAACTCAGTACAAGATTATAAAATTTCTAGCATTTTTTCGTGATACGGTTCGTTTGTTAAAAGGTCATTAAAATTATGTTTATGCAGGCATCCACATTAATTTTGCACACAACTTTATATACTTACTTCTTGTCTTTTTTTTCAGAAAAGAAGATATGATCGCTGAAGGATACACCATTAAGTGTTTTTCTTGAAAAGACAGAGGGGCTTTTTGTCTTGAAATATTTGTCACCTTTTCGTGTTACTGGTGTAACCATATTTGAATCATTGGTAGATTCTTGTAAATCCATAAGGCACTATCTGATCATAATATATTGATTTGCCTTCCAACATTTATGACGCCGAGTATACCTTACCTTATAGTGGTATTGTTTTGCATTCAATATTTCCGTTACTGTGAACGTCCAAGTTGATGATATCAGACGTTATTAAGAAATTTTATATAAGGTAACAGACAACCAAGAATATCAGAATAAGTAGATAGGGCTGAAAAACATGTACTTAATAACAAATATATTTAGTACCCTTGAATCCTTTAAAATATTATTATAAACTAAGCCATAAAGATATCGAAATAAAACTATTTTCATATCTTTCCACTTTTATAGTACTTCGACAAGACTCTGATTAAAGAGAACGTCGATTTTTAAAGTTCATTAAAATATTTTAGACAACTATTACATGTTTATAGAGACGTTATTTATTTTGTAAATCTAATTTTAAGTGTAGTGCAATCAGTTTAACTAAATAAATTGATAACACTTGGGTTATTTTTAATCAAATATGGTGCAGTCGATAAGTGATTGTGATTCAAAACAAGAATTTGAGACTGTTCTTAACAATGAAATTGGCCAATTCGGAAAATTTCAAATTGTTAATATATTTCTATTGGCCTTTCCCGCGATATTCTCAGGATTCATGGCGGGAGACTATGTATTCACTGCAGGAGTATTGCCCCACCGCTGCAGTATCCCTGAATGTGACGGTGTTACTCCTGAATATTCTCCTGAGTGGATATTAAATGCTATACCGGCAACATCTAGTGGATTTGATAATTGTCGTCGATACGCTAATGTAACAAGCGCTGTAGTACTTCCTGGAGAAACCTGTCCCGCTGAATGGTTCCTGCGGAATATCACCGTACCTTGTGCGAGCTATGTTTATGAAAGAACCAATACTGTCGTGTATGATTTTAACTTAGAATGTCAAGAATGGCTGAGAGTTCTGTCAGGTATGCTGAACAGTCTCGGTGCTATGGTAGCGCTTGTAGTTGCTGGTTATGTGTCTGATACCTTCGGACGTCGAGTTTCTATTATGTTTTTTGCCTTTAATGTTGCTGCAGTTGGTATTATTAAATCTTTTTCCGTCAACTATGGAATGTATGTAACCTTACAGTTTGCACATGTAGCGACCGGCGGAGGTCTATTCAGTGCCGCATATATCTTAGCAGCTGAAATTGTTGGACCCAAATATCGTGTAGCGACAAGTGCCACTATGTCATCTATGTTCGGATTAGGACAAGTATTTTTAGGACTGATTGCATCAGCAGTACACGAGTGGCGGCAACTTACTTTAACCTTATTTATACCAGTATTTATTCTTCTCTCTTACTATTGGATTGTATGTGAGAGTCACAGATGGTTGATAAGTAAAAACAAAAAGAAGGAAGCGAAAAAGGCCCTGTTAAAAGCTGCGGCTATGAACAGAAAGACATTCTCAGATTCATCAATGAACTTTTTACTCAATGCTTTGTCCAAAGAAAATGTTGAAAGCAAATCTGCCTACAAGAAAGAAATTTCTTTGTATAGACAAGTACTACAATCTCCAGTCATGTTACGAAGATGTATGATAACGCCTATCATGTGGGTGGCAACCACATTTATCTATTACGGATTATCTATCAATTCTGTCGGATTGTCTGGCAATATGTATATTAACTATATGGCAACAGCAGCGGCAGAAATTCCAGGGTTTATCCTAGCAGTGTTTATTTTAGACAGGGTAGGTAGAAAGATCACCCTGTTCACAGGCTACACCTTATGTGGCGTATGTTGTTTAACATTCGCGTTTACTGCACATAAGGCTTCCTATGGCGTATCATTGTTTTTGTATCTTTTCGGGAAATTTTTCATTGGATTAGTATTTACATCATTGTACCTATTTACTGCTGAATTATATCCAACAAGACATAGACACTCGTTTTTGGGTTTCTCCTCGATGATTGGTAGAATAGGTTCAGTTATCGCTCCACTAACACCTCCTCTGATGGACTACTGGTCGGGAATTCCCTCGGTATTATTCGGTGCCATGGCCATCATAGCAGGTCTTTTGGTGTTAACACAACCTGAAACGTTGGGTTTGAAGGTACCAGACACATTTGAAGACGCTGAACAACTTGGGAAAATTGTAAACAGACCAAATGAGACTGATTCCATTAGTACTTAATATATTATTAGTGATATATTATTAATATATTATTAATGAAATATAGTTTTTTAAATATTACCTATTATTGTAGTACTTAATTATTATGTAAGACCAATTTTGTATGATTCATAATAATAATATATTCTATGATACTTATTATAAAAGATTTTTACTTTAGAATCAGGCTTCGATACCTCAACCCAAAAACCCGCATGACAAATATACGTAACTAGCGGCCGCCCACGACTTCGTCCGCGTGAGGGGGCGTTGCACCCGTGCGAAGCCGGGCAGGTTGTTGTATAGCCTGTAGCCTTCCTTGGTAAATGGGCTATCTAACACTGAAAGAATTTTTCAAATCAGACCAGTAGTTCCTGAGATTAGCGCGTTCAAACAAACAAACAAACAAACTCTTCAGCTTTATAATATTAGTATAGATATGGGTTATTGAATCACATTCTTAATTATTTTAACTTTTCTATGAACTAGCCATAGCCACATTTACATACATATATTGGTAGGTATTGCCGAAAATAGTAAGTAATATGCATAGAAAACATAAACAGAACCTACTTCTGAAATAATACGCCGAGATATTTGGATGTGTTACCTAATAGTTTCTTAATTTCCTAAGCCAATAAGCAAAAATCAAAATCGGGATGTTATAGATACGGATTCGTCACTTTATTTAGAAACTAGTGGACGCCCGTAGCTGGGTCTAGGTCCACGCGGACTGCAAAAAAAAATGGACTGTAGATAAAAAATTGCCTATGTTCTTTCTCAGTGCACGTAGTAGTATAAAAAAGCACTATACAGTATTGTAAGTAGATGTACTTATTCCGTGAATTTTACACAAATAAATTAAACAAAAGGTCGTCTCATCGTACATAAAACTATAACATATTTTTTCCTCGTGAAAAATCTGGGTTAGATGTATAATCAACTAGTGCATTAGAAGCAGGATAAAAATATAATGTCTTTTCTCTGCTACTTATGTACCAAATTTCATTTAAATCGGTTCGGTAGTTTTAAGGGTGAAAGCCGGACAGACAGCCGAAGTAACAGAGTTATTTATGATAATATTTATTAGTGTGGATAAGTGTAGGCTATGTTCGGAGAAAAACACGTCATATAAATAAATAACGACTACGGAAACATCCATAGTGAGTCCAACTCGCACTTGATATCTTATTTTTGCTTCACATCACAGGCACCCCACGGCCCCATATGATAGGTAAATAATAGCTCCATCTAGAGGTTGCGGTTAGCACTACTACGAACTACAGCGCTGTCTGTTGTATTTCAATGGTACTCGGTGATAGGGGTTTCTCGTTTGCTCCAGTACCAGCAATGTAGAGTTTTAGCTTTGCCTCGTTGTCAAGTTTACAAATATATTTCAATATTAGTTCTATAGATGGCGCTAATATAATTCGCATTATGTAGAGACTCATTTTCAACCTCTAAGCCAGGTGTTCCCAAATTTTCATTTTTCATAGACCCCTTTCAAAAGTTAACTGTTTCTGGTGGACCCCCTACATGCTTACACCACATACAAATGAATTGTGAAATCTATTTATTCACGCCTACGTAGCCCCCCATCGAATATTTTGTAGACCCCTGGGGAACCTGGACCACTTTGGGAACCACTACTAAACTTATCCATAGAAAAAAATATATAATTGTTTTTTACGTGAGTGCAGAGTGACTCTACCATGACTCTACGTTTCCCCATTATTTTTTGAGTTTAGCTTAATTTAATGATTGCATTGCATACATGTAGATCACGTTACTGATGTAGAGGTACCTATTTCCCATTAACGGAAATAACAACTTTAGTGATGCATACAAAAATAAAGCTGCAAATGACCTGACCGTAATACGAGTAGGTACTATTCGAGAGTCTGTATGATTGAAACCTCATTTACACTATGCATTTACAGTAATAATCCTTTGTTTGTGAGACAAGAAAAAGTAAGAAGATAAAAATATTGTCACTTGCCAAATTGTGAAAATTGCTGTTCATTTTAATCATCTTGATTATTTCAGAATATTGTTATTATCCCTACTAAATATAACTCACTCTCTAAAGAGAAATCTCTACTAGTTACAAGTAAGGTACCTACCTCAAAAAAGAATGCCGTGTGGCAAAAAGCCTATAGTAAAGAACTGGGACAAGCCGAGGAACTTAAGGGTCATCACGCAATCAAAGTACGAACAAAATGAACCATCAGTTAAACAGCACTGGAAACGAGTCCTGCGGGAACTGGAAATGTCATATAAGGACGACCAGGTAACATAATTGCGCAGTCATTGCCTAAATGGTAGATAACCTTCTGGTGATCCAGGTCAGCCAAGTTTTTAACAGAAATGTCTCGAATAAGGTCATGAATTAGCAATCGTAGCTATTATTCATCATCGTTTGATCAGTATTCTGTGCTAATATGGTAGGTACCATATAGGTACTTTATTGAATAGGGTCTTTTACGGTTTTTTTATTTATATTTATAGCGAAAGATCATAAAATAAAAGAAACATTTGCGAAAGAAAAACTTCGCTAGTGTGAAAACTTTCCGGGATATAACGATTTCAAAGTCACAAGTTTAAAATTCCAAAATCACAATTTTAGACTTGCCAAATAACGCTCCATACAAACGGCTACCACAATTATGACATCACTCTTTCAGTAAAATGTCTGCGCGTAAAAGAACTTTTGTTCTACAGCTATTTTAAAAATTGCGTTTGTAAATATGGTCACAAAGCAAAAGTTGCTGTAAATGATGCAGGTGGACATGTGTTGTTGTAATTTTCAATTACTTAATTCCACATTTGAAAAATGGACCACTTAACTTTGAAGGCTTATTACTACCTCATTTGGACACTTAATCAAATTGTAATTTTACAGATAGGTATCATTTTGATGATTTATTCTGATAAGCATAAAATGTCATTAAAATTCAACTATAGTAAACATCAGCTATATGTTTCCGTCCACACTTGAGGGTCGACTAAAAAACTCAGCGAAGATCTCTGATGAGGTGATGAGATAGCAAGTTATCACTGATCTTTTCAGTTGGGCCAATTCTAAGCGTGGTTGTGATCTCGTCTATGATCCTCCAGTTCTGGAGGTCTACTCTGAAGTGACGATAAACGAAGTATCGGCCGAATATCGAGGTTTTCCTACTACGAACTTCCTTCGATCGGATCAGTCGCGCCGATTTTTCATTCGGTCTGATCGAACTCTATTTGACAGGTATAAGGCTAGATAATAGAAAGCTTATAATATTAGTCAATGTGAATTATTCTCTATGGTTCCGAATGAGTTGGGAATTCAGATGAATGGATCCGAAGCAATTTCGTAGTAGGGTCAAAGGCTGTCAAAGTCTTCGATTCGGTCGGGCTTCGGTCGGACCGAAAGATTCGAAAGTAGCATTTCAGAGTAGGATGTTTTTTTAACGTTCCCGAAAACTATGTAATCTCCTCATCATCACGATAATTTTTCTCCATGGCAGCATACCTGGGAAGTGTCTGGTTCCCAAGATATTAGGGTCCAAAGTTGAGTAAATAGACTGCGTTTTCTGCATAAATGCACATAGTCGCGCGTAGCAAGATTTTTTCATGAGAAATAATTAATATATGTCTATGAAAAAATAGCATAAACACTGAACACTATAAATTTCGCCGAGCAAGTAATACATTTTTTTTTCTTTTTCTTTTTTTTTATTAATTTGTTTCCCAGCATTTTCTCTGGCATAAACTCACTTTATTTAATGTAGAGTATGCACCCTTCGTTAAAGGTGGCAACAAAAAACACCGTGTATATTGTATATAAAATAATTATGTAAACTTGGTCACACAAAACCCAATCTTTATATGAAATAGCTAATGCAAATAAGTGTTAGTGTCAAGGTGTTAGCTTCATATTTTATAGGAGAAATTATCAGTTCTTAGTTTTCTTTCAACCTCTTATGGTTAAGTATGTCAGTATCTTCTTACTAATATTATAAACGCGAAAGTTTGTGAGTATGGATGGATGGATGGATAGATGGATGGATGGATGTTTGTTACTCTTTCACGTAAAAACGGCTGTAACTATTTCAATAAAATTATTAATAAAGAAATGGAAAAATTCCTCACCCGGGTGGGAATGGAACCCACGACCTCTGCATTCCGTGCCAGCGCTCTTACCACTGAGCCACCGGGTCAATTACTCGGATGACGAATTTTACCATCTCTTTTTGAAATTACATTATTGGAAACGTTATTTTTTCATCCCGATAGCTATACATATATATATATTTCAATAAAATTAGGTGTAGAGTTAGCTGACACTCTGGATTAACACATAGGCTACTTTTTATCCCGGATTATTTGTTATTTTTTTTCTGCAGTCCACGCGGACGAAGTCACAGGAGTCCACTAGTCATTTATAGAAATAAAAGGCGTGATGCATGGTCTTTGGTATCTATAATTTTTATCGTCATAGAAAAAATAAAGCGTCTTAGTTTTACATCTCACGTTTCAGTTCTGGGAGAGTCAGAGCGCCACTGTGCGGGAGTTAGTCGGGCCAGTTATTTACGAGAGGCTTATTAAAATCTTCAATCTGCCAAATGAGACGGAGGTCTACGAGGTCGGCTCCGAGCTCAGCTCTATCATACCCTCAGCCTTGTTCTACGTGTACCAAACTCCCACTGATGTAAGCAAGAACTTCCTATCATAAAACAAATGAACTCGACTTATCCTCATATTCGATAACTTGATCTTCGTTCGACCACTTTAAAAATTGTAGAAGAAATCAAAGTAGGTATGTACTACTACCATGTGTCATCTGAGTACCCTTAATAAGTAAGTAAGTCCTTTTCAGAAATTTCATTCTACTTTTCTATAGACATTAATATGCGTAGCTATGTCTTATCAATTTCGTATTTGGTGATTGATTATATTTGATTGACATTTAAAGCTAATGTAACTACTTACTGATCAAACAACTAGCCCTAAGTAGTATATCTTATTACGGATCGAAATGGGTAACTCTTCCCTATTCCCTTTATCTTCTGGATGTTTAATTACAATTTATATGGTAGATTCCGATTGTTATAAAATCAGAATGAGACAGATATTAGAGAATTTTTTGTCATCTACTTATAGCAGCCCGACCGTAAGCCATACTCAATGAGTGATTTTGAACTATCAGATGAAGAAAAAGAAAAGGTATCCGCGGAGGAGGAATCTTTATGGAGCGAATCTGCCAGTGAAATCAATAGTGAGACCAAAAGACTGTCCCGTTCCAAGTCCATGGTGAAGTCCAAATCGTTCACTACCACTAAGAAGTCGCTAACAACAATGTCAAAAATAATTTTGAAGTCCAAACCAAATTTGCCGACTTCGTTCTCGAGGAAGGCTCTGTCGAAATTCGGGCTTGATTTTGAAATGGCACAGTCATCAACCGAAGAAGTTGCTACAAGTAATGACGACTTGGAAGTTATGGCAAGTAAAAAAATTATGGACAGGTGGGTAATAAAGTACTTGTTAACATGAATAGGTAATTAGGTAGGTATACACCTACGACTGGTGATGCGTCTACAATAAATTTGAATCTATTCATCTATTCTTTCTAATTTTAATTATGCACTATTCTCTTCGATATTAATGATACTTCAATAAGTATCTGCCTCGTGTTTATTTCTGTTTCACGACTGGTTTGCTGGAGGAAATCTCTCTAAGAAATAAGCACGCCTTTGTAAATCTTGTTAAAAACTTAATTTGTGTAAACTTTACTGTGTACAATAAAGCATAAGAATAAGTAATTTCAAAGGCCAAAATAACAACTAACTATACCTATAACAACTATAACCATAGGTATAACAGCAGTAGGTATTTGTCACAGAAAGAAGCACTACCATCATCATCATTACAAGAAGAACCCACATTTCGACATGCTGTACTGTAACGAATCCGAGACGGACATGATCAAATGGAACTCTAATTACAAGCAGAAAGTCTTGGAAGTATCGGCCTCAGACGAATTTAGTAAAAAAGCAGAAATTATGACCAAACAGGTACGAGAAAGTGTATGTACAAAGGGCGTCAAAAAACATAATGTTTTTAAATATCGGAATTCGAACCCAGGACCTTTGATGTAGCGAGGCGATTCACTACGAACTTCAACTTCTTCATCTGTGACGTATAGTCTATCTGTACTATACCTATAGTAAAAGTATAATAGTGTTTTTACTTTTTTGTTATCGTGAAATACAAGTCAATAATATTTTTTTTTTTTTGGAAATCTCTATTTTTTTTATTTCTGTTTTCAGATTTCCAAAGATTTTTATGACTGGTGGGTCGGTTTGGGTAATGTGGAATTTAAAAGCGAAATCAAACGGCCTGAAGACATTGAAGATCTATTCCAAGTAAGTATAGCGCCATGATTATTCTATTAAAATAAATGTAAAACAGTATTGAATGTAATGATTGTAATTAATAAGAAATAAAGGATATCTGTAATGTACCGTTATGTATGTATATAGAGATAGGTAGATATTGGTACCAGGATAATCGGATAGATTATGAACATGTTATATGAAATTGAATATCGGCAGGTCTGGTTCGATGAGCACGCATCCCGTGGCCTCGTACTGGATCCGAAGATTATGCCATGTGTACTGCAGAAGATTGCCAGCCACATCGGTGTTCCGAAGGTAATCACCATTCATCATCATTATAATCATTTATAAGAGAACGCCAGCCCAGACTACCCACGACTTCATCTACGTAAACTTAAGAACTCCAATTTGTGCCGTCACTTTGAGAAATTCTTCTTTCATTTTCTACTCTCAAGAAAGAAATTCCTAATTTGTGTGTGTTTGTCTCATGCAGTATGTAATAAAATTATTAATTTAATTTTTTAACTTTATTCTGGAGTGGGAATAAGCTGATTAGCAGTCTAGATTTGTTGAATATTTTTAGAGAGTTACTACGAGTATATACAAGCCATTAACAAATTCCAGGCGGGTTGCCCGAACGTCCTCAAGCGGCAGATCGAGCTGGACATCGTGGCGGAGACCAGTCCGGCGCACACAATGGCTTTCCGCACGTGTCTCCCGGAGCACATAAAGCACATCCCGCCCCGCAACAACACGAAGAAGCTGTGGCACTGTGTCAAAATACCGGAGGAGTTGCGCTCCATGGCGTATGTTTGGGAGGATATTGCGCATCTCACGTAAGTTTTGGTCTTCTTTGTTTATGGTCTCTGATTTTAAATTTGGAATCAAATTATCTGCATAATTGCAACTTGGAATAATCGTACATATCAAATTTACAGGTCAACAAAGTCCTTCCAAGAATGGCTGGAAGCGCGTCCTTTCTTGCCAATGCCTCCATTTTTCAAGACTGAAGCGAAGGAAGACAAGAAGCAGCCTTTCGTTGTCCCCTCGGATTATGTAGTAAAAGAAAGAGATCGTACATCATCCTCTGCGCACCAGGACATGGCCCTCCCCGTATCTCAATTCCAGCTTGAGCTGAAAGAAGTACTCAGTAAAATTATGAATGATTGATTGCTCACGATTTTCTAGTATTTATGTTGCTTTTATAGTTGTTGTTTATTTTTTATGTTATAGTTTGTTTTGAGGATTATATATCGACTGATAAAATGTATGTTATGGACAAAGTTAATAATATCTACTACAGATTGTCAAATATGCGCTATAATTACCAGCAAAAAATTGTAGCTTTGGTTCATTTTGTACTTTACAAAATTTAAGTAATACTTACTTTTACTAATATAGATCACATAATTATTACAATTTATGAAGCTCATTAAAATAAACATAGGTATTATTAAGACTTTGTAAACGTTATCATTTAATCTGTAATCTATCAGTGTCCTCGTGTCAAATGGTACGCTATCACAGCACGTCACTGTAAGCTCTACTAAACTAAATAATTTCTTGAAAAGGAACTCCACACACCGCACACGCCGACACCAGCGTTGCTGTCACATGTCTGTACACGATACACATATATACCTATAAGTATAAGTAAGCTCTTATGTCAGCTATTCAATGGCTGTCAGTGACTAATTTGTTCCTAGTAGTGCCATCGGTAATTGTACAATGGGACTACTACCTACAAATAAAGGGTGCTTTTAGTTTATAGTATAACAATCTGCTCGGATTGGAGGCCTCACATAAGAAATGTGGTTAAATAAGCTATTTTCCGCGACCATCCAATCGTGGACTACGTAATAATATACTAACTGGTTTTGTCTTTGACAATGATGAACTTCCAGATCAACAGAGTTACTTTCGTATTTTTTATATTGATAAGGTTTTATTCAAACATGGATCATAATATCCATACAAAATATAAAAATACAAATCACAATTTATATTAAAGAGTACAAAATACTAGCATCCCTTCCACAAGTGCCTTCAAGAGAAAAGTTACCATTAACAATACGAGCGTTAAATGTAATTTACATTAAAACTTTTATCTCTATACCTTTCCACGCTCTGTATGTGGAACTCCTAAAATAATTATATCTTTGATTACACATTAGATTTTGGTGATATCTGTTTGGGAAAATTATATCGACATTATCATGTTATATGATTATTTATTACCATTTTAATAATGTTAAAATTTGTCATCTATTATTTATTACCCCGTATGGTTCCATGATCGATATTATCTTATAAGATAATTAATATATGTATACCTTAATAAGTTATTTACTTACTTGTTTATCATCACGTAATATCGAGGTCAAACATGGGTGTCTGATTACTTCGAGGATTTTTTGATGACACGAACATTCGCTATAATGC
The DNA here is from genome assembly GCA_014607495.2 of Carposina sasakii. Taxonomy (NCBI): domain Eukaryota; kingdom Metazoa; phylum Arthropoda; class Insecta; order Lepidoptera; family Carposinidae; genus Carposina; species Carposina sasakii. Next base: position 9,617,260 of record CP053154.1, read on the forward strand.
TAAAACTGTTCGATTGTTATTAGCAAACTTTTTGGGATTTCATCCAGTATTTTTGTAATAATATAAGTAAAATAAATCTTTTGTCGAGCACTGGAGGATGGCTTATACATATAATTCAAAAATATTTATCTACATAATGGATATTGCAAAAACAAAGGAAATAGGAAGTATCTGGATTAATAATGACGTATTATCGATTAAACGTTTCACACCGATAAATAGATAACTGATCATTATAGTTTTTATTAATTCATTCGCAATCTACGTCGCATGATCGAATGGAGTAATCGGGTTTTAACAGTTGATTATCAAAAACATGTGTATACTGTGAAAAACAATAAGGTATAGTGAAGATTAACTTGTGAAACAAATATGACGGATACTCGCAGTTTACGAAAAGACCTGATGGATGAGATAGAGAATAGAAGTTTAGGCGACAAAAAGTTCCATTCAGAGACTTCGTTACAGCAGTTTCAAAATGAAGACTCTCCTGATAGTATGGAAAAGGACCCCGGGGTGAGTTATATAAAATTATGTTGAATATGTTTATCAATACATCGAAGTATTATGTATGCATTTATAAGTTAACCGTAACAAGTAGCTGTATATGTACCTACATATGTAAAATAATTTCGTATTTTAATTAATACAGATCTATATTTTTACATTTAATGAAATTGCTCATCATTACGTAGTTTTCAATCAAATGAATCACACTATTTGATAAAAGCTCGTAATATTTCTAAAACACTTTTTATAATTACGAATAGGTATGTAGATATCTAGAAAATGATCATATTGTTAGTTAATCTGGGTCTATAGATACGGTTTAAAAAATTCACAAGTGACTCCATATTTCGAAACATTGAAAAAATACATTCCTATCTAATTTGGTATTGTTTAGGTTATAGGTAGGTACGATTAACGTCAAATATTAAGTGATATACCATCATGTTTAGATCATCGTCATAACTTTAGTCATAGAAAGTTCACTGCTAGGCCCCACCCGAACGTTTAGTTTAGTAGGTAATGTAAAGCTTAGCCGTAAGCTTATCATTAAAATAGGTAAGTAGAGCAATCCGTATACGACTTTCATTTTCCAGGTCCTCAACGCATCAGTTCAGAATGGTGTAAGACCAGAAGACACTCCAGCTCGAAGACGCACTGTGTCCCAGCCAGGTCCCGTATCAGGCAGCATGCTGACCGCAACCGCAGCCCGAGCCGCGAGACGGAGGCCTAGAGTCAACTATGCTGACGATCCTGAGCGCATTGTAAGTCCTACAAAAAAAAATTATTTCATAAATCCACCTATTAGACTATAAACAGATACTCGCACTGTTACGTTAACCCAATGCTATGTTAGAGATCGAGAGATAATTTCACTGAATTATAGAGGAATGACTGAATTATTACGCTCAAAGTCCGAAAACACTCTTTAAGCGAAAAAGCATACAACACGTACCACGAAAAACCACGACACGAAATTCTGATTGTGGCTAGCATACTATTCATGTTCTGGTGACAAGTTGCTAGCTCATCTGATCTATTCAACAACTGATGTATTCTAGTGAAGATCCTAATCAGCACAGATTATTAGATGCCAAATTATTCTTTTTTTACATGTGGAAAATGGAATGTGTTGATCTGCGAATTTTTTGAATTAAATAGTTAAATTCGTATTTGGTTACGACGGTTTATGGCGGTCGGCTAAGTGGCAACTTTTTGTGTTACAAAGGTATACATAGTAAATCAATTTCCCTTTATTGCTTCAGTTCGCACTAGTATTATGTTATGGAATCATCCGGATTAAAATAAACGTTGCCCTTGAATGCAATTGGATCAAAGAAAATAATACAAACCAAAATAAATTACTAATCTACTAAAGATTTCCCCGGTGGCTGACATAAATATTTAATTGATAACAGTTATAAATATAACAAGAATAGACATGAGTAATTTATTACCTAGTTTAAAGCCTGTGTATTTCGATCGATACAATAAACAGAGATTATCTATTGTAATCTACTAATGTATGTACCTATAATTTGCACGTCTTAACCCCGTGATATTAAAAGTTTTTTGTCAATCTTGTGCCAAGTAACAAAAATATACATACATACATATAATCGCGCCTTTACGGGATAGGCAGAGCACTAAGGGCCGATAGAACCACATGGTGCCACTTCTGACCAATTTTGAGGGTATAGTTGAGATGTACAAGTTTGGTTAGTAGTGACAGGTGGTCAGCCCATCGCCTACAAAACACCAAGACCCTCTTGTCCCTCTACTGGCTTATACAGTATGTCCGGGAAGAGAAGCGTTATTTTTTTCACTCCCAAAACAGCATAGAAGTAACAAAAATATGAGTTACCATTACAGATAAATACATCTTTATAGCGGTTAGGGGGTTACTTTCTTAGCAAAATGGACTATCCGATGGTAATGCTTTCCCAATACTATTCAGTACCTTGTTATAACACTGGAATAGCTAGAGTAGTCAGATTATATATGCATTTGAGGATATGTAATTTTTTTGTAATTAAGATAAAGACGTTACATGTCATTAATCGTGATCAATAAGTTAATTATCAATTAAAATTATCCGATAAAACAGGGCATGGCTTCATGTTAGTGTGTACCGCGACATTCCATTCATGGTTATGTAATTACAATCTTCAATTCATGACAAAACGAGTGTGCAATCAGTGGAAATTTATTTATTATTTTTTTATTTAAAGAACATACAGCATAGTACATGTAACAGATCCAGCCTAATACTTAACTAAAGTCAATTACAATGTTCTACAGCTCAACTAACAAAAGTGAGAAAACATGAAAAACAATTAGGTAACCATAAAATATTCAAATAAATAATTCAAATAAAATATCAAAAAATCCTGATTCTGGGACAAAAACCACATGAAAGACAACAATATATAAAGCTTTTGTGGCGAGTTTTCAAACGATAAGATAGACTACCTTAAGGATAAATTTGATGCTGTCTTCTTTTAAAACTGGATTTAAATAGAGACAGCATCAACTTTATCCTTCAGATATCTGATTATTGGAAAAATCGGTCATTTAATTTTTTTCAGAGCAGTTATAATTCCATATGCATCAATAGGAGTCCATCTAATAACGATTATTAAGAGGTCGCCACTCACTAGGCAGTTTATCTAAATTAAAAAATGTTGGCACAAAACAGTTTGCTCCCGTTTTCAAAGTAAATTTATTTAAAGCGGTGTCCGTATGTAGTAACGTTGAATTCGTATGTATATGTGGGCAATGGATCGGAATGATTTTTTCCCGTTTGAATAGTGTGGATATGACATATTTTTATCTCTGTGACATTCACCTCGTAGTGTCAAGTACACCAAATATTTTAATACTCTGTACATGAAAGAGCTCTATTCGCGGTATAAAGAGGTATAATATACTAGTAAAAGGTCACTAGTATTTATATATTTTTTTTAAATCAACATTATTAACGACACAATCATCCGTAAAAAGAATTGAAATTAATGCTAAATATTATTAACCTGCCGTCCAATAACATATATAACGTAATAGATCTTATCTTGAATAACGCTCCCCCGTCATTTATTCAAAGAACGATACGAAAAATAAAATCCCATACACCTTTAAAGCGATTAAGATGAGCGAGCATCATTAAAAAAAGAATCCTCCAAAGGGCTATCGTGGTTACAATTCCATACCGGGGGTAGTCAGTGTTTGTGAGGCGGGTCACTCTCGCGCAACCAACTGTAAACGTTTTAAGCGCAGTGGTCCGCGAGCCCCCCAGCCCCCATCCTCGCCTGTAAATACTCCCGTGCCGCCCCAACGCCTCGCCTAATGAAAATTCGATCTCTTTTGATATTTTTTACCGACAGGCAATAAATATCCATTGTAGTTTTGACTCAACCGCACTGTCCGGTAAAATATAGGTCGGTTGGATAAAAAAAAGCAATGATCATGACGGCTATCACAATTAAATAGGTCCGGGTTAGGCCATAGGTCTTGGGTATAAGTTCTGGTAGGTGCAAATGTTGATATGATGAATATCGATGTTTATTTCAGAGAGCGAAGCCCCGTGCGATGCCGGGGTGGGTGTCTAGTTATACATATATAAACCTTCCTCTTGAATCACTCTATCTATTTAAAAAACTGAATCAAAATTCGTCACGTAGTTTTAAAGATCTAAGCATACATAGGGACAGACAGCGGGAAGCGACTTTGTTTTATACTCGTAATATGTAGTGATGAAGTAAGAATTTGTTTTGGTCCATCAAATTAGTAAAATAGTCTAAATCTAATAGCAATTCTGCATCTGACAAAGTACCACTACCTAATAGAATGTCTAAAGTTAAATTGTCTTAATCTAGATTCTAGAATTTGAATCTACTGGTAAAGAACAATACTACAAGATATCCAGGAGAGTAAATAGGCCCCTTATGGTCATAAAAAAATCCGGCTCGTTTATTTGACTCAGCACTTGCAACTCTGTTTACCTCGAAACGGATAACGAGCGTGAGCTTATGTAATTAAAGTTTAGCGATCGTAGCTATTCGCAAATATGTATCTCTATTGATAGATTAGTAAATAATGTTCGATAAAGGCACTAATCAGTATAATCTGACGAGCGAGTTGCCTATCACATTAGCTTGATTTGATAAACAAATGTGCTTTGGTTGTGTTTGTATTTAAAGGAAGGTTAATAAGTATTGATAAGTAGGTATTAGGGTCGATTCCGGCAGTCACACTTAAACCTAAACCTAATCTTAGTCAGATCTATCTCTCTCCGTTCTTAACAAAAATGGCTGAGAGAGAAAAGGACAGGTAGGACTAATTTTACGTTTAGATTTAAGTGTGACTGCCGGAATCGACCATATTATACCTATAGATCATGCAATTTCATGAATATGTAATATTATTTTATGCTGTCTGTCTATTTCAAAAACCGAGTATTACAATTTACCAGTTGTATAGAGCTTTGGTAAAGTATTATAAAGTAGAATATGGTATCACCTTAGGAATTTGAAATAAAAATCTCTCATGCTATTACTATGAACAGCGAATTAGATAAATCAACAAACTATAAATAGAAATACCCACTTTCTATGAACTGTTCAATATAAATTTGTTTTAAAGGTCTATAACAAAATACCTATTTATGCTGGGACATCGCAAGGTTTTATTTATAATTCAGTTCGTATATAGGCTGTAGCAAGCGTTTTTTCATCGACAAAATTCGCCGGCTAGAGCGCGGTACTTTAATGGGATTACAGTGGTGATATACCGGCTGGTGTCGGCACTGTCGATCGAGAGAAACGGCAACTAATGAAGTTATTAATCGGATTGTGAACGGCTTTCGATACTCGCATACTCAGTTTTTTAGTAATCGTTCCAGGCAATGTGTGTAATAGAGTGGCGATTGCAAGCGAGACATTTAATCGATTATTTGGTAGGTATTCTTCCTTATGTTGATATTTCTTAATACGTTATTATTTATTTTACAAAATTTACTCACTTATCATATAAGTACTTCACTTATGCAGAAAATTGCAATAAATTTTATTATTGTTTCAGGAATTTGGCGAAAGGCAAAATTCTCCGAAAACTTTGAATCTTTATAGAGGTGATGAATCTGGATCAGCGACCCCGATAGGTAAGATATAAAAAAAAGTATAAATATTATTGATGCATACATATAGGTACATATGCAATCACGCCCATTATCCCCCAATGAGGTTGGGCAGAAGTGTGCAATTCACACACTCACTTTTCATCACTTAGCCTATTAAGTCCCACGTGGTAAGGGATGAGCCTACCACCGCTTCATTGATCATTGATTATATCAGATATAAAATAGGCACACCCACATTATTATACTATACGCCAACGCTACTGGCACGCGCTGTCATATAACGTTCTATGACTGCGTGTGCCAGGAGGGTTGGCGTATAATATAGACATTTCAAATTAATATTTATTTCAGGTGATCGCAGTAGTCCACAACCTTACTCTTCGTATTATAGAACTGGAGACAGTAAATCTCTTAGTAAGTACATTAATAAATTTTGTAATTCACCCAAAATTAATTCTTTTGATGTTAGATATCACACCGGGATTTACCCACGCTAAAGAGTGTAAATTCACGGTAGTAATTCTGGATTATGAATGAATATTGTATCTCATACATTTAATTACCTACAGACAGTTACCGCCTGTACGCTCCTATGAACGATGGTCGCGGAGCCGCCACCCCTCGCAAGCGGTCCGTGGTCACCATGGACGCTCAGTCCATCCGCTCTGTCGAGACCCACGCCCCACCGCCTACCGCGAAAAAAGACAACACTCGGCTCACGTGGTGGGTTAAATGATCTCTTGACTTATATGTCCCCTAGATGAGGCAGAAGGCTTCCACAGTTTGCCGCCATCCTACTTAATCTTGAGTGTTATGTTTTAATTAGATGGTTTCTTTAGACTTAGAATAGGGAATATGAATGAATTTTTTTATTTCATTTTTATGTTCTACTTAAAAAAGTAATAAAGTTTTCCCTTGGAATGGCATATCTAACTTTAACCGTTTTGGATTTACAGCAATTCAAAAATACGAGCCGGCAAAATGTTTTTGAAACGCTCCTTTTGCTCCATACTAAAATGGCAAAGACTTTGACGTCATAATAGACAGCGTCATCTCAAATGAGTATGGGGAAAAATGCAATCTTACTTTATAAACGTAATATTTTATATTTTGTGTATTGTGGTCAATAAAAATTGTTTATTAATAGGTGCAGATATTAATAAAGTATTTATTAAATCATTGAGATAATTCAAAATATGGGTTAAAATTGTATGTCTTGACTCCTTTTATGTTGTAAATTTTTTTTCGTTAAATTTTGTAAACTTTTAAACTCCTGTAACTTTGGTATTTACTAACCGATTGATGTTATTTTTACACTATTCGGCTTGTATTTGTAATATCTTTCGAATAAAATATAAAAAATCTGTTTTCGTGTCAGACGCATATTCCCTATTGGTTTGACCAAGAGGTTTACACTAGAAATGTATGTGTAATAATCTGCACATTTGTCCAACTTTCTGCCATAACTTGTATTTTAATGAGAATGTAGTAACTACATTTTTATATCTACTTTTTTATACCCTGTAAATCTAATATAATACTTTTTCATTTAATAGAGTTTTACCTATTGTACGGTTTCTTGGTCAGTTAAGTAAAATCTAAATTTACAAAGATAATTTAATTGTAAAGAGTATAGTAACGTAATAATCAGACAATTCAATTCTATTGTAGACTCATACTTTAATTTCAACAAAAATAAATCTTCATATTTTTTAGTCTCTAATTAACAATAATTTTCATTACAGCAAATACTTGACGTTGATGATGAGTTCCATCTACGCCATTCTGCTCGTCACCTTGGGGCTTATATTCTTCTTGGGAAGCGCTATTATTGGAGTCGACTTATCTGGGGTAATTATTATCAATAATTTTACGAGTGCACTTATAATATTATTAATTATAGGAACCTGAAATAAATTTATTACATACATTAAATTGGATTCCGCTTAACATAATTATTATTACACTTTGTCTATAATAAATACTACCACGATTAGTAACGATGATAAAATTTTCAGATATACTTACTTATCCTGTCGAGTGTAGGACTAATCTACCACCTGTATTTGGTCTACGACATTGGCCGGTATAAATCCATAGCATTGAAAAACCTTAAGATAAAAGTGGAACACGATGAAAATGTTGCGGAATATTTTAGAAAACAAGAGGTCAGTAAAATTGTCAATAACTAACAATTTGAGTTTCTTACATGTGTTGCGTTTAACGTCCTAAGTGCAGTTTTACTTATAGGCAGGATATTATGTTTTGTTGGATTAGGTTAGTTAATCGCTATTTGGAGCGACACTAATAGTAACATGGTATATCATGTATCCGTTTGATCATCAAATATATGTTTTTCAGGAGGAGTATGGCAACATAACACCGGGCGACCGAACCCCAGACCTCATCAAGCCTACGCCAGCACTGCCTCCTCCAGTACTCATACCTCTCTCGCATGACTACTGCTTCAGCCAGGGAAGGCATTCCGGAAGTTTCTTCCTCAAGCTTGGAGCTTCAGGTATAAATGAATATTCACAACATGTATAGGTAGTGTACCTAGCTTACTAATATGTATAAAGTGTGTTAATTAAATGGAATGTTAAGATAATAAGGTTGAAATGATTATAATTCACATTCAATTAATTCACTTTGTAATATTTCCAACTTGGTTTACCCTGTAAGGCATCTTAGTAGCGGCAATATTACAGTAATAGTAGTACATTGAAGGTATTGTAGTTTTCGCTTCTCACATTGTTTCAACCTCGGGTACGACAATGGGGTCTTGCGTGATTTGGATTTATAGGTTAAATGTATGTTTTGCAGCATTCGCTCTCGGCCATCTAGTCCACTCGCTGCTGCTGATCGCCGTTCAGATCGACTTCCTCATCGACGACAATATCGAAAACCAGGACTGCGTGTACATCGTACAAGTGGTGTATGACATCATCAACCCGCTATTCTCCTTCCTCCAGCTTTACTTTATCTTCAAGTATTCCAATGTCATTATTCTTCGCGGACAGGTAATTAGATTAAGATTATTATTAGGTAATAATATTGTAGACTTTTGGCATTATAATGCTTAAAAGAAACCACGTAGGTTACAATAAGTACCTTTGTTTCGTACTTACATTCCCTCCAATTTCAATATTATAAAACTGCCACTCGAAATTAATAGCGAAATATATCATGATATTCTAATAGGTACCTAATTGACAATTTATTTATTACTAGGATAAATTTATTCAAATTCTCACAAATGAAATTGTATTAGGCGTTACAATTCGGAAGTTCAAACACTCACTATGGGTGCGCCCACCACCGGGCCCTACACCCTCCACTGACCCTCGGATCTGATAACTCATCACTGCTTTTTTTCCTTTACTAATTTATCAATATTTTGGTGAATTTTTGAATTTTTTCATTAAAATTTAACTAATTCACCCAATACTATTTGGTTTGTGTGCACAAATAGTATAGGTATATATTTATTTGAAATATAAATAATGGGGGGTAATTATTTATATATTATTTAATACTTAGTAGAGGGTAGTTAATTCTGTGTAGGTAATGTGTTGGGTTTTAGAGTTTCATAATAATTAGTGGTTTACTAATTTACTAATTTCTATAATCCTGAGGATGCCACGGTTGTTGGCGAAACATATGTAGATTATTTATCTAGTTTTTTATTTCGGAATAGTGCAATGTATTGTCTTGCATGTTACGAGTAGGTGCTCGGGTCTGGTTTCTCGTGGCGATTGTAGTTAGTGCAAGTGCCTGTTTTCGCAGTTATGAGTTATCAGATCCGAGGGTCAGTGGAGGGTGTAGGGCCCGGTGGTGGGCGCACCCATAGGGAAATTCTCACAAAATAAATTCTAAATATGGAACTATGTTTTTACAGAGTCTGGCCCATTTCGGGTTCATGCACATGATTGGCAGCTGTTTGTGTTTCTGGGTGTCGGCCATCGTTCGCGAAACGCTTCTGGCGCTGACTCTGTACGCCAACTCGGTGTATGGAAACGGATATGGCAACGAAACCGACTATGTGGCCACCACTAACGCTACCCCACGTAAGTATATAGGCATGATACAATCAATAATGACACAGTCCAATAGAGTTTTGTATGAAATGTATGAGGCGGGAGGGTTCCGCACAATGTCTTCTCTGGAGTCCAAGCCAACCTAACATACACGCGGCGGTTATCGAACTAGCGTGGTGAGCCCATGGTCTAATACTACCCTATGATAGTACAACAGTAAGATGTAGTCTAAGGGTGATGTGATCTTTGCCCAACATCAGGCTACCACTACAAGCAAAATTCTATAAAAGTTATAATAAATACAAATATCAGTGATAGATGAAGATTAGTTCAGTTGAAAAAAATATGCCAGCACCTACGGAAAGACTTGATTATAAAGAAAGTAAACATGTATTTATTTATGTTACAGCAATTCCACCAACTGGTCTATTCATCGACATCGCCAACCTGTACGATCAGAACTGCAGAGGTTCCCCTGCCATATCTTCCATAGCTGAGAACCTGTCCCCCTACTTGTATCCCTTCAGCGTGGAGTACAATATTCTTATTGGTTAGTATATCTTTTAATAATAATAATATAATAATAAGCCCGCAGGGCAGCTTGTAGCGAGCTGTTGGGAGGTAGCGTTCCCACGGACCTGAAGTACTCCCGGGGGAAGACCCTGTCCCTCATCTCCGGCGCCGGAGTGAGGTCTGACGAGGAACAGTTCCCCCACCTCTGCCTTGCTTTCGCCGGCTGGGCAGAGTGGAGTCGCGAGAGCTATAACAGCTCGAGAGTGGACGTGCCCGTCAGTAAGTGGCGAGTTGGCTTTGGTTTAAAGTCCAGGGGCACGCCTCCACCCTAGCCGCTCACCAAATGTTGTCCCCTTTGTCGCTCCATGCGTGCGGCCGTTTCAGGGGGCCCATGAAATGAGTCGGCGAGTCACCGCCTGCCACCAAACAATTATGAGACTTGGTTGTAATGGCAGGCGTCCGTTAGTCTCCTTCAATAGCCCAGTTACCCAACCCCACCCAACATTCAGCCCCATAGCCCATGATCTTTGTTTCCATCGCATGACATAGATCTGCACTCCAATAGTCTTGCATATGGCGGGCACCATCGCCGGGTGTATCATATTGTGCGGTCGGCGATGGTATCCGCCATGTGTATCCTACACCATATTAAAAAGGGCCTATACATCTTGACCACGGCTCGATGCACGCCTCTCAAAGGACCGGGACTCTGTAGTCCCGAGAAATTAAACAGAGATACAATAATAATAATAACGATAAATAAGCCCGCAGGGCAGCTTGTGGCGAGCTGTTGGTAGGTAGCGTTCCCACGAACCTGAAGTGCTCCCGGGGGAAGACCCTGTTCCTCATCTCCGGCGCCGGAGTGAGTTCTGACGAGGAACAGTTCCCCCACCTCTGCCTTGCCTTCACCGGCCGGGCAAAGTGGAGTCGCGAGAGCTATGACAGCTCGAGGGTGGACGTTCCCGTCAGTAAGTGGCAAGTTGGCTTCGGTTTAAAGTCCAGGGGCACCCCTCCACCCTAGCCGCTCACCAAATGTTGCCCCCTTTGTCGCTCCGTACGTGCGGCCGTTTCAGGGGGTCCATGAAATGAGTCGGCGAGTCACCGCCTGCCACCTTTGCAATTTTGAGACTTGGTTGTAATGGCAGGCGTCCGTTACTCTCCTTTAAATAGCCCGATTATCCAACTCCACCCAACAATCACCCCCATAGTCCATGACCTTGCTTTCCATCGCACGACATAGATCTGCACTTCAATAGTCTTGTACATGGCGGGGACCATCGCCGGGTGTATCATATTGTGCGTTCGGCGATGGTATCCGCCATGTGTATCCCACCACCAATAATTAAATGTATAAAGTAATGGCATGTGCGTGTTAAAGTATGTTTGCAAGGAATGTCAATAACTTATTATTTAGGAGTAAAAAACAACATTTCGGTATCGTTGTAATCCATGTCACTGAGCCAAGCATAGATTAATACAATACTACTTACTTAATATGCTAGAAAAATAAGTCAGTCAATAAGAAAGGGTAGATTCCCTTAACTTCTTCTCTACTGTAAATTTGTTTATTAATCTATATAAACGAATTTACAGTAAATTCGTTTATTAATCTATATAAACGAATTTACAGTAGAGGAGAAATTAAGGGAATCTACCCTTATGTCGCATGTGTGGTTGGTTGGCAGCAGCGTAGATATCATCATCGTCAGCCTATTGCAGTCCACTGCTGGACGTAGGCCTCTCCCGGGGCACGCCACACAAAGCTGTGCACTGCCATGGGGGGTATTTGGCCATAGTCACCACGCTGGGTAGGCGGGTTGGTGACCGCAGTTTGTATTTTGGACTATGTTGTCAACACGGGAGTCGCTGCTTTTTTATCTTCTAAATGACTACGTATTCTTCACAGTGGCTGTATACTACATAATTTGGAGCAACATTGGAAACTGCGATAATGACTCCGACTCCAAATCTGATGAGCACTCGGCTCTAGAAGACAACGGCTCCATTTGCAAGTAAGTTCTTCTTTACCTGACTTACCGAGATTATTGTTCATGCTTACTTATCTCTTTTTATAACTCACTTCAGAAGAAAACTACATATAAATAAAGTCTATCAAAGTTCCTGCTAGATAAAGCAGAGGGCTTCCACCAATCTGTTCGGTACTTATCTCGAAGGTTCCCCAAGTTTCCCCCAAGTTCCTATCTTTACCTCTGCGATGATACCAGTGTAGGGCTTGCAATAATAGTACATATAAATAATTCACAGGATCCCAACGGCCATGAAGAAAATGATTTCACAAGCAATTTGGTAATATACGCGGATTGCCATGCCTCCAACCGGGGACTCTTCGTGGGTATGCTGATGACGGTCGCTGTCATCGGTATGCTTATACTGGCAGCTGTCTTCAGCTCCTTTGGCGAGTAAGTATTTGTTGCATTAAATAATATATGTATCAAGAATTGATATTTGTTGGTGTAATAGTATTTATACGTTTATACACTTATGGTTACTAAATTCCTGATTCATAGATAGATAAGTAGATCTGTGAACTTTCTATATCGTTGTTGTTCCTGTCGAGACTAATGAATCCTAAAGAGATTGAACCCAAAGTCGTGTCAGCAAAGCAATAATCAATACAACCAGTTTCTTTTATTTCTGATATTGAAGTCATAATTAGGTAAAATAAAATGACACGTTGTTATTACCTTTCCAGCGGATTCAAGGAGTTCGGCTACCTTATCAATGACTGCACCAGTCTCAGCCTCCACATCATTTTGCTATTCACCGCAGTGTTGGCCTACAACCAGACCCATAAGCTGGACATCAATGAGCACCCCATCTCGCTTCTCGACGATATACTCCTGTTTATCTGTCTCCCTGCCTTCTTCATGGAGACAGTGTTCTCTATTGTGGCGACGGTCAATATCCTGAATATCGTCCGAACTATTGATTTTAGTGTTATGGTAAGTACTATTGCTTTCGTTAATACATACTCACTACTACTAATAGCGGCATGCCATGTGTAACACTTTTTCGTAAATTTTAAATCATCAACTACAAACATCACACTTCGCCGGGCATATAGCTAAACGGATATTGATTATGATTGATAATCCCCATTGGCCTTACCAAAATATCCGAAAGGCATGTTATGTTTTCTATTCGTTTGCATATTATCAAAAGTAAAATTTAATTTCAGGTACTGCAAGCTATAATACAGACTGCATTACTGGTAGACGGGCTCCGTCGCTGCAGCAACAGCAGGAAGCTACGACGCGCCAAGCCAGGCAGGGAGCTGCTCATGTTCCTCATTGTGGCAAATGTGGCCATGTGGCTCTTCTACACTTTCTCCTTCAAGTCCACCGACAGCCTCGACGAGAGATACGTGTACTACGGCAAAGTTATGTGGACTATATTAGGCCACATCAGCCTGCCTTTGATAATGTTCTACAGGTTCCACTCTAGTGTTTGCTTCGCTGACATTTGGGACTCCGCCTACAAGCCTGGTTCGGAACACTAGATTAAAATTTGATTTGGTATTACATTTTGTGTAAAGGTTTTCGCCTTTAGTGTTCAGACGTACGTATGACATTTGGGAAATAAATAAAATATAGAGATTATATTTTTATGAATGGTTGTCAAGTGATGCTTATTTACTGAAGAAAGTTGTTCAATAATTTTATTATGTTAGTTAAGACAGTTTCGTAGGATAAATAGTTGCTGATAAATAAGTAGATTATAGTTTTAAGTCCAATACTCAGCTGATATTGATATAACCTAGGATCTAGATAGTTGAAATACCTTCATTGTTAGTTTGTATAGATATAACTGTAATTATAGTTTAAACCAGCGATAATAATCACATAGAAATTGACCCATTATGTAAATCACACATAATATAATTTAAAATAGTTATTACCTACTTATATTTAGGTGTAGAGTAGACATAATAATATTGTAGAGGCTTTTATAAAATAAAATACAGTTTAAATTTAATAAATCTGAGTTTACATGTATCATCATCATCATCAGCCTATTGCAGTCCACTGCTGGACGTAGGCCTCCCACACAGCACGCCACAAGACTGCCATGGGGGTATTTACCCATAGTCACCACGCTGGGCATGACCGCAGTTTGTATTTTGGAGTATGTTGTCAACACGGAAGGCGCTGCTGCCCACCTCCCGGAAACCCTTAATCGCCTCGTACGATACCCACGGGCAGACATGGGGTGGTACGAATTCTACTCTGCCGGCACCACGCGGCCAATTACAAGTATACAGTATTTTAAATAATTTTATAGTTAATTATTTTTTATAAATTATTACACACGCAAAAAGAATACAGCTACATAATACACACTATTACGTGTTTACCGTGGTCCAAAAATTTGTTCACTTATATTTTACGACTCTTATGTGGAATAAAGTGCCGCGTGGTGCCGGCAGAGTAGAGTTTATTGGTATAAACAAATTGGTAGGGTGGTCCCCATACTTGACCGTGGGTATCGTATGTAGGCGATTCAGGAGGTGGGCAGCAGCGCTCCCGTGCTGACTGGACTATGTTCCAAAAATCAGACTGCGGTCACCAAACCGTCTGCCCAGCGTGGTGACTATGGGCAAAAACCCCACATGGCAGTAGCCTCGTGGCGTGCCCTGGGGAGGCCTACGTCCAGCAGTGGACTGCAATAGGCTGAAAAAGAAGATGTGGAATAAAATGATATAAGTTCCCTTGCTGCAATCTGGATATTATTATTATTATTTCATTGTCCTCGTATATACTGCATAATACATTCTAGACATGGTTCGGTGTTAATAGCTATTACAAACCTCAATAACCCAATTACAGATCTACCGCATATTAACGTATACACAGCACATTGCTTGTATCGACCACAAAGCACGTATGGCCGGAGCGTCTTACGGCCGGCTAATTAATGGAGCACCTAATGCAATCGCCGAATATTAGGTTAAGTACTCCGCAGACGCACTCAGTCACATGCAAACTAGTTACTGGAGGACATGAGCTACATTGTTGCTAGAGTGCCTATAATTCAGTTTGCAGGTGAACGCGTAAGTTTTTGATCTACATTTAAACAAGATTGCATGGAATATATTGAATAACTAGTGGATGCCCGCAACTCCGTCCGCGTGGACTACAGAAAAATAAAATGTCGAAATTATCCGGGATAAAAACATTTTCCCGGGATAAAAAGTCTATATGTTGAGTGGGACCTGTCACAACATATTCCTGAAAACTGCATCGAAATCGGTTCAGCCGTTTCTGAGATTAGCGTGCACAGACAAATACACAAAAATTCCAAAAATCATTATTTTGGGTACTATTGCGTTTATAAAGGTCTCCTATGATATTTTTTCTCATATATCTTCCATGCACAGACAGCGATCCGTTACATTTTTATTATATGTATATAGATATACAGGATGATATCCATCAGATTAAGCGAAAGCACGGGTGATTTTTGGTCGTCAACGTTCCCGAAAATACGGAATACTCCTCATCATCACGATCATTTTTCTCCATGGAAGCATACCTGGGAAGTGACTGGTTTCCAAAATATTAGGGTCCAAAGTTGAGTAAATAGACTGCGTTTTTCTGCATAAATGCACATAGACGCGCGTAGCAGGATTTTTTCACGAGAAATTATTAAAAATAATAATATCTTTAAATAAAAAAACTAACATAAACACTAGACACTAAATTTCGCTCGATCAAGTTATTATGTAAACGGAACGATCTCGCCACTCCAGACAGACCAATGACTACGTGAGTGGCAAATTGTATTTTTTATTTTTTTTTTGTTTAGTTTATCCCGAAGGAAAGGCAAGGGGAACTAAGCCCATACAGCCTAATCATTGTCTAATAAAATGAATTCTTAATTTATGATGGATGATAATGATGATTATGAATGGATACGTCGGGAAAATCCTCAAGAACAAGTGTAAAGTAAGTCAAAATGAAAAATAATTGCAGAAACAACTTACATGGGCCCATGAAGAGATCATATTCCGGCTAAAGTTTTACTCAGCTTACCTGCGTATAAAACCACGCACACGCACTAGATTCACATCACAAGTAATCAAAATATAACTTATCTACCAGAAAACATCACTTTACGGACACATGCAAACCATTTACAAATAATTTTTGATTTTCACAAGAAAATTACACCTGCACCCTTCCAGCTTTTCCCGCCGAATCCCGCAAATTGTATTAGTAATGTATTCATTAAAATGTTAAATAAATAAAATAAAAACAAAAAAAAACCCAGCATTTTTTTGGCATAAACTTACTTTATTTGATGTATAGAGTACGTACCCTTCGTTAAGGGTGGCCACGAAAAAAAACATCCTGTATAATTATTTAATGGCCATATTTCTGATGCAACTATGGACTTGTTAAGGCATAGTTACATCAATTTGAGTATTCCTAGCAAGTCGGGCTGATCAAAGACGCGGCGCTGCTCGCCCGGAAAATTGCCAGGGCCCAATGAATATTATTAAACTCTTCAATGGTTCCGACTTTATTCTCTAAAAACCCTACGTAAACATACCATAGTTTAGTAGTTAAGGCGCCAAATTAAATAAAAGTTTACTTAAAGAACACGGAGTGGATTATTTGTACAACTTACACAACCAATTTTAACTTTGGATTTTGAATCGTAACTTTTGACATATACTGTAGCGTAACGTTTTGAATGCGCATTATTTGCAACATAAAGGAAACAGTCTGTCATAAAGAGTCTCATCGTCAATCTGCTCTTTCGAAACGGATCAAAAGCATCCGTATTCGACTCGATGATTGTTCATAAAATATTATACCTATATATTATATATATAGTTACTGTAGCATATATTCTATCTAGCACGAACTATATGTAATTAAATAAATATTAAGGGCGCGCCCGATCACAGGCCAGCAGACTAGGCCACGCTTCGTCGCTCGTATTTAGAGATATGTGACGATCCAGCGACTACCCACTGAACCGGCGCGGGATGTGAGTTATTAAGTAGTACACTTTCAGCTGATCTGTCGAGTGAAAGACTCCGCCCCCACCTGTGTGATAATGTCACGGAACTATGAAAATTGTGTACGGTTTACAGAGGCGCGAAATTGGTTTATTTAGCTACGAAGATGAGATTATTGTGTTTGTTTGCAGAAGCGTGAATGCTTATTTTTGGTAGATATTTTCTTTTGTTAGACTAGGTGGTAATTGACTCCATCAACTGGTGGATCACTGTGATGCTAATCGAAAGATTGTAAGAATGTTGCTAACACCTTGAATATGATCGGAAAATTCATAACGGAGAGATATATACTATAATTTATAAGAGAGATGTTCCAATAAAATAAATTCACTAAAAAACCTTAGGTACTCATTAAACTCGGAATACAATTGAAAAATCAACTGGTACTCGTACTAGCGCCAAACATGTCAAAAAAATGTAATTCATTCATTACAAACAAACAACCACATCCAGAAAATACTAGTGCATGCAGTACGATTCCACCACAAGCGGCTCATCCAGTTGTGACCCCCTTGATGTTATTCATACCATATCAAACGTTTAGAGAGCATTACACCGATTCCCACGTTCGGATTTACCGATCTACAGATTGCATAGACTCAGAAAATATAGAGTGTAGTATTTCTCTACAGCAATGGCGGACTTTAATATTTTAGTGTAATAATCTTAAATTAAAATGTAGAGCTCCCAATGAGGTATATGTTTCACTCATTTAGGTAATGAAGTATAATTTTATCCATATATTTAAAAAATTTGGTTATTCTATGGTTATGACTGTCGTGCATAATTCTACCCTCTCGTTTATATTGAACAGACACATTCCTACACATGTGTGATTGTACCATAGGATTCGTACAAAGGCGTATGTATTGAAGATAAACTCGATATTCATATTATTCATATCTTTTTCTATAAGGCTATTTAAATAGTACAAAATAGGAAGAAGGAAGGTCCACTTCCTTTAGCACACCTGCTGCGGTTTTCATAAAGTCATGCCTTCACGAAAATGCTCTCTATGTCTAGAACTTAGTCTAGAAAAGTCGTCTTAGTCTACTTAAAGTTTTCATTTGTAATCGTAAGCTCTACTAAAATAATCAATAGATAAAGTTATGAACTCGTAAATATTTTTTTTTTGCTAAAATATCTTTAATTCTCTTTGCAAATATTTAGTAGAAGTCATTTGCAGTTACTAGAACAATTTACTTATTTATTAAGATATCGCTTGAAATTTCATTACTCTCAATTCAAGCCATATCAAGTTACCTCTACATGGACACATATATATTGTCAGTTAGTTCCTAATACAATTTCCTAGCACATAATTCCGCAAACTAACATCGCTTGACAAGAAAATTGTTTTATAAACTTCCTTCTGATCACCGTGGAAACTAATTAGCCAGGCACAAAGCTAATGCGGTTGTGCAGCGTCCGGCCCGTGGCTGTAAATCAATATCCGGCCTGCCAACGATGTCACGACATTTTAAACTTTCAAACTGAGGACGTAGGTAGATGAAAATCATAATTATGACGCAATAGCCGACCTATTACTAACCTAAACTAACCTAAGGTTCATAATGTGTGATCCAACCCACTTCAAAAGACGCTCGGACGTCGATTTTTTTAAGGTTACGACGATATCGTAATAAGCAGTCGTCGTCGTCAGCCTATTTCAATCCACTGCTGGACGTAGGGCGTATAAGTAAGTAAGTTAGTTTTTTATCGATACTGAAATATATCATACATTAAAATCAGTTTAACGTACACTTGGTAAAAAACTACCGGGTCATCTATTTCATCGGAAAAATATAGAAATGCCAGTACCCGCTAGGATCATAAAAATGTGTTCGTCTCAATCTGTAGATCAACTAACTGTAGCTGTTTCATTAAAACTTTTACTGGAAAAAACTTTCATTGCCTTGTAAGTTTCAAAACATGTCGGCTGGAAATTTCTTTGCCTTGTTCGATTATTACGAGTTCTGTATTACCTGCATTGGAATTTAATGAATATTCGTGGAATATTAATGTGGTTGTAACATTTCATATTAGTTTTGCAAGCCAACTTTCGATACACAACTTTTCCATTGGAACCTGTAAAGTAGGTACCTTTATTAATTAAGAATGCTGATTTGGCATGAAATGTGATAGACAAAAGGACATAAATATAGGTATAGGGTACGTTCTACAATATTGACTCAACCTCAAAATTTTCTCAAAAACCTACTAGTCAATAAAGTACCTAATATTTACGCTTTAATTTCTAGATAATAGTCTGTGCGCAGACCGTAAAGCATATGTCGGTGTAATGAAGATTTGAGGATAATCGAAAGGCTCTCGGTAGACGATTTATTTGCCGCGCGACCGTTCGGATAATAATGCCTTTAACAGCGCTTCCGGGCGAAAGGCGCGCGTTTACATTTTCCACTCTACTTGACAATTAGTGAGCCAGTTTCAAATTGTTGTATGCGCTGTTTATGTTCTGTTTAAAACGTGTAAAACACAAGTTGCTTAGGCCGGATTTAGCCCAAGCGCACACTGGCGGCTCAGCATCAGCGGCCAGGCCAAAATGTATGCACTGTATCATCAGTGTGCGCTTGGGGTTGGAGCTATGCCAGAAGGGATGTACATGGCGCTAAAACATCGTTTCATCGCTTCGGGTGGCTGTGAAATGATATTCTAATGCCATGTCTTTTGCGCATTCCTGAGCAAAATATCTTTGACAAAGAGATAAGGATAACAAAGTGTGAGTGTTAACATTTACTACTTTAATGTTAAAAACTCAATAGATATTTACAGAAGTACCCTAACTATTTTAAAAACATTTAAATAATAATATTTTAAAATATTATTGCCAGCACACTATATCATGCAGTAAGAGATTGAAGAAATCAATGCAGTGTCAATATTTCATTATATTAATCAAACTTTAAAACTTTGTACAAACCAAAATAATATTACTCTACTTACTGCATTCATTCTTACAGCGTGTACATAAATCGATTACCAGTGACCTAAAAAACCATTTACTAGTGACGTCACAATAATTACACTTTTTTTGGGCTCAGGGGGCTTTTTAGGATTTTAGGCATGGAAACCTAAAAAAAATTGTTGCTGAAAAACGATAACAGTAATCTGCCTAGGTGCTGTTTATGATATATGTAGGTACATTATATAGCCTCCGGAAATCTACATGGGCGAGTCCAACTCTCACTTGGCCGCTTTTTTATTTATACCATTGCCTGTATCCGATATGACAAAGTTTTCAAAAATACAATATAATCTCAGCTAAACCGCAGGCTTTAAAAAACAAGTTTGAAAAATCTCGGTGAAAACTAATACATATACTTTTAAACATTAAAAATTATTTACTACATAAAACCTGCGTGATGTAAACGCAGCATTGTCTCCGCACCGTCTTCAAGTCATGCTGTTCCCTTGTTGATAGACTTTCGACCTCACATTAAGTGTTTTCCGTAAACTCTAGCATAAGGGAAAATCTCATGTGTTTTACACAAATTTCCTCCATGCTGGTATTGGTATATTATCAGTATTTTTACCAGGATTTATGAACAAGTGACTACTTAAGCAATGCTAACTTAATTGTTTATTATGACATTAGGTATTTGACATGAAAATTATTCTGTACTTTATTTTACAGA
The DNA here is from genome assembly GCA_014607495.2 of Carposina sasakii. Taxonomy (NCBI): domain Eukaryota; kingdom Metazoa; phylum Arthropoda; class Insecta; order Lepidoptera; family Carposinidae; genus Carposina; species Carposina sasakii. The sequence goes on from CP053154.1 coordinate 9,638,158, forward strand.
GTATATGAAAAGGGGTATATTAATCGAAATGCTGTGAATATAGCCCACTATAGAGAACCTATCAACAAATTTAAATAGACTCGTTCGATATCACATGTTTTATTTTTTAAAGATTGAATGAATTTTCCTAAGACGTTTAGGAATCCGCCATACTACTCGTATCTTGAAAAATAAACAATAAGTTTACGCGGACGAAGTCGTAGGCGACCTTCAGTGTGTGTATAGAATTTCTCACGTCAGCCTATTGCAGTCCACTGCTGGATGTAGGCCTCACCCAGAGCACGCCACGGGGCTCGATCTGCATACAAACCAATGTATACAGGGTGTGTGTCACAGCCAGGCAAATACTGAAATACTGAATACGTACCATTGGGGTTGATCAGTATTTTGAACTTTTTTGGGACTAACTTGCGAAAATTTTCAGTGGTTTTCGCCTCAGAATCTTGATCTGAAGTCGCCATTTCAAAATTTGCCTGGCTGTCACTTCCACCCTGTATAATATCAAAACATTATTTAATTAATGATTGTAGTAAGTTGTACAGTTTTATTTTTTAGCTGAATCGCCGTTGATCTAAAACCACGATTTATACAGGATGTTTTTTTGTGGCCACCTTTAACGAAGGGTACGTATTCTATACATGAAATAAAGTAAGTTTAGGCCAAAAAAAATGCTGGGATTTTTTTTTTTATTTAAATTCCTTGATCGTTCGAAATTTATAGTGTCTAGTGTTTATGTTAGTTTTTTTATAGACAGATATTAATTATTTTTCGTGAAAAAATCCTGCTACGCGCGTCTATGTGCATTTATGCAGAAAAACGCAGTCTATTTACTCAACTTTGGACCCTAATATTTTGGAAACCAGACACTTCCCAGGTATGCTTCCATGGAGAAAAATGATCGTGATGATGAGGAGATTCCGTAGTTTTCGGGAACGTTGACGACCAAAAATCATCCTGTATAGTAAACTCCGCGTGGCCCGTCAATAAACATGACAAATAGGCCTCTGATAAACATGCAATAGGGTTTCCAATCAAGTCTCCTTCGCGCCCCCTTCGCCTCCGACAGGAAGTGAACGTGGAGCCGTGAATGTGAGGGTTTTATGTTTTACATGAACTGTGCATTTTGAATTTTTGTTTTTATGGCGTGCCCTAGGGGAGGTCTACGTCCAGTTGTGGACTGCTGACGACGAAATTTCCAGCAGATAGGTAAATTAAAATCCGTAGTACGGAGAATCGTAGCGACTCTACGAAATATCCGTAGACTGTCGTAGCCTGTAAACAAAAAAACAACATGTTACTGCCAATCGTTTCCTACACTACTTAGTTTCATCATCATCATCATCATCATCAGCCTATTGCAGACCACTGCTGTACGTAGGCCTCCCCCAGGGCATGCCACAAGACTGCCATGCCCAGCGTGGTGACTATGGACAAATACCCCATTTGCCCATAGTCACCACGCTGGGCAGGCGGGTTGGTGACCGCAGTTTGTATTTTGGACTATGTTGTCAACACGGAAGGCGCTGCTGTCCACCTCCCGGAAACCCTTAATCACCTCGTACGATACCCACTGGCAGACATGGGGTGGTACGAATTCTACTCTGCCGGCACCACGCGACCACTACTACTTAGTTTACTGACTCATAAACTCCTAGCCAACATCGGTCCCATGTCTGAAAAACAAATTTTTAAATTGCCTTTATCCTGACGACGTGAACACCGACTTAATGCGCTACTTGTCCATGTTTTGAAATTAACAATTTATATGCAAGTGACGACAGCAGCTTTTAGATCGAAGCATGTTAAAACTTTTTTTGTTATTTTCCACGTTGTTTATTATACTACTATATTATAAAATTAAATATAAAATATACTACTATACTATAATATCCAAATAATGTAACTACAATATTATTATTAATTTTAATCCAATCAGATTTCCATTTCTATGACATATTAAAAAGAAATTTATAGGTGGGTATTTAGACATCAACACGAGTTATAGTCCTGCTGAAACTAAATTATTAGGTATTTAAAATACTTTAGAGAAATGGATATACAGAAATAGAATTATTAAAACAAACTTCAACTAGAAATAGCCGGGAGAGACATTGCCCACTATGAACACTAGTTTAAATTTTCTATTTTATTTATGTATAAGTTAGCCAGGTTAGCCCAGGACAGAGGACAGTGGCATAGGGAAGAGGAGGCCTTTACTCAGCAGTGGGTGTAATAGGCTGTATAGATAGATAGGTATAAAAAAGAACTACACTCGCAAACAAACATTCGGCCTCTTATTATCTACGTATTTAGCAAAAGTAATGCAAACACGATTTTTTTACAATATTGCAGAGAGCATGTGAAACTCGTATTACGTAACAGCTATTACAAAGAAGTACCTACATTGCTACAGCAACGCAAAAATTTTACAATTTCCACTATAGCATTTGCTATCTCGTCTATTATAAGATACGATAGTCAGTATACAAGTAAATTTTTCTTGTGTATAAATACCTAATACATATACGGAACCAAAACCATAACCATAGGAAATTACACAATTTCACATAGATAACAATATCGTAATACATCTACAATATAGCAGTACCGGGTAGTGGAACAATAGCGTACGGGGAGATAAGGGAACTATGAGATTACACGAGCTAGCCTCAAACTTGTGCGGACGCTGCACTGCCACCAAGATGTAGGCAAACGTGGAGGCAATACACATAAATACATATTTGATAAAAACACTTCTCCATAATATAATCCGTTAGGATATGGTTGATCGTTTCATCATTAAACATTGTGCTGAGGGATTCAGCTTTGTTTGCCGAGATTTGGCTAGTGTATAACTATCGGGATGAAAAAAATTTAACGTTGCCAATAATGTAATTTAAAAAGAGATTAGAATTAGAGAGAGAGTAAAATTCGTCATCCGAGTAATTGACCCGGTAGCTCAGTGGTAAGGGCGCTGGCACGGAATGCAGAGGTCGTGGGTTCGAGTCCCACTCGGGTGAAGAATTTTTTCCATTTCTTTATTAATAATTTTACATATTTGATGCCAAATACCTCTTCCTACAATCCTATTAATATTATAAATGGGAAAGATTGAATGCATGTTCGGATGTTTGTTTGTCTTTCTCGCAAAAAGTACCGAACGGAATTTGATGAAGCATAGGTTATAATACAAATACATATATATGTAATGATACATATAATCACGCCTTTATCACCAGAGCACCAAGGTAGGCAGAGCACCAAGGGCCGATAGAACTACATGGTGCTACTTCTGAGCAATTTTGAGGGTATAGTTAGTTGAGATGTACAATTTCGGTTAGTAGTGACAGGTCACCTACAAAACACCAAGACCCTCTTGCTTGTCCCTCTACTGATTTGTACAGTATACCCGGGAAGAGAAGCAGCTGTACTATAATACGTTTTTTTTTTCACTCCCAGATCAACATAGAAGAATATAATACAAATATACGTGAAAAAGTCCGTAGGCAGCCGCTAGTACCTACTTAGTTTCTCATAACTATAATATACATCTATCTATGATATAAGCTCCTGTATTTTTTCGTAAACCACGCGACCAGTGTAAAATAAGTTAATACAGGGTGTAAGTGACAATCTAACCATGCCAGCTAATACGATACAGACCTGATACCTAATACAAAAAAAAATCAAAAGTACTCGAACAGATATGGTGGTAGGTAAATAACCTAAATCGGTTTTGTGGTTTGTACGCTATAACAAACTTAATTGATAGGTACTTCATAACATAAATTAAACCCTTCATACAAAATAGTGTTAGTAAACCAAATTAAGGGACAATTAAAGATTAATATTTGTTTACACAAATATGTATTCGTGGGGATATTTACATAATTCAGCCGGCGGCGGCCGATTCCGTGCTAGTTCTGTTATACACGAAATGAGCGTATCCCAAGATCCCGCTTACAAATTGAAGCGCGGCCGGGCTTATTCTGGGATGTTACCATTCAAGATGAAACCTAATTTCATAATGGGAGATTTTATTACTTTTATTAATTATAGCCTTTATACAATTTTTTATAATTATTTTACTTTTAACGTTATACCTTTTCTTTTAAATAATGAATAAGTATTACATATCCATGTTAACCATTATTGTAATAAAACAAAGCCTTTCAAATTATTTTATATTTATTAAAATAGTAAAAAAGTGCTAAAATATATTAAATGCTAGTGCTAATATATATAATCAAAAATGGTTTCTTTTCATTTAACATTCTATACCTTACTTCAGGGTCGTCACATCTGTTGCTGTTGCCTACATTCAGATATAAAACATCACATTATACTAAAAATACATACATAAACAGTTTATTTAAGGAATCTTCTACTTACGATAACTCATCTCTAAATTAATTTGCAATTTAGGTACTTGCCTAAAAAACAAACTTTTTTATGATTTTAAGAAACAACGCAATCCAATTAGATAGACCAGAATAAGTCCAGTGGGCCCATCGGGGCTGCGGGCCCGAATGGAGCGCGCATACTAATTCGTGGCCGTAGAGCATTCAAATAGAGCCGGGATTACGGGATATGTGACGCTTCAAGATTTACTCTAGACTAATTCGACTTCTGTGGTCAACAATTATAAAGGAAATTAAATCTTTTGGTACATTATGTTATTAATTTCCTGTGCTGATGCGGGGCTTCAGAATACACTATCTGCATCTCCTTCCGTGCATGTCGTAAGAGGCGACTAAGAAACTAGGGTATTCTCTAAATTTGGCACCGATATCATGATTGATTCTGATAATTTATCACTAACAAGGTTAAAGGTTCAGGGAGACTACAAGTACAATAAATAATGATGTCCTTAATGTCCTATTTCCTCCTAAAATAAATAAGTCCTGGGTGACTGACGGATTAACGCACATCCTTAACCGCAATCGCACTTAAACTTGTAAGGTGTGTTCTTTATATAACACTAGTGGACGCCCGCGACTTCGCCGCGTGGACTGCAGAAAAAACAAAATGTCGAAATTATCCGGGATTTTACGTGAAAAAGTAACAAACATCCCTTCCATACATCCATACTTACAAACTTTCGCGTTTATAATATTAGTAGGATAGGCATCCGATAAGAAAGGATTTTCCTAAATTCCTAAGGGAACGGAAAATACATTCCTACGCAGATGAAGTCATGGGCGTTCTCTAGTCTTAAATAATTAACTCCAACTCAAAGACCTACATTATAATATTACACCTTACACCAATTCAAATGAAGTCGACACCAATAGCAAAATTCCTCAGATTTTAACAATATCATACAAATTGTGTAGACTCTTCATGATTCTGTTTAATAAAGCGACTTCGCCCACATGGACTACAGAATATGGCGTATGTTCTTCTCCGTACCCCAGCTTTACCTAAATAGGTTAAACAGGATTATTTTTGCTCGTCAACGTTCCCGAAAACTACGGAATCTCCTCATCATCACGATAATTTTTCTCCATGGAAGCATACCTGGGAAGTGTCTGGTTTCCAAATAATTAGGGTACAAAATTGAGTAAATAGACTGCGTTTTTCTGCATATATGCACATAGACGCGATTAGCAAGATTTTTTCACGAGAAATAATTAATATCTGTCTATGAAAAAACTAACATAAACACTAGACACTATAAATTTCGCCCGATAAATAAAAAAAATATCTCAGCTTTTTTGGCATAAACTTACTTTATTTGATCTATAGAGTACCTACGTACCCTTTGTTAAGGTTGACCACGAAAAAACACCCTGTATAATATGCAAAATTGCAAGGTCCAGGGTGGTTGAATAAATATAGCATGAAGAGATAACAAACAGGCAAATAAACAAACAAACTTACTTGCGCATTTATAATATTAGTTGGTATTCAAATCTCAAGCTTACATTTAAATGTAACTCAGAGATGTGGGCTTAAGGCACGTTTCTAAGATTATAAAGGTGTTTCTAGTAATCCAGCAATGTTACAACATACGGGCCCTCGGTCAAGAGTTATGCAAGCGCCGGGACACTGTGGTCTGCACATGTACAGAAATCCAATTAAGGAAGACCATTTAATGTTGAGATTAAACAGGTATATCGTTTATTTATTGTATGGTAGGTAACATACCATATCGATCTGCATGTTTACTTTGGATTAAAAATAGTCTATAGGTACCTACGTGGTATAGCATACCGTTGTCTCCTTTTTTATATAAAGATAGATCTATCTAATATAAAAACATAATTGGCCAATATTTTTGTATATTAATAAATTCGCATCAGTAGATACTCTACTAACTATGCGTGTAGATACATCTCATTACTGCTAAAATGTGGGACAATGTAGAGCTAGGTAGGTGCCTACTTAACGATTTTCTTTTTACCCGACTGCGCCAGAAAAAGGGTTATGTTTTTCGAGTGTATGTATAGGTATATTTCTTAAGCACTCTCTAGAGCCTAAACGGCTTATGAGAGGCATAATTAGATTTGTCTTGGTCTTGAGAGTAACATTGGGTCAAAAAAAATCCGCAGTCGGGTAACTGATATGCACACCTACCTATATCCTTGAAATGTCTTATCAAGTTTTAAGTAATTATGGACTTGAAATCATGAATGAGAAGCTTGAGAAGCTATACAATAAACAAACGCAAACTTCGGTCAAATTTATCTCTTTCAAAGCTTCCGCGGCCGTCTTAACGACCTAAATATTAGTTTAATTTATTTTGAGAGGAAAAACAAAAATATTACTCAACTCGAGCCAATTAACAAAAAAGCTGCCCCAAGAATAAATTTACAATTTTATCCATTCCCACTGCTGTATACAAATAATTAGAATTGTAAATTGGAAGCGTAGCTAATTTATAATTTTGTCAAATATACAAAATTCGCAGAATAAGTGACTTGTCTTTAGCGGTTATTAATAATACAGTGCTTATTGTTTCAGTCTAAGGATACCATATTATAGATACATATAATCACGCCTTTACGAGTATCCCTTACGGGGTAGGCAGAGCACGAAGGGCCGATAGAACCACATGGTGCCACTTCTGACCAACATAACATATTATATTACTACTTACATCACAAACTTATATTATTATAATGCATTAGCGTCATCGTAATAAAAACTTAAAAGCATGAAGTAAACCAAGTTACCTACTGAGTTAATTTTACGAGTAAATTGATTTTAATGTCAGATTTGTATTTGAGAAAAATAAAGAATCGGGCCTTCTGTTAGACGATAAGCTAGCAACATATCACTGATCATTTACATCTAACCCCGCTATACTAATCGCCTTTACGAATTTGCAGTTCTGTCTACCCCGTTTCGGAAACGTATAAAGAATTAAAGGAAACATCAAAAGTCCATAACAGACTGAGAATATTATACCAAGAATACGCTGCTGCTACCGTAGCATCGTAGTAGGTTCGTAGCAGTGCTACGAATAGCGCTCTTGCGGTCACAGACTGCATTGTTATTGCTTCTTTAATATAATGTATATGTGCCTCATTGAGAACTACAAAGCTTATTATGGAGTTTTTTAAGATTTATGAAATCCGTTAACAAATCAGACTTAAAATCGTGGTATATTTAAAATAATCTATGGTAACACTTAAAATAGTAAACTAAGGGCAAAATGTGTGATCAGTAGTCAAGCTTACTATTAGTCAATATACGTCAAAAATACTGCTTGACATATGTTTTAAAGGAATAGTCTTAACTCGTTGCTTAACGCAAGCTTAACGCCGTTGTCAATATCTGTCGTTAAGTTTAAATAATAATAATTAATTTATCGAATCCAACAATTTTTTTTACTATAATTTCACAAAAAAACACCAATGAAAATCCGCCAGACCAGAAACAAAATAATAAAGAACATAAACTGATTACCATCTACATGTATTCAATATTCATCTATCTTGTATTACGTAAATGCCTCAACCGTGTAAAAATAAAACTATATTCCAGCTCATTTCCATTCCCAGTCTGGATAAAAATGCCTGCAAATAGAAAAACGTCTTCCCTTCAGCTGTGAAAACTATTCCGCTTAGATAATAAGCTTCAACCATAATACGATCCAACAGGAACTATGCGGAAACGCGTAGAAGCCTCCGATTGCAAAGGCTTACCTGTTGCGCGCCGGCACATACCGGGCGTGGAAGCTTTACGGCTCACTCATTTTCTTTTTGCATGCATTTACGTTCCAGATTAAAAGATCCAATCGCCACCCCTCGCGAGCCGCACTCGGCTTCACTCGGAGACACTCGGCGGCTTAGGAGATGCTGATTGGTCCACCGCAGTACGGGGTGATTGATGACGCGCTCGAGGGAAGTTTTCGCGGCACGGAATCAGTTGTGATCGGAGGGTGAAGCAGCGCGGTCGCGTGCCAACCGCTGGCAAACACCGCGCGCCACCCGCCTCGAGGGTAAGTCACTTTATTCGATTTAAAAACAATTTATTTCGAGAATTTGCTACAGCAGTAAATAACTTCTACTTGAACAAGGGTGCGTAAATTTAAGATTTTTCAATTTTCATAGGCACACGATCTAATTTTAGTGGTTTATAGGTTATCCTGTCTAATTGCTTGTTTAATTAAATTGTCTAACGCGTCGTGTTACGCTCTTTCTATTTTAAATGGTATTGTTTTCATCCATCTTGTTCGTTCATCTGATCTTTGCATAAATTTCTAAATTAACAGATTTTGATGAAATTGTGCAAAAGCTGTTACTGGTGCACATAATACCATTTTATGTCATATATTGATTACCTGTTTACGTAAGTTTAATGCTCACGTAATATTCACGTTTATTACAAACTTTTCCGTGCGTAATATTAGTTATTAGTGGCTGAGAACATTATTTTATATTAGGCTGTATAAAAGCATTTTTCCTTTGCCAAGACTAATCCAGCCATACCAAGGAGGTTGTATATGAGGACATTAGAACGCACATTTACGACTCCATATTTATAACTACCCGCAGTCGCTCTGATTTTTCTCCACGACTGCAAAGGGAGACCTCTTATTTTTCCAGAGATCATCGTGAGCGTGACGTCATAAAAGAGTATTTAATGAAATTGAAATCATTTATTCGACATGAAAGCATACACAAACTTATTTATCGATTGTAATTTTTTTATGTTATCTACTTTCTACACATATATACAATATGGGCAAATACCCCTCATAGCAGTCTTGTGGCGTGCCCTGAGAGAGGCCAACGTCCGGTAGTGGACTGCAATAGGCTGATGATGATGATACAATTTAATTTTTTTTTGTATTTATATAAAATAAAATAAAAGAAACATTTGCGAAAGAAAAACTTCGCTAGCGTGAAAACTTTCCGGGATTTAACGATTTCAAAATCACAATTTTAGACTTGTCAAAAAACGCTCCATACAAACGGCTACCACGATGTGACGACACTCTTTAAGCAACTTGTATGCGCGTAAAAGAACTTTTATTCTACAGCTATATTAAATTGCGTTTATAATTATGGTCACAAAACAAAAGTTGCTGTAAATGATGCAGGTGGACATGTGATGTTGTAATTTTAATTTTTTTTATTTATTTATCACACATCATTTAACACATAATTATATCTTTCACATAGGTATAATATAAACTTCTATAAGTTTTTCTAAAAGTTTCTTCTATAAGTTACACATAGTATGTAAGTATATAGCAGTGGTAGCAGGAATATATTAGTACATTTTTTAAAATGTAATGTTACTGTTTCGACTTAGCTAAACTAATTGTACATACACGCCTAGGACACTAAGTTAGGGTAAAAATTGTACTGTTTAATATTTGTTATCTGTTAAATATTTTTACTTTGTGTCTGTTGTTTTGCCTTAATAAAATAAATAAATACAATATTATTCTTGCTACCTCTGCTAAACACAGTTGCAAAATTCGGCTAGTTATACAGGGTGTTTTTTTGTGGCCACCATTAACGAAGGGTACGTACTCTTTACATCAAATAAAGTAAGTTTATGCCAAAAAAAAGCTGGGAATTTTTTTATTTTTAAATACTTGATCGGGCGAAATTTATAGTGTCTAGTGTTTATGTTAGTTTTATAGACAGATATTAATTATTTCTCGTGAAAAAATCTTGCTACGCGCGTCTATGTGCATTTATGCAGAAAAACGCAGTCTATTTACTCAACTTTGGACCCTAATATTTTGCAAACCAGACACTTCCCAGGTATGCTTCCATGGAGAAAAATGATAATGATGATGAGGAGATTCCGTAGTTTTCGGGAACGTTGACGACCAAAAATCACCTGTATATAAACGTTTAGGTAGGCCACCTAAAAATTTGTATCTAAGTAAAATATAGGTATAGATAGATAGATAGAATTTATTTGACAATTACATATACACGGACAGCAACAACAACATAGAACAAGACAATGGAAATAGGGTAGAAAAAGACACAATAGAAAAGGTATGTAGGTACTGTGTACATAAAAAAATATTTTTCTTATAAAATTCAACCGAAAATAATCACATGAGACGCATTAATAAGCCATACACACAAGCCGCACAAACAATACGCCTACAAAGGGAAAATAACCCTCTACTGGCTCTCGACAGCAAGTAGCTAGCCAGCGCGCGGACGATGCCCGAACTAATCTAGAGCCATACAAATTATACACAAAAGGAGAGACACTAGCGACGCGATGTCATGCAAACCTGGCTGGCATACCGCCGTGTGTTCATCTAGTAATGAAACAGTGGCCAGATACTCAGCCCACTATGGCGTCCTCGTTTTTATTTTCACTCGCTGAGCATTCACTTAGTTTTATGAGTTTTTTGTTTTCCAGTTTTGAAATAAGGTTCGAATGAAACGCGTGAAGCGGGACTGTGAGAATAATTTATTTTCTTTTGTTTTACTTTGGTTTTATTTGAAAATGGGAAAGCTTTATAGGAGTTTATTTACATGATAAAGTTATTTTTTTTGCAATGCAGCGTACGTGTACAGAGTGTAAAAATTCAACATTGTTTTTTTAATACCTCGTATTTTTTGTTAAGTTACGAAAAAATTTTTTCAATGGAACAAACCCTGGGAAACCATTAAAAAAATATGAAAAAAATCTAATTTTATTACAAGCAATGTCTATTCGTTTTATGTATAAAGTATAAATGTACCTATAAAACTAAAATTGTAATATTTTGATATGGTGTCTTTACTCGTAAAAAAAATGATTGTTAACCGATTCCAGATGAATTTATGTTAAAACGTCAATATCTTGGAAACCCGTGGTTTCCCATGGGTGCTTCCATAGAAAAAAATTATCGTGAGGTTACAAAGAATACGAGGTATTAAAAATACAACGTTATACTTTTACACCCGGTTTACAAAAAAACTGTTTATGTTGAAAATATTGAAATTGCTACATACCTATTTGTTATATTATTTGGTTATCGAAAAACTGTCAAAAGAAACATTTAACACCTACGTTTAACACAAACGAAACTACAATGCTACGAATTGTGCTACGACAAGCTACGAAAGGAGCCAATCAAGATTCGTAGCAAGACTACGCAATACGTTGGTTGTATAGGTACATAAAAAAAATTACACTTATATTTCACGATATGGATTGTGAATTTTTTGATGCTATAAATCAAATGAGTATAAAATAAATTTTTCTATTTTTACAATTAATGCTTATGCACTAGAAGGTGCTTATGAGAAAATAAATGTTAAAATAGTCATTGAATGTGTAAAGTTATGCATATTTTATTTCTTTTCTATTTTTTTTTTCTAAAGTTACAAATCATAGGTTTAGCAATATAATGAAATTAGATTACATTTAATCATGTCAAATTAAATTATATTATCACGTGAAATTGGCGGTGAAGTATAATTATTGTAGAAAAAATTATATCGTATAAAATAAGCCAATTTTACAGATATACAAAAAATATACAAGTAAAAAGTAAAATATATTTTTGGCAAAAAAAATAGGTTAATTCAAACATCAACTGATCCAGCTTACAGAGTTTTAGATAGTCGTATTAGAAAAGCGAAAAGTCGGTAAAATTTTTTTTACATCGCAATAAAGGTACAATATTTGGGATGATCCCACGCGTGGGCCCATCCTTTGAAGATTAATGATGTATTTAAATGGAATCTGCAATCAGGCAAGTATCAACGGTATGGAGCTATTGACTTATCTCCTATTCCGTGGATTTAATTATAAGTACAAATATGGCGGTCGGGTCGAATTACAAATGCGCTGCGTTGAGTAATATTCCGATCTGGATATACAAAGTTGAATTTAGGTTGAATGTACGATATTATCGATGGATGTATAAGGTCTGAATAAAACTTTAATATGAATTGTATGAAATTTAATCATTAGTTTATTATAATGAATAGTTTGTATCAGCGAGCCCTATTGCAACTATAATCTGATGATTTCAATTTATTATTTGATTGTGTGAAAATGATATGCCTTGATGATAAAAATTAATATATACTCGTATGTGTAATTTTATTAAATTTGTTTAGTTAGTTAACAAATGAAGTATCTCCCTGTTTTGAAATATCCTGATATGTTTGAATATAATGTTCACATAATTAAGTTTCGTATTGTAATATTGTGTACTGCAAATATCTTATCCGCTTTTAACAAATATGTGCGAAAAAAATATCGTTGCGATACCTAACACATTTTTTCTGACGAATTGTTTTAATAGTTATATTTTATTAATACAGTATTTTGAGTGCATTTAGTTGAGTGCATTTGGTTGAGTGCATTTAGTAGTTACATACTAGGCACTAAAAATATGTTATTAATTATCAGCATAAATAGAAGTAGTGTAAGTAAGTACCTACACAATTTTTAGTTTTCTAAATGATTTTATTAAATTGATTTATATTATGTGCTTTTTGACATAAAGGAGAACTGACTTTAGCATTTGTCCTAGGTTTCGTCTTTAGGCGATCATAACTGCTATTAGTTCCACTTTGGTGGCCATAAACCCCGAAACGCCAACTTATGCTTGACAGACCTTAATAAATCGCACCTTGGGATGGGGACCGTTAAACAATTTTTTTACGAATGTTGTTTAAATTCACTATTTAATTAATCAATAAAATGAAGTGATTTTTTTATTTGGTACCGGTTTTTGATTAAAGGCAACTTATCATATTCAACTCCCGTTTCTACGACTTTGATTAGTTCTTGAGCTTCATTTATGCTTTTGTCAAGTTGTTCCACTCTGGCTTTCAGTCGAATCATAACAAGGTTCTCCATCTCACTTATTCCAAAAGTGATGGCAACTGTAACCACGAAATAAAAATAACTTAAAAAACCAAGTGTGTTTTTAAGACCACACGACTAAAGTAAAACTTAAAAAAAAAACATACACTGTGTGAGTTACGATTTCCTTTCCCTACCCTTGGGATAGGTAAGTAAAACTGATAGAAATAGTCCGATAAACTCTGATAAGAAAACAATAAAATACCTTCTCAACTTCCGTTTGCCACACTTCCCACAGCCCTCCATCCGTAAAGAAGTTTTACTTCAAAAACCACCATTTTAAATCACGCAATTGAGCCAGTATAATCATGTACCAGTGACTAGAAAATTCACCATTTCTTACCTCAAGGTATTTGCCAATGTGCAAATAAATAGGAAGATGGAATTTTCCGCACCAGTTAGGTGCCGTGTCCTTGTTATCTTGGCTTGTGTATCATGTATCCACTATTTGTGTTAAACTATTTACGTATTGGTATTTCGAATACGGAAACCCTGCACTTTATCTTTATCAATAGTTTACAACCTCAAATCTATACTTAATATTATAAAGCTGAAGAGTTTGTTTGTTTGTTTGTTTGTTTGTTTGTTTGATTGAACGCGCTAATCTCCGGAACTACTGGGTCGAATTAAAAAATTCTTTTTGTGTTGGATAGTCCATTTATCGAGGAAGGCTTTAGGCTATATATCATATCAGTGCGACCAATAGGGACGAAGAATAAGAGGAAAATGTGGAAGAAACGGGGAAAATTATTCAACTTTGGAGACTTCCGTTGCGTGCGCTGCGTAAACGGTTCAAGTTATCCAAAAAATATGTATGAAAGAATAAAATGACGTAGAAATGATATGAAAGAAAAAAATTGAAGGTCTAGACTGCCTGATGCAGAACCCTTAGCAGCCCAGCTAAACTTTGAGAGATATGAAAATACCGTCTTAGGAAAAGTTGCTCAGCATGATAAGCACTTTCTAATAACGTAATAAAATTGAAGGTCTAGATAACCTGATGCAGAACCCTTAACAGCCCAGCTAAATTTTGAGAGATATGAAAATACCGTCTTAGGAAAAGTTATTCAACATGATAAGCACTTTCTAATTTATACTATTGACTCATTATAACCTGTATATCAATATTTAATAGCTGTTGCCCGCGGCTCCGCTCGCGTGGATATCGCTTATTTCGTGGAAGGGTTATGAAAAACAGATAGTAGCCGATTCTTAGACCTACTGAATCCTACTAATATTATAAACGCGAAAGTTTGTGAGTATGGATGAATGGATAGATGTTTGTTACTTGCACGTAAAAACAGCTGGAGCGATTTTAATAAAAATTGACAGGCTACTTTTTATGTAGGCTATACCTATTTTATACTTTTTATAAAGATAAAAGTTTGTTTTTTTCTGCAGTCCACGCGGACGAAGTCGCGGGCGTCCACTATGAATGATATACTCTCACAACAACGTACCTATTATGAAAAAAATTCGCAATAAAGAAATGTAAATCTTTCTCAAGTTACCCGCTAAAGTAATTTCACAAAAAGGTCAGATTTTTTTTTTTTTTACCTAATTTTGGCTCGGGTACGCGTTATATACCCGAACGATAATGACATTTGTAAAATTCTACCAATTGGTAGAAATCCGCTAGGTGCGTTCAAAAGACGGCACACATCGTAAACACAAACGAAAGAAAATGATCGCATTAAAATATATAAAAAAAAACTTCAAATTCATACAAAAATTTTATTGACCTCGCAGGAGCTGTGTAAAAATAGAGAATATGACATAAATATACAATTTTATTAAATTGTATGTATATGTTTATTTTATTTTATTAGTTTATCCCGAAGGAAAGGCAAAGGGAACTAAGCCCATACAGTCATTGTATGTATATGAGGGTATATAAATAAGAATGTCGTAAGTTTCTTTTATTATTAAGGTTCCATGCTTTTATACTCAATCCCAGCATCTCCACCAATTTTTCTGTCGTGGCGAATTGAGTTGGAACCTTCTACATATAAATAAATATAGTTATTTACACGACAGAAAAGGATTAAGTACTTATTTATTCCTAGCTCTCGGGAATAAATTCAACAATATAATTCTGAAATAAAGTAACCTTTATTATATTAATCCTCGTATGCTCTCTAAGCCATCTACTTAAAGCTAGAACTCTCTAATAGGTAGTAGTTTATTCTATTATTCTCACCTAGGTTAATTTAGGTTTTTCTACAACTGTGTGTTTTGTGTGTATGTATTTACTAATAAAACAGTTAGTAATTAAACGGGTTGTACGTAGTACGCTCTTCGACATTTATTACCTACCTACCTATGGTAGGTAAATAACTAACTAGATATGTATATGTCGTGGCCATATTGTTAAATTGATCATTTCATGAAATGGTCGAGCATTTCATGAAGTGGTCGCATTTCATGAAGTGGCCAATTCAAATTGACCAGATCGTTAAATCGTCTACATTTCACGATTTTGTCATCCACGTTTGGCCAAATCGTATTAACAGGATGTCCATAAAATCCGAATGTGGTAAGAGCTTATATAAATAACTAGCTGTTGCCCGCGACTTCGTCCGCGTCAACAAACAGAATAAAATATTTTAAAGTACTTCTGCGTAAATTATATTTTTTGTTTTATTTTCTTGTGGCAGAAGAACATACTGATTTTCTCCGCAACCCGATCTTGACAACGCGACATATAATTGGCCGTGTGAAAAGCAGTCTTGACGTAAGTCAATTCCAACGTGTTTAAACGTTTGCCCCTGTGATTTATTAATTGTTACAGCAAAAGATAACTTAACAGGGAATTGAATTCTTTTAAAATGTTGAATAACTTTTCCTAAGACGGTATTTTCATATCTCTCAAAATTTAGCTGGGCTGTTAAGGGTTCTGCATCAGGTTATCTAGACCTTCAATTTTATTACGTTATTAGAAAGTGCTTATCATGCTGAGCAACTTTTCCTAAGACGGTATTTTCATATCTCTCAAAGTTTAGCTGGGCTGCTAAGGGTTCTGCATCAGGCAGTCTAGACCTTCAATTTTTTTCTTTCATATCATTTCTACGTCATTTTATTCTTTCATACATATTTTTTGGATAACTTGAACCGTTTACGCAGCGCACGCAACGGAAGTCTCCAAAGTTGAATAATTTTCCCCATTTTTTCCACATTTTCCTCTTATTCTTCGTCCCTATTGGTCGCACTGTGATGATATATAGCCTAAAGCCTTCCTCGATAAATGGACTATCCAATACAAAAAGAATTTTTTAATTCGACCCAGTAGTTCCGGAGATTAGCGCGTTCAATCAAACAAACAAACAAACTCTTCAGCTTTATAATATTATTAGTATAGATATATACCGTACACCATATATAAGTATACCATAAGGTATGATGGTATGATTTTTTTTGCTATTATTTATGTGATATTTTCACAATATAATATTTAAAAACATAAAAGACTTTACAAAAGCGATTCGCATCTGGCACATCGCCGGACGCTGCCTGGGCACGCTCGCTTCGCTCGCTCGGCTCGTGCGTCATTTGTCATAGTCTAACCTAACCTAACCTAACCTATCGTAATCTAAGGTTTTTGTTTAACAATATTATTATAAACCACCATTAAGTCTAATATACATTATACAATATAACACACTATCCGTGAACTTCTTCTGCATAGTCACCCTACTCTCTTTAATTTGTTTTATAACCTAAAAAGAAAAATCCGCCATCTTCACACATAAATAAAACGCGCGCAGCGCCTCTACCGGTGATTCATGTAACTATTTTACGATATGATCAATAATTTTGACCACTTCATGAAATGATCGGGCGTTTAGTTGCCCATATCGAGAAACGATTTTTAATCATCGATCTGCCCAAACCATATCATGATGTGGCCAATAGACAGTTGAACTTTTCATGAAATGCGACCATTTCATGAAATGCTCGACCATTTCATGAAATGATCAATTCTACGATATGGCCACGACATATATACAATACTACCCTAATAAACTTTACTGTACATATTAAATCTTATACTGAGTACCTACACTGTTCGTACACTCATATTTGCGCAAAAACTCAAAGATAAACATTGCTAAAGTTGAAACTTTATATTAGCCGTATTTGATTCATTTCGACGTTTACTTTTTAATGAGTTCCGCCAAATCCGCGACTTCTTGTGATTTGAAACCAATCAAACTTTTAATGTTAGCCGCGGGCGGCCGAAGAATATTACAACATAAACATATTTTCATTTTATCTTGTTCAATTAATATGAAACATCGTCTCATAAAAAGCGTGTTTTTTAATTAGTTTTAAAACATCATTTTATTAATATATAAGTTCTTACTTAGATACAATCATAGAGTATACCCATACATAAGTTATAGGGCGCTGTATTGCTTCGTTCTATTGTGCCCAGCTTAAGCTAAATTTTCTTGATTTTTTAATGATTGAATGTGACACGGCGATAGGATTGCCTTATCATATACTTGTATGTGCCTACGGATCATATTATGTATTTGTAAAGCGCGCTCTATACGCGTAGATATACACCTAGGTATTGTACCTAGGTAACGTATTCTCCAAAACCTAATCATGGCCTACTCATTAATTACCTATTATTCACCATCTGACCAGTGACGAGCACATTACTACGAGTGATCTCACTAGTTAGCTACATGATTGATCGAATTGGCCACCGCATACGAGAATCCAACACGTCCTTTAGAGAGGTGTGCGATGTGAATAGCCAACACACGGTGTCATACCGTCAAATGTCGCCCATTCGAGAACTTGACAATTTCATCGAACGCCGAGCGAGACTCGCCGTTGAGAATTGTGTGGACATCTCAACCGTTCGTGATTTGAATAACGGTGGCGAAAATGAACGGACAGGATAGTGTCGATTCAACTCTACTCTGGCTTTGTTTTTTTCTAGTAGAAGAGATACGGGATGAAAGTTATATTTTTGCAAATGCAATAACCTGTTTTCTTTTGATATAAAGATTATTCTTGTGAAGTAGGCATTACAAAAAAAAATCTATTTAAGATTGTCAATTTTGTCCATACACTTTGCTGTCAAATATCATTTTTAAACAGTAATTAAGTTTAGAAAAAATAATTTGTAATAACACCGGATGTATTAGCGTAAAAGATAACCTAACCTCATTATTATTTGTTGAATCAGAAAAATCCTTAGGAAAAAATTCTCACCGTAATCAAGTACATACATGCCTTTTTATCAGAAAGTGGACGTCTCCAAGTGGAACACGATTAGACGATAACATAACGCGACGTCTGTCCCGACTTCAGACGTATCAACTCCGATAATAACGATATTGATAAACATTGGATATTTATTCAACTTTACCAACGCGGAGGGTATCTCGACCGCCTTAGAGCGTAACGAGTCGGGGAAGCCTCAGGGCTAATCATTACATAGTCGGAATCTCCGGCCTCGGTTACATTTTATAAAGTCCGCAGACAAAATAACGATTATGAGTGTTCTCGGCGAGCGAGCGGCTTACCTCCGCCCGTTTAACTTCGCAAGTCTGCCACAATTACTTCTAGGCTCCGTAATAAGACTGTGACTGGAACGCTACCTACTGGTAATAGGGATCATTTTTTTTATTCAACGATGCGATCCGCGTTCATAAATGAACCTGGATGTCCGCTTCCTCTTTTAATCCACGTTTAATCCTATCAATAAAAGTAAGCTTTTATACTGTTATTTAAATTGGTTTACTCTATGTTTTTTACTGGAATAGCAACAGATTTACGAAACACGTAAAATTTTATGTGTATTTCGTTATTTTCCATAGTAAAATTAAAATTGACATTAATTAATTATTATAGCAATGCGAAATGAGTATATTCACATTTTGTATAATAAGATATTCTGCGTAAAATAATTCAGTTAAAAATACCATAACCAAACTGAAATTCGATTTCAAACCATTTCTCTTTACAAAATAAAATAACTGTCGTTCACTTAACCTCAATTACGTTTAATCAGACATCTTGGATCCGGTGACTAGTTTGAAATAAAATCTTGTCGCTCCGGGGCCGGTAACAACATTGTCGGGTTGTTTACCGAAGTCTTGGGAGGCCGCGATTGTCCCCTAACGAGGCATAGGACGGCATTGTTTGCAGCTCGCCTGCAGCTTTGATCACTGCCCTAACGATATTGGGCTTGCTGTCTTGACCGAAATACTGAAATCGCATCTTAATTGTTACCACAATATCAATTTTGAACAACCTGTTTGGATGTTGTTAAGATAATTAAGAAGGATAGTTAAGAATATTAGTTGATTTGTATTTGTAATTAGACGTGTATATTTCGCCTGTGTACAATTTAATGTGACATATAGGTTATATGCAATAACACAGTTTGATTTAATTTATTTATAGTATTAATTATAAGTACAATAAATAGGTTTTTATCATATTTATTTTATCTAATGCATACTACACAATTTTTGAGCCAGAGATATCATGGCACACATAGAGTATCTAGGTATGTTTTACATTTTAATGTAATACTAATAATATAAATAATAATAAATAATACGTACATTCTACACTGTGAAACTAGTCAACTATCCCAAAAATATAGAACGTTCATTTAATTCTTAATTATACCTATATAGTACAACAAGCAAAGCCGGAGCTCATTGTCCGTGAGCAGCAACATACTCGAGCAAACTCGAGCGTGTCCTGCTCGAGTCGGGACACTCTATTGTACCGGCCGCTTATTGCAGCTACCTCTATATCAACTTTATAGGAAGTTTAGTAGACCACCTTGTTGCTTCCAATATCCGGATATATTGGTTTTTGGATATATTGAAATCGCACGTATCTCTTGACCAAGATTCATGGGTGTCTTTAGGTATAAATAATTAATATTTCAATCAATAATCAAGCACAAATTGAGTTTGTTTGCATATGTTTATTGTAAATTTTTTGGATATAAGAACAGGTTTTTTCTTTATTTTAATATCATATTACAGGATATACTATACAAAAAATTAACAAAGGCGTGTTATATATCTAAAAGAGATTTCTTCCATTAAACCAATATTTTTATTATATGTGCTTACATATTTATGTAATTTAACTTTAGTAAAACAAAGTATAAAACTGTCTTAGCAAATAAATGAAGATCAGCAGCCCACCCGTGTAAGTCTACAAGACGGAGGAAATGAGACATATTACACGCAACTTAAACCATGGTTCAGTTCATATAAAATAAGTAATTCAGTAATATTATCTACAGTTATTTATAAACAGATATCGTCTTGAAAATCACTGTAGGCTTAAAACGAAGTAACCGTAGTTTTTAATTATGGAAAAAACTTGTATGTACAATAGACTCTACCTACATATGCATTGAGCCAAAATTGTACAGATGCATTTCACTATCACTATGGGTGCGCCCACCACCGGGCCCTACACCCTCCACTGACCCTCGGATCTGATAACTCATAATTGCGACAACAGGCACTTGCACTAACTACAATCGCCATGAGAAACCAGACCCGAGCACCTAGCATGCAAGACGATACATTGCACCATTAATTTCTATAATCCTGAGGATGCCACGGTTGTTGGCGAGACATATGTAGATTATTTATCTAGTTTTTGATTTCGGAATGGTGCAATGTATCGTCTTGCATGCTAGGTGCTCGGGTCTGGTTTCTCATGGCGATTGTAGTTAGTGCAAGTGCCTGTTGTCGCAATTATGAGTTATCAGATCCGAGGGTCAGTGGAGGGTGTAGGGCCCGGTGGTGGGCGCACCCATAGTGAATGTTTGAACTTCCGAATTGTAACACCTAATACAATTTCATTTACATTTCACTATCATCAATATATTGTATTTTTTTTTTATTATGGTCTTGTCAACAATCACTACAATGTTCTTTCTTATTAACTAGTGACATAAAATTTAAAACTAATTGTTGAATTATTTATAGACAAATACAGCATGCACCATTTTAAACCATAATATCAATTTAGTTATGTCTTATAATTTATGTAGTTAAAACACGAAGCAATACGAATATTAACCAAGACCAGCAATACTCAAGACCAACAGCCAACTTCAATAACCGATCGCAAGAGATCTTTTGCATACCTATTTCAGATTAAAATGTTTCATTGTTTTCATAAAAGATTTTAAATTAAAAAAAAAACGAGAATTAATCACCTATTTCGTACAAGTAAATAACAATAAGAATCTATTAATCTACTATAATGTTTAATAAATTTGGTAAGTATATGTAAAATAAATAATACTTAATTAGCACAGATAAAATAACAATCATTTTACACTTTCAAACCACAACACCTATTAAATTGAATTAAACCCATACGCCTTTTTGAATTAAAACTGTACTTATAATCGTAAAAAATACAAAATTTTCAAGAGATTGCTTTAAGTAATTGACATCGTCATGATGTTTTTTATTTCAATGGTTCTTTATTATTAAAAGCAGACTTAGAACTAATGTACAAATTTATAACAATTACTATAAATTTACATTAATAGTGGGTATTACTAACACTTTCTAGGCTTGTACGCCTACGTCACGATGTTTAATCTCAATAAAATACTAACTCAATTTCGAACATATTTCGAAATTATACACTTTTAATGCGAAAAGGCCTATAGCTATACACATAGATACATATTTACAGGTGACCGTATAGCAGTCGCCCTGCAGTATTGTGCAGTTTAATTGAACGGAAGCAATGGACCGAGCGATTCAGCTTGCGATTGAAAATAAAGGCACATTCTTATATTTGTCGAAATTGGCCGAGTCTATGAAACCCACGTGAATCTATCTGGAACCATTGTGTCTATTGTGAGGATTTGTATGGTATGGCTGATCGACGTGAGCTGGCGGCATAACTGTCTTTATACAGGGTGTAACAGAAGGGATACGTGCAATAATAACCTCATTTATTTAAAGAAAAAAACTCGACTGCATAAAAATTTTGACCCAGTGTCACTCTCCCGGCTAAGATGAATCTAATGACACCTTTCAATCTCAAATGCCGTTTAGTCTCTAGAGAGTGCCTAAGAAATATACCTACATACAAACATACACTCAAAAAACATAACCCTCCTTCTGGCACAGGCAGTTGTATGCTTACGTTCATGATTCCGTTACTCCAAAACTTGGATAAGCAATAGATATCGCGATACTGAAATAATGTAAAAATATCTCGTTCTGGAAATATACGAAGACGAATATAAATGTTTTATGATTTTAAAGCAGCAAATACATAAATCCATTAAATTTTTATTTACTTTGTTCTACTACTACGCCTTGACTTTGCCGCATGCCATTTGTAGCTTCGTAGCAATTCCGTAGCACCATGAGTTGCTACATGAAGATGCGAACTTTTTGCCCTATTTCAAACAGAATATTAATTTGAATAATATAATATACCTATACAGGACTAGCGGCACTACATACAGGATTAGCGCACCTATATCATATATCACAAAAGGTAGCCACGGTCCAAATGTTACGTTTCAAGCTTCAGTAGTTTTGCCTCGGCGTTGATGAATCAGTCCGAACTTGTTACTTTACATAATAGAAATAGATGATGTTACTCTGTAATAAAATTAATCATAGTTTTGCCTCGGCGTTGATGAATCAGTCCGAACTTGTTACTTTACATAATAGAAATAGATGATGTTACTCTGTAATAAAATTAATCATAATGATTATGAACTGTATATAAAATTACACAGAGTGTAACAAAAGGTATGTTAAGCGAAATGCTTCGAAAATAGCCAACTATGGACAACCAATTTTTTTGACACGAATTCACTTGTTTATATTTCAAGATAGAATTGAGAATTCCTTAACAATTTTATTTAGGAATAGTGGACGCCCGCGACAACGTCCACGTGGACTACAGAAAAAACAAAATGTAAAAAATATATTATCCGGGATAAAAAAAATCCCGGGATAAAAGTAGCCTATATGTTAAGTGAGACCTCTCACAATATTTTCCTGAAAACTGCATCGAAATCGCTTCAGCCGTTTCTGAGATTAGCGTGCACAAACGCACAGACAAACCGACAAACAGACAAATATTCCATAAATCATTCTTTTGGATACTATTGCGTTGATAAAGGTCTCCTGTAATATTTTTTCTCATATATCTTCCATGTACAGACAGCGATCAGATTTTTTTAGAATAGATGTTCGTACAAACTTTAAAAAATAATTAATATGTGATTTCAAGTCTTAATTTTTTGAGATAGTTTCTCTATAATAGTGGACTATGTTTATAGGATTTCGCTTAATATACCCCTTTTGTTACACCATGTACAATAATAAAAATATTAAAATGTTTATTAACCAAAATACACATTAGCATCAGGTAACTGTAGCAACGAATGCTGTACTGCGTATTATCGAAGTCGCTTCGATGATACTCAATTTAGCCCCGGACCTTTCGACAGCACAATAAAAATGATTTATTGGGCCTCGAGAAATCCCGTTCAAGAATATAATACCGCTTTATTTATCGACAAACTGATAATAAACCTTGTGCCATTGTTTCATATTTTATTTATTTATTTATTAAATTAGAAAGCCAACATAATACATAACAGTTCCGTGAAGATACAAGTTGGACAGGAGCACACGATAATATTATGTATCACAATTACAGGCTAGCACAACTTTTACAAGAAATGAAGTAAAACTATTTAACTATTATTTAAGCAATGAAGCGTATTAAAACATAAGCATGGACTAAATTGTATTAATCGATTGAAAAACTTTATGCTTTTTTTTCATATTTCAAGTGCAAAGATAAAGTAGGTAAAATTATAAAATATTAATAAGAAAATGAAACCACTCGCATTCCGTGCATCGCTCTTACTGAGCTATCGGGTCACTTAACTCGGATGACGAATTTAATGATGAGGTAAAATCACAAAGTAAGATTAAGTTTAAATATTAACTGGCTGGTATATTCATTAATATGATTTGTATAAGTATACTATTATTTCATTGTAGCCTAATGAGTCTTTAGTCAATTTGTAAATCATAATAGTCTGTAATTCACGCAAGCAAAAACTTACTTTATTTTATTAATTTTTAATCTTTTATAGTACAGCGTATAACATCTAAATTGTATTTAGAAAACTATTCTAATTATAACTTAATTTGTTCATAAAAAGAAATCTCGTCTTGCAAAATACTATGAAAAATTGAAATGATTGGTAAACTGGAGACCTGAAGATTTATATTAGTCATATACAGAAATCCTTACTCTAAGTAGCATTATTTTTAACCATTCGAGAGGTAATACGATATTATTGCCACATATTTGTGGCCGGCGAAGCGGCTCGCCTGTTGAACAAACTAATCTGAAAATTACTCCCCTATTCTACCTCCCCCCCTTACACCCCCCCACCCGTGCTCATGAGGCGGATAACTAGACAAAACATGCACTAAACTTACCACATAATTAAATCTGCGGGTGGCTTAAGCGAGGACCTTTTTTATGCCTTTATTAAAGCGAGACTAAAGTTGTGGTTTGCTGGGAATTTTGTTTATTTTATTTGGGCTGATTTTTCCAATGGTCAGATAGCCTATCTCAGGGGTTCCCAAACTTATTTTCTCGTAAACTCCTTTCGAAAGTTAACTGGTTCTGGTTCTCTACAAGCCAATACCATATGCAAATTAATTGTGAATACCCATTTTTTTCACGCCAACGTAGGCCCCCATCGATTGGACCCCTGGGAGTCCACCTGGACCAATTTGGGAACCACTGCTATCTGAAGAAAAAAAATATGTTGAATTTCTGTTAAACTTGATCAAGATAGAGATAACTTTAACTTTATCCTCCAGATAGGCTACCTGAACATTGGAAAAAATAGTTTTTCTCTGTTTAGGAAATAGCACGTTTTAGATGAATTCTTCAGTAAAGGACCTATTTTACTAAAGAACCCTGTCAATATTATTTAACGGACTATATGTGATTTAACTGACAGTTATCAGTTATCACTGCGGAGCCTGTAGGGTCAGCTGGTGGGAGAATGAACATGCGGAGGACATCCAAACAGTATTTCTATACAATATAAGTAGTACATAAACTAGTTCGGATGGATTTAATTTATGTGTATTTAAGCTTTTCGTAGAGAAAAATAAACCATTTCAGTTGTGAAAATAAACTTACAGCGTAATCAGCAAGTTGAACTATTGCATAATCTGTTATATTTCCTGAAATTACATTTCATGTAATAAAATCCTATAAACTTTACCACAAAGTAGAAAATCCTTCTCCGTGAGGTCGAGACATTAATTTCAAGCAAGCAATAAAGGGGCAGCAAGATATCCTAACCGCTGCCCGGCGGCGTGACTCGGCGTGGCACGGCAAGACTAAGAAAAACTCAACGTGGTGACACTTCTAACCATCTCTATAAATTTCTCTTCTTCACACCTAGTTACCGCAATATGAACCTTGGGCAAACCCCCCTAAATATATTGCTCTTTAACCGCCCCAAAAAGATGTGCACTTTCGTAGTTGACGGTAAACGAGGAAATAATTTACTTTGATATGATTCTCCTTCCGTGCGTCTCCGATGTGCGAAATTGGTATTTAACCCGTTGAATGAAGGTCGCAGTTTGCGCGGTGGTGGTGTCGGAAAATACAATTTTTGGCAATTGATTTTACGTGGAAGATTAACGTCGTGGCTTTAGCTCACCGCCTCGCCGCGCCATAAAATGTAAGCGATCCTTATTCAATTAAATTTGGCGACATTATAACAATCTCAGACAACTCATTTATGAGTAGACGCGCGGGCGACGCCGACGGGCCTGTGTCAGTGACTCTTTGATTAGGATTCTTTAATCTGCCTGTCTGAATATACCGGAAAATTAGATTTTCTTCATATAGGTCGGTACTGACAAAAAGTATTAATGTAGGAAAATTACTAACAACAAAATTATTTATTTTATACAATGTCTTTCATAATATAATGATAACATCATATAAATAACACAATAGAAAGTTCTGGCAGTCCCCCCTTCCTTATAAAGCTTTTCCTTAGTACTTATCGTTCTTTTATTACTGACAATACAATTATAATTATAAAAAACATTCAAATTCAAACTTTTCAAATTCAAATGTATTTATTTGTGGATCACAGATGTTTTTCTATCGTCACAAATATTGATTTCTCTACATCAAATGGCTTATCAAAAAGCAGCGGTATTATTATTTATTTATATACGGCCATTAACAATACTAAAGATCATTTCCATAACAAAAATCTCGGATTTTTAATCCCGAAATTTTTTATGAAAACAATAGAACATTTAATCTGAAATATGCAAAAAATCTCTCGAGATCGGTTATTGAATTTGGCTGTTAGCAGTATTATAAAATCTCAATTATAATTTTAAATAAACTTTCCATGAAATTGTTATTTCCGTAATAAGACCAGAATGAAACCTTTAATAAAGTTTCGCTCACAAGCCCACCTCAACACTAGCCTCCGTATCTTTCAATTACTCCACTCACGTCTCCTCTTAATCGATACTTCAGTTATACAGCCTTCAGTTGTGTACCAAACTATAGGGCAGATGGAAGACACATGTGTACAGTTTCACTCCTATTCCATTCCAACTAATATTATAAATGCGGTGTTTGTTACCTCTTTAAGCCAAAACAAGATTTTCTGAATGCGTGGGCGAAAAACAGACATATATAGATCAATAACATCAATAACAATTTTTGATCATATTAGATCAATAACAATTTTTGTTTTTTTGTTGGCAATGGAATATGTTGTTGCATACATCCTAGTTTTTCTTTGCTAATTTATCAATATTTTGGTGATTTTTTAAATTTTTTCATTAAAATTTAACTAATTCACCCAATACTATTTGATTTGTGTGCACAAATAGTATCTATTTATAAAATTATTAATAATCTATTTATTTTAAATATAAATAATGGTGGGTAATTATTTATATATTTTTTAATACTTAGTGGAGGGTAGTTAATTCTGTGTAGGTAATGTGTTGGGTTTTAGAGTTTTATAATAATTAGCGGTTTACTAATTTACTAATATCTATAATCCTGAGGATGCCACGGTTTTTGGCTGAAACATAAGTAGATTATTAATCTAGTTTTTGATTTCGGAATAGTGCAATGTATTGTCTTGCATGCTAGGTGCTCGGGTCTGGTTTCTCGTGGCGATTGTAGTTAGTGCAAGTGCCTGTTTTCGCAGTTATGAGTTATCAGATACGAGGGTCAGTGGAGGGTGTGGGGCCCGGTGGTGGGCGCACCCATAGTGAATAATGTATAATGGAAAATTGTAAAATAAAATAAATAAATAAATTAAAATAAATAATTTCCTACCATGTCATGACCATCTGTCGTTGTTACAAACAGATAAATACTGAATTTTATAAATGTCTACAGGGGAAACGGCTGTAACTTCATAGCTGTAAAAAAAATTACATACTGGATTTAATATCAAATTATTAAATCTATTATGGTAAGCCTATTATTTTCTCTTCCATTTGTAATAACCAATACTCGATACACTTTTCATCCAAAGAGACAACACCTTAGAAAAACAGCAAACCATTAGACAGTACGTATTATTTTGAAGAGAAGACCATGTTGATTTAGAGTACGCCCGGACCATTTCGGGCCTTAAAACAGAGCACTTTAAAGCCTGTTGTATTTACCTTACAGGCTATATAACCCTTAACTTATCGGATCAAATTTTATGTATTGAAACGTAGGTACTACTTGTTTCATTGAAATGTCTGCTAATAAAGTCCTTTGAAGTAAACTTTATATTTACGCACCTAGCCTGTAAATTATTTGAATTGCGACCTATTTGCTGGATTTGGTAAGGTTAGCATATTTTCCATTGGCAATATGAATGGACGCGATGCGGCGGACAATTGCGGTAATTTGTGGACCAGTTCTAATCGATTGCAATTGTGTCTGTTCGCGCAGTGCAATATGCCGTGGCACTATAAAGGCTGCACGGGACCACTTAGGGCACGATGCGAATTTCTGTCGTATATCCGTAATAGCCCATCCCCATCGCTGAGCTTATTACCCGACGCCATCTATTGAGAACGGCTTTAAAGGTAAATCTCAAATAGGTTACACGCTAACTTAATAATACTTTGCAACGTATATTGGATATACTAAAAGTGTCTAACAAGTTTTGGCAAAGGAGTTTGGCAATTTTGGCAAAGAAGTAATATTTTTAGGTTTTTTTTTTGGCGTAAATTTAATCTCAAGTGCTAACATTGGTTGCATATATTTGGTAATCATATGTATATCAATAATTGAAATAGATACACAAATCAAAATCTCCTTTGCATCTGCTAATCGGGTAAAAAATATTTATAATGCAACTCACTATATTATATAACTATAGCAAGAAGACATTTATTTATTTATTATTATTTAAGTATTTCTGTTAGCAATAATGAACAAGGTCTCAAGATCGGATGTTTATTAAGTTTTCAGAATCTCATTACGCTAAAGGACTGGAAATTAATATTCAATCAAATAATTAAATGTTATTACAACTACAAAGTTCCACTCGAGATTTTCAGATTTTGCATTTCCATTTAAAACGATGAATAAAATAAATAAATGGTTCTGTATTTATTACTCCCAATACCGTCATCCTTTTATTTTATCGCTCCATGGGTATTCACCGATACTTTCGATTTATTAAATAAAATTTAAAAATTCCTTCTCAAATCAATGTCGCTTTATTATCAACACAATTTGGCACAAATTTGTCTGATTTTAAGGTCGAGTTACACATAATTTGGAATCTATATAGGCGTAACAAAAGCTAATTAAAGTTTAGTGTCCATAAGTTTGGAGCTGTGGCGCCGCCGCCGCCGCACCGTCTCCCGCTACAACGACGCCGCCGAAACTTTTATCCCCTGTGGTTGGAGCACAACTTCACTAAGAATATGTTAGAGCCACCACTTAAGGAAATAACTAACTGATTACACAGTCAAGTTAAATCGTTTAAATTACGTGAATATACCGAAACCAATTGAAACGCTAGATGAAATAACAGGACAGTGGCAGCTATGTATTACTATTTCTTTGCCAGAGCGTTCAATTTAAATTATAGGTGATTTGTGAGCCATTAAATGCAAATCCCGCTGGTCTAGAGCTGTTTGTAAGTGGAAGAGAGCCGGATACAATTACAGACGGCAATCGTCGCTGACCGTCGCATTGAGATATAAGCTCCTGGCGTAATGGAGGCTCTCTCATTATTGCGGTCCGACGACAATGCACTGTTACTGCGCCCAGTGGCCCGCCAGCTTTCGATTATAGCAATGGACTTTTTACACCCCTCATAAAAGTGTTGTTTAAAAGAATTGAACTAGTCTGTGATTCCCGCTGCATATTGAAAATAGATCCGCTGTTTTCTAATACAATTTCTAAAGACAACACCGTGGCGGAATTGACTTCTTTATTCAGACGCATAAACCTGTCCTAGTTTTATTGTAGTGCCTTCACGTGAATGCCAATACACGACGCGTGGAGTGGTTAATGCGCCGACCGTAATATCAATAAAGAGGGGCGCTGGGGGGAACACCTGACCCCTCCACCTACAGGTGTCGCTTTCTTGTCGACTTTCCTTCGATACTTAAAATATGGCGTGTCATCTTCTCGGCTCCGTTTACTCATTTGTACAGTGAGATTTGTTGCTCGCTTGTTTCGCGAAAATCATTTTTGTAATGCGAGAAGCACACATTTATTTATCGGCTGCCCGAACAACTCAGTCTCGATAGTCAATAATCGAACCTACGTTCATAAAGTATGAACGATCACGTTCTATATTCAATTAAATGCGAATTTATTTTACTGCTTATTGTTTTATCCTCTTTCCACGTTTTAGCCCTATTTATTCTTAGAGCTATTTTATTTGCCTATTTAAATATGTGTCAGGGATTTCTCCCCTACAAAAGGGTGATAAAAGCTTGCAATGTCAACACGCTCTGTACAAAAGTAATCTGAACAGTTTTTTTTTTCGTTTCCTTCGCTTATTCTTTTAGCGAGTGGGTAAATTTTTGCAGATGCGGAACTATACGAGGTGTGTTCAAAAAATAAGGAGACTTTGTATTTTTAAGAAAAAATATTTATTTATTTATCAGTATTTATGTTGTCCCCTTCAAAGTAATCCCCCTCAGATATAATACACTTATGCCAACAGTTTTTCCAATCCTCAAAGCACTTCTCATAAGCACTTTTCGGTATAGCCTTGAGCTCTTCCAGCGATGCAGTCTTTATCTCTTCAATCGTTGCAAATCTCCGTCCTTTCATAGATCTCTTTAGTTTTGGGAACAAGAAAAAGTCACATGGGGCCAAATCCGGTGAATATGATGGCTGAGGCATGATTGTGGTGTTGTTTTTGGCCAAAAAATCTCTCACAAGCAAAGATGAGTGAGTAGGGGCATTATCGTGATGCAAAAGCCATGAATTGTTTTTCCACAATTCTGGACGTTTTCTTCGTATTGCTTCTCGCAAACGGCGCATAACTTCAAGATAATACTGTTTATTGACCGTACGACCATATGGTAAGAACTCCTGATGCACCACGCCATGGTAATCGAAGAAAACAGTGAGCAAAACTTTGACATTTGATCGAACTTGGCGTGCTTTTTTCGGTCTTGGCTCATCTGGGCTCTTCCATTGGGACGATTGGACTTTGGTTTCGATATCATAACCATATACCCATGATTCGTCACCGGTTATGACCCTTTTGAGTAAATCTGGGTCGTCGTTGACGTCATTCAACATTTGATTACACAAAATTTGATGCAAATCCTTTGATCCATATTTTTCGATAGCAAGAAATCGCCGAGCACGCAAAACACTTATAACCTTTACGCTTCTCACAACCAAACAAAAAATGCTATACACTTAAAACTTGGTACAGATGTTCGGGAAGAGTGTACCAACATAACAAAATCAATAATCGAAAGTACGTTGCCCGCGAAATTTGAAAAGTCACCTTACTTTTTGAACACACCTCGTATATGAGTAGGTAGACCATAGGTAGGCACATACGGTCGAATAGACGTTTTATATCCCATCTACGTGAAGATGTTGATTTTACCGATCGAATAAACACGACTGTAACTTTAATAATCCTTTTTGTTTTTCTGTATTTTGTATTTAACAGAAAACCTCAACTAAGCAGATAATGTAGATAATGAATAGAGCATTTATATATTTTATATTGCTCATATCGCTTATACCTATTTTTAAATTTTTTTTATATAAGAAGAACAGACAGACAAGACGAAATTAGATCCGCATTCAAGTCCCTAGTATCGGGTCTAACTTTTGACCAGAAACTTGAGTTATTATAAAATGAAACAGAGTTATCCTGCAATATTTTGTAGCTTTTGTAGAACAAAATGATTTTCGAATGCTAGACGCATGACGGCTGTCAGTATCAGGGGCCATGGCCGAGGCTGCAACATACTTTGTTTCATACTCCATTTGCGACCCACAGCGACTACGAGTAATTATATTGTTCACCGACAAAGGACTCGAGGTAAAGAAACATTAATACAATTTATGAATATAGCTATGCAAAACCTTACAGTAGGTGTACCTTACTTTATGAAATGCGAAGATTAGAAAGTAAATTGTAATCGGATTTTAGTTACATCGTAACGTAAACTTTGAGCTTTCGTCCCATTATCGTTTCATTAAATACACAATAACACTATTTGTAGTTTACTACATCAGCGGCTAAACTTGAATGATTTACTTCTATAAATAACAATACTAATGTATCAAGTGAAGTTTATAAGTTTTACAATTAAATTAAATAGAAATTCTTTTCACCTACCCACATTATAATAAGCCTACTAACCTACTATATCTAAACAAAAAAGTTGATGATTAATAACATAAACTTCCTCATAAAATGTTGTGAGCTTTGTTTAACAGCAAAGATTGTTCTTTGTACCGACATATGTATCATTCGTATCAGGTTACAAGTACGAGCAATATAGTACGTACCTAAAAATGTTATTACCTATATATTATGATTTAGAAGTATGTGGTCGAAACTTAATTTAAAAGATAAAAGAATGTAAATGCGATAATATTTCTTCTTCCACAAAATTGCCATGAAATTAATCATAGTCTCGATTAATTACTCAATGCAAATGTTTTAATGCTAAGTAAATAACCCGGCTATATTCAATTTTAGTTTAATTTTGGGGCATAAATTCAGTTTTGCTTCAGGGGGCGCGGGATTGAGTCTCCCGGCTCAGGGAATTGTAGACAATTTTTACCCCTTTGTATTGTCATCGGCAAGAAAAGGAAAATGTCTTCACCGATTTTTTATACAAAATTACAGCTCTTATTTAACTATAAACTATTATTAGATACTTATAGATCCATTTTCATGATAAAAATTTTATGTAGAAACCCGTATCTCGACATTTGTGTGATTTTTTACAACTGGATATTTTAAAATGTGATTTCATTGTGTAATAGAAATTGTAGAAGTGCATGTTTAACTAGCTATACTTTCAATATAAAATATTTGTAATTTTGTTATTACAATGTAAAGTCAAATGCCACTTTGCACGCTACTTTAGAAGTGTATGCAGAAAAAAGTGTACTAGAAGTAGGTAAGTATGTTGAAAATTTGGAGTAGTAAATTAACACGTAGATAACTTAACGTTTCAGTCGTTTAGGGAAATTTGCGAAGACGTCCGCACCTTGCCTAAAATTAAATTTGCGAAAACAATTTTTTCTCAGAATCTTGCTTCACGGATTTTCAGTTTTCAGCGTTTTGCGGAAAATAGAAACAGGAGAATTTACGAAAAGCTCTTTATTTTCTTGAACAATAATTTATCTTTGTTATTGCATGCATTTTTTTTTCAATATTGAATATATAAGAACTATATTATTTCTATATAATAACCGATTTGTTAGATGATTTTAAAACCTTATCCCAATTTTCATTATTATAGTAGTTGTTTACTGGTTACTGAAAATTTTAAGTCAGACATAATTCTGTAAGTAAAGGTCTGATGAAATTTTTAATCCCCTCTGAGATATGGTTTCTCGGATTACCTGCACTCACAAAGATATTTTAGTCTAAAACTACTCTACGAGCACAATTAACCTCATACGTTAAAATTGAGATTGCGAATACATAATATAAAAATAAAAAGTTCATTAACTATTAGTTTAATATTTTCATACATACATACATATAGTCACGCCCAATATCCCCTTTAGGTTCGGCAGAAGTGTGCAAATTACACACTCACTTTTCACCAGTTAGCCTATTGAGTCCCACGTGGTAAGGGGTGAGCCTACCGTCGCCTTTCGGGCTTATAACGAATCCTATGGGCAAAAAGCTCCCTATGACAGTAGCCTTGTTGCGTGCCCTGAGGGAGGCCTACGTCCAGCAGTGGACTGCAATAGGCTGAAGAAGAAGTAGATATTAAAAAATATCTAAAACAATAACAACCTTTATTAAAGAAAGTTAGAGATCGAAATCTTAAAGCGTATTAGCCTGTATTAGCCCAGGAGACACATTAGAGGCAGAGTCAGCCACGAAAGGCCCTCGTTAAAACACATGAGCGAACCGACGGGAAGCAAACTACGTCGAGGTGACATTTAAATATGAATATGTCGCCGTCTCCAGTGAGCTTGCCAGTAAGCTAATAATGGGGTAATAAGGTGCGATTTTTCCGCGCACCTGATCTCGTTGCAGCGATGCAATTAGAGCACTTGCATCGCTGCATATAACGTAATATTTCTCACTCCGATATACTTTTATCTGACGGGATAATGATTAGATATCGAGTGTTACATGGCTATTGGAAAACTTGGAGTAAAGCTATTGTAATAAAAAATGCTTGTAAAAAGTTAAACTAGATCACTTCGCCAATTAATTTTATACATTATAATTACACTTTGTTAACATTTTACGTCAATTATCTAAAAAGTTTAATATTACTGAATGAGTTTTGTGTAGTTTTCCCTAAGAAAATTGCCACAAAATCATAGTTTAGTGTATAGGTAGTTTGTTAGTTGGAGAAAGTGCACGTTTTCCTCTAAACTTGTGGATAACAACCCGGTGATAGACATTTGTTTGGAAGTAATTTGAGTCAGAAGGGAGGGACTTCTCGCAAATTGACGCCACCCTCACGATAAAAGTTTCGACTCATATTTTTTGTCACTCAACTTCAAATGTATGGTGGGATTAGGACATAAGTCTTCGTGTGTATGTGTACCTACATATACACAAAGTACACAGTTCCTTCAACGTTCACTGGTAACTTTGAATTTTGTTCTGGTTGTTTCTCGGTCACTCGTAGCTGAACAAAGTCAAACCTCAATCTCGTTTTAAAACCTTAGATAATTTCCTGGGTAGAGTGAAAGTTTTACTTCAGACGTACATTCCAACATCAGCCCTAATTTCATCACTTAAAACAGCTACTTACTTCGAATCTAAAATAACTTTGAAAACATTTTGATTACTGAAATTTTTTTCACAAAGTTGTTAATTTGTTTCCTTCGTTAATTAAAAGTAGGTGAAAAGATTTGCTTCGTGAAGAATACGTCATGATTTGAGTTATAGGACCAGCATATTAAATATTTCCACCAATTTATGTGTTTTAAATCAAATTAGCTCAAGCGAAAATCCAGTTATAGCAGCCCTAAAACCTAAAAGCAGCTCTACAATCATGAAAATAAAATAAGGCGCCTCGAAACACCCAATAAAAATTATTTCGCCCAAAGGAAGCAAGGAGATAACCTACTTACTGATCCGGCGTATTCTATTTGCCTGTAATAATCGCGATGACAATCTCATATTACATAAAAGATTTGCCCTCTTTTCGATCGAAATGCGATTTTCTTCCTTTAGAGTTATTGCCGGGTCGTCTCAAATTTTTGCGCTATTCAAAGAGCTCAGTACTATGGGAACATTTTGAATGTATTCGAGTGAATAAGAAATTTTGGCGTAGCGGAGGATGCATAATACTTTGGGTAGAGTTGCTTAGAAGGGATGAGGTTGGTGTAGGTACTCTCTGTTCCGGATAATAGACTCCTGGGAGATCGTATAACGCGCTTCACGAAAACATTTTCTCATTAATTAACTCTACTACTAAATCGTAATTGATCACTGTAACTGATATTATGAATTAACAGAATGAGAGCCAATTAGGTTACCGTAATTTATTTTTGTACCGATAAGACTTAAAAAATGCTTTTATTTTCATTTAATGTATACTGTATTAATATTTGCATTATGTAGATAGTATAAAAATTAAAGTGATAAGAGTTTACTCGTTCTTCATCAGATTGAGAAAAAATAAAGACTAATCTCGTTCCTAAAACCTGCTCTCGCTCCCTTTATTTTATATCTAAAAGCGCTACCTACATCCTATAAAACCGGTATCTTAAAATAATTAAACGTAGTAATTAACTTAAGGTGATAAGTAGGTAATTTCACTTCAACAAAGTGAAACAGCTTAATAGATACAAACAAAGGTATTACACATTGTTAAACAAGCATGACATCAAGTTATAACTAAGATTCGCGTCATAGTATCTTAATAGAATTCGGGTCCTTCGTCAAACAACCCTTCACTGTATAGTACAAATGTGAGCACACATCCAATACACCGCTAACACTATTCAAACAAAACTGGGCCGATGGGCTCGGGACTATTACACGCGCATGTATAATAGGAGGAGTGACAAGAGAGATAACAGTGAAGTGAGCGAATTCGGCGTTTGCAGCATTAGCCTCTGGAATAAGTTTGTTCATTACCAGAGGGAACAAAGCTGTAGGCCCGACGGCAGCGAAGGAAACGTGCGCCGACGCCGGCACAATAGCAGCGGCGCCTTATCGCGCCGGAACGCTCCCCCGTCCCGCGCCGCCCGCCGCATCCACTTGACGTATGAGCACTGAATAAATGGGAAAACTTTTAGCTGCCGTTATGGGAGAACGAACAATTGGTCATCTGTTGTGTGTGAGAGGCAATGCTTAAACGTGCGTTAATCTTAGGGCGAACGTGTAAGGAACTTGTCAGCTATCAATCCGTTGTTGTAATGTCTTTCTTTTCTGCTTCTCTAGTAAAATAAAGATCTTAGGTATATCTTGGAATAGCGATGTTTACTTCCCAGATTGTCTCACTGGACCACTTTCATGAATATTTTTTTTAAGGTAAACCAAACAAAATGTTGCCACTCCTTTAATACAACTATGACGATAAGCAGATATATATTTATTTGTTTTATTTATGTTCAAAGAAGTTATATAATAAAATGCTTTTAAATTCTAGCATTTATGTTTACTGTGTTCATAACTTCACTGCCGGCATGATCGTTGAAATAATCACGGAACCATTTATTTATTAAGCAAGCCCTAAGTAATTAATTGCTCATTCATTTCTTAATTAAATTTTGGGGTAAAGTAAGACACTCTTCGCTGGCAATGAGAACTAATCATAATTTCCCTGTCACTTGTAAGCAAAAGCCTTTGAGAGAATTTACCCGTTTTCAGGAATAATTTCGTCTCAAGCAGCAGTGTTCTTGAAGAAAGAAGTTTGAAGATTTATGAAACCGAACATACTTCGGGTTTCGCGATAATGTAACCGTTACAGATATTGGTTCGTTGTCGACGAAACCTGCAAAATGTTCGGCAGACATCACGATCACAACATACAAAGTGAATGCAGTCGTCGGATACATATAAGAACTATAACGTCTGTGATATTAGAAGAGGATTTATAGAACAAAAGGTTCTAAAGCTATGATTGATATACGGTATATTATTATTTCGAAAATAAATTATGTAATAAAATGATTGTGTTGGCATTACTTGTCTGCTTATTACATAGTATAATGATTTTCTATATTTTTAATTCGATTAAATGTTATATTGTATGTATCTGCTACCTGCCTTAAGCCAAATATCCTGACAAAGATAAACGGATGAGCACTAAAATAAGGTGATTGTGTCAACAGATCTCTTAATCGGCTTTAAGGGTTCCCTCGAGTGAAGTTTAGGTGTAAGTACCTTTCTATTCGTAGTCACTTTGCGCAGCATATACTTATACTTACAGTGTACATAGTTTTGTGCGATAAATAGAAATTATTTCTTGTCCACTCCAATACTTTGCACTCGCTCCAAATATCAGTTAATATTCTACCACCAAAACATAACATGTGTCATATATTGCATTTCCATCAAACAATAGGACCAATCTACTAACAATTGTCGCTGAAATTAAATTGGATTCTCGCATGTAGAGTGTGAGTATCGATTGACATTTTTCAGTTTATTTTGAATATGCAAGTGCTTTTTAATTTGACAGGTGAGCGAGCACGCCTTGCTCGACTTACGGCGGTCTATTGTGTTGTAAAAGTATCGAAATTGAACGGGACCAGTCCATTTGGCTGTATGGGATCCGACAATAACCGCTCGAATATCTCGGAATACGAGAATGATTTTCCACATTTTCATCGCGTATCGTGCAGAGCTGCCATTTTAATACTTGCTGTCCGATAAGTTATTAATGTGTTAATTTGCATTCTGTTCATTTTACTGAAATGGAATGGAAGTTATCTTTGACAAATGGAAAATGTGATATTTTTTAAGATAACTTTATTGTAATAGTTTATCAAGAAAATTATATTTTTAGCTTCTGTTAAGTAATGAGTATAAGTAAAGAGCTAGAGGCCCTGTAATTTTATCAGGAAGCAATAGATATTTGTTTTAACTCTGCTAAACAGTGTATTGCAAGTACCTACTATAACCCTAATAGGTATATTAGAAATCTTATTATAGGTATACACTATATAGGTATAGTGACTAATATTATAAATGCGAAAGTAAGTTTGTTTGTTTGTTACCTCTTCCCGCTTTATATACTCAGCTAATCTTTTGGAAAATTTTCATGCATAGAAGTATATCTAGTTGGCCGTATTCCCAACTATTTAAAATTACACGGACGAATTCGCAGGCGTCCGCTTGTCTACAAAATCACGTATGAAAATTCCTGAGTTGTTTAGGGAACCTCCATACTATGTAAAAATTAAACATGTGATTTCGAGTTTGAAATTTTGTGGATAGGTTCTTTTTAGTGGGCTATTTACATAGCTTTTCGCTTAACATACCCCTTTTGTTACACCCTGTATATTGCAGTATTATTGCTACAATAATCTGATCTATATCTTGCATTATCTGGACATTCTCCCATAA
Organism: Carposina sasakii; assembly: GCA_014607495.2. Taxonomy (NCBI): domain Eukaryota; kingdom Metazoa; phylum Arthropoda; class Insecta; order Lepidoptera; family Carposinidae; genus Carposina; species Carposina sasakii. The sequence continues at coordinate 9,676,769 of CP053154.1, forward strand.
CTAATCAAATAACTGTACATCAATGAATGAACAGCAAATATCTCTATTATTGGGTGGCTGGATAGTGAATGAAGCGTCGCCGGCAGGCTTGCTGCAAAATAGGCCGGTCTTCCAGCGAGATAAGGCATAATAAAGCAATGATATGCATCATCAAAAGCTAACGAGTTAGTGTTCAGTTATACGACAGTGTTATCAACTCGCCGGAAATGCATTTTTAATTTGCAATGTTTGTTTTCTGCGTCAATTGTATTGGGCTATCCTGTGACTAGTTAAACGGTGTAGTGATACGTTGCTGTTTTTTTGGATACATTATAACGCTGAATAATCAACCCATAATGGATTTTTTTTTTAAATCATCTACTGATTAAAATTTTGTTCTTAAGCCTTTATCTGACATCTAATTAAGCAAACTACACTATTATTAACCTGAAAAAATTAAAAATCAAAGAAAATTCCAAAAAAGATCTGCGAAATTTTTTGTGTTTTTCCCTCAGAGTTATAGTCTGAAGTCAGCATATCAATATTTGCCTTGCTGTCACTTACACCTTGTATGGTTGTTTATTACTTAGCTTTATCGTTTAATAATGTTAAGATTATTGCTGAAAGGTACATGTCACAAAGTACGAGTACATAAAAGCATCGCCACGCACATCTCATGTGATGGATGCTGAGAACATATCTGGCATCAATGCAGATCAGTATGAATAGCCATCATTAGGGTTCGGAGACAGTGATCATCATTTGCGTTTCCGGCCCTCGCATTGACAATTCTAGCATGAATCGATGATCGTCTCACATCCACTGTTAACTCGATCGGTCTAGGCTCTAGTAACATGTCTATTGCATAAATTAAAGACCGTTTCCTATTACTGATAACTACTTAATGGTAACATACAGAGCGTGTGTGACAGCCAGGCAAATACTGAACAAGTACCATTGTTTTGAGTTATACGACAGTGTTATTACTCGCAGGAAATGCATTTTAATTTGATTATTCGCAACGTTTGCTTTCCGCGCCAATTGTATCGGGCGATCCTGTGCTTAGTTAAATGGGTTTATAGGTTATTGTATGATACATCGCTGCTTTTTGCACCACTTGTGACTCTTCATGTGTACTTTTTTTTTAAATCATACATAGGTTAAAATTTTGTTTGTTAGTAAGGCCTACTGTCTAAGGTCTACTTAAATAAACAATACATTTTGGAATTTTCCTGCAAAAATTTTCAGTGCTTTCACCTCAGAATCATGGTCTGAAGTCGCCATATCAATATTTATCTGGCTGTCACAAACACCCTGTATACAGGATGTAACATAAAGGGTATTTTAAGCAAAAAGATATGTAAATAGCCCACTATGGAGAACCTATTAACAAAATTTCAGACTCGAAATCACATGTTTATTTTTCAATATTGTATGAACATACCTGAGTTGTTAAGGAATTCTCCATACTATCTGGAAAAATAAACATGTGATTTTGAGTCTAAAATTTTGTGGATAGGTTCTATTTAGTGGGCTTTTTAATTAGCCACTTTTGTTACATCCTGTAGAATAAGTGAAATCTATGAAGTCTATTACTGCACTTTGTCCACTTTATCTAAGACTTTATCATACGGGGTGTCATATTCCGTTTGTCCAAAAAGCAAGACGGCATATACGTTTATTCATGAAATCTAGAACTAATTACCTAGTCCAATGAATGCGTACTGTACCTACGTAGGTACACATATTCGATGCAAGTGGAGCTAAGTAGTTATATGATATAGGTATAGAAAAATAATTTGGACCCATTTTGGATAACGCTGTAACAAACCGTATGTATTCGTTACTGAGTAACGGGTACTCCATTAACTACCGAGTAACGAAACGTTACCCAGGAATTCGTCTCGTTACTCGCATGTTTCGTATCATGGGTATTTTTCGTATAATACTCGTATACTGTTTCGGATCGCAAGTAGTATTAATACGTTTGTTTTTGATCATATGTTCTACCAATGCGCGTGATGCGGTTCATTTAAATCGCTTTTTTTTTTCAAATAACGGTGATTAGGTTTGTTTAAAGTACTTATAAATTTAAAAAAATATCTCAAAGTTTTTTACTGTTTTATACTATTCTTTGTAATATAATTTAAGTTTGTGGTTAAAATTTTCTGAATAGTAAATCCATTGCAAATTTGGTATAGTCGACAGTTCACGTCGATTCGACTTGTTACCATATGCGGTATCAGAAGTAACGAGTACGGTAACGATACGATAGTAACGAGTACTCTGGTCAAAGTAACGAATACATAGGGGTACGCTTTTATTCGTTACTTTTACACCCCTAGACTAAGCGCTACAAAATTAGAACATGACTGACTATGGCTGAGGGAGCTTCTAGCTATACTTATTATAATACCTAATGAGCCTAAAAGTAAAGCTCGATCCTATAAAAATGTAAAGTTGTATGTGTATCATCACATACATGACGGCCGATTGGTCTAGTAGGTAGTGACTCTGCCTGCGACGCCATAGGTCCTGGGTTCGAATCCCGGTAGGTGCAAACATTGATATGATGAATATCGATGTTTGTTTCCGAGTCATGGATGTTTCTATACTTATCTATGTATTTATAACCGTTGCTTAGTACCCACGACACAAGACCTTAGGGATCTTAATGTGGGACTAGGTTAATGTGTTGTGTAGTGTGTGAATATTTACATAGCTCTATTTATCATTATTTTATTTTAAATTATGAGAGATAGGATAAGTTACACATACAATTAAGGTCTACATATTACCAATAATTGAATGATGTAACGTTTTGTAAATAAAAATACATATAGTCATATATAGTCACGCCCATTATCCCTGAAAGAAGTTGGGAAAAAGTGTGCAATTTACACACCCACTTTTCACAAGTTAGATAAAGATAGAAAATACGCCCGCTTGGACAAAAGAATATCTAAATTATTGGGTCTCACAATTTTTTTCCTGTCCTGTCTCGATAATGTAAAAAGTTGTCAAATACATACACTTACATATAATCACGCCCATTATTCCCAAAGAGATTGGGCAGAAGTGTGCAAATTACACACCCACTTTTCACCAGTTACCCTATTAAGTCCCACGTGGTAAGGGGTGAGCACCGCCGCTTTTCGGGCACAAATACAACTATCAGTACTATAGCTACCGGTAACGAATCCAATGGAAAATATTTCCATCATTCTAAATAGGTATTATAAGCTGTTAGTGGAGCCTCGTCCGTTAAATAACAGGGTGCACCAACGGGCAGGTGAGGTTGACTTTGTGTCCTAAGGTATTGTCGAATCCACTTAGGTACACCTTCTACATTCTTGCCGTATACAAGTTTTTAGCGTTTCGAAATGGTAAAACAGACTTTAGATTCTGTTCTTTTTACTCATATTGCATTTGGTAAAATGTCTAGGTACTTATGGAAACAGTGTACAACTAAAAATTCAGAGTCAATAAATTGGAACATCTATATTTGGAAACCATAGCATTAGTTTTGTTTTGTTAACAAGTATTTTTAATTCTCTCTTCGCATATTAACATTAATCTTCGATCGCAATATGGCGTTCCCATTTTCCAACACCGATAAATAGTTCACACGAGGTTTGACACCAATAGGTAATTTAAAATACTGCTACAGGTATAGCGACATATTATCTCGCTAGTATTCCTACCCTATTTGACCCAGTTTTCAAACAATGCTTTATGCACACGTTACATACCCCTGTGTGAACGCATACTACCCTTGTATAGAAATAATGTTGGTGTGAATATGAAAAAAACGTGACAGTAAAGCTCCCGACCTATTACGGTGTCATCACGTACCTACAGTGACATGACGAGGCATTTCATGGTATTATGATGGTATTATGTACCTATATTATCTTTCTTCTTTTCAACAATATTTTTTTAATCCAGCTTGCGTAAAGTACAAATTGACAGATGTAAAAGGTATTTAGATTCTATAAATATATTGTTTTGTTGACGAATAAATGACAATGACAAAAAATGGCAGAAGTGTTTTATTATGTTGACAAAATAATGGAACCCAGCTTTAATTATTATGTTTATGTATTGTCATCATATAACGGGAACGATGGGAAGACCAAATATCAAATCATCCATTATTCAATTGTATATTACAACCTGCATTTGAAAACTCACTAAATAGTTTCACAGCTTATTCAGAGATCGTAAACTTTCGGCATCAATTTTATTCCAAGGGCAATTCTAAGGATTTTTATTAAAAATACAATTTCCTCTAAATGGGCGGCGCGATTCGTATTCAGCGGCTTACTTGCCGCGCTTTAAAGCTGCCGGCCGTGTGAATAGGTTGCAATAACTAAAGCGCGTGCAGCATATTCACCTGCAATAGGCTGAATACATGTACCTTCGTCCAATTTCAAGCGCTAAATTGTTCATAACGGAAGTTCATATCCGGGCGTGGAGCGCTGCGCTTCGGGCAAGATTAGGCGGTAATTACCATTTCCGGTGACGGCGGACGGAGACAACGTTCGAAGTATCTCCACGGAAATGTTCGTGAGGAAGGAAAAATTACTGTGACAATCTGTGAACGGTGGTACACTATCGGGATGTGCTTGTGGATGTACAAGTTGACTATTATAAGTACTTAGGTACCTATCTATTTATAAAACTGTGGTTCCTACATATAATCTGTAACTAATATATATTATATTATATTTATATTTTGATTATTTATTGTTTTTTGTAACTTGTGTATTTTTATACCTATTTTAGATATTTATATCAGTCTTTGTTAAACTTCAGTAGATAAAATAATAAAATTTATACACATACATAATACACACAACTGTGTTTCCGAAATGGGGTAGCCAGAACTGCAAAACCGTAAAGGAGATCCTACAGCCACGTTTAGCATAGCGGGGACATATGTCAATGATTAGTGACACTTTGCCAGCTTATCACCAGAGAGAATGCTCGAGTTCCTTAGTCGACTCTTACGGCATGCACGGAAGGAGATGTGGCTGATGTAGTGAAGCCCCGTAACAGTACCTACAGGTTAAAGTTTATATTTAGGTTAAAGTATGCCCATAATAAGATTCTGTTCCAGAAGAATTGCGATAACCTCGTTTAAAATTTACAAGAAATGAAAAGCAACATGTCACATTGCAGCGCCGCCAGCCTGAGACAGCATCCACAAATTCAATGTTCCAATAAAACCTCCCCGGGTTGATACAACCAGCTACTCTCATGCAAAATGCTTGTAAATTGAATGTATACCATTACTGAGGTAGAAAAACTGATTACGCAAGAATTGAGTGGGTATACTGGTTGTTAGGTAAAGTCTCGCTCCGATATGATTGAATAAGTGCACATGGAGCAGACTAATGAAATATATTGGCGAAGTATGGGACCACTTACACGCGACACTGCGCGGCTTGCACTCACTTTTAGGGAAAATCAACGCTAATACGTAGGTGAACCCTATAAATAACATTATGACAGTCTCGTTTTAAGAGAGACAATAAATTGAATTAACTCCGACAACTTTGAACATCAAAGGAAAGTGAAAAAAAATTCAACTTCATTTTACGGGACATAATTTCACGCGGCATCAGCCTCTCTCCCTTTGTGTCGCTTAGAAAATATTTACGCAAATCTGTGCCACGAATACCCGCTAAATGAGGAATCCTAATTAATTCATTAATGTCGTTATAATTAAGACATTTGCGGCATTTGTCGCAATTACTTAGGAGTTTGTTTTTATTTTAATATAAATATAAGACCGTTTTCAGTGTACCCCTTTAACTTTAATAATGCAAAATTGTTGTCAAGTCCTGAACCTAAATTCGTATTTCAAATTGCGTTACAAATCCAATTTTCTGCGTATCCTCCTTCATTCCTCCGACGGCAGCAAAAAAGACAATAATGGAATCCCTTCTAAAAACATTCCATTGCACTCTCAGGATGCTCGTCATCGCCTTCGGTTCTGATTTCTATTGTGGGAATTGTATTATGTTTAACTCAAAGGGTTTAGCAGCTGCCAATCTGTTGGCGAGCGATGTGTGCTGTGCGCGTCGTACAAACCGTCGCGAGTGCGCTCGACAGCAAAGCTCTTTGAACATGTCCACTAACCAACTACATCGAAAAAAGCCCGCCCGAGCTGGTCCCTCTCATACAATCTGTTACGCTCTAAATCCTGTCACCGACGAGAGTCGACTCGTCAAAGAACTTTCGAAACAACCCAGTGGGCACGCGAATTATTTGGGGAAATCCTAATTAGAGTTGCCCCGTATATTAGCACATCTTGTATAAATATAAACCCACGCAAGAAATTATATCTTTATATTATTTTATAGGTGAATGTGTCGTTTATCGCCATAATTGCATTTAGCTAAGTACAAGTTATCGGGGATTACTTGTTAAGTATTTTTGCCATTCTAGTCATTACAATAACTAGGATTTTATTATATTTATCATCATATCTATTCAAAAATAAAGTAGCATCAAGATCAAAAGTACTAATACACATCAACCAATACCATATTAGACGCCATTATGAAGCGTGCAATTCATGACCATCCAATCAGCATACGAAAAAACGCAATGTATGTTCTACTGCGAAATAATATTTATAAATAACTGGGTGTGATAACAAAACGTGGTATATAAATCTTGAGCAATTAGCACTTTTGATGGTGGCTGTACCGTCTAGTGTCCAATTTCATTATTCCATTGGAGGAGGGGTGAGCAAAGTGTACTCGATCGGATATGTTACATATTGGTGTTGAGTGTTGTATTTAAAATCTAATGGTACGTACAATATTATTACATGAAATTATATTTATCTTGTAGTTTTACTATGTTTAGTATTCATGGGATTTCATGGAAAAGAAAAAACCTATGACTTTTTTATTGAAAAATAACAAGTTATTTAAAAAAATACAATGTAATAAGTAGCTAATGACTATGGACATGTTACACTAAATCATAATAACGTAATTTCCAATCCAAAAAAAAGAAACCTCATTTGTGCTCTTGAAAACAAAACATTTTGAATTCTTCATTTATTTAAAAGTTGATATTTTGCTCACTAGACAAGTAGGCAACTTGCACCAGAACCTTTGTCTTAGATTATTTTAAAAGAGGTCTGTCAGGCATAAAGTTACTTTCTGTATAGGTTCTGTATCTGGTATGTTTGGTACTAAATGATACCCTGTAGTCTCTACCTACGCCAATGGAACAAAGGCGTGATATGTATGTACGTCGTAAAAACCAGGACAGAATGTGTGCTAATTCGTGAATGTAATTAAATTAAAGATTTCTTGTCTGGCGCTTGTTAGACGTGCTTCCATCCTGCAATTAGGTAATTGACAATAGCCGACACCCGCGACTTTGTGCGCAAGAACTTTACCTACATATTGTAAGTACCATATAGCCGATGTGTTATTATGATGTACGATGTTGCTTGTTCACCAAAATTTTATTTTTCGTAAGGGAGTAAGTAACAAACATCCAAACACCTAAATAAATAGCTTTCACTCATTATAATTAGTGGAAGAAAACATGAGACAGTGCATTATAATAAGCTTCACTTTAAATAACATTTTATCAACAAGCTTTTATTTATTATTACATCAAAGGAGCCTAAACTCGATAGTGTTGAGTCGTTTAATGACGGAGTTCCTATGGCCACCTTCCAGCTCCATCATCAGATCAGCTCTTTGTCAGAATAATATTGCAGTATCATCCAATTTATACATGCATGGAAAATTTCGGCTCAATCGGAAACCGGGAAGTGGATCAAATTTAACTTGCATGATTTGGTTTCAGACAACCGGACAGGTGAAAAAGCTTGTAAAAAAAACATAAAATTGAAGATTATTGGTTGCATCTTCACGCTTTAACAGTTCTATTCGTTATTTTATAAATGGTTGTCTATTACACAACTGATATAAATAAATATAGTCAGTTTGCCATCTAAACTATATTTGACGATATAACAGCTGCAAATTGTTGTACATCACGAAGTTCCGTGCTAATCACTGATATATATACTACGTAAGTGACTTGATATGTATATTATACCCATACATAAGTGTATATATAGATATAGTGTATCTTAGTAGAATCAAACTCACGCACTATATAGGTATGTCTTATCATGAAATATATGTCAACATGTTATTTCGGTTGGTTTACAAGCAAACATTTGTCTTTTGGTTTTTGTTGTTTACGTAAATCACGGAGAGTTAGGAGTGCAGTCGCTCCCGGCGCAGGTGCGATACACTCACGCAAATATTTTATGAAAATAAAGCCATTTCTGCCTCTAGGGATGTCCTACTGTCGACATTTTACCAAACTGCCAGCAACATAAAATGTAAATCATATTTTATGTCTATCTTTATTTATAAAAGTCGATACGTATCCGTAGGCTTGCAGGTATTCACTATAAGTAGTTTATGTACTAACCTAAGTAACTAACACTGCAAAAATAACTAAACAATATTTCAGACAATCTTCGGATTGAAAGTTGGTAAAGATCTAAAAAATTGTTTGTAAAATAGTTATATTATTTTCTAGTTCTAAATATTAATATTGCAAGCGAAGGAATTCGTCAAGTGTCACTGTTATTATACCTAATACTTGTACTCGTAGCGCCCTAACCTAGAGCAATCATTATAAAAATTCAAGAAAATTCTCAAACACAAGAAAATATGTTTTGTCTGCTATTATTCATTCTGTTTACAACACGTGGTGCATCGTCATACGAGTACATAGGTTGGCCTGAAAAGGCTTAAAGTATCAAGAGCATTTTTCATGGTTCAACTTATTCAAACAGATGACAAAGACACAAATTCAAAGCATTCACATCTTTGGACTTTAAAAAAGATGTCTGATAAGTGATAATGTCACTATTTATTTTAATAAAACGGAATAGACAAGCATTTAGCTCTCTTTTCTCCAGATGACGTGCAAAATTATTAATAAGTAAAATATCTGCATGCTAATTTACAGATGTTTTGTGATTCTTCAGGTATTTGTTATAAATAGACATTAAAAATATACATGGTGTTTTTTCGTTGCCACCCTTAACGAAGGGTACGTACTCTATACATCAAATTAAGTAAGTTTATGCCAAAAAAATGCTGAAACGATGTAAATTTTTTAGGGATTTTTTTTAAATTACTTGATCGGGCGAAATTTATAGTGTCCAGTGTTTATGCTAGTTTTTTCATAGACAGATATTAATTATTTCTCGTGAAAAAATCTTGCTACACGCGTCAATGTGCATTTATGCAGTAAAACGCAGTCTATTTACTCAACTTTGGAATATTTTGGACCATAATATTTTGGAAACTAGACACTTCCCAGGTATGCTTCCATGGAGAAAAATGATAATGATGATGAGATTCCGTAATTTTGCGGGAACGTTGACGACCAAAAATCATTCTGTATATGTAGGAATAGGTATATAACTCTTCAAAAAAATATTCTAGAGTTAATTTTTTTTCTTTATTATATTATCCACCCAAATTTGTATAAAATAAAATAATTCAATCACATACTTTTTAAAAATGAGAACTCTACAAAATAATGTGCAAAAAATAGATAACAAATCCCAAACCATTCCGTCTCGAACCAAACAAAAGCAATATATACCAGTGTAACAGAATTATCTTAAAGTTTCCGATTAAAAAAGCAATTAGAAAAAAATAATGCGACGCTATCGAGTCCCTAGCAGGACTAGCCGCATCTATCCGAACGGTAAACACTTTGCTGTAATCTCAAGATGAGAAAACTTTCAGTTCTCTTAATTCAGAAACTTATTCAACAACCTAACAACCTTAGAGAGGACCGCCGCGCCGCCTGGCGGACACAAGACAAACAAACTTACTCTTTAATCTCTCAGTTTATACATAAAAAGTAGCTTTATTTTTATCGGCGTTTTGTATTGAGATTTTAATAACTGAATGAAGAGATCCCGCAGTCAGGATCGCAAGTTTTAAGGAGTTAAATAAATAAGTAACTACAAAAAAAAAAATTGAAAATTATACAGAGTGTGAAATACTGAAGTGCCATTGTTTTGAATTATACGACAGTGTTACAACTCGCAGGAAATGCATTTTAATTTGATTATCCGCAATGTTTGTTTTCCGCGCCAATTGTATCGGGCGGACCTGTGACTAGTTAAGCTTATTGGTTATTGTGTGAAACATTGCTGTTTTTTGGATCACTTGTCACTTTACATTTGGGTTGATCAGTTATTTGAGAGCACAACTTATTTTTGAAAACAATCTTTTGGTTAAAATTTTGTTTTCAAGCCATTATCTTAGTCCTATTAAACAAACCACACAATTTTTTTTTGAAAAATTAAAGAAAGTCGGAAAATTTTGGAATTTTCCTGCGAAAATTTTCAGTGATTTTTGACGTAGAATCACACACCCTGTATTTCATCTTATGGAAAACCTGGTATAAAAAGAAATAAAAGTATGTAGATATGTCTGTTATATTTGTTTTTATAATAATAAGGTAAGATGATTACAAATATGTTGTACTTAGTATTACATACATACATACATACATATAATCACGCCTTTATACCTTACGGGGTAAGCAGAGCACCAAGGGCCGATAGAACCACATGGTGCCACTTCTGACCAATTTTGAGGGTATAGTTGAGATGTACAAGTTCGATTAGTAGTAGTACTTAGTATAAAAAAATAAAAAACATATTTTTACAGATACCAATTTAAATTAGAACATGAAATTATTGTAATAGTAAGAGAAGTTATATTTTCCATGTGTTTGTTAGAGTCAATATTTTTCGACTATATTTACAAACTAACGTATGTGCTCTGCTATTATCGCCCTTAAGTATACTATTAGTTAACACCTAATCCAGCTAAAGGTTAACCTCAGACTATCCTTGCTCTTGAAGCAGTAAACATTCACGTGAGTTTTTCTAAAGTTATTACGGAAAATTGAGCATTTTTTATTATAATTTTGTTTGTCTGTGACGTATCACTATTGGCGGCGGATCGTCTATATTGTGAGATAAAGCCGATGATAATCTCAAGTGTTTTCTTGCGGATTTGCCGACATTTAAGGCGTAGATCTTCTAAAAAAATATATAATTGTATACATTACATTGTATACAAAACGGTGTGTTAATCAGATACTTTAGAAGTGTTTTACTATATTTTTTTACTTTGCTTTACAATTTTATAATACCTTAAAAATAACTTCTTCAGTTTAAAGAGAATAAAAAACTTTCCTATTGCCTAAAAATGTTCTATACCGCTATACTACGTTTTAAGTCATAACCGTCTTAAGCAAACTTAAAGGACTACACCTATGACAGGTACTCGTATATGTAAGCGATATGGCATCAAATTAACTCACTCATACAGGCGGCATGGTCGCCATAGCCGCGCGTTTAATTTATATCGACAAAGATAAAATAACCGACTAAAAAATACATTTGCCGGAAACAATTTGGATGTGCCGTGTCAATTCAATTACCAAGCGCTCCAGAATCGTGCTGAAGATTACGGCAATGAAAAAAATATCACGGAGAAAATCTAGCAAGCATTTAATAGACAGGTAGATTGCCTACAGACAATTTGATTTTCCTCGGTGAAATTTCTTTAAGCCAGCCGTGAAAAAAGTATCTAAAACGCAAATCTATTATAATTTGATTTTGTCTGTAAACATACCGGGCATTTTTATTTAGTGGGTTGTCATATAGAGTTTGTTTTTGTGGATGACACAGTGTAGTTAGGATAATGAGTGGTATTGGTTGACGCGTTGGCTGTTGTAGATGAGTCCAGGCAAGCGGACAGCGCCGAGCGAGTCGGCCGAGCGGCCGAGTGTCACCGTCACCGACATGGACACCGTGCACGAGGAAAATGATAATGACAGGTAGTCCTTTTTTATTTATAATTTTACTTTTCTATCATTCATTGTGTTAGTTTGTTTTAATATGTTTTGATATCTAACTGTGGCCATACGTCCATTACAGCGTGATCATTCCAAAACATCATCCATTTTGTCCATATTTTTTATAACTAATTAAGCATTGCATACATTTACAGTTGTTTTATATTTCTTTAATTTTTAATTACATAATCATTAATTGGGAGTAGGGGTGAGTAACGAAATAACGGATAATAGGGATGAATAGAGGAAGAAGCCATATTACGCCGTCCCCAAGTGAATAGGGAACAGCGCAGAAAGATGATAATGAATCACTAACTTATCTTCAATACTTCATTACTAATGAACAAATTGCAAATAATAAAATATTAACATTAATATAAGTGACTTGTTTAAATGTAATAAAATCTACTTTTCATCAGTTTTGAATTACAAAACCAACAACATTTAATCTACTTTATAGGAACAAATAAATAACATTGATCGTGGAAAAGAAAACGGTCATTCAAGAAGTTCTTTATGAAATGAAACCTTAAATATTAAGTTCTTTGTGGATGAAAAAGTAGCCATTTCCTTTATATTACATTTTCTTTTGTTCTCGAAGGCTAGCTTAGATTAGCTGCGATGATATTAGTGGCTCACTTCAAGCTATGGGCAACTCTAGTCTGTAAACTAATAAGTTAAACTTCAAGGAGGCGTGTTCTTCTAAAGCTGTGTAAATATTTTGACTTGTGGCGCAAATTGTATTCTACATAAGGCCAATTTTTCCAATGGTTAGATAGCCTATCGGAAGGATTTTGGTGTTTTCTAAAACTTATAGTGATAGCATTAACTTTATCTGAACAATGGCAAAATCGCAATCCTGGAAAATCAAACCAAAGTTTTAGGGATAATAATAATCCTGAAAACTCGAAATACGAGTACATTTGAAATTAAAAATACGCGTAGATGCCTGTTCTTTTCATATTTTCTTAGTTCGATAAGATATTGTGACCTTTAAAGATTATATGAGAATAATAACACAGCTTTTCTATGTTTCTAAAGAAACGTAGAATTTAAAATTCAAGTATTTTGAATAAAGTGCCATATTTTGATATTCAGACTTGGTACGCTCCGGATCGAGATCTTAAGACGACATTTCCTAGGGACGCGGAGATTTCGCACTAGAGCCGGGAGTCTGTGTACCCGGTACAATGCGATGTATTCACGCCTTTAATATTGAATTCTTAGGGTGATGCCCAAAATATATTTGAAATAGAATTATTTTTTTCCGGGGATACGGCTGTTTTTAGCGATTATTACTTTAATAACAAAAAATACATACATAGATAGATAGTTGGATGCCCGAAATGTGGTAGCCAGAACTGCAGGACCATAAAGGATATCTAACAGCCACGATAGCTTACGGTTAGAGTAAAGTTTATGAAAAATTAAACGTTAATATTAGATATCTAACTATAAAGATTTATTCATGGAGAAGTGTTTTTATAAATTTATCTTAGTCAAGATATTATATATTATAAAATTATTAATAAAGAAAATGGAAAAAATTCTTCACCAGAGTGGGAATCGAACCCACGACCACTGCAAACCGTGCCAGCCGCTCTAACCACTAAGCTACCAGGTCAATTACTTTATTAATTATTTTTAATTAATAATTTTATCAATTATTTTTTCCAATTTTATTTATTAATAATTTTATAATATATCTTGACTAAGATAAATTTATAAAAACACTTCTCCATTAATATAATCCGTTAGGATATGGTTAATCGTTTCATCTTTAAACATTGTGCTGAGGAATTCAGCTTTGTTTGCCGAGATTTGGCTAGTGTATAGCTATCGGGATGAAAAATAACGTTGCCAATATGTAATTTAGAAAAGAGATGGTAAAATTCGTCATCCGAGTAATTGACCCGGTAGCTTAGTGGTTAGAGCGGCTGGCACGGTTTGCAGTGGTCGTGGGTTCAATCCCACTCGGGTGAAGAATTTTTTCCATTTTCTTTATTATTAGTTTTATAAAGATTTATATAAAGATATATCTATTGGGTACCACTTCCAGTGATTTATCAAAAACGTAGTAATTACTTACGGCAGATATGGAAATATATAAAATCGTAGTAAAAATGTTTTATTTTCATAGGAATCCCTTAAAAATACCTCAATTATACTCAATGATGGGTCAAGAAAGTTATCCTAACTTTGATTTATTTTTTTAAATACTAACCACCCGCATATTGAACATTCTGTATAGCAATGCGATATGCGTTTAAATAAATCGCATACACAAAGAGGGATTTGGAAGCAGTCACGGCAGCTTCGAAAATTTATGACTTTGATAGACCGCTTTGTGCGCTGTCTCGCTCGCAAACATTGGAAATTCCATACGCTAAATCGAAATAGCAATAACCATGCTGAATGCTGAAGCTGTAAATAAAAAAAATCTGTAAAAAGATTCTATAGTTTAAAAAACGATTAACGTAGATATACTTCCATCGCGATACTATGGATAAAGCTTGTCCCTTTTAAAAGTTACTGATCTTTAAATATCATATGAGATTCATTAACCTATGTACCTATATAATGACATAGGTACATTTATCACGGAGATTATTTTATGGAGAGAAACCACTGCATCACAAAAGTTTATAATTTAACGAAAAACATCATGCTATATTTGTGTTACCATGCATAATACCTACCTTGTCAATTTTTATAGCACACACCATATTATTAAATTCACTACTTGCGTCTTCATCCGCGTCACCTACAGACTATAGCCTATATTCTTACCCGTACTCCAAACTGTATATTTGCAAAATTTCAAAAAACTTAGTTGACTAAATAAATGGTGAAGAGGTAATAAACCAACTTTCGCATTTATAACATTAATTATTTGGATATTCTTGTGCAGTGACGACTCATCATACTCAGACCTGGGCCGTCTCCGGGACCGCACCAAAGCCATGGTGGGTCCAGCGTCGGAACCCTTGATGGTGCACTCGCAGCCAAGCAGCCGGAAGATGTCCAGTGACATCGAGACCAAACTAGCTGCTAACTTGAACACCAGGTAAATTAAGGCATTATTAGGTACTCATCAGATTTTGAGCAGCGCGTTTATAGACTTGGCTCCTAAATGCTTTTGCCGGTGTGAAGGTAATGAATCTCTTTTCTTGGTAATAATGTGCAACCTAACTTTTTCCTTTTCATGGAATCAAATCTAATACCATATATAAGTTTGTTCCGGCTGATTTCTAAAACAGCTGGACCGATTTTGACAGATTTTTTACCGGCAGATAGCTGATATAATATGAAATATTCCCAGAATTCCCATGGGAATAGGAAATAACGGTAAAGTGCACGCAGACAAACCCGGCTGCTAGTTTAAAATAAACATGTGTCAAAAATCCGTTGGCTTGCATTGCAAACATAGTTTGCAACTTCTTTACGCTTTCGTACATCAAACGAAATGACAGCGTTATTTTCGCATTGTAGCGCCTTGCTGTCAAACTACTGAGCAAACAACTGGCCCTCGAAAGTACTTGCGGCTTGGCAATGATAACAACTGCGTTAATAATTCCAGACGCCCATCAGCCATCATAGCAGCGTTCAGGCGTCCATCACAAGCGCTGGCGCTGTGTGCGGCGACGCAACGTCGCTTCCTCTCAGAGCTGTCGCCTCACTCACGGGCTTCTGTGGCTTCCACGGTGCATGACGCGCCACCCTCTGCTGCGGAGATATTAGGACAGTAAGTGTACAATTTATCGTGTTATTTGATTCTTGTCGTCCGTGATTCCGCCTAGGAAGGGACCTTAGGCAACGGCAAAGTAACATTATTTGTTTATCCATTCGATAGAGGTTCGTTTCAGACACGTTTACTCAATTCCTTCATTTTCGCGCGTTCGTTAAATCACGTGATGAATTCTAAGTGCTATTGGTGGGTGTGTTGCGACAACGAACGTTGGTGACAAACGATGCTGCATTGTCTAAACACCCAGGAGGCTGAATTTTCTTGATTCGTAGTAGATGTCGTAGCATTTGTAGTTTACTACGAAATTAAACTGATGATCTTATTGTTCCCTGTCATATATGTACCACTGCTTGGTGTATATACATTTTGCCTTATTTAGGCAGGTTAT
Organism: Carposina sasakii; assembly: GCA_014607495.2. Lineage (NCBI taxonomy): Eukaryota > Metazoa > Arthropoda > Insecta > Lepidoptera > Carposinidae > Carposina > Carposina sasakii. The sequence continues at coordinate 9,692,839 of CP053154.1, forward strand.
ACAGGGTGTTTGTGACAGCCAGGCAAATATTGATACCATGATACCATGATTCTGATGCGGAAAACACTGAAAATTTTCGCAGGAAAATTCCAAAATTTTCCGACATTTTTTATATTTTCAGGAAAAAATATTTTAGTTGGTTTAATTAGGCCTTAGATAATGAGATTAAAATAAAATTTTAACCCAAAATATGAATTTTTAAAAAAAAAGTTGCTGAAGAAAAGAACAGTTCTGTACTTCAAGCTAGATAGGTACATAGGTGCAGCCTACTTTGTTGGTTTGACTCCAAAATTATTGCAAACATGATTTGCTTTACTACATTTATTTATTTTATGCTTATATTGTGGAAGTGTATTACGTATTATTATATAGGTAAATGTTGATTATTTTTTTCTTATTATTTTTGTTACACTTCCATGCTTAAGCATCACTGAACAACATTTAGTTTACCTTACTAAGTACCTAGATACTATTAATATTTTGTAGTATCTATCTATCTATACCATAGCTTAAGCTTAGAAACTATTTATATGACATTATGACAAGCTGACCTATTAACAATGACACTGTTAAACATTTCGCACAATCCCATGTAAGTTATATTCCTAGTTACACCTTGAGCATAAATCAAGTGGCTGGCGCTCTCTGACACACGCCACGTGCACCGGACACTGCTGACACCCGCTCGACATACCGCAAGACACCTCCCGACACTTGTTACGAACGAAAAACAATGCTATAATATTATTCTGTGCTATTTGCTTTTCATATTTTACTTTTTAATTTATTTTATGTATAATTGACCAAAAAAGTGATAGTCATATTTGAATATCAATCGCTGGGAGCATGATGGTAACCTACCCCTGCAAAATTCGCCTTTTCGCATTAAAACTGTGTAATCTCTAAAAAAATATTTTTTTCAGGAAATTGTTTTAAGAAATTCACTTGATGAAATATTAACTCATATTTCGAATCCCTTATCCCATTATTGATGGGGTCGGCGCAATATGGTTTCTTTCGAAACTCATATTGCCAAAGTTTTGGCATTAGTTTTTACGTCCGGCTGCCTGCCTGACGCCAACCCTTGCCGGGTATAGCTCATTAAACTCATATTTTGAATATCTTTCGAAATTGTACACTTTAAATGCGAAAAGGCTAAATTGCATTTCACAAATCCATAAAATCACATGTCTTTTGCAATTCGTAGGTTTCCCGTGCATTTAGTTTTAAATCAGCGGCCTACTTCAGTCGGATATTGTCATAGTACGTTATTCAATGTAGACTTGAACTAAATTACCTGGTTACTGCATGGTAGCGCTACTGTCATTTCAACATATCCGCTGGTATGGGATATTAACGAGTTTCCTCATTCTGCCGTGTCGCAGATAAGTTGGTTTACGAGGACAATAGTAGGCGCCTACTGCTTCACCATTCAAAAGGCACCCTTTATTTGTTAATAGATAGACAGGTTGACAATGCCGGGCTCTGTGAACGGGCCGCGGTGAAATGTACGTAATATAATTAAATACGTGAGTTTAATAGCGAATTTCAGTTAACAAAACAATTTATTTACACGAAAATTATGAGTCCTAAACTTGGCAGTTTCGACTACGCATTACGTGTATTAGGTACGGCATTACTACACTTAACCACTGAAAACAAATTATGCATACTAAATCCGTTATGCGGTAGCGTGCTCGTACCTATCCTTTATTTTGTTATGCTTTTAATGCTAAATAAGCGATCATGGGCGATGAGCTATCTCTTCGTGGTAGGTCAATCAATATAGGTAGCATCTCTTTATGCGGTGTTCCGTGTTAGACTATATCAAGTTATTAAGTTCATATGTACCTATATTTATTTCAGTGATGCCCTAAGTAAGGCTTTATCAGCACTGTATGCCAAACTTCTGGTAGTATTAGGCCTCGCCTTCCCCATCACGGAGGTCATTGCCAATGGTGTCCCAGATGGATATTACCAGGTAAGTAATAAAAAAACTGTAATCTTTGAACAAATTAAATTTTAATAACAATGAACGAATCACGAAATATTGTTTAGGTATCCCAATTAATTTCGGAAATCTAAACATGACAGTCTGCTTTTTGCGTTTATTTGTTTAATACGAGTATGCCTCTTCCAAATACTTAAATAAACATTTTTTTTTTTTGCAGGGTTTCTATTTATATTTATACTTAGTATCGGTGTTATTCGTGATATTTCAATACGCTAACTTAATGCGCGAGAAGGCCGTCAACATGATCATTCACGACCATGGTAAGTACTCCAACAATCAGCCAGAAAACAATTCATACTTGACTAATTATACGTATTTGCTTAACAAAAATACGACATTAAAATCACATCTTGTTTGCATAATTACAGACGGCAGAAGTAGCTTCTTTTTTCATTCCACTAACGTTCCGCCATTCGTATTAATGTTGCTTGAAATTATCCTGGACGTGTGCTCTCTAATTACGATTTTCATTATTTTCTGGCAATAAAGGAAGGTAGAGTAAAGGCTAAAATATCAATATTTATGGCAATAGGCTTATTACGCTAACCTAAATTCCTTTGTTTGCCATAAAATAGTACGTCCTAATAATTTAGATTCTTTTATGGAATACCTCCTTTGTCCATTTGTAGGTACATTCTTTAACTTTCCGATTAATCCTTTTGCCGGCAAAATAAAATAATTGCGTTAAAATTTCCAGAAGACGTAGAGAAAGAAGATAAAAATGGAAAAGCGACCCCAAATGATAAAAATAAACAAAAAGAAGTTATTTCGCGATATGGCAGTTTTTATTTACGATTGGGTGCTATTGGTAAGTTAAAATAAATATGTAAGTGTTCAAAATGCTTTGTAAAAGTAAAAACAGACGAATTGTTAACCTTTCTTTTTTGTTGTCGGTTATAAAGACAAAGATAGTCTCTTCTTTGAAGTAGGTTAAAAAGACAAATACATTGGTTACGAGTAACTCCCTTCTGCGCCATTATAAGAAAACGAAATGGATCATTCAGAGCCTAGCGGAATTATAATTATTTAAAAATTTAAATCTTTAGTTAGACGCTTTTTTTAAATGCCCCTCTATAACAAAACTAGATAATAGCCTGCCTGCGAAAACACCCTCAATATGATTTTCATTCCTTTCGTAGCGTTCGGCATAGGTTCAATGGTGTACAGTGGACTAGAATTCGGAGAATACTTTGAGATGACAGACAAGTGTCGGTCTATTCTTGCAGTGCTGACTCCAGGTCTTCGCATGGCACTAACACTAGCTCAGATGCAGTTTATCTTTCTCACAAATAAAGATATCGAATGTGGCCGATATAAATTAATACAGGTAAGAAAATACAGAGATAATTAAATTCCTGTACTGGCTTAAAATTAGCTTATACTCGTGTTACATAAAAATTACGTTAATCGATCCATATTTATTAAAATTGTAATGCAATAAACATTTTTATAGACCCTAGTTTTACCGATACCTACCTCTAACAATACTTAACTTCAAACTATATTTTACTTTAAAAACAAAGTAAATCACCATAAACTTTTGTTCCCAGCGATTTGGTTTCATGCACATGATAGCGACGAACATGTGCGAGTGGCTTTACGTTCTAGTGGAGGAGACAAAGCACGAGATACACCACTTGGAGCACTCCATGGCACACCAGATGAACATTAGCGTTAATGAAACGATGGAGATCCCGTGCAGACGGGCCAATATTATGGGCGCGTTGTTACAGAATGCATCTCCGTTCCTGTTCCCCTGTACAATTGAGTACTCGCTTATCTGCGCTGTGATCCTGTATGAGATGTGGAAGGAGGTTGGTTCATTTGTTTGTTATGTTTATGTTGAAGCAAGTTTGATGCTTTATACGAGTAGGAGAAAAGTGTCGGTACGTGGTACGGCAACTTTACATTTTATTGCACTACATTTTGTTTCTTCGTGCAATAAGTAAGTTATAATATAATTTAATTGGATAAATGAGGATTGAAATAGGTTTTCTAATTTACCTTTAGGTTAAATGTACACCAGAGGATTTCGAAAAGAAATACATCAATGTTCCAAAATCTAAATCACGTCAGAACTCTGTAACACCGGAAAAAATTCTGCAGCAATTTGGTAACGTATTATTATGATGGTTTTATTGTAAGTTCTAACTCTTCATTCCATACAGCTACCGTGTGAGACGTTGGTACTCACGGCAGTTTACTTACCTACTCGTATTAACTATTGTAAACGAGCAAAGTTTTCCAATTTCAAAATAATACACAAGTGTACCTTCTATTTATTCATATATTTTAAAGCTTTTTCGTTCAGCCATACATGAGGTGTCATTCAGCTATTATTCATTACCTCATTTATATAAATTTCTGGTATTGATGAGGGCCTAAATTAAGTTTGTCTCTTCCTCCCCTACAGCCGGCATGTTGGGCGTGAGTTCCCCTCACGGCAGCCGCACGGCCCTGCATCACTTCTCAGTGGACTGCTCCCATGCACATCGCGGCCTGTTCGCCGGGATCCTGCTCATCGTGGTCACCATCATCTCACTGATCATGTTCTTCGTGCTTGTCAGTAGTCCAGCTACGGTCAATGTAAGTCCAGGAGGGCGAAATATGGAATTATGAGATAGAGTTACAAGATTAAACTTCAGTAACGAGTATTTTTGCCGGTATACAGGGTGTGGGTGACAGCCAGGCAAATACTGAAATGCTGAACAAGTACCATTGTGTTGAGTTATGCGACAGTGTTATTACTCGCAGGAAATATATTTTTGATTTGTTTTTTTTTTTTTTCAAAGTTACACAACACATTAACCTAGTCCCACATTAAGATCCCTAAGGTCTTGTGTCGTGGGTACTAAGCAACGGTATATAAATACATAGATAAATATAGAAACATCCATGACTCGGAAACAAACATCGATATTCATCATATCAATGTCTGCACCTACCGGAATTCGAACCCAGGACCTATGGCGTCGCAGGCAGGGTCACTACCGACTAAACCAATCGGCCGTAAAGATTATCAGTAATCTTTGCTCTCCGCGCTAATTTTATCGGTCTATCCTGTGACTAATTAAATGGGCTTATTGGTTATTGTGTGACTGTTTTTTTGTGAATCTCCATTAGGGTTTATCAGTTTTTTAAACTTTTTTGAAGGCATTTTTTTTAAATCATCTTTTGGTTAAAATTTTATTTTTATGTCATTATCTAAGGCCTATTTAAACAAACTAAACTATTTTTTTCCTAAACATATAAAAAAAACGTCGGAAAATTTTGGAATTTTCCTAAGAAATTTGCCTGGCTGACAAACATCCTACTTGGTAATACTAAATTATTTTACAAGTAGTGTATTTGTTGCATGTTCTTTACTTTCATAAAAAACTAAGTTAAATAAACTACCTAGGAAGGTATAGCGGAAACTTTGAAATTAGTAGGTACTCGATGGAATGGAACTAACTATATTATAAAAGCAATTCTTTTCCAGGATGCTATATTCCAAGTGAATATTTGCGAGCTCATCCTATATTCTATCACGATTCTGGCATGTGCTGCTGCTCTCAAACAGATGAGGTGTCTGCCCTACAAGAGGAAATCACAAGGTTTGTATAAAATATACTTCCTAATCGAGCGCCAGAATTACAAAGTTCTAAAACAATACTTGATCTTTTATAATTATGAAGTAACGGATAGCTATAAATAAATCTCAGTACACATAATATCCTCTCCAAAAACATTATCAAACCTCATCAAAACAAATGAAATAGTCATTTCAAGTTACACCTAACTGAAATCTGAAAATTCCCCAGCTATACTAGGCTTGGACACCTCCCTGCTGATCCTGGCGCAGTCGGGAATGTTCGTGTACTGCATGTTCTCCCTCATAGGCTGTCACCACACCGTGCTCAGTGCCAACGGCACGGGCCTGACTGGCTTCTTCTCAGAGTTCCTATCTCTTAACCAGGTACGTCTACATTTGTTTTTAGATATTCGTCTTCAGCCTATTGCAGTCCACTGCTAGACGTAGGCCTCCCCCAGGGCACGCTACAAGGCTACTGCCATGTGGGGGTTTTGCCCATAGTCACCACGCTGGACAGGCGGGTTGGTTTTAGATATACTTGCAGTTCACTTAGTTGATGGTGATAGTGGTAGGTACTTTCTTTGACATAGCAGCTATTTTAAATGGTTTACTGTGTTTGTTAGTGAAAACGGGAAGATCGAGCTTTGTAGCGTCTCTAGGGGAGGCTTACGAGTACATCCAGCATGGGCTGCAATAGGCTGACGATTGACTGTGATTGTTATTTTGCCAACTATTAAATTTATCGGGGCTTTGAAAGGGTGTAAATGTAATAGCCAGGCTGTAGAAAATCCTAAAATAGTGCTACCTACTATGTATTTTGTGGTGTGGTGTGGTGTGGTTATCACCTGCCGGAAATGTATTTCAATAGAACAATAACTGACACAAAAATATATTGGTGAACATTTGGGCAAACATCACATTTAAACTATTTTTTTATCTTAAAACTTTAATATACAACCTATTTAAAATAATATAATCAGGTACATATACATTGCATAGCAAAACATTATCACAAAGCTTGGAAAGGCTTGGGTGGCTTGCATGCGTCATCTCTTTGATTGATTTATTTCTCGGGCGTCATGCGATGTTTTACATCTATTCTCTGACCGACAAGGATATGAAAATCATTTTTTTTTTTATTGTAGCCCCAGACTATACTCCGTTTCTTTTTGAAGATAGAAATCTTATTTTCGAAGAAGCATTGTTTGTAAACTGTGGTTTGCACACATTAGAACACATGTAGAACCATTCATCTGAGTGTAGAACACTCATACTTGTAAGATATGAGTGAAGTTTGACGTTTTTCCATATTGGATGTATCCTACAAAAATTCTACAAATATTTTGTGTTTGCGAAATCAGCTTCTTTAGGTTTTTTATAGTGCAAACTTTCACTATGGGTGCGCCCACCACCGGGCCCTACACCCTCCACTGACCCTCGGATTCATTTAAAAAAAAAATTTATATAATCCTGAGGATGCCACGGTTGTTGGCGAAACATACGTAGATTATTTATCTAGTTTTTGATTTCGGAATAGTGCAATGTATTGTCTTGCATGCTAGGTGCTCGGGTCTGGTTTCTCGTGACGATTGTAGTTAGTGCAAGTGCAAGTTTTCGTAGTTATGAGTTATCAATCCGAGGGTCAGTGGAGGGTGTAGGGCCCGGTGGTGGGCGCACCCATAGTGAATGTTTGAACTTCCGAATTGTAACGCCTAATACAATTTCATTTATAGTGCAAACTTTATATGAGTAGGTACTATTGGATTGAGTAAAAAACTGCCTATACGAACTATTGATGATAATAATAATACACAAAACTGTGCCTAATAAAAAACCTGATTTCGTTCTTTCAGATTATTTATATTTCTAAATAAAATGAGGTATATCAAGAAGCCTGTGAGAGAAATAACAAGCACAAAATTGTGTTACATTACATACTTACATACAGACACGGCTGTGTTCCTGAGATGGACTAGCCAGAACTGCAGGATCATTAGGGAGACCACGCATCCTCGTTTAGCATAGCGGGGACAGATGTTAATAATTCAGTGACAAGTTGCTAGCCTATTGTCTGACAGAATACCCGAGTTCCTTAGTCGACTCTTACGACATGCTCGGCGGGAAATGCAGCTGATGTATTTCTATGAAAGACTTGCATCAGCAAAAGATATCTGAGAATTCACAAGAGTTATCATATTATTTAACAATTTATTAATTCATTATACATGTTTTCAGACAATTCTCCAATCATTGTTCATAATCGACGCGTGGTGGCGACGCAGTAGTACCTCCGAACAAAGGCGGGACAAGCCGGGGCGGCAACTAGTCACTTTCCTACTGGTCGCCAATATGGCCATGTGGGCTATCAATACACTAGAAAAGGTATTTGAAATTTCAAACAGAAGCGGTGTAATCCTAATAAGCTAAATGAAGGCTAAATAAATGCTTTGGAAATTTTGAGCATCCGACTTAAAATCATATGCTTCTTTAATCAAGATGGCATAAACATTTCCGCGTAGTGTAGGAATTTTCCACACCATCGGAAAAAATAAACATTTATTATGTAGGTAGGTACTTATTTTATGTGTAGACACAAAAATGGCAACATCCAACAACAGGATTTCTTTACAGAATCGTGCCGAGTTCCGTCCAGCTCACCTAGCCTTCTACGGTCCCTGGGCGTGGACCATCATCACGCACGTCTCGATGCCCCTGGCCATCTTCTACCGGTTCCACTCGACCATCTGTCTCTTCGAAATATGGAAGAACTGCTTTAAGAACAAACCCCTCTATCTAAACGTATAATAAATTTGTATTAAAGAATATGTTGTTTGATTGACGTTGTAACCAATTTTCAGAATAAATATAATTTGTGACTCAGTACTTTTATTAAAATGTAGCTTTATTATAATGACTAACAACTCAGTGTACTTCAGTGTGTAGGTACTAACGTTAGGAAAAAGTGTCCTAAAGAAGTCACTGTGGGAACTTTCTATCATTTTTTAAATATAAATATCACCTACCTATCCTTGGTTGATTGCTTCTCGATCGACTTTCCAATTTTGGTGTTTTATAAATTCCAAAACTAGGCTGCCACCGTCAAATTATAAACACAAACAAAGCGTTCGGCCAAACAAAACGTTGAAATTCCAAAGACCCGTTTTTTTAAGATAGAAATCTTACTTTTGAAGAAGCATTGTTTGTAATCATTAGAACATATGAGTGAAGTTTGACGTTTTTCCATATTGATGTATCTTACTAAAAAGTTCATTTTTTGTGTGCGAAATCGGTGTCTTTGGGTTTTTTATAGTGCAAACTTTATGCAAAGTAGGTACTATTGAATTGAGCAGAAAACTCTTTAGGAACTATTGATGTTAATAATAGATGATAGATAGATAGATCATTTATTTGACGTTTGGCATGTACACATATACAGACAACACAAATCAAGAAAATAATAGAAAAAAATATAATATAAGACAACAATGTGATTATAATAGTAAGAAGGTACAGGCAAATGACAAATACATAAAGACGATACAAAGAAGTATGGGATACGCTTAGTCAGTCCCCTACCGTGCATGCATATGTGTAACTGCCAATCAGGTCCCCTTTCAGCTGAATGCTGCTTGAGGATATGGCTACCATTCAAGCGGCGCTGGTTTTCAAAAGAGACCTGGTTGGAGTGACATCTATACTAGTATTATAAATGTGTGTATGTGTGTGTGTGCGCGCGCGCAATGTTTCTCCGTCTTCCATGGTAAAAACTACTAAACCGATTTGGATGAAATTTGGTACACAAATGGTCCAGAGCCCAAGAAAAGACATAGGCTTTTTTTATTTTTGCGGATTTTTTCGATTTTTTTTTATCGCGCGGGCGAAATCACGGGCAATAGCTAGTAAAAAATATAAATATAATATTTACATAAACAAAATACATGTTAAATAGGCTGAAATTAAAATAGGTATGCTGTGATATTTAATTTAATTGTTAATATACCAACATCTACGATAAAATTGAATTACTGAAATTAATACACAAAACTGTGCCTAATAAATAACCTGATTTCGTTCTTTCTTATTCTTTCTATTTCTAAATAAAATGAGGATAATTGATATCAAGGATATAACCTTAGATTAATGCTAGGTCTTCGCTCCGGAGCGAAGCGGGGCGAATCTTTATTCTAAGGATATAACATACAACATAAGCCTACAACATACGTCGTACATAGTTTTATTTCACAGTAAAGGAAATTCTTTAGCAAATTGAAATATCTAATGCCGGATTTCACCAGTGCTCATAAGCTTCGCAAACACCTCGTCCATCTCTACATATTCGCACTGCGCATGAAGAGACAATTATCACATTCGATATGAATCCTTTGTCACGAGCCTCCATTTACAACAATGCCTGCTAATTGAACCGCTATACTACTAATTAGTTACATTAACCACCCTATTAAACATCTAAAGGGCAACAAGGTCATATTTAGGTTACGCAATTATCTCTGAGTGATTGTATGTTTGAGAGCAGTCATGCCAACATTACTGTAGCCTTGTGGGCTTGCCCTGGGGGAGGCCTACATCTAGCAGCAGACTGCAGTAAGCTTATTCGATGATGATGATGTATTTATTCCAACATTAGGAACGAGGGGAGACCAACTATGTAAATCTCGTCATATAATTTTTTACACAATCTGAAAGTCCAAGAAACGGGCATATTATATGAGCATTCGGATGTGTAGAACATCTACAATACGTTAAAGTTTATTTAGGTAGCTACATCATTATATCCCGTGCTTCACTAAAATACATCAGCTGCATCTGCTTCTGTGCATGTCCTAATTTTTGTAAACAAAAACATAAAACTTTCAAAACGCATGGACTACATAATCCTCGATAAGAATTACGATAACTATCACCCTAATTCAATGTAAATAGTGTATTTTATCTGAGATGTATGTGAGATGAGATAAAACCATTTTTTGATAATTTAATCTGCCGACTGGTAAAACATTCAAATAGAAAATGCAATATCAGTAAAATTAAATTAACGTTATATCATTATATTCAGCAATTTCTTTCAGGAGGTTATCAAAATTGTATTTTTTAACAACTTATTAACGTACAAGAAATCCCTTGGCATTGAGCATTTAATTATTCAAATCACGATCATTCCGCCATTATTGATTGCATACATTAACAACTCAAAGCACACATGTCATATAACTTTATTCGTCTAACATAACATACATAGGTAAAATATGTAGGTACCGATCGAACCTGCATTTTGTGTTTCGGCAATTACAGTAAAGTAGAAAATGTAAGTCGCCCGATGTCTCATAAGCCTGATAAGTGACCATGTGCTATGATGTCACTGATATGATAATCAGGCTTGCTGACATCATATATATCCGCTGATAAATGAAGCCGGGTTTAACATGGTCTGACAGAAAACTGTTTTGATAACCGAGATGCAGCCTAAAACAATACGTAAGATAAAGTACAGTTTCGTGATAAAAACGTTAAACTGTCATTACACGGTCGTAAGACAGATATGGTTGACGTTATTGAAGAAGATGCCGAGTGGTGAGTTTTTGTTCCGGTTTTTCATTTATCTAAATAACAATAAATAAAGACAGAATGTAAAGCTCTGTTTTCTTATGATGCAGAAACATTTCACATGTTGTTTTACGTTCGTACGACCACCATATGTCGATACTGCTGTCCTAGGAAGCCATGGATTTACGCGTAAACTGTCTTCCAGCTGTCTTTTATCTTTTCTGGTTGATTAGATGACATTATATGAGGAAAATCTGTATAAAATATATATACCTAATAAAAATGTAACGGATCGCTGTCTGTATATGGAAGATATATGAGAAAAAATATTATAGGAGAACTTTATCAGCGCAATAGTACCCAAAAGAATGATTTTTGGAATTTTTTTCTGTTTGCCTGTTTGTCTGTGCGTAAATTTTGCAATAAAAGTTTGGTAACATTTAGTTTTTCTGTTGTCAACGCGAACGGAGTATCTTTCTTGTTAATCCTGAGATTCTTGAATCATTCCTAAACGGCAGATTTTTTGAATCTTAAACTGATCAGTGCGACGCCCCGCTGAATGGCGAGGCTAATACCTTGTCCCAAGTAAGTACTGGTCAGGTCTTCAGCCATGCGATGCCTCGATTCCTAAATTAAAATGTGAATTAATAGAATACACAAAAATATTACAGGAACCGTGATACATCTGAAGGGAGGGCCTTACACTACGAGCACTATGACCATGGTATATACCATTACCATCCGCATAAACAGAGTAGCACTAGTTTGGAGAGAAAAATCAGACACAGTCGGTAAGTTTACACATTATAGGTTGGTATTCCCAAACACAAATGAGTTGCAATGTCCACGCTTTAACATTAAATGTGGATTAGACAGATATTACATCTACCTGAAACATTTGTGACAAGGTGTAAAAAGGCTCCTAAAGAAAGCAGACATGCTTATTCTCTAATTATCGATATAAAAAATCTACTTATAAATTACTCTAAAAAAACTGATCTCAAGCAAATATCTCATCACATTTTAATTACCGAGGCAAAATAAAGCGGGATATAAATAATCGGAGATGGTTTTGAGGTGGCAGTCTAATTAATCGCCCAGTGTAAGGTGCATCGGGTGCACCGGTGCAAGGGGTAGACGGGGCTCGTTAGTGGACGCTGTAAGTGACACCGCGGTAGTTACCCAGGTACTGCAAGAAATTTAGATGTCCATTTTTAATTGCTTCTACAGTGGCTTGAGGTTTATAAGGCACTTGATAAATAGATTTACCTTAATTGAATTAGAGGATTTTTTAAGGATTGTAAGAAGAAAACATGTCCAATTCCAAAAATGTGGCCTGCAACTTTTAGTAGCCTTTTACTTTAAATTTATAGAAAGGCTGGATTGTAGGTAAACCGTATTGCGATCGTATAATTATAATTAAAATCGCATAATTGCTTACTACATAATTTTATTTTAAGTTGCACTGGATAAATATTATATCAACAGCGTTGATCACGAATATCACGGTGATGTCATTGGAAAATTTTTGTGCAAAATTTGCACAACAACGTAGGTAGGTAAGTAGGGTATATTACCTATATGTTTTTTAAGTTTCACTAAACATCTCCGTGTATTTTGTCAAAATTTATTTGGACTTATTTTAAGCGAAACTAAAAACAAATCGACAACGTATATAAATATTAATACTTAATTTAATGCACATACAGCAACATAGAGCAACTTGCAGCATGTAGCTCTCTCGGGAGATAGCCCAGCGACATAAATTATATTATTATTATGCTTTATTGTACACAGTAAAGTTTTCACAAATAAATTTTCTTATCGTTATTAATTTATACATATGTGTATATCTGTCTAGAACATCCTGTGCCTATGTACTTAAGCAAAGATAACAATACAGCAGACAACGTAACAATATCCCTTTCACATCGCTATGCCTTTTGTACGAATAACTTGCTAACTTTTTAGATGTCATAAACTAAACGAATTGTTAGCACATACTCGCTCATCCGCTCCTTGCGCTTTACGAATCGTGTTCAGTCGATATTTGTTATTTAAAGAATAAACATATAAATTACGCTCCTTGAATATCGGACAAAATACAATATTTACAGTTTTTGTTGGCGATATTCGAAGGATTAAGGAAACAAGTGATTTGATGATAAAAAATAGAGAAAAAATCAACCAAAATGGTAGTAGAGAGTGGAAGGAGAGAGAGCTTCTCGCGGTGCCTGAAGATGAAAGGTGAGCTCCGAGCTTCATTAGACGCAATATTATTAAACGCTCGCTTTAGCAAAACAACGGTGGAAGCGCATTTTATAATTTTTAATCTACCATCTATCTATCTACCCATGTTACCTTAAAACTTAAAAAAATTTATTAGTTATCAAGTCTTATTTAATCTACGAAAATAATGTAGGTACCTTTATACTTTTTAAATGTAATACTTTTTAAATCTTAAGTAACAATTCAATGATTTTCGGTATTAATAATGATATGTACGCGATTAGTTGATTAAATTACAGGTTATAAAATTATTAATAAGAGAAAAGGGAAAAAATTTAGGTACTAACTAACCTACTTCATGATTTTCTCTGCAATTTTTTCGAATTTATTCAAGTTATGCTTTTATTACTAGCTACATGGTCAACTTTTATTCTTATTTAACAGCATAAAACTAGTCATTAGTAGGAATCAAGCATTGAATGTTACTACAACTTTTTGCTACGAGATATTATATACCTTCTTCTTCTTCTTCAGCCTATTGCAGTCCACTGCTGGACGTAGGCCTCCCCCAGGGCACGCCACAAGGCTACTGCCACAGGGGGGTTTTGCCCATAGTCACCACGCTGGGGGTTGGTGACCACAGTGTGATTTTCGGACTATGTTGTCAGTACGGGAGGCGCTGCTGCCCACCTCCCGGAAACCCTTAATCGCCTCGTACGATACCCACGGGCAGGCAGGGGTGGTACAAACTCTACTCTGCCCGCACCACGCGGCTTCCTAACATAGTACAGGCATTATATACCTCAGTGGTTAGAGCACTGACACGCGGAATGCAGAGGTCGTGGGTTCGATTCCCACCCGGGTGAGGAATTTTTTCCATTTCTTTATTAATAATTTTATAATACCTGTACTATGTTAAATCGTTTCTTCTTACATTAGTAGAGATATTCTGTCTGACTTCCCCGTGCCGTTTGGAACACTGCTTCCTCCCTGGCAATTCTGTTGCCGATATTTTGTGAGACAAAATTTCTTCCGTCTACGAGTAATTTCTCTTACATTCATTATGAATTTAAGCAGTTAGTATAACGCAGCTGTCATTAAAACCAGTTATAGAAGTACACCTTGTTCCAGCGAGCACCCGCCACACTCCCTGCCCCGGCTGAGCGTGGTGATGCCATGCAGCAACAGCTCCAGCATCGAGCACCTTCCTCCTCCCCCTAGACGGAAACCGTTGTCACATGGAGAGTGAGTATATTTGCATTAGGTTGACATATACGGTTAAAACAAAGCAGTTATAATTTGTTGAAAAAATCGTATGATAATAACAGAATCAGGATCCTAATTTCTTCTTCAAAGAGACAAAGGCAATTTTTAAGTTTCTTGGGTATTTAATTTTGTACATATGTTCGTGGGCTGTATTCATAGATTTTGCACTTAAATATTTTTGTTACACTTTGCGATATCCTTTTGTTACACCCTGTATATGAATAAAACCTGAACGGTTCGTGATAAATAACCTCTAATGAAATCAATATATCATAAATACTATAGTTACCTATTAATCTAATCGCGAATATTAATATCACAACAATAAACTAATATGCAAATTAATTAATTTTCTACTAACGCTGACCGAGCCAGTGAAGCAAAATTAATTATTTAATGCAATCTATTAAACGCGTTCCCTAATTTTAATTAGCTTTATATACGTTTGAATTGCTATGCACATGCACAAATCGTACAACTGTATGTCATAGTTTTGCTGCATACATTCCCTAACATGTCAAAGCTCTTAATCAAACAGTCAGGCACCATAATAAAACCTAACAATTTCATACAATTGGCACATCTTAATAGAGGATATATTCAAATCTGTTTGATTTCATTTACGTTGATTATTGGTTTTATATGGTATAGTTTCGCTGCGTGTGTGGAAGTGCCAGAGGAATTAGACTAAAGCTTTGATTTCCTGAGATAGCGCTGAATTCATACAACAGCCAAACGTATGCAAATCCACGCTCGCTTTACGGTGCCGACATGTAAAGTGTTCCTTCAAGGATAACATGACGGCACCGTTATTCTAGGGAAACAAAGCTATACAGTGCTGTCCACGTAGTGTAGTGTGTAGTGGACACTCGCCGCATTTTTCTGGCCATGACAGTAGTTTTTGGATGATGTCGGGAAGTAGAGACAGATGTCGGCATAATATTAGATAGTCCAACATTTATAATATGTACCTAAAATTATTAATAAAGAAAATGGAAAAAATTCTTCACCCGAGTGGGAATCGAACCCACGACCGCTGCAAACCGTGCCAGCCGCTATAACCACTAAGCCACCGGGTCAATTACTCGGATGACGAATACGTACCTAATTAGAGATGAGCATTTCAAATTAATTACGTTTCATGTTTCAATGATAGATACTAAGTATATTTATTATTGTATGTCAAACTGCTACCAATTTTGGCAATATTGAATAACTAAGAAAAACTTTAGCCAATTTTAACTGATCGCATGTATACAGCCGTATCATCATAATACCATATTTTATATTGTTTCAGTGAATCCATGACAGTTGTTTTGTCGGCGTTTTATGCTAAACTACTAATAGTATTAGGTGTGGCTCTTCCCATAACGAGCACCATTCATAAAGAACTGGCTACCACAATCACAACTGACGTAAGTATATTACTGTAATGGCTCTAATAATTAGTTTAAATACGACTATTGTCCATTATCTACATATTCAAATGATTGCGGAGTGTTTAAGATTATTTGCTGAAAATATTTTTTACTGTAAACTATGATGATTATATATACATACCTATATACACACAGTTATGTACCCGAAATTTTCATTAATATTTTTTAAATAATTTAATATAAATTAGCGTTTGGGTATTGGAGATCGGTTGACCTTCCTGTAAAAGCAGCCACTGTGGTCAACTTACCTCCATGATACATACGAGTAGATACGTACATTATTTTGTAGTTTTGTGTAAGTATAGATATTTTCACCCAAAAAAATATATAGATATTTTCACACCCCAAATAATATACACAAGTTAAAGCAATAAATAGTATAAGCCCTTCATTCGGTTTCATTGTTTTCAGATTTTCACAATATATTTGTATTTAGTCAGCATGATATTTTTAGCGTACACGTTCTATCATCTCAGGATGGCCAGGAAGAGTAAAGATGGTAAGTGTCAATCCAGGGGGTCTACTCTGAAGTGACGATAAACGAAGTATCGGCCGAATATCGAGGTGTTTCTTACTACGAACTACCTTCGATCGGGTCAGTCGCGCCGTTTTTTCATTCGGTCCGATCGAACTCTATTTGACAGGCTTATAATATTAGTCAATGTGAATTATTCTCTATGGTTCCGAATGAGTTGTGAACATCCGAAGCAATTTCGTAGTAGGGTTAAAGGCTTGGATTCGGTCGGGCTTCGGTCGGACTGAAAGACTCTAAAGCGGCATTTCAGAGTAAACCCCCTGCTATCTATTTCAGTATGGCCTGGCTGTCACTACATAGGTTTTCTTATGAGTTTCGAGTTTTGAATTTCAGAATGACTACTTAGGCTAATTTCTCTTATAAACCTTGTATTACTTTGCAAATGAACTCGTGATAAAAATGTATGTATCTATGGCGTCACTTTCGTGATTTCAATTGGCAGAATTATCTAAATGTTTTCACCAAAGATTTTCACTAGTCTTTTAAAACTCATAAAGGTTTTCTAGGATTTTTCATTACGACCACATTTAACCAATTAAACATACCTACAAATACACATGGCTATAATGTTCTCGAAATAGGTAACCAGAACTGCAAGTTCGTTATAGAAATCCCACAGCCACGTTTGGCATATCGGGGTCAGATGCAAATGATCAGTGACGAGTTGCTAGCTTATCGCCCGAGAGAATGCCCGAATTTCTCGACTCTTACGACATGCACGGAAAGAGATACAGTTGATGTATTCTAGTAAAGCCCCGCATCAGCACTAGCTACCAATCATATGCATTAAGCGCAATCATATGCGGTATTTATTTCCAGATAACACGAAGCGCACCCGCTACGGCAGCTTTTACCTCCACATGGGTATTGCAGGTTTCAGTGTGGGCTCCGTCATCTACTCCTGCCTTCAGTTCGGAGGCTACTTCGACCTCGCCGGGGACTGCCAACTCCTCGTCGTGGCCTTCAAGCCAATCTTGCGCATCCTCTTCATGGTCGCTCAGACAGTCTTTATATTTTCTTATACTGATGTAGGTAATACATCGGACACATATTACTCTGCAGGATTTAAAGTTTGGTTGAGATTGTAATTTTATTCTGTTAACATAGTAGGTATCTTTGCATTAGTTCTTATAATTTCAGCCATAGGTCTACTGGAGAACATAAGTCTCCCCTTTCAACCATTTAATTTAACAGCATACCTTAGTAAAAAAAAATCATTTCAAAACCATCCAAAGAATGGACCTTTGGATGGTTTTGAAATGATTTTTTTTTACTCAGGTATGCTATATGAATAATTACTTACTATAGGTACATATAAATACGACGGTCACGTTTCCTATATAAAAGTGTGAAGTTATTATAAAAGACAAACAAGACAATATAAAATACAATAGTGATGATAATATAGGTACTTAAATACGAGTATACCAGCAGAACCAAATATAATTATTTTCTAACAAGGTAGAAAGTTTTGAAGAGTTATTTTCATTACAGATACTAGACCCAATGCGTGGTGTGGTCCTGGACAGATTTGGCCTGATGCATCTCATAGCAACCAACGTTTGCGAATGGCTCAACGTTGTAGTACTAGAGACAAAAGACGACATCGATCGCTCCACCAATGTTACCGACATCAATGGTTTGGGCATTCCCAAGATCTTCGTAAACACAGAACTTTTCAATACCACTAATATTTCAGTAGACAACTTGAACCTGACCGACTTGAACAATCAAACCGTTCAGTGTGTTGTATCAGACATGATCATTCCTCTGATAAGGACAGTCAATCCGTATTTGAGACCCTGTGGAGTGGAATACAGTTTGCTATGCTCTATAATTATCCTCGTCATCTGGAATGATATTTGTACAGTTCCCGGATCGGTAATTATTTCAATTGTTATTAGATACTTTTTTATTTGGCTTAACTAATTTTATCGGGGCTCTATGGCTTCACAGGAATTCGTTGTTGGAGTTAGTAAAAGTCAAGTGGAGAACTCAGTAGCTCAGTCGATGAACTACGAGTAGCAAATTGTCACTGAGTTCTTACATCTGGTCTCACATAATATGCTGAACTTGAGCTTGGTGAGGTATCGGGCGACTCGGGCCACAACAAACTCGGACGAGATAAAGCAACGGTCCGAGTCGCCCCCCCATACCTCAGTTTGGAGTATACCACTCCATCACTCTTCTGTGATCCTGCAATTTTTTGCAAAATTTTCATATATGTATATAGGTATATGTACGTAGTCTTTTATAGATATGTACTCGTACGTAGGGTATTTAATGTATGTCTAATAGTTATGTACTAAACCTAATTACCTTTCAGAAATCCTTAAAACCTGAACCTGTGAATGCGTCTAGAGATCAGAAACAGTGCTGTGGGCGGGTAAAGTCACACCACCACTTCTCGATTGACTGCGGGAGCGCCCATAAGGGCTTGTTCATGGGAGTAGCCCTTCTCGCCGGCACCATCGTGAGCCTTATGCTGTTCAACGGCCTCTTTCAAAATAATAAGCATGTGAAACTAGCTTTACTCCAGGTAAGTAGAGCGACTATTAATTAATCCGCTCCTCTGAGTAGAGCAGTTAAGTACAAACACTGTTTGTAGGTACTATATATGATATTAAAGTTTCAAAGGTCATAATAACACAAATATGCCTACTGAATGTTTGTTTGAGCTAGACTATATGAAATAGGTACCTAACAACTAACTCAATACTAACTGTGGCTTATTGCGTAAGCCTTTGAGATACATTAGGTATTTGTCTGCGTCATGAGTAGGTAGCATATGTCTTAGAATTTGTAAGTACAGGAAATATTTAGTACCAATCCGATCTGCTGTTTTGTCATTAAATTTTCACATCTACATTCTAGATAAACGTATGGGAAACCATATTATTTTCCCTCATGACCCTGGGTTCAGCAGCCTGCTTGCAACGGATGAAGTCACTGAAGCTGCGCCGTGCGATGGCCACCATGCCACTGGAGCATGCGCTACTCCTGGTGACACAGTGTGGTGTCTACTTGTACTACTTGTTCCAAATTATTGGCGCTACCTTTGTCATAAATCGGTACCCGGAAGGAAGACGCGCTACAAGGTACTAGAGTTAGATACGAGTCGTCGTCGTCAGCCTATTGCAGTCCACTACTGGACGTAAGCCTCCACCCATTGCCATCCAGTCACTACCAGCCGCCCTCTTTAAGTCATTGGTCCATCTGGCCGGACGCTTGCCGAGGTGCAGTCTCCATTCGAGAACCCACTTACTCCACCGTCCATCGGTTCTACGACAGATACGAGTAGGTACTTGTTAAATAAGTAATTATAAAATTATTAATAAAGAAATGGAAAAAAATTCCTCACCCGAGTGGGAATCGACCTCTGTATACCGTGCTAGTTAAATAAGTAGTTCCAAGAAACATCAAATTTTTTTACGATGCTATTCTTACGTTGGACACTGATCTGCTACGAACATCTGACTACGCCGTTTCTCGTAGTCTCGTAGTTGAAGCGGAAGAAAATCCGTAGTAATATGTTGTTAGATTTTATAAAATAAATGTGTACAATGTACACTGTACACTATACATAACATTGTACAATACACAACACAAACAAGCATTTGGTTGATTTATCAAGATCATCATCTTCCTGCCCTTATACCATTATTGATGGGGTCGGCGCAATATGGTTTCTTTCGAAACTCACATTGCCAAAGTTTTGGCATTTGTTTTTACGGCCGGCTGCCTTCCTGACGCCAACCCTATGATCAAGTTGTATATCAAATTACTTATTTAAGCATTGCCATGAGATTAAAAACGAAGAAATTATAAAACGTAACATAAACACAATTTAATTTCAGAATAATCTCCCCCTTATTCGCCATTATCCAAAGTTCATGCCAAACTCTATTGGTACTGGATGCATGGTCACGGAGATGCGCAGGCGCAGGTCATCGAACCGGCCGGCAGCTGGTCACTTTCCTATTGGTTGGCAACTTCGCACTATGGCTTCTCAACCGTGTTAAAAATGCTAGAGCCGAATTCCATCCACTGCAGGTAAAAACACAATTATGTAAATATTATCGTACCTATACTATAAGTACATTTAAGTAACTAAATTAAAGTTTTCAGAAAAATTCTGAGCTCGATAAAATTGACAAAAAAAAATATTCTTCACTTAATCCTCCTCCTTGTACTTACCCTACGTACGTACGGTACAGACTCGTGATAAAAAGGATGTCAGATTATTTTAATAAAGCACCATAAATGGTTACACAGAATAACTTTACTATAGCTGCGATAAAATTTGGTGAAATGTTAAAACGCACTATTACCCGATTGCGTAGGTAACTAAGTAGAAAGAGATTTATGTTTTATATATCCAGGAGGTTTCCTTAGGTTTCTATAAAACTAAGCACTTATTTATTTTACTTTGTGTCTGTTACATTTCTAGATGGAGTTTTTCGGAGTCTGGGCGTGGACGCTGATCACTCACGTATCCGTGCCTCTGCTCGTGTGTTACCGGTTTCAAGCCACCGTATGTTTCTATGAAATATGGAAAAACTCTTACAAAAGACAGAAAAATTCGATTGAAATTGAAGAAATAGAATTAAAAAATCATGTTGCATGATGTTTTCATGTGTTTTCATAATTTTTTTACCTGATTCGGATTATTCTTACAACATTTCCTCCGTAGATAGATAGGAGTAAGTATTACTTTATGGTTTATTTATTCCACTCTAAAGTGGGGGTGTTCAAAATGGCTGACTTGAAAGCGAAGAATTGAATGTTAAGAAATCGTTAGGGCTTAGGTCAGGACTGTATGGAGGATGGTCAAGAATTTCTACTTTTTCCTGCTTCAAATACTCAATCGTTTGACGAGCGCTGTGTGACCTTGCGTTGTCGTGGTGCAGGATGATGCGTCGCTTTGAGTTAGATTTTCGAAGTTCGGCGATGACTTGTGGTAAACAAACTGTGGTATACCACTCTGCGTTAATCGTTCTACGATCTTCAAGTGCAATAGTCGCAACATGGCCGGTTTTTCCAAGGAACGTGGCCACCATCTTCTTTGAAGTGCTTCGAGAACAAACAACTTTAGTCGGCTTTGGCTCGTCTTAAAAGACCCAGATTGTAAATTGTTGTTTGGAATCAGGATCGTAGGTAAAGATCCAAATTCGTCACCACTGATGATGTCGTAAACGTGATTTGACTCTCCTCGGTTGAACCTTTGCAGAGTTTTCTTACACCATCTGATGCGGGCCGCCTTGTGATCATCGGAAAGCAGATGCAGTATCCAACGGCAAACTAGCTTTCTCACACCAAGCGCTTCATGCAAGATCTTCTGAATGGTTGTCCCTGAGATGCCTAATAGAGCCTCTATCTCTCGATACGTCATATGACGATCTTCGAGAATTAGTTGTCTCGCAGCAATGATGTTATCTTCAGTAATAACAATAACTAATATTAATAATTTTATAATAACTAATATGTCTGTACATAGATAGAGCCAAGTGAAAGGAAGAGAAAAAAAAACAGTTTGAATAATTGTGATACACAATTATAATAACACAGAATGAGAGCCATTAAACCACGACAGCGATATTCTATTTCTGAACTTAACAGGGTTGGAGTTAAACAAATCTAGATCGGAGTAGACAGCTAGTTTATTTGTATATTTTGCAGATCTGATGAAAAATGTATTTTGCCTATAGTTACATAAACTCGGAGGTATATGAAAGAATGCAGGTATTCGTACCTTTAAGTTAATTTTATTTAATAAAATAGGTGAATCTATTGAGCTTTGAGCAATTTTTACCAAAAAAAATGCTGTCAGCAATCTGCCTTCTAATATTTAAGGGGAGAATGTGATGTCTAGATCTCATCGCTTCATAAGTTGTATCATAGCACTTACTTTTAAACTGTAGGAACTTTAAAAACTTACGTTGGATCATTTCAAGCCTATCAACATAGATCATATATTACGGGTTCCAAATTTGAGAACAGTACTCGAGGGAGCTACGCACCAATGCGCAATATAGTATCTTGTAAAGTTTTAAGTTTGTAAACTGAGAGCAAGATCTTTTTACAAATCCCAACGCTTTAAAGGCCTTCTTAACTATATGGTCAATGTAGTTATGTATATGGTTAAGGAAGTTTATAAATAAAACCCTCTATTTTTGATTGCACAATTTATAGGTAGAAACTTTTTTAACGATAATAGTAAGTAATTGTTGAAATTATAATCAGTCAAAACAAAAATATAACATCTTCACATAGAAAAATCAACATAAAATAAATAATGAAATCCCCCTATCTTGCCCCACCTATAGGTTAAGACAGGGTACCCTCTAGGGTAAGATGGGGTATGAAATATTTATTCGTCATCATCGTTACAATCAGGGCAGATACTCAGCTTTATCATCGTTATCTTCAATTCCTGCACAGTAGGTATTCTTGACTCTTGTTTCCTGTACTGAGAATGAGGTTTGAGGAGTTAGTTAATGTTTGGTATGGGGTATGGGGCACTAGTGGTAAAATCCCGTCTTGCCCGGGTAGGTATCCCATCTTTCCCAAAGTGGACACCTAAGCTGAATAACAAATTTCAAGGTTGTAAACACAAACCGGTTGTAAACCTCAATGATTGTATGTGTTTAGAGTAGTAAAATAAATAAATTTCAAAAAATAATGAATTATAAAGAATGAAAAATAGCCGGATTACTTCAAAATCGATATCTGAGGTTCCTTGCAGTTTCAAAACACATTTCCGATGTCAAAATAATAAAAGTTCCAAAATCGATAACTGCAAGGAACCTCAGATATCGGTTTTAGGAGCAATCCGGCTCTTTACTAAAAAGTTCAAAATGGCGGCCACTTTTAATATTTTTGACATCGGGAATGTGTTTGAGAACTGCAAGGAACCTCAGATGTCGATTTTGGAAGCAATCCGGTTCTAAACTAAAAAGTTCAAAATGACGGCCACTTTAAATATTTTTGACATCGGAAATGTGTTTGGGAACTGCCAGGAACCTCAGATATCGAAATTGAAGGAAATCCGTCCCTTAACTAAAAAGTTCAAAATGGCGGCCATTTTTATTATTTTTGACATCGTAAATGTGTTTTGGAACTGCCAGGAACCCCAGATGTCGAATTTGAAGACAATCCGGCCCTTAACTAAAAAGTTCAAAATGGCGGCTACTTTTATTATTTTTCACATCGGAAATGTGTTTGGGAACTTAAAAGACCGTCAGATATCGATTTTATTGGCAATTCGACCATTAACTAAACATTTCAAAATGGCGGCGACTTTGTTTGATTTGGAGATTAGATATTATTATTTAGCAATACAAAACGCGTTGTAATAGTCGCAATTGTTTTCAAGAATCATTGTGTGCTATTATTACAATCTAACTAAAGGAAAATATAAAATAATGCGAAAAAATTGGGACATAGTCCGTTCATTATTTTTAAGAGTCTTTGAGGGGTATAAAATTTATTGCTGGCAACCCAATAGAACTGTCAATCTCACCTCGTTCGCGCTATTTTAAAATTGAAAATGGTAAATTATTTCTTTCATTATTTATTAAAATATGGATAATAATAAATATGCGTTAATACCGATGATAACTTATTTCCGCCGAAGATTTTAGGCGTCCTTTGTAATTACGACAAACTTTTACTGCGCAACACGCCATTTTATATAATTATTTGTCACGTGACGTTCTCACTCCTGTTTAGGGACGTATTGGTAGACGTAAGCCTCAATCTGAGAATTTTATATAATCAAAGACTAAGCATAATGTCGACCAATTTGTTTTTCTACACTAAAAACTTCTGCTAAATACCGTCAGATGGCATTAAAATATTTTTTCTAGCGAGCTTGTTTAATTGATTTTAGTATGGTCCCCGTCTTACCTCGCTACCCCGTATTACCCCACCTTCCCCTAGGTCTTTATTACTGAACACTGAACAGCAACATTCGTTGGACGGCTCATTCCAAAATGGACATTGATGACGGTTGGGCACTTTGTTGGGCACTTCCCAAAGGTCCTTCATTGAATAAAGGCCATGCACATTTTAGGGTAAATTGACCAAATATTACGTGATTTAATGGGACACCAGATGGGCCACTATCCGTTATTATTTTACTGGCAACATTTTTTAGCTGTCAACATTGACGACCAGTGTCAATGTCATTGTCATAATTGTTTCCAAAATTGCTTGTCCGACAAAACCAAAATTGAGCTGATTTTATTTTGGATCTGATAAAAAGTAAGGTATTTCTGAAAAATAATGGCATCAGCTATGGATGTTGACGAAGAGGAAGTAGAGATGGCATCCTCAAGTAGCGGCAAAGGTGACAAAAAGAGATTTGAAGTTAAGAAGGTAACTGGTGTCTTCAACATTTTTATATGTTTATTAAACTTATACAATAATTAAATACTTACTTTGTGTATTTACAGTGGAACGCAGTCGCTTTATGGGCATGGGGTATGTAAATATATTATATTAACATCTCAAAATATAACCTAACTTTATGCTAAGTCACCATCAAACAAAGGAATATAATCATTTATGTATGTACATGAATCTTAATTTTAACATTTCAGATATTGTAGTAGATAACTGTGCTATTTGCCGCAATCATATTATGGATCTATGCATAGAATGTCAAGCTAATCAGGCCTCAGCTACCAGCGAAGAATGTACAGTAGCTTGGGGAGTGTGTAATGTAAGTATCTCACTGCAGATAGTAGGTACGTATTACTGTTAGAATGTTACATTCGGCAGTGCTCCCAAAATGGAGTAGCCAGAACTGCAGGATCATTGAGAAGATCTCAGCTACATTTACCATAGTGGGAAAAGATAGAAAAGATGTTAATGATTAAGTTGCTAGCTTATTCCTTGAGAGAATGCCCCAGTTTCTTAGTCAACTCTTGATCCAGCTTGAAGGAGATCAAGCTGATATACATATTCTAGTTAAGCCCTGCATCAGCACAGGACTGAAATATATTTTAAAATATCTAGATCAAAGAAAGAATCATGCAATATTACTCAACAAAGTACATACATGTCTACATTCAATGTTCTAAATTCCAGCATGCATTCCATTTCCACTGCATCTCACGTTGGCTCAAAACTAGGCAAGTGTGCCCACTGGATAATAGAGAATGGGAATTCCAAAAGTGAGTACCTAACAAAAATAATTAATCAATCTGTGGAGGCAATTACTTCAGCCAGTCTACTAATAGTTATATTTTTATGTATTAGAAGTTGTTGTGGTGTTTAGTTACCCTCATTTTTCATCATTGATATTTTATTTTATTATCTGCCACCTGCCTGTTGCCAAACCTCCCAGGAAATATCTAAATTATGACAGTAATTGATGGCTAAGTATATCTATGCATGGATTTGTTATTATTATATATTTATATCTTTAATATTAACCAGAACTTAGGAGAGAAAATTGAAGGATCTTTGAATGATCCTTTGTCACAGTAACATTAGTAGTAGTAGATTTCCTGAATTAGCAATATTTTTAAAATGTTTTTTTTTTCAGATACGGCCACTAGTTATTGATGTCTCGACAAGCAAGCAACCCCAAGACCTCACACATGAGGGGCTTAACAATGTCTTATAACATTTAAGTTTTTAATAAACTCACTCAAGTCCTAAATTTTTAGTTATTAATTATGCAGTCATTTAATTTGTAATCTTACTGTAAAAATTTAAAACACCTAAAAATAGTAAAAATCTAAGATCAACATTGAAATATTTATTTTTTGAGGATTTTTCTTTTCTTTGCTTTCTTGTTTCTATCATCATTTTAATTGGGGTCTCAAATAAAAAATCTTATTATTGAATGAAACATGAGGCATTTAATTGTGACACTTTAAATTTTTCCATTGTTGCTTTTGCTTAATGATCAAAAATATATGCAACAGTTCTATTTAACTTAGGATACTTTACATGCTACTTACACTATTCCATATGGAATATCACATAAGCTAGTTATACCACCAGCAATTTTTGTCATTATCTGAGGAATATTTTGAGTAAGACAACCAGAAGTTCAGGTATTTCTATAATCCAGTAACAATTTAGGTCAGTACATGCATAACTATTTATATGTACAAAGTGTTTCAAATCTTAGAAATATTTGATAACGGCGCGTGACGATATGTTTCGGACGCACATTCCCGACGACCTGTTTCCCTAATTTATCTAGTTGTTTGGTTTTTATCTTAGAATAAGGAGGGTTTTTACATAATCCATTTATTTGAGAAGTCAACAAAAACACCACATAAACAGTCCATCTGCCTATCTGTCTAACTTATTGGTGGAATCTTTGTTCACTGCTATTTTAGCTCATGTTATCTTTGCTACAATTAAAAATCAGAAAAAAGGGTACTGGTCCATGGCCACACCAATGCGTAAAATTTTCTCAAACTATAAAATATGGCCTAAATCAATACTGTTTTTCACGCAACGATAGTGATGCCTGTTATTTATTCACAACTGGTAAACTATACTAGCTTCCTGAGTTTTCATAGTTTTTCTATATACTGTCGAACTGTAAATCGGTGGATCTCGAGTAAAACCAGCAAGCAAACCCATATCTACTATGCTGGCTGCTAGAAAGTAGGTATTGCCTACGTATGGTTCTACACATTATAAGTAGGAACCATAGGAACTCAATAGCCAACGCAGTGGTTGGTCAGATAGCAGCGGTGGCAAGTATGGCAATCTGACACCCGCCGGAGACCTACATAATTATGATAGTCCACTGATTATACAAGAAACTAAACAATACTGACAGGTTCGAGATTGAAATTAAATAATACCTACCTACTCGTATTCAGACAAACAAAATCCATTCAACTATCAACTAAAAATCAAATTAAACTAAAAAAATGTTTTACAAAATTTTGTCTAGTAAATAAAATTAACTAATGAACAGTTTAAATGTGTACAAAAATCGTGGAGTAGGTGATCTAATGTAAATGTTACGTATTGTTTGATAAGTTTAGCCTAGCTAGGTATAATAGTGATGCTGAATGCATTGGTTTATTCTAGTGTTTCACTTCAACAAAATATTTACTTAAGACTCGCGATTGTATTTCCTAGTGATAAGATAATTACATTATGGCAGTGATTTCTTAAAAAGATCAGCTGATATCAACATCGTTTCGCAGTTAGACTTCCTTTTTTGAAGCAAATGACGCGCGTCAATGACGGACCTCTATCGTTTCGATCAAGAAATAATGTTACTTTGTCTAAACCCTCAGAATATCACAGATAACTGTCTAACTTTACTCTAAGGTCTCAGGCCAGAACCAGAATAAGTCTTATGGCCAATGACTATACAGAAGTCAAGATAAGTTCATCGTAGAACAAACCTATTCTTTTCATACAAATTTAATAGGGATATTTACCTACTATGGTTGAATGTTAATGTCATTTTATGCTTATGTAGATATCAGAATATTATCAAAATTATACCTATCTGTAAAATTACAATTGGATTATGTGTCGAAATGAGGTAGTATAAGCCTTCAAAGTTAAGTAGGCAATGCAAGTCTATTTTTTTAAATTAATTGAAAATTACATCACATGTCCACCTGCATCATTTACAGCAACTTTTGCTTTGTAACCATATTTATAAACGCAATATTTAAAATAGCAAAAAAAAACAAAAGTTCGTTTACGCGCATACAAGTTACTGAAAGTGTGACCTCATAATTGTGGTACTGGTAGCCGTTTGTATGGAGCGTTTTGTGGCAAGTCTAAAATTGTGATTTTGAAATCGTTATATCCCGATAAGTTTTCATGCTAGCGAAGTTTTTCTTTCGCAAATGTTTCTTTTATTTTATGATCTTTCGATATAAATACAAATAAAAAAACCGTAAATGACCCTATTGTAAAACTGTATGAAAAGAATAGGTTTGTTCTACGATTTTAATGTCGATCTCTAGGGCTGCGTTTCCACTGAAGTAGAGCAGGGCGGAGCGAAGCATACTTTTGATTTTTTGCTTTTGATTGCGCATTTTTGATTTTTGCTCTCAGTTACACTCACAGACTACATAGAGAACGTTACACTCAATCTCTCAGAAAAAGCATAGGTAAGTCATGTTGTCGTTTAAAAAGAAAAAAGCAAGCGGCGGCATTACGTCATATACCCAACCCCGGTCCGCACCGCACTGCCCCGCTCCTCTCCGCCTCAGTGGAAACGCAGCCTTAACCAGAGTTGAGATTTTAGTTAAAGAGTATAGTTACCTACACTATGTTACAGACAGTTATTTGTGTGACATTCTGACTGAAAGCTTGGACAAAGTAACATTATTTCGTGTCGACACACGCACTACTTGTGTCATAAGTACAACTCAGGAAATTCGTCGTCCATCTCTTAGATGTAAAGGTACTCGTGGTATTGTACCACCAACCGTATCACACATACCAGTACCCCAAGCACACCCTATAAACCTACTATACACTTGCAACTGGCACCTGAGTTCGGGAATGCCGCCGAAGCCCGAATGCTCGACGACTTCCTTGATCTTTTTTTCCGCTTCGGCTTTTCATACCACGCGTTAAATTCGCTCTTTGTTTGACAAGACCTTACGTGTCTGTCCATTTCTTTGCATCAGTATAAGCCTCACCATCAGTACCTACTATTCGAGGATTACTTTTGCCAATAACAGGAATACCAATGCAGTGAGAATTTCATTAATATTATTAGTATCCCCAACGCAATAGAACTTATCCGCTGCACAACTGCGTGAGAAGGATGAGTAATCCCTCCCTTTCCATTGCATTTAGATTTACATAATCCTAGTTACACCGGCCCCTGATTACCTAATTTGCAATAGCAATGCGATAGCGAAAATTGTAGAATATTCGCCTTGAAATGTCAAAGTTCCTTTGAAATTCGTTTTACGTAACAAGTTGACAAGCAATCAGCGATTTTTGTAAAATTTTCGCTATCGCTTTGCTATTGCTAGTTAGGTAATAAGGGGGCCTGTATGAAATAGCAATGAGTGCAAAGTGAAATAGCAATGAGTGCAAAGTGAAATAGCAAATCTTTTTTGTAGAAAAGACATTCACATTGAAAGTTTTAAGTTACAGTGCCTTGTAACCTGAATAATCAATTTTTTTTAGTTTAAGTTTGATGCAATGAATATAGTAGGTACCCGGGTACACCGTATTTATATTATAGGTATATCAAGCAGAGGTTTTAACTTAAAAGCAAATAAAACCTGAGTTAATCGCCTTAAATTCGCGTTTACTCATATTTTCTATCAGTGCAATAATAAATCCTCTATGTTTAATTTCCTAATACTTCGGGCGACTCCACTGGCTTAGTTTGATTTGAACACAAAAAAAAAACACAAACGCCATGATATGAATGAATTACACATTTCAAATTATTCTTAAAAAAATAACACTAGGGGCAAACAAGATATCAATCAACAATGGTTTTTGATCCATTTACCTATGGAGGTACGATTCTGTACTAATAGTATACATTTACCAAAATGTTTCAAATTCATTGACCAATAAGGTTCTGGATTCTTAGCATCATGTTACATGCATAACTTTATAATTAATTTAAAACAATTAATTTATGACTCTCTTACTCCTCTCGACTTCTAAAAAAGTGTGTAGTTATGATTTTTTAATGTATACATTGCAATTTAATTAAAACATTAAATTATTATGAGTTTGAGAATCCAATGTGTGTTGATCAACAAATTAACTCTATCAATAAATAAAATAATAGGTAAGCGTCATGAAAGAGTTCTGAAACACCAGCATTTGAGCCCTCACCTTGTCTCTGCTAGTGTATTAGTCACATTAGAGTGCGTTTCACAGTATAGTTCCGATGAATGATGGCGCTAGTTACTATGTGAAGGAGCACATTTTATGTTTCAGTGCATACAAAAAATGTTAGTTCTGAAATCAGGCACAGCAACTATTCTATGAAACAGACAATAGCAATTAGGCCTGTAGAAGCCACCAGAATTCTACTTACATGATATTCACTAAAACAGCTGTGATCATCCATCATCAAAAAACAACTAACCCCCTGCACTTGGAATGCCAAAACCAAGTACCTATGAACATAATTGGCAAAGTTTTAAATTACGGTACATTAACCTTAAAAAATTATATAATTTATTACACTATTATACAGAGGTAAAATGCTGAAAACGTAAATATATTATTTTACAATTTATTTGAAAGAAATTCAATCTGAAAATTATTCAGTGTAAATGAGATGTCAGATTTAAAAATTAATTTGTGCTAATGAAATAACAAATTCATGTGTTTCTTTTTAATAAATATTTTATGGAATCATCAAAATAAAATATGATGCCTATCACAATACTTAAAACCTGAACATCATGTCACATAAATAAACACTAGATTATCAATAAGTCTAGTTAGTGACGAATTAACTAATAAGTCGAATAATAACGGTGGTAGAGAGATAACCATACAAATTAGTTGAGGCTGTCAGTCTGCCGAAATAGCAGGAGGTAAATCAATAGTACGACTTTCATTGCCGAAAATTAGTCTTAAGCGTTTCATTGGTGGCAATGGACGGACAGGACTGTGTTTGCGATGACGTTCCTTAGAGCGGCGACGCTTTTTTAATCGTCGCGCTGTCTCAGGGTCGACGCCTTCGAGCCTCAGAACCTCATACTCAGTAGCCTCAGCCACACTTCCACACTCCATCACTTCTTCTACCACTGGACTTCTCTTTACTCGGAGAGTCAGCTTTAAGCCGCGTCGTGGAGGAGTGCAAGGACATTCTGAGCTCTTATTCGAATTATCAACTAGCCAGGGAGGTCCTGAATCTGATTCTTTTTTCACTTCCTCACTTTTATTAGTTAAATCAACATTATTATTCTTATTTGATCTACTCTCTTTTGATACACTAGGGTTAACATTTTCTCTAAAGTCACTTATTTCATTTCTTAAACTAGTTTCATCACTTACACATTCAGCATCTACAGCATTTTGTTCTTTAGCTTCAGTATTATTTTTAAAACATTCTGTATTTATGACTCTAGAAGGCTGCTCTTCAAGCTGTAGAGATTCCTTGATATCACATTTTTTAGTTGAATGGCCTAATTCTTTTTTACTAATATTGACAACTGGTTCTAATTCACTATTTTCATCTTGAATGTCATTAGGAGGTTCACTTTTAATGACCACATTATCTTCTAAAATCTGATTAGATGAATCATTTTCCACCTTAGCAGTTAACAGGTCTCTGCTTGGTTTTATGTCACCTACTTTGGAGCCGCTTTTAACTTTAGTGTAAGGGAGTTGAACAATTGTGTCTAGTAGCTTCTTGTGGCTACGTAAAACAATACCGGTGTGCGAGTCGCGACTGCTGCGCGAGCTGGCAACGCTGCAGCAGCGGGTGGAGAGCGCGCGGCGCTGCGACGCCCCTGCGGCCGGCCCGCTCCCGGCCCCCGCGCCCGGTCCGCTACCGGCCGCCGGGCCCGCGCCCGCCCCGGTGGCTGCGCGTGCGCTGTCCGTCCGCCGCCGCAGCCGCTCCCCGCGACTCGACGCCGACGACTCCCGGCTCCCTTGCGCCTCTTTATCAGACGCACCGTCGACATCTGCAATACATCCTTGCGCTATTAAAAGCTCAGCATCGTATTTTGTCAATCCCTTCTGTTTCATCTCCTTCATGCTCAGTGGAGACACAATGCTTGTTTCTTGTCTACTAATTCGAGACTTTCCTGTATTTTTAGCATTATCAGTGTTTTTGTTTTGTTTTGCTTTTGTCCTGTTAATCCTGTTATCAGTTTCTCTGAATGTGTATCTTGTAGACTCCTCGTCAGCATCGCTAGATTTTACAGAGAATGCCCCTTTGCCGCGCCGTTCACATGTTTCACATTCACAGTAACAATTCCCATTGCCAAAGAAGTCTTCACCATAAAAACAAGTTATTTCTTCTCCAACATCTATATCTCGCAAAACCCGGACAAAGGCTTTACCTCGATCAGTAGCCTCAAATGTGCATGTAGGTCTGCAATCATGGTTAATGTAAGCTGCTGGTCCCAACCATAACTGGGCACAATTTTTTCTACAACTATACATTACTGAGAAATCATTTTTCCCTGTATGTAATAACTGCTTTTCCTCTTCTTCAGTCATTTCTGCAATACAACCTACCAAAAAGTCTATTCTTTCATGTTTTAAGAATTTCTTTGTGGTAGAAATCTTAGCTCCAACTTGACCCTCTAAAGAGTATCTATAGCAGGGTTCTATAGCAAAACCAGCTTTCTTGTCAAAAACCCTCAAGTACCGGTATATCTACAAATAAATTGTATGAATTAGTATTAAATATGTAATTTAGAAAAGAGATGATAAAATTCGTCATCCGAGTAATTGACCCGGTAGCTTAGTGGTTAGAGTGGCTGGCACGGTTTGCAGTGGTCGTGGGTTCGATTCCAACTCGGGTGAAGAATTTTTTTCCATTTTCTTTATTAATAGTTTTATATTAAATATTTATAAAAGAACCTATAACAGTTTCAACTTTTATTTTAAATACAAAAAAAAATAATGAGAAAATATTACTAAACTATTAAATATTACTAATCAGAAATTAAATAGATATTGTTATTGAATGCATGCAGTCTTATAAGACTAAATACTAACATGTTCCCTAAGTTTACTCTGTTGGTGTTTATTTTTACTAAAGTGTCTTGGCATCCATTCTCCTTTAGCTAGTTTTGTATAAGCCTTGTTATAGTCTTGTGTGTTAATAAATTCCTTAATTATGTTCTTCAGTTCTTCTTTATTAGTCTTTAGAGGTCTATACCGTATATTCATCTTGTGTGTAGTGAAGCCAAGGTAAGGATCAACAATGAGTGCTGTCGCCAGGTCGTCGTACTCGGACAGCTCGCGGGGAGTCATTCCCATGGGCTGCATCTTATGGAGCACCTGTCTCCCGGGATATGCCGCTGAACCAACAACCATTATGATCACCTGAATAACAAAGCACGCGTGATAATACTTAAATTATTCGACGGTAAAAATATACCCTTAACTATGCTTATCTGAAGTTTGATCATTAGCACATTTTTTGTGAACTAAGCGCAGTTCAATGAAAGTATAATTATCGCTCAGCTACAAGAAATTTATCATTTATTTTAGGTCTAGGGACAAACATGGCGGCCGAATACAAAACCCAAAACGACACGTCAAAAAATTATAATTATTCTAAGTTTGTCCAACAAAACTACTCTAAATGGTATGAGAATTTATTTTATAAATATCAATTAATAAAACCACTTACTTAAATCATTGAAAAAGTTATAAAACTCATGAAAAACATCACAACTTCACGATCTTTCTTAACGCACTTCCAAACGCCAGACAATAGGTTATTTACATAAACTATTCGTATAAAAAAGGCATCTTTTGAAAAAAATAATCATCACGAATGAAAAAAGTAATTATTTTGTGATAATACAAATAACATTTAATTTAAAATGTTACGAGAAAAGCTGAAAAACAACCATGTTTTGTGAAATCATTTTTTTATTACGTTTTTTTTGTTTAAAAATAAGGAAAGACAAGAGAAACTATATCCATGCAGCCATCGTCTTCAGAATAAATGATTTCTGAATTTATGATGGATGATAATGATGAGAATGGAAAGTAAACATAGAATGGATGACAAACATAATATTTTATCCAGGGCCGGCCCGCTCATACGGCGCCAAATCCTAGAGGGCGCCTAAATGGTAAAGATATCATCATCATCATCAGCCTATTGCAGTACACTGCTGGACGTAGGCCTCCCCCAGGGCACGCCACAAGACTGCCATGGGGGTATTTGCCCATAGTCACCACGCTGGGCGGGCGGGTTGGTGACCGCAGTTTGTATTTTGGACTATGTTGTCAACATGGGAAGCGCTGCTGCCCACCTCCCGGAAACCCTTAATCGCCTAAACCGTGCCAGCCGCTATAACCACTAAGCCACTGAGTCAATTACGCGGATGACGAATTTTACCATCTCTTTTCTAAATTACATATTGGCAACGTTATTCTTCATCCTGATCTTCATCGAAATCTTCGCAAACAACTTTTTATCTATTTATAATTTCGACATTTTGTTTTTTTTGCAGTCCACGCGGACGAAGTCGCGGGCGTCCACTAGTTTACAAATAAATTATTTCAACAAAAAAATTACAGTTTTACTGTTTTCGGAGATTTTTTTTATAAAAAGATGCTGTCTCTATAGTTTCCTTCGCTTTTCGTTCGGGATATAGGTGAAGAAAAATGGATGTCATTGATGACATTGACATTTAATGCTAGCGATGTACCGAGTTTTTTCATATCGATTCGACTCGATTTCGAATGACTTGATTTCACGATTCGAGCCTTGTACTACACTTATAGATTTATATTTTATACCCGAAACCATTATTCGAGAGACTAGTTTGACAGTTCATTTTGGACAATTGTTGCCATGGTCGGGTTAATGCTGTTCGTATCGATATTTTAAAAATACAGATTAGTATTTTACGTATATATTTTTTTTATTTAAACAATCAAATTGATAATTAAATGCGGTGATAGCTCAATGATTAAGACGTGCGCCTTTCAGTCGAGAGGCGTGAGTTCGATACCAGTCACGGGCCTGCACCACTGAATTTATTTCATGTACGAATTTTTCTAAAAATTGTCACTTAGCTATACCCGAAAAGGGTTGGCGTCAGGCAGGCAGCCGGCCGTAAAAACAAATGCTAAAACTTTACTTTTGTAAAGACAACTTCGAGGGAGAAATCGCCAGAAGAGTGCAGCTTCGGTGGGCAACGTTTGGGAAGTTGCATCATATCTTTGAGTCATCCTTGCCACAATGCCTCAAGACCAAGGTGTTCGATCAGTGCGTTCTACCAGCCATAACTTATAGAGCCGAGACGTGGAACCTGACGGTGGGGCTGGCTCACCGATTGCATGTCACTCAGAGAGCTATGGAAAGGTCAATGCTCGGAATCTTGCTAATGGACCAAGTCCGAAACGAGATTATCCGGCAGAAGACCAAAGTGAGAGACATAGTCTCGAAATGTAACAGACTGAAGTGGCAGTGAGCAGGCCACTTCTGTCGTAGAAGGATGGTGGAGTAAACAGGTTCTCGAATGGAGACCGCGCCTCAGCAAGCTTAGCGTTGGGCGCCCTCCGGCCAGATGGACCGATGACTTAAAGAGGACGGCTGGTAGTGACTGTATGACAAAAACGGGAGATCGAGCCATGTGGCGTACACTGGGAGAGGCCTACGTCCAGCAGTGGACTGCAATAGCTGACAACGACGACGACGACGATATCGTCAATTATCAATATCAACTATAATGTCACTATTTATTTTCTTCTAATTCTAGTAACCCTACATCTGTCACTTAGTTGTCAACAAAATTTAGGGGAACTAAGCCCATACAGCCATTGTCTTTAGTAAATGATTTCTGAATTTATGATAGATGATAATGATGATGATGATGAATGGAAACGTCGGGAAAATCCTTAAGAACAAGTGTAAAGTTAGTTAAAATAAAAAATAATTGCAGAAACAACTTACATGGGCCCATGATGAGATCGTATTCCGGCTAAATTTTTACTCAGCTTACCTGCTTATAAAACCATGCACACTAGATTCACATCACAAGTAATCAAAATATAACTTATCTACCAGAAAACATCACTTTACGGATACATGCAAGCCATTTACAAATAATTTTTGATTTTCACAAGAAAATTAAACCTGCATTTTCCCGCCGAATCCCGTTGTCAACTAAGTCTCTCGAATCATGGTTTTTTTACTTTTTTTAACCCCCGACGCAAAAACGACGTGGTGTTATAAGTTTGACCTGTCTGTCTCTCTGTGTGTAAATGTGTCTGTCTGTGGCATCGTAGCTCCCAAACGGATGATCCGATTTTAAAGCCGGTTTGTTTGTTTGAAAGGTATATCAGTCGAAAGTGTTCTTAGCTATGTTTGGTGGAAATCGGTTCAGGTCTTCAAGGTCATCAGGTCGTTTGTTAGGTGTGATAGGAATGTTACACGCTCAGTTTGCTTGTAAGCATATGTGGGATCTGACATTTGAAACACTAATATCTTCTGGAACCACTGAGCTGGTCTGCTGTTAGGGCTCGAATATAAGAGACGTAACCCTGGACTGCCTTTTAGTAAACCCATCGAGTTTGGGCTCGTTGGATTTGTCTTAACTAGTTCTCTTTATGTTTCTAATTGACGAGGACCTGATGCTGGAAATCTGGAACCACTGAGCTGGTCTGATGATAGGGCTCGAAGGTAGGAGACGTAACCCTGGTCTACCTTTTAGTAAACCCATCGAGAGTTTGGGCTCGTTGAATTTGTCTTGACTGGTTCTCTTCATGTTTTTAATTGACGAGGACATGATGCTGGAAATGGGGTGGGGCGGATGAAACCCTGGAATACCGGAATGAAACGGATAAATCGATTTATATTTTTGCTGAAAATCTAGAATGACCAAAGTGTAATCTTTATTGTTTCTTAATCTCTGCAATTCTCCCAGAGCCAGTTTGTTAAACAGCTTCCTTTGTTCGATATCGCATATAGCGACCCCATATAAAATTTTTACGCGGCGAAAAATAAAAGAAATTAAATGAAAGAATGAAAAATTAAGGAGCTCCTTCAAAAAGCATGAAATAAAAAATTAAATTTAAAATAAAAAAAAAACCCGACCCAAAAAAAGTGCGCAATCATTATGATAAAAGGTTTAAAATGCTAAACCATTTAAAAAGAAAAAATAACTTTTTGTTTAGATAGGTGACTTTTTTTTACGAATGTTGTGATTAGGTAGGAATCAATTGATTTAGGTAAGTATTTTGGAACGTAAAAAGCGGTCCCCAGACACAACAAAATTTAATCAAAAATTTCATATGTACAGTCAACAGCAGGCCAAGATAACCATTTGCAGTTCAAAATTAGCGGTTATGCCTCCAACATAAAGGTGGCAGAAAGTCCCGAGTAGATAGTCTGACATGCTTTAGTTGGTACTTACATAGTGTTAAAAGTTATTTTTTGCTTTTTATAGGGTTTAGCATTTTAAACCTTTTGTCATAATGATTGCGTACTTTTTTTGGGTCGGTGGTTTTAAAAAAAAAATTATTTCATTTTTTATATGCTATGTTATAACGCGCAATTTAGGATGCGTGTAGGCGGCCGGTGCGGTGGTAGTCGCGTTTAATCTAGCAGCACGCTAGATATCGTAGCACGTAATATTATATTATGTCGTTCGTTAGACAGAACGTGTGCTACGGGAATAGGTATATTATTATTTAAATATGTTATATTTTAGTCTAAATTAAACTGAAACAGTAAAGGAAAACCAATGAACTATCCTTCATACTTTGCAGGCTTAGGACTATCTTCTCTATAATTGATGTAAAGTAAATGTTATTTTAATATTAGTTATTATTGTAAATCCAGTATAGGCGTATTTAAAAGTTCATTGGTTCATCTACAAAAATCAACTGTTTACATTGGGAGTTCGGTTTATTGACATTGACATTGGTTTTTTTTTTCTACTTTATATTTTATTTACGTTTAAAAACATAAGTTGAGCTACTTTTGTTTTAGACAACCGTGTTCTTCGATCACTAATTATGTATCCTGCTAAACTAATATTTACATAGGTACACTAATCTAATTAACTAATATATGCAAGTAATAGACAAAACACGAAAGATCGCGCGCAATAAATAATACGATGCGTAAACGAATTTCCGTACGTAGCATCCGATAGCATAGCACACGCTAGACTAACTGCTCGGCCGGGGCCGCAGCGCGAGAATAATAAATTAGCAACATAACGCCATAGCTCCGCCCACACGCATACCCCACTCTCGCTGCAGCGTTACAGCGCGACGAGCAAGTGCTACGTTATTTATCTATCCCTAGCTAGTTGCTGCGCATGGTTCATTATATTTATAGCACTACAGCGCATACCTACATAGCACGCGATATTTGCTATTGAAAAATACCATGCTATATAAGTCGCTAGATGCTATATTAACCACCTCTAATAATAAGGTATAGGTACATATTCGAATTTCATATCGAATTTATAGACTTGGGTCCAACACTCAGCTCTTATACTCCAGTCACTAAATCACTAAATTCAATTTAGAATGGAAATTCCATGAATTCCATTCAAACTTTAGAATGGAAATCCGAGTCAATAACTTGCGTCTAGTACTGATTTTAGAACTAAAAGGAAAAAACAATCATTTTAATTTAAGTAGCAGCTTACTGACTGTCACGAAACAAAGAAATTAAACTAACAAATCCACAGAATATTATATGAACAAATCGATTCTACCTAACTCGAATACCAAAGTCCAACGATGCCATCAAATCATAATAAATTGGCATTCGATGGAATAGAATAGAGCAGTCTATGCGGGAATCGAGTATCGAGTCTGACTTGAGTCAAGCCGTAATCGATTCGGCCGGCAGCATCCCACGGTACATCGCTATTCGTGGACCACATGTGATGTGATAGACAAACCCTCTGACTGATAGATAATCAATCTCTACTTAGTTTGTAATAATACATAATTTCTTCATTACACCATCACACCACATAATCCATCACTCACACTTCTTCTTAGCTTGTACACTTGTGAAAGAAAAGCAAACTGAAAAAAGTACATACTTGTACCTTTGTACTTATCTAGTTTTGAGTGTGTAAGTCATGTAAGTATTATTACTTTACTATGTATTCTTCGTTATGTTATTTTATTAGTTATTTTATTTGGATGTTGCTTGCTATGCAGATGCAGGCACAAGTGTATAATATAGTTTTGTAGTACTTACCTAGTTATCTTATAATCTATAAACATTTATGTACACTCACTCTTGATTAACTTTATTTGATAGAATAATATACTTCATTGCTCTCAATATTTTAAGGTATTTTATTTAAATACTTACTACATAGTTATTAAACTATAACGGCATATTTCAGATAAGTGCACAGGGGTTTACTGCTAAAATGGCCCATTCTTCAGGATCTACAGGCAATCTTAAAAATGGATTGATTGATTTTACAGCTGGATCTTTAGGTAAGAACAATGATAAATAAAAGCTCATTAGGTAAAAAATAATAAAGGTACATTTATTTACAGTTTAAAATACTATACATACCTACATACCTATGGCTATATTCCCAGAATGGGGTAGCCACAACTGCAGGACCACAGATAAAATTCTATGAATGCCAAAAAGAGGACATCTAGCTTTATGGTGTGCCCTAGAGGAGGCCTATGTCCAGCAGTGGACTGCAATAGGCTGATGTGATATGATGTAACATTATTTATAGTTGTAGTTGTTGGAAGCCGTATCCATTTTATGCTGTGAAGACACAGACACGCATCAAGAAGAATAAGGGCTTAGTAGTACTTAGTCCTCCTTGGAAATGGGCCAAAACCAAAGGCTTGCAATCATACTATAAAAAAGTTGCCTGTTTTGTACATACTGAGTTTGAAGCTATTCTGAATGCAGCTTCTGAACAAAACCTATCAACATTTTAGGTGGTGTTGCAGTAGTTTATGTTGGACAACCTCTAGATACAGTAAAAGTGAAAATGCAAACATTCCCACATTTGTACAAAGGCATGTATGACTGTTTAAAGCAAACCTTAAGAAATGATGGTGTAATAAGAGGATTGTATGCAGGTACTACACCTGCTATAATGGCTAATGTGGCAGAAAATTCTGTCCTTTTTGCAGCATATGGTTACTGCCAAAAATTTGTGTGTCGTCTCGCTAATGTAGAGGTAAATATTCTATTTTTTAACATCTGCACAGCACACCTAATGTGTGTGATTTTGCATATGTCATAACTTCACAGGTAAAAATTAAACACCACCTGGGCTGTGACACAGCTAATTTTAAGTTAAAAGATTCTGTTTTCTGCAGGTTAGTCAAAACAAATTTTAAGCTAACATATTACAATCTATTTCAGAGTGTAGACCAGTTATCTACCCTGGGAAATGCGTCAGCAGGATTTCTGGCAGCCTTTTTCTCTTCATTCACCCTTTGCCCTACGGAGCTCATAAAGTGCCAGCTCCAAGCAATGAGAGAAGTCAGTGTACAAGGATCACAAACAGCTGTATGAACAACTTTATTATGGGTATTTTTAAATTAATATAATCATATTTTGCATGATATTTACAGACATGAATTTGCATGCTTACAAAATCAGTCATACATAATGTTAGTGACAGTATCCCAATAGCTAGTCAACATAGACAGATAGCTCTTATGAGTGGTGCTAAATTATATCTATTTTTATTTTAGTAATGATGAGGAAAGGTCCTGTTGCAATAATCAATAAAAAAAATTGTTATAAAATTATTAATAAAGAAATGGAAAAAATTCCTCACCCGGGTGGGAATCGAACCCACGACCTCTGCATTCCGCGTGTCAGTGCTCTTACCACTGAGCCACCGGGTCAATTACTCGGATGACGAATTTTACCATC
Source organism: Carposina sasakii (assembly GCA_014607495.2). Lineage (NCBI taxonomy): Eukaryota > Metazoa > Arthropoda > Insecta > Lepidoptera > Carposinidae > Carposina > Carposina sasakii. Next base: position 9,734,002 of record CP053154.1, read on the forward strand.
TCTTTTCTAAATTACATATTGGCAACGTTATTTTTCATCCCGATAGCTATACACTAGCCAAATCTCACAAAGCTGAATCCCTGAGCACAATGTTTAAAGATGAAACGATCAACCATATCCTAACGGATTATATTAATGGAGAAGTGTTTTTTATAAATTTATCTTAGTCAAGATATTATATATTATAAAATTATTAATAAAGAAATGGAAAAAATTCCTCACCCGGGTAGGAATCGAACCCACGACCTCTGCATTCCGCGTGTCAGTGCTCTTACCACTGAGCCACCGGGTCAATTACTCGGATCGAAAATTTGTATTCAAGATTCAAAATGGAATGAGATTTTTTATACTCGTAGCTAGCAATAGTACCTGTATGTATACCTATCTACGTAATAATCTTAACAAATTAATTACGTATTATGATTAACATAAACAAGATAGATAACAATTTAATCTTTATTATTTTTCACTGTTTTGTATTGTTGGTACTAAAATGCTTAAGTCCCTATCAGATGTAATCTCGATCTTCGAAAATATTATTGAATTGTTTGTCAAACTTAGCATTAACGGTTCAGAAAGGTCTATGTTCCATAATTTTCCGTAGTGAACTGGCTGCAAACTCTAACGCAACGTACCTATTACCACGTTATATGAAATTGCTATTACCCTGGTATTACCTTGCTATGCCATTATGGCCGTTTTTTGTCATGAAACCATCATAAACCGCAACTCATTTACATTTTGGTAGGTATCTGCTTTATTTTTAAGACAGTAGTTTCGCTCTTTCGCTCTGTCTATTCACTTTACATATGTACCCTCGTGTCACACCTCCACTGTGAAATACGAGTAGGTACCTAGCGAAACCGCTGGATGAATTCTGCCACGATTAAGTGTAATAGAGTAGCGGCGCGGAAGTAGATCGACAAAAATTTCCCGGACGAAAGATATAAAAATATAGTCAAATCTATGCGTTAGAACAGGCAGTTTCGCTAGTGTTCCTTTCATGGAGAAGAAATAAAAGAGGAGTAGCGGCTAAGTATAGGTATTTTCATACAAAAATAGTGTGCCGCGGAGCGGGGTTGAAGTATGGGACGAGGGGAGCATTGAACACTGTAGCCCTGCCCATTTACATGGAAACCACCTTGTAGTGACTAGTCAAAATACTTGCTCATTATCAATATGGTTCAAGATTGTTTTACTAGTGCAATTACTCATCGCTATACCTATATATCAATATTATTCTACGTTTTAGTAAAAAAGTACCCTGATAAAATCGCTAGTGTCTTTGTAATTTTAATACGGTTACATTTCGGAGCACAAGCGTGTGGTTACAGCTACTGCGTTACACTGGCGCTAAAGCTCCGCCCCTATCATAACGTCATGGCCTCACGATTGCCACACGACTCACTTCATAGTCCCACCTCCTCTTTTATACCTTCTTCATGGTTCCTCTTCTCTTACCTACAGAGAAGACATAGCGAAATTGCTGCGGTTCCGCTGTTATAGTTTCGCAGCGGAGGTGCGCTACATACAGACGTTATATGATTGATATATTGTGGTCGATTCTGACCGCCATTATTCAACCTGTCTCTTTCTGCCTCAACCATTTACACAAGGGGCAGACATAACTAATGTTAACTTTATCTTTAAGTGTGACGGTCAGAATATATCAATTTTTTTTTTATTACATAAACTTTTATTAATACTTTGATCGATTCTGATCGTCCCACTTAAGCGTAAACTTAATCTTAGTCAGGTCTATGCTTCTCCGTTCTTAACATAAGTGGCTGAGAGTGAAAGGTGTACATTTTTATAAGGTGTAAGGTTTTACATTTAGGTGTAAATGTGACTACCGAAATCGACGTTATTATCATAATTACATAACTTTACTTATATTAAATTATACCATACAATATTTTAGGTGCGGGTGACACCCCTACAGCTGACTCAACAAATATTTAAACAGTATGGCATCCAGGGCCTGTTTAGAGGTCTGGTACCTACAATAATGAGAGAAATGCCTGGATATTTCTTCTTTTTCGGTGGCTATGAAGGTAAGATACAACGTCAAACATCTTTAGTAAAACTTAAATGCGGCTGTTTCTTGTTGTCAATGACATTTCTTCTAAGAGTACCTTTTATAAGGCTAGGTCATCATCATCATCATCAGCCTATTGCAGTCCACTGCTGGACGTAAGCCTCCCCCAGAGCACGCCACAAGACTGCCATGGGGGGTATTTGCCCATAATCACCACGCTGGGCAGGCGGGCTGGTGGAGTAGCTGCTGCCCACCTCCCGGAAACCCTTAGTCGCCTTGTACGATACCCACGGGCAGACATGGGGTGGTACAAATTCTACTCTGCCGGCACCACGCGGCGTGTAGGTACCTACATAGATTATGATTTTAGTTTGGAGTGTGGTGTTTGTACGAGTAACCAGATAATTTTTATACCTATCATCAGTAGATGTAACACAAGTAGGTAATTTACGTCTCTGAAATACAATACAAAAATTATTTATTTACTAAAACAACACACATCACATAACATAGTAAACATAAAACAACACAACAATCTATACTAATATTATAAAGCTGAAGAGTTTGTTTGTTTGTTTGTTTGTTTGTTTGTTTGTTTGATTGAACGCGCTAATCTCCGGAACTACTGGGTCGAATTAAAAAATTCTTTTTGTGTTGGATAGTCCATTTATCGAGGAAGGCTTTAGGCTATATATCATCACAGTGCGACCAATAGGGACGAAGAATAAGAGGAAAATGTGGAAAAAACGGGGAAAATTATTCAACTTTGGAGACTTCCGTTGCGTGCGCTGCGTAAACGGTTCAAGTTATCCAAAAAATATGTATGAAAGAATAAAATGACGTAGAAATGATATGAAAGAAAAAAAATTAAGGTCTAGACTACCTGATGCAGAACCCTTAGCAGCCCAGCTAAACTTTGAGAGATATGAAAATACCGTCTTAGGAAAAGTTGCTCAGCATGATAAGCACTTTCTAATAACGTAATAAAATTGAAGGTCTAGATAACCTGATGCAGAACCCTTAACAGCCCAGCTAAATTTTGAGAGATATGAAAATACCGTCTTAGGAAAAGTTATTCAACATTTTAAAAGAATTCAATTCCCTGTTAAGTTATCTTTTGCTGTAACAATTAATAAATCACAGGGGCAAACGTTTAAACACGTTGGAATTGACTTACGTCAAGACTGCTTTTCACACGGCCAATTATATGTCGCGTTGTCAAGATCGGGTTGCGGAGAAAATCAGTATGTTCTTCTGCCACAAGAAAATAAAACAAAAAATATAATTTACGCAGAAGTACTTTAAAATATTTTATTCTGTTTGTTGACGCGGACGAAGTCGCGGGCAACAGCTTATATTATTATAAGGCTGAAGAGTTTGTTTGTTTGAATGCGCTAATTTCAGGAACTACGAGTCCGATTTCAAAAATTCTTTCAGAGTTGGATAGCCCAATTATCGAGGAAGGCTATAGGCTATATAGCAACCCGCCCCGCCCCCTGATTACGTAAAATTCTATTGCTTTTACGTAATCAGGGGGCCGGCTTCACACGGATGCAATGCCCTTTCACGCGGACGAAGTCGCGGGCGGCCGCTAGTAAAAGATAAAACTTAAATTAGCATGATTGTGGTGTGCCACGTACGTTTTATCAAATTTTTAGGCACAAGAGAGCTTCTAGCGAAGCCCGGCCAATCGAAGGACGACATTGGTTTCCTCCGAACGATGGTGGCGGGCGCTGTCGGTGGCCTGGTGCTGTGGACCGTCATATTCCCATCGGATGTCATCAAGTCCAGGGTCCAAATATCCAACAAAAGCCAGAAGTTTCTTCACGTGGGCTACGAAATCGTCAAAAAAGAGGGTTCGTAATTTTGTCATTAATTTTAAGGTGTTTTATTTATTTGATTACTCACATAAATGCTTTGCATACCAGTCTCTATAGAGGTTCAAATTAGACGAGTCGAAATTACACGCTCACTTTTAACCAGTTAGCGTAGTAAGTATGTAGGGGAGCCTAACGCCGCTTTTGAGATATAAATATAACAACGATCTTTGGACAGTATTAATCCAATAGGAAATTTTGTCGAGTTAATTAGTTTTTCCGGGGTCAATCCAGCATACCTACAGCCTACAGCTAAGGGGCCGTCCATTATCACAAGGGGGTGTAATAAGATACGAGTATTTGGTGTATTAATTTTGTCTTCTAACGCCCGTTGTGTAAAAAAATGATTATAAGTCATGAAGAAGGTATAAAAGAGGAGGTGGGACTATGAACTGAGTCGTGTGGCAATCATGAGGCCATGACGTTATGATAGGAGCGGAGCTTTAGCGCCAGTGTAACGCAGTAGCTGTAACCACACGCTTGTGCTCCAACATGCAACCGTATTAAAATTACAAAGACACTAGGGCTTTTATCAGGGTACTTTTTTACTAAAACGTAGTATAATATTGATATCTAGCGATGAGTAATTGCACTAGTAAAACAATCTTGAACCATATTGATAATGAGCAAGTAGTTTGACTAGTCACTACAAGGTGGTTTCTATGTAAATGGGCAGGGCTATAGTGTTCAATGCTCCCCTCGTCCCATACTTCACCCCCGCTCCGCGGCACACTATTTTTGTATGAAAATATACTTAGCCGCTACCCCTCTTTTATTTCTTCTCCATGTTATAAGTACTTTATACCTGTATTTAAAGATAATATTCTATAAATTGTAAGATTCTTTGTTGGTACAAAAAATACACGTTATTTTGGGTAGGGGGGAGCGGATAGTCTTGAACCTCACCAAAGTAGAGTGGAGTGAGGTTTAAAACGTGCTAAAAATATCACATGGTTAATGGACCCTAAACTTGAATTATGCAAGAAGCTTTAAATTTGTGCGATCTGAAATGCGCTTTATATACAAAGTTAAATTTAAAGTTAATTCAATAAATAATTTAAGTTTACAAAATTAGTACATTTAAAGTTAAACATTGTTTAAATATTTTTTCAGGAGCAATGGCGCTATATAACGGCCTGAAACCTACTCTGGTGCGGACCATTCCAGCGACAGCAGTGTTGTTTGTTGTCTATGAATACTCGAAAAAGTTCATGCACCAATCGTTTGGAGACTAAACTATGGAAACTTCTACTTAGGTACCTTAGGCTGTGAAGTGAAACCTAAAATAAATGGTACAAAATGTATTTATACACGTATGAATGAAGTCTTAGGCGGAATAAGTAGTATATTTTGACATGTTGATAATAAAATGTTTATTTTAATACATAATCTGATTATTACTGGCATATTTGAACTTTTGAACCTGTTATCTCTTATAGCAAGTTATTACTTAGTCTACGCCACACTCACAGCCACATGAATGCCACTATTTCTAACATAAGGATTGCTTTATTTTATTTATAGACAATATCATAGATAGAGGAATAAGATTGACGACTAGCCACCTGTTTCTCGAACGCTAACAGTTGACCGTCGATTTAACTGCAATTTTACTAGGGATTACCGCAAAGGTAACTGCGCCGGTTTCTGGAAGGCTAATCAGGGTTATCAATCCTAATCAACCGCTATTATTTTAGGAATCTATCTATTTACTAAATTCCATGTAGCATTGTCAGCACCATAGAAATGTATAGATGCCAAATCTCTGGTCAGCACACATGATTTTTCATGCAAAATCATAGTAAAATTTAATTTACAGTTAAACTTTATGGCTATATGGCATAGAATATGCTATAATAACTGAGTATAATTTGATTCCAATTCCCTGAGTATAATAATACTACTCTTTGGCTATATGGTTATTAAGTTTTTCGTCAGATCATTTAAAATAATTTTCTCTTCTCATGACACTGACAATATTAGTCATTCCATCAAAGATCAAAACTGTGGAGAAGCTGTGCACATGCTGTGCAAATTAAAGCAATTTATTCATCATAGGATATTGTTTTATAGTGATTTTACTGCGCTTTTTCTAGTTTTACATAAATCTTTGCCTATGGAGGTTCAATTCTAACATCTTCAACATTTACTTTGAACATGTCGTCAGATGAGTTTCAAGGCCATAACGTATACCGCTACTCCAGAAAAACTTACAAGAAGACTAGAAAGTTGACTACTAACGATGAGCAAAGAGATCAACATGATGATCAGCAGCAATGCGAGGTCAGGAACGAGAGGTTCCCCTCGGTGCCTCCTGGATGTAGTTGCGACCCGGATCCAGAGGAGGAAATTGCCAATATTCTCCACAAAAAGTGCCCAGTTATAACTTTAGCCCAGCAACAGCTTCAAAAACTTCTCGAAGAAACAGATAGACTTCTCAATGATAATGCAAGACATGGCAGGTACCAGCTCATGTCAATATAGGTTTACAATGTCTGTCTATTTTTTCATGATCGACTGACTTTTTCATTCGATCATCTACCTGCGTTATTTACTTAAAAGTATATACTTACTACCATACTACTTAGTTGAGAAGAGTGCCGCACCAGAAATGTATTATGAATCTGTCATTGGTGTCTACTATTAACGTGTTGGTCCCACTCGGCACAAGCTTCACATAGATTCCAAGCATTCAGGTTTGTAGGACGAGTAGACTCCGTTTCACAGAATTATTCCTATGCCTGATTTCGGAACTAACATATTTTGTATGTCGAAATTATCCGGGATAAAAAGTAGCCTATATGTTAAGTGGGACCCGTCACAATATATTCCTGAAAACTGCATCGAAATCGGTTCAGCCGTTTCTGAGATTAACGTGCACAAACGCACAGATAAACAGATAAACCGACAAAAATTCAAAAAATCATCGTTTTGGGTTCTATTGCGTTGATAAAGGTCTCCTATAATATTTTTTCTCATACGAGTATATCTTCCATGTACAGACAGCGATCCGTTACATTTTTATTATATTTATAGATGAGCTATTCTAACATCCCGGATATTTTTAACGATTAAAACAAAAATTATTTTAGAATCAAACGTACTGAAATCACACTTATATAAATATGAAGATTACACATAAATTTGTAACTATTGTTATCGGGATTCATAATAAATTTTCTATATGAAGTGACCCTGACGAACAATGAACTGTAACCAGGTCTGTGTCCACAGACAATTCCAATTAGCACAGTATTATTTCCGTCGGGGGTGTTTCTCGCTATCAAAGGACCTCCAGAGTCACCCTGAAAATGATGATCATCAATCTCCAAAATATATAAAATAAACTCCATTAACCACGAAAGATCATAGACTGTTTGATATGGGATGTTATTGGGTCTAGCATAACAAAAAATCTTGAGATCAAGATTTGATTGCAATTTAAAATTTTGTTTGAAATTTAAAGTATCTGATCATTCATGCAATCTATAAAGGCAATCAAATAAAACATCAATTTGATGCTGTTATCTTAGATTTTACTATTATAAAACCTTAGTTACAGAGTACCTTACCTATATTGAAAACATAATAATCTACCTGTCCTATATTGGTTACACGACGAGATGTGCAAATAAAGTTATCCATGTCTTTCACATGTATCAAGTACAGATAATGTAGTCAGTCATACACATAGTAACTAGCGCCTTCATCCAAAGGAACTGTACGGTGAAATGCACTCTAGCCTCGTCCGAGAGTCGTCAGTCATATGGTATTAGATATATTCCGTTAACTTTAAATAAGTTTTATTTTTCAGATCATTATATGGATTCTTGTGTATGTGCAAGGAATTATTATCGACGCAGAATAAAGGTTTATGTTTTTGCTTACTCCTTGCGGTCATTACATTTTTCATGGGGGTGATCTTGGGTGCAGCTTCCTGCGGGACATCCTTGGGGAGATTCAACAGTCCTTTACTTACGTGTATTGATAATTACTTCATTCCCGACAAGTATGCGACCATTCAAGAAACATTTCGAAGTATAGCATGATTTTATTACACATGTCTTTCTTGTGAAAGACTAGATATGCTAGTTTCAGTTGTTCACGCTATTCATACTTAGGTACCTAGTGTACCTACTATTAAAATAAGAGTAGGTGAACTAAAATGTATTTATATTCTAGGTATGTATTAAGATTAGGTAAATACTTACTATGTTAATTTACCTATGTAGGTTCCGACTTTTTTTATTCTCGAATAGGTACAGTCAGCATCAAAAGTTCATGAACACATTTAGATTTTCAAAATCGCTGTACACGTATTATACCAATCGCTCAACATGACAAGCGCCAGAATCAGAAGACCATCAATTTTCAAAAGTCTTTAAAATTAGCAACCCAATTGTTTGTCTCTAAAGCTTTTCTCTATACTCGTAAAGTTCCTATATCACAGCCCTGAACAATATGGAATATGACAAGATAAGAGCGATTATTTCATTTTGGCATTAACAATCGATTCAATATGAAAGAGAATATGTAACACTGACATAAGATTTTTTACGTTTGACAGCAGATGCCGCCACGGAGGTCGCATAAATCATATACTAGGTTTGTGTCCGCGTGACACATTCCATTAGGTTCTGCGCCTATTCGCGTTGGGCCTGCAAAAGTGTGCAAGAGAGGGCAGTCTAATGTATGAGCTGCGCATGCTGCTGCTGACAATTGACGGTACCGGAGCTGTATCCGCATTGTACCTCTAATAGTATGCAAGAGTGGGGAGTCTATGGATTTGATATGCACGTTGCTGGCGACATCTGACGGCGCCGGAGCTGTATACGCGTTAGATCTTCAAAAGAATTGTGAGAAGTGAGCAGCCTTGTGGACGTGCTATGCACGCTGCTGACTTATGTTTTGTCTCGTCGTCTTTACTGATGATTTGGTTTGGATTGTATTTATAACTCTGAAGATAGTACGAGTACTTTTTTAGTTTGGCAGTTCAGCTACTTTTGATAGTACCTAAGTATAAGTTTTGTTAATAAAGTGTTGCAAAATTGTCACTTAGCTCGTGCCTCAGAAACGTTGGTCCTGCGCCTGATCTCTCTCCGGTCGTGTCGGCTTTCCGTCCCATCGGACTATGAGAGTAACGGTAGAGTGCATCTGTGTTTGCGCACACACTTGTGCACTATAATATCTCCTGCGTACCTGGCCAATCTCCGTAGAGATTGGTCGCCGAAATACGGTCGGAGATCATCATCATAAGTTTAGGTACACGCTACGTTTCCGAAACAAAGTACTTACCTAACGTTCACTAACTTTTGTTGTTTACGATGTTAAGCTATTTTTGAATTTGAACATAGCCGTGATTAAACTAGATAACCAAAACAAGCATTTTAGATTATTCAGTGACTTGTAAAACTGAATGTTATCGAAGTTTTCGAATATTATACAAATCAGCAATTTTTGACAAAATCGTGTTCATTTACCTTTGACGAGTACTTAGTGTGCAGTTAATTTTGGACTTTAATGATGTTCTTTCAATACTGGCGCCTATTTTGTTAAGTGATTTATGTGCAATATAGTGTTCAGTGATTTTGAAAATCTGTACCTATGTAGTCGACTTTTGATGCTGACTGTACCACTTACTTACCTATTATATTCGGCCCTGTGTATGCGGCGCATTTTCAGCAGTAGGTATAGCACGCTTTCATAAAATTAATCTAATGTAAATAATTTTTGTTAAATCGTGACAAATTTTACATCTCAATGGATCCATAACACAATCATACGATGAGGTAATGTAAAATTAAGCAATTGGCTTGTAAACATATAAAATAAATATTCAATTAAATTTTGCGATATGGTGTCTCTCGCTTACATGGAGATTTTGCCAATGTCATGTGTATTTTCTATGATTTCTTCAAAAATTCATTAACCTCAGAATCATAATCTAAAGTCAGCATATCAATATTACCCTGGCTGTCATTATTGCCACACCTGTATAATATGTACGGAGACAAGTTTTATACGATTATTATTTTACAACTAAGTATATATACTTGGATTTTAATTTACTAATGCTATTATTTCTGATTTCCATAATTTCCACAATTTTTCATTTTGTGGATAGACGGATATACCTGTAGTAGTAAATTAACTAATCCATTTGTACTAAACAATTTATAATTTTATGTTTGTTTATTTGACCTACATACAACCCACTTATATAAATATATGAATTATTTTTATTATTAATATCATATTATCACTAGAGGGATAGTTTTCTTTGTAATGAATAAAAACATAATTATTATCCTGTACAACAAATATTTTATTGTGTATCCTTTTTTAGATTACCTAGTCTTTAGATGTCTTCAAACAAAGACCCACCCATGTTTGTTCCATCCCGGCAGAAACCAAATGTCTATTATGTGCCCCCCCCCACCTGGCACTCATGATGTGACAAGTAACAAGAATAAAATTATTAGGATAGGAGCTTGCTAGTAAATTTAAAATTATCCATAACAAAGACATCACTTGATAAAACTTTAATGGCAATATCACATTAATTAGAAAAGGCAATCAATGTGAATGTATTAATAGGATAATTTATTAAATATTAAGAAAATAATAGGATTCATATAAAATCAAAACACTCATCAATTTCAAAGGAGGCAGATAGATTACTGTAATCTTATTTCATGACAATGTACTAAAGCAGTAAAGAACCTTACTATTCTGTAAATACTGTAATAATAAGACAACCTTAGATTTACTTCTCCTCACACCACTCATTTTCCTTGCGCACCTGATCCTCTTCAGCAGCAGTAAAATCATTCTTAATATTGAAGGTTTTACGAATTTCTTCTGGTGTTTTTCCCTTGATCATGTTTGCAACAGTTTTACAAGTCACATCCAATAGACCTTTAATATCTAAATAATTTGCTGCTAAAATCAGTTCAAACAATGTGCCCTGGTCGACTTTCAAAAAATCTGCATCCCATGAGGAAATATCATCTGTGCGTTTTTCCTTATTTTCATCATCTTCAGGTAGTGGAGGATCGTCTTTATGATATGAAGCCCACTGGATCACTTTTTTTAGAATAGCTGAATTCACGTTTGGTAGAGGGACAACTTCTTCTTCATCCTCATCCATACCAAGATCTTCCAACATGGTTTTTATTGTTACAGAGCATTTTGCGATTTCTACGTCTACTTCGAATGTTTCATTGTCCGATGACTGAAGTTTAATGATAGGCATCTAAAACAATGAATTTAAGTATGAGTTCAAAGAATCGTATTAAAAGACGCCATTAGCAATAAAATTTCTAGTACTTACGATGATTGTTTTGCCTTCAAAGTGTTAAATACAATTTCGTACGTAGTTTTATTCTTGTAAAACCATGAAAGTACCTCACTTAAATACTTTCCAAAGTTAAAAATAACCACTAACGAGCTTTAGAATCGACTTCGTGATACAAAGCAAATCCAAGCAAATTTTTTTTTTTTTTAGTTTATCCCGAAGGAAAGGCAATGGGAACTAAGCCCATACAGCCATTGTCTTTAGTAAATGATTTCTGAATTTATGATGGATGATAATGATGATGATGAATGGAAACGTCGGAAAAATCCTCAAGAACAAGTGTAAAGTTAGTCGAAATGAAAAATAATTGCAGAAACAACTTACATGCGCCCATGAAGAGATCGTAATCCGGCTAAAGTTTTACTCGACTTACCTGCATATAAAACCATGCACACGCACTAGATTCACATCACAAGTAATCAAAATATAACTTATCTATCAGAAAACATCACTTTACGGACACATGCAAGCCATTTACATATAATTTTTGATTTTCACAAGAAAATTACACTTGCACCCTTCCAGCTTTTCCCGCCGAAACCTCAACAGTAAGTATTGTGTATGAATATTGGTCGATGTCGTCGTCGTCGTCAGCCTATTGCAGCCCACTGCTGGACGTAGGCCTCCCCCCGTGTACGCCACATGGCTCGATCTTCCGTTTTTGCCATTCAGTCACTACCAGCTAGTGTTGAGTAGGACATACAAGAGGCACTTCATTTGTCCCGGACATGACGTCAAAATGTAAGAGTGCCTCGAAATTTTAAATTGTACTACTTCAATTTTCTTGTCGCGGTCGAGCTTGAACGGTCGAGCGAGGCAGGCAGACAAACGACAAGCACGTCACGTGATCACGTCACGGTCGTCGCGTCTGACATTTTGAGCGAGAGAGAAATATATTGTCTTCCATGCGAGGCGAGGCGCCATGACAAAAGCACGTCGCGTCTGACATTTGAGGCGTCAGGAGGCGCGCATATTTCGTACTATAATAACTTCAAAAGGTTCAGTCAGTAGGTACGCCTCGCCTCATTTGAAGTGGGACATTGTACTGGCTCAGGACAAAAAAGAGGCTACTCTTACAAACTCTTTTTCAAGTCGTGTCCTACTCAACACTACTACCAGCCGTCCTCTTTAAGTCATCGGTCCATCTGGCCGGAAGGCGCCCAACGCTACGCTTGCCGAGACGCGGTCTCTATTCGAGAACCCGTTTACTCCACCGTCCATTGGTTCTACGACAGATGTGGCCGGCCCCTGCCACTTCAGTCTGCTACATTTCGAGACTATGTCTGTCACTTTGGTCTTCTGCCGGATAATCTCATTTCGGACTTTGTCCATTTCATATCTTGTCGGCCACTAGCTAGACAATTATGGTACATATTAGTAATAGTATTGAGGAAAAGGTCACTATCGATGGGATAAAACTATCGATAGGATCGATAGTATCGATTGGTATTGCAATATTCAGGAGCAATACTATCGATAGTATTGCTGTGTGTTAATAGTATTGCCCCTCACGGGGCTGTCGATACTATCGACATTATCGATAGGACTATCGATACTATTGTTTTTGCCCAACTATCGATAGACTATCGATAGTGGACTATCGAGCGGCAACACTAGTAACGTCCGTCCGGTGACCGGTCACTCCGCCGTCAGTCTTGGTCAGTCAGCAGCACAGTACACAATTACTCCTGTCAGCAGTCTTTCTTTTGTCAGCTGTTGGTTCAAAGTATTGTGTGAGTTATTTTCTATTTTAATGTTCTACGAACGATAATCCAAAAAGAAAAGGGAGTTTAAATGGATAATAATCTTCTGTGGTTCGAGAATATTAGTGTCTTTGGTGTAAATAATTTATCTGAATTAGATTGTTTTCGATTAAAGGCAGTGATCTTCTGTGCCGGTTGCCTCTGGTTGTGATCTTGTCATTTGCTTGCAGGTGCACTTGACTGTCATGACTGGCAGCAAGGCAAGGGGTACATTTTTAAAGATAACAGTTAAATTAAAGATCTTCAAACATAGTTTTGTGTGAAACTAGTGTTGAAAGTTTTTTGTGTTTGTGCAGTGATCGTGTTTTACCTTCTTGTCATGATATCATCAGAAAAGATTTTTAGCATGCTTGGGTAAGTACCTATATTGATGATTAAAAAATATGTTTGTGTTCTCTCACCCATGAGTTGTGGACAAAAAGACTAGATACTAACGGAAGAGTTTCATGGGGTAAATCTTAAAGAAACAGACAACTAGAAACAGTTTTATGTACGTACTTATTTGCCCTTATACAGAAATGTGTGGCATACATTATTGCTAAAGTGCACATCAAACTGCAAAAGACCTAACCCCGGTGCCAGACATAGCTTCAAAGATTTGCACACTTCTTTGAATACTTTGCGATGCTTTGAAAACACATTTGAATACATATTGCCACAACCTGCCAGACTTTTCGTTTCGTTTTGCAAAGACTTTTCTCCACAGTACGCTGGACAATAATTTTATTATTTATGTGCATGTAATAATTTTTTTACATGTGCAATAAAATTTAAGGAAACATCCCAGAAGGAGGTGAGAATGGATGTGTGAAATGTACCATAATAAAACAAGGTACCTATTTATATTTGATGAATTTTAACTACTAGTCTCTGTTTCGCTCAACAATGCTCGCGCAAATGGACTTTGCGCAAGTGTGGCAGGCTACGCAAACATTTGAACACATACAACTTTGAGAAGTAGACACATTATAACCTTCATTAAACATTTCTTTATAAAAATTAGTAGGGTTTGCTATAGAATTAGGGTGCAGGAATTTAGAGGTGAGGGATAGTGTGGTGGGTAGGGAGACAATTAAATAGGGCTACCTCCTGGCATTATCTCCATCCTGAGACAAGTACTTTCTGTGATATAATTTTTTATATACTTTATAGGTTGACTACTTGTAGGTAGGTATGATTCTTCATAAAAAAACTATAATTCTAAATGAATGTTTAATGTGTTTCATTAGGTCATCTATGTGTTTTGTTAGGTCATCTGAATTTTAATAAGAAAGAGTGAGGATCATTTCATTCGTTAAGGGAGTGAACACGCGCGGCGTTTCCAAACTGTAATTTTGCATGCGCTCATATCAAAAAAATGTGAACCCCCATCTAAAAATATCAGGAGCCGCCCCTGCACTAGATACTTCTGCTCTATGTATCATTAGTCTATGACAGTATCCTTCTATTGGCCAAATATTTTTTCTTTAAAATTTCACTTCGCAAAAAACTTACCTATCATCTAAGTTTCATTTCGCAAATGAACCTTTAGCAACTGTACATCTCGCACATAATTCATTTGGTAAAATTATCATTTGACAAACTTTTACTTAGTCAAGTTTTATTAGGAAAAATGTTAATATAGCAAATGTTTTATTTTGGAAGCGGAGCGAGCGTTTAGCGGTAGCGGCCCACAATGTGCCAGAAGTGATTCACTTTTGTAAAAGGAAACATTAGCTAGGTTAAATAAAAGTAAAAAAATTCTGTAGTTTTTGTTTTAATTAAATCAATTATAAATAAAATAATAATTTTATTAAATTATTTGCAATACACATTAGTAATTTAATTTTGGAGTATTCAGCTTTGTGTTGCAAATATTGTCTACTTTAACAATATCAAATACCTACACTGCAAACTTATCAATGCGTAAAGGGAACGGCCACAAACAAATGAATGAACAGTAATGTTTATGTCGTACTAGTGGACGCCCGCGACTTCGTCCGCGTAGACTGCAGAAAAACCAAAATTTCGAAATTATCTGGAATAAAAACATTTTCCAGGGATAAAAAGTAGCCTATTATGTTAAGTGGTACAGTCAGCATCAAAAGTCGATGAACACATTCAGGTTTTCAAAATCATGAACACTATAATAACACATAAATTGCTTAACAAGATAGGCACCAGAATTGAATGAACATCATTAAAGTTTAAAAGTCACTGAACACCATTTTGTCAAAAATTGCTGATCGTTATAATGTCCAAAAACATCATAACATTCAGTTTATCACAAGTCACTGAACAATATAAAATGCTTGTTTTGGTTATCTAGTGCAATCACGGCTATTTCCAAAAATAACTTGACATCATAAATGACAAAAGTAACTGAACATTACATTGTTTTCTTGGAGGTTTAACGCGGCTTCGATGCCGTCAGCTGTCAGCAGCAGTGTGCACAGCACATCCATTAGACTGCCCACTCTTGCACACTTTTGGAGGTCCAACGCGAATACAGCTCTGGCATCGTCAGGTATCAGCAGTAGCGTACACAGTACATTCATTAGACTGCCCACTCTTACACACTTTTTTTAGGTCTAACGCGGATAGGCGCAACACCTAATAGAATGTATCACGGCCAATAAAATTAAAACCTTTGTTGTTTATCCGACCTCCATGGCATCTGCTGTCAAATATAAAAAAGCTTATGCCAATGTTATTCTCTTTAAACTGAACATCAAATCGATTGTTAACTCTTTCCGTCACGCTTTTAGATTAAGAATATTTTTAACATATGTATGTAAGTTTTAGCATTATTAACAATAAAAAAATCATATAAAGTAGGAAAAAAAATTATTTATTAAGGTTTTCGAAAAATGAGGTGGTTAGTGCCACTAACCACTATGACTATTGATACAAACTATTAATGATAATTTACGCATTTCGATGTGAATACACTGCAAAAAACTTAAGAGTAGTAGTATTTTCATGTAAATATATATAAAACAGATAAATGAGAATAAAGTTAATAAAAAACATTGAAGATAAAAGCTAACTTACTTACCTGTTATTTTTTTTATAAAACACGCAATTAAAATTACGTAAGTGCAATATTCAATTCAACTAAATTGAGTTGTCATTCTTTCATTTGGCGGTATATTCGGTCGTATCTTGTCAAGCATGAATCGAACTTTCATGATATTTCAACCGATTATAAGTAGATGGCATAGATTTTAATTAAAAAATTCAGAAATAGGTGGTTAGTGACACTAACCACCAAGACTGAAAGAGTTAATGCCAAAATGAAATACCTTACATATACAATCTTTCTTTCTTGTCATATAGAAAAATCGTATCGTAATAAAGAAAGAGAAAACATTTCATTTTGTTTAGGGAATTTAAGATAATCATTAAATTCTAGCGTCTATCTTGTTAAGCGATTTATGTGTTATTATAGTTTTCAGTGATTTTGAAAATCTGAATGTGTTCATCGACTTTTGATGCTGACTGTATCTGTCACAATATATTCCTGAAAACTGTATCAAATTTGGTTAAGCCGTTTCTGAGATTAGCGTGCACAAACAGCAATCAGTTACAGTTTTATTATATGTATATAATAATATGAGCACACAGTAAGAAAACAATGTCTTGCAAAATTTTGGCAAGATGAAGTTATGCCAAATGAAATATTTGATTAAATAATATTTAGTTAAATGAAATATTGCCAAACAAAAATGTATTAAACAATAGTATGCCAAAAAATAGATTTGCAAAATAAAAATTTGCAATACGTTGTTTTGACAGATGTTTTTTTGCCACATTAATTTAGCTTAAAATTAAAATTTGCGTTATAAAGTTTGCGATGTGATATTTTGGGAAACGTATTTTGGCCAAACATTAGTAAACCGTCTATGACAGATTATGTTCAGTTGACTGTGACAAAATGGAATTAGCCAACCTGACTCCTTAAGAGATTAGGTTCTAAAAGTTGGATTCAGTCAAACCCAACTCTCAGCAGGCTTGACTGCAACATACCTAGAGTGTTGTTTAGCTGCTAACAGAACTTACAAATAGCTCACATTCATTCTCGATAATGGCTGTGAGTTTAACAACTCAAGAGCTAAGATGGCACTATGAGAATACCTACTAAAGTACTTACTGAGCAAAATCAGCATCTACTGTGTGAAGTCCCTTTTAATCTACCTACCCCTACTACTGGAAAAGGTGTAAAAGGCATTTTATGTTCAAAAAGTAGTAACTTTATAACTACCCATGTTTGTACCCAACCAAGTTCTTGCTAGGCTCATTGGGTCTCAACTCACAGAAGTTAAGCTATCAATTTTATTAATGAGTACAGCTTGCTGAGATTAGGGGGCAAATGGTTAGGTTGTGTTTCCCCAAAATACAAAGACATCTACTTAGACCGCGCAAGCACAATCTCTCCGATGTCCTCTGCACCGCGCCGGCGGCGGCGGCGGCGAGCGCCTACTGTGGTATTGTTATTATATTATACGAGGGGGCGTTTTTAAGTTCGCGGAATCGGGGGTAAGACGTGGAAATAAAAATACAAGTTTATTTTTCCTTTTCAATATATTCTCCTGCAACCCTAATACATTTTTCAGATCTTTCAATTAGCTTATGTTATACCCTCGAAAAAAAATGTTTTTTCTTTGTCCGAAAAATAAGCTGAAACTGCTTCCTTCACTTCTTCATCGCTTGAGAACTTCTTCCCCCGAAGTTCTTTTTTCATTTTTGGAAAGAGATAATAATCACTGGGAGCCAGGTCAGGACTGTAGGGTGGATGAACCAAAATATCGAAGCCCACCTTATGCAGGGAAGCCAACGCAACACGGCTCTTGTGCACAGGCGCGTTGTCGTGCAGAAGGAGGACACCTTTGGTTAATTTTCCCCTTCTTTTTGCCTTGATTGCTTCCTTTAATCGCTCTAAGATTGAAGCGTAGTATTCTCCGGTTATGGAGACACCTTTATCTTTATAATCTATCAACAAGATTCCTTCTGAGTCCCAAAAGATTGTCGCCATGATTTTTCCCGCCGACTGTGACACCTTAAATTTCTTTGGTGGTGGTGTACCTTTTTTGTGCCACTGCATAGAATCTTGTTTGGACTCAGGTTCATAATGATGAACCCAAGTTTCATTCCCAGTAACAATTCGAGTCAATACTCCATCCTGGTCTTCATTACAGAGGTCCAAAAACGCGCGAGAACACTCTACGCGCTGTTGTTTTTGAGGCGGCGTGAGCATTCTCGGCACCCACCTTGCACTGACTTTGGTCATGCCGAGATGATCGTGAAGAATTTTAAATATGGTTGTATCGGATACTCCAACCATTTCTGCGAGCTGTTTCTTCTTTAGTCTAGCATCTTCCAGTATTAATTTTTCCACTTTTTGAATTATTTCCGGAGTGGTCACCTCGATCGGCCGTCCTGGCCGAGGATCATCTTCAAGTGAGGCCCTGCCTTGCTTAAAAAGGGTATGCCACTTATAAACCATGGTTTTACCGGGGCAAGACTCCCCGTAAACGGATGACATCTCTTCTAGTATGGTTTGAACCGATTTACCTTGCTTGGTAAGGAACTTTATGACAGCGCGGTGCTCGATTTTCTCCATTTTTCACAATGTTCTTCCCAACTGAGTTGTTTGATCGACGATAATTCAAATAGTAATGGCCCGATTAAAACAAAACGTTCTATTTATACTAATAATGAGCTACTTAACCAGTTACGACTAAGGAAAGTACCCTCATTTATTAATTACCTACCCATTCCGCGAATATAAAAATGCACCCTCGTATAATTATGAACTTATATTATACGAGTAATTGAATTTCATTTTGTCCTTTACCTTACTTGTGCGTTATTTGATTGCACAACGCATTGGTTTAATTAATGTTATGTGATTTTATAAATCTATGAAGTCTTTTATGTAGCCCCTAGAGCTTTCGTTTATCGGACGAACGCTCGACGTATGTAGCTGGCTCGGCTATATTCGGTTGTTGGGTCAAATGCAAAAAAAATGTACATTTCTGAATGCGTGAACGTCCTATTAGAATAAACGTTCAAAGTTTTATATATATATAATATGTTTACAAAATAACATTTTTAACAAACTACATCGCTGCTCGATGTTCGCAACCGTCGCATCGTGGCGCGGATATCGACAGTGTTCAACGTGCCACTGACTCCGGTAATCTCAGAGAGAGTACAAGGCGACGAAGACCTTGGCTGGAAATCGGAACCAGAGGAAGAAGAAGCCCTTGAAAGACAAAGGAGGACAGTTGATCGTGACATCGGAGGGACAGCTTCGACGCTGGAGAGAGCACTTTGAGGAGATCTTCCTAGTCCCAAATGATCCCGCTATGGTGACACCCAACTGCAGCCTGCCTGCACAAAGCTTAGACATTGACGTGTGTGAAAGCTATCCGTTCACTCAAGAACGGCAAGGCACCAGGAGTCGACCTCATCACGGCGGAAATGCTGAACGTTGATGTACCGTCCGCCGCGAATGCGCTAACACCTACCTAAAAAGCCTCCTATGATAATAGGAATGAATAGTGCCTAAAGCTTGCGGATTGTCGTTATTACGCAATATTGCGTCATATTTAAAGCTCCCTAGGTCCTAGCTCCGACAACTGTAGGTACCCAGTCTTTGTTGTTTTCTTTCTCGCTTTCGCATAATACCTTCTCAGGTAAGGCCGAGCGAGACTTGCTTTGCCGCTCCGCAGCCGATTATGAGTCACAAAAATATAATTCCATTCTTATTTTTATTTGTTAAGGTGAGGTAGGATGGTTTGATGTTTTTGTATTTATTAAAACTTTTGCAATGGCTTTGAGTAAGTGTAGATCACTCATTACCTATCTACTTATTGGCAATCCCTTATTTTTAGACAAACTTATATACCTATTTACCTTAATATAAATAAATAGTTAATAGCTTTTCGAAATTATTATACTTAACGAAAAAGTCTTCAAAATTATGCCCCACGAAAACCTTAAAAATGACGTTCATTATCTTGTGCGAAATCGCACTTTTGCCGGATTCTTGTTTAATCATAGTTTCCAAGCAAGTAGGATTAAGTAAAAATACCCAAAACAGCAATTTTCGAATGCTGCTAATGAAATGCTTATATGAAATTAAAAAGTCACTCACTCACATATTTATCACAAACATCGAAATGAAGATGAAGGTAGAAAGGTTTATTTTGACTATATATGACACGTGCGCTAAGAAAGAATTCCCTGAAATTCCCACGGGAACGGGAAATAAAACCGTAATTCTAAAGATTACGCGGACGAAGTCTTGCTAAACATTTAGCACGAACTGAAAATGTAATGTAAATGTAACTATTCCTAATTCAGCTCCAAAGGAGTAACTAGGTACCTTTAAGTTTGTACATTCCCAACTTAAGTACCTCGCTATTTGCATATCGATATATTACAGAGATATCCAGCGTTTTTAGTTATTTATATTCGTTGGGGTGAAATTTAATCGAGAGAGGATTGTATCATCGCACAATATAGTAGAGCTCTACCACGTGTGCCTCTGAGTCCAGGACTAAATTAAATTAAAATAGAGCGTATTGAGCTGTTCGCACAAGTTATTGTGAAACCTCTTCCTTGCGCATACGGCACCCATTTGTGTTTCTAGTGGGCCGTTTTCCCTGTTTTCGTCGTTTTGTACAACTCGGGAGAGCATAGTAGCATTAGTCATACTGTTGCTCGACTGCATCAGCAAAGTAAGCGGTCTATTTACTAAGTCGTGTGATTGTTAGTAGGTAAGCGACCTGTTAATTTGTATTTTATTCAGGTATAAAACGTGAAACCAAACATTTTTTGATTATTTGAAGGAAATTCTTCAAAGGCTTCTACTGTGTGTATATTATGCCAAAAGTTTTCGGGTTAAGAAGTCGTGCAAGAATACCACCTACTTATTCTTGTGACTCTATCACTCTATTTGGTACTCACCTCAATCTCTGTCACTTTATGTCGCACTATCAGCGTTCGACTCGAACTTGTTAGTACAACGTGCAGACTATGTCTGCTTTTCATACGAACTTTACGATACACCGATAACTTTTACTTTATTGGGTTTCTTTGGGTAACTATGTCAACCCTACTTTAGTTTTTCAAAACAGGACTTCTTGGGAGTTTGGAGGAGGCCTTTGTGCAGCAGTGAGACCAGCCAGGCATAGATATACTATGATAAAATAAAACAGCCTCCTTTACCTTACTATTCAATATTATACGCACGCATTAAAATAACATTAATTAATAGAATAGATGGTAGTTTAGGTACTTAACCAGTTATCATTGTCCATTTCTTATCGCATTAACGACAGCCTCACTCATTAGTAGCTGCAGAAATTATCGAATAGGCAGTTAGTTACCTACCTACCTACATGCTATAGTAGGGTGACAGACCACAATATTATAAGCACATTGCATCGTATTCATATTTAAGTAGGTTGTGTGTAGGTACTCGTACTAACTATAAAGATAAGAGACAATAACTAAGTAGTTATAGGTAGGTATAGCTGATCAACCCATACACTTACGTATTGCGCACTTTGCGTCATAGTGCATTTACCTACTTATTACGAGGTATTTTTTCTTGCACAGTCAATAACCGTGTACTGGCGTGGCACCCGCTACTCCGCCTGCCTCCATATCTTTGTATTACTGCTGCCAAATAATAGACCTAATTTAAACACAAAACGGGTGGTCTGCGTTTCTTCACATATTTTATCGACAAACCCTCGAAACCCAACAATGCAATTAATTAATTAATCTATCAATTAAGTAGCTAGGTACAAGAGAGCACCTAAGATCAGTTTTCTTTGCAGTAACATGGTGATCTTCGGGGTCATATCAGCCGCAAGCGGCCGCGGCGTGGACGCACAGGCCGCGTCCTGCAACGCAGGCAACCAGTGTGACACGGGCTACTACTGCGACTACACCAATAGTTCGTCTGCCATACCCTCGTACACCTGCAAGCAATGTCTGCAGTGCGGCGACCTGAAGCGAGAACAGCCTGACACCTCCTGTGTGAAGATCTTCAGTGAATGCGGAGCTTGTATCAAGGGGTGAGTTCAAGATACATACTATAAATGGTTTTAAGTTATAGTCACAGCTTTATATTAAACGAACTGTTTATTTTCTGAATAAAATAAAACAGGTACAATGTGCAAGTTTTTATGTTCCGGATAACCTAACTGGCATTGTTATTAAGTAAGCACTTTTCTAGTACTCAGTGGTGGTTTATATTGAAAAGTATTTCAGATGTTGACGATGATGGTGAAGTTGACGAGTAAAAACTATTTTAACAATTTTTAACCACAACTAGTTTGAAGGTACCCTAATTTTCGAAATATTTAAATGAAGAGCTGACTGTGGTTTCAGGATGCAAAAATATGCAAAATCTTGCACACCGATAATACTGTTCGAGAATTTTAAATTTAAAGTTTCGTAGTTAGTCATTTGGCTACATTTCACAACTGAAAGGGAATCTTAACGAATTTATTTTTAGAACTAGTCTTCGAGCCGGATCCTTCTTTAGTTTGTTTTCTTTGACATCAGTTTTATGGTATATATTTTATTATATTGTATACTTACCTCTGCTCGTTTACCTATTAGGTTATGTGTGTATGAATCCTACGTGTGTGTATGAAGTGCAGTGCATGCAGATTACATAGCAGGTTTGATTGTATTTCCAAATTACAAAAAATTCGGACTTACCCGATTTTGAGTTTACATGGAGAGAGACAGTGATTCTCAGCATTTCATTTTTTATACATCAACATCAAATGCAAAATTGTTTTAAAATTGATATTTTTCTTTATGGTGTACATACCTAAAGGAATAAAATTAAAGAATCTGTTTGATATGCTATGAATGTACAGAAAACGTTTTCTTTTTTAAAATAATTTACGCAACTAAAATTGGTTAGCACAAACTTGTAACATGGACTGGACTTGTAACTGGACCTGAATATATATATATATATATACACCAAAATATATGGTATATATATATATGTTGACGTAGACTCCTGGGTAAGATCGGTTGGAGTGACTTCTTGAGGGTTCCGATGGTTAGCGTCGCCCATAGCGTAGGTCTCAGGTGGAAAATCCCAAACTCGAGTAAAGTAATAAATCGATGTATTGCAGATATTAATTAAATGTGTACAACCAAGATTCGGTGCTGAGTAAACCAACGGTCTCGTGTTAGACGTCTTACTAGTCCGGTAGTTCGTTTAAGACTGCCTCGAAGCAGGCCGGTCCGTAGGTAGTGGGGGACTACCTGCTCGACCAGGCGGTCGTTACGATTCAGGTAAACAACCCTATTAGCGCGCAGCTGCAATTGCACGTGCAAAGCAGGTAGAAAGGGAAATCCCCGACACGGCCATTCTGATAAACTCGCACGTCCTCGTGCGAGGATCTAATCAGGTTTTCGCTAACACGATTCCGTTCACGATCAATCACACCACGTGTGGTTTTACGGCGTTCACTCAACACCGTTACATAATTAACTAAAAATAAACACTAATTTATTGTTACAAAATGTATCTTTAAATAATTTTCTTTCGACTGTTTAACGGACGCTGGATCGGTTAGGCGCCGTTTTGGGTATCTGGAAAAGAAAACCAAACTGAAGTCCTCTATTTCAGTTCGGCCTTCCTGACCTGATCATAAAATGTTAATAAAATAAGTTGATACAAGAAAAATGCCACAAGTCTTGATTGTACAATAAAAAAATACTAACTTGAACGAAATGAAATACTAACTAAAATAAGTCTCTAGAATCATAATAAAACAGCCGACATTTACTAGTTGTTACAAACTAATAAAGCCTTGATTACAACAGCCGGATTACGTCAGTCCATTTAACTGATGAAACCTTGAAAGCAGCCGGTCTGTCTGTCAGTCCTCACTGATAAGACCTTGATAACAGCCAGTCTAAGTCAGTCATTACTGAAAAGACCTTGATAACAGCCAGTCTATGTGCTTTTCGCACTGTCTAGACTTTGATTCATATTGCAGGATGTGCCTTCGCCAGCATCCTCAATATCTGTCTCTTCAGACATATCTAACTCATCAAGTTGACTGTTGGGCATTTTTCTTATACGATCATGTGCATACTTATACACCCTATTTCCGGTAAGTGACTTTAACATATAACGATCGCCTTCAAGCAACTCGATGACCTTAAATGGTCCTTTGAATTTTTGATCGAGTTTGACTTGATTGCGCTCTTCATTCTTTATTAAAACCAAATCACCTACAGCAAATTTATTAAGCTTGGCCTTATTTTTGTCAAATCGAGATTTTTCGTAAATTGCATTTTTTTTCATATTCCGTACCGCGTGTTCTCTCACTTCCTCAATATTAACTAAAGGTTCGCTATCATCTAATGTCAAAAGGTTAAGAGGTCTCGCCACTTTACCTATCAAGAGCTGTAGGGGACTTGCCTTCGTGACGCGATTAATAGTACAGTTAATAGCTAGTTGCACGTCTTCTAAGGCATCTTGCCACGACCTGTCCGATGTTTCGACCGATGTAAGCAGATTTTTTAATGTACCCATAACTCTTTCGACTTGGCCGTTCGCACGTGCCGAGCCGGTAGCAATGAGATGTAATGAAATTCCATGCGATTCGCAAAACTCTTTGAAGTCCTTGCTTGAAAAACACCGGTCTTGATCAGCAATTATACGGTTTGGTGTACCAAAAAGGGAAATACCGGACTTGAAAGCTTTAATCGCACTCTCGGTATCTAGACGTGTAGTGTGATATAATAAAACGAATTTAGTGAAAGCGTCAATGAAAACGATAACATATTCTCTGTTGTCATTTTTGCCACTGAGCTTGCCCGATATGTCTACGTGCACAGTATTCCATGGGATGCTGATCTTCGGGATTGGATGAAGTTCAGCTTGCACCCGGCCAGAAGAAGACTTCGATACTTTGCATGTAATACAATTATCAACAAATTTACGTACGTACTTAGACATGTGGTCGAACCAATAATGCTCGTAAAGTTTCTCTACGGTCTTTCATTGGGACTAAGCCGATATGGACGGCGTTGAACAGTCAGGTTTGGGTTTTCTAAACGAATATGCAATTCTCCGGTAGTCACACGAGTTTTTGGGAGACCGTTAGCGAACGAACATTTAAAGTTTTTCAATAATTTTGTGAGCTTTTCTTTATTTTCCGAGGAACTATCTGTATCAATATTTAGGAAATTAATAGGTAGATCACAAAAATTTACTTCGTTGAATTTTGCAACTGTCAGTACCAAGTCCGTCATATTTACTGATACGCCGAGTTTTAAAATTTCGCGACCGATCATTATGTCTCGTTTTAGTGCTGTGTCAGGTAGGATATGAAATAATAATTTTAAATGATTACCGTCAATAACAACGTCACTTAGAACTTGCTCCCTGCAATCAAGATTTGAATGACCTATACCAGTTATGCGTATTATGGAATAGAATCGTTTCCCCGAAAACTTCTTAGATAAACTTTCCTTGAGGAGAGAACACTCGGCACCGGAATCAAAATAAAAAGTGTACGACTCACCGTTATGTTCTAACTGACCCGACACTCCGCGAATTTCACAATACTCTACGCGGCGCTGCTGCTGAGATGCACCGCCACCACCACTGCTGCTGCGCGAGCCGGACTTCGGACAGCTCCGCGCGATATGACCCTTCTCGTTGCATGTATAGCAAACAATATCCTTCTTGGTAGTGGAAGTGCTAGGTATTGATGCAGTACTAGTAATAGAGTTCGTTGTGTTATTTAAAGCTGATGGTGGTTGATTCAACTTAAATTTTCTCTTGCGGCAATCAATCGCCTTGTGGCCAATTCTCCCGCAGTAATTGCAAGTAATTGTATCCATTGTTCTGAATTTGTAACGTTTAGGATCAGACGATTTAATGTCCATGTCACTTTTGCGTTTCAAGTTAGGGAATGACTTCATTTCTTGCAACAATTTTATTCTTGTCGATATTTCTGTAGTGTATGCCAAGCGATGTAAACGGGAGTCAAACTGAGAGGTGTGTGCAAGCACATAAGATATAGCAATCTCTTCCGGTGTAAGATTCTTCCATTTAGCCACCACAGTTGTCATAAGACGACTGGCATATGCAGCAAGACATTCTCCGGTTTTAGGACGGCTGTTGTTGACACCAATGAGGGTAGCTGCAACTGTTTCAGAACTGTCATATCTTACCAGGAACAAATCTTTGAAGTAAGCCCAAGTCATGCCAGGATAAGCTATTTGTGATAGCCATGGAGAAGCACTGCCTTTAAGTGATTTACTCAGCGCAATAAGCAAAGCTCCACCCTCCAGCGCTTGTTCCTCCATACAAATATCAATAGTTGAGCACCAGGCACGTGCGTCTGCATCACTTAAATCAGGGTTGAATTCTGGCAAGCTGATTGTAGTTGGAGAAGGCACCTTCATGGCTGCAATCAACTGCATCATGTTTTGCTGCTGAATTTCAAACATTTTACGCCACTGGTCTTCGATTGTAGTCGGGATTTCCGCCACCCGATACTATCCCACTTCTGATGTTGACGTAGACTCCTGGGTAAGATCGGTTGGAGTGACTTCTTGAGGGTTCCGATGGTTAGCGTCGCCCATAGCGTAGGTCTCAGGTGGAAAATCCCAAACTCGAGTAAAGTAATAAATCGATGTATTGCAGATATTAATTAAATGTGTACAACCAAGATTCGGTGCTGAGTAAACCAACGGTCTCGTGTTAGACGTCTTACTAGTCCGGTAGTTCGTTTAAGACTGCCTCGAAGCAGGCCGGTCCGTAGGTAGTGGGGGACTACCTGCTCGACCAGGCGGTCGTTACGATTCAGGTAAACAACCCTATTAGCGCGCAGCTGCAATTGCACGTGCAAAGCAGGTAGAAAGGGAAATCCCCGACATATATATATACACACCAAAATATTCAGGTGGTGCCACTTCTGATCAATTTTGAGGGTGTAGTTGAGATTTCTTTTCTTGAGTCGAAAATTCGTTATAAAGAGGTTGTTCGTAATAAATGTTCGCAAAGGTATATTTAACATTGACTCGTATGAACAATTCAAGGGGATAACCGCAGAATTTGTTAAATCAAGGGAAATGGTTATATTGAGGTACGGTATCTGAAGGTTGCACTGTATCTGTATTTTTTATAAAAATCGAATAATTACACTTTGTCCCTTGCAGGTACGCCTACAGTTTGGCCGGCGACGTGGACCCCTCGTGCGTGAAGTCGGACCCTGCGGTCCCGGTGTACGTGTGGGCCCTGACCGCCGTGGTACTAACACTTGTAGTGATTCTAGTCGTCGCCCTCTGCGTCTTCAAGTATCCCGAAAAGCTAAAAGTTCTATCCGGTTAGTCAGGTTGTTTAACGTTTTCGATTTGTTTGTTTGCATAATCGGATAATATATGTATAGGTACATACGTACATACATACAAGATACACTCGAAAAACGTAATCCTCCTCCTGGGCAGTCGCGTAAAAACCCATTAATTCCATAGTGCTATATTATGATCGCAGAATAAAGCAACTGATATCACACAGGTTTTATTAGACGTCAGTTAAATTTCAAGGTAGACAGGCTGAATTTATTAATAGTAACTCCTAGAGCGTAGGAACTATTTGGCTAGTTAGTTATACTTACAATTATTTATGGTTCTTAAGGGAGGTAAAACTAAAAAGACAATAATAACAACTACATGACCTTGCGCCTACATACAATTACATCTATGAATGTACAAAAAACCTTGTGAGGATTAGAACAAACTTTGTTTGTCTGGCTCTGACTCATCAATAACTGATCACCTGTGTAGTGTGTTATGTTATGTCATTCGTTACCTATTATGTGTTTATGCATAACTATCAGTCAGCCAATAACAGGTCAATAAGTAAGGTCATTCACTTACTATCATAGAGAGGTGTCTTACTAATTTACCTTAGACTATTAAGTTATCTGTAATTGCGCTTAATAACTAAACAAAGTGAATAAGAATAGTTTAATAAATCATTACCCTTCCTTTCTGACTGCGATACGGGTAAAAATAACAAATGGATTTATAGGTAGGTACCACGTATAGAATTGCGTCCGTTTATAAACACCTTAAACTTATCTGGCCCAATTTATATGTATGTATGAATATCACTCTACAAACCAGTTTTTTACAAGATGGATATTTGAGAAAAATGTGTGTAACATATTATTTGCAAATTAAAGGTGTGAATTTGAGTATTTACTCGAGTATCTTATCATCGCACCCATAAGACCTAGTCTTGTGCTCCGTGTGATTTGTGACCAGTCGAATGAGGAGTTTATATGTAGAGGGGTTTCGAAGAGCCTATAAATAATGCAACATGGGCTCTCCCAGACAAAATCGCAAAGGGAAAGCAGCGGTATAATTAGTTTCCACATTTCCACTTTTTGAACTTTTAGCTGATAGGAATCAGCTGGTGTCAATAGGTGTATTATTAGATTATTAGAGCTAACGAATATTTAGAGTCAGACTGACGAACATATGTATATATGTAATTATAATCTAGGGTGTGAGTAGGTGTAAATATGTAGCATTGTGTAGCTTTTCTCTTAAACATCTTAACGTCCTTGTAATAAAATTATAGCAAAAAGTTGTATTTTTTTTTACAAAGGCATCTTCATATTTTCTAATATTAGTGGGATTGTTAAAAATAAACCTTAATCAAGGTTACGAAGAAGATCATTAACGTTGATATCTGGTTCCTACAGCCACCTGGACATCGATTCAGAGGAATGGACCAGAGCCCAGCTGTCCCAGTGTGCCTCCGCCTTACAATCCCTCGTATAGGCGCTCTTGGGAGTATGACAATAGAGGTAATGTATTACCATAATCCTATCCAATTCTTAGAGCACTTTCACATACCTAGAGCAGCGCGACCATAGATTTCACCGGAAAACACGAGTTATACCAAAACCACTGGATAAATTCTGCTTCTCGTATATACTGCAAGACATGGCGAAATTACTCCTCCACATTCGCTGCCAGGGCGCAAATAAGCGTCAGCGGTACCTCTAGAAAGCCAAGAAGACGCAAATACGTAGTCGCTGGCACTAAATGTGTTATAGATCGCGTAACAGGCTTCCATATTACGACATAAAGTAGTATGACAGTGATTATCATGTCTATGTTTCTGTTTACCTCTGTAACCTCTGTGACCCGTGCTGGTATTATAGGAGGGCTTTTGTTCCAGGTTTGCCACCAGACCCTGCGGTAATGCATGGAGCGGTGCATCTTTCCGTGCCCCCTCCGCCGTATACCCAAGCCGATACTGAAGGTAAAATTATTCTTCTTGATCTAAGTAGGATCTACCATGTCCTTCCATTTTATATTTCACCCATTCTATTGCCTCCCCCCCCCTCTTAATGCGTATGGTACGTAGTCTAATATTTTATTTGAGATATATCTCGCGCTGACTAATATTGGAATGCCCTAACATTATCTGAGAGATTGTGTTTATTACAAAGTTCTTTGTCTTTAGTAGTACCAGACATTTTTGATCCTAATATGTCATAGCTTGTCATTGTTGTATGTAGCGTAGGCTTTCCTTTGATGCAGTCGGTTACCTACCAATTTCTTTTTATTTTTTTATAATAGGGTAGTTGACTATGGTTTAATTTTAATGCCATTTTATGCTTATCAGAATTAATCATCATAATCATACCTATTTTTAAAATTACTATTTCATTAAGTGTCCAAATGTGGTAGCAATAAGCCTTCAAAGTTAAGTGGCCAAGTCCATTTTTCAAATGTGAAATTAATTGAAAATTACAACATCATAATATGTCCTGCCTGCATCATTTATATCATTTATGACCTGCATCATTTACAGCAACTTTTGTTTTGTGACCATATTTATAAACACAACATTTAAATATGTATGTAATGAAATGACACTTCGTCATTTCAAATTTTACCGCGCTTCGCGCGTTCGTAAAGCTGTCATTGGAAGTTGACAGGGAGCGACGTTTTATGCAATGGCGGATTGATGTTGAGATTACTTAGTTATTTCATTATTATTAAAACTTATAGATAGATAAAGTGAAGGATATACTTGAGGAAGCGATATTAGTGAACTTTAAATGTCGTTTCTTTGTATTTTCAGGTAAGATAAAAGTGTAAATAGAGTGGTTAAACGATAATTGTTGTAATATGTAGGCGTAATAAATAAAACAAAACTTTGTATTTTCAGAGAAACAATTTGGTTTATTTTGAAAATCCTCAATAATATATCTTATAAAACGACATTTTGTTAACTAATAGAAGATGGACCGGCTGCAATTTGAATTTACGATGATAGCTTCAAGTGATGGAAAATCTAATGTATTAGCCATAACCTCAATATCTACAGAAGAAGGAAAACGTTATGTTCTACCTGATGAGCTGAGGCCGGTGAATTATCATACATATATTGTTAATATGAATACTTTCCTAAAAATAAAAAATAGTATAAAGAAAAGGCATCAAACTAGAAAAATTTGGATAAAATTGGATGAAGATCACAAAAAAACATATATAGATGAGGAAGGTAATATGCAATTTTTAGATCAGTATTTAGAAGAAGTGAGCACAAAACAACCGTCAGGCAAAGATGACAGTCTGCAACATATCTTGGAAAAATTAATCGACACTACAACAAAGAAAGAAAATCAACACAATTTAAAAAATGTTTCTGAGAAGTTTATTATTGAAAAATTCACAAGCAAGAATCCAAATGCAATGCAATGGATAGAGAATTTTGAAAAAGAATGTGAGCGCTTTAATATAATAAAAGATGAAACAAAAATAGAAATATTGCGGTTATTTTTAGAAAAATCTTGTTTGGATTGGTATAGCTCGATGATCATCAAATTAACAGTAAATTCTGGATGGAATGAGTGGAAAGATAAATTCTTAGAAACTTTTAAAAACCGAGGATGGGACATAGTCACAAATGCTCTTGCATTCAGATATAAAGAAGGACTGTTAATTGATTATGCTTTAAAAAAAGAACGGCTTATACTAGATATAAACAAATCAATAGACACCAAAACAATGATAGACCTTATTGCAATAGGTTTACCCGGGTTTATCCTAAATAAACTAAACAGGGATGAACTCAATGACACCACTGACTTGTTCAATGAGATAAGAAAATATGAAGGTATGATGTACAAGAAAAATTCTACCATAATAAAGAGTAATACATTTGTTTATAAAAATAGAGCTAATGAGAAGAAGCCATGTAAGACTTGTGAATCTTTGGACAAAGGAATTAGATATCATCCGGATGAATCATGTTGGTTCAAGAAAAATAAAAATGAATATGAGAAGGTTACCAAAACTAGAAATGTTAATAATAACTCCATCATTGAAGTTGATTTAAATACAGAAAAAAAAAAACGAGTAAGTACACCATTAATCAAGATTAAGATTTTATTAGAAAATAAATTAGAAGTGAGCGCCATTTATGATTCAGGCTCACAGATCTCTTTAATAAATTCAAGATTGATTAAAGTAAAAGAAATAAAAAATAACATAAATATGGCATATATGAAAACGGTTAATGGTGTAAAGAAAACAGATGGCTTGATAACAATAAAAATTAAAATATTTGAGTTAGAAGAAGAGGTGGATGTATACATAGTTGAAAATGAAGATTTTGATGATTTTATAATTGGTTTGGATATGATAAAGAAATTTAAATTAACCCAGAATGAAGACTTGCACATAGAACAAAGGAAAATCACAAATAAATTAGAGAAGATATACAGAAATAACAAAAATGAAGATAAAAATATAAAAACATATTCAATAAATTTTAATGAGCACATTCAAACTGAAGAATTTAGAAATATGATAGACCATTTAGATGAAGAGAAGAAAATAGAAATAGAAAAGATCATAAAGAAATATAAAACAATATTTGCCAAGGACAAATATGATATTGGATCAGTTAGAGATTATGAAGCTCACATAGATTTACAAGTAAACAGGTACTGTAGCAAAAGACCATATAGATGCACAATAGAAGACAAATCAGAGATTGAAGAGCAAATATCCATGTTACTAAAGAATAATTTGATAGAAGAATCTTACAGTCCTTTTGCTGCTCCAGTGACATTGGCATTTAAAAAGGGTGAAAATAAAAGATCCCGCTTATGTGTAGACTTCAGAGAATTAAACAAAATCATTGTACCACAGGCTCAACCTTTCCCATTAATAGATGATTTGATTATAAAAACTAGAAACTGTAAGTATTTTACTACACTGGATATAAACTCAGCATTTTGGTCAATACCACTACGGGTGGAAGATAGAAGTAAAACAGGATTTGTCACACAAGGTGGCCACTTCCAATGGACCTGCTTACCTTTTGGATTAAAAACATCACCAGCAATTTTTCAAAGGATTTTAAGCAATATTTTAAGAAAGCACAATCTCACAGGATACTCAGTCAACTATATTGACGATATCTTAATATACTCATCATCCTTTCAGGAACATATAAGACACATAAGTAATGTATTAGAGGCAATAATAAAAGAAGGCTTTAGATTGAAGTTTAAGAAATGTACCTTTGCTTCAGACTCGGTAAAGTATCTTGGTCATGTAATTCAGAATAATTCTGTGAGACCATTAAAAGACAATTTAATCTCAATAAAAAAATTTCCAACTCCGAAGACTCAGAAGAATATCAGACAATTTTTAGGTAAAACCAATTTTTACCATGAATACATACCGAAAAGTGCCATTATATTAGACCCATTACATAAATTGTTAAGAAAAAACGAGAAGTTTATATGGTCAGAGAAGTGTGAAGAATCATTTAATCAAATAAAAAGATATTTATGTTCTCAACCGGTGTTGGAAATATTTGACAAAGACTTACCAATAAAAATCTTCACAGATGCATCCTTAGAAGGTATAGGGGCAATATTAAAACAGACACAACAAGATGGTAAAGACAAACCAGTAGCATATTTCTCAAAAAAACTGAATGAATCTCAAAAAAGAAAAAAGGCCATATATTTGGAATGTCTTGCAATGAAAGAAGCTGTCAAATATTGGCAACACTGGCTCATTGGGAAACAATTCATTATATACTCAGACCACAAACCTCTGGAGAACATGAATATTAGATCTAGAACAGATGAAGAATTGGGTGACCTCACATACTACCTATCTCAATATGACTTTACAGTAAAATATATACCCGGTAAAGAGAATATAGAAGCAGACTGTTTGAGCCGAAACCCTGTATTAGAATCAGAAGATAACAAAGAGGAATTATTGAAAATAATTAATTTAATACAAATTGAAGATATATTTGAAGACCAAGAGAAAAATGAAACAATAAAAGAAAAGAAACAAAATTTTATACACAAAAATAATATTTATTATAAAAAAATTAAAAAACATGAAAAAATTATCCTATCTGAAGAATTTAGTAAAAAAATTATAAAACAAGTGCATGATGATTTATGTCATGTTGGGATCAGACAATTACAGAAGAAAATAAGTCCAATATATACAGCTAAAAACCTAACAAAGAATATCATAAATATTTGTAAAACATGTGAAATATGCATAAAAAATAAATCTAGATGTCAAGGAAAATTTGGACTGATGTCACAACTGGGACCAGCAACAAAACCATTTGAAATAATGTCAATGGACACTATTGGTGGTTTTGGAGGATCTAGATCAACAAAAAAGTACCTGCATCTTTTAGTAGATCATTTTACAAGATATGCATTGATTGTAACTTCAAAAACGCAGAATGCAAGTGATTTTATAAAACTAACAAAGAATGTGCTAGAAACAGATGAGATTGGAATAATTCTGACAGATCAATATCCGGGCATAAATTCAAGAGAATATAAAGACTATTTGCAGGAGAATAATATTAAATTAATTTTTACAGCAGTCAATACACCATTCTCGAATGGCTTGAATGAAAGGTTAAATCAGACAATAGTAAATAAAATAAGGTGTAAGATGAATGAGAAAAATAATAAGAGAGCATGGACAACAGTAGCACGAGAATGTATACTTAAATATAATGAGACAGAACACTCCGTTACAGGTTTTGCACCAAAATACTTACTGTATGGTACAAATGTCAGTATTTTACCAAATGAACTTAAAACAATAGAAAAGGAAGACAAGTGGATTGCTGATAAAAGATTAGCATTAGAGAACACAATAAAGTCACACAAATACAACAAGAAAATATTTGATAAAAACAGAAAAATGCAAGAATTTAATGTAGGAGACAGTGTTTATGTCGAAAATGGGAATAGATTAAATCGAAAGAAGTTAGACGAATTAAAAATAGGCCCTTTCAAAATAGTAGAAAAAATATCGAACTCTATTTATAAGATTGACACTGGAAATAGGAAAATAGAATCAACTTTATTCCACATAACAAAATTACAACCTGTCAAAACAGAAGCTGAAATAGAAGACGAAATAGAAGAAGAAGACTATAGAGATAATGTATATAATACATAGATATATTACTTAGAATTTTCACCCGTAGCGGGGGAGATGTAATGAAATGACACTTCGTCATTTCAAATTTTACCGCGCTTCGCGCGTTCGTAAAGCTGTCATTGGAAGTTGACAGGGAGCGACGTTTTATGCAATGGCGGATTGATGTTGAGATTACTTAGTTATTTCATTATTATTAAAACTTATAGATAGATAAAGTGAAGGATATACTTGAGGAAGCGATATTAGTGAACTTTAAATGTCGTTTCTTTGTATTTTCAGGTAAGATAAAAGTGTAAATAGAGTGGTTAAACGATAATTGTTGTAATATGTAGGCGTAATAAATAAAACAAAACTTTGTATTTTCAGAGAAACAATTTGGTTTATTTTGAAAATCCTCAATAATATATCTTATATGTATAGCTGTAGAACGAAAGTGCTTTTACGCACATACAATTTACTGAAAGAGTGACGTCATATCGTGGCAGCCGTTTGTATGGTGCGTTTTTTGGCAAGTCTAAAATTGTGATTTTGACATTGTTAAGTTATATCCCGGAAAGTTTTCACGCTAGCGAAGTTTTTCTTTCGCAAATGTTTATTTTATTTTATGGTCTTTTGATATAAATACAAATAAAACAACCGTAAACGACTATATTCTACTTAAGTTTACATAGAGTAACAAGTGCACAGAATTCCTTTTGCGTCATTAGAACTGGTATGGTCGATACTGTATAGTCAGTAGGTATATGATACTACTTGACCTTGATTATTTATTAATTAAACGTGGATTTTAGCAGAAACATGTACATTCGTATGGTGGATATAAAATAAAGGCAAATTAATATATTATTTATTAATATATTAGGTAGTAGTTAATTTATTTCATAATAACATATTATTTTAGTTTTTAGTTTTATTCTAGCTTGTTATTGGTTTAGTTACATAATTAATTTGTTTTTCTACATGGATGTCATGCATAGGGCCGAAGCCAAAATAATACTGATGCTCCTTTAGAGTTTATTTAATACTAGTGGACGCCCGCGACTCCGCCCGCGTAGACTACAGAAAAAAGAAAATGTCGAAATTATCCGGGTTAAAAAGTAGCCTATATGTTAAGTGGGACCTGTCACAATAGATTCCTGAAAACTGCATCGAAATCGGTTCAGCCGTTTCTGAGATTAGCGTGCACAAACGCACAGACAAACAGACAAAAATTCCAAAAATCATCGTTTTGGGTTCTATTGCGTTGATAAAGGTCTCCTATAATATTTTTTGTCATATATCTTCCATGTACAGACAGCGATCCGTTACATTTTTATTGTATGTACCTATAGATGACCGACCAGTCAGGGATGTAAGATATTGCGTATACAATCTTCTTCGTATTATTACGGTTAAGCTCAAAGATAATAAAAACCACAAGAAGGTCAAGCAAGGTTACATAATTGGAATAGTTGGAAAACCCTGTTTAAATAAGTATATTATTATTATTCTTCTTTGTTACCATCGTCGTACCGTTTCATGTGGCGTTCGACCTTCGTATGGCACTTGACCGACCTGACTCATTATACATAGTGAGTACCGGGAACCAGGAAGCTACGAGTAATTTGTTTTGTTGAATGAAAACTAATGATGGCTGCAAGCTAACCTAATACAGTATTACTTGTTTGAGAGTATGGTCGATTCTGACCGTCACACTTAGACGTAAACTTAAACTGTCTGTCTCTCGCTATTCTTAACATAAATGGCTAAGAGAGAAAGGTATAAGTAGAACTCATTTTACGTTAAGGTTTAAGTGTGACCGTCAGAATCGACCATACTTATATGAATGTAATTACGGTTACCATATTTCAGGATTTGTCCTGAGATTTCAGGATTTTTCGACTTTTCTCAGGGTTGCGGCCGGATTTTGCAAATCTCGTGATATCTCAGGATTTGGATATCTTCTTTTAGTAACAATTTAACAGATAAAATCTATAGTTATTTATCCAAGTGAAACAAACTAAAAATAATCTTTTGGTAACAACCCCGCCGCTTTGAGCGTGATGTGCAAGTTGCAACGCGTGAGCAAAATCCGCAGTGTATACAACGACAATAATAAGTTTTTGAGAGAAAATTTTTAAACTGTAATATCTCAGGACTTTTCCATGGAAATCAGGCCTTTTATCCGGTCTTCTGATTTTTTCATTTGGTAACCCTAAATGTAACCTACACCGAAAACTCAATAACGCGGTCAAACAAAGTCAAATTGTAGTAATTTATTTAACGTAATGCAATAACACATTAGCCCCAAACTTGCACCAAGTCCAAATTTTATGTTATAAAAGCATGACAGTATTATGCTTTCATTCGCGGATAAAATGAAATCTAGGATTAGGTGCCGGTTTTTGTCCCGTCGGACTATGAGAGTAAAGAAATAGTGTCCTATTATAATATCACACTTATGCTCTATCTCCTGCCCAGTTAGCTAATCTACGTTAAGATTGGTCTCCACG
Source organism: Carposina sasakii (assembly GCA_014607495.2). Lineage (NCBI taxonomy): Eukaryota > Metazoa > Arthropoda > Insecta > Lepidoptera > Carposinidae > Carposina > Carposina sasakii. The sequence goes on from CP053154.1 coordinate 9,771,060, forward strand.
ACCGAAATACGATCGGAAGACATTATTCGTACCTTACGTATTGTCAACCTTACACGTGTGTTTTGTTGTAGATGCCAACAGGCCGCTGATGAAGTCTACCTTGGATCCCCTTCCTCCGGACACTCGAGTGACGGAGGGTCATCAGGAGGGCCGAGTCATGAACCATCCCAACTACGTGCGTCTGCCGCCTGACTTTGATTTCGATTCCTTGCAGTGAGTATACACTTACATACATATAGTCACGCCCATTATCCCCCAAAGAGGTTGGGCAGAAGTGTGTAATAAATATTACACACCCACTTTTCACAAGTTAGCATATTAATTGAGTATACCACATCTAATGTAATGTTTAGATGTCGGCGTCTTGTTTCTACATATAAAAAATGTTGAAAAGATTAAACTAAGTTTGTTTCAATGTGACTTTGGAAGCCTTCAAGAACAAGTTTGTAATTAATACTTATTCAATAATTTTCTTATCAAAATGTGATTCATTGGACAGGAAACATGTAAATTGGGTAACACATAAATAGACAAACATTGTTATCAACGTACTTTCAGATTACTTCGTATACTGCTTGGGGTCTAACTTAAAATTATTAATTAATTGTCCTATATACATAGAATATTGAGCTCAGTGAACTTTTTACAGGTCTTACATAATAATTGTTAAGAGATAATTATTATTAGGTAAGTAAGTAACAATCATTGTGTAATATTTAATTGTATCAGGCGTCACTATTCGGAAGTTCACATTTCCATCGAGGGTTCGCCCATTCGAGTATTCGTGACCATGAGTCGGTAGATCCGAGGGTCAGCGGAGGGTGTAGGGCCCGGTGGTGGGCGAACCCTCGATGGAAATCAGTGTGTAATATATATCTATGATTCTATGAGTTGATGAAGGCTAGCTATCTACACTGGACAGCAAATAAACCACCCGTCAAGTACTTTAAACTCTAATTCTATTTTCTCAAAAAGTATCAAACGTACAGCTATCAAACTTATGTCTACAGAAAGTGTATTTAATGACGAATAAAATGAACAAAAATTTTATTAAAAGTATCGTTAACTAACGTTGTAATTAAGCAACAAATACAATGCTAACAATTTTGGTCGGTTTTGACTGGAGTTCCCGCTTAGTGTTTTTGTCTTCGATCAAATGTTTTTGTCTTTTACATTTTTACGGGGTATTTCTTATAATTTCTTTAGTTTCTGTGCATCGTTAGCTTAGAAGCGTGTATTTTTGACACTTTCCCCCCAAAAAGAAATGCGATACGACACCTCAGGAAGCTGTAGCACTACTTCAAACTGGCCTTAGTCAACGTGAGGTCGATCGAAGACTTCGAATCAGCAGATCTTCGGTGCAACGAGTTTACAAGCGTTACTTAGAGACTGGAGCATTCTATCGCCGTCCAGGTACAGGCAGACCTAGGGCTACATGAGCAGCAGATGATCGTTTTATCCAATTAACAGTTTTAAGAAGAAAAAAAATATGGGAAATAATCGCTATGGATTTTTTTTTCATTCTTGTGCTTAAAATTATTACGGCATCATCAAAAGTGACAACTGGAGAGTGGACATCGGTTGTAGAGGCGCATAAAGAGCAATCAGCGGCACCAAGTGAAGAAACACCATGAACGTACCAATGCAACGCTCAGTCACAATAAATAACCAAATAAGACCTAGGTTTGGTTAAATTTCCAATAAAAAATTTCTTAACGCATTTTCATCAATCTACGTTCGATTATTTTTCTGACAAGCAGCAAAAGTTTTTAAAAGTAGTTTGAACCTATGAATCGTCCATTTAGTATTTTTAAGAGCACTTTGAAAATTTTAAGAAATTTATATTATTAACCATGTTATGATTTTTTTAGCTCCTTGGGGAAGAAATTTGCAAATTCACCTTTATAAAATCATAACTTCTAAACTATCAATAATCACGGAACATACATAGGGTATTTTCGGATACAACCATGTGTGAGGAATCTAAAATGAAATTGTGACGTTCCTTTTAACCATTAATTCTTTTTTGACCATCCTGTAAACTCAAATAAATCTTAAATAGAAAATAGATATCCACAACTTATGCAGCTGGGTATCTAAGTAGGACTAACCTAACTCTTACTTGTCTCATCGAAACAAAGGATAGTTTGTTGTTTGTTATCTCTGTGCGTGCGATATCTAACATGTTTGAACCTGTCGCTACTAGCATGTTCCTGTTGGACAACCTTTGCGGCTAATATCGCTACCTGCTCTGAGTTTTAATGAGCTTTAACCTGTTCCAGGTAATACTAGACAATAAAAATATGATTCAGTATTGATTTTGAAAAAATAAAACGCTTCATAAACGGGGCATGTGAATAGGTAGATACAGGAGGACATTATCTCGGTATTCGCACTATTTTTTCTCGCGACTACACGGGCATGGAAGGGGATTATCTATGAACATGACAATATAATATAGGTAGGTATAATTAGTTGCCCGCCGCGGCTTCTTTCGCCTGGTCCTTCTCTGTATTCCCAACTGTATCGGTTGTGTAATGTGATATTATAGCTATAATGTTATAGTGTTTATTACGGACTAATGGGTAGGTTGCTTTGTTATGTAGTAGTTACATAATCGTAAGAACAGTATCAGGGTTAAAATATAACCCTCCTTCTATTGAATGTCCACATGAACCCACACAAACTTGTAGAACTTGAATATCTTAATTTTCTTCACAGCCCCCAGTCACCGGCGGTTCCTCGGCAGGACGACAATAATAACACGGGCCACTTCGAGATCGATGAACATGACCACCAGTTAGTATTTTACCTAGAAATATGTATGTTAGTTTCCATTAAAATATTATATACTAGTGGACGCCCCCGACTCCGTCCGCGTAGACTACAGAAAAAACAAAATTTCGAAATTATCCGGGATAAAAACATTTTCCCGGGATAAAAAGTAGCCTATATGTTAAGTGGGACCTGAACAAAATATTCCTGAAAACTGCATCGAAATCGGTTCAGCCGTTTCTGAGATTAGAGTGCACAAACGCACAGACAAACAATAAATTGAGTTGGTGCAAAAATATTGTGCTAAGTTACACATATAGTTTAGAAGATATGCTAATTTTGTCTATTGTCCACAGTGTGGAGGCGCCTGTAGAGACGCCGACGCCGCCGCCTGCATCCGAAAACGCGCAATCACTTGAGCTGGCTACCGTCACTCCCAGACAGGTTCGATCAATATGTATTACACTGTTAACTTTATAACCGTCTGGGTTATAAAGTTAACAGTGTAAAACACACACACATCGCGGCAAGTCGAAGCTGCGTCTTGAAGATGACGGGTGCGAGACAGTGTTATACTTACAAAAATGTTGTCTCCAGGTTGCAAATAGGAAGTCAAAGAGTTACGAAAACTCGAACGGAGCGGCGTCGGCAGCGCAGGATGACCGGCCACACGACCAGAACCGAGACTTCGTGGTACACCTCCAGGTCTTACAGCTCAATGACATAAGTCTGCATTTATCTAAGCCTTAGTTGAATTTCGGTTCTATACAAACCAAAACCGTAGGCATTTCGTTTTACTCGTTAGTTTAATTATACGTCTACTGATATAATGTATTCTACGGCCCGTTGGCACCGGCTGCCGAACTCATGCCTTGTTTTGTTACCAGAGTTTAGCTTTTAGTTTATGTCAAATTACAAGAACACTTTTGCTATTAGAATCTTAATAATTAGAATGTGTAAAGAAATCAGGTATCCGAGGTTTAGGCAGTAGTGCAAGCGGGCTCAAATATTTATTTAATATTTTAAGAAGTATCACAATCGTGCTACTGTGTTCCTTAACACAGCTATTTAGTTCCTACGAGGTATACATGGTAACGTCCTTCGGAGGTATACTATCGTTGTTGTTTCGGCGCACATAAGGTCTATCGTCTACTTATAGTCAAATGTGCCTTATAGGCTTATTATAAGTGTAGATAGTGTCAAAGATTTCTAAAATCTGTCGTTACGTTAATTACGTGTAGAGTAAAATATATATTAATGTTATGGCTGATGTCAATCAACTTAAGTTGAGCAGCGCTTTAGTCTTTATCCATAACATTGTATAGACAATGAAATTGTTCTCAATTTGTAACACAATGATCTCTAATGTAGGTAGCCGATTTTACAATTAGCAAAAAGAGGACCAGCCGTCTGCATGTAATTAATCTAAGAAGTTGATTTTGAATTTAAGTTGAAGTTGATATTTATTTTAATGTATTTGTATAAAACGTACATAGAGATTACTTAACTATTTTATATAAAAACTAGTGAGCATAATCTAGATATGCATGTAATTAGTTTTATCTAACTTTACTTAAACTAAATTTAGTTATGTAGCCAAAGTGCCAAGTCTTGACTTCTTTATTTTATAGATTTGTTTCAAACATGCAGTCGCATAAAAATATTAAAAAGTACTTGTATATTTTGACTTCAATCAGCTTCCCATCCTTTTGAATAAATTCCAGAACTGAGAAACAAAACCCGTATTCCTAGATAATGAGTCAGAACTAGAGCGGTAAGCTTTCGAGTGATATTTTAATTCTTATGATTGAGTAAATTGAGAGCAGACACATGTCTGTGATTTTTTTATACGGCGACTGTGGTAACACGATAATTATTGTGATAAATAACCGTGCTATTCACACCAAAGTTTAAAAATAGTGTTCGCTTCTTGTTTCGTAAAACATATCGCAGCTTTCATACTATATACACACAACTCGAAAAAAATGGTTATTGGGAAAATGCGTATAAAATGTTTGCGTATTGATTTTGTACCGATATATTATAAATATTCGAAATCACAATATTTTCGGGATGTGCCCCTATAGTATGAAAGCTGCGATATGTAAAGTTGTTAGTTGTAGTCGTAGTGCGTATTTCATTGAATAGTTAATTCCAGCAATAGCTGAGAAATATGTTAATTATATAGAAATGTTCCGCACAATTATACTTATAAATTTTTAGACGATTCATTGACGAACCCCAAAACAGAAAAGAGGCGGATCTCCTGAAGATTATTCAATATTAACATTATCTGAATCAAAAACTTTGGTGTTGATTAAATCTATTTATCTCGTATTTATGTAAATATACACTTAAGCACGAGAGTGTAATGCTCATTAATTAATTAAAACAATTATTATTGTGTAACATTTTACTTTTACTGGATATAAAAATTAAAACTACAAAATATTATGAGAAATAAACCTTTTATTAAATAAAACTCGATTTTAACAATATTACCAGTAATGCATTCATCAAATCAAATATTTACTTAATACTCGTAAAATTCTGTGCACATACTTTATGATTGAGGTTAAACATAAAGCAAGTTGCATTATTTAGATCTAAATAGTATTGATTGTGATATATATTATTTAGAAAATTAAGGTCTATGCTCAGTATTGTGACCTACCTAACCAACTGGACATGCAACAGTCAGTAAAGTTCTAGGTTAATCGTGGTGAGTCACTTTACTTAACTTTGCCAAAGTATCTCCATTATTCTCAATATTTTAAGGATCTATACGTTATGTTCCTTACAGTGACTAGAATATTTTTACAGTGCCCACGTCACGTGCCATCCTGTTAGAGTAGGTACCTATGTAATCTAAGAGCACATATTATAAGAGTGAGAAAAGAAAGCTAATGGAGATTCTGTTGTTTTGATCTGAATAAATTTTGCATTTTGATTACTTGTTATACGATTCGAGTGTGATATAAGTCTTCCTGCCTACTCCTGCATTTTATATTGGTCTATATTATAGAGTCAATAGACGAATTCGTTCAATCTACAGGGTGTAACAGAAAGGGTATGTTAAGCGAAAAGCTATGTAAATAGCCCACTATAGAGAACCTATTTCCAAAATTTGAGACTCGAAATCACATTTATATTTTTCAAGATTGTATGATAATTTCCTGTGATATTTAAAAATTCTCCATACTATCGGGAAAAATAAACATGTGATTTCGGATCTCAAATTTTGGAAATAGGTTCTCTATAGTGGGCTATTTACATAGCTTTTCACTTAACATACCCTTTCTGTTACACTCTATATATTAGCTTGTGACTAATTTATTTTTATTTTTTTGACAATGGACTTGATTCTATCTACGTGCACTTCGCCTAAAATTAGTATTTTCCTTAACGTAATGATAGTTACTTTACTTCACAGTTGGTACATGTGTAATTCAATTTCAAAATAGGTACAATTTAGCGCTGGCTGCTACGGCTGGCTGTTATTTTATTTTGCCTTGACTGTAATTGGATATTTACACTGACTCTGGATTATGTAAATCATTTGCAAAATATGCTTATCGCGTCTGACTACAACACAATATTATTCAGAATGTGATTTCCCAGCAAACCTAAATTTGAGTTTGAACTGTTTGAGGTAACTTAATAATGTAATAAGATGTTTCAATTTACATTAGCAGGTTTAGTTTTACTTGGTGTAGAATTCGTGTCCATTGACTAAAATAATGTCTGTGCAATAAGTAAATGGTAAGGTTTTAGTAGATTTTCCTATGTTGTGCTAGTTGTGCTTCGATTTTATAATATGTTATTAGTCTAGTTTTCATGTAAATATAGCCCACTTGCACAGAATACCCAAAATATTGTTTATTTATAGGATTATTATCGATTAGCTCATTTAGTCTTGATGTTTTATTTTCATGTGAATGCATGGATGTTGGAGACCACGATGTGTAGACTATACTTAAAATTAATCCTAGATGCAAGTGGGGATACATGACTTATTTTTTAACACGCGACATAAAAATCTCGACATACAAAAATAAATACCTTCGTCTCATTATGGATTAATTTAAGGGACACCTATAAGTATATGTATTAAGTAGGCGGCACAGTTGTCTAGTCAAATACTCGTTGTTTGGTTTGCACTTTGTTTTTTAACATTATTACATTGATTGGTAATTTTAGACAACTAATTAGGAAATTATTTGTTTTCAGTTGTATTAAAAGATAAGTATATAAGTGCCTTATATTTTAAATCGTCATTGAAATTTACTGAAATTGTATGTATTGAACTTAACAAAATATGATTAGTTGATATTGTTTTCTTTTGTATTTGATTTGATCAATAAAACTCGTTAAAATTTACATTTACATATTGCTTTATTTTTTATTAGAGGAGAGTGACCAAATATGGAATACCATTTTTATTTTTAGGCATAATTAGCACAAGTGTTATAAATAAAAAACTTATCGTGGTAATTATTAATAATTATATATTTGCACTTAATTTTATAACAATTTTAGCTTATATGGAGTAGTTTAAGGTATGATTAATTATAAAAAATTAAATAACGAGGAAGGTACCTATATATGGAATAGGTACCCCAAATATGGAATACTGTAAATACTATCAAAAATTAACCTTAATTTATATGAGACTCATTGAAAACTTTGGTATAATGTAGAAATTAACACTAATTATTTGCAAAAATCACAAATCCAGGTATCAAATTCTGGTCCAGCGCAATCATTATGTGCCCAGAGCCCACACATGAGGCACTTGACCCATGTTTTCCCATGGGTATCATTAGAAAACAGCATGCCACAGAAAATACACTCCGAATCTTCAGAGTCTGGAGCTGTATAATCTATCAGAGCATCGGGTTCACTGTCTATCAAGCATCACCTCCTCATCATCTGAATCTGACTCAGGCTTAGTCTTCCCTTTTGATTTTATTTCTTCTCATTCTTTTTATTCTTGTTTTTTGCCAATTTATTTTCTTTTTCATCTTTTTTTTGCTTTTGTCTATAAGGTCATTCTTGTACGGTGACGACGTAATGACGGCTGCAACAGATGCCTTTCTTCCTTTATTAGAAGATTTCCTTTTCTTATTTGGTACTGGACTGATGTCATATGGAGACACTAATCCTAAATCACTGCGAGAAAGTCCGGAAGTTGAGGGTACAGGTTCAATATTCGTGTCTTGTCTGGGTGTGAATGCTTCCGTTAAAGGCATACAGTTATCAGATGTTCTTAAATTGGCCATCGATGGTCCTTCAGGTTGGTGACCTGATGAAACGTTGACCGTATTACCATCTTTAACTGCATCTAGCTGCGCAGCAAGATAGTCGACCTCAGTGAAAATATTTTTATTCAATGGCCATAAGCCAGTTACTCGAAATCCATTTGTTGAAATCTCACCAGTTTGTTCTTTAAAATAAGCTCTGCCAAATAGCTCGACATCATAAGGGCTTAGTGGTCGATTATTATATCTAATCCACATGCGTATTTCCTCACTGTAATATGTTTTTAGTGGTCCCATAAACGTTTTGTCTAGTGGCTGGAGCTTGTGTGTTGTGTGAGGAGGTAAGGAGACAATTTCTACGCTGTTTTGCCTAGCAAGCTCTATCACGTCGATGTTTCGAGTGTGAGAAAAATGGCCATCTAAGATAAGTAATACTTTTGATTCCGGAGTAGGGTTTGTATGTTTGATGAAATGTTTGAACCAGTCAGTGAATATGTTCATTTGAATCCATCCTGATGGATGTGCAACGCCAACAGCGCCTGGGGGACAGCCTCTCATCAACTGATCACTCATATTCTTGCGTGGGAATATAATAAAGGGAGGCACAAAATGACCAGTGGCGTTCATGGCAACAACAATCGTCATTAATCTTGGGGTATCTTGCTTTATACTACGGTAAGCCCAGATTTATCTACGTTGTATATACGACTTGGACCATAGTATTCTTGAGCATAGACGCCTTCGAGATCAAAAAATGAGTCAACTTTTTCCTTGCTGAATCCAAAAGCTCTAGCAAAAGACGTGCCAATTGGTCTTTTCACTGATAGCTTATCCTAATGGCGTTTTAGAAATAATTTAAGCCAGCCATACCAGTCTCATCAAATGGATTTTTCAGCTGATTACGTCTTGCTAACACGTACGCCATTCTTCGAACATCGTTTCTCGTCAAGACATGAAATTTGCTCTCCTTCGACAAAATGTAGTCTACCAAAAGATTTTCAAGGGTTGTCCCTAAGACAGTTTTCCTTCCGAGTGTAGTAGCTGCGGCTTCTTCTGGAGAAAATTCGCTTTTCTGGCATAATCGAAACAAGGTAGATCTTGGCACATTAAAATGTTTTGCAGCTCTCAAATAACCCATTTTTTCTCCCTTACCAATTTTATAGGTAGCTTCCGCCATAAGCTCCGAGTTCCATTCTTTTCGCTTTGTTTTCGAGTTCACGCCCGCCATTCTGAAAAAACAAAAAAAGATATACATAATTAAATAATTAACAATGTCATCATCCCCTTGCTTTTCCTTCGGGATAAACTAAACAAAAAAAAAACAATGTCATCTTGCCATCAATGATTTTGCAACGGTTTTAAACTGACATTTACAATTTTATATTTAAGAAAGTAATACCATCTAATACCACTAAAACATACAAAAGAACATCTAAACGGTCTCTAAAAGCTATAAAAACAATACTATGTGAACTTTCTGTACGAAAAATACTTATTTTTTACATACCTTAGAAAGTTATGCGGGAGCGACAAAACAAAACACTCTCAGCGACGACAGGACTCGCTCGACCGACTTGTCACGACTTGTACGCGTGAACGGGAGTAGAATGAGACAGAAGATCACTGTTTATTGCGTGTGTGAGTTTGCACTTGAGAGAAATGTAGGTAGATATTCCATATTAAGAATCTATTCCATATTTGGTTACTTTCCTCTATTTATTTAACTTAACCCACTTACGTCTAAGCATAGAGGAATATTAAGATTTTTCTCTGGTCTAAGTTCAGTCAGTCAGATGCTTAAGTTGGGTATCATCTAGGTATTTAGGTACTACCTCTAGCTAGACAATCTACTCTTATCTCATGCGACTGATCAAGAGTTCCGATCGTCCTAGCTGATTATGATGACATGCACCACCGCCTATTAAAAGCTTAAAATTAGTTTAAAAAATTAAAAAATAGTTTTGTAAAGAGTTGAGGAACTCTACAATACTAATCTAAATAATAAAAATTGAGGGTAGTCTATGTAAAAATTTTACACGACTTTATCGTGAAAAATCTAATGTGGAATAAAGACCCTATCGCACTAGTTCCATCAGTTACCTCCTACTCATGGCCACGCCCTTCAAGCATCTTTCGTCCGTCCTTCTTACTCTGATATAGATGATGATAGATAACTGACACCTTTTGCAACCTTCCGTAATCCTAGTACATTGTAGCTGTTCTATACAAAATTTCCCCCTAGGTATCATTATAATCTCTCCATAAAGGAATTTAATGACAACGTAAAATAGTTGTACTTACCTTATAAAATATAGCTGTTGCCCGCGACTTCGTCCGCGTCAACAAACAGAATAAAATATTTTAAAGTACTTCTGCGTAAATTATATTTTTTGTGACTTTGCCTTAAACGTCGTTGGTGTCCAAACGTTTTGAGGTTATAAGTTTAGTAGGTAAATTTAGTAAAGGGTATCAGACCATTTATATAAGTATTTATTTCTATAATAGTTCACAACATCATATTTATAGTAAGTAATAGTAAGTAGTTTATTCTATAATGGAGCCATCGGCTCCGGACCCGCCTGATCCGCCTGATGGATTAGCGGACCACATGGACGTAGTGAGTTCTCCTCCTTTGTTTTCGCAAACGCAGGAGAATAGAAAAAGACCAGCAGTTGATGGTCGTTCCCAAGCAAGTCAACCAACTCCCAAAAGGGGCTTAGTCGAGCCTACAGCCTCAATTCAACATACGTTTGTAAACCCCAAATTTGTGGAATGCCCTAATCTCAGATATGACAATACGGATCCGGGTCCATACCTGGTCCACGTAAATCGCGCCGAGACTGACCCAGCATCTGGTACTTCAATTAACCTGCTGAAGTTTGGCCAGTTTATTTACAGAAACCAAATTCCAGGTATTTTATCAGGCGGCATCAAACGTGTAGGTCGTAATCGAATTTCCATTGAATTTCGTTCAGCCCAAGAAGCCAACAAATTTTTTGAGAACAATGTCTTACCTAAAAACAAATACACAATCTTAATACCACAATACCATATTACGCGGCAGGGCGTAGTTAGAAACATCCCCAAAGAGTGGTCCATGGAAGACCTTGTAGATGGCCTGTCTAACTCTGATAGCTGTGGCCCTGTCATCAAGGCTAGGCGTTTTAATAGGAAAATATTTGATGAACAAGGGAAACCTGCCTGGGTGCCTACCCAAACAGCAGTGATCACTTTTAAAGGGCAAATTTTACCAAAAAAGATTTATTTGTTCCATACTGTTTTGGAAGTTTCTCCCTACCAATTACCTACAATTCAGTGCCTGAATTGTTGTAAATTCGGTCACATTAAAACACAGTGTAGATCCAAAACTATATGTTATAAATGCGCAAAATCTCACACACCAGACAACTGCGAGGTGACGACCGATTCGGCAACTTGTTTATATTGTTCTGGTTCCCACTTTGCCAATGACAAAAATTGTCCTGAGCAAGCCAGGCAAAAAATGATAAAGTTAAGGATGTCCCAGGATAATATATCTTATACCGAAGCGTCTCAGCATATTCCACTGGTCCGCAGGCCATACAGTGAGATAGCTAAAACGGTCATTGCTCCTCTCCAGTCCCAGCCCTTATCCCCCCGTCCTTCCCAATCATATTCATACCGTAAATCTGTTACTATCCCAAGAAGGTCCCCTCCTCCCCTAGGCAAATCATACGATAAAGTAGCACACTACGAGATAACCAGAAATCCAATGGCTTCCCTTCCCAATGGTCATGCGTTGGATAGCTCCGACGCAAGTCCTTCATTCAATGATGACTTGATTGACAACCTATTCTCATTATTATTTAATTTTATTTCAAAATTTAATGACGTACTACCGAACAAGACCGTGGCACAGCTACACAAACTAGTTAATATCGCAAACTTAAATAAATATGGCTCCTCTGAACCTACTTCAGTGGAACTGCCAGAGCACTAACTTTAAAAAGCCTGACATATGTCACCTAATTAATTTGTACAATCCTATCGCCTTTGCCGTGTCGGAGACGTGGCTGAAGCCGGAATCTCGATTTCGGATTCCGGGTTACTCATGCCTCCGGGACGACAGAGCTGATGGATATGCAGGTTGTGCAATGCTTGTGCGAAGATCCTCTATCTTCACACAGGTTTTTCTTCCCCCCCACAGCAGCGGCCTTCATGTCGTGGCTGTGAGGGTGACGGACATTACTCTTGTGTCCGTTTACATCCCCCATCCTAACCCTTCCCTTATATCAGAACTTGATTCTATCCTTTCCCGAATCCCTGGAGCAACGATCGTATTAGGAGATTTTAACTGCCACCATACCATGTGGGGTTCGTATAAAATCGATGCTAACGGTATTTCTTTGTTAGATTTACTTGACAACCGAGATTTCTGCATTGTCAACGATGGCTCTAAGACTCGTAGAGCGTCTCCATCAGGAAACAGCAGCGCTGTCGATCTAACGCTGTGCTCGGCTGGCCTAGCGTCCATTACATCTTGGAAAACCCTTTCCCACTACTACGGCAGTGACCACGTCCCGATCCTCATTTCCTTAACCCGCTCCATCCCTGAAACACCAAAACAAATTCCTCTATTGAAACATAAATTGGATCTAGCCGATTGGGTCAAATTCTCTTTAACTATGGACACTAGTATCGCAAATTTTCCTCCGATCAGTCGGACAAATTATTCGGAATTTTATTCAAAATTTTACAATTCCCTTATGGCTTCAGCGGATGCAAATATCCCGTTAAAAAAAGTAGGCAAGAGGAAAATTCCATCGCCCCCGTGGTGGGATGCGGAGTGTACTGAGGCTGTTCAGAAACGAAAACTATCTGAATCGATTTTCTGTACGAACATGTCCATGGAAAGTTATATTGCTTACCAGAGAACCAATGCTCAAACCAAAAGATTGCTATCCAAAAAGAAGCGATCAGGATGGATATCCTTTTGTGAAGGATTATCCCCACGCTCATCCTCATCTCTCGTCTGGAGAAACATTAAAAAGTTCCGCGGTTCTTTCGAGGTCTCTTCTAGTGTTACTACTAACGACCCGTCTGATTGGTTGGAGCAGTTTTTTGATGCTCTGGCTCCTCCATACGTCCCTCCAAAAAATGCTTTTTTTCCTGATCCTGTTAGTACAGTTGATTTATGTTTCAATAGCACCGACCCTATGAATGATATCTTTTCATACGAGGAACTTTCGTGTGCTCTTAACGGCCTTCGCAATTCGTCTCCGGGTTCAGATGGAGTACCTTACTCCTTTTTGGTTAAGTCTTCATCTGAAACCAAAAAGACCCTTTTAATGTTATATAACCATTTCTTTATATATGGAGATCTGCCGGACAGCTGGAAGCATCAAATAATTGTTCCAATCCTGAAGCCGGGTAAAGATCCAAGTATCGCATCCTCTTACAGACCCATAGCTCTCTCTTCGGTTTTTGCAAAGGTTCTCGAACACCTAATTAAAAACAGACTGGAATGGATTTTAGAGAACCGAAACTCCCTTTCTAATAATCAATTTGGTTTTAGGAGGGGCATGGGAACAATGGATAGCCTCAGCATACTTACATCGGAAATAAGACTGTCATTGTCCCAAAATCAATTTCTGGTAGGAGTATTTCTTGATATAACAGCTGCTTATGACAATGTCCATCTTCCATTACTCAGGCAGAAAATGCTTAAGCTGAGTATCCCTGCAAGATTGGTTGATACTATAAGTAGACTGTTAATGTGTAGGAATATTTCTATTCGAGGATCACCCTTACCAGCTAGAACTTTATGGAAAGGCTTACCTCAAGGTTCAGTCCTCAGTCCCATCCTGTACAACCTATATACCTCTGACCTTGACAAATCGGTTGACTCTTTCTGTAATATCTTGCAATATGCTGATGATATAGCCTTATATAAATCATCCGTATCGGTGAATGAGGCTGAAAGTAGTTTGAATAGGGCATTATACTATCTCAATGTTTGGCTTGAGGAACATGGTCTCTCTTTATCTGCCTCTAAAAGCTCAGTTGTGGTGTTTTGCAGAAAACGGGTCCCTCCTACAGTAAAAATTTACGTGGACGAAGTTTTGATCCCGGTGGAGGATTCAGTAAAGTTTTTAGGCCTCACTTTGGACTACAAGATGACAGGAGTGCAACACCTGAATAATGTCATTCTTAAATGTAACAAGAATGTTAATGTTCTACGGGCTGTCTCAGGTGTATGGTGGGGATCACACCCTTACTGCCAGAAGCTACTATATAATGCCATAGTCCGTAGTCACTTTGATTACGGATTATACTTACTTGAGCCTTGTAGTAAACTAGCTATGGGCAAATTAGATAGTATTCAATCTAGATGCTTACGAATCATATGTGGTGCTATGAAATCCTCACCCGTAAATGCCCTCCAAGTGGAATGTGTTGACTGCCCCTATCCCTTCGCAGACAGTATTTGGCTGACAGATTATATTATAAGGTGCTTCAAAGCTCACACCACCATCTTCATAGCCTACTCAACAACTTGTCAAATACTGTTTCTACTTCTGCATACTGGAGAAATAAAATCCCCCTTGCTTAGTCAAAAGTTATAATAATTTTCAAAATCTTAATATCTCTTGCTTTCAATTTAGTTTAAATCCATTATTTACATCACATTTCCAGTCATTAGTATTTGTTCCTGATGTTATCCTTAACTTCGGACTAAGTAAGAAACAACCTGGAACAAATAGAATTTTTAACGGCATAATTGAAAACATTTGGCACGATTGGTTACTAATATACACAGACGCATCCAAACTCTCTGACGACAGTAATGTCGGCGCTGCAGTTTGGATTCCAAAATTCAAAATTATTTTAAATCAAAAATGCCCACCTTGAGCTCAATATTTACTGGAGAAGCGATAGCCTTGTTGGAAGCGGTTTCTTATGTTGAGTCCCATAAGTTGCATCAAACTCTCATTCTCTCGGACTCCAAGAGCTGTCTGCAGGACATTGTGAAATTCCCATTAAAATCTAGAGACAATATGTTCGTTATCCTGAAAATCAGAGAAATCCTTTATAAATGCAAGACCTCAGGCATCGATGTAGTATTGGCATGGATACCTGGACATTCAGGTATTGTGGGAAACGAGGCTGTAGACTCACATGCTAAGCTCGCTGTTCACATGGGCCGCGACGTTTACTTTAAGAACATATGTCGTGATTTACGGAACATGGCTAGCTCTACCTTGTCGAGTAGTTGGAACGATATATGGCAAAGAACCAAGCAAATAAAAGGTAAACACTATGGTGCCATTCAAGAAGTTATCCCTCCTAAACCTTGGTTCTTTAAGTATAGACAAGCCGACAAGGCGACAACATCTACAATTATCCGGCTCCGATTAGGTCATGTCTGTTCTCCTGTGTTCCTAGCGAAGATAAGAGTTAGAGATCATTCATTATGCGAGTGTGGCTTAGCTGAGGGTGACATTGATCACCTTCTTATATCTTGTCCTCTCCTAAAAATCCCCCTCTACGATTGTTTGCCGGATGACATTGCTCGTCCGGTAAATATATCCTTCCTTCTATCCCTAATTCCCTCTCCTTTTTTCCACTTCTTCTCCAAATATATTAAATTTAATAATATTAAACTGTAATATGTATATTTATTGTATATTTTGTACATAATATCTATATGTAATCTATATTATTACTGATTATTCCCTTTACCCGTTTGGTCTGGGTCCCTGAAACTGATCATTTTCCTTTGTTATATATTTTTTTTATTATTATTTTTTTATTTACGTTTGGATGTCAACACGTGACATTGGCAAAGTCTCCGTGTAAACGAGAGAGACGCCATATCGCAAAATTGAATTGAATTGTATATTTTTTGTTTTATTTTCTTGTGGCAGAAGAACATACTGATTTTCTCCGCAACCCAATCTTGACAACGCGACATATAATTGGCCGTGTGAAAAGCAGTCTTGACGTAAGTCAATTCCAACGTGTTTAAACGTTTGCCCCTGTGATTTATTAATTGTTACAGCAAAAGATAACTTAACAGGGAATTGAATTCTTTTAAAATGTTGAATAACTTTTCCTAAGACGGTATTTTCATATCTCTCAAAATTTAGCTGGGCTGTTAAGGGTTCTGCATCAGGTTATCTAGACCTTCAATTTTATTACGTTATTAGAAAGTGCTTATCATGCTGAGCAACTTTTCCTAAGACGGTATTTTCATATCTCTCAAAGTTTAGCTGGGCTGCTAAGGGTTCTGCATCAGGCAGTCTAGACCTTCAATTTTTTTCTTTCATATCATTTCTACGTCATTTTATCCTTTCATACATATTTTTTGGATAACTTGAACCGTTTACGCAGCGCACGCAACGGAAGTCTCCAAAGTTGAATAATTTTCCCCGTTTTTTCCACATTTTCCTCTTATTCTTCGTCCCTATTGGTCGCACTGTGATGATATATAGCCTAAAGCCTTCCTCGATAAATGGACTATCCAACACAAAAAGAATTTTTTAATTCGACCCAGTAGTTCCGGAGATTAGCGCGTTCAATCAAACAAACAAACAAACTCTTCAGCTTTATAATATTACTAGTGGACGCCCGCGACTCCGTCCGCGTGGACTGCAAAAAAAAAACAAAATGTTGATATAAACCCGATTAAAATATTTATATGATATTTTTTCGAAATAAAAAGTAGCCTATGTTCTGTCTCAGGGTCTAAAGATTGTCTGTACCAAATTTCATCAAAATCGGTTGCGAGGTTTAAGCGGGAAAGCGTAACAGACAGACAGACAGAGTTACTTTCGCATTTATAATATTAGTTGGGATATATATATTAGTAAGCTTTATAATATTATATATATATTAGTATAGACTAGCTGTTGCCCGCGACTTCGTCCGCGTCAACAAACAGAATAAAATATTTTAAAGTACTTCTGCGTAAATTATATTTTTTGTTTTATTTTCTTGTGGCAGAAGAACATACTGATTTTCTCCGCAACCCGATCTTGACAACGCGACATATAATTGGCCGTGTGAAAAGCAGTCTTGACGTAAGTCAATTCCAACGTGTTTAAACGTTTGCCCCTGTGATTTATTAATTGTTACAGCAAAAGATAACTTAACAGGGAATTGAATTCTTTTAAAATGTTGAATAACTTTTCCTAAGACGGTATTTTCATATCTCTCAAAATTTAGCTGGGCTGTTAAGGGTTCTGCATCAGGTTATCTAGACCTTCAATTTTATTACGTTATTAGAAAGTGCTTATCATGCTGAGAAACTTTTCCTAAGACGGTATTTTCATATCTCTCAAAGTTTAGCTGGGCTGCTAAGGGTTCTGCATCAGGCAGTCTAGACCTTCAATTTTTTTCTTTCATATCATTTCTACGTCATTTTATTATTTCATACATATTTTTTGGATAACTTGAACCGTTTACGCAGCGCACGCAACGGAAGTTGAATAATTTTCCCCGTTTTTTCCACACTTTCCTCTTATTCTTCGTCCCTATTGGTCGCACTGTGATGATATATAGCCTAAAGCCTTCCTCGATAAATGGACTATCCAACACAAAAAGAATTTTTTAATTCGACCCAGTAGTTCCGGAGATTAGCGCGTTCAATCAAACAAACAAACAAACAAACAAACAAACAAACTCTTCAGCTTTATAATATTAGTATAGATTTGTCTCGAATGGAACGCACGACACGACCGAAGTCGGATGGGACCTAGCGAAATGGTTGTTTTTATTTACGGAACGCAAAAACAGCGCGCATCACATATTGATGCTACACTGCGCCAACCAACAAATGGTATTGAAATTCGATGCAAAAAGCGCGCTCGCATGCGGGTCCACAGAACACATTTACTGCGCGGGTCAGTCTGCACTGTAACTTGTCCGTGCCGGCAACAAGATCCTACGGGACATGTCTCGACAACTCGACATGATCTGCGTTCACGGCGAGTCCTTGCAGGTTTTTTGTTTACTTATTTCTTTTGGTTAGTCATTCAGTATCGGAGCGGGAGAAAGCAACGCTCAACGCTAGTGAATGTGTCAAGTGTTATTTATTGTGTGTGCATGTTATTTGAAATTAGTGTTTCAGTGGAACCGAAAGGTGTTTCCTACATTAACTTACACGAACTGAAATGGCTCACAAAAGGTATGTCTTGTAGCTACACTAGATAAAATTTTACAAATTACTATACCTAGTTGCGTAAAATTAATAAAAATAATTTGAGGTGGTAATTACATAATGGTTCTGTTAAATATCTACGTACCTTATTTTTATGTACCTACTTAACAAAACAAACCTGCTACTGAAAGTAGGTACCTACAGAGGGATGTTTACTATGGTTGAATTTTAATGACATTTTATGCTTATCAGAATAAATGATCAAAATCATACCTATCTGTAAAATAACAATTTGATTAAGTGTCCAAATGAGGTAGTAAAAAGCCTTCAAAGTTAAGTGGGCAAGTCCATTTTTCAAATGTAAAATTAATAGAAAATTACAACATCACATATCCACCTGCATCATTTACAGCAACTTTTGCTTTGTGACCATATTTATAAACGCAATATTTAAAATAGCTGCAGAACAAAAGTTCTTTTACGCGCATACAAGTTACGAAAGAGTGACGTCATAATTGTGGTAGCCGTTTGTATATCCCGGAAAGTTTTTACACTAGCGAAGTTTTTCTTTCGCAAATGTTTCTTTTATGTTATGTATGATCTTTCAATATAAATACAAATAAAAAAACTGTAAACATCCCTATACAGCTGGGACACGAGCTGACACGACTCAACCCGAAATTATTCCGATGATGCTCTATTGAAACGCGCTTGTCTCGCTCGCGCTACTGTCGAAATAAATAGGTTTGTCTCTATCGCTCAGTAGTGTACAACGTTAAATACAATTACAGCTGTGTGTGTGTGTTCGTGCGTGTAGTTGTGTAGCATGCCTAATTTCTAGTTGACGATTTTAAGGACGTGCCCTATCTTCCACTATTTTGTTTTCATCTAAGAATAGACCTAAAGAAATACGAGTACCTACCATTGGAAAAATCGGTCCTAAATGATGATGATGATCTCCGACCGTATTTCGGCCAAGGCGACCAATCTCTAAAGAGATTTGGTCAGGTACGCAGGAGATATTATAGTGCACAAGTGCGTAAACACAGTGCACTATCTATTTCGTTACTCTCATAGTCCGATGGGACGGAAAGCCGACACGACCGGAGAGAGATCAGGCGCAGGACCAACGGTTTTACGTGCTTTCCGAGGCACGAGCTAAGTGACAATTTTGCAACATTAAAATCTGTACATGAAATAAATTCATTGGTACAGGGCCGTGACTGGGATCGAACTTACGCCTCCCGCTTGGAAGGTGCACGTCTTAACCACTGGGCTATCACCGGTCCTAAATACCTAGACTATGTTACATACAAAGACATAAGTTTACCTAACGATAGAAATAGGCACAATGCAAGGTCACTTATTGGTAAGGTAAATAGGTAGTAGGTTACTCATCTTGATGTCTTTTAAAGTATTTATTAACTGTCTAGGGCAGCATGCTTGCTGGCAATGATGTTAGGCGCGAATGGTCGGCCGACGGGTTGTAACGAGGATACCCAATGCGCTACCGATTCGTACTGCAGTGCAGAATTGCTGTGTCGAGAGTGCCTACGGTGTGACCTGCTCAACCGAGAGTCTTCCAGCAACAACACCGCTTGTATCCGGTCTGTTGCCCAATGTGGACCCTGCTTTAGAGGGTAAGTAGAATGATAGAAGTGAGAATTAACACATACTTACTACTTCTAGACATGGAGGAATGAAAGCTTGTAGATTTGTTCGTGAAATTAGAGTCCAAGTTTCCTTTACTATGGACATGTCGTCGTTAACTTTTTACGTGAAGGTTTAAAATCTAAACATTAAAAGTTGTTAGTCGTAGGTTTTTACAATACACAAAATACCCACCCATGTATAGTCCAACCTCAATATAACGAATCGGAAGGGAACAAGTAAAAATTCGTTATATCAAGTAATTCGTTGAACTGGGGTTTGTTGAGGTTAGGTGGGCTAAAATTCGTTATAAAGAATAACGAATGAGGTGTCGAAGCCTGTCGCGACATGAATCAGCGGTACTATAAGATTAAGGCTCCTACATTGATGGGAACTTTATATAAAGGTTTTGGTTGACAAAATTCGTTAATTAGAGGTATTCATGCTTATTCTTGGTAGTCGAAAATTCGTTATAAAGAGGTTGTTCGCAAAAAATGTTCGTAATGTAAAGGTATATTTTACATTGACTCTTATGGACAATTCAAGGGGGTATACAAAATATTTGTTAAATCGAGGAAGTCGTTATATTGAGGTACGTGGTTGCACTATATTTCAGAATGACATCCGCTCGCATGGGGGACGTGACCGCTAGATGTGTGTTACCTCTACGAAAAGATACCCCGGAGCTACTGCCGCCGTACGTGTGGATCGTCATTGTAGCTTGCGTGACCCTTATTAGCATCCTGGCGTATTTACGAAGAGTTGCGAGAGTTAAGGTTATTGCAGGTATGTATTGCAGGTATAAAGAAGAGTCAAGTGTTCGGTGAGGCCATAGACATACTCTTTTCTCTATAAGGGGAGGCAAACAGCAAATACAAAGCCGTTAAGGTTTCGGTCTCGCTTGATGCCTAGTTGAAACTTACTGATCACACAGGCGTACTCACAATTTTTTTTTCTCTTAATGTATTATCCGTGACGAACAGATAATTCATTAAAATTATAATCTAGCCTAATTAGACTAATAAGTAATTTTTATCTAACTTAAATTGCTAAATCGTGTAAAACTAAGAATGTGTCCATCGGCACTTTTCTTATTGTCACTATTAAGGGGTAGTCACTTTGTTCATCTGTTCTTTAAAATTAGCACACACTGCACTATATCACTAATTCAATGCACTAACTCAAAAGGTTTTGTCCTTTTAAGCTTCCTGACTATGTCCGTGTTGTCAAGAAGCTGGATAGCCTCGAGATTCACATGCTGGTGAAGCCTTTTTTCATTTCACAATAAATTAGAAATTGCAAGGTTGTAAGTGCTGTGTAAATTGAAATTAATGTAAGATATCTTGCAACTTATGCCCTTCACGCATGCCATCAGCTATAACATAAAGATATAATAAATTATACCACAATACATCTCATTACATATTTCCCTACAAATCGTCAGGACACCACACATAACAGTTATAAAGTATCTTGGGATGTGATGGGCTGCTGTGTGTGAAGCAATAGCGTAGGTACTTCGCACTTGCCTGCACCAGGACTTCACACGCAGCGTGTAAACAAGGCTTAAAGTCATAGACCACTGCTTTTATTACAGCCACTCGCGCCAGCCTCCGTCCCGTGGTGGCCAGCAGTCCGCTTGAGTCGCTGACGATGCTGCCGCCACCACCGTACGCGCCTAGGCTGGATGACGGTCACGACTTTGCAGAAGGTGAGTTTCTAAGGTGGGATCGAAATTGCACTACCTTTATTGTAACGTTGTCAGCTTATCAAATCCACAGAGATCGGTGGTCGTTGTTGCTTGGCCGCCAGTGTGCGCTTGGGCTAAGTCTGTATCATCATAGCCATAGGTACCTATATACTGATGTTCCTTTCAGAAGCCAAAGTGATGGCATGATGGCAAATAATTGAATTCGTTTCAGATGAATCCAATGAGACCGTAGCGAGCGAGGCGACCCCTTGGCGCCCTAACCACCCCCGCCAGCGCTGCGACAGTCAGGCCGCGAGGGTGTTCAACAACCCGCACTATGTGCAGGCGCCGATCGTTGACGACTGGTAAGGTTTACCTATTCCCGTAATACGAAGTTCTATAATAAATTATGAAAGCCAAAGCTCACTGTCAGCATATAAATAAATGATGATGAAGTGAGAGAGATATCCAAGAAAACATGCTTATATTAATTTTGTAATTATACACACATTTATTAGTACTGGCCGTGCTCGCCTGAGATAATGCTCGTTTCTTAATCACGCAAGATGAAAATCACATAATCGGAGACGCAGCCGATGTATTGTAGTGAAGTCTCGCATCAGCACAGGAATTATATTAATTTCAATTAGTAATTTTAATCGATTTTGTTGTTTGGAATGACGTGAAGTCGCGAGAATGGCCACTTATTTCATCAATCAAATATATTAATTTTATTGCAATTCTAACAACCGATTACCTGTTATCGTAAATATGGTATTCTAATGTTGTACATACTTACTTTTTTTACTGTGCTTCATTTCAGCCCGGATAGAGAGCAAGCTAGCAACAGCCTTATAAATGGGCACGATATGCAAATAATTCCAAATAACACAGACAGGTAAATTTAAACCTACTTTTATCTAGTACCTTTTAATTTATCTTTTACTGGATATTGCTTGTTTTTGTTTATACTACAGCCCCGTTAAAGTTACCTTGCTTACTTTACCTAGACATAAGAATTTATAAATGTAGCCTAATAATTTGATAATGTGTTTAACATCAGTGGCTGGCCTTCGGAACAAGAGGTACGCATGAACGGCTCCATTGAAGGGGCACTGCTCGGACAAGTCGTCTCCATCGGACAGGTAAATATAAAATTACCCTACGATATAGTGTACCTTAGCCGTCGGCAGAGTAGAATTCGTACCACCCCATGTCTGCCCGTGGGTATCGTACAAGGCGATTAAGGGTTTCCGGGAGGTGGGTAGCAGCACCTCCCGTGCTGACAACATAGACCAAAATACAAACTGCAACTATTTTGAAATTCCACTTTTTACCTAAAAAAGTTGTTTTTTTTTTACAGATTTCAAGCAATAATACAGGAGGAAGAGAGGGTGATCACTCACCATCTGCTGATCCAGGACCTTCGATTACTATAAATGTTATTAAAAATATTAATACAGTTCAACAACATAACGAATTTACACTATGACTAGAAGTAGTTATCTGAACGTATTTTATAGAAGATAGAAAAGTTGATTGGCGCAAAAAGAAAATTATTTAAGTGAGAGATCTTTTCTCCTATATTTTAATAACTACCTATGTAAAAATTTATCGCTGCAGATTGCTTGACAAATTTAAATGGGTTTTTTTTGTCTGTGTTAGAGCAGATTTTGGGATTGTGTATGTGTCTAATAAGACCTTGCTTCTAATGCAGTCCCGTGCATCTAGTTAGACAAACATAAATTAGATATGATTAAATGTGAGCGATGCAAAATAGCCTAGCTAGGCCAAAATGTATTAAAATACTAGACAGTATATTTTTATACGGACGAAACGATCAAGTTGGCAAACTAGGGAGATTAGTCGGCAGATTATAAATTAGGTTGCAAATGTTAAAAGATGTATGTATAAACAAACACTTGGCTATAAGTACATTTATGATCTCGGTTACTACCTAAGTAAAAATTTGGATGGTCAACCGACCTCCCACAGGTATACCATAGATGTAAGTAGTTCTAGATTTTTGTTAAATACATATCTTTTGAAAGTAGGTAAATAAATACCTATAATAAAAAGCAAACATTATAAATAAAAGTGATTTAGTTAACACTAAGAGCACAAGTTTTATTTCACGGAAGTGAATCACGAGTTGTTTTAGCCTGATTAGCTAAAGAGGTAGGAACTCTTCAATAAATGATTTTATTAAATTTTGAATTTAAAACGTATATTGATCGGTAGTACAGAGTTCAACGAATCGAATTGACAAATTTTTAAGAAAAAAAAACGTATGTGTGAAGTTTGCGCCGGCGCGCTGCAGCTGTCTTCACGTTCGTATGTAATGCCTCCACTTGACCACTAGATGGCGCTAACGAGCGCCGTAACATGCCGGCCGCCTTGGAAGATCTCTTCCAAAATTCATGCAGTAGCTTCATCATGTTTGTTCTGCTGGACGTCCACAGGAAGAGGGCAAATTTTAGAAAACGCCCTTAGTATAACACCTGCGGCAGTACGAATTTCTGCTACTCGAGCCACGCCGTCTTTGCCAGGGAATACACGTGTAACTCGACCCATTCTCCACCTGAATGGCGGTTGGTTGTCTTCCTTTATCAAGACAAGACTGTTGAAAGCAATATCTTCCTTGTTGTCCCTCCACTTTGTCCTATGCTGCAGTTCGGACACGTACTCTTTCGACCATCTCGCCCAGAAGTGTTGACGAAGTTGTTCTAGTCGCTGATAGCGCTCCAGACGCCCGGATGACGTGTCGGTGAGGTCGGCGCTGGCAGGTGCGGTGAGCGGTCGGCCAATGAGGAAATGGGCTGGTGTGAGAGGTAAAAAATCATTGGGATCTGCAGACAGAGGGGACATAGGTCGGGAATTTAGGACGGCCTCGATTTGCGTTAATACCGTGCTAAACTCCTCGAATGTTAATTTCGCATCTCCTACAATACGTCTTAAATGGTGTTTACACGACTTTACTCCTGCTTCCCATAAGCCACCAAAATGAGGAGAATAAGGAGGAATGAACATAAATGAAATATTATTATCTGTGGCAAAGTCAACAATTACCTGAGTGTTCCTAAAAATGTCTGATAATTCTCTTTCAGCGCCTACGAAGTTTTTGCCGTTATCGGAAAATATTTGACAGGGCTTGCCGCGACGTGATATAAAACGTTTAAGAGCCAGTAGATAGTCCTGTGTCGACAAACTACTGACCAATTCTAAATGTACGGCACGCGTAGTAAAACAAACGAATAAGCATATGTAACCTTTAAACAACCTTGAACCTCTGCCTTTGCGATTCAAAACGAGCACTGGCCCAGCATAGTCGACACCGCATCGAATAAAAGGAAAGCCTGGTTGTAATCTTTCAGTCGGTAAATTACCCATAATTGGCGCCAAAGTCTTCCCTTTCATCCGTGAACAAACGATGCATCTATGTATCACCTGTCTGGCCAGGTTTCTAGCCCCTAACACCCACCACCTTTCACGCATGGTAGCTACTAGATGTTGAGGTCCAGCATGGAGTAAACGTTTATGTTCGTATTCACACAATAGACGAGTAAAGTAATGTTTACCAGGTAACAACAATGGATGCTTTTTATCATAGTTAAATGACGAGTTACCCAACCTGCCACCAACACGAATAAGATTATGTTCATCGAGAAAAATATTTAAACCTGCTATTTTATTAAATCTCTTATCTTTTTTAATCTTAATGAATAAATTATTTTTTAAACAATGATATTCCTCACTAAACGCATGCAGCTGTACTAAGCGTGTCAATAATCGTACCGAGTCATTTACTTCATTAGAAGATAAGTGACCGGTTTTGCGAGGTATGGAGCGCGTAGCTGCCCGTGCGTTATGAATAAAGCGCAATAAATAGGCACCCGCTCGCTGCAAACGATTGAATGAAGAATATCTATCGAATTCAATTAAATTATTTATTGTAGCTATTAAATTAATTGTAATATTTGATTGTTTTATCTCCGGAAGATCAGTTAAAATAGGTGCTGCGTTTTCATTGCATAACCAATTTGAAGACTTTTCGAGAAGAAAACTCGGACCATTCCACCACAGAGTGTTGGTATTATTTAACGAATCAAGATTAACTCCTCGTGATAATAGGTCTGCCGGGTTCTCCTTACTTCGAACGTGTCTCCAAACGGTATCACCGGTTAGCTCATTTATTTGTGTCACCCTATTTTGCACAAACGTTTTTAATAAATGTGGTGACATACCTAACCAGCCTTTGACAATGGTCGAATCCGTCCAGAAATATATTTTATTAAATTGTAATCGTAGGGATTTTTTAATTTTATTATATAATTTTGCACCTAGGAGGGCTCCGCATAATTCAAGTCTAGGTATACTTATAGATTTTATTGGAGCTACTTTACTTTTGGCACACAATAATCTCGTAGTAACTTGTGACTCATCAACGCTATTATAGGAACGAATATAGGCGCACGCACCGTATGCGTTTTGCGACGCATCAGAGAAAATATGTAATTCTCTATAGTTTGTATGTATACCTATGACGTGACGGGGAATTCTTATGTTAGGTAAATACTGAAACGTAGACATGAAGTGACACCACATTGATGCTATATCGGTGGGAACTTCGTCGTCCCAGTCTAGCTTACTGAGCCACAACTTTTGCAACAATATTTTTGATGCAACAATTGCGGGACCTATGAGACCTAGCGGATCATAAATCTGTGATATAACTGATATCATTAAACGTTTAGTTATTTTAGATTCAGTATTATCTAATTTAGTCGTAAAATGTAACTCATCACAACGATTAGACCAACCTAGACCTAACGTTTTGGACTGACACTGATCACCGATACCTAAATCTTTTACGCTCTCAGGAGTGACGTCATAATTAAAGATCCACTTTCGTAAGGGCAAGCAACCACTCTGTAACGTTTTAGATGTTTTGTTGCATATGTCAAGTAACCTATTTAGTTGGTCGTCGCCGGTAATCAAATCATCTACGTAAAAATCATCGTTTATTACGCGAGCGATGACGTCATCGTCACATTCATTAGCCAGCTGTTTTAAGCACCGCATACTTAGGTATGGCGCAGACGCCGTGCCATAGGTAACTGTATTTAAACGATAGATATTAAGAGGTTTTTCACAATTCTCCCTCCACAAAACGAGCTGTAAATTCCTCTGGTCTTGTTGTATTAAAATTTGCCTATACATTTTCTCAATGTCTGCACAGGCTACAAACCGATAATGACGAAACCGTAATAATGTAGAAAATATGTCGTTCTGCAAAGGGGGACCAGTGAATTGAATATCATTTAACGATTTATTAGAAGAGGTTGGTTCACTCGCATTAAATACCACCCGCAACTTTGTTGTGATACTATCTTCGCGATAAACCCCATGATGTGGCAAGAAATAGTGAGGCTTATCTATGTCGCTTATATTATTTGAAATCAAGGTCATATGACCCAAATCTTCATATTCCCGCATAAAACTCGAATATAAATCTTTATAATTAGGCGAACGATCCAACCTTCGCTCTAGTGATAAAAAACGACTCCTAGCTGTATGGTAAGACTCCCCCAAAGAATCAGCTGATTCTTTTAAAGGTATTCTAACCGAAAATCTACCATTTTCAAGGCGTTTAGTAGTTTCCGAGTATAACGTTTCACAATAACGCTCTTCAGTAGAAAGTGCACGAGGTAAATTAGAAATTTCTTCTATTTCCCAAAACTTTCGCAGTAACGAATCAACCTGAACAAGGTTACATTGAACTTCAATGTTTTTAAACGTATATTTCGAATTAATGCAACCGGAAATGATCCAACCTACCTTCGAGTCCTGTAGGTATGGGCCGGTTCCTAGACGTATCTTATTTTCGTTTAATAAGTCCCAAAAAACGTCAGCGCCTATCAACAAATCTATTTCAGACGAGACGTGGAACGTAGGGTCAGCGAGTTGAACATGGTTAGGTATACGTATAGCCGCGCGATCTACGTTTATCGAAGGTAGGTTCGAACAGATCCTTGGCAGAACTAAGCACTTCAACTCGGTGTTAAAATCGTATACTTTAGAACGCATATTAATTTTGCAAGTGTAGGAAGAATGCGATATCGATTGTCCTACACCACTAATACGTATAGTGGACTGTATCTTAGGTACGTTTAGACGTTTACATAAATTTTCGCTAATAAAACAATTTTGACTGCCGTTATCTAATAGTGCACGGGCCAAATGGTACCTATTGTCTTCGCCGGCGACTTCGACTAGCGCTGTAGATAACAGAACCGGTTGCGACGTCTTTGCATTTGTTGTGAACGTCAACACATCACAATCAGCTGATTTGCTAATGCAGTGCAAAGCAGATAATTGGCCTGACGACAATGGAGATGAACCGATGTTATGTGCAGTCGAATCTAGGTGAAGTAACGTATTATGCTTCTTATTGCACAGTTTACATGACCCGAAAACACAATCATTAGGATTATGGCCGCTTGAACGTATACAATTAAGACAAAGATTTTTATCTTTAACGAGTTTTAGTCTATCTATAACCGACAAGTTAAGAAAATTTGAACATGAGTAAAGAGAATGATTGCCATTGCACAATGGGCAAACACCATTATAGCCTTTATTGTGTTGTTTATTCGCTATGTTTTTACTACTCGAAGCGGATACATAGCTATATGTTTGTTGATTACTATTAGATCTTTTATACTCATTTGTAAGCTTCGAATCAGAACTTTGCTGTTTTAAATGTATTGAATTTTTATTAATATTCGATCTAATCATATCCAACATGTCCGCTTTGTTTCGTAAAAATGTAAACAAATGTTCTAATTTTAAGGTATTTGTATCTCCACGTACATCAGAAAGAAGGCTACCTTTATGATTTTCCCAATCACGTTCTGTTGATGGATCGAGCTTGGACACTACGAGATAAATAATTAAGGTATCCCAGGTGTCGGTAGGTTCATTTAACGATTTAAGTGCGCGAAGGTTACGTAATACGGAATCTATTAGCTTCCTAATTTGAGTAGGAGATTCCTTATTTACTGAAGCAATGGAGAACAAAGACCTCACGTGATTTTGCAACAATAAACGGTTATTCTGAAATCTATTTTCTAATAACTCCCACGCGTGAACATAGTTTAGGGCTGTAAACTCTAATGAACTGATTACCTGCAATGCAGAACCGCTAAGTGACGATTTTAAATAATGAAATTTTTGAACTGGATCTAAATCTGAACGACTATGAATCATTGTAACGTATGAATTTTTAAACTCAAGCCACTGATCGTATGATCCGTCAAAGGCAGGTAACTTAATTTCCGGTAATTTAATCGACACAAGCTTTTCAGTGTGACAAGGAGATTGAGGATTAGGCTCACCTTTTTCTATTTGGTTTAATATGCACTTCGCGGCAGCCACTGCATTATAGAACTGGCATTCAAACTGTTCCCTATAGTCTAAATGAGCAAGTAATTCGGATGATTCGACATTTTCCTCGAGTTTACTTTGAATGCAATTGAAATCTTTATAAAAGTCCGTTACGGTTTGAATTCGTAATTGTAACTGAACTTTTATCATAGCATCTAATTTAGTTTTATCTATGTTAAAAACGTATTTTTCGAATAAAGTTAATCTACTTTTAATATTACCGCGTTGCCTTTTGAGCTCACTAAAATCAGACATTTTCGAAACACCAGGTATTGGCGACTTTGACCTTGACCTTTGCGAGTTGTCTGCGGCTAATTTAAAATCTTCCTCACTCATTTTAGCACTTAAGAGAAGAAAAGAGTACTTACAGTCGTTAGGAAACCTTCAGAAGCCCACGAAAACCACTGGTCGAAGTACCCTCGACAAGCTGGAGGTTTCGTATCGCGTAGATTTTACTGAAATTTAACACACACGGCACTGTATTAACGCAATCGAGGTTGGAAGATGGGAAGGAACAAGAAAGGATGACCTGACCGTTTCGAATATGCGCCTTCTGCCTTCTTCCTCGAGCTGGACCCTTCGTCGACCTCGGTTGATTTTCGAATTTTGCTCGTATTTTCGCCGAATCTTCGTATAATCGGCTCGAATGGACCAATGTTTTAGCCTGATTAGCTAAAGAGGTAGGAACTCTTCAATAAATGATTTTATTAAATTTTGAATTTAAAACGTATATTGATCGGTAGTACAGAGTTCAACGAATCGAATTGACAAATTTTTAAGAAAAAAAAACGTATGTGTGAAGTTTGCGCCGGCGCGCTGCAGCTGTCTTCACGTTCGTATGTAATGCCTCCACTTGACCACTAGATGGCGCTAACGAGCGCCGTAACACGAGTAATGTTTAAATATAAGTACCTAGGTTAATTTAAGTTTTATATTCATTTAATAATTTTGTTTTAGATATAAGAGTTATGATTTTAAGTAGGTACTTACGTACTTAACAATATAGTTTTAAATATTTTTTGTCAGTTATGATGATACTGCAATGAATCTTCTAAACACAAAAAGTCGCAATGTATTTAAGTTTTTCAAATTTAAATTCATTTAATAATTTTGTTTTAGATATAAGGGTTATGATTTTATTATCTTTAAGTAGGTAAGTACTTATGTACTTAACAATATAGTTTTAAACATTTTTTTGTTAGTTGTTATGATGATACTGCAATAAATCTTCTAAACACCAAAAGTCGCAATGTATTATTATTCCAGTTAACTTACGATCCAATAAACCACTATCAGCAATGCTGATAGGCAACAAATCAGGAAAAGAGAGATCCAAGTCATGAATGAACGTGTTTTAAATTGGTTTTAAGACCGCATACATACCTAGGTACTACCGCATGTAGCTTTTAACTAAGATAAGGAGAAAAAGTAACTAAACATGTATTAAGAGTTCACGTCTTTATTGACTAGATAATTCACTTCATTCACAATACTTAAAACATAACTTAGAATATTAAATGTGCTCAATAGGTAAATAAATTTCACTTTACTCACATAATTGCCTAAGAGCTTATACTAGGTTTTAAGCCATAATACCATCTCCCAGATGTACTTTTCATGCCTTTTGTGAACCTATATCAGCATATACCCTATGTGCCCCCCCCAGGCTAAAAATCCTGGGTCTGCCCTTGAATGTACGTGGGTCACAGTTACGTGCAGTTATTCAATCGGCGCGACGTACATGGCGGCAGCATTTAGCGTGGCCTCTCGCTCGGGGAAGTCCCGAGTCAGCGGCGCCTGCGCAGTGAACAACAACGAGCGGCGCGACGCGTCACTGTATACTGGTAGGGAATACTGGCCGGCTGCTAGTCGGGAACTTAGCTGCAAATACGCAAAGTTACTTCTTAGCATAAAGCTTGGGTTTCCTAGAATGGCGGTGCCCCTTGAAGGAACATTTCGCATGTCGGCAACGTAGAGGGCGTGGTTTACATGATGGCAACGCTATCTTCCGAAGTCAACGATTAAGTCATCATAAGGCTCAATCAATGTGATACATTAAAATACCAAATATAAGTTTAAATAACCCAACCCTAATGGAGAGTTACAAATAATCATAAAACAGCAATGTACACAATAACTGATAAGTCCACACTGGCGCAGAAAACTAACGTTGCGAATAATCAAATTAAAAATGCATTTCTTGGGAGTAAAAACACTGTCGTGCTCGTATAACCTATTAGGTACCATTATGCTGTGTTACTACATGCAATTACTAGTAGGTACTACCTACTAGTAATTGCTTGGCAATCATCACTCACATCTTATATATGTATATGTACGTACCTGTGCGGCAAGTCGCAGAGGCGGCGCGGGCGCATGCGGCGGGTCGCGCGCGCCGCAGCGCGCTAGCGCAGGCCCCGCCCACAGCGCGCCCGACACTTGCAGCCCCACTACTATCATGCTTTCATCGTCTGCTAGAATTACATGCGCTTGTTAATGCAAGGTTTGAGTGAGACTATGTAGGGCTAGTTGCCTGCTACTTCGTTCGCGTGGACTACAGAATGTAGCCTATGTCCTTCTCCGTACCCCCAACTATATCAATACAGAGTAAATAAAGTGTGGTACCGGCAGAGTAGAAATTGTACCACCCCTGCCTGCCTGTGGGTATCGTACGAGGTGATTAAGGGTTTCCTGGAGGTGGGCAGCAGCGCCTTCCGTACTGACAACATAGTCTGAAAATCACACTGCGGTCACCAACCCGCCTGCCCAGCGTGGTGACTATAGGCAAAACCCCCCTGTGGCAGTAGCCTTGTGGCGTGCCCTGTGGGAGACCTACGTCCAGCAGTGGATTGCAATAGGCTGAAGAAGAAGAAGAAAGCGTGAAGGAATAACAAACAAACTTATTGTCGCATTTACCTATAATATTATGTAGTTGGGATAGAAACGAGAACAGCGGAATTCCGATTAGAGCCCTATTAGCGCAAGTATTTGTAGAATTCATTTGCAACCTATCAAATCTAACAAATACTTAGTCCATCTTTTTACATTAAAGTAAAATAGTACGAGACGTCGATTACTGTAATTCTAAGTCTAGCCAAGAATAAATAATTATTTACTACCTAACTACTGTTAAAGTACAAAAAACTATTGTCAAGAGTTAAATTGTACAATACCTGGAGATGCACCATCACTGGACACGGTGAGAGTGAGCGAGACAGCATGCACGTTGCAGCCCAGTCGCTGTGCTGCTCGCACACGTAACACCCACGCCACTCGGGCGGGGTACAGAAACGTTCGCAAGTCGCATTCTAATAAGATAGACAAACGAAATGTTATTTATAAAAAGGAATATACATTCAGGGTATAACAGGGTACTTAGACAATAGGGTCGATTCCGGTAGTCACACTTAAACCTATAGACAGGTCTATCTCTCTCCGTTCTTAACATAAATAGCTGAGAGAGAAAAGGACAGGTAGGACTAATTTTAAGTTTAGGTTTAAGTGTGACTGCCGGAATCGACCATAATGTGCCTTATTGCATTACAGGATTTACAGGTTTCATCATCCATGATAAATTCAGAAATCGTTCTACTAAAGACAATGGCTTTATACACATGGACATAGTTTCCCTTGCCTTTCCTTCCGGATAGACTAAATAAAAACAAAACATATCAGCGGATCTGGGGCACAATTCACTGCTGCCGACTACGTATTTGCTTCTTCTTGGTGTTCTAGAGGTACCGCTGATGGATATTTGCGTTCTGGCACTAGGCGTTGAACTGATGTCGGCGTGCTTAGAAAATCTGCCGTTCGTTATCGTAACGTATATCGTTATCTAGCTCATTCTTCTACTCAGCCCGTCCGAATCGGTATGAGTTACTGGAAATCTATTCAAACGGTTTCGAGCTCAAACCGGTTTGGATCGACTTGATAGATTGAACCGTTACATCGCTACTTGAGTACGTTCCGCCGAATAGTTCCTTTAAATTAAATGATAGCGCTAGTTATTATGTGAATGACTACTTTGTTATTGCACACAAAAAAAAATATTCCGAAATTAGCCATAGGAGTTTATCCTACATAGTACATACTGGTGGGCGGCGTGGCGGCGCGCGTGGCGGCGTGTGCGGCGCGCGCGCACAGCTCGCGCAGGTAGGCGGCGGGCGCGAGCGGCCCCGCCCACTGCAGCTGCCACGACTCCGGCACCTGCAGCACGAATGTTATTCATCATTTACAGCCCTGAGAAGTCCACTGTTGGACATAGGCCTCCCCCAACAACCTCCACTTCGACCGGTCGGAAGCAGCCTGCATCCAACCGACGCCCCCGACCTTGGCCAGGTCGTCCGTCCACCTCGCGGGTGGCCTTCCCACGCTGCGTTTGCCGATACGTGGTATCCACTCTAGAACTTTCCGACTGCGACGAATGCATTATTGTATACAAAAGTTTGTCAATCAATACAGCAGGCACGCGCAATATTAATCTATAGCATTGTAAAAGCCAGCGTCATTAAAAAAAATATCTTAAAATGAAATAGCATTAAAATCAACTTGACGGTATGATGATTCGAGTAACACATTGTCGTGTATCTATAGGTTACCTACTCACGAGGCGCATAATTAAGTTAATTATAATATAACTGAGTTGGTTTGGAGACTAACATATTAATCGTATACCGTGTATCAGTCACTCATGAAACGCAAGCCGGGTAATTTCAACATGTGGGTATCGGAGTCACTATCGTTATTTATAGAACTTGCTGGCCGATCTGGCCTGAGAACGCAGGCCATGGGACTCCGCCCAGCACGCATGTCCCCCCTCGCATACGTACGGCACACGGCGCGGCGGCGGTGCGGTCGGCGAGCGAGGCGTGCACGAGGCGGGCCGCCAGCCCCGCGCCCCGCGCCTCCCCGCTAACCACGCATGACCACCATCCGCCCGCCTCCGACTAGAACGATCATTAAAATACATATATTTATCTATATAAATACAGTCACGTCACGCCCACTATCAATCAAAACGAGGTAGGGTGAGCGAAATGCTATGAAAATAGTCCAATATAGGAGAGCTGTACAAGATATCCGAGACCAGAGATTCCAGACTTTTTACTGCTCTGGATATTCATACAATGTTGACAGATCTCAGGAGTTTTGTGCGATTGACACCTGCCGATTAAACTGAAGAGTAATAATATGTAAATGATATGTATCTATGGCTGTAATAGGATCGTTTACGGTTTTTTTTTATTTGTATTTATATCGAAAGATCATAAATAAAAGAAACATTTGCGAAAGAAAAACTTCGCTAGCGTGAAAACTTTCCGGGAAATAACGATTTCAAAATCACAATTTTAGACTTGCCAAAAAACACTCCATACAAACGGCTATCACGGCTAGAAACTTGTATGCGCGTAAAAGAACTTTTGTTCTGCAGCTATTTTAAATATTGCGTTTATAAATATGGTCACAAAGCAAAAATTGCTGGTAAGTGATGCAGGTGGACATGTGATGTTGTAAGAATGATGAAAATATATTACATACAAGCGAGATGAAGATATTGAGATGGATGTGAGGAGTCATAAGAATGGATAAGATCAGTAAGTATGGGTATATGAAGAAGTTTGAAAGTTGCACCAACTACTGACAAGTTACGAACGAAGTAACCGTTTATCTTAGAATGTAGATAGAAATGTAGATTGAATGAATCATCTAAGATATAAATGACAGATATTATAATATACCTGCTCCGGTTGATAGTCTGCCTTCAACAGCGGACTGCCTGACATGAGTTTTTTCCACAGAGATAACAACATCTTTTTAGGCTCCACGCTGTCGGGTTTGCGGGTTGTCACTACAGCAACCATATTTAGATCTAAAAATTTTACAAACATTAATCAAATATGAGATTAACAATTTTGACATACGTTGCCATTGTTTTGTAAAATTGCATTATCTGCTTCAGACACTAGACAACATTCTATGCTAAGGTGTTCATGAAGTGCTTACAAAGAATTTCTGTAATTTTTTTGTAACTACATATCTACCTCTAAAGATCTACATATCTACCTCAATTGAACACTTTATATCTAAGGATCTACATATGTACCTCTAAGGCCCTTGCACACAAGTTCGGCGGAGCGACGCTCGGCGGCGGCGCGGCAGTTGGCGGCCAGACCGAGCAGGCGCGGCGGGTCCGGGCTGGGCAGGCTGTCCAGCGCCGGCAGGTACGACTGTATTTATTTATTTATTTATAAGGCTTGCCAACAATATAAATATCACACATTATTAAAAACATTATTTGAGCAAATATTCTGATATATATGTCACTTACAAGCTAGCACAACATTCCTAAATTAATTCAATAATACAATAAATCATTTCAATACAAACAAAGAAAACATGCTTAACAAATCAAATTATAATTAAATTAAAATACTACATCAAATAAATCAAATTAAGCTCAATCAAATACGCATCTCACCTGCAGTCGTGTATCGAACGGGAGCACCACATCCGTGCCGGGCGGCGCCCAGCGCTGCGCGTGCGCCTCGTCCCCGCACAGCGCCGCCAGCAGCGCGCGCAGGGCGGCTCGGTCGGGCGCGGCCACCACGCGCGCGCCGTACACCGCGAGCAACAACGCGCGCGCCGCCGCGCTGTCGAACGTGGCGGCGCACGCAGCGCGGGTCAGCGCCGCCGCGGCGGACACGTCGCCCCAGTCCCACGCGTAGTGTCGCGTCCAGCCTGGTGATGTATCACATTATATAGTTTAAAATAGGGATTATACCTACATCATGTAAGAAAACATTATGAAAATGCATGTATGTATAGGACATATTTTTTATAAATAAAACGAGTAACGTGACACTTTCAAATATGGCGGCGCATTCGTCGCGGACTAGCGCGACGGCAGCAGTCACGTCGCCCTAGACCCACGCGTAGTGCCGAGACTCGCCTGTATCATGTGTTATATGATACAGTTTACAATAGGGTATTACACTGAGCAAGGAACAATAGACAGGCTCATCATATCCTCAAACAGCATTCAGCTGAAAGGGGACCTGATTGGCAGTTACACATTTGCATGCACGGTAGGAGATTGACTAAGCGTATCCCATACTTTTATGTTTTTTTTTCTTTTGCTTTATGTTGTCTGTGTATGTGTACATGCTAAAAGCCAAATAAACAATTCTATCTATCTATCACCACTTACCTAGGCTAACTGGTGAGAAATAGGTTTGTAATTTGCATACGTCTGCCCAATGTCCTTGGGGACAATGGGCGTGACTTTATGTATGCACTCACCTCGCTCGGCGTGCGCACGCCTCTCCTGCACGGCGGCGTGCAGTAGCGCGAGGCAGACGTGAGCGCGCACCACGCCCGGCGCCGCGCTGTAGTCGCCCCACGCCGACACCGTGTTTATCACGTTGTGCTTCACGCCTTCCGGGGGCTGTGGGGACAACATTACGACGGTTTAACATTACAGAGTGATATTATATCTCAACCGAATGGATATACGTTACTCCATATAGGGCCGATTTTTCCA
This sequence comes from Carposina sasakii, assembly GCA_014607495.2. NCBI lineage: Eukaryota > Metazoa > Arthropoda > Insecta > Lepidoptera > Carposinidae > Carposina > Carposina sasakii. The sequence goes on from CP053154.1 coordinate 9,807,563, forward strand.
ATGGTCATATAGCCTATCTTATGGATAAAGTTGACACTGACTCTATCTTGATCCAGTTATAGAGAGAGACAGCGTCCAATTTACCCTTCAGATAGGTTATCTGACCATTGGACCCAGTCACTTATAAGGCTGGTAACTACTATATTATGGTAATTAGTAATTCTTACCTCAAGTATAACGTTGATACATGAATTAGATACCGCAGATGGGATCTCTCGATCCTCCGTAACTATCCACAGACGGAACTCTTCTGTGAAGTCAGATGACTGAAACAAAAGGAACACTCTGTTAACTAGCTAATAGTGAAAATATTTGTTCTTACGAGTATGTATTAGTTGTTAGTAATAGTTAGGGTGTAGGACGGACGACCTAGCCAAGGTCGCGGGTATCGGCTAATTGAAGGTCGCTTCCGATCGGTCGGAGTGGAGGTTGTTGGCCTATGTTTAGCTGTGGACTTCTCTTAGCTGAAAATGATGAATTGAATTAGGGTGCAAAAAATATTAAAATATTTACCGATCTTTCTGCATACGCTTCCAGGAAAGCTAGGAAGTCTGGCGTAAAAGGCGACGCCCCCACTACAATGGCCAGCCAGTTGCCTCGGCTCGACTGAATCGCTGCGTCCCATGCCGAACGACCTTCCTCTATACCCACCTGTAATATTTATTTATTATTACACGGACTTGACTTGAATACCAAGGTGCCGTCAACTTTAGGGGAAATATTTTAGAGCCATTAAGTAGATACCAACACAGATATGATAAAAGCAGAAAAATAGGTAGGTAGATTTAGCAGCTTTTTAGAGGAACTTATTAAACCACATTATTGGGGTTCGATAAACAAATATCTTAAGGTAGATAGGAAAACATACAGTCACAATACCAAATAGGAATTTCGGTTCGTGACATTAACTACAATTGATAACAAATTTTCTGCGGAAAACTCAAAACGAATATCGAACGCAGTGAGCACATAATGTAGGTAAGTTTTTGTTTAATCTGAAGTATAATAGTAATAAGGTTTCTTCGAAAACGATATCATTTCACATTTTCATTGGAATTTTGAAGATTGATGATGTTGGTCAGTAGATCCATTGTATCATGACGGCTGGTACAAGGGAAAGAACTTGAGTTGAAAGTTAAAAGATATAGTACGGAAGTAAATTGGTCTATTTAACAACGAGTTTAAATAGATTACGTTTGATATACCTGTTTCAATCCGGCAGCTCTGGCCCTCAAGACATCGGCGGCATGAGCGGCCAGCAGCAGTACAGGTCTGGGAGGCCGCGAGTCTCGACCGGCACTCATCTTGTACGCCGACGATATTGCATCTGCCCGGGACATTATACCCGCTCCTATTGGACAAATGTATGATAAGAAATGCCTTAGGACATAAAACAAATCTATGGAGGACTATGACTGCAAATCTTTTTTTTGGTTCCCTCGGATAAATAGACTTAATCATAACAGTTGCTTTCCGACGTCTGTTTGTCCCTATGTATGCCAAGATCTATTAACTTGTTGTTTTGTAATAGATAGTGATTCAAAAATAAAGTGATATGTGTAGTATCAGCTGTGCGAAGCCAGGGCGGGTCGTTAGTGTAATAAATTCAACGAATACAACAGAAACAACTGAAAATTAAGACAAGGTACCTGTACGGTGCAACAGCGTACATTATCACGCGGTCAGCATTTTTACCCTATTGTGCCTTTTATAACCAGTTCACGTTCGGACACCAATCAACCCGCGTGTACTCATTATCATACCATTTTAGCCATAGTTTGGAATTTATAAAGTTTCTCCATTTTATATCTTAACTACGGCCTATCATTTCGTATGTACGGACCTCACCGTACAGTACCTATCAAAAAGTGTGAGGGACTGCCAAAATGTTTTGAGCAATCGAAATTAATAACTACATTACAGCACAAATAAAAATACAAAAGTCGAATTTAAACAAACGTAACCAGCATACCCAATACTTCATCAACGAACACCACAATAGCGCGGTACAGTGAATCCGTCCGGGTGCACGCAGTAGCGATGGCGGGTTCGAATCCTGCCAGTCTCAGCGGCGACAACTCTTGCAGGTCCCCTGACTGTTGGAATGACCTCCACAGACCCTCATTGTCCAGGTTCAATTTGTTGTATAGATCTTCGGCGGTGGTCTGCGGGTGATTTAGGTTATCGACATTTTAAGACTCATTCATATTGCTATTTGATTGGAATAGAATTCATTGTACAAAGATAATTTACAATATTTAAAACTATTCAGATGAATATTTGCAGGCATTGCATATGGCGATTTAAAATGAAATTATACAGGATGTAATACGATTTTGTTAGTCAATAGCCAATGTAGCTAGCTTTGCTACTAGTATCAGACTATACATATACAGGGTGTGTGTGACAGCCAGGCAAATACTGAGATACTAAACAAGTACCATCGTTATGAGTTATACGACAATGTTATCACTCACAGGAAATTATTTTTTGATTTGATTATACGCAATGTTTGCTTTCCGCGCCAGTTGTATCGGGCGATCCTGTGACTAATTAAATGGGCTTATTGGTTATTGTGTGATACATTGCTGTTTTTTGGATCACTTGTGACTCTCCTTTGGGGTTGATCAGTTATATTTAACTTTTTAGAGAGCAATTTTTTTTTAAATCATCCCTAGGTAAACATTTTGTATTAAAGGCTTACTTAAACGAACCACACTATTTTTTCCTAAAAAAAAAAAAAAAAATCCTGCGAAAATTTTTACTGGTTTTCATCTCAGAATCATGGTCTCAAGTCACCAAATAAATATTTGCCTGGCTGTCACAAACACCCTGTATTGTTAAAGATTACCTTTAGTAGTGCTACTTTCTTAGCATATTCCTCTGGTAGCCAAGAGTATTTCTTACTGATGTTGGCTATGAGATTTTCATCTTCATTTAACAAATCGACGTTATCAATGAAAATGTTCCAAAGCTAAAACAAAATAAGAAAATCTATGTTGAGCATTTTTCAAATAAATCGGATAAGAAGTTTTGTGAAAAATCCTGAAACAATTACTGGTAAATAAGTTGCTTTTAAAATATAGTATGGAAATTAATACTCACATTGTCTGGTATTAAATCACTGTAGACTTGCTTAAGTATATGTAGAACAATTATATACTTGTCTTGCTTGTGAAGACTTAGCAACACTCTTTCAATAATCCTTCTTATAACGTACTTCACAACTTCATCGTTATTTATGTTATTCGGATCCTGAAACAGTCCAAAAAATTTTAAGTATAGCTCATATGTTATGAGTCTCAATTCGACTCCATCAAACATTTACGATCACATATCGCTTTTGTTTAAAAATAACTTTACTGTAAATACACTGAGACTTTTGCTCTTTGATCGCAGTGCAAACAAAAAGCGACCTTAGGCTACTTTTCCACCAGAGATATGCTATACTAGACTGCCATGTATGGTTTTGATATACACCAATCAAATTCATTGATATCATTGACCACTGAAAATGATCCGTGGGTATCATATGCATCCGTATCAACATAGTAGGTATATACATTCCCAGTGGAAAGGAAGCTTTTAAGGTATGGAACAAAGTGAGCTCTATTTTTAATTGAAGTTACCTCTCGCTTAGAATTCCTCCTTACAGCGTCAACGTAAACATCCAACACCGCGTCAATAGGCAGCGCTATCAGCGGTTTCTGAGCCTCCAACCCTTTCACTGCAAGCGTAACAAGCGCTGCCTTGTTAGCGCTGGATTCGTACGCCTCACACGCTATACGAGTCTGTTCCTCTATAGCCCGCGCCGCTTCAAGCGCTTCATTGATCGTCTCGCTAGTGGAACGTGTCTTGTTTAAAGATGCTAGGAGATTAGCATCATTCAGTATGTCGCTGTTTGTTGATAAATCTCTGAGTAAATTTTCCTAAAAGGTGGAAATAAAAGCATGGGTTGGTTAATACATAACAGATATCTAAGGATAAATAGTGCATCAGATAAAATTTAATTGTACACTTTACCTGTAACTCATGCTGTTGTTTTTGCAATGTGGCTTTTTTCAGCTTAATTTCCTTTGCCTTTTCGTTGACTTCAGGGCTTTGTTGCTGAAGTGCATAGTGCACAAGTTGATCTAAAATGCAAATAACGTTTAGAATTTTCATATTAACCAAAATATTATCATATTTATTATATTTATCAAATTACTTAGCAGTTTTTGAAAGAAACCATATTGCGCCGACCCCATTAATAATGGGATTAGGGCAGGAAGATGATGATGACTTAACAGTTAGCGCTGATTTCTCCAATGGTTAGATTAATCTGAAGGATAAAATTGATGCTGTCTTTCTCTAATACTTGATCTATAAAGACATCATCAATTTTACCATTTAGATGCTTAGATGAATTATTACTAGATATAGGGTCAGCTCTCAATATACGGAACGTACGTGATATGCTCAAAACTGTCGAGCGCAGACCACAAGATTTAGTTCATCTATGACAATGGTATAGACAAGATGTGCTAAATTGCAAAAAAAAGTCCTGTAAAGTGTATGTTTCTGAGGGAATATCATACTTTAAGTGAATAATTTTCAAAAGGATCCATTTCATGTTAATTATTATAGAGTAGGTATTTTCTTTGCAGCGGATAATATCACATTTTCAATCAAAAATACTTTAAAAAATAATTTATTATGATTTTTTATTACGATGATCGATGTAAACATTGGCCTAAAATGATATATTGGCCTAACGTCGATATAAATAATACCTCACGTGTGTTGGTGGTGGGAGACCAACTTAATCCAACTCTGCAAATAGAGGTCACACGTCAACGGGTTACTATTTTATTATAAAAAACATTTAATGTTAATAAATAAAAACATTTTAAAACTAGCTTATTACACAAACTAAAATAATTATTGTAATAAAATTGAAGTTTATTTTTCAAATTAAGACCAAACCTTACCATTTTTAGTCATCAGACCTTTTTTACTTCATACATAAAAGATATCTCTGGTCAAAATTCAAAAATCATAGCATCATATCATAAAAATAACATGAGAATAAGGTAAAATTTAAGCTAAATTGATCACCGGGATATGGTCCAGGATTCCAAAATTTGCATTAATGGGAAGTTAAATAAAAGCTTGTATGAAATTTTACAACTGAAAGTCTTCCTATGTTAATTTTTATCAAATAACCAATTGTTGAACACACCAATGGTGATTTGTTTGACCAAATGTACGACAAACATGTGTCTGGCTAAAACATCAAATTAGTGTAAGCTGAATAAGTGACAGGACACTGCTGTAAGCTGCATAGGGTGAAATGTACTTATGGTAATTGAATAAGGTTTAATTAAAAAATGTTGGTTATAACAGTTATTACTTTTTATGTATAGATTCCTTGGTGCCAATTTTGACGTGAAACGTCTTTAAAATCGCGCCGACACATACGGGTACCAGGTTTAAAAACTGGACCGTAACGAAAAGGTCTATATCTCGTACCTTAATAATTAAAAAACTAAGTCTTAGAAACAAAAATGTGGTGTAAATATTTCACTTATATAGTCAGCTCGCTGTTATGACATTGAGTTCGTGTCGGGGTCAAGCGGGGCGGCGGGGAGGGATACTGCGATAACTGTGCGAAATCACGCTTGTTTCTATTCAGTGTAACTCGTGACTCCGACTTTATAGCGTGGTGATTCTTTCGTGTGTTTGTCAAATTCATGTCTTACAAAAATGGTAATTTGGACAGTATTTATATCTATACTTAATATTATAAAGCTGAAGAGTTTGTTTGTTTGTTTGTTTGAACGCGCTATCTCAGGAACTACTGGTCTAATTAAATTCTTTCAAATGCCCATTTTGTCTATACAACAACCTGCCCGGTTACGGGTACAACGCCCCCTAACTATTTAAAATAACCAGAAAGTGTTATTACTTATTACGTACCTGTTCTTTTTTTATTAAAATACTTAAAACAGCGTCCATCTTGTTTTCATTTCAATATTTTACTTTAAAAGCGATTCGCTAACATAGACGTTTCACGTTAAAACCAACGGCCGTGTGCCCCGACACAGCCCCACCCGCATTTTTTTTTAAAATTTTGTATGTGACCCCGCGTCTATCTATAATCACGTCACTGTTTAGATAGACCCTTTCTGACCATTGGTAAAAATCGACCCTTACTTTAAACCTTCCTGAAATTAAGGTGAAATGTGGTCACCCTATCGGCCACAATATATTTCTTCAATCATATACCAACCAGTAAGTCCATGTAATGTAGCGGTAAAGTTGATGACCGACAGCCTTGCCGCGTAGTAGGGCGGCAGTTTGCCCGGCAGCGTTACATCGCGACACTGAAGCAACAGCCGGGCGCCGGATACGTTTCCGGTCGTCGTTACCGGAAGGCCGGACAAAATGGCCGCGTACGAGTCGTGAATACTATCCACATCGGTTATTACGAGGATGCGGCTTAATCTGCAAGTTTTTGGGAAAATGGTTTTTTTTACACAACGCCATTATAATAGTATATGTAATAATAGTACATAGTCCTAAATTAGTAGACATTTACTATAATGACTTCGTCCGACTTGAATGTTGGACGAAGTCGGAGTCGGACGTTGAATGTGTTATACAGAAGTGGCGTTGGTTCTTGTACTTATATCTTGGTGCACGTAGGGTTATGTATGCCCCCCTGCTCCCATGTTGGCTCGAAATGGGGACTACATTACATATGACACGGGTAATTTTTGAAAGCTTTGGTTTCTTACGATAGCGGCGTTGTCATATAGCGGCATTGAAGGAACTGGATGATGGCGCTAGTTACTAGTGACTACATTTTCTGTGTCAGTGTATACAAAATACAAAATGTGAGTGCGCCCACCACCGGGTCCACTCCGAAATTGCGACAACAGGCAGCACTAACTACAATCGCATAGGAATTATTTTATGAAACAAACATCGACATTCATCGTCTTATAACTTTTCGCATGTCATAGTAAATAATGTCCACGCTGCTTATATTATGTCGGCACCGCTATCCATCCTAGAAAACCGTAGCGTAACGTCAAAGTACGATTGCAACAGTACCTAACAGCATACTGCACAGCGGTGTGTAGGTTCCCGGCGTGTTGCGACACGAAGTCCGCGGCGCGGTCCGCCAGGTGTCGCCGCAGCCACGCCGCCGCCTCGCCCTCCGGATCCACCAGGAGCGGCGTCAGCCCGACCTTGTGGCTCTCTAGTACCTTCGAGTGCAGACTTTGTTAGCTCATCAAGCTAGGCATAAAGAGTCTAAAAGTATCCTTTTATACTCTGATTTTTAATCCCGTAGAATTCTGAAAGCTGTCATTTTTGACATATCAGAAATTACAAACCTTTTTGGCCGGGTGCATTACTTAGGTCAAGAATGTGTTTACAAAAATTATCTTATTTCGTTGGCCATGCTTTAAACATCTCAGTCTGTATATTTTAAAATGTACAGATTCGCTTTTGTATATATTTTGATAGTGAATGTAATAATGTGATATAAAATATTTGTGTTTCATGTGATTCGCTGCAGTGATCTCCACTCAATTTTTTTTACCCCAAAAATTTCTTTAAGAATTATATTTTAATAATGAAACACATTTGAAAGCTACAATATCTGCATATTTATTTAACAATAAGGGTGCCTTTCCACCAGAGATGTGCTATGGAGCTATGCTGCGTAGATGTGAAATCTACACTACGAAAATATGTCATCGTTTACTAAGCTATGTAGCTGTGCGAGGAAGATGCGCTATGTAATGCGCCGCCGCAAAGTAGGTACTCTGCTATGCACATAGCTACATCACTCGCGACGGCCCATAGCACGCATCCTTCCATATAAAAAACATATCTTAGTTGAATCCGTTTCCACCAGTGCGTGTGTGTGCCAATGAATATGAATGGTGGAGATCAAACGGATCCATAGCAACGTAACATAGTACATCTCTGGTGGAAAAGCTGCCATAATGTAGTGTAACCTTTTTTGTATTTATGGGCAATAAATAACATCGTCGTAATTTTGTCTAATTTGTAATTTATTACCACACATTAAAGGAACATTGTTTTTACTAGTAACATCTAGAATTAAAATCAGAGTTAGAGTCGAAAATGGCACTACTTGAAGGAACAATGATCGATGTATAAAAAATTTTAAGATACATATTTCGATTCCGGCAGTCACACTTAAGTCCAAACGTAAAATTAGTCCTACCTGTCCTGTTCTTCAGCCAACTTATGAGTTAAGATCCGAGAAGTCAGTGGACCGGTGGAGACTAAAAATAGGTTTGGGTTTATGTGTGACTACCGGAATCGACCCACCCTAGTGACATCTTATAGAATAAAACGAAGTCTACGGATTATGTCAAAAACTACAGAGTTAGATTCGAAGGGAATGGCACAGAATAGCCATTTTGGTGTTTAAAAGTAAAATATCAAAATCTATAAAAATTTTACTTCGTAAGATACTTCTAAAACTATTCACGGTTATGATTATACGTCATAGTTCATCTCCTTTACAAAAATATATCGTCTCTCACTTAGTCAACAAACACCAACCTGATCAATAAGCACAGCGTTTTTGACCGCAGACATGTCTGACGGCAATCCCTCCGCATCCCACTTGAGTTGTTTCTCCGTAGTCGACAGGAAACTTATCACCGAAAACGATGGCTCGTCAAATCCGAGAAGTTCACTCCATTTGTTTATACTTTCCCTGCAAATGTTATGTTTAATGTTATTCAAAGTTAAAGCGCAATAATTAACTATTCATCAATTAATTTAATCACGTTGATTGGTAGATAGGTACCATAGCCTAGCACGATCGTCACAAATTTTATTTTCTCATAGATTCACTTTCAAAAGTTCAAAGGCTCTGGTGGACCCCCTACAGGCCTACACCACATACGAATTAATTGTGAACCCTCATTTTTTCACGCCATCGTAGAGTCTCCTGTGGACACCTGAGGGTCCACCTGGACCACTTTGGTAACCACTGGCCTAGAGGATTCTGCCCTATCCTTAAAAAATGGAAGCGGGCTGACAGGACAAATAGGAATACATACTTCGCTTGTGGTTCTGTCAATTCGGGTAGGTAGACGATGTAGCCGGCTGCGAGCAACGAACGAGTTGTCACCTCGGTTATTTCTTTGGATATGTGCTCCAACTGCAATCATTAATAAATTTTAACCTAAGTTTTGGATAACCACTTTTTTACCCGACTACGCCAAAAGGAGTGTTAGGTTTTTCGAGTGTATCTATACTAATATTATAAAGAGGTAAACTTTGATTGTTTGTTTGTTTGTTTTTTTTTGCAGCGAATAGGCTCCGAAACTACTGGACCGATTTCAAAAATTCTTTCACCGTTAGAATCCTTATTGGACCCGGATGAACATAGGCTATAGGGTTTCGCATAATTTCCACTGGGCTGGAATAAATATGAATTAAATACAAAAAAAAAACCATTTGACGTATAAGTTTGACATACACAATAACAAGTCCCCAGAAGGAGTCATCAATGACAGATGTATTCCGGGTAGTAAAGCAAAAACGAGTCAAAAATCCCGCATCTTCCGCTCTTCTTACCCGCCGATTGTTGCCAAATCGATAAATATGGTATCAGTTTTTTAGACATAGTAAATAGGTTGTAAAAATTTTACATACTAAAAAGTTGCTTCAAAAGTGTGCGTGATCACGAGTTCTGGGAATTTATTATTCTGTGACGTACAGATGACATGACACAACATGACAGATAATTTTTTTTTTTTGTTTGGTTTATCCCGAAGAAAGAGCATGAGGAATACAGCATCCATTATTTTTAAGTGTTAGAGAGAACTGAGAACATATTTCCTGAAATTCCGACCGGAACGGAACAAACTGGAATACAATTTTTTTAAGAAAACCGTTAAAACTTAACGTAAAAATCTTATGATGATAAGTTTAAATCGATGATGTATGTTCATTAGGGACTGCTAGGGAGTACAAAGAACGGATGTCCCGTAATTCCCACGGGAACTGGACAAATGGGAATTCCCAATTTTAACGAAAATCACTTGACACATAATGATGAAATATGACAAGTATTCGGTAGGGAGAGTAAGGAAGCACTGAGAACATATTTTTCGCAATTCTCACGGGAACGGGACAAACGGAATTCCGAATTTTAGAGGATATGTACCGAAGCGAAGCGAGAGCGGGTCACTAGTGTTTAAATAAATTTCTTTGGCACGCTCTAGGGGGTAAACGGCTTGTCACATTTGAGATTGACGAGTAATTAGATTCGTCAGTCATGAGAGGGACACTTTTTAGGGTTCCGTACGTCTGAAGCGATCACTCGTGTGTCTGTCCGTCCGTCGCTTACAGTCAATTATCTCCGAATCTATTAGACCGGGTACACATATCAATTCCTGTGTTTGAAATATCTGTATATGGAGGGTCTTTGAAAACTGCACGCATATCTGAGAAGGTATTTTTTGGTCAAGAAAATAGACGAAAATTGCTTATTGAAACTACTGAACCTAAAATTTTGAAAAAAATACAGTTTTCTCCTTATAGATTATAGGAAAATATGAACATGATGGTAAATCACTCAATAGTACCAATTCAGATTTCATGATAGGTAACATCGTACGGAACCCTCTTCACGCGAGTTCAACTCGCACTTGTCGGCTTTTTTTTTTTTATACACAACTCATTAATCTAGTCCCCATCCACACTGGATGAGGATCGTTACGAAGTCGGGTTCTTTTTTTAATAAATTAGGTTATTAACTTGAAATATCCCATCTACATTGGTTAAGTCGAATAATACTCGTAGTGCGTAGTGCTCTGCTCTCGCTGCAGTATACTCACCGCCTGCTGCCACGCGGCCGTCTCCCCCCGCAGCCGGCGCACGAGGCCGGCGGCCGCGCCGAGCGTGTCGGTCACGTGACGCAGGCGCAGCTCCAGCGCCGCCGCGTCGCGCGTGTGCTGCCCGAGCTGTTGCTGCAGCGCCGACACGCGCGAGTCCACCGTGCCCAGGCCGGTCGATAGAGCCGCTAGCTGGTTCTCTGCTTCTTTGAGATTGCTGTGGAGAGGATTTGTAATTGAGAAAAAAGTAGGCAATTCGCCGATTCAAACCAAAAAGAGTATTTGCCACTACATCACAAAAATAGTAGTTTTACCTATACTATATTACCTACATATAGATATAGCCCGTTCCTTGGCGGTGGGCACATCATGCGGGCTGGAAGGGAGAGGTACTCACGCCCGCAGCGCCCTCTGTTGCGCCTGCAGCGGCTGCACCCTCGCCAGCGCGGCCGCGTGCGCCAGGTTGGCGGTGACCCAGGCCGCTAGCGGAGCGCACGCCGCACTAGCTCGCTTGGCCGTTGCCTGATCGAACGAGGCGCCTCGCTTCGCCAGCAAACGTTGGACGGATTCTATCGCTTCGGGGCTTATTTGGCTGGCGTCCATGCATCTAAAATTACATTTAATTATTGTGTATAAACATTTCCTATTGGATGCGTTACCGAGCTATAGACTGTTGTATATTTGTGCCCGAAAAGTGGACTCGTTACCCATCTCTACAATATTGAATGTGTGTGCGGCGGTAGTTTTACACCTTTTTACGTGGGACATAAAATGAGCTAGATCCTTTCCTTTTTCGGGATAATACATATATGTGACAATATGTATAACTCAGATTTCAAAAGGCAAGTGGAATTTTGTTATCTCCCTCATCCTCTAACCATAACGTTGTCGTTCCTCACCGGATGTCCTCCTTGACGCCGCGCTTGGCCAGGAAGTTCTTCATGGAGTGCCACGAGGTGTCAGCCACGCCCATCAGCCGCAGCACACCCTCCAGTACGTCGCGGACCACGTCCGGCGGCGCGCGCAGCGAACGCATCTGATACGTTAACACATTATAGGTAATAAGCGGTGATAGCCCAGTGGTTAAGACGTGCACCTTCCAAGCGAGAGGCGTAAGTTCGATCCCAGTCACGGGCCTGTACCAATGAATTTATTTAATGTAAGAAACAATTTTAATGTTGTAATATTGTCATTTAGCTTGTGCCTCGGAAAGCACGTAAAACCGTTGGTCCTGCGCCTGATCTCTCTCCGGTCGTGTCGGTTTTCCGTCCCATCGGACTATGATAGTGAGGGAATAGAGAGTGCATCTGTGTTTGCGCACACACTTGTGCACTATAATATCTCCTGCGTACCTGGCCAATCTCTGTACAGATTGGTCGCCTTGACCGAAATACGGTCGAAGATCATCATAGGTAAGAAGCGGCATAAGAACAAATTATAACCAATAGAACTATACGAGTATAAAATATCGGCTCAATTCCAGTCCTGCAATCCTATTGGTTAAGGTAAATAACATAAGCTTGTTATATTCAGGTTGCTTAAGCAGCAATACGCCCGCACTACGTAACCATTCCGTCACGTCCGGCGGTGCGCATAGGGGACGTATCTAATACGGTGAATCCATGTTATGAAAAGGGGCATAAGGGGGAGACAAAGAATAGCAGTAAGCTCATTGATATATTCAGGTTAACTAAGCAGCAATACGCCCGCACGACGTAGCCATTCATAGAGGTAAACGAACCAACTCGTACTAGAGTGCATTTCACCAAATAGTTCCTATCAATGACAGCGCTAGTTACTACGTGTAACATACGAAAAATGTTGCAAAATCAGGCATAGGAGTTATATGATGTCTCTATGTTGTATATCGCAAAACGACAAAACTTAGGTCGATTTGGCATACCTCGCTAAGGGACTCCGGCTTTATGAATCCGACGGCCGCTCTCGCCTCCGCAATCAATGGCTCCACGGTGGCTAACTCAGCCTCTATTTCTTTTTTGCTGGAAATAAGAATGAAAGTAAAATTAAGCAACAGAAATACGGATCATGGCTCTTTGACTAGCATTACCGATGCGACGTAGGTGTGCAGAGGGCCAAGTTTAAATCGAAGTTATCCTGTCGATGGCCGAACGAGGCTTAAGATAGAGTTAAGGTTGCAACATGAGGAGGCATTTACGTACTAGTGAGTGCGACGCTAACGAAAAAAGAGCTATAAATGATTAATAAACTACCGTATCTGCAGTTTCGTATTCTCCTCTTCAATATTCTGTTTGAGTGCATGCATCTCTTCTTTCTTGTCTGTAGTGGCCCTGACCGTGGCGCCTATCTGTTCTAGCGCCTCATTCGCTTTGGTTTGCTTCTCGGATAGCAATACTTCTTGCTCGGCAGCCTCCTTTTGTAGTTTTGCTACTTCAGTCTCCGCTCGTTCTAGGGCTTCCACACCAGCCTATGAGAATAATTTTGATTTCAATACAAAATAGTATTTATGCAGGTAATAAATCGAATCAAACTTCAGTCATACTCAACCATTAACTACTTAGAGAGAAATGTAGCCTACATAATAAGGGTTAAAAAGATATTTGTTTTAAATACGTATTAAGAGTTGATACCGACAACTTAAGCCCCTTTTCACAAGCTCCAGTTTCCGGGTAGCCGGCTTAATTTACCGCAGAACCACATACCTTTCGCCATCCGGTACCCGGCAACCGGGCCGCGTGAAAACGCACTAATGCTAGACTTTAGTTTACAATAAGGGCAAGAGAATGCAGAAAGGCATAATCTAGACACACGATAGAAAGAACTGGCGTGCCGCACCTCGTGTAATATTATGATACTCACAGTAAGCGTCTGTTGTCGCTGCATCAATGCAGTGGTCTTCTTGCAGACGAGGTGATAATAACTCTTGATGAAGGCCACGTACCGGCAGGGCGCGCGCATGGCCGCCTCCAAACTTGAGTATATACTCACGAACCCTTGAGTGGGAATCTCGAGTTCCTCTTTGGATATATCGCTTGCATCTTCCTTCATTAGCCTGAAAGGTTTCGGTTATTATTTGTATCCATGTGAATGCGACATTGTCGTCGTCGTCAGCCTATTGCAGTCCACTGCTGGACGTAGCCTCCCCCAGAGTACGCCACATGGCTCGATCTCCCGTTTTTGCCATCCAGTTACTACTAGCCGTCCTCTTTAAGTCATCGATCCATCTGGCCGGAGGGCGCCCAACGCTACGCTTGCCGAGGCGCGGTCTCCATTCGAGAACCCGTTTACTCCACCGTCCATCGGTTCTACGATAGATGTGGACGGCCCACTGCCGCTTCAGTCTGCTACATTTCGAGACTATCTATTCTGTCACTTTGGTGTTCTGCCGGATAATCTCATTTCGGACTTTGTCCATTAGCGAGATTCCGAGAATTGACCTTGTAAACTGCGTGATACTTTTCTATGAACTTTTGAACAAATCAGTATCTTATACTCGTATCACTCTGTGAACTAAGTTTTTTTTACACACTACAGAACACATTAACCTAGTTCCACACTAAGATCCCTAAGGTCTTGTGTCGTGGGTACTAAGCAACGGTTTATAAATAGATAGATAAGTATAGAAACATCCATGACTCGGAAACAAACATCAATATTAATCATATCAATGTTTGCACCTACCGGGAACCCAGGACCTATGGCGTCGTAGGCAGGGTCACTACCTACTAGACCAATCGGCCGTCTCCGGAAGTTATCATCTTCCTGGCCTTATACCATTATTTATGGGTCCGGCTCGGTAGAACATGGTTTATATGAAACTCACACATAATACATAATACAATAGATTTGACATTTGTTTTTCGGTAAACAACTTCACTTACAATGCCTTACCTTACCACAGAACCAACACTGCTTACCAATCACATAAACGTAAGTTTTCTAATTAACTTTATATCTACATTACTTTCATACCTATAATTACTCGTAATACAAATACTTTTAATCTATACTATATAATATATATAATATTATAAAGCTGAAGAGTTTGTTTGTTTGTTTGTTTGAACGCGCTAATCTCAGGAACTACTGGTCTGATTTGAAAAATTCTTTCAGTGTTAGATAGCCCATTTACCAAGGAAGGCTACAGTCTATACAACAACCTGCCCGGCTTCGCACGGGTACAACGCCCCCTCACGCGGACGAAGTCGTGGGCGGCTGCTAGTAATTAATATAGGTATAAATATAATTTAGAACTATGTATAATAATATTATAATAGGTACATATAACAGAAACAAGTGCTAAATATTATTCAAACGTCAGTGCTAGTGCGACAGTGCGTAACAAATCCACAGTGCTTAACTCGTGGCAATAAGGTTGTAAATGTCACCTCTGTATAATAAGCCGAGGTAATTCTCGGAGCGTTTCTTCAAACCAGTGGTCAAGCCACACTAAGTGACTGTCGTTGTATAGAAGAGGGTACTTCTCCATTAGCTCGTTTAAATTATTTTGGTCCTTGTCCAGACATATTACAATTCCTAAGTTTTGTTTTATATCTGGAACATCACATTTTTTTGTTACACGTGTAAAAAATATTGTACCAAACCTACTAACAAGGTAATGCCTCTGTGGAAATCATGAATAATTAGGTCAAATGTGAGATAGATATCGATATGAAATAGGTATTAAGGTGATATTTTGTTACTCAATTTACACCTGTTTTATATATAGGTATAGTATATATATGATATATACTCAAAAACATACTATTATATGAGTCTTGAAGGGCTTTTCTATCCTTACTTTACTTTACACACTTTTCCTTATAAATCTAACAGGATTAATAGCTAATCTGCTTGTAATCACCATATTTTGACTAAATACATGAGGCATACCATTAAACTTGAGCACAATACTAACTTTCCAGTAGATTGTGCGAGTAGTGGTTGGGCAGCAGCGCGGCCGGCAGAGCGTGCGGCGCGCGCGCAGCCTGCAGCGCCTCCACGGCGGACAGGCTCGGGCCGTCAGCCGCGCCGCCAGACACCACCGCTACTGCGCGCGCACCCTCGCTCGCTGACGATAACGCCTGCATATACAGGGGCCGTTAATGTACTAAATTATTTTCAAATTCTAAATATAGGTACATTATTTACACAAAATGAGGGCAAGTTGGTGTTAGTTAGTTTAAGTGTCTCTTATTTTACCGACATTGGCATACAAAAAATTATTAAAGAACATGATGTTAAAACCTGCTACAAGGTATAATACTTACGGTTTTCATAATATTGTTAAACTGGTGTTGTTTATCAACGCAGTAGAAGTTGGCGGGAACAGAACCTGCGACCAGAAGCGCCGCCGCGCGCCGTCCCGCGCCGGCTGATCCCACACACACCACTACACCACCGGAGTTTGTCTATGGAAATCATAAAGGAAAACGTCTGTGCTAGTAACAAAGGTTATATAAATGTTTTCATATCAGTTACTAGTGGATGCCAGCGACTCCGTCCGCGTGGACTGCAGAAAAAATAAAATATCGAAATAATCGGGGATAAAAACATTTTCATAAAAAGTAGCCTATATTATGTTAAATGGGACCTGTCACAATATATTCCTGAAAACTGCATCGAAATCGGTCCAGCCATTTCTGAGATAACGTAACGTTACAATTTTATTATACCTATATATATCTATATAAATACATATAATATTATATTATATCTATATAGGGTTAATTTCAAAACATTAATAACCTCGCAAGACTAGGTAGCTACCAATATAAACAACAACATTTGTTCTACGAGTTTTGATAATTTGTCACATTTTACTTTCATACAAAAATAAATATTAATTTAATATTACCTCTGAATGTTCTTAGGTTTGTACACAATACTGAGGCGCGCGCGATCGCGGGCGTCAACCTTTTCGAATGGAACATAGACTTACAAATGTCACATAAGTACAAATAAGCTTGGAAAATCATTTTTAATAATTGTATTGTGTTATGATAAAACTCGTGAATCAAATGTTATTGTTATTGTTTATGATTTTAGCTATCTAGTCCTGCGAGATTATTGATGTTTTAAAATTAACCCTGTGTATGTAGAATATAGATAGATAGATATTTATAGTGTCCAGTGTTTGTGCTAGTTTTTTCATAGACAGATATTAATTATTTCTTGTGAAAAAATCTTGCTACACGCGTCAATGTGCATTTATGCAGAAAAGCGCAGTCTATTTACTCTACTTTGGACCCTAATATATTGGAAACCAGAAACTTCCCAGGTATGCTTTTCGGGAACGTTGACGACCAAAAATCACCCTATATAAACTTAAATACCCATTGCACTAAAATGTATAGAAAATCTATTGAAAATACCATCAAGAAATCGTTCAGTCAACAAGTATACGTAAGGTATACCTAAGTAAAATATTATACACACACATACCGCTTTAGCGATGGCCGGACATAACACTGCCAGCTCCGAGCAGACTTCCACACCGGTGTCACCGAATGCATTGTACTCGTGTTCTGTCACTGCAAACATCATTTTAATAAACCAAATCGTTAACAGGAAAAAAACGTTTATTTGCTCAAAAATCATACATTTGTGTATAAGTAAAATTGCTGCCTTCCACACTAGGATACCCTGTGCTGTGGAATTCACCGTTAATCACCAAATAAGATAATTTTAGGCTACGTACAAACAAAGTAAAGAAATAATTGCCTGCATACACATAATATCCCACTCAGTTAAAAGAGTTTCTGCCTACAATGCAACGTGCTTAGAGATTATTTCACATTATTAACGTTTCATGTAATCGTCGTTGAATGGTAATGTCAAAAACAGAATATATACATTACTATTTATTTATCTATAGGGCTATTTGAACAGAACTTAAAATCAACTTACAGCACTGATTGATAACCTTCTGCATATTGAGATACCACAACTTATAATCGACAGCTTCCATATAGACTCCATCAGAGCGCAGCTTTGGCATAAAGTACAACCTTTCATAGTTGCTCTTCAGATAGTTTTTGCAAATGGCGTCGTATTGTGATCGTTCTTCGTCGGTGACGAGTCGGTCCCTAAATATCATGTTTGCTTCTGCGTGTATTGCCTGTAAGGAATTCACGCTTGGATTCAGATATGTAGGCAAGCATAAAGTTAGGGAGGTTGCAATGTGATGCAGGATTTAATGTCTAAAAATCACACAATCATTAAGCGCGTGCTTCTTATTGCAGTATGAGCTAAAAACTGCTATTATAAATTGACTCGTTCCGGTTTTTAAACTATTTTCTCTATTTATTTTTAAATTAATATTCACCTGCGTAGACTAAAGAAATAGAAAATGAAACACGTAATGAATGGCGTGTTTTTACATGACAAAAATGTTTTAATCATAGGTACTTTGCATAGGTACTTACCATGTTCAATTCAGTTGGATTTGTAGGCGAATACCATTTGACGTTTTCGCACCATTTCTTTAAATGTGAGGCATTCCATTTGTAATGCGGCCGCGAATAAAATGTTTCCGTGACCTGCGAAATAAGTTTTAAAAAATGAGTAATTAATTTTCTATTATATACGACGTTATATACCATTAGTTGGTATGGCCTGGCTTCTGAGCCGAATTTCCCATTGGTTTCTAAGCATATAAGAGACTTACTTCTTTAAACATAGAGATAATATTCTTCGCCAAGCCATATAGGTCTTTGAAATCCACATTCTTGTCTATATTCTGCTTTAAGTAAGTTGTCACCAACTCTAGGAGTTCATCTTCGTCCGGTTCCCTGAACAGAATAATGTCAAGTATTAGTGCGAGAGCGGATAAAGAAAATTAAAGTAGATATAAAAAAATCTGCTCGCTTAAATAAATCATACAATCAAAAAAAATTATTGTCTACCCTGTTTTGGTATTTACGTATAACAGAATGTCAAACTACAATAGATACGGAATCTTAAGAAGTTTGATTCATATCATGCATTGTTACGTCAATATCGTGAAAAATATGAGGTATTCAATGTAACAGTATATGATTAATAATATTTTAAAATACCACTTTATAAAAATTAATGCCAAGGTTTCTCATATAAATGGTAGAGTGCGTTTCATGAAATAGTTACTTTGGATAATGGCGCTAGTTACTATGAGTATGACTACATTATCGGTGTTCTGCATACAAAAAATGTTAGTTCCGAAAACAGGCATAGGAATTTATTTTATGATGCGGACTAATAGCACGTACCGCGTTAGTACCACCGACAATGCGGCGCTAAGTCTTGCCGCCTCCGTGGCGGGGCGATGCGCCGTGGTAACCAATCGGAGGGGTACCACCGAGTGCCACTGCATGCCGCCCTCGTCACCAACGTCGCGGTACCAAAACCCACTGTGTTGAATCAGCTACACCAGAATTACATTGAGATATGAACACGTCGAACGATTGATGTAATTAGTAGTGGCCCTGCCTGCGACGCCATAGGTCCTGGGTTCGAATCCCGGTAGGTACAAACATTGATATGATGAATATCGATGTTTGTTTCCGAGGCATGGATGTTTCTATACTTATCTATGTATTTATATACCGTTGCTTAGTACCCATTAGAGATCTTAGTGTGGGACTAGGTCAATGTGTTGTAAAGTGTGTGAATATTTCCTTTATTTATTTACACAAAGCGTATCGTTACGTTGATAGTTTTAAAATAATAATAGGTTGTAATACCGTTAGGATACGAAGTGACTTGTTATATTCTAAATTGCTTACATAGGTATGTAAAAGTACGCGTTGAAGGGTTAGATTGAAATAACAGTAGGGTAAGCATGGACCTTGTTACGCGCCATAGCGCTATCAACTCGCAAGCAAAATCTATGAGACAGTGTGACAATAGCGTTACATAATATCTAAAGGTTCGTGTTGGCCCCACTACTGTCCATTTCAGTCCAAACACATAATAACGTCATGTAATTTACCTGGAGTAAAAAGGAATGCACCGGACTGGATCCCCACGCGTCGAATCTCGCTCGATGCAACGCTCGCACGAACAGCGATACTGCAACATGGCTGTTGCTACCCGCACCGCCAGAGCGCACCACGTTGTTCAAAAAAGTTATAATAGACACTTGCACAGAAAATTAACGGTTAATTATTATTTATTTTTTTATTTAATTTATTTAAAAAAGTATACATATTACATTTCATACTACATTAATTTATTTATTAAGGCACACTTGCTTGATCGTGCGAAATTTATACAGAACATACATTAATGCTTCCATGGAGGTTAAGTTTTCGGGAACGTTGACGACCAAAAATTTATTTATGAAATTATTTATTTATTTAGGCTTACCAACTATGTATACATATTACATTTCATACTACATTCCAAAAAACATATTAACATTCCATCTCAAATATATATATAAATTATAGGCATGCACAACATTCATTATTGTTACGTCTTACATTAAAAAGTGAATATATCAAAATTATAACTTGAAATAAATACATTAATAGTGGTCAGATAATATAAGCATTAATAAATTTCTTAAAAAAATATATATAGGTATTGTCGCAAAAAATGTCGATATCACAATCTTTATGAAATTCATTATATGTTGTTAATTATTTGTTCCTTTTAGGGCTGATTTTTCCAAACGCCTATTAGAAGAATAAAGTTGATGATGTCTTTCTCTAAAACTTGATGATGATAGAGACAGCATCAACTTTATTCCTCTGATAGGCTATCTGACGTTTAGAAAAATCAGCCCTAAAAGGAACAAATAATTAACACCTATAATACGAAAATCTGTTAAGTGTGCTACATCATTCACAATAAAAAAAAATGTAAATTAGGGATTATCTTAATCTAAGTACTTATGTGTTACTGTGAATGACGTACGTGCATGTTTACGTGTGCAAAAATATCATTAATGTACAAGGTGATTTTTGGTGCTCATCACAACAACATACCTGAAGTGTCTGGTTTCCAAATACCAAAGTTGAGTAAATAGACTGCGTTTTTCTGCTATATAGCAGGATTTTTTCACCTATAAAAAACCATAAAATACTATAAATTTCCAAGGAATATAAATTAAAAAAAAAAAAAATTCATTTTTTTTTAGCATAAACTTACTTTATCATGTATAGAATGTACCCTTCTATCCTGTATTATTTAACTTCAACGTTCCCACGACATGATTGTAGCTACAGCATAGCTAGCAAGTTAAAGAAAGAACGTTATGAAGCCACTATTATAAGTACTTAAGTAGTTGGTACACTCACCCTTCTCAGTTCAGCAATGATGTCAGCGGGTTCTAGTAATGGCGTACAGTCTATGATAATGACAGTTGAATTCGACTCCTTTAGGACGTATTCGGTTAGTAAACTGAAATAGAAAAACAGTTTTACTGACCAACTGTGGAAATGCATTCAATTTTGACACATATTTGAATATAAGCGCCTTGTCCTGCTACATATAATACAAAAAAAAAAATCGTTAATGTTAGAAAAATCTAGACGTAGGTATAAGTAATACAAACATAATGACAATAATAATAAAAATAACATGATTTGGGCTAAGTGCCCAAGTGTTCCTTAAATACATTCAAAAACATTAACAAACGACATTGTGAAGTAAATATAAATCACTATTGTAAAGTATCAATCAAACGGCTACTTTAGCGTTTTGCTAATAGTGTTCTGTGGCATACTGTAGGCAATCATATCTTACTTGTTCCCACTCGCTGGTGGTCCATAGAGTAGTAAATGCTCCGAGTTGGAGTGAACAGCGCAGCGCAGACCAGCCTCTGTAGAAGCAAGCCGAGTGGACAGGAAGAGGCCATCCGTGGCCCATTCACTGGCCGATTGAGGTGGGGAGAGTGGTGGGCCTAGGATTTGGGACATCTGGTAGGGAAATGTTTATTTATTAGGTTTTATTGATAACATAAAATAGGTATCACAAATAGAAATCTTGAAAATTATACTCACTTCATCGTAAAAGCTGTCGAGAGCACTTTTCTTTAACAAGCCGCACACAGCGCGTTGTATGGCTAAATACACAATTTCTTCTGGACTAGTCTTAATTAATTCAACGTTTTGAAGGTTGTACTCAAAATGCGATACTATATGCTTTACCTGAAAATCACATGAATTATTTTTTGAGAACAAGGCAATATGTCAATAAAATCTCTGTAACTTAAAGGTAGTTAATTAATTACTGTAAGATACCTACATTCGTAAGAAGTCAAGAAAGTAAAAAAAATAGCTGCAATATCTTGGAAATCCTTACCATAGAGATACTATATTGTTTTATCACGAAATCTGACTTATGTGCTGAGAACCAGCGAATACATTTCTTGACAGTTTGTTGCAGAAACGGAAGTGCCGCCATCTTGACGCTCTCGTTTTCAAATTCCGCTTTCCGGTACCAACTGTCGAATGCCTCTTCAGCACAACTTGCGTCATCGCTACAAAATATATCATATATCTTCACTATGGCATTTTTATAGAAGTTCCATTCGAATATAAATACTTAACTAAATTAACCATTTAAATAAATCTAATTTTTCTGAGAAATGAAGAAACCACATCCATTATGTGTTGATTAGTTTTATCTTATCTTATCCCATTATTATGATGTACGACTACGTGTATGTAATGTGTTGCTTCAAAAGTAAAAGTTTAACCACATTTTAATAATAATATAATACCCGGTAGCTCAGTGATTAGAGTGGCTGGCACGGTATACAGTGGTCGTGGGTTCGATTACCACTCGGGTGAAGAATTTTTTCCATTTCTTTATTAATAATTTTATAATATATTTTAGACCTGTAAATAAATACTATCGAACCTACCTCAGCAGTATAATACCCATTCGTGATACAGTGGCCGGCGAAGCGTGTTCCAAACTATGTGTTTCGAATATAAAGTTAACGTTCGAGCCGAACTGTATTCGCCAGCCAGAAGGCAATGTTAGCAGGCGGTTATCATCCAGTACTGAGTTCAGTGCTTCTATCCATTCGGGGTCTATGTCACCATCGCAAACTATCCACGACCATACGTCTGAAAGCAAATACAAACTTCAGTAACATTCTGGCCCAAATCTCTACACTCGACTTATTCGTCCATACAAATATCTAAAAACAAAATAGCGGACTTTTGATCAGCTGATATTTTCCATAGCCCATAGTTGGTACAGTAAATCCCTCAGCACTCTACATTCTTCATTAACCTACCCACCTCTTGGTCTAATGTCCAATGGTGGCAGTTCATACCTAAGCAAAAGTACTATTGAAGTCAGCTGTTCAAACATCCGCCATATTGCTTCTTACTTATTTAACGAGCACATACCTTGCGGTTGATTGGATACTTCTAAAGCGGTAGTAGAAATGACGCCGTCCGTCCACTGTCGCGTATCTTGGTCGATATGACCGAGTAACCATTCGCGACTCATCGCCTTGGGGCATATTATGTACTCCACTATGTTTTTCCCTTGGCTGGTAAGAGCCTATAACATAAGTTTTATTAGATTAAGAAATTCAACAAGTTAAATCTGGTATAATATGTATGTATTAGGTACCTTGTCTTCAGTCTTTTACAGTCCACTGATGCACGTAAGCCTCCCCCAGGGCACGCCACAAGACTAACTGCCACAGGGGAGTTTTGCCTATAGTCAACACGCTGGACAGGCGGGTTGGTTACTTAGATAAAGCTAATTAAGCTATTAGGTACTTAGATAAAGCTAATTTCTTTAATCTTGGTTTTCACTACACAGTTTCTGGAACCATACAAAAATAAATACTGAAAAGATAAGATTTTTACCGTTTTCAGCAATTTTCGCATAGTAGTTTTCCCCGAACCGGGCGGTCCAACAATGACCACGCCCATTCGTTGCTGCAACTGTTCATACAGCTCCATACACTTCTCGATCTAGTGACAGAAAAAAATTAGAAATGTATCATCAAAAAAGCCACCAATAATTGCTAGTAATTGTAAGTAATTTAAATTACAATATTATTGAAGAAAAAGTTTTACTGCTTACCTGTAGTTTATTAGTAACAAGACCTAGAGTTTGCGTGGACATTTCTAGAGCGGCGTGTATTGGATTCGTTGTACTTTCTTCTTCGGGTACATCAGCGAATACCATGGCTAATATGTTTTCAAATCTGAAGCAAGTGCAATAAATAATGTAGTTAGGAAATAAATATTGCACATACATAATTTAGATAAAGACAGTGGAAAAATATGTAATATGACCAGTAGGGTAAGCATTGCGCCGTAACGCTATTGACTCGCAAGAAAAATCTATGAGATATGACAGTGTCTTGACTTGACTTATGTCCTAGATACGGCAGAGGGCCGCCACAAAGCTCCGCCATCCCGTTCGGTTCTGAGCTTCGCGTTTTAATTCGCTCTAGGTCTTCCCTATGTGGGGGTGGTGAAAAGGGAAGCGCTTCCGGGCCCACCGGGCCACTAGTTGTCGTTTGGCCCATATAATATATTCCAATAATTGGGAGAAGCTTCGATATCGCTTTCTAGGATTGTATTGGACTGTGGTTCTGTTCAAGCTAGCCCCATTGACCTTTACCTGTCCGCGTCGGGCCGGGTGAGCTTGGACACGTTGTTGAGACGCAGCGTGGCGCGCAGGGCGGCGCGCGGCGCGAGCGGCCCGCGCCGCACCAAGGCAGAGCAGCTGCCTACCGCCGCCTTTAGGGCGCGCAGGCCCCAGTCGTAGTGGCGGCAGCCGCTTAGTAGAGCGCTGTAAGTAGGATGCGATATATTTTACCATCAACATGGTAAAAGAAGATTAACGGAAAATTACAATGTTATGCTGGCTTCCCACCGCGCACAGCCAAGGATTACGTACAGATACGCACGTAACATTGCCTTGTAGATACGTTACGGACATATTTGCATCCGTCTGCAATATCACACACCGTGGGAAGCCAGCATTAGAGACTTTTAATAGGTAAACCCACTCAAACACACAGAAAATTTCATTTAAATCTATAATTTTTTGATAAAATAACTCTTTATAAATGAAAGTTATAGATACATAATTAGACATCCACCAGATATTTATTAACTACGCCGACTTTACTCATACCATGATAAACTTACTCAGCAACACTAAACACGGTGTGCAGATTGTCAGCGAGGACATGAGCGTCCGGTATACATCTGGCTGCAAACAGATGTGTGGCCAACTGGGCTGGTTCAGGTTGGACCATGGCGATGCCTCTAACGACCCTCTCGAGCGCTGCCGGCAGATGTCTCCGACCGCCGTAACCTCGCTCCACCGGGTTCATAGTGGCTGCGACTCCACACCAAGGTGAAACAGGGATCTACAATACAACGTCACATTCCAGATATGTACCGCATTCTCTAGTTATGCCGTTGATGTTGAGGTAAACAATAGATTATCTTTACCACTTAATGTTTCTACCCTGTTGGTCTTGTTTGATTGTCGCTATTGCATCTGTGTAATCCTCAAATAAAAACCAATTCTATTCTATTACGTACCCGAGTCCTTCAAAGGTTCTTAAGACGCTACAATCGTTCTTAATATATCAAACTATTGCTAAACACATCAGCTCGCCTTTCGCCGTAAGAGTCGACTAAATACCTCGGGCTTTCTTTCCAGCGATGGCTAGCAACTTGTCACTCACTTGACAGCAACTGGTCGATCATCTATATCTATCCCCGCTATGCTAAATGTGGCTGCAGAATCTCCTTTGTGATCCTGCAGTTCTGACTATCCCATTTCAAGTAACCAGACGTGTGTATATCTATGTATGTATTTAAACTATTACTCAGAAAAAAGACAAAGGTAATCCTTAAATTACGTACATACATATTATGAAACCTTACCTGTTTTCCATTAAGCAGAGCACTAGCCCCGTTCCGTTGTTTATAGGCCTCCAACAGAGAGGACAGTTGGTGTGAAACCGCCGCCAACGTCTCCGAGGAGAGTCGGTTGAACTCGTCGAAGCATCCCCAAGCTCCACACAGAGCTATGCCGCTTAGCAGCCTGCCCATACACGCTGCATCCATTGCCTGTTGATGGGAAAATTGGTGTTTATTTTTTAAATATTTATCCGACGCCGATATTTGCAAACGATACTGTAATTTTATGCCAGCCATGAGAAGTCCTGAAGAACATAAGTCTCCCTCAAAATTGTATGAACATTGCTGAGTTGTTCAGGCATTCTCCATACTATCTTGAAACACAAACATGTGACTTCGAAATGACAAACTATGTGGATAGGTTTTCTATAGTGGGCAGCTTACTCCTTTTGTTAATGACTTCCAACAACCATTGAAAAGGCCTTCCTTGCATTATACAATTGTTTTCCGTTGCGTTTTCATCCAGTATCCTGATATCATCTAACCATGGCGCGGGAGGTCTGCCTCTCAGTCTATAAGCGTCCCTTGACCATAATTTTGTCCCTGCCCTGGTCTAACTTCGATCATCTCTCCAGCCTACACGCGAGCTAAACTAACCTCATCGCAGTTGAAGATTAGCACAAGTCGTCCCACCAGACCGCCGAGCGCCTTAACAGACTCCGTCTTGCCCGTGCCCGCGGGGCCGAACGGGTTGCCCACGAGACCCAAATGCAGGGACTGGAATCACATCGAAAGAAATAATATATTTCCCAACATCAAAAGTACCTAAATAAGGGATAACATTATAGTACTCGTATATACGAGGATTTATGGGAAAATAATATCACTTAACAGAAGTACTGATTCTACAAATTCGCGAATACATGACGTTGAGAAAAATAATTGCAATTGGTTTTTTGTGCATCTCGGATGTAGCGGATTGCGCAAACGTTTGCGGGCGGATACCCTACGAATTTATTGATATGTATTAACAGAGATAGGTTGCCTTGCCTTATGTTATATGCCGATGGCTGTGATGTCGATAAAATTTATCCAAACAGATTATTCCAAGTGTTGATGATAAGCTGGGTGAGTGGTATCTTACCTGGGTGAGTATAAAGAAGCACTCATCAGCAAGATCGGTCCGTACAAACTGTCCAGTGGTAACGCCGAGGTATTCGTATGAATACGCGATCTCAGCCAAGCCCATGCGCGCCACTACTTCCTTTGTACTTGATAGATAGAACCTGTACAGGGTATCAGGTGTTGATGAATATATGGTACACACAGTAAACAATATATCATATAGTAGTTAGGTCTAATGAAAAATATACGGTAGATGATCTGCGATAGTGGTTTGGCTAGCGACAGCTAAACTATTTGTTTCGTAATTAATTTCGGTTCTTATAAGTCTTGTGTGTTTACACGTTGGATCTTATATTACCTGGTGGCAATTTGAATCGAACTTGACGTGTAATGAGGTAATATATGGATGTAATATTAAGAGACACTGGGAGCACTAGACATTAATAGCCAAATAATTTGACAGCAAAACGTTATGAAGATTATATGGCTTTAGTTAAGTATTAGGCTGGATCTGTCACATGTACTATGCTGTATGTTCTTTAGATAAATAAAAAATAATAATAAGAAAAGCTAGTTTTTGGTAGGTATAGATATGTTGGTAGGTTCGTTGGTTTGATATATGTACCAAACCATAATTAGGTAATCACACATATTATTACGCAAACGTTCCTGACTAAAGTGATAATAAACAAATCAAATAAGTGCTATCTATCGATACTTGGCTAGCGCTCGCTATTCCTGTATCGACTAAACTAGCGATTTGAGTTCCGATAATATTTTTAAGAATCGTATAGTTTAAAGTATTGTATTAATTTATATTTACATTGTATTAATAAGTAAGTTATGGAACTTTAAGTAGGGTAAATGAACTAAAACTATAACTATTCGAAGCAATCAATAGCAAAATTTTGGTCAAGAAAAAAATGTGCACACGTAATCATAACAACGCTGATTCCAAATTCCAATCTATCTAGTATACTTACATAAAAAAACTATCAGTGGTGTGCGTGCATTCACTTGCACACCCATTAAAGTAAACAAGAATGACTAATGCACAAAAGTACTACCTCAGCTGTTTGCGCCAGTTCCAATCGTCAGTAGATGCGACATTGTTATCTATCAGCGAACGAACCACTCCCATGTAGTTGGCGCATTGCAATATGAGCGCTTGTCTCTTATGTCGCTCGCTTTCATCTTCTACTTCTGTGGACGCGTAGTATGCATTCTCCTTTTCAACGTTTACTTTTAAGTTATGCAAGTCTTTCGACGCGATAGCTCTCTCGACCTGCTCCGTGAACCTTATGTTTTGCGCCAAGCAGAGAATTTGCGTTGGCAGCGAAAACGGATCTTGATCTTGCAAAGATTTTGTTGCCACACATTTTAATGTGAGACTTTTAAGCGACGAACGCATTTGTGTTTCCAGATTTTTTAACCATACCTTAAAAAGGATAATTTGCTTTAATATCTTACTCAATTAGTAGCAGTCAATTTTCTTCTTTAAACAACATTTAGACACAGGAATTTCACGTAACAGAGAGCTAAACAGAAATATATTCATAGATTTAGTGACAGGAATTTCACGTAACAGAAAGCCAAACAAAAATATATCCATAGATATTTAGAACACTTCCAGATAGGGACCATAAAGTGGGTAGTATAAGGCATTAATATCACTGGACTATTACCTTTCCAGAATACTAGACAGATAGCCCTACTGTGTTACATATGCTTGAAATGAGTCATCTCTATCTTCCAATTTCACTTACCTCAACTTGGCAGTCTATATCGACAGGGTGATCAAGTTGGAAGGTCTCATCATAGTGGCTACATAAAGCGGTGATGGACAGTCCACCTGGACCTAAGCGAACCCCAGTTGTGCCTGGGAAAAGCTTCTTTAGGTGTGTTTGCATTACTGCTTCTCTACCCTCCGCGCCCGCTCTAGCTTGGCCGAGCAACTCGAGCAAATCATCGTCGCTCAAAAAATATAATCGAGGGAATGTTGAACGTTTGTCCTAAAATATAACACCATAGATTAACCTATTCTAAAAATCTTTCACTAATAGACATATCAATAAGTTTTAATGAGAACGGCTAACAATATGAAGATTTAAGCTGTATGAAGATCTCTCACAAGTATTAGTTGTAAGTGCACATTACTTCAATTGTTATCGCTTATGACGCTGTGTGAGTACATTGATGATCTTTCACCGTAGAATACGTAGTAATACACTTACACACTATGCATTGCCTAAGTTCTTTATCGAATGAAGTACAATATGGCTATTGTTGATAATAAAATAATATACTTAGGTACATGTACCTCAAAGTTATAGTAGGGTAGAGTATGCTTTAGACACGTGCATTCAGTAGCTTACTAGTATTTCCAGACAATACGAAATACATAGTTTTGGAAAATTTTATGTCTTGATCGAGATAGTGGCAGTAGTTATCAACTTTATCCTTCAGATAGTAGGCTATCTGACCATTCAAAATTGCCATCGAGGATTCGCCCACCACCGGGCCCTTCACCCTCCTCTGACCCTCGGATCTGCCGATTCATGATTACGAACACAAGACACTACAGTCGTAACGAGAAGCCAGATCCAAGCACCTACTCGTAGCATGCAACCATAAATACAAAGATAGCTGCTAATCCGAAAATCAATTAAAATAGTTAATCGACATATGTTTCGCCAACACACAATATTTATTTATTTATAATCTACCTATATACATATAATAAAAATGTAACGGATCGCTGTCTGTACATGGAAGATATATGAGAAAAAATATTATAGGAGACCTTTATCAACGCAATAGTACCCAAAACAATGATTTTTGAAATTTTTGTCTGTTTGTCTGTGCGTTTATGCACGCTAATCTCAGAAACGGCTGAACCGATTTCGATGCAGTTTTCACGAATATATTGTGACAGGGCCCACTTAACATATAGGCTACTTTTTATCCCGGGAAAATGTTTTATCCCGGATAATTTCGACATTTTGTTTTTTTCTGTAGTCCACGTGGACGGAGTCGCGGGCGTCCACTAGTCTATAATAATTTTATATCTTCTATGCTGCTCTGGGAGTAAAAAAAAACGTATAATACTACAGCTGCTTCTCTTCCCGGGCATATTGTACAAGTCAGTAAAAGGACAAGAGGGTCTTGGTGTTTTGTATTTGTAGGTGATGGGCTGACCACCTGTCACTACTAACCGAACTTGTACATCTCAACTATACCATCAAAATTGGTCAGAAGTGGCACCATGTGGTTCTATCGGCCCTTGGTGCTCTGCCTACCCCGTAAGGAATAAAGGCGTGATTATATGTATGTATAATAATTTTATATTTCAAAACTAATATGTAGGTATATTTTTTTTATTTTGATTGAGGGTATATTAAAAATTATTTGCAATACATTGGTTTTAGTTGTTAGTTAGTTGGTTCGGTAGTTAGAGCTAACGTGAAAAACTAATCGGCCCCCTGATTATGTAACTTATCGCGATCGCGCTGCTTTGGCTTTGCTATTGAAAGTTAAGTAAGGGGGCCTTATGATGCCACGGGTGTTGGCGTAACATATGTCGATTAACAATTTTAATTGGTTTCCGGATTAGCAGCTATGTATTTATGGTTGCATACTAGGAGCTTGGATCTGACTTCTCGTTACGACTGTAGTGTCTTGTGTTCCTGATCATGAGTCGGCAGATCCGAGGGTCAACGGAAGGTGTAGGGCCCGGTGGTGGGCGAACCCTCGATGGAAATTTGAACTTCCGAATAGTGACGCCTGATATAATTAAATATTCATTCAAAATTGGTCCTAAGTGTGTTGACAAGATTATACTGATCAATATTGTAGCTTCTTCCTAAAGACTAGCCCTAAGTAGATAGGTACTTACATCGATGTACTGGCTTAAAGCGGCCTGGCAGCCAGCTAGTTGCTCCGAAATAGCGTCAAGCATAGGCTGCAGCCGCGTGGACTGCAACAGGGCTGACAGACGAGGGTCGGTTTCCACCACCCGCATGGCCTGGCGAAACCCTTGGTCCACTTTGCGGAATCGCCCGCCCAACTCGCCGTCATCGCCAGATAAAATAGGCTCTAGGTATAACCATCTGTAAACACCTTAAGCTAATGAGCAGGTACTTGAATATTTTTGTTGTAGGCATGTTTGATTTACCTACCCTTTTTAACTCTGAGCGATGGACCCTAGAATTCTGTCGTTGCGAACTCTTAATTTTTTTTTATAATAAGATTGAAATTTTTAAAACGAATAGGTATAATTTATTTAGTCGTGACGTCCGGTCAGCACTCAGAAGTAGGTAGGTGATGAATCTTAGGAATCTTAAGCTGATGGTATCGACTGGCAACTAAGTAGCGGCTATGGTTTCCTACGATAGCAATTTGCGGTACCAATATGAAAAGTTCCGTATAGACCGCGACATGACGTCACTGCTATCCTTGGAAAGGGAACGATAGCTTTGGGATTTGAGATTTCACCAACAACTTTCAGTTTTTGGAGTTTTGTATTAGATATCTCACGATCCCGGGGCAGATGGATGATAGATATATTTTAAAGTCTTTTAAGATATAAGCCTACCAAATGGTTATAACATACACGTATCTTATATATAAACCACAGATTTAATAATACTATACTGCATATAAACTGTTCTACATAAAGTAACACTTGCATACAACAATGCTCAATCTGTAGCTTAGGGACCTACTCTGTCTCCAAATCCCAGTTCTATTGGGTGGCAATTTTGGATGCCTGTTGAAACCTATTAGAATTACAGATCTAGAATATACTTAGCAACCGTTTCCTCAATAATGGAAGTGATTGCTGTTATTAGAGGGGCATGATGACGTCATTACAGTGATGTAGCGTCTTGAGGGCGGGTAGATAACAGCAGATATAGAGAAACTATTATTTATGTCAGTAGAAATCCAAGTAAAATTCAGTGAATTGTAATAATACTCGTAGTGGTTAGTTTCCTTAGCGACAACTTGAGAATAGCTGACAGGTTAAATCGGAAATAATCACAGAAGTAACCGTGTGCCGGACCCCAAAAGTTATGTGGTAAGGACAAAATATAGTTAGGTCTAGTTTGAAAAGGTAGAAATAGATTAGATTCTGATTTATAAATCGGTTGGCACTAGGTAATAACATTTTATTCAACCTAATTTAATGTAATAAAATATATACATAATCAAAAGTTTTATAAAATCAAATGGAGCAATATGGCCTACATATGTAAATTATTTGTTTAAATCAGTTAGAAATAATGGATAGGACAGAAATAATCTTCATATCGGGTTATTCGTCTACGGAACTAAGTGATAAGCAAAATAAAACTAAAATAATATGTTAAAGTTTTTACTAACAATATTCCACAATTTAAGTATTGGTGCCTTATAGTTTGTTACAAAATATTTTCATTTATATCAAATTAATCGTTACTTACTCTAAGCGGAATTTCATATTGACAAAATTCATAGTAACTTAGTAGAACAATATAATAATAAGATACCCTAATTAAGTAATAGTAAAGTAACAAACCATTTAGACAACTGGCAGTTTCATACATGCACAACATACACAGTGAAATATTACATAGCTATAACGCAAACACATAAAATAACATATAAAAGACAAACGTTAATAAATGCATTATAAATTATTAATTTATTGTATTAACAAGGGGCACGAATACTTAAAACTAATGATGAAATTTTCAAAATATCTATAGCATTCTAAGTCTAGCAATATTTTTCTATATCTCTATCATTATGTCACACGAAGAAAAATTACACTTACTTATAAGACAATAAGAAATATGTATATAAACATATTGTATCACTCTTATACATTAGTTAATTCTTTGGAATAGAGTTATAAATACAAAACATAAGACACTTTTGTAACGCACTTACTCTTCCCCGTAAAATAAGCATCTGACATAATACAATATTGAGGGAGATATTAAATCAATTGTAATGTACAAAAACTTTTATAAGTTCTAGGTTATTTAATACATAGAAAAATTTCAAAGCATAATATAAGAACAAATGTTAACAATACGTAATGTTTGTTACTTTAAGCTGCACTTGCACCAAGGTCTTAAATTTTAAGTGACTCATGTAACTAAACATCGGACTGACATCTCTCTTAGTTTTTGTGAAGACTTAAGGACATTAACCGGCATCGGCATGAAAATGCCCCAAGATTAAGGCAGAAGGTACAAATGAAATTTACTGTACATTCTCATTGTATGAATTCGATTAGTACCCTTTTCTTCATCGACTGTTTCTAAATTAATTTGTAAGTTTCTCTGGAAACATCATTATCGAGTAAGTATACTCGTATT
The DNA here is from genome assembly GCA_014607495.2 of Carposina sasakii. NCBI lineage: Eukaryota > Metazoa > Arthropoda > Insecta > Lepidoptera > Carposinidae > Carposina > Carposina sasakii. Next base: position 9,840,755 of record CP053154.1, read on the forward strand.
AAAGTTTGGAACCCTGTAGTTTGACTACATAACTAAGCTGTCACAGTATTATACAGTTGGACATCCAATTATTTTATGGCACATATAATAGCAGCAATAGCATGGTTGCATGAATTCACTAATAATCTAATAATTTACGTCGTACAAGATCGGTAATTATCAGATCGTTTCGTAATTTCAGACAAGTAATAATTCATTTGGGAATTCAATTCATTGATTTCCTTCTCTAATCGATTTAATTGATCATTGTGGTTGTTATATAATTCTTCCATATTTGCTAAAAGTTTAAGTTGTATTCTAGTACCACTGGCTAGCTTGCTAGCACGATTCAACAATAGCTGTGCTCGATCTCTCGAGTTTGATGTCTGACTTGCGCGATCAGCAAGTGATGCATTTGCATTTTTGAAGTTTAGTCTCAAATCCCTTGCTTTCTGTTCAGCGCCTTCAGCTCTAATAACTACATCATCTGCCTCCTGTTTCACTTGTTCTGCATCGCTTTCTATTTTCAATATATCCTTTTGTAAATCGGAAAGCCGGAGGCGAAGTCCTTCCACTTGATCTTTAGTCTCATTTGCTTTTTTCTGAGCTTGTTCAGTTTCCTGAGTTATAGGAATTAGGTCACTTTTAGCAGCTTCGATGTCACCATTTGCTTTAATAATTGCATCTTCTGCGGCATTTTGTGCAGCTTGAGCTTCATTCAAAGCTTCAAGAACCTTATTTGCAGTTTGTAGAGTGACATTCGCTTCTCTATGTATCGCAGTAGCATTCTGTTTTAGTGCTTTTGCCCTGTCTAGATCTGGTTTAGTCTCCAAAATAATATTTTCAATATTAGTTAATTGGGATACAGTAGAATTGATGCGTTGCGATAACTCTGTAATTTCTTTAGGTTCTATGCTTATCGATAAATTAAGAATATCATTTGCTAAAGCCCTGACGTCAGCCGGTGTATTTGAAGTGTTTGATAAAAATTCTTTTAATTCAGTTGTTAATTGAGCGCTTTCATTTGTAACTCTACCTACTGATACTTTTAAAGTTGCAGCTCTGCCGTGTAAATTTTGTGCCTTTGCACGAACAGCAACAGTATCTTGCTTAGCCTGGGAAATAGAACGGTACAAATCTTCAGCTGTGAGTTCATGTTCTTTAATTCTATGCTCAGTCTTATTTGCAAAATCTAATGCTTGTTCTGCTTTAGTAACAGCACCCAGATCACAAGATATACCGCCGCATTTTCCACAGCCAGCACCACCACAAATATCGCAAGTATCACTTTCCTGTCCACACATTTTGTCATTCAATTTGGGTAATTGTGATTCCAACTGTGTCATCTGATCTTGAATATCATTTAGTCTGTTATCGTTTTCAGTCTGAGTATTATTAAAGTTTGAATATTGCATTTCTATGAGGCGATCCGTATTTTTTATTTGGCGATCTGTATTTGCAATGATAGTCTGCGCGTTTTCGGCATCATCAGCTGCTTTTAATGCCCTTTGTTTAGCTTCTCGTGTTAAATTCAGCGCACCCTCAAGATTAGCTTCTTGTAATGTTGTTGCATTATTTCCCAAATCTTGAGTCTTCAATTTCAATTTATCAATACTTTGTCTTAAGCTATCTAGGGTAACATTGCCTAAATTGATTTTGGACATTATATCATTTAAATTATTGTTACTATCTTTCACTTTGTTTTCGGATTCAGTTAATTTTTCTTGTAAGCTTGTTACGTTAGACATCAGTTCTGCTACAGTAGATTGTCCTAACTTAGTGCTATCAAGAATATGTTCTACTTCTGCTAATTTTTTGGTCATATCATCAAAGTCTCGGGTATACGCACCTGTGGCACCAACAACTTTAATTTTGCTAGCGTTTCCAATGGCATAGTCGGTTTGTAACTTCAAATCATCAATAAGGCGATCCCAATTGTCAAAACATTCACCACAAGCATAACATTGTGGAGCATCCCCTAAATAGCCTCTAGCACACATGTCACATTTGTACCCACCAATACCAGGCTTACATGGGCAAGCTCCAGTTTTTTGATCACATTGTCTGGAAAGAGACCCATAGGGGTCACATTCACATTCGTGACATTCAATATTGGGGTCACCCCAATGATTTTCTTCACAAAGGTCACATTTTCTTCCACCATAACCAGGTTTGCACTCACATTGCCCAATATATGGGTTACATTGAGGTGATATAGATCCAACTAAATCACACTCGCATGGATCACATCCTTTGCCTAAAGCAATTCGCCAGTGATTTTCGGTACATTGATCACAATTTCTCCCCATAACATTGGGATAACAGTGACATTGGCCTGTAATACCATCGCATTGACCTTGTGTGAAATTGGTTCCCAATTCACTACAGTTACACTTGTAACATGACTTTTCTAAAGCGTCGCCATAATAGCCATTTTCACAAACTTCACAATGGTCGCCAGCAGTATTGTATAAACATTGTAAACATTTTCCAGAATAGGGATCACAATTACCAGGTTTAGTTATATCGATATTGTCACTACATTCGCATCTTTCGCACGTGCTTTTGAACGGATCACCATAGTAATTATCGGCACAAACATCGCAATAATCTCCAGCATAACCTTCTTTACAATCGCATATTACCTTTTTATCCGGTTCCAATTCACATCGATCAGCGTGGCTACTTATGCTAAGGTCATTTCTAGTACCAGGACAGGGACATGGTTTGCAAGCTATATTAATACCGAGTCGTGGATCTCCGAAGAAACCTTCGACGCATCGCTCGCAACGATGTCCTTCAGTAAAATCTGTACAATCTCTACAAGCTCCTGTTCTATCTTCGCATTCCACAGCATGACCGTTACAATCACACTGCTGACAATTCGGGAAATTGAAATAACCAGGTTGACACAAATCACAGGCTCGACCGTAAGTATTCGCTCTACATTTACATTGCCCGCTAGTAGCGTCACAGAAATTATCCAAAGAGCCAATGCTATTACAATCACATCTTTTACATCCAAATTTACCAAAACCGTATGTGCCAGGAGCACATCGATCACATCGAGCACCTACAATATTTTCAACACAATGACAATAGCCCGTATACGGGTCACACTGAAAACTCTTTGATCCCGAAGGGTCACATTGACATGACTGTGAACCATTATTAATATAAAATCCTGCGCTAACATGATACTTTTTACAAATTTCATTAACATTATCCCTATTGATATTGTAGTAATATGGATCACCACAATTGTATCGATTGAATTCCTCAGCCATTGAACTGCCTGGCGCTAAGAATGGTAAATCTTCAAATGATGGAACAAGAACAATGGAGTCTATTAAAACAGTCGCTCTAGAGTTAGATGACCGGCCGTCTTGTCTACCTAGGTAAATACGTATTTCAGTATCCTTTCCTTTCTCTAAACAAACCGCTGGTTTCACTAAAACGCTACTAGAATTAGCTGGGAAATTTGTATAAAGAGTGTCGTCCTGAGGACGGATATTAGCGCAAGGTGAATCAGGATCTATACCTAATGGCCTTTTTACGAAAATTGTGGCTTCTTCCCAATCTAGAGGTGACTGTGGTTCGTATCTAATTAGAATATTATAGTTCATGCTTTTCTTTATGTTATTAATATCAAATACTAATGTGCTTCCTTCAGGAATCTTCATGAAACCAGGACCAGTCCAAGTTTCTCTCCTTCCGTCCGGATAGTTTTCTCTAATTACAACATGACACAATTGACTTTGAATAGCATTATCATCTATTTGGGAATCGCATTGGCTGGATTCACCCTCAATGACAATAGAATCAAGTGCACCGACAAAGAAGTTTTGTATCGGCTGGTCACAACGGAGTCCTGTAACATTTGGACGACACTTACACTGTCCAGTTATCACATCACAATCTTGATCCAACGAACCACCAACATCACAATCACACGGTGCACAACCATCATCACTTTCGGAGAGCCCATAAAACTGTGGAAGACATTGATCACAATTCCTACCAGTCACATGGCGTTTGCAAAAACAGTTTCCTGTCAGCGCGTCACAACCGTTTATTGTGCCTAACTGATTGCAGGTACACGAAATACAACCTTCAGGGTTCTGTGGATCAAAGTTCCAATATCCATCGACGCATCGATCACATCTAGGCCCGTCAACATAAGTTTTACATAAACACCGTCCAGCTGTTTTATTATTAGCTAAATCTGTTTCATCATCACATAGAATTTCTTTATCCGTAGTTCCTTCTGGGTCGCAGTCACATGGCTTACAGATGTCTGCACTTTGAATGTCTAAATTAGGATCACGATAGAACTTTGGTTTACAGCGTTCACAATTTATTCCCATAGTGTTATGTTGACAGTTATCGCAAACTCCTCCACTTACTTTTCCTGTTTTATTAAATACGGCTGGATCAAAATGGCAAACAGTAGCATGGTTATTGCATGTGCAGCGTTTGCAAGCGTTTGATGTTTTTCCTATAGCAGGTTGCCAGGGAAAATCATTGTAAAAATCTTCGCAATATTCACAATTTAAACCTCGTGTATTATGCGTACACTCACAACGCCCGTGCACCATATTGGTTTTAGATTCAACTCCCGGCATAGGCAAGCATCTGGATGCATGACCATAACAAGAACAAGAGCCGCGCACCGTCATTTCATATATGGAATAGTAGTATTTTTCTTGAATTTCTGGTCTGTTGTCTAATAAGTCGTCTCCCAATGTATGTAATTTCGTCATATTAATTCTCAGATTGGTCATGCGAACCAAACTTTGTACTTCTTCAGAGTATGGATCGGTATTGTTAATAATATTGGGTGTTAAAACCCGGAAAATTACTTCACCTTCAGTAGAGGGCGCGACTCCAGAATAGCGCGATTCACAAACCACTTCAGTCAAAGACCGCTGGGAATGGGTTGGTATTCCGGGGAACGACTCTTCGCAATTATGTGCGAAGTAGCGATACACATGCCATGTTTTACCAAAGTCGGAAGATCTCTCCACTAGCATAGCGGACGGTCGAAAAGTTTTGAACTGAATAATTAAATGCGTAAGATGAAATTCAGCTTCCATATCGAGTTCAATCGTAACATTTTCCTTGCCATTCTCAGATTGCCACCAAGACTTGTTTCTCGTTCCAGGGTAGTACTTATATATTATGTTTTGTACACGATGATTTAAGCTGGGATTGTTGATGGTGCTATTGTTTGAATCGCACCAAAAGCACTTCTTCCGTTCCTCTAAATGGGACACTATGCAGTATCGCTGCCGGCTGTTGAGACCGCAAGTGGAGGAGGCAAATAGTCTGTTTTCACGTCCGATGAGGAGGTTGCCAGTGGCGGGGTAGCAAGAGCTGAGTTCGCAGGATCGGTCGAGCAGGCGCGCTTCGAGGCGCTGGCGGTCGCGCTCCCGGTTGTAGACGGCATGCGCGGCGGCCACTAGCGCCGCGGCGATACACAAGGCGCGCAGAGCCATGGCGCGGTCGATCTCACGCGCGCCGCTCGGTACACTGCCGGCAGCCTCGCTCGACTCGCGCGCCGCCCGCGCCCCCCGCTGCCCTACTTACACAGGGACTGACTCGGAACTTTACGATTGTACTACGATACGAGCTTTGAAATGTAATCAAATCACTTATACGAAAACCAAAAACTTCCTTTTTCTCGGAATTACCTATATAGTGCATAGTGAAACAAAATTAAATAGTAAGTAAAATACTACAATACTCGTACGTTATCTATCTAAAGAAAATGTATGTCTAGTGTAAATGTAAGCTATTTTACATTTGTAAAATAAGTTATATTGATGGTCGTGTTATTGTCGTTGTGTCGTCGTCGTCATTGGATTTACAGTCATCTTTTAGTTTAGTGTCATATGAAACTTTGCTTTCTTCCAGCAGAATAGTATGAAATAATTTAATTAAGTAAATACTTCAATGTTTAAATAGAATAAACCCGTCTATTAAACACAGAATAAGGTAGCATTTATTACATGCACTTATTGTGCTCTACAACTAGATGGACAAAATATGACCAAATATAAAAAAAACCGGCCAAGGGCTCCGTACAAACCTGTTTTATTACATGACGTAATTAAAAATTTACGGATTTCGCAATTTTTCCTTTATCTGTGCTATATGACGTTTAACGATTGCAACCCTGTATGTTTTTCAACCCGGCCGAGTCCGCTAACATTCGCTGCCAACTCGGCCGGGCCGGGTTGATGTGTTAGGATGAAACCTATAAGTATTTTATGAAAATTTGCTTTAAGTAAATGGAGGAAAATAATAATTCAAGATTACGGAATAATATTTATTTCAAATCAGCAAATCAACAATAATTAGTCTTAATCAGTCTCCTTAAAGCACGAGTTTTTAATACAGTATTAGTAAGTTTCACTTATGAACGGAATAGTAACATTAGTGTTACTAATTAAGTTTAAGCAAGTATTAGTATTCAGTTATTACGTTTAGAATAGAAATGATCTTCCACGCGCTGATGAAATGCCTGGATTTAGAGAATTTCGAGAAAAGTTTGGAAAGTAGTCAGATTATTAAAGAAATCGCCCACAATTTAATTACATACTAATAATAAGTACTATACAGAGTAAAGAGAAAGACCGGAGAGGTAAGCACGAACCTCTCGATAGTCCGTAACGCTATCGTCAAACTGTCAATTCCCATAGATTTTGCTAGCAAGTTGCTAGCGTTACGCCGCGTAAAAAGGTTCGTGCTTATCCCATTGCTTGCTTAAAGTTAATTACTAATACTAATGTAACTATTTGAAAACATAGTATTAAAATAAGAAACTGGCGCGTCGGAACGGCAACATCGCGGTTTGCAGCGCTTGGCATGCCAATTTTCTACAAGTTGGAGCTTCCGTGCCGCAGTTTTCGTACCTACCGGGCCCGGTGGATGTCTAAAAGGCCCTGCGAGCGGGTTTGCGATCTCTAATGAATGACGTTGTTTCGTACCATATTCCAAGATTCTAAGTTCACGGGAAGTACATTTCCTTGTGAAAGTCGAAAATTTGCGGAAATTTGCGACATAAACGGCTGTATTTTTTTATTGCGTTGACTTAGAAGTATAATTTTTTTACAACTCTTAGGGACAGTAGACCTGCGTATTTGATATAAATTTCAGCTTGATACCTTCACGCGTTCCTGAGAAAATCTATACAGACAGATGAACGGACAACAAAGTGACCCGTTTTTACCTTACGAGGTACAGAATCCTAAAAATAGAGATAAAAATTGAGTTCTTGTGAAATAACTAAGTAAATTCCTTGGAACTTTATCAAGAATAGAGCAGGTAGCAAAGCTTAGTCCCAAGTCCGTCCCTGTGCGAGGCGACGACCGCTCCCGCCCGCGTCTCTCGTGCCGTTCCCCCGAAACGGGCACTAACCAACAAAAATAACACATGCTTTCGGGATGCGCTTTTTGTTTTGGTCATTATTACGGCACACGACCCAATCCCCTTCCTAGTCTCGGATTCCGACTTATCGAAACTGGTTTGCGCGCCGCCGACCTGCCTTTCACATTTGCAGCCTTTGAAAATTTACGAGCCCTTGCAATTGTAAGCATCAAAGACGTAGAGCTTTTTTACGTGAAAAGCTTACCTTGGGTATTAATTTGTTAGAGGTATAATGATGAGTACATATAAGATATATCATAAAAAGTTTCTTAACTAACTACCTATCAAACTCCAAGCTAACTTATGTAGATAGAGCTTTAGCAACTCTACAAATTCTTACACATCTACCTAAATATAGATTCCTTCTATAATAAAATTGATTTTTGCCTAAGTAGGTAGTTAATACATATATTATTATTTACAAGTGATACTAATATGATTATTTCCTCCCTAAATTTTGTGTAAGTACCAAAACCAACCTAAGCCCTTGTTATCTGTCTGCATCACGCCAGGTAGTTTTCAGTAGAGTTTAAAATTATCCATCAAAACCTAGCCGAAAAAAAGCTATTAATCAGGGCCGGCAAACGATCATTAAATTGTATAATTATAAATAATGGTACATCTAGCTACATCAGAATGACGCAGAGCGGCTTGTAGCGGCAGAGCTGAGCGTCGGCCTTCCGCCCTACACATCCGCTGTAGATAAACATTCGCGATCTCAGCCAACATTAATGTTTCAGCACTAGAAACTATAGGTATGCTAGTTCAAATTTGGGTGCAAACAGACTGTATCGGCGGTTCCTTAACCCTAAAACGTAAAGTTGGCATGTCCCTTTACAAATGAAAGTTATATCAACTAAGAACTTAAACAGGTGTTTAACAAAGAAACCTATGTAATCTAGTATGGCTATAAACTGGCAATTTAAATTATCGTTTAGAATAGGCTCTACCTCACCCAAAAAAAAAAACAAATAATTCATTTCAATAAACTAAAATGACATCCAAAACGTGTGACATATTCTGGGAAAAGTAGAGATACTAAACCAAAAGGTCTGAAACATGCAATAAAGCACACTAACTATGAATGGACACAAAAACGGACACTTTTGTCCGTCACGAGCAGCCAAGGGTCGCTAGAACAAAAGCTGGCTCTCAAAAAACTAATGAACTGTGCACGTAGTTAGAATGCACACTAGCGGACAAACAGGACCTGTTCAGTTCAATGTTATTCAGATGAATTCACTTCACTGAATATAGACATACCAGTATTGTATACAATTGTAAGGTTACTGTGACTAGGCTAGTTTATTGTAAAAAGGAAAAATACGAGGAAATACTCAAGTTGCTCGTCTGATGGTTATTACCCGAGTTTATTTTATTATTTTAGTTACTACACGTGCTGGTTCTACCCGAGTTTATTTTGTTATTTTAGTTCCTACATGTGCTGGTTTTATTATTTAAGAGCCGATTTTTCCATTGGCCAGGTAATCTATCTGAAGGATAAAGTTAACACTGTCTCTATCTTGATCAAGTTTAAGAGAAAGACAGCATCATTTTCATCTTCTACGAGTATTCAGGCTTATATATCTATTCCATTAGAACAAAAATCAACCCTTAGGAAAATACAAATCAACGAAACGTCCTAATCCGAGTAACATAAAAACGTATTTCTACGAAGTATTCATCGAAATGTTATAAAGGGAGTGGTAAATGTCAAATGCATTCACATTATGACGCGTGGATAAATCATTAGCGAAGCAGCGAAGTTTGCTATCAACTGTCCCAAGATGGGCATGAACAATCTGAGGAGTAGTTCCTCTTAGCCAACCTTAATATCGTACTTACAGAATAGTTAAAAGATTATGAAAAAGAAGTTTAGTTTAAGCATTGGCAAATACAGAGAAATATTGCGAGTGGGGTCATAAGCCTATTACACGTGTCACGTCCACTACCATCATCAGCCCGTATGTTCTCTCTACGGACTACGTGCCTTTGGCTTCCATCATCTCCGCTCAGGGTGCCAGTCCAAGATTTCAACCGCGACCATGGACATATAAGGACATAACAGACGAATTGTAAAAAACAAAGAAAGAAATCTATGCTTTTGGTATACGAGTACATATTGGTACTTTCTTCAAATTCATATTTTTACATTCTGCAATTTTGTGATACCTATTCCTCAACTTGAATATTGGAATTGACTAGTTTGACTAGGATAGACGTTTCTATAATTATGTATTATCTGTATTTAGATATTGTTGCTTCGTATCCTTGATCTATAGAATGATCTTAATAGGTAAAGAAGAGTATCAACTATCAAACTATGTTACACGAGTGGAATAACATTAGACCGTAAAAAATAATTATTTTATTTCGGTCGGGATTTCGGTCGAGATGTAATTAAAGTAACTAGAAATAAAATTCGTAGAATTGACCTCGATAAGGGGTTATCGCTGAAACGGACGAAATAGTACAACTATTGTCATTATCATTGTAAAGAGGCCGCTGCTTAATATTTTTTGCTAGTTACTTTATCTATTTTATTTGAATATAGCCATAATAATATATACTATACTATATACATATATTATATTATATTATTTATATACATACAGGATGATTTTTGGTCGTCAACGTTCCCGAAAACTACGGAATCTACTCATCATCACGATAATTTTTCTCCATGGAAGCATACCTGGGAAGTGTCTCATTTCCAAAATATTAGGGTCTAAAGTTGAGTAAATAGACTGCGTTTTTCTGCATAAATGCACATTGACGCGTGTAGCAAGATTTTTTCACGAGAAATAATTAATATCTGTCTATGAAAAAACTATCATAAACACTGGACACTATAAATTTCACCCCATCAAGTAATAAAAAAAAAAAAAAAATAAAAATTTACATCGTTTCCCAGCATTTTTTTGGCATAAACTTACTTTATTTGATGTATAGAGTACGTACCCTTCGTTAAGGGTGGCAACGAAAAAACATCCTGTATAATAAAAATGTAACGGATCGCTGTCTGTACATGGAAGATATATGAGAAAAAATATTGTAGGAGACCTTTATTAACACAATAGTACCCAAAAGAATGCTTTTTGGATTTTTTGTCTGTTTGTCTGTGCGTTTGTGCACGCTAATCTCAGAAACGGCTGAACCGATTTCGATGCAGTTTTCAGGAATATATTGTGACACGTCCCACTTAACATATAGGTTGCTTTTTATCCCGGGAAAATGTTTTTATTCAGGATAATTTCGACATTTTGTTTTTTCTGTAGTCCACGCGGACGGAGTCGCGGGCGTCCACTAGTATAACATAAACCTCTACGTTTGGTCTACCTATGATATGATCTATTTACAGTAAGCATACCTAGTTACTTAATATGCAAGTAAATAAAACAAGATGTCAGTGCCTTAACCCCATGTTTATTGTTCCCGATTGCTTTCTTGATTGATTTTACACGCCGCCGTAACATAGACGGGGCATTAGGCTACAATTTTACAGTTTCATTTTACTAAAACCTTAACGGCCTATTTCACAGAGCCTTTTCAACATAAATATGATGTTTCGACTAATGTATTAATTGTACATACATAATTACAATAAGGATGTCTAATACATGATTAAGTAGTACAGCGGCCGCTGTGAATGAACGCTTCAGCGATAAGGGTTCATTCTCAAAAGGCGGGTACAGTACCAAAGGTCACATCAGATAAAAGTATTCGTCGCCGAATTACTTTATCTAATATGCTTACGTGTTTTCAAGAACCCCATTTTTTATCTTCCCACATTATAAAGTTAAATTAGATCAAAACCATACAGGAAATATATTCTAAAATTGTGCACGAAGTACAAAGCTGAAGGGGTCGTAAAATCCTTACCGCACTGAAATACTAGCAACTACCTCCTATCTTAAATTTAGAATGGTGGCATAGAATGGTGAAACTTTTGGTGAAGCACTTCGGTTGTAAGAAATAGTTCAAGTAAGTATCATCAAAATTACCGGTCGGTTTAGTACCCCTCGATAGAAATCTTCGATAGAATTTTATTTAGACACTAGTGGACGCCCGCGACTCCGTCCACGTGGACTAAAGAAAAAAAAACAAAATATTTGAAATTATCCGGGATAAAAACATTTTCCCGGGATAAAAAGTAGCCTATATGTTAAGTGGGACCTGTCACAATATATTCCTGAAAACTGCATCGAAATCGGTTAAGCCATTTCTGAGATTAGCGTGCACAAACGCACAAACAGACAAACCGACAAACAGACAAAAATTCCAAAAATCATTGTTTTGGGTACTATTGCGTTGATAAAGGTATTCTATAATATCTTTTCTTATATATGTACAGACGTATGTATAAATGGGTTTATATCTAGCTTGGCTACAGCTACTAAAGACTACATCTGAGCTAAGGCCGTCCAAGTTTGATTTATGAAGTCATTATTGACATTGCAAGGGAAAAAAATGGTTACGCAATAATTTACGATGGGTTTGATAAAAATAGTACAATTTTATGTAGTCATTTCATGTTTAACTACGCATATTTATTAAGCCCACGCATTACCACGATATTCCTTCGTAGAGTATTATTTGTATATCGGCACAGGTCATAGGGCCGCGGCAATATAAAATATATATTATGTTCAATACATAACTAGATATAAATTATTAGGAATGTATCCAAAGGTACTTTGACTAACATTAAAAGAACTATGTTATATTTGGTTCTACCTCTGTACCGCAGAGAGTTACTTTAGCATTTGAAAAATTATAGTATAACTACGTTAAATAAGAAAGCACTTTACCTTTGAGAGATTAATATGCGTCATGACATGTTAGAAATGGAACATTAACATACAGTTAACGGCTATATAAAAGCTCTATATCACGCTATCTTTATAGCACCTAATTTGGGATGACATGAGCCAACTTAAAATCTCAGGTCAACGACATCATGTTATCGAGTTAGGCTGCGTTTCCACTGAGGCGGTGCTTAGCGGTGCATGAATTGACCAATCATTATGTTTGAAATCTCCGCTCCGCTTCAATGGAAACAGCACGAGCAGAGTGGAGCAGAGCTGTGCGGAGCGGAGGACAGCGGAGCAGAGTGGAGCGGAGCGGAGCGGGGAGGTGCGGAGCGGAGGACAGCTGGGCGGTGCGATGCGGACCGGGGTGCGGGGGTAGGTATATGACGTCATGCCCCTTGCTTTTTTCTTTTTAAACGACAACATGACGTATGATTTTTCTGAGAGATTGAGTGTGACTGAGCGCAAAAATGCGCAATTCCAAAACTATGCTCCGCTCCACTCCTCCACGCTCCGCTCTGCTCCACTTCAGTGGAAACACTCACCACTTTTCACCGCTCTTCTCCGCCCAGATCCGCCTCAGTGGAAACGCAGCTTTAGCCTGCATGCTGGCTCTAATCTAAGCGTTTCCATTGACGCGGAGCTGGGCGGAGCGGTGCTTAGCGGTGCATGAATTGTTCACCATGCTCGAAATCTCCGCTCTGCTTCAATGGAAACAGCACGAGCGGAGCGGGGCAGAGCTGAACGGATATTCATATAAAATAAGCGAGGTGATGCGGAGCGGAGGACAGCGGGGCGGTGTGGAGCGGAGGACAGGGCGGTGCGTTGCGGAGGGTAGCTAGGTATATTTATATTAGTAATTAGTACTTGGGTCATTATTGTTAATGTGATGTAAAATAAAGCAGGAAATACATACATAGAATTAACATTTTTTATTTGCAGAACAGAACGAAACTCTCTCTCACTCTCGAAACTAAGGTAGCAAAGGTCGCGCAAAGTAATTTGAGCGCTAGCGCTGTTGTAGCTAGGTCGCAATTCGAACGTTTCCTATCAGGGAGTGCGTAGTGGACGAACGGGAGAGCGAAGGGACGAACGGGAGAGCGAAGCGGCGAGGTGCGGACCGGGGTGCGGGGGTGGGTGTATGACTCGCGCCACTTCAGTGCGTCATAGTAGTTATCAACGTTATATCAAAGATATAAAAGGATTGCTTTTTTCTTTTTAAGCGACAACATGACGTATGCTCTTTCTGAAAGATCAGCGCAAAATTGCGCAACTCCAAAGTTTGCTCTGCTCCGCTCCGCACCGCACCGCCCCGCTCCGCTCCTCTCCGCTGCTTCAGTGGAAACACTCACCACTTTTCACCGCATGCTCCGCACAGCTCCGCTCAATCTAAGCTGGTGTCTATCCGCAGAGATACTGGTACAACACCACCTACTTATTGCACCATTATATCATACTTACATGTTAATAGCTCCCATGGTAACTCTGTATATGTACCTAACTATTAGTCTGTCTAAATTTTAGCTTACGTTATCGTTATAAATACAATAGGCATGAACGTAACATATAATAAAAATGTAACGGATCACTGTCTGTACATGGAAGATATATGAGAAAAAATATTATAGGAGACCTTTATCAACGCAATAGAACCCAAAACGATGATTTTTGGAATTTTTGTCTGTTTGTCGGTTGGTCTGTGCGTTTGTGCACGCTAATCTGAGAAACGGCTGAACCGATTTCGATGCAGTTTTCAGGAATATTTATTGTGACAGGTCCCACTTAACATATAGGCTTCTTTTTATCCCGGGAAAATGTTTTTATCCCGGATAATTTCGACATTTTGTTTTTTCTGCAGTCCACGCGGACGGAGTCGCGGGCGTCCACTAGTAGAGGAATATTATTCCTTTATGGTACTGCTTAAAATAGGAGTTTTAGTTAATAATAGGATATTAATGCACAGATTATAATAACACTGTACTATCAAATTGTTAGTAACAATGATTTCGTAGTTGTATAGTAAAAACATTGCAATTATATAGTAGGTATTACTGAAAGATTTCTAAAATCATTAAATCATTAGAACATAAGTACCTACATACATTTATTAACTTGTCCGTTGAATTAAACATTATCTCACGTAATAAGCAACAGTAGATGAAGCTGACGATGCTTAAAGTTTAATATTACCACCAGATAAGAATACTGTCTAGAAAGAAACAGTTCTAACATAGTCCGATTAGGGGAAACCCTTAGTTCTGTAATCTGAGGGAATCCCCTTATAATAAAGTTGGATATTCAATTACTTTATGGCACCTACACAAGTTTCAACAAATAAAATATACCTACGAGTAAAACTGCTGACTATTGTCTAGTCGAGAACTACAATTTAGATGTTGCAAAAATCCTTTGTCTTCAAAAAAACCATTACGAATATAAAGTTCAATAAATCAACAACAATAAGTTTGATTATGTCAAGGATGGGATATTATAGTAGTAACATAAGTCAATAAAAAGAGTTCTTAATTAATATGAGCACGTATCTATTGATAGGTAGACTTATATATAAGAAGCTTTGTTTGACAACAGTCAGCATTTCTGCTAATGTTTTATACACACATAATATGAGGATGTGTACGTATGTATGTATAGCGCTAGTAGGTGCCACAGATTATATGTAGTACGATGGATTCAAGCAAAATGTCTTTCTCAAGTCATTCTTTAAAAGTAGGTTCACATTTTTCTGTATCTGCCTGCACTATTGTTATTTCCAAATACAAAATTAGTTACGGGTATTTAAAATATTTTTGCGGACATCTGCCATGCACATGTTTCACAAGGACAAGGCAATTGGGACTCGCTCCTGTAAGCAGATTATTTTTAATCCCATTCATAATATAAAGATAATATTTATCTAAAAAACAACAGAAACGTTTCTGTGAAAATAATAACCAAACTGCAATGAGTTACTAGTTATGATATCGCTTCCAATCTTATTCAAAATTGCCTAGTTCTAAAAATGCCCCATAATAATGCGGTATTTAAAAAATTGTAACCAATACCGATTACCGAGGTTTGGTGATTATTTAGCGCACACCAAATTTCTGTCATGGAGATTTAAGAAAAGTCCCAAATAATAACAATGAGTCAACAAGTACACACTTAGGTACACTTGAAATTGCCGCCATACCTACAGACACATACATACCATATAATCAGAAACGGAATAAAAACAAAACGACGACAGTCACATGACTGGCAAACTGATAAATATACATTTAAACTTCAGCACAGTGGCTTCCATAAAATCTGCTTTTAGAAAAAGTTGCACCGAAAACAATCAAAGCATATAGGTAGTAGGTATAGTGCAAAAGTATAGTATAAATTAAATCAGTGGCACAAATATGATTTAGGCCAGATTTTTCCACAGTAGTTTTAAGTGATGAAAATTTCGATGTTTTTTTTTCTAAAAATTGATAAATATAGGGACAGCATCAAATTTATCCTTCGAATATACTTATCTGACCAATAGAAAAATCGACCCAGGTAGAGCTTACTTGCGGAACATATTAGTCCTCAACACACTTCTAGCACAGACGCCTAGGCCTAGGACAAAATTTCCTAATAGTGGCAATAGTACAGTGGCAACAAGACTGATGTAAAAGTGACTTGAGTAATTAGCCTCAGTAAATTATCCTGTGCTGATGCGGGTGTACACTAGAATACATCAGCTGCATGTCATAAAAATCGACTCTAAGGAACTCGGTCATTCTCTCAGGCGATAAGCTGGCAACTTGTCGTTGTTGATGATTTATAACTGTCCCCGCTATGCTAAACGTGACTGTAAAATAAACACGGCTGTGTTCCCGAAATGGGGTAGTCAGAACTGCACGATCGTAAAGTCTTTCTGATCTTTATGAACCTGCTGTTTGCTGCATTTGAGTAACACGGCCGTGTGTATTGAGCCAAATTTGACGCGTTTATGTAAAATAGTTTTTGAATTATGAGGGGGTCAAAAGTGGCTCCAAACGGTTCGTGTAAAATTACACACGGTTCTGCTAGCTGGAACTACCGGCACTGACCTGCGCTGCGCGTGCGCGGCGGCGCGCAGGCGTTGCCGGGCGGAGCGCAGGCGCGCGCCCCACGCGTCCGCCGCGCCGCCCGCGCCCGCGCCCTCCGAGCCGCCCAGCGACGACACCACCCATTGCTGCTCCTCTATCTAAACGTTACAGTGCGTTTCACTAAATAGTTCCTTGATGGCGCTAGTTACTATGTGTAGGATCAGACAGACTGCGTTTTATCCAATAAATCCATGGGATGATGGCGTAATTTTGCTGTGTTACCTGGCCGAGTCGTCTTCATTATGCTGCTAGTTTCGCTATCCTACATTTATGATGATGTCTATATACTGGGTGTGAAAAGACAACTTTGTTCTTTTAATACCTCGTATTCTTTGTAACATCACAATCATTTTTTTCTATGGAAGCACCCCTGGGAAACCACGGGTTTCCAAGATATTGAGGTTCAAAGTTACATGAATATTAGCATTTTTTTAAAATAAATCCATCTGGAAACAGAACATTTTTTTTAAAGACACCATATTAATATTTAAAAATGTTAGTTTTGTAGGTACATTTGTCAATCGAATACATTGCTTGCAATAAAAAGAGATTTTTTTTTTTTCCCAGGATTGGTTCCATAGAAAAAATGATCGTTACGTTACAAAGAATACGAGGTATTAAAATAACAACGTTGTCTTTTTACACCCTGTATGTCTTTGTAAAACCAATATTAAATCACGGGTTTCATTTTATATAGGCAGATGGTTAAAAGGTATCCTTTTACCGTGATTTTTTAGTTTAATATAAGGGTCGATTCCGGCAGTCACACTTAAACCTAAACCTAATTTTAGTCAGGATCTATCTCTCTCCATTCTTAATATAAATGGCTGAGAGAGAAAAGGACAGGTAGGACTAATTTTACGTTTAGGTTTAAGTGTGACTTCTGGAACCAACCATATTAGCTCAATACACCTAGGTACAACTTCAATCTTAGCCGTCAAATCCTGAGAAATTATCATAGACTAGCGGAAGCCCGCCAATGTTCAAATATATGTTTCTACCATTACCGGATACAGCTGAGCGTGGGTCTATATTTCAGTGATAACTTTTTCTTTTATATATAAGTTCTTTTAAAATTAGTGATTATCTTTTGACACGAAACTAGGTAGGTAAAAAGACACAACTTTTACTATGGGACCAACTCCAAAATAGTGAAAAAAAAATTGTTTCTCGAAAAATTATTATTCGAGATTGTATGGAACAGCATAGTTTGGTTTCGTGTCAAAAAATAATCACTAAGAAAAAAAAATTCACGTTTCTCGAAACGAATTATTATTCGAGATGTGTAAATAGATGGCACACAATATTTTTTCAGGAGAAATAATAATAATCTATATGCATAAACACTGGACACTAATCGCCCGAAAAATAAAAAAATTACATCGTTTCCCAGCATTTTTTTTGGCGTAAACTTATTTTATTTGATGTATAGAGTACGTACCCTTCGTTAAGGGTGGCAACGAAAAAACATCCTGTATATAGAATACATAAAGTCCTACCTTGGCCAACAGATCCTTATAGTCCTTCACAATGGGCGCGGCCCGCTTCGTCTTGTCGGTGTAGTAAGTGACAGTAAGCCGGGCGCCGGCGAACCAAATCTCCAGCTCATTTATAGCGCTCCTTATTGCCGATTCACTGGCCGCTGACACGCTGAGTTTCTGTATTATATTATAAGTTATTTTATTATTTTTTGACAACTGACTTACTTCTACATACATAATATCACGCCACTTTCCCGGAGCAGTAGGCAGAGATTACGGGTCTGCACCTGCTACAGTCCTGACACACCTCATTCGCTTCATTTACTTTCATGATATTCTTAACGCACGCTCGTCAATTTAGGGTACCTTTCTCTAGGATTTTATATCAGACGCTTAATCTGATTATGATTAGGTGCCCAGTTCTAAATAACTTGCTGTCTTGGTGTCCAATCAAACAAAGTGGTTTAGAAGTACAATAATCAGATTCAGCGGCGGTTGATTATAAGGTCCATCATGTACATTTTCATATGTATTAAGGTATAATCTTGTGATTTTAGGATACCTAAATTAGGGAAATTGAATAAACCGCCACAAAAAATAGAATGGGTATGTAACACAGTACTGTATCGCATAATCCAAAGAGTAACACTTAAAATGATGATACTGACAGTATCGGCTATCTAAGCAGCATATACTCGTAAAACAGCAGTCACTTAGTAGCAATAATAGATGTCAATTAACCAACATACCTGCAAATCTTTAAAATGCTTCTTAATGTTCCCAGCCGCGTTCAAAAAGTCCCTGACCACCAAAGTATCAGGTTTTTTATACTCCATATCCAAGAGACTGTACACTTCGCGCCAGTGCCGTTCAGTGAAGTCCGTCCCACGGAGATAACGCAGTAGTGGGGTTAAGTCCTAGTTAAAGAAAACAAATATTAGTAATCCCATAAATTCAGCAGTTTGGATGTTTGTCAATCGCACCAGAACGGCTGAAAGGATCTATAAGGGCACCAGCTTAATCTCTGATAGAAGAAGGTATATGAAGACTTTCTAGACCCTTTATATTTTCATAGCCAGACTTTTTACATTTTCATAAAAATTACGACAACGTAAAATCGCGAGATAACTAAACATATGGCTGCTGGTCCGTCGAGCCGGAGTCATGTAAGCAATACTTTATGTATGGTTGGGATTGGGTAATGTGTACTGTAGATATTTTATAATTACCAGATATTTATTGAGCTCCTGTTTCATAAATAAAGTGACAGCGGTGAACGGTTCTAGAAGTCCACTCCATTTTGTGGAGAACTCATCAAGTAGGTGCAACTTCTTCTGGAATACCAGCCATTCTTGACTAGCCATAGATTCGTACTCTACAAAAATAACCATACTAGTTAAGCTATTATGTTTTAGTAAGCCCATTTCATTAATTTCGTATAAGGTGTCGAGTCTCCTTTATAAAAGCACTGAGATAAAATTGGACGACCGTATTTGCACAATTATTAATATAGTTAGGTACATCAATATGGTGTATAAAGATATTTGTTGACGAGCCTATGTATATCTTTATTTATATTTAATGCTTTGTGTTCACCCTACGACAGCGTGAAGCAAAATGTGTAATGTTTGTTTATTTTAAATCAATGTGATGACAAATATTCGCTTTAAACCATCTGGTTTACCTTCATTATAATCTTTAAGTGGGGTCCACATAGCTGTATATTCCGAGACAAGTTTCTCAGCTTCCTTCCAATCTTGACTCAATTCAGTTGTCATTCCAAACTTCTCACATTCTTTCCTACAAATTAATAAAAATCTATTAAATATCTATCACAACATTTGTTTGTTTCACATAGATAACGAACGACATCTGTGAACTTTTAATGTAAACTTCCTTTGCGTTTATCTTTTGTAACAAATTCGGTGCGATACATTTAACATATTTTTTCAATTATATATCTATGTAGGTAATTAATATATCTAACTATCTATTATATATATTAATATATATAATCAACTAATTTTTAGAACTGAAGTGCATACAATAAAGGACAGAACTTACACTTAGAAGTATACACAAATAAGTGAAAGCACATACAAGCTATGAAACAAATAAAATGTGCCGAATCTCTAACGGCTAATTTAATAATGTAGATTATAAAGAATCTCGTATTTTTGTCCCAAACTTGAAATGTTACATGAAAACAATTGAAGATTTAATCTGAAATATGCAAAAAGCTCTCGAGATCGTTTATTGCAATCGGCTGTTAAAAGGTGCTATTGTTTATTTTTTTATTTACGTACTAGTTGTCGAAACTTCGGTGAGTTGTACTTACACAAGTTCATCCCTATCCGCCACAAGTTTTTGCCACTGTTCCTTTCCCTCGAACACAGAGCGACATCTATCGAGCATCTCTGCAAACTGTGCGCTGCGCGTCTCTTCCATACGAGCCTTGGACTGACTCCATCTCGACAGCCACGACTCTATGCTCGAGTTTAGGTTCTCCCATTCACCGGTGAGGCTTGATTTTACTATTTCCGCCTAAAATTATTGTGATCATTATGGCGGGGCGAGTTGTGACGATTACATTGGCACTGGTGTGTATGTAATTTTGTACATTTGTAATAAATCTTTAGCCTAATCATCGTAGCGTGCCGAAATGGTTTGTTTTGTTATTTACATAATTGATAGCAAGTTGAGCATTTCCTAAGATTTCTACTTGTGATTCTTCTACACCTATAGTTACTATAGAGCCAGTAGACTCCTGTGAATAATATAACAGCAATGTGTTGTCGACGACAAACTAATTATTCGAGAATTAGTCGAAAAACAAGACCGTCTTTTTACAATTGTTTTGCCAATTCAATCAAGGTCTTTGTGCAGCAGACTAGTAAATAAAAAAACTGCTTTAGGCGATTATCACACTGCCACGCACCATGCAGCGTAGCGCGTGATTGCGTTTTCTAACGTTGCTTGAATGAACCCGCGTGGATGCATTTTCTGTGTGTTGGACTGTGCGTGTTTTCTATACAAACGGAGATACTTACAAGCAACGTTAGAAAACGCATTCACGCGCTACGCTGCATGGTGCGTGGCAGTGTGATAATCGCCTAAGAGCCGATTTTTCCAAACGTCAGATAGCCTTGCTGAAGAATAAAATTGATGCTGTCTCTATCAAGATCAAGTTTTAGAAAAAGACAGCGTGTCATAAACGTATGTATCTCATTGTGATTGTCATAGTCGTAACAGCCTACCTGTTGCTGGAATACAAGTTGGTGCGCCAGCAGTCGTTCGCGCAGCCTGAGCCAATCCCGGAGCGCGGAGGGGGCGGGGTCTCCCCCCCACAGCCGCAGCATGCCGCCCTTGCGGGTCAGGCTGTCCACTAGCTTCTCTATCTGTATCAATAAAACATCATCAAATTGAAAAAACTATGGGCAAAACCCCCCTATGGCAGTAGCCTTGCACGATAACCAAAATTTTCTTCTATGTATCTTCTAGCTTATTTTTAAACTAGGATTAGGAGCCAAAGTCTACTATCTAAGTTGTAAAGATCTCAGGTCTCATTTGAGAATGCTGACAGATCAATAATTACAAAGTAATGCTCTACATACAGGTTGTTTTTTCGTTGCCACCCTTAACGAAGGGTACGTACTCTATACCTCAAATAAAGAAAGTTTATGCCAAAAAAAATTTGGGAATCGATGTCATTTTTTTGATTTTTTTTTTACTTGATAGGGCGAAATTTATAGTGTACAGTGTTTATGCTAGTTTTTTCATAGACAGATATTAATTATTTCTCGTGAAAAAATCTAGCTACACGTGTCAATTTATGCAGAAAAACGCAGTCTATTTACTCCAGTTTGGACCCTAATATTTTGGAAACCAGACACTTCCCAGGTATGCTTCCATGGAGAAAAATTATCGTAATGACGAGGAGATTCTATAGTTTTCGGGAACGTTGACGACCAAAAATCACCCTTATTTTACAGATTAAATATACTTACATATTTTACTGGACGTCGACATACATCAGACATCTTTTATGTATTAATAATGTGTGATATTTGATGATGATGATGATCTCCGACCGTATTTCGGTCAAGGCGACCAATCTCTACGGAGATTGGCCAGGTACGCAGGAGATATTATAGTGCACAAGTGTGTGCGCAAACACAGATGCACTCTCTATTCCGTTACTCTCATAGTCCGATGGGACGGAAAGCCGACACGACCAGAGAGAGATCAGGCGCAGGACCAACGGTTTTACGTACTTTCCGAGGCACGAGCTAAGTGAAAATTTTACAACATTAAAATCTGTACATGAAATAAATTCATTTGTACAGGCCCGTGACTGGGATCGAACTTACGCCTCCCGCTTGGAAGGTGCACGTCTTAACCACTGGGCTATCACCGCGGTTATATTTATATGTGATATTTATATTGTTAGTAAACCATTGTAAATATATAAATACCTCTGGCAATTTCGCCTGCAAAGCCTGCTGCTTAGCGCTTATCTCCGCTAGCTCCTTAGCATTTTTGGGCAGACTTTTATCATCCAACATGACCATAGCACTGGCCATAAACGTCTCTAGTTCTGTCGCATCGTTCCTACAACTAGTCTGTAGAGATGAGATGAGACAAGCCCAGAGGTTACGAGCTTGTGCCTCAAACTCTCGCCTTAGCGTTGCTGTGCCCACTATTATCCAGTCTATCTTTTCATCCTCACTGGAAAAGAAAGGTTGTAGGTTTATATCTATGTTGCCTTTAATTCAACTATAGGAGTGGCGCGAATTTTTGAAACTATGTATACAGGGTGCATCAAGAGGGGTATGATAAGTGAAATAATATGAAAATAGCCCACTATAGAAAGTATGCTCCCAAAGAGTCTCATTTTTTTTTTCAGTTACAGATTCTATATATTATAAAGCATTTCGCTTAACATACCCCTTCTATTACACTCAGTACAAAACGTATGTAAATTTAACACTTTCACAACAACTTACAAGCTCATCTTAGCCACCGCCTGTCCATACGCCTTGCAAGCCTTAAAATTAAGTTCCCAATCGGCGGCAGTAAGCAGATGTCGTGCACACAACGCGTCCAGGTCCGGCACACAAGCTAGCGCCGCCCGCCGGCTCCACTCGCGAGTGGTGCGCTCTAGCGACGACAGTGCTGCCTCCACCGCTTTTACTGCTTTGTTCCCGAGCCAACTGTGTCTGGAATTATTGTAAACTAGTCGATGTCTGCATGGACTACAAAAAAAAACATAATGTCGAAATTTTCCGAGGAAAGAATAATTTTCCAGGATAAAATCTAACCTATGTCCTTTCTCAGGCTCTAGATTACCTATTTCACTTAAATCGGCACAGTAGTTTTGGAGTAATAGCCACATAGATAATGAGACAGATAGACAAACAAAGTTACATTCGCATTTATAATGTTAGTAAGGATTCTGGATGATTAAGGATGCTTACAATAGTCAGGTCAGTTATTATAATGCATTCAAAATTCAGAAATCATTCTACTAAAGACAATGGCTGCATCGCTTGCTTCTCGTTCGAGAAAAACTAAATTAAAAAAAGTTCTCTCGGTGCCTCAGGCGCTCCGACAGCGAACTCACTCGCTTAAATTCACCTGTGGTGTGGTTAGCAACGTAGTAGAAAGAAACGTCTATCTTGTTAGCCTATTGCAGTCCACTGCTGTACGTAGGCCTACCCCAGAGCAAGCCACCAGGCTCGATCTCACGTTTTTGCAGTCACAACCAGCCGCCCTATTAAGTCATCGGTCCATCTGACTGCAGTGCATCCAACGCTTGCCGAGGCGCGGTCTCTATTCGAGAACTCGAGAGTAAAAAGGCGCCATTAATTCATTACGTCAGACGATTTAGGGGGGTGGGGAGTCGACCATGTCTTATTTTTTATGACAAAGGGGTCGGCTTATTCTTTTTTTCCCCTTATAATAGGCAGGGAGCGGGTTAGATACTAGCGAAAATAGTCTTACGTAATAAATGAAGCGTCAAACCACAGAGAAAAGAGTGTAATAGAGTACAAATATCTAACATTTTCCTTGCTTTTGACGTTTATAAAAACGGCACCTACGGCCATTGTTACCTATAGCAAAAAGTATTTCGATTCGAGTGTCAAAACTCATAGTAAGTATGTGGTAAGTTCAATGGCGGATGGTCCCATTGTTTTTTACTTTGTTTCAGATCTGTATACTTCATTCATCTGAGCGTCAAACGTACTTATCAACGATGTCGGTAAAGATGTTCTCGGCGTCGTGTCGCAGGCCCACGAAGTTCCCCGGCAAGCGCCACCAGGCGGCGCAGCGCCCCATAGTGCTGCGCGCGCAGCTGCTCCGGTGGCGGGGAGCTGCGCACCGCGCGCCCTCTGCGCAGACACCATCACATACTATATAACAAAGTCGGTGCCCGCCCTCTGATTACCTCATTTGTAATAGCAAAGCCGAAGCCGCGCGATTGCGAAAATTGAGAGTGTGTGCGTGCGCGCAACGAGCGCTCGGCGTCCTCCCGCGCCCCGCACCTCGCCCCGCGAACACATTCTCCATTTTCGCTGTCGCATTGCTTCGGCTCTGCTTATGCCTGTTTATATGTATACTATCAGCATTGCCCCCGTGCGTAGCCGGGCCGGGTCGCTAGTAGCGTATAAGTAGTATACTAAATTCCTGGTAAAACATAGTAAATGCATTGTTGATCTTGTACACTTAACTATATATCGACCAATAAGCAGACTAATATTATCAGAGTTCGGTGGGAATAGCCGGTGTAATTCTTTTTAATCGACTTACGGAAGGATAGGTAATCAATTCGCCGGTATGTGAATAGTTGGCACGTGTGATTTGATATTTTGAGGTTGTTGTCACCCTAATTGCAGTCCACTGCTGGACGTAAGCCGCCCCCAGATCATTCCCCTATCTCCTGTTTTTGCCATCCAGTCACAGTCGCCATCTTTAAGTCATCAGTCCATCTGGCCGGAGGGCGTCCAACGCAACGCTTGACGAGGCGCGGTGTCCATTCTATTTCTGGTAGATAAATTATATTTTGTTTGCTTGTGATGTGATTCATGCAGGTAAAGTGTCTAACTTTAGACTTTATCTACATTCACCCCTATCTTTTAAAGATTCTATCATAAAGCGAAGGTTCTATTATAAAACTTACCGCAACACTAGATCGACCTTCAACGTAGGAAAATGTTTATGCAGTGACAGCAGCGTCCGAATGTACTGACATTCTAGTGCCTTATACAACTGCCAGTCCCAGTGGGAGCGCCATTGTTCAGTGTTCTTGTAACCGTTCGCTTCTACCTGTGTATAGATTGATTTCAGATAATTTCATTCCGTATTTTGGTTACAACCGTAACACCGGAAATAAATGTACAATGTCATGGTTATGGCACTTTTTAGCATTTGTGCAAGTATTTGTGTGTCCGTAGTTAAGAAAGTTTACACACACAGATGCGTTGCTGACATGAGGCACGATCATATAGAAAATCCCACAGCCACGTTTAGCAAAGCGGGAGAAGATGTAAATGATCAGAGACAAGTTGCCAGCTTATCGGCTGAGATAATGTCCGAATCATTTAGCTAAAAGAGTATTTACAAAATTCTATATGAACACATTTCATCGACAGACTATATCTATCTACCTATGTAACGTGGAAATTGTTTAAGAACAAAAAAATATGGATTAGATAGATAGGAAGTTGGCGCAATACTGGAACAGCGTACGTACAAGACTAACATACCTTCTCTATGATATCTCGGATATCTTTGACGCCCTTCTTCCACTCATTCTGTTTGGCCAGTAGTTCCGTATTCATGAGATTCTCGACGATACCTCTTATTGCTATATGTTGAGAAGTTAAATAAGTATTCTGAAAATAATAATACAAAAAACATTAATATTAGCGTGTTGTCAATTTACATAAAGGTATATCTACATCCAGCTATATATCTTAGCCACATTGACATAATAACATGAAAACGTTATAATATACAATATGGAAAAACGTGTGAACACTTTGCCTAGGAATATACTTAGAAATCTTTATTAATGATATGTTTATAGATACAATTATACTACGCCAATCACAGAAGCTACAATGTAGGAATTACATTTGTTTATTTGTGTTTATCTCAAGCTATTAACTTCATTGTATTATTCTTAACCACACTTAACTAAGCTTCCAGCTTTAACCTACTATTATATCGTATAAATGCTGTATAATAATCTCTGTCTTCAGTCCTAGTAACTCCGATGCGTTAGTATTGCCGTAATATACATAATTTATTGACTTTTACATATCCCCGTTATGATTATTTATAACTTAATTGTCGTTATTCGAGTATTTTTTGTAAATAGCATCAAGTTGTTAACTTCGCTTTCAATCCAATTAACTTAATAAAATAATGTGTGCGTAACTTCCGAACAATAAACAAATAATTCACCTGTGTCTCTAGCTTAAGCACGCTATTCTTAAGCCTCTCGGTGTAGGCTTGTAGCTGTTTGACATCGTCCCAGTAGACCGCCCGCTGGTCCTGTACTAAAGCCGACAGGTCTAACGCGGCCGACAGCATCATGGGCCGAGTGGACGGGATCATTCGCTCGCCTAATGTGTTGTGGAATGACGCCACCTACAGGTCAATTTACATACAAATGTATATATATTCATACGGCCGTGCTTTCAAAATTAGGTGGCCAGAGGTGCAGGATCAAAAAGGGGAACCTATAGTATGTTTCGCATAGCGAATGATCTATGACAAGTTGCTAGCTCATCACCTGAAGGATCATCCATGGGTTCCTTTGTCGACTCTTACGACATTCACGGAAAGAGCTGCTCTCTATGCGAACGAGTCAAATTAACAGTTTAAGATTTTACGCAATCGATAGTTTCTAATCGAAATATTCATCAAGAGTACTAACAGCCAATTTCAATAGGTACTAGACATCATAAGGAATCTCGGATATTTTAAATTCCAAATTTGAAATTTTGTATGAAAACAATGGAACATTTCATCTGAAATATGCAAAAAATCGGATCGGTTATTGACATTGTCTGTAAAGCCATCAATTACAAACCTTCTACATAATAATTACAAACATACAACACTAAAATAGAACCAAATACATACTTGTTGCAAAGCTCTCGCATACTGCAGTTTGGGTGTGATATCGTCGGATAAGATTTGCGGTGGGGCTGGCAACCCCATAGCTACCAGCGCACGCGCTTCCAATTGTCCCCATACGAGTCGCGGGTTAAAGTTTACGACCATCATACGGCTATCGGGGGAAAACTCTACCACCGGCTTGTCGAGAGATAGGGTCAGGGAACCGGACTTCACTTGTGCCTGTAGACAGTCACGAGTTATGTTATTAAAATAAAATTTAAACACTGCCTAATTTGACAGATATACCATAGATGTATAAAGCGTTTCAATGAAATATAGGTACATAGAAAACTTCAGGCGCAGTCGGGTAAAAAATACGGTCGAAAATCGCACGAATCGCAACACACAATAACATAGCGGGGCCGATGTAAAAGATAAGTTGCTAGCACATGGCTAGAGAGAGTCGACTTTTGCGATGTGAAAGGATGGGATGCAAATGATGTGTTCTAGCGAAGCCCCGAATATGCACAGGCCAGAATAGTTTGACAGATAATTGTAAGGTACGAGTTAAATTTGGAATAAAAGGCAATACTGAAGAATGCATCCATATTATTGTTAGTCCAGTCAGTTAACCTGTAGACTGATTAATAAATTAATTAATCAAAGACGAGCGGAGTGCGTAACGGCCGCTAAAGTCTACCTACTCTATTCTTATCTCACTCATTGAAATATAAAATGTACGAGATAGCGAATGTTCCAAATGACATCTTATTTGTGACCGAAATAGACCCTAGGAATACATATACTCTAAATAGTTTATTTATACTTTACCTGTATATCTCTGGCCCACTCCTCGTG
Organism: Carposina sasakii; assembly: GCA_014607495.2. Taxonomy (NCBI): domain Eukaryota; kingdom Metazoa; phylum Arthropoda; class Insecta; order Lepidoptera; family Carposinidae; genus Carposina; species Carposina sasakii. The sequence continues at coordinate 9,868,565 of CP053154.1, forward strand.
AAGTTGAGTGTACATCAGCTTAAGATCTTTTTCCAACTGTACAGACAGTTTTATTAGCTCTGCACTACCCTCAAACTCCTTCAAGTATTTCTCAGCACACATGTGAATATCTTTAACCTAGAATACCATAATATAAGAGTAGCTGATCAATAGCAATAGTACATAATACTTACTCGTATATACACATAAAGCTTATTACAAGTACCTACCTATGAGTCGATGGCATAAGTACTCGCTAAGCATGCACTCTGATAATACTTCACAAATAACGCACAAGTACGCTTCATCTATTTAGAATACGCTTATTCAAATTTTATCGCTGTGCTATAATGTTTTTTGTTGTCTAAAACACAAAGATTGTGAAAATTTCTTAAATATCTATTTAAACGTCCTCTCTTGCAGACCATTACACGAAATTATTTAGCTAAACCATTGGTCACAAAATTATGTACTGGCATTATTTTCACGCTAGCTACATACCTTAGCCTCCATCTGTCTAGCCCATTGCACATGATGCACCACCGGCGACATCTCAGGCGGCTGGTACATCCTCACGTCAGCCTCGTCAGAGTCCACGTCACTCTGTATAGAGCGTAACATCGCCGCCAAAGAGGACATAAACGTCTCCAGCTCGTTGTTCAACGCTTGCTTCACTAAAGGTCGGTTTATCAGCGTTTTGTAGCGCAGGAATTCGTATAACATCTATAAGTGTACCATATTTAAGGTAAGCTCAATGATTTTAGGATTACATTAATGCTACCAGCAAAATGGGCACGTCGCAATGGACGGAGATTGCCTAGCCTAGTTCGAACCAAACTAACATGACTTCAGTGGTATTATTATCTATGCTTCAGTAAAAGTTGCATCGCTACCGTGATACGAGTATCGTATTCCTCATTTCAATTTTTGTACGACCTATCCAGCTATTAACTGGATTAGAGATGCAAAATCTTAGGATGAGCAGCTGAGGCAAGGATTGTATTTGTTAAACTACCTAAACCAAATCGCACGTATTTTTTTTTTCAACTTTAGCGTGCAATAAATTTAAAGATAGTGTACGTGAGTCCAGCCGGATTTCTATAAATGATAACCTAATATGAGGAAGGAATATAGGACGATAAATATACTTAACTTAAGTTTATCATCCATCATAAATGGAATATGAAGTAGATTGTTTACCTGTTTGGTAGAAGTATTATGCAGTCTTGGTTTTAACTTATCGGCTATTTTCATTTCAGCAGGTCTCAGGCTAGCTGAAAATCGGGAAACTGCATTTTCCCAAGCCTGATTTGGACCATTACAGAGCCATAAGTTAACATCTAAAAATATAAAAATAAGTTATTTTTCTAAATAAAAATATTCTACATATAAAATATTCTTTATAGTTCGTAACTTACTATCAAACGCCTGAAACATTTGATCTGTCTTCAATTCTTGTCTTTCATTATAGCTCAGTAGTTTCACCAACTGATTATGAGTCGACTTAATATCAAAGATCTGAAAAATAATGGTTCCGTCAATTAAAAATATAAATAAACAAACACAAGATGGAACGAGAGTTGGAAGGATGGTATGAGAGTTAAGCACCATAGCACATTTTTTTGCGACAAACAACTTATTTCGAGACGCAATAAAAACGAATGCGTATGGCGAAGACGTTAGAGCGTCTTTTAAGACTTTTTAATTACTTAAATAAGACATAGCTATAATTTCAGCTATATTAATTTACCTCTTTCAGGCGATTCTCAAAGTTAGTGCAATATGACGTGACATAAGGTTTCCCAGTCCAGGCGTGTAGAGCATAGTTTGGCCAATACGTTTCAGTCAACGATTGGCACGCGCTAGTCCATGTTTGAACCACATTCAAGCTGTCCAACATTACTGTCAGTATCTCATTATCTTTGGCAATCCCTTCTGTCTGCCATAGGTTAAGCTTAGAAATATTGTCACGTATGTTGGAACAAATCGCGTGACCTGCAAGTCATCAGAGTAAGATCACACATGGCATATCTTTAGGTATACTTAATATTAAAAAGAAACAGCCATAACTCAGACACACACATCGATATCTACCTTCAATGTTGCCAACTACCGATGTTAGGGACCTAGGTATGCAGTACCGATTTTCAGTAAGAACTATAGAACAAGGGGTGCGCCAAAGCCGGTATTATGATTAAATGCTGGTGATTTGGTAGGAGAAGAGAGGGAGCTAGCGAGATTTTGAAGGAAGAGAAGGGGCCGACCTCTAAGAGTCAACATCTTCCTGCCCTGTTCCCATTTATTTGGGTTCGGCGCAATATGTATTTTTCTTCCATTCATCCCTATTTTCTGTCATTTCATCGCTCACTCCCAGTACACGCATATCCTCTCTCATACAGTCCGTCCAACATTTTTTTGGTCTACCTCTTTCCTTATATCCATCCACATTCATGCACAACGCTCTCTGTAAAATATGCCTTTTATCCCGTCGCTTTACATGCCCGTACCAAGACAGACGGTTATTTCGTAACTTGTCTGTGATCGGCACTACTCATTTCTTATTTTATCCATTCTTGTAACTCTACACATCCATCTCAACATTCTCATCTCGCTTACATGCAATTGATTTTCATCCTTCTTCTTTATGGCACAGCATTCAGATCCATACAAGGCGACAGGTCGAATTACGGTCTTGTACACCTTACCCTTTAGCTTTAACGGCATCCGGGCATCGCACGTAACTCCCGTGACCTGTCGCCATTTCATTCATCCTGAACTAATTCGGTGCTTTATATCTCGGTCTATTTCCCCATCCCCTTATAAGACAGAGCCCAGGTACATAAAGTTTGAATGCCACAGCATCAAGGGATATTGCCATATAGCTGGAGAGACCACCAAGATCACAAATCATTTGTTCAGTTTTTGATTTGCTGATTTTCAGGCCAACATTCTCCAACTTTTGCTGCCATTTCACCAGTCTGTTCTGTACCTCAGGCCCGTCCTCACCAGCAAGGACAATATCATCGACAAAAAGCATGCACCAAGGTGCCTCTTCCTGGATGTCTGATGAAAGCGCATCCATTACATGAAGGAAGAGGTACGGGCTTCTCTTTCAGGGCCCACCACATAACCTCACGCAGACCTCTAAGAGTAATTAATGAAACTGCGCGTAGTTTACTTATATGTAAATTTTATAGTATAAAAGCAATAGGTACGGAAGTTGCCTTGTAATCTTAGATGGTGCTTATAACTACGTCATTGCTTGTAAAGATAGGTATATTTTAATTTAAATGTCTTTTTCTCTATATCTACCTCACAACCTATTCATCCATTAAGTAGGTATCAGTATGCAAGCATTAGTATGCAATGTCAAACGACAATTTCAAAAATAGAAAAAAAATCTACCTGAATAAATTATATTGGGAATTAAAATAGATTTTTTGCTCATATCGTAAGCGAAATAATAAACATACATACAGTAATAAGTTCTAAAAAATATTTACTGAATTTACGTATTAGTAGTGATCAGTACAGATAGCATACTCACCTATAATGTCAAAAACATGCTTCATTCTATCTTTTGGATACAACATAACGGTGTGGCGCCAAATATCATCCAGTAGACCTCCTGTATTTTCCACTGCTTCTCTAATATCAGCCATTGTAGATGATTGCATTGACCTGTGGTATTTTTGTTCGTAAAGTCGCCTGCCTAGCGTGGTGACTATGAGCAAAAACTCCTCTAGGGCAGTAGCCCTGTGGTGTGCCCTGGGTGAGGCCTATGTTCTGCAGTGAACTGCAATAGGCTGATGTATGTTGGCGTAATGAGAATGACATGCTGTTGTAATTATTACTGAGGTTCTAGGTTTTATTTTTGATCTGTAGATAATCTAATAATGGCTCACCCGAATTCGATGGAATTTCTGCATCTTTGTTTGGATAATATGCAGGTAAATTATATGAAGTCATATACAACCCGCTAGTATCTTACCCCTTACTTACTCACCTTAATTCTTCTGAAACATCCTGGAATAATTCTGCAAATGTCATTGCTGCTTCTCTTTCCTTTTTAGTTGTTTCCTTTTTCTCAGCCAAAGTTTTCCAATAGTCAATTTCGTCTTCAATAGATAGTATAACTAAAACATAAATTCCAAAAAATAAGATCACAAAAACTATTAACTTGCAAGTATGAAAACATAACTAGATTTTGTAGGTCTAATATGCATTGTGTATGCACTTCTATGACTTTGAACCTAGTACCAACCATGGTAAGAACTGAAGTTTATCTGCTTCATTGCTGGGCCCTCAACCTGCTGTATGTCTAAGCAACAAAACTTAATCTATACATATAATAAAAATGTAACGGATTGCTGTCTGTACATGGAAGATATGAGAAAAAATATTACAGGAGACCTTTACCAACGCAATAGTAGCAAAAAGAATGATTATTGGAATTTTTGTCTGGTCGTCGGTTTGTCTGTGTGTTTGTGCACACTAATCTCAGAAACGGCTGAAGCGATTTCGATGCAGTTTTTAGAAATATATTGTTACAGGTCCCACTTAACATATAGGCTACTTTTATCCCGGGAAAATGTTTTTATCCTAGATAATTTCGACAATTTTGTAGTCCACGCGGATGGAGGCGCGGGCGTCCACTACCTAAAATTCTTTGTCCTGAATGACTGACTGATAACATAAATGCACAGCCTAAGCCTAATATTTTAGAGACTTGTAACTTGGAGGGTGTATTCTTTGATGTTGTAGGCAGCCACGAAATCAATATTCAAGGGAACAGAAAAACTGGACTTTTAAAGATTGCATAGATGAAGTTGTGGCGGCCATTTAGTATAAATTAAGTCTTGCTTACCATTTAAGGATTCCTGATTCTTTCCATAGGAAATTATTCTCAATATTGATTCTAATTCTGACAGGTTTTTCTGTACTTTACTATAATACAAATCAGTACCCTGAAAAAATTAATTATAGGTAAATAAGTACACAAGTAAGATATAAATAAAGATAATTAGAAGAAAAAACATTTAAAATCCGATACCTTAGCCATTAATGGGGAATAAATTTGGTGTAAAATATGATACAGAGATTCCACTGGTGTATTGGACAAGGATAGTACACTGATGTTGGGCTCTGAATCTCCTTTGGACAACTCATTTCCTGCATTCTTGTAGAAAACAACAGATGTTCCCTTGTCACCCAGGATCTGTTGATAATTATATATAAGATATATTCTAGATTCTAATTCACAACATAAATCAAATTACAGTAAATGCAATAAGAATTTGGTCACCACACAGCTTATTTTAAAGGAAGAGCTCATTATTAGTGCTTAAACAACTACTTTACAAATAGTTCATGAATGACACTGTAGTACTAAAGAATAAATATCATATTGGTTAATGCTGGTCTTCGGTGAACACAATTTGATAAACTTGTAAGGCAAGCTAGTGGTACATGTTGTCAAGTTACTTACTTCAGTACATAAATGAATTCTGCCACCCTCTGCATAACATTGTATCAACAATACTTGGGGGGTGTGAAGAAAATTTGTTAAGACTTCCTCAGATTTATTGTCTATGTTTAAATGTTTTTCATTGAAATAGTGTTCTGTAACATAGGATATCAATTCATCCCTATATTCTATTAAAACATAAGGAGGTATAGGTAGGTACATCTAACCGGCCTCACCTGCAGTTAATACCAAGAATTCTCGGAAAGTTGCTGCCATTATACATATAATTTTAGAATTGCAGCAAGCGTAGATAAAAAGGCAGCAAACTACCATAAAGTTCTGACTTCTTATGTGAATCCAGTCACAAGAGCCAAAAAAACACCAACAATTCTGAAGAAACGAAATTTGTTAGTTGTTGTGCTGAATATAAAGTTTACAAAAATTGCTAAACAAATCTACATACCTATTTATTTTTTCATCATCTTATCTATGAAATAAAGCTTTTGAAAAGATCGATATTAGAGAAAATTATTGAAAATCTGACTTGTACAAAGAATATACTTCTCTCTGACTTGTATGTATTTGTTTGTTTACATATTTTGAAAGCGAAATTGTAACCATGGAAACCATTTTTTAATTCTAAAAAAGGCAAATGATATGTGACTATGCAGCCAAATCCTTTATGATACTTTATTTAATGTGTAAAAAAATACCCACTATGCTTTTTCATTACCATGTAGTATAGTATATAGGATTATGAAATTATCTCTTTGACTTTTCTATGTATACTTCTCGATATCTCGTTTCCCAACAGCGACATTATGATAAACATTTTCGTACATTATCATGGCTATCTAAATAAGGCCGTAGGTACATAGTTCCTTGCTTTTCTCCTGTTAATGCCATATTTCTTTTTTTTTCGTAGAAAGAGTTTTTATTTTGGAGATTCGGCGGGAAAAGCTGGAAGGGAGCGGGTGTAATTTTCTTGTGAAAATTAAAATTTATTTGTAAATGGCTTGCATGTGTCCGTAAAGTGTTTTCTGGTAGAGAAGTTATATTTTGATTAATTGTGATATGAATCTAGTGCGTGTGAGAAGCTGAGTAAAACTTTAGCCAGAATACAATCTCTTCATGGGCCCATGTAAGTTGTTTCTGCAATTATATTTCATTTTGACTAACTTTACACTTCACCATGGGTGCGCCCACCACCGGGCCCTACACCCTCCACTGACCCTCGAATCTGATAACTCATAACTGCGAAAAAAGGCACTTACACTAACTACAATCGCCACAAAAAAACAGACCCGAGCACCCAGCACGCAAGACAATACATTGCACTATTCCGAAATAAAAAACTAGATAAATAATCTACATATGTTTCGCCAACAACCGTGGCATCCTCAGGATTATAGAAATTTGTAAATTAGTAAACCACAAATTATTATGAAACTCTTAAACCTAACACATTACCTACACAGAATTAACTACCCTCTACTAAGTATTAAAAAATATATAAATAATTACCCACCGTTTTTATATTTTTTGCTGGGGTATATCTAACATGCCTCGCCTTACGGATTCGGCGGGAAAAGCTGGAAGGGTGCAGGTGTAATTTTCTTGTGAAAATCTAAAATTATTTGTAAATGGCTTGCATGTGTCCGTAAAGTGATGTTTTCTGGTAGATAAGTTATATTTTGATTACTTGTGATGTGAATCTAGTGCGTGTGCATGGTTTTATACGCAGGTAAGCTGAGTAAAACTTTAGCAATTAAATGTAACATACTTTACTCAAATAAAAAAAAAATAAAAAAAAAGCCGGATTACGATCTCTTCATGGGCCCATGTAAGTTGTTTCTGCAATGATTTTTCATTTTGACTAACTTTACACTTGTTCTTGAGGATTTTCCCGACGTTTCCATTCATCATCATTATCATCCATCATAAATTCAGAAATCATTTACTAAAGACAATGGCTGTATGGGCTTAGTTCCCCTTGCCTTTCCTTCGGGATAAAGTAAACAAAAAAAAAATGCCTCGCCTTACACTCCTCACTCACTACACAAACAGTGCTACACACATTCACTACACTACACATTTACACTCTTCATAATTATACTCTAACATATACTCTATTATACAACATACATATAAATTCTTAGTACTTAAGTCTAACTTTAGATATGCGTTATTTTTCTTCAGTCAAGTGACAGTAATTTTTCTATACCTAGTTCTCCACTTAACCTTATTTTGTATACCTACTATAATGGGAAGTCACTGTCTCTTATGTTACAGGATTTCTCCTAGTTTAGAGACAGGGAAACATTGTATTAGAATAGGTTATTATGATACACGAATAAACTTTTTATTATATTATTATATACTTGTTCTTGAGGATTTTCTTGACGTTTCCATTCATCATTATCATCTATCATAAATTCAGAAATTATTTACTAAAGTCAATGGCTGTATGGGCTTAGTTTCCCTTGCCTTTCATTCGGGATAAACTAAATAAACAAAAATAAGTTTTTTTTTTGGGGGGATTCGGCGGGAAAAGCTGAAAGGGTGCAGATGTAATTTTCTTGTGAAAATCAAAAATTATTTGTAAATGGTTTGCATGTGTTCATAAAGTGATGTTTTCTGGTAGATAAGTTATATTTTGATTACTTGTGATGTGAATCAAGCGCGTGTGCATGGTTTTATACGCAGGTAAGCTGAGTAAAACTTTAGCCGGAATACGATCTCTTCATGGGCCCATGTAAGTTGTTTCTGCAATTATTTTTCATTTTGACTGACTTTACACTTGTTCTTGAGGATTTTCTCGACGTTTCCATTCATAATCATCATTATCATCCATCATAAATTCATTTCTTTGAACAGAATTAATTTTTTAGACAATTAGGCTGTATGGGCTTAGTTCCCTTTTGCCTTTCCTTCGGGATAAACTAAAAAAAAAAAAAAATTATGGGGGTTAGGTTATGTTTTTATTTATAGTCACCTTTCTGTTTCAAGTTTTAATAATTTAATAAAGGACACGTGAAGAATCTATTGTAATATGTTTCGTCTTCGTTCTGTAAGTAGATTCGTCGATAATCTTCCTAATCTTTGTAGGGTTCACTCGATAGTGCAACCATATCCGTTGCGCAAATAGTTACACTCATTGAGCTGTTAAAACAAAATAAAATAAGAAGTAATATTCACGGAGTAGCCAGATAAAACTAAGCCTAACACAACATACACAGTTACATATATATAGATACTCATTCACCATGCAAATTGCAGCACAGCTACGCCTCAAGCATCACACACCACTGTCTGGCATAATCTACGTTCATGGGCATAATGCTAATTTTCTTATATTGGTAATCTATACATACTCATAAAATAGGAATAATTTAGATTTATGCTACATGAGTTGGTAATGTATACCCTATTTTATTATTTTAGGCTCTGGTCTCTATAAAGAGATTGCCTGGATTTAATTTCTACAGTGATAAGTCAGTTGATACCACCTACTTGGAAATCCCTATTTATAATGTGGATAAAGAACAGTCTCTAGAGAAAAGGAAAGCAAGGTATTATTTTATTATAACTCTCATTTTACAGAGAGATGTATTTCCCGAGCACTACAACATTGGTCTCTTCAAAGCTAGAGTGAATAGGCACTTTCTAGGCAAACATGTACTTCTCTAGTCCGCATCTTGCTTTACATCAGGCACAATGGCAGTCAAATGTTTGCCTAGCTAACTGTAAAAAAAAAAGATATTTATAGACACGAACATTCAAAAAATACTCAAGTTTGTTCAAGATAATATATTCTTCTATAAGTGTTACAGAAACACCTAAAATAAATAACAAAAGTTTTATAGGTTTTTTGTTTAATTGTTGTTGACTTATCAAATATTAAACTCTCTTATATGTTGGAGGTTTTATATTTCAGACTGCATTACCAATCCCGCAAGAGAGGAATGTTAGAAAATGATCTGCTATTGAGTACATTTGCTAAGAAATATCTTGATGGTTTCTCTGAAGAACAGACAATGATGTATGACCGGCTTATCAACTCACCTACCAATGATTGGGATATATTTTACTGGATAGTGCAGAAAAAACCAACACCAGAAGAATTTGATAATGAAGTTATGAATTTGCTAAAAGAACATGCCAAAAATAAAGATAGAGTTGCTCTGAAGCAACCCAATTTATACTAGTTGAGTTAGTTTATATATTCAATGTATACATGTAACCTACCTATATATTAGTGTTGTAAAACAGAAAATTATTGATTATTTTAATGTAGTAATAAATGAATAAGTACATTATGGGTTTTGATCCAACTTTTCTAACAATGAAAAAGCCAGTATACATATATCAAGATTATCATTATTCAGTATCGAGAGCCAAAAGATTATATCTAAAAATTCCACTCCTATAGAAAAAGTGCCTATGGAAAAAATGATAGCAATGTTGTAATTATGTGCAAGATTTATCAGGGGTAAGTGTTCCTTGTCACAAAAAAATTACCTACAATATAGGCGAAGTATCAACTTTTAAAACAAATATTTTTATAAATAGGCATAAGTAAATAGTTTTAAAAGAATGGAGTCAGATGGTTTGAAATAAAATATTAGCTCAGCTCTAGTCCTGCAATCCTATTGGTTAATATTTCCAAAGACAATTAGTCTTTGATATTTCTCAGTTTTCTATGTTTCAGTGAACAGGCAGCCTTAGGCTGGCATTCCACCAGAGCTTTGGTAGCAGTCACACAGCTTTGCAGGAAACCTCCACACATGTTCGCACCATAGCTAGCCTTCCTCGCGGATCTCTAGTGAAAACGCACCCTTAGACTTAGAATCACATGCACAAATTTGGTAAGAAGGTTGAATTTGCGACACATCTACCTACGTAGATAAATACATTTTTTTAATAGTTGTATAAACATAATAAGTAAGTACTTAGGTCCTACGTACTCGTAATTCATACTAGTGGACGCCCGCGACAATTTTATTTTATGTATTGATGATGATATTGATTGATGATGATTGATTGATGGTGATGATTGATAGGCTGCGATTGAAAACATTAAGTCTCAGGAATCCGGAAAAGACAGTGCAACTGTACGGTACATTGGGGTAAATACTATTAGTTTAATTGAGCATTATGGGCCCATAAAGGCCATGAGCCTTCTTTATTATTAAAAATCTATTCCCGTACATTACGCGAGTCTAGCGTGCAGTTCCTTTTAGGTGGCGCGGCGAGCGGCGGCGGCAAAGCTAGATAATTAGTGTATGATGCATAAAATAAATGGAATCATATAGATAGGTATGATTTTGATGATTTATTCTGATAAGCATAAAATGTCATTAAAATTCAACCATAGTAAACTAAACATCCCTATTCCCGCTGTTATATCTCAAGTTTGTCATTTCCCCGGCAGGTGTCGTTGACGCTGAGCCAGGAGATCCGTCGTCTGTCGGCGCTGGTGGCCGAGTACAAGGCGCCCTTCCGCACCGATTATACATACATATAGACACGGCTGTAACCCCGAAATAAGAGTCAGAACTGTAGGATCATAAGAAAGATACCACAGCCACCCAGATCTCATAGCTTATCGCCTGAAAGAATGCCAGAGTTCCTTAGTCGACTCTTACGCACGGAAGGAGATGCAGGTGATGTGAAGCCCCGCATCAACACGGGAACGCAACAATATGTAGGTACCACTATAAATGTTCTCGCATTTTCCCGAAACTATTATTATGTAGATACAAAATTTCACACAACTACGCCGCGATTTGACAACTACCGTGTACAATTCGTTATGTAAATCAATACCGTTGCGCGTAAATTAACAGAAGTATTTACATATCGATTTAAATGTGTATGTACGAGCATGGATTCTCGTTGACCCAATACAAACATTTCACTGACCCCTTACGGGCGCGCGGCGAGGTGCGCGCGCGCACTCCTGTCGTGATCAACGATCCCCCAATCTAGTGCGCACTTCACACCGCTGAATAAATAACAGCGTATCTCTATTTTGATTAAAATTATCAAATAATGTTTTATAATTTCTGGTGATTATCAATGAGTAGTTATACATACGTCATAGGTCAGGACAATCTTATCGTTTGCTCTTTAAATGTTTGCGTTTAGATCCAGTGAAGTCAGTTAACTCGGAGCTATTAACGAACTTAGTTGATTATTGTATCCGTTGAATAATTGAGTTTAATAAAGACTGAAAGTGTATGCTTATGTCAAATAGATCCCAAATATTAGTGATTAAAGTGAAATAAACAGATACCTAGTGATTTTAAAAATGCCTATTCGTCGTAGCAAGGTAAGCAAATGTTAATTGATTTCTGTAAGTAGGTAATTAAATCAGCTATCCTGGACAAAATTGTAATTATTACATACTTACAGTCAGTTTAGCGACGTATTTCATAAAAGTAAAAGGCACTGGAAACTCGGTTTGGAAAATGTAAGAGGGAATAGGATAGTGGAGTAAAAGGTGGGGATTCCCCAGTAGATTTAAATATTATAAAAGTGGTATCAAATGTTCTTTGCTACTCTGGGAGAGCAAAAAAAACGTATAATAGGTACTACAGCTGCTTCTCTTCCCGGGCAGACATTTCCGGGTCAGTAGAGGGACAACAGGGTCTTGGTGTTTTGTAGGCGATGGGCTGACCACCTGTCACTACTAACCACCGAACTTGGTCATCTCAACTATACCTCAAAATACCCCGTAAGGGATAAAGGCGTGATTATATGTATGTATCAAATGTGCATGTTTATGAACTTTTTTTACTAATGCACTTCCAATTAACCATTACTATTTAACTAATTACAACCAACTGCCTAACTAAATCAAGACCATTTCTTGTTGTCTTAATGGTAATGTACCTTCATTATAAAATTTTGTTGTATTTTTTTGCTGACCGTACTCACTCTTCATGACTTGATATGAGTTTTTATTTTATTTGCATTTTGTTTATTTACACTTATAACTAGATGAATGTATAGGTATAATGAACATGACCTTCTGACATATAGTGAATCGTCAAACCTGATTATCCAATCCACGAAAATGTAGCGAAACTATCTAACTAAATATAACGAATAGCAAAAAACTACAATCCCGAAAAAAGCGACCGCTTTAAATTATAATAAAATTACATTCGTTCACTCCTCATAAATACTGAAAGATATAGGACATAGCTCCTTCTACTGAGAGGTAATTAGCATTTTTGAGAAGTATCGCAAGTGGCACCCTTATAATAAGTAATATTGGGGGACCACGGGTAATAGTCGACTTACCCTATACTTATTATCTATACATATAATAAAAATGTAACGGATCGCTGTCTGTACATGGAAGATATATGAGAAGAAATATTATAGGAGACTTTTATCAACGCAATAGAACCCAAAACGATGATTTTTGGAATTCTTTTCTCTGTTTCGAGGAAGTCGGTTTGTCTGTGCGCCCCTTTCGCGGACGAAGTGTGGGCACGCTAGTAATCTCAGAAACAGCTGAACCGATTTCGATGCAGTTTTCAGGAATATATTGTGACAGGTCCCACTTAACATAAAGGCTACTTTTTATCCCGGATAATTTCGACATTTTGTTTTTTCTGTAGTCCACGCGGACGGAGTCGCGGGCGTCCACTAGTTATAAATAAATATGTAATGGAATCTAGGAATTTTTAGATTTCAGAGAGCCACAAATTTGAGATTACCTTTTTTCTACTATACAACTAATCTTCTTAAAATTTTGTATACATCTGTATAGTTAAGGGAGTATAACATGTAGTCCACGCGGCCAACAGCTACTGCCACCTAAAATGAAAAACCCTGTGCTAATGCGCGGCTTCACTAGAATACATCAGCTGCATCTCTTTCCGCGCATGTCGTAAGAGTCGACTAAAGAACTCGGCCATTTTCTCTGGTGATAAGGTAGCACTAATCTTTTACATCTGATCCCGATTCACTAAACGTAGCCAAATCATTCGCAAATTCGCGATCCTGGGGGTCTACTCTGAAATGCCGCTTTTGAATCTTTCGGTCCGACCGAAGCCCGACCGAATCGAAGCCTTTGACAGCCTTTGACTTGATTGATTGACTGATTCATTCACCTGAGTTCACAACTCATTCGGAACCATAGGGAATAATTCACATTGACTAATATTATAAGCTTTCTATTATCTAGCCTTATACCTGTCAAATAGAGTTCGATCGGACCGAATGAAAAAACGGCGCGACTGATCCGATCGAAGGAAGTTCGTAGTAGGAAACACCTCGATATTCGGCCAATACTTCGTTTATCGTCACTTCAGAGTAGACGTCCTGCCTCTATATTTTCTCTACCTCTGCCCCCCTCTCCCTCTGCTCCGGCTTTTATTCCCGGTCCCGGACCAACTTCCGGTCGTAGAGGCATGAAGAACGGTATTTTTGATATTTTTTTTATAAAAGTTTTTTATAAGAATAAAATTTGATCAGTTAAATGATTAAGGACTTTAGAATTTTGTAAATTGAATATTAAGGATGACATTGAAAACACTTCTTGTTACACTAGGAACAAATTAAATAAATGTGAAAGTTTATAAGAGAGAATTTATTTTACACAAAAACTACTGAACGGATTTTGGTGAAACTTAGCAGTTATAAGCTTATACATTCCAACCCAGCTAATATTATAGAAGCGAAAGTAAGTTTGTAACCTAATTTATTTCGCATAGGTAAGTACATATAAGTTGAGATAGGCCCCCTTATTACCTAACTAGCAAAAGCAAAGCGATAGCGAAAATTGTACAAAAAACGCTGATTGCTTGTAAATACGTATTACGTAAAATGAATTTCAAAGAAACTTTGACATTTCAAGGCGAATATTGTAGAATTTCCGCTATCGCTTTGTTTCGGCTTTGCTATTGCTTTTACGTAATCAGGGAGAGGGAGTACGGAGAAGGACATATCCTGTAGTCCATGCGGACAAAGTCGCGGGCAACAGCTAGTTACATATAAAGATCTTCATAGAGTAAGAGATTTCGAGTTTGGGTATAAAACTGATTTTTTCACTCAATAGTTAGGTAACTACGTTAGGCTAGTAACGTACCTATAAAAATCAAAAGGTAAAAAACTGTATGTAGTTGTTTCAAGCTTTTTCTCATTCTAAAACGCCAATCTGCTGCTCACAGACATGTAAAGGGAGTCAGAAAAAGAAAAAATACTATCGCTAAACTCTCCTTCTATCACTTTTTGTCATTAATATTTGCGTTCTCTGCCCAAAAAGGTTTAGCATATCTCCACGTGGTGGGTAAGGTGATAAGATAGGTAGGTTCATTATAATTCACAATTTTCGGTAGGTATGTTTACTGTAGGTATATATGTATTTAATTTTATAAATATTTCCACATTGAAAATACGCCTAGACCCGTCCAGGTGCTACATGGAAAAAAATTATAGGCACCTGCTCGTAACAATAGTCAAGTCAGAATTTACTTCGTCTGTACACGTTCCCTCTTATTGTTTGAACACATAAGTAGCTGAAAGATATGTCTACTAACAGGTTGTAAAGGCGACAGTCGTTGCAAAACAAATTTTGGCCTAGGTTCATCTATAGTTTATGGCTTGATACATAACATACTCGTACATTAACATAAACGGCCTTGTTTCTGAAATGGGGTAGCCAAAACTGCAGGATCGTGAAGGAGACCCCAGTTCCCACAGCCATGTTTTGCATAGCGGGGACAGCAGTTCATGATCAGTGACGTGCCAATCTAGCCTATCGCCTGAGAAAATGCCCGAGTTCTTTACGATTGCACGGACGGAGTTGATGTATTCTAGTGAAGCCCCGCCACAGAACACATGTACTCCTAGCGAGTCCCGCATCAGCACAGATATGGCTTGATGTTAATTTATGCATTAAATAACAAGTACCAACTAAATTAGTTTACATATCACACTTGATGTCAGAACCAGAAAAAAAAACATCTCAACAAATTGCCTTAATCTTGGAGACTTTATTTTCAAATCACACAATTAGCACACGTACTCGTATCAAGAAAAGTTTAACGAAAATGCTTTATCAAAAGACTCGTAAAGTATTTAACCATGCGTTGTTCTGACTGGTACTGATATACCTACATAGAAATTCCATTCATGCTGAATTCTACTATGTATACTGAGATTCTGAATGTCTCGTGTCTGTCATGTCAGCTATTGTGTCACGTGTGAGTACCTAACGTACCTAACATTGTAGGATAGAATAATACACAGACTTCTAATTAAGTTCCACTAGTATAGAAGCTTTTTAATAATTAAATTAATAATCGGTTGTCGTAAATATTGATACAGAGGGCTTAGTGCGAGTTTTCACTTCGAACTCGATTGCTTAAACTTAAACTATTCGACCAATCACAAAATGCCGTTGTTCTTACTTTTATTACATCATGCCATAATGTGATTGGTTGGCTGTTTTACGTTAACGCGAACGAGTTCGAAGTGAAAACTCGCACTACGCCCTCAGAAGGCAGGTACAGGGCGTAGCCCCCAAGGCTGCTAATCCTTTGTTAACTTCAATTTGATGTTTTTTACATTATAGAGATTGATTCATTTAAGTAAGAGATGTTTAAGAGAGGAGTTGACCGGAAATAGAGTATTTTATTTCTATTCTTAAGATGTCTAAACTCCTTCATTGAAAATATCCTCCAAAATACTTAAAAAGTCTAAAAACAAATCTACAGTGTATGCACGCACGTAGGTAGGTAAATGTATTCTATTCTTTATTGTACACAGACATTTTATATGGAAAAACATTTTACATTAACAATGTACAAAGGCGTTCCTGTTCCTGTTAATGACACATGGTAATGAACACATGTATTAATGTAATGTCTTTGATTTGCATTTTACTGCAAACACAACGAATGTCCCACAATTACAATTAAGATACCATAACTAAAAGTCT
This sequence comes from Carposina sasakii, assembly GCA_014607495.2. Lineage (NCBI taxonomy): Eukaryota > Metazoa > Arthropoda > Insecta > Lepidoptera > Carposinidae > Carposina > Carposina sasakii. The sequence continues at coordinate 9,884,971 of CP053154.1, forward strand.
ATAGTTACCTACAAAAAAATTCTGTTCATTGTCTATCTAGTATCATGGGCCTATTTCCATCTATGATGAGATGATTTAAGCAGTTTCTAAAGATCTGCGCTCGTGGCTATACAGCCTAATCCTAGAGCGTGTGTGTCGTGTTGTGTCGCTGCTGGTAGTGCTGTGAACTGGGTGGTGGAGCAGTCTTATTGCATTTTTAACAGCCTGTACATCTAACTAGGTCCTATCATGCGCTGTACGTCCTTCCGCAACGACCCCTATTCAAGTGTCTCGGGCAGCGGCGATCTCTTCTGTTAACCACTTTATACTCGTAACAAGAAGCCTCTACTGGCCTCTAACTACCCCTGAGCCGTTGTGAATTTCATATGAATCAGTTCATACGAAATCAGAAACTAGGGAGATTCTCAATATGGACAATTTTACGTGACGAATTCGGATAAGGAATAACAAATGAATGAGACATTTAGACCACTCATAAAAAGATGAAAAAATCTGATGTAGTGAGACCGAATGCGATAAATATTGTATAATTAGTAATTTGTATAATTAGTACTAATATAAATATCAGATTAATTTAAAACGCTTGATTTTAGCACATTTAACACGCTATTGAAATGTTTTATTTAGACATAGTTTCTCATTAGATAAGCTACATATAACTAGGTAATCAACTCAAGGTTAAGACCAAATAATCTACTTATTTCCTGTATGTATGGGATGTCGATATCGGTCAATAGACAGGTAAACAGGTGGATAGTAATAAATGTAAGTAGGTATGCCATACTATTCGTTTTTATCTGCTTTATTGAAAAGGTTTTAAAGGTACACGACTAGTATCTAGTCGTGTACCTTTAAAACCTAGATATCTATCTATTTTAGCTATTTATGTATATTGTACTGCTGGTATGCCTTTACATAAAAAAAGAAAAATAGGTACATCTGCCATTTTCTGAAAAGTATGTGGAATAATTTTAATTGCCTACTAGTTCCCTCCTCCCACAAGTGCCTTTATAGAACTTTGTATCAATAAAAATATTTTTATTTTACAGGTGTTAGTGAAATGGATATTCGAGAACCAACATAAACTACAAACAGTGAGGAACTGCAGTTCCTCGTTGCGGTACAAAGAACTCGAAGACAGCAGTGCGCAGGCGCAGCCGGAGCCGCTCTCCGCGCCCGCCCCTGCCGACAAGCCCCGCCCATTAATCACGCCAGAAATCTCTTTCAAGGTAGGTAATTAATACGTAATTTTGCTTTCATATCAAAATATTTTTGTTATTGAACCAGTGCCAAGATAACGGATAATAACATGAACGCATGACATCGGGCCTGTTTTCTCCATCCTAGTAACAAATACGAGTAGAAAGACGTGATATGACAGGCCCTCGCGATGTTTTCGTGTTGGCAGGCACAGCATTACGCATGAACGTCTTATCTGACGATTAAATTATTGATAATGCAGTTAACATTAATTGTTGACAAGGAACTGTTATTTTATTTTAGTCCCACATTAAGATCCGTAAGGTCTTTTATCATGGGTATATAAATATATAGATCCTTATAGCCCCCCCCCCTCCCAGACTTTTAATAAAATTAAATTTTTGTTAATACTTACAAAAGGCTAGTAGTAAATGAAAGCTTCTGGTCGAATCCACACATCCATAATCCTTTATTTACAAAAGTATTTAATGAATGTCCTATACTGATTCACTAGTTTTGTGAATCTTACGATACAGGTTCTCCTAGTGTAGGATTCTCAGTAAAAACTAAATATTGTCAAAAGTATTTTTGGAAAAAAACCCTTTTTTACTTTTAATAATACTTACATCAGCTGATCTCCTTCCGTGCATGTCGTAAGAGTTGATTAGCAAGCTAAGCTAGCAACTTATCGCTGATAAATTTATATAATATCCCCGCTACCCCATTTCGGGTCTCACACTGCCGTATTCAAATTTTGTAGATAGGTTCTCTACAGTGGGCTATACATAGCTTTTCGCTTAACATACCCTTTTTGTTACATCCTGTATATTAAAAAATCCTGTAGCCTCAGTGGGAGTTTTCACTTTGAAATTATTTGCGTTCACGTTTTTCGGCCAGCCAATCACATTATGGCTTAGATGATTATGGCGTAACAAAACAGAGAATAAAGTTTACTACGCGATTGATTGAAAAGTAAACGCGTCTCTACTGATTTGTAATAAAAAATTCCCCGGCTTCACTAGAATACGTCAGCTGGATCTCCTTTCGTGCATGGCGTAAGAGTCGACTAAGGAATTGGGGCATACTCTCAGGCGATAAGCTGGCAACTTGTCACTGATCTGATCATTAACATCTGTCCCCGCTATGCTAAAGGTGGATGTGGGATTTCGGGAACACAGCCATGTTTATATGTAAATACTTACCTGCAGTACGACGATCTCCAAGTCCGACTGGCGGCGCCCTACCAACTGCAGCCCAAGCCTGAAGTGGACGACCTGGGTTTCGGCAAGTACTTCAGCGACCACATGATGAAGGTCAACTACCACTCGCAGCTCGGCGGCTGGCAGAAGCCGGAGATCCTGCCCTTCGAGAACCTCAGTTTACACCCCGCGGCTAAGGCGCTACATTATGCAATACAGGTAAATATTTCAATGTAGATCTATATAGTTTGTGTTGTGACCTATTCAATTCAACTTTTATGGTCTGAAAAAGCTCAACATCTTATAATTCAGTTTAGTTAGTCGATTTAGGGCCGATTTTTCCAAACGTCAGATAGCCTATCTGAAGAATAAAGTTCATACTGTCTCTATCATGATCAAGTTTTAGAGAAACACAGCATCAACTTTATTCTTGTGATAGATTATCTGACGTTTGGAAAAATCGGCCCTTAGTCAAATAAGGGCTGATCTTTCCAGCGGTGTTTATCTAAAACTTGATCAAGATAGATATAGGAAAAACAATAAAGTAGATCATCACTACATACATATTATAAAACAAAGTCGCTTGCCGCTGTCTGTCCGTCCCTATGTATGCTTAGATCTTTCAAACTAGGGAACGGATTTTGATGCGGTTTTTTAAAGATAGTGATTCACGAGGAAGGTTTATATGAATAGTATCAGCACTGCACCCTTGCGAAGCCGGGGCGGGTCGCTAGTAACAAATAAATGATGTATCTACAATACATAGATCTATTTAATTCTAATAATAATAACAAGGTGAATTAGAGGTGGCATAATATATTCTAGCACGTTAGTCATTATATTATACTATAAATATTAATCTCTTATTACTTATGTTTTAATTGCTATTTTGCAAACAAATGTTGTGAAAACTGGCCAAGTACGTATCGAGCTAAGGACTTGTAAGTTCTTACACTACAGTACAGCTTTTATAAATTACAGCTTCTAAGGCTCTCCGCTGGTTTCTTCTTGAAAGCCTTTTGACCGTCAATTAACTGTCATGATCATCACTACATATTACAAAACAAAGTCTCTATTTAAAGATATGCAACGGATTTTGATGCGGTTTTTTAAATAAGTAGGTAGAGTGATTAAGGAGGAAGATGTATAATATGTATAACTAGGGGGTCCCTAGGGGCTTCGCACGGGTGCAATGCTCCCTCACGCGGACGAAGTCGTGGGCGGCCGCTAGTTTAACTATATGTAGGTATATTGGACGTATTTTTAGCGAAAAATAAAAGGTACCCAAAATCTCCGAGTTAACCTGACTAGAACATGTCTTGATCTTTGTGATGGATGATATAAACTGAAAATACGATCAGCAATCAGTTGCCCTTCCAAATGCCGGGCGGATTTGGCTAGCCTCATCACGAAAATGGGAGATCCGGGCACTTCGGCTTGTACCTAAAAGTAATATAAATTTGCTTTCAAGTCAGGCATAACTGTCAGGAAATAGAATGTCCGAGATTAAGGCACGTGCCTATCGAATGCCTACCTGGTAGTGTCTATCTAAGAATATCTGACCTAATCTGCTGATATAGTGATTATAACAATAAGAATCCATTCTTGCTACGGAACCCCAATAACCTCAAGAAACCGTTCTAGAATTTTCTACTTCTATTTTGTACACACTCTGTTATTGTCAATGAATGACTTGTTAGTCTAGTCACGTTATCAAAGCAATGATAAATAAATTAAATAGGTACATACATGTTATCTCCTTAGCTAGGTACATTCTAACAGGAAAATATAGGTTGACATACAATTTTGGTGACAGCTTTTCGAAGGAATGAAAGTGTACAGGGGGGTGGATGACAAACTGCGGTTGTTTCGACCAGACTTAAACATGAAGAGGATGATATCTTCGGCGAAGCGATCCGGCCTGCCGACGTTCGACGGAGGCGAGCTTATAAAGTGTTTGACGCGCCTCGTACAGATCGACCAAGAGTGGGTACCGCACTCGGAAACTTCCACCCTGTATATTAGACCTACGTTAATAGGAACCGAGGTAAGTAACACTGTGGCCTATATCTATAAACTTGCTAAGCAATTACTTATAAATTAATTGACAGTAGAATATGTAAGTACATCATTTTATTCTACCTATAGGTATATAGTGGTTGCAGGTAGATTTTCAAGTTAATAAGTTTCCTGCAAAATCTGTTTTATATAACTGGTTTTATGATCTTTGGATTGGCTTAGAAAATCTTTAAAAAATCCTGCACATATTTTGGTTCTGGTCCTGAGGCGATTTAAAGTTAGACAATGAACAAATAGTTTATGAAATATAAAGTGTACATAACCGTTTTTTGTATTAAATTATTGGTTATATTCTATTTAATTTCTCCCCCATCCCTCATCTTTGCTACTAAGTACATGGAGGTAATACAAAAAACAATTGATAAATAATATGTATTAATACTTTTTATGCCTAAGTGATAGTTAGGCCCTGTTATCTACAAATTCTTAGATATCGCGAAACGTGGTACATTTCAGCTTATCTAAAATCTTTCAAACAGTTCGCGTATATACTCAATTTTTCTTGGAAGATCTTATTTATCTTTACAAAATTCTGTAATAAATATGGCATGATCTTTTACCATGTTAAATACAAAACTAATTCCTAGCGATGTTAAGACCAAAAGAAAAAAAAACTCTAATTCTCCGAAAAGATACTTATTTAATAGTTTTCCACCACCATCCACTATTTTGCCTCCTAACAGAACAGATATGAACAAATAAAGATCATAATATTTGTTAGCTCTCACCAAGGTAGAGTAAATAACATGTAGGTATTTACGAATGTGTTTATTTTCCAGCCAGCATTCGGTATCATGGCCCCCGAGTCAGCGCTACTGTTTGCAATACTAAGCCCAGTGGGCGGGTACTACAAGACCTCAGCAGTATCAATATACGCCGACCCTAACGTCGTGCGTGCCTTCCCGGGAGGTGCTGGAAATAACAAAGTTGGATCCAACTATGGACCTACTATAGGTTAGTTTATATTGCATACCTATACAATGTCTAATGTTGGAAAGTACCTCTGTCTGGATAGTATATTTTCACACAAAATCAGCTGAACGGATTTCGAAAGAAGAGATTAGGAATAGATAGAAGGCTATACCTATGATCCTTTAATCCCGATTAAATATCTAACCGTTTTCGATTTGTTCAAGCGCGTATTTCATTAACATTTTTCTGTTACCGGACTAACTACTATTTTCTGTTATTTTCATACATACATTATAGTCACGTCCATTGCCTATCCCCCAAGGGGTTGGGCAGAAGTGTGCAAAACACACACCCACTTTTCACCAGTTAGCCCACGTGGTAAGGTGTTATTTCATAATGACATTTCTATGTTGGCATTGATCTTAGGCGAGAGAATAAATCAAAGTAAATAAGTCACGCCTACTTCAAGAGAAGGACTATCAATGACTAATGACCCTAATTGTTAACTAATACCATAGTCAAATATTTGTCAGATTTTACAACAAAATAAGATTTTAGATTAATAACTTGGAATTATTTTTTCTAGTTGAAAACTTTTTGTAGTGACTGTCACATTTAAATTTAATGTAGGTACAGTCAGCGTCAAAAGTTGATGGCCACATATAGATTTTCAAAATCGCTGTACACCGTATTATGCCTAAATCGCTCAACATGACAAGTGCCAGAATTTAATAATTATTATAAAAGGCCAGACGGCAGATGCCACGGAGGTCGGATAAACCATATACAAAGGTTTTAATTGAAGTGTCCGTGACACATTCCATTAGGTGCTGCGTCTATCCGCGTTGGGCCTGCAAAAGTGTGAAGAAATGAGCAGTATTGTGGACGTGCTGTGCAGGCAGCCGACTTATGTCTTGTCGTGGCTGCACATTTTACGTGGGATTTTTTAGTTTACAGTTCAGCTACTTTTGATACTTAGTATAAATTTAGGTACACGCTACGTTTCCGAAACAAAGTAATGTTCAATAACTTTTGTTATTTATGATGTTTAGTTATTTTTGGACAAAATTGTGATTACAAAAACAAGCATTTTATATTGTTCAGTGACTTTTGTAAAACTGAATGTTATGATGTTTTTGAATATTATAACGATCAGCAATTTTTTACAAAATGGTGTTCAGTGACCTTTGACGAGTAGTGTGCAGTTAATTTGAACTTTAATGGCGCCTATATTGTTAAGCGATTTGTGTGTGATATAGTGTTCAGTGCTTTTGAAAATCTGAATGTGATCAATGACTTTTGATGCTAACTGTACCTGCGTGTCTGACCGTTGCTCGAATAATATTAAATTCTTACGACATATTTTTAATCAATAACTAAAAGCTACATTCCAACTAATATTATAAATACGAACGTAAGTTTGTTTATTTGTTCCCTATATTAGATAAATCTTTTGAAATTTCGCATACATCATAGGAAGTACGGAGAAGGATATAAGGATATAATTATTATTCTACATTCTATAGTCCATGCGAACGAAGTCGCGGGCAATCGTCGTCAGCCTATGCAGTCCACTGCTGGACGTAGGCCTCCCCCAGAGCACGCCACACGGCTATGTATTTACAAACATGTGTATACGAGTAAGAATTGCCCGTTTAAAGTAGTATAGGATAAGCATTATGTATGCTAAATAATTTAAAAATATTACGCAGCTCTCTCACCTTGACTTGCGAATTCTAGTGATAACAAAAGATGATGGCAGACTATTGTTAACTTAATTACAATATATGTAGTTATTTAAATTTAAGCAAATTAGAGTAAAGGACGGATACAATCTTTAAAAAAAATAGCTATCTCTGATCTTTCTTGTATTGTGCAGTTATTTAAGTTTATGTTTTTTAATGCAAAGTACATATCTATTTATTGTACCATGCCATGCATGATTGACGTATCGAGTAATTTTGATAGTGGTTAGAAATATATGGGGGAAAACCGGTGGGGTTGGAAAATCGGGCTATTGAAGGAGACTAACGGACACCTGCCATTACAACCAAGTCTCATAATTGTTTGGTGGCAGGCGGTGACTAGCCGACTCATTTCATGAGCCCCCTGAAACGGCCGCACGCATGGAGCGACAAAGGGGGCAACATTTGGTGAGCGGCTAGGGTGGAGGGGTGCCCCTAGACTTTAAACCGAAGTCAACTCGCCACTTATGGACGGGCACGTCCACCCTCGAGCTGTTATAGCTCTCGCGACTCCACTCTGCCCGGCCGGCGAAGGCAAGGCAGAGGTGGGGGAGCTGTTCCTCGTCAGACCTCACTCCGGCGCCGGAGATGAGGAACAGGGTCTTCCCTCGGGAGCACTTCAGGTCCGTGGGAACGCTACCTCCCAACAGCTCGCCACAAGCTACCCTGCGGCCCTTATTATTATTATTATGCTTTATTGTACACATTAAAGTTTTCACAAATAAAGTTTATGACAAAGAAAATGTACAAAGGCGTGCTTCTCTCTAAGAGAGATTTCTTAAGAAAGTTATATTTATGTGACATAATTTTAAGAAGGCACGTTCTGAAATTTCTAAACTTTATATGATAAGACCTAATTATAATATCAACTAGCACGTGGCGTGGTACCATTTATTGTATATTATCAGAAATTCCTTACTTACGAAGGAAATGATCTAGTGCGTCATAGTATGTATGTACTTGAATGTAGGTACCTCTATGGGCATATGTTTACATATCAAGCTGAAACGGAATTAACCCGGGTTCAATGAATCTCCGCTGGATTATTTATCTAATAATTAATTCTAACTACTTTGAACGTGCTTACGGTCGTGCAATTGTCACATGATAGCTTTTCTTACTTACTCTTCGCCATCCATACTAAATATTTCATGAATTCGTAGCGACGCTTCTAAATTGTGCTATGTTTGCTACTCAAGAAATAAAATTAGGAATGTTTTGCGGATGTTAGTACTAATTTTCTAATGACGTTAGGGACCTAAATCTTTTGATAAACTGTTTGTTTATCAACTTATGTTTGATTGTTTATTTACAATAAAAAATCTTCCACAGAGGCAACATCTAGGGCGGCAAAATTGGGCCATCAACAAGTGTTGTGGCTGTTCGGACCTGACCACCAACTCACCGAGGTCGGGGCTATGAATATATTCGTAGTGTACATCAACGAACAAGGAGGTAAGTTATTCGAGCGTAACAAAATCGACTTCATAAAGCACGAGCCCTGGCCTTCCTCCAGCCCTATCTTAATCTTTATGATTATAAAATTTAGCAGGATTTAGAGGAGAAGGTGTGTTCTAAATCTCATAAAAATTTGGAAGCCCTAAGATCTTGTTTAAGAAAAGTAGTCGCTGAAATAGACATGAATATGGTATGGCTTTCAATAATGTTACTTATATAAGATTTTCTACCGTCAATAATATTTATTCAGTTCGTCAGTCCGATGATAAAACTGCATCAAAACAAATAAAAAGTAGATCAAAGTAACTAGGAAACAAACAAGGCGTGTTTTTGTCGTGTCTAAGTTAATTTATTGGTTAGAACGTGCAATTAATAACGTCTTAGCTGTAGATATTGTCTCGTTATCGCCCCGTTGACGCTCTGACCCATGACCGGTAAATTCTCGTCTCATATCTGAGGCAACAAGTTAGGTTACTGACATCATGATAAACTGTTTTTACTCAGCTACTTTTTTGATAAAAAAGAGATTTGTAGCATGCACCAGAAAACAGAAGGACAAACTTAAAACTACACAGCATTCGCGACATTTTTAGAGAAAAGGCTACATGTGGCTCAGACATGTGATCCATGTAGCTAGACTTAACCTCATCTTACGATTAGGATAGAGAGATATATAAGAACGAAGAGAAGTAGAATTTACGATAGATACAGATGTTTATCTTATTTATGTGTTTGTTACAGAGAAACAACTAAGCACACCTCCACTGAACGGGCTGATTTTACCTGGAGTGACGAGGCAGTCAATCCTAGAACTGGCCAGTGAATGGGAAGATGTCGTAGTCAAAGAAGAAGTCCTAACCATGTCTCGAATACAAGAGCTAAACAAGAAAGGACGGGTGAGTTTGCTTCTTAAAACAACTTATGGTCGTTGTAAATAAATAATATTTAATTAATATAATAGTAATAGTTACCAACCCGCCTGCCCAGCGTGGTGACTATGGGCAAAACCTCCCTGTGGCAGTAGCCTTGTGGCGTGCCCTGGGGGAGGCCTACGTCCAGCAGTAGACTGTAATAGACTGAAGAAGAAGATAATAGTAATACCACACCATACTCGACGTCTCTTTCACTTATAGTAAAAAAACAAGATGGCATGTGTGATGATTGGGATTAAAATACAATATCCGATAGTTGAATCGAAAAATCGATTTTAAAATTGTAGTGCCTGAGATCAATTGAAATTTTAAACTGTATCCTAGGCGATGTAATCTAAAGGTTATGAGGAAGTAGATGTTCACCATGTTCCTATTTGGTCTTAATAAATAAATAATTTATGAATCTTGTCACGACTTTACCAAAGATCATATCGCCTTTACTTAAAAATCACGATTGAGATAGGATGAAGATATGTACCTACAACTTTACTATATAATTGTTTGTGTTGCTCAGAACTCAAATAGCTACTTGATAGAAATTCGTGCAACATGAATTAAATATTAACATAAAAAATTCCTTAGTTGCTGGAAATGTTTGGCGCCGGCACAGCCGTAGTAATCAGCCCCATCAGCCGAGTGGGCTTCCTTGAAGAGCACATTCACATTCCCACGGTGGAGCAAACACAGCCGCTGTACCAACGCATTAAAGACACGCTCCTCGCCATCCAATACGGGCACATAGAACATCCGTATGCGACCGTCATCTCATAGTGCAGGCCGCCGATACTTCTAGTGATACAGTGACACAAACAATAGAATCTAGTGCACGGTACGACTAAGTTAATATTATAATTACATCACTTTCGTGTCTCTCAGGTTGCTCTGTTGACGATAACGCTGAAGGTTGCCTTCAATTTTAGATAATTGTATTATATAATGGACTATTTCGCAATATATTTTTTTCGCAAATCTGGACGATGCAGGCGTGTCTACCTCGTGTAAAAAGACAAGTATTCCAAAACTCTATTTTAATAACATTTTCGTGTTTATTAGAAAAAGTTTTGTTTATAAGATACACAATAGTTTATGTATTTATTTTTACAAAACGAATGAAGCCTTTGCATTGAATGCTGAGAGTCCAGATAGAGATTCTATTATATTTAAGAAAGGCGCTCTTTATTAAATATAGGGGTCAAAGTATTTTGGCAAAAAGACTTTAAAAGGTACTAAAATATATTGTATATTAAATTATAGACGAAAGTATGTTAACTTGTTCTTACAATAACGTTAATACACATTCTATTTGTGTAAATGTATGCAAGTTAATTAGTTGTAAGTGCTTTACTCTAAGTTACGCTGAGGCCACATTAAAAGGTATTAGATATCAGTAGAGCCTCAGTGTAACATATCCTGTTACAATCGATATAGATATCACTTCCCAGCCACGTGAACTGTACATTTTGGTTAATTTGGCAATGTGCGATAAAAATATTTATTATCTCATGAATATTTACTAAATAACATTAATATGATAATGTATACTTAAGACTTAATTAAATTGTATTACATTCATGTACATGCTTAATTTGGCAAAATAATTTTTGATTTAAATAAAATTAGTACTTACAGTATGTATGTACAATAAATTTTATATATAATATTGTGATATTCAATTATAGATCGAAAAGTACCTATAGATAGTTTTGCCTTGTTTTGTATTGTACAAATTCCTAGTTATTCTATCGAAACAACTAGCGCTATAGTATTTATTTTAACTGTAGAATTCGTATAGTTGTACTGTTAATAATGTTCTGTATAAGATTACATTAGACAGTATACAAAATAAAAAATATACTTCAAAGATTACTCCAGTGAAAATTATATGGCAATGATGATATTTTAGATTTTTTGTATGGGTACTTTAGTCGTTTCTAGTTTCGTGCTTTTTGTTTACCCAATTAATTGCCATAAATTAATTAATTTGTAATAATCAAATTTTAAAGTTACGAAACGGCTTTAGTGTTTAACACTGAATGTTCATCAAAGAAGATTATATCAAAATGTTTACGAAAAAACAAAATAAAACCATCCTTTATTATCATACAGAAGATACACTGTGTTGACTTTTCGCTGGAATCAACTTGTTATCTAAAGCAAATTGTAATTTCGGATCTGGATATTTACATTAAATTACATAAGATACCGTAATTCTGTTATTTTAAGAGTTCTAGTCTAAGAATCTTTGACTTTTAATTTATGAATATATGTTGTTTTTATTTCCTTATGTTTTTCTTAAACTTCCGAGATCAAAGTACACCTGTCAGTTTTAAGTTATTTCTCGTCCCATTCTATTAGAATACAGAAAGACAACGTTATTTACTTGTACCTCTTATCACTCACGAAAATTTAATAATAAAGATAACGCATCCATAGCGATGTAGCATAATCTGGAAAGGCAGCATAAGGGTTGGATGGACACACATCGCTCTATCCTATTCTGTCGTTTAAATCAGAACCTTTATTTGCTAGAGCGAGCCTAATATGTGGCAGAAATCTTCAAAGCGATAGCATTCTCGCTTTCTTCCTCGTTCTAGTAAATAACGATTATCATCGACAGAAAAAATATGGACACTAACTTTACTACGATTATACAAAAACACATTTATAAAATGTATAACGTCAGTTTATTAAATTACAAAACTTACGAACACATAATTAGGTGAGTACCTAAGTAATCTATTATTTATTTATCTACTTATTTGTATTGGGGTGGATTCGACCAACGTATACCAGAATAACTAAAATGTCCTCTTGTATGTACTAAACTGGTTATTAATAGATAACAAAAGAATAATAGCCTACGCAGACGACGGAGTTTTCTCCGCGGGGGACCATCCGCGGACTCAACGCACACGGTGTGCGATAATTTCATAGCAGAGAATAACTATAGAGGAATAGAGATCCAACTCGGTTATTTTGTGTTTCGAGGACCCCCGCATACATCCGTCGTTTGCGTTGCTCGATACATTTGTAAGCGTTCTATTTTATTGACGGAGCGTGCTTTTTTCTCCCCCGCGGAAGTAAATGACTGGTGGAGATAACAATTATCTAATTTGTTGGTTGATGTAAGAGGGCTCTAAAATAAAGCCTAATTGCATAAGTCCTAAGTTTTATGTGAAGTGATACACATCATATAAGTGATGCGTGCAGTATTTCTGTTTATGTAAAAAAACCCGACTGCGTAAAAAGAAAAAAAATATATATGTAATAATAAAAAAAAAAAACTGAAAACCACCGAAGTGAAAACCACCGGACATCTAAGAGCTTGTTTTCATATTTTCAGATTTTTTAATATAACATTGTTTTGTTCTTTTTTACGCAGTCGGGTTTTTGGATGTTTTAAATTATGTTTTTTGTTTTTATTTTATACTTTTTAGTTAATATAGCAACTAATTCAAGAAATATGCTCGACATGCTCGGCAGCAAGAAGTTTTCGTCTTACTGCTGTCTAAAAACTTATATGTGAGAATGGTTGTTACACAACTTTAAATCAATATAGATCCTAAACGGTCAGTCGGATAGAAAAATGTTGAGCGAAAACTGAAAATGATTTTAAATAATTATTCAACGATATCCCAATTGATAGTTTGTTCAACTTAATTTAAAAAAAATATAAATGGCTCCGTCGACTATCGACGATTCTGCCAACGTCAGGGTTAAACAAGACACAGTGCGGTGAAAAAAAAATGTTTTTGATTATAACTAGGTACTATAAAGTTTGTTGACTTAAATTTTTTTCAATTTCACAATATGGCGTCCAGTAGACGCCATATTGGATTTTCACTAAAGTTATGTCTTTAGATACTCGCCGGACTAAGAGGAATAGATTGACGTGTGAATCATAAAAATCGGCCCAGGCGTTTGGTCTATATAGTGTTTCAAAGGAACATACAAACAAACATACATACATAGGCTGTTAAACACATTACCGCTCTTTTGCGTCGCGCAGTCGGGTATAATAAAGATGGTTTTTGTGCTAATCCGCACATAAAATCTATAAACAGTCGGTACAGTGGTCCTTGTTGTTGTTATAAGGTTTGGTCTATCCGCTCTTACTATCCGACTAACATCGGCGATTTTCTTGATCAAGTAACATAGAATACTTAGACAAATAGATAAGTATACATTTCGTGTAATTTGATCGCTGGCTGTACGCACTGCCTATCTACAAGCACTCGCTGTTTTAGCTACTGCAGTGTTTTTCAATGAGTGACAAGGCTACAGAGTTGTTTCAATACTCGCTTTAAAACCCGCTCATCGTTGCCGGTTAGACAACTGGGTGATGACTATGATTGATTATGTTATTTTATGCTTACAGAATCATTCCTATTCCAAATGAGGTCAAATTGGGTGGGCAAGTCCATTTTAAAAATGTGTAATTAATTGAAAATCACAACACACCACCTGCATAATTTATAACAACTTTAGTTACTTATGTGACTATATTTACAAACACAACATTGAATATAGCTGTCGGCCAAAAGTTCTTTTACGCGCATACAAGTTAGTCAAACATGACGTCTAAATAGCGTAGCTGTTGTGGCGTTTTTGGGCAAGTCTGGAATTGCGATTTTAAATTTTGTAGGAATATCTCTTTTTCCACGTTTCTATTATTGTGTGACCTTTCGATATAAATACAAATAGAAATCCTGTCATCATACTGTCTGTGTAATGGCATCATTTCGATACTGAAATTCCCTCCTACAAATAGTGCGAAACCGACCGTACCTGCAATTACAAAGTTCGTTCCGACAATCGAGTCTACGCGTTCTGTAATGTCTCGGAATTCTGTGCTATAAAACGTTGCTTCATCTGATAGGTCTTACTCCGAGTACTTGCGAGTATATGGCTTAAATTGCTGGTGCGTTCATTTTGCTACAGCTTAAAGGTCGTCGTAACTTCGCTATGCGACGTTGCTTCGCCAAGATTCTCACGCACCCTGTAGGTTTTGATTCCCTTGCAAGTGTCGCGGCATCGTCGCCATTCTTCCTCCTGCACCTCCACTCTGACAGACGGACGGACAGACGGACAACAAAGTGATCCTATAAGGGTTCCGTTTTTTCCTTTTGAGGTACGGAAAAAAAGCGACAGAAACCGCATCACGGTAACAGTAAACAACGTTATCAGAGCGATAACGGAGAGCAAATGTTTGGTAACCCAGCTTTCATAGTCATCAAATTATTCATAGTCATTGAATTTTCTTACATTGACACTCCCAATTATATTTTCTCAAACCTTTTTTTTTATATGTTGTTTACACATTTACCTGTATCACCAACAAAGTTTATGTAAGTCGGTAGATTAGATTTGACTCTTGAGGGTGTGTTTTTTATATGTTGAAGGAATTTAATAACAATGGTTTTCCCAAAATTCCCGGGTATAGGAAATAGCGAATTTTGATAAAACTTGGCAGTATTAGCTTATTTATACTTATTATGGGTGCAACATGCATCCATAGAACAGCAGCGTGGGAAGGCCACCCGCGAGGTGGACGGACGACCTGGCCAAGGTCGCAGGCGTCGGTTGGATGCAGGCTGCTTCCGACCGGTCGGAGTGGAGGTTGTTGGGGGAGGCCTATATCCAACAGTGGACTTCTCAGGGTTGTAAATGATGATGATCATGATGGGTGCAGCATGCCGATCCGTGCGTTGTATGGTCTTAGTCACTTACTAGGTCTTGAATATTAAGAACGCATGTAGGTAATCTTTTATGATACCTAGAAATAAAATAATACAATCTGAATGGTCTACATATAAGTAATAAGTTGTGAATATGATGATTTTAACAAAAAAAAAACGTTTAATTATCTTGTACCCTGCAAACAAGTTTAAAAAACCTTATCTTCCTGCTTATTCTGCAGACCCCAATATCCGTAGCGACCTACTTAGGTGACACGGGTAGGCTACTGCGCAGTGCGCTAGACGGCCGTCAGTGCGACGACTCGAACACCACTCTCCAGGGGTCAGACGTCTGAATATTCACCGGGCCGTAATAAATTCACCTTCATACATAAACATTGGCGTTTGATTGCACGAGGCGTAAAAATCTGACGAAAGCATTTGAATAGTGACATTGTGGTGCGTTTGAATCGCTGCCTGGGCTTTTTCAGTGATGAGCGCATATGAGTTGTTGCGTCAGAAATTTACGTTATTATAAACGTCTGCCGTAGGTATTTATAGATATATTTTGATATGAATGGTCACGTACGAGTAATGTTATTATCGGAAACTTTATTGGTAAATATAATGTTTGATTTGTAGGGTAATTACCCATTTAGGCGGGGCAACAAGCAAGCCGGCCATAACCCAGTCTATTGAAAAACAGTGGGACTGGAAAACACTTGTATGTTATGTTATATGTCTCGTGAACATCAAGGGTTTGATGGCCATTCAATAATGGATAGTGGACTCTTTAGCAGCGGCAGAGCGTGAGCTCTTTATAAAAGTAGAGGATTTCCCCAAAATTATCCCCGTTGATACGAGTAGGTAATTTCTTCAGGCTGTACCGCGTGTAAAGTTATACACCGGTTAACTAGTAGAGTGATAGGGATGTGTGGAGTTACGAAAATGCATAAGATAAGGAAGTAAATTGAGAGGAAGTTATATAACATATAAATATAATATAACCGTCACATAAAGCGACTGTATGAAAGGCATATTTTACATAGAGCCATTCATGCATTCAATGCATGAAGGTGGATGGATACAAATGTAGAGGTAGACATAGGAAGGGTTGGATGGACTGTGTGAGAGACGATATGCGTGTACTAAGAGTGAGTAACGAGATGACGGATAATAGGGATGAATGGAAGAAAAGTACATATTGCGCCGACCCCAATGAATGGGAATAGATATGTATTATGTAGATGTGTTTTGTTACAGGATACTCACGTGTATGAATACGCTTGCCCGCTGTCCCCGCGGCTGTCGGGGGGCGCGGGGGGTGCGGCGCCGGCCGGCGTGGGGGCTCCCCGCGCGCCGCTACTCACTCGGGAGTCGCGGGACACTCCTGTCAAACATACATACCTTGACTTACTTGATATATATCAATATATATATGTTCCTGTGTCCCCTAGCTGAGACAGAAGGCCTGTACAGATCTCCGCCATCACGTTCGGTTCTGAGCTTCGCGTTTCAAATCGAATTAAAACATACATACTCGTACCTACGTATACATTAGGGTTGCCAACCGTCCTGTTTTCCCAGGACATGTCCTGCTTTTTGGGCTGTCCTGGAGTTTTTAAGCATCGTCCTGGGTTTAAGAGTCGCATTCGCTATCGGTAGATTTTCTAAGGGTGCCGACATCAGGTCAACGCCTAGTGCGACGACGACGCAAATAAACGTCAGTGCACCTCTAGAACGACTAAAAAAAGCAAATACGTAGTCGCCGGTACTGAATGTGTTAAAAAACTATGTTTTGAAATTCGCACGCCACTAACTCTCTCCAAGAATACACTAGAATAGTTTTAGCTACATGGGTTTTTTTACAAACATATTTACCTCGTATTTGGTCTATTGGAGATTGGCTATTAGTTCCTGAAGACCCACTGCCTGCCGATGCTACGGACACTGCTGTAAAGATACATTTTATATTATTATAAACGATCAGCGAATACCTATTGTTAAATTTTGGCTATATCATGGCTTTTGCTAGATAAGTAATACGGGAGCCGCCCCCTGATTACGTATCTTGCAGAAGCAGAGCGATAGTAACAGTTACACTCGGCGTCCTCTCGCGCCCCGCACCTCGCCCCGTGTACAAGCACATTCACAATTTCCGCTATAATATTGCTGCGGCTCTGCTACTGTAAATTAGGTGATAGCCCTGTCGGTCTTCCGCAAACTCTTACTGCTTGGCTCTGGCGGTAAAGCCGTTTCATAGAATAACTCCTATGGCTGATTTTGGAAGCATCATTTTTTTATATGCAGTGACACAGAAAATGTGGTCATACACTATATCTAGCGCCATCATCCAGAGGACCTACCTCTCTCCTGCTGCTTGTTCCTGGCCTGCGCACGCTGCAGCTCGCGCTGCCACGCGCCGGTCTCCGCCAGGCCCTGGTCTCCGCACAGCTTCACTACCAGCTTCAGACCTGCGGGATACTCTGTGTCACTATTTACAAACATATTTGGCATATACTGGAAACTTAATAAAACTTGCTTTATACATATACGACGCGATAGTCCATAGCTGGCGACATGATAGCCAAAACTTTGTGACTGTTCCTAGAACAAGTTCAAGCGACTGATGATAATTATTTCTGCAGTTCCAACGAACGGCAGCGAAGACGGAAATATCTAGTCTAATAATCCTACTAATATTATAAACGTGAAAGTTTGTAAGTATAGATGGATGGATGTTTGTTACTCTTTCATGTAAAAACGGCTAGAGCTAATTTAATAAATTTGGTACGGAGTTAGCTGACACCCTGGATTAACACATAGGCTACTTTTTATCCCGAGTAAATATTTTTATCCCGGATAATTTCGACATTTTGTTTTTTCTGCAGTCCACGCAGACGAAGTCGCGGGCGTCCATTAGTTAAATAATATAAGAGATAAACTAATAAAGAGATTAGTAAACCTATATTCAGGTTTATATTTAATTTTCATCCATTTTTTTAAAGTAGCAACACTGCCGTTTTGTTTTATTTCACGGACATATTTTTCAAGCTACAAATACATAATGTTATTACGAGTAACAGTATCCATACAACTTACATTGAACATTGTCAGGGAAGCGAGAGTTTAGTCTCTTATACAATGTAAGTGCTTCTTGATACCGACCAGTCGACCGCAGGCAGCCGCCCATCAGAAGACCCCATTTGGGCTGCAATATAATAAAAAACTATATGTATACTTACATAAATTAACAACTAATTAATTTTGAAGTGCATAAGTTATTGAAATTAAGAATTTAAATTACATAAGATCTACCCTAATTAACCTCGACGCAAAACACCAGAGGGTGTCTCTCAGCCATGAGAAGTCCACTGCTGAACACAGGCCTCCCCTACAACCTCCATTCCGATCGGTCGGAAGCAGCCTGCATCCAACTGACGCCTGCGACCTTGGCCAGGTCGTTCGTTCATCTAGCGGGTGGCCTTCCCACGCAGCGTTTCCCATGAAGGTGCTCCCTCACTAAAAGCATTCGCGTGTAACGTAACGTTACAGATTTGAACATTACATCAGTGAAGGAGGAGAACCCAAAGTAATGATACAATATGTAATATTTTGATACAACTTGTAACATCAATACGCTCCACTTCCCCTCGCCTGCTCAAAGTCGAATCTACATATAATGTTACATTACATTAGAATGCTGACGGTGAGGGAGCGCCTTAACATACCCCTATTGTTACGCCCAGTATAAAACATAGTATTGTAACTGTAACGTACGTTCCCAGGCTGCAGCCTGGCGGCGCGCCGGTACAGTTTGAGCGCCTGCTCCGGAGTGGCCTCGCTGGCGAGCCACTGCAGCGCCGACAACTCACACGGCCATACCGCTTCCACCTAGCGGGGAAACGACATTAGTTCCAAACTAGTTTCACTGTATAGTTCCTTTGTATGATGGCGCTTGTTACTAGTTACAGTTTCGAGTATTGCTTTTCAGCAGTTAATGACTACGCCATAGTGGTAGGTGCAAACATTGATATGATGAATATCGATGGCGAGTCATGGACTATACTTATCCCGTTACTTTTCAGCAGTTAATGTATTTGTTATCCCATGTGGTAAAGGGCGAGCCTACTGCCCCGTTTCGGAGACAAATAAAACAATCTAGAGAATGATATCAAATCATAGCAGTCGGCTACCATGCTGACTAACAATGAATGAAAATGATTCCTAATCATCACAGCCATGAGAAGTTCACTGCTAAACTAAGCCCCTACCCCCAATGAGCTCCACTGCGATTGTGATTCAAATACTTTTGTCAAAGTTAAGCTTAAAGGATAATGAGCATGACCACGACTAATATCATAATGTGTATGTATATAATGTGGATTAGGTACTCACATCCTGGTAGTAATGTTTGGCAGTCTGTATGTCCCCCAGCTCTGCGTGTAAGGCCGCGAGCGCGCAGTTAACGCCTGCGTCCCACGAGCCGATCATACTGTACCTACAGTGATATAGATAAACTTACATAATAGGAAAAACAGACTACGAAAATTTTTTTACGGACTGGCAACGTTACCGTTATTATCTCTGCATCTACGAGGGACAACCAGTCGATGACCTAAAGTGCGGTTCACCAACTAATTCCTTTGGATGATGGCGCTAGTTACTATGTGTATATCTGCGTCACTGCATACAAAATGTCTGTGTCCATTCGGGTGGCATTAGCGTGCGCGTTGCGTGTTCTCCGTGTCTGTGTATCTATGCATGAAGTGATTGTTCCAAAGCGAAGTTCTTGTTGCTTTTTAAATTAAACAAGTAATTTGTCGTCAAAACATTAATAACCTACATAAGTACCTAGTATTCTAGCTTTATTATTATATATTATTATAATTTATTATTCTTAATAAAACGTTATTGCTTACTAAAGCGAACGTACTATTTAGTATAACTTTGCACTGTATATGTAGGTATATCATGTCAATGTTTTTGTGCCTATGTACTCACAAGCCTTTTCTGTAATTAGGTACTTATGTCTTATGGCTTAAAGTTTTATATGAGTGTTATGCTCGCCAAACAAGTTGTATTTATAATGTTATGTAGAACTAGGAGAAATGTACACTAGTAGATTTACATGTAATATTTGTCAATGAATAATAAAGACCTTATAAAATAAAAAAAATACTGCATACAAAAAGAATGATAGTTCCAAAATCAAGCATAGGATTCTATGAAAGAAACGGTATCGAGTACGTATATGTATGTGCGCGCGTAAGATATACCGGCGTCAATTCTCGGAGCTCGTAAATAAGGTTTACTTTAGGCAGCAGCTCACACTGGTAATATTATTACATACCTATGTATGTACTGCTTGTAGCGACTTCGTATCAGACTGCGGTATCTCTTACGTAGTAACTATGATGTGATGTGCGGTAGTTAGATTAGTTTTTGTCTCTGACCAGTGCGGCGCGGCGGCGGCGTCGCGGGCGGCGCGGGCGCGGCGCGCCAGCCCGGCGGCGGCGGCGGCGCGCAGTGTGGGTCCCGCGCCCGCCGCGCCGCGCACGCGCAACCAGCGCGCCTCCGCGCCTTCGTTCTCCCCGCTCTTCTCTAGGAACAGAGCTGGCAGAGGAAGACAGACGCTGTGGTGTTAATACGAACTGTTTTACACCACGTAACGCATTTTTACGCTATTGCTTCGTGACGAAAATCTCTTAAACTTGATAATGTTACGGGGTGTCATATTGTACTCACCCCACTGTACTCGAAATAAACCTTTTGCCATCTTCTTTATTGTAAAAAAAACTTTAACATCTAACACAATACAACGACAAAGATTCATTGGTATGGTGGTTTGACGGATGGTACGATAAGATTTCGCTATCGCGTTCTAATTTGCAATATCAGCGACATCTAGCAAGCTTGAGGCTTCAACAATACCCTTACCTAGATCATGAACCGCCACCAGATCCGCCGGGTCGAGATGGCAGGCGGCGGCGAGCGCGCGCGCCGCGCCCCCCGCGCGCCCTTCGTCCCCGTCCCCCGCGCCCGCCACGCCCCCTTCGCGCGCCCCCGCCAGCGCGCCCGTCACGCGCGCCACGCACGAGTACGGGTCGTCGCGACCCGCCGCCTCGGACAACGCGCGCGCCTCCGAATAGTTGCCCAGCTGTGGAAGTGGCATGGGCTAGATGATAGTATTTTAAATGTATTTATATCGAAAGTGGGACCCTACCCTCTCGCCAGTGAGGCACGTATTGTGCGTTTTACAGTATAGTTCCGATGTATGATGGCGCTAGTTACTATGTGTATGACCACATTTTCTGTTTCACTGCATACACAAAATGTTAGTTCGGAAATAAGGCATAGGAATTAACGTATGAAACTAACTCTACCTACGCTTATCGTTCCGTCAACTTACCGCATATGCGACAAAAGCGGCATTAGCATTAGCCTCAGCCCTGAGCACGCGGTCGTTGGGATGCGCGCGCGCCACCGCCTTCAAGCGCTGCAGCGCCTTGTTCCCGCCCGCCACGGACGCGCGGTGCAGCGCCGCCAGCGACCCGCCCATCTCCAGCCGCGCGCCCGCCACGCCGCCGCCGTAACCACGGAGCGCCTCCACGCACCACGACGCACTGACAATATTTATGGAATTTTTAACTCCCGACACAAAAAAGAGGGACGTTATAAGTTTGAAGTGTGTATGGATGTGTGTGTAGCGCCGCCAGCGACCCGCCCATCTCCAACTGTACTGCGTATGAGTGTGGGTGCGTGTGAGTCAGTCTGTCTGTGGCATCGTAGCTCCCAAACGGATGAACCGATTGCGATCTTTTAATCAGGAAATTCCCGCCCACTACGGAGGCGC
Source organism: Carposina sasakii (assembly GCA_014607495.2). NCBI lineage: Eukaryota > Metazoa > Arthropoda > Insecta > Lepidoptera > Carposinidae > Carposina > Carposina sasakii. The sequence continues at coordinate 9,907,030 of CP053154.1, forward strand.
GGTGCAGCGCTGCCAGCGACCCGCCCATCTCCAGCCGCGCGCCCGCCATGCCGCCGCCGTAACCACGTAGTGCTTGCACGCACCACGACGCACTGACGGTATTTATGCAATTTTATTCGGAAATGCTTCTATGGTAAATCTCACTCTACTAAGATTATAAAGGTGATAGTATGTGAGATGTATGTTACTCTTTCCCGCTGGAATAGGGCAACATGGCCAGGGTTCCATCACTCGTTCAAGGTCACATGATATTAGCCTACTTGCAAGTGCCCTATCTTAGTAGCACCGAATGGTGGCCCTAGTTATATGCTAGTACGAACAGCTATATATTTATTTGGCTACATTAACTTTGTTACTGCATACACAAAGTTTTAGTTCCGAAATTAGGTTTAGGAGTTATTGTATGAAACGGACGGGACGGCTGCAGCGCGGCGGGGGCTAGCGCGGGCACGCTCCGGTACCTGTCGTCGCCGGCGCCGGGCGGCTGCAGCGCGGCGCTAGCGCAGGCACGCGCCGGTACCTGTCGTCGCCGGCGCCGGGCGGCTGCAGCGCGGCGCTAGCGCGGGCACGCGCCGGTACCTGTCGTCGCCGGCGCCGGGCGGCTGCAGCGCGGCGCTAGCGCGGGCACGCGCCGGTACCTGTCGTCGCCGGCGCCGGGCGGCTGCAGCGCGGCGCTAGCGCGGGCACGCGCCGGTACCTGTCGTCGCCGGCGCCGGGCGGCTGCAGCGCGGCGCTAACGCGGGCACGCGCCGGTACCTGTCGTCGCCGGCGCCGGGCGGCTGCAGCGCGGCGCTAGCGCGGGCACGCGCCGGTACCTGTCGTCGCCGGCGCCGGGCGGCTGCAGCGCGGCGCTAGCGCGGGCACGCTCCGGTACCTGTCGTCGCCGGCGCCGGGCGGCTGCAGCGCGGCGCTAGCGCGGGCACGCGCCGGTACCTGTCGTCGCCGGCGCCGGGCGGCTGCAGCGCGGCGGCCGCTAGCGCCAGGCATCGCTCGGCGCGCGCGGCGGACTGTCGCGACCACTGCGCAAGTCGATCTGCGCGGACCACGTCGCGTAATACGCACTCGAATGCGTCTTTCTCCTGGAAATGTATTTATTTTTTGGTTACGAACCGTGAAAAATCTCATCATAGGCCTGCAGAAGCCTTGTATGTTAACTTATGCTCTACTCTAGGCGAACATACGAACTACGGTTCGTATGTTCATATGGTACTCCATATGCTAGAAAGAGATGCGCAAATAGGCATCAAAGGGCGGGGTTTATTAGCGCTATGCGAAACAAATCGCACCTTATTACGTCAATGCCAGATGCACTAACTTATTTCAAGTTATTACTCCTGTGACTAGCCTGGATATCAAAATAGCTGGCAATATTTATAAACATTTAAAACAGACTGGATAGTGCACTCACGTCATCCACAGCGATATCCTGATGGTATGTGGGTGGCTCGACATCCAACATGGCGTGAAAGGCGGCCTTCCCCCCCTCCGGGTCGTTCAAAGCCACGGAACAGAGCACCAGGTGTAGACCTAGACCAATAAAATTAATTAATTACCATAACATATTCGATTATACAGGATGTTTTTTGGTCGTCAACGTTTCCGAAACTACGGAATCTCCTCATCATCACAATCATTTTTCTCCATGGAAAGCATACCTGGGAAGTGTCTGGTTCCCAAGATATTAGGGTCCAAAGTTGAGTATATAGACTGCGTTTTTCTGCATAAACGCACATTGATGCGCGTAGCAAGATTTTTTCACGAGAAATAATTAATAGCTATTAATTATAAAGAAACTAGTATAAACACTGGACATAATAAATTTCGCCCGATAAAGTAATAACATTTTTTTTTTCATAAAATTACATCGTTACCCAGCATTTTTTTGGCATAAACTTACTTGATGTATAGAGTGCGTACCCTTCGTTAAGGGTGGCAACGAAAAAACACCTGTATATGTATAGGTATACAAATAGTCCAAGCATAAATATTTTCGTCTTTCTTTTCCAGACCAGTTTTTATTAGTGTAATAATTTTTCTATATAGGTATTTAGGGCATATTTTACACATAAAGATAACCATAAATATAGGTGGTGGTAGAGGTAGAGGAAGGGCGTTGGACGGACTGTGTGTGTGTGAGAGAGACAGAGAGAGAGAGCGTGTACCTACAAGTGAGAGTGAGTAACAAGATGATAGGGATGAGCTGAATGTTTGTTATATAAGCTGCTGTTAATAACATTCTATGCCTACCTGTTTGAAAATCGCCCTGTTCATGCATAATATGTTGAAAATTCGTCACAGCATCTCTAAACTTGCCCATTCGTACCAAAAGCAGACCGATGTTATGCATCACTTTCATCCTAAAATACAAAGATATATGTTAATGTATTTTAAATACAAAATACACTTCATTACCATCACATTAAATTAAATTTTTCGTTACATAAAAAATTAAAGGTACAGGTACCTTAAATCTTTCTCTGCGGTGGGCGTCTGATCTAAAGCCATTCTGTACATTTTTAAAGCTTTCGGATGCTCTCCCATTTTGAAATATATATTTCCCATGTTCACCTGTAATGAAAATATTCAAATACATATAACAAAAAAATTTACATGTGTAGAGTATAAAGATAAATTCTGGTAAATACTACAGTTACTGATTTTAGACTGCAATTCTAAAAACCACATCTTCTAACTTACCTACGATATATCTAATCTAAATAAGAAATAATATAGCAGAGACCCACCTTAAGTCTGTTAGCGTGTGGAAACAGCTTGTTTCGTGTAAGAAGTTGATACGTATTCAGAGCCTCCGTGTACATTTCATTAACTGCATACTGGCCAGCTAAGTTACATAGAACCTACAAATAAAACAATTTACATAATAATACTCATCCGTTACTGAGTGACTTGGGCGTAGCAAGCTAAACTTTTGCATAGGTAGGTAATAAGTTGATTCTTACCGCATTTAAACCTAAACTAAAGATTAGTCCCACCTGCCCCTTTCTGTCGCAGCCATTTTTGTTAAGAATGGAGAGAGTCAATCTAATTTTAAAGTTTACGTTTAAGTGTGACGGTCAGAATCGACCATATTTTGTTCCTTAGGGAGTGTAGAGTAGCACTGAGAGAAGATAGGAGAAACGACAATTCTAAAGACTACGTGGCCGACGTCATGGGCAGCTATCAGTCTATTAACATAATACAGCACAGATACGTCAGTTTATTTCATAATAAGAACTTACGGCAAAAGTAAGATCCAAGTTATGTGTATCTCCAAGGTTTGCTTGCTCTTGCATCCGTATCAGTTGTCGCTCCAATGTAGACGCTTCTTGAGCTTTTGCTAGAGCCTGGTAGGATAAAATTAAATGGAAGATAAATAATCAGTTAAGAAAGAAAGATTAGAAATGTTAATAACCTACTAGATGTTCTCAAGGACCTACCTACAAGATCCAAGTAGAAGTCTCTTAACTTAGCCCAGAAAACCGTGTGACATCTTTGTAGCAGGGTTTATATTTACTAGATTAACGCCACGTACCTTCCTAAATATGTCCCAAGAAGAAAATTTATATTACAGTCATTATCATCATCATCATCATCAGCCTATTGCAGTCCACTGCTGGACGTAGGCCTCCCCCAGAGTACGCCACAAAGCTCGATCTCCTGTTTTTGCCAACCAGTCACTACCAGCCGCCCTCTTTAAGTTATCAGTCCCTCTGATCCAACGCTATGCTTGCCGAAGCGCGGTCTTCATTCAAAAACCCGCCCATAATGAATTATGTACCAACAATAAAGAATATGACTGTAATTATCACTAAATGAGACATTTGTCCATGTCACCTGTCCAAGATCGACCTCCCGCTTGGCATCGCCGTCACCCCCGCCGCGCCCCTCGCGCGCCCCGAGCATGCACGACTCTTCCACCAGCGCCATGATGCGGGACTCCATCTGCTTCACTTTGTCTTCGATGCTGTAATGTTGAAGGATTAAAACGGTCGCACAAGTCATATTACGAAGAAAACATTATTTCTTATCTCTCTAATTATGGTGAAGAAAAGAATATGAGTCTGCACTTCTCACATTAAGATCCCTAAGGTCTTGTGTCGTCGGTAGAGATATAAATCAACGACAGTCATCTTCCTAATGTGGCACTATTAGACGCGCAGAGTAAATAGGTACTCCAAAAGTACCAGAAACCAAACCTTTGAAATATTTCAGGTACAATAAAAGTAAGTTACCTGCTACCACCAATTAGTAAATTCATTGTATGTATTTAACGGGTGAAATAAATATACATACCTACTAGGCGGTATGACAATCCCACAGGCCTTGTCACTACTTCATTTACGGTAGGTTTTTATTTATAAAACATCAACTGGATAGTTAACATACGCATGTGAACCCCCAGAGTTGCCTACACTTCATGCTATTGGAACACGTTATAACCCGTAAGCTGCGAAGTGACGTAAGCACTAAGAGAGCCTCAAGTTCCTGGAAAACGGTTTACCTATCCTCCCTCTTCTCCTCTCGACTGGGCAGGTCCCTGGTGGCGGAGGTGTACCCGGCAGCGCGCATGGCGGTGACGGGCCGTGCCGCCGCCGTGCCCGCCCTGGATCCTGTCCGCATGCTTACCGTGCCCAAACGGAACGCCTGGGGATAACAGTGCATACTACTAGCTATTACTTACATTATTCTTTAGTTTTCTAGAATAGCTTTTTCACATGACGGCAACGTAAAGAGGGTGTGGTTAGGCGGACCTACGGACGCTTTACAACGGCACCGCAATCCCAGGAAACCAAAACTTTACTAGCGTAATCGGTACCTAATGCAAGCAATGTAGTATGAGTAATATTACTTCAACGGGTGATAAAAACACTTTTTAAAGTCCTGGGGTAGCTTATCAATCGTCTTAAATTAATGTAAATTCGTAGTTTTCAGTAATTGCTGGGTTTACAATAATATACTAGCAGCTATAGCTCGAGGTTCTTGTTCCAACCTCCGGTATAACCCTGTCGTTTCCATATCAGGGTGTGTGTAAAGTTAAGCCTCAAAGTTACCTAACACATATTTGTCAGTGCTCTTATTTGCAGTGAATTCACATGTCTTTAGTTTCCACCAAAATCTACTTTCTATTTTATTTATTCACTAGTGAATGCCCGCGACTCCATCCGCGTGGACTATAGAAAAAAAAAAAAACAAAATGTCCTATATGTTAAGTGGGACCTGTCACAATATATTCCTGAACTTGCATCAAAATCGGTTCAGCCGTTTCTTAGATTAGCGTGCACAAACGCACAGACAAACCGACAAACAGACAAAAATTCCAAAAATCGTTGTTTTGGGTACTATTGTGTTACAGTTTACAGTCAGCACCACATCATACATATGAATATATTATAGCGTACCTTATAATATTAATTATTATTATCATATAAAGTCAATTGATTAAAGGCTATATCTTATAAAAGTAGTTATTATGACTCCTGCAATATTGTTTTGGGAGGTTGCGATGGTTGTATAAATAGTAGGGTAGAAACTAAATGGTGTCACTTTATTCTTGACCGTTGAGCTTGTAAGACGTTACTCTGTCCAATTGCAGTTTGAAATAAACTACCTCCGTTTGTATTTAAAAATGTTAATCGTATTGCTAAATTAGTTACTGAAATAACAAGTAAGATAAACAGTAAATTAAGTGATATGGTGCTGCTTTTCTCGAATACGAGGTGTGTTAAAAAAATAAGGTGACTTTGTATTTTTAAGAAAAAATATTTATTTATTTATCAATATTTATGTTGTCCCCTTCAAAGTAATCCCCCTCAGATACAATACACTTATGCCAACGGTTTTTCCAATCCTCAAAGCACTTCTCATAAGCACTTTTCGGTATAGCCTTGAGCTCTTCCAGCGATGCAGTCTTTATCTTTTCAATCGTTGAAAATCTCCGTCCTTTCATAGGTCTCTTTAGTTTTGGAAACAAGAAAAAGTCACATGGGGCCAAATCCGGTGAAAATGGTGGCTCAGGCATGATTGTGGTGTTGTTTTTGGCCAAAAAATCTCTCACAAGCAAAGATGAGTGAGCAGGGGCATTATCGTGATGCAAAAGCCATGAATTGTTTTTCCACAATTCTGGGTGTTTTCTTCGTATTGCTTCTCGCAAACGGCGCATAACTTCAAGATAATACTGTTTATTGACCGTACGACCATATGGTAAGAACTCCTGATGCACCACGCCATTTGCCAAAACTTTGACATTTGATCGAACTTGGCGTGCTTTTTTCGGTCTTGGCTCATCTGGGCTCTTCCATTGGGACGATTGGACATTGGTTTCGATATCATAACCATATACCCATGATTCGTCACCAGTTATGACCCTTTTGAGTAAATTTGGGTCGTCGTTGACGTCATTCAACATTTGATTACACAAAATTTGATGCAAATCCTTTGATCCATATTTTTCGACAGCAAGAAATCGCCGAGCACGCAAAACACTTATAACCTTTACGCTTCTCACAACCAAACAAAAAATGCTATACACTTGAAACTTGGTACAGATGTTCGGGAAGAGTGTACCAACATAACAAAACAAAAAAATCGATAATCGAAAGTACGTTGCCCGCGAAATTTGAAAAGTCGCCTTACTTTTTGAACACACCTCGTATAATACCGCCAAAGGCAGCCTAACTGTGAAATAGTTGAATAAACGGTTGTACATAGTTATACATCGTTTAACTTCTTTTCCTGGATATACCACTGCTTCATCGGATTTCCTGTGGTAATAATTGAGTTAATAAAGGTATTCTATAATATTTTTTCTTATATATCTTCCATGTACAGACAGCGATTCGTTACATTTTTATTATACAGGATGTTTTTTTGTGGCCACCTTTAACGAAGGGTACGTATTCTATACATGAAATAAAGTAAGTTTATGCCAAAAAAAATGCTGGGAAAAAAAATTTTTTTTTTGAAAAAAATTTTAAATTCCTTGATCGTGCGAAATTTATAGTGTCTAGTGTTTATGTTAGTTTTTTTATAGACAGATATTAATTATTTTTCGTGAAAAAATCCTGCTACGCGCGTCTATGTGCATTTATGCAGAAAAACGCAGTCTATTTACTCAACTTTGGACCCTAATATTTTGGACACCAGACACTTCCCAGGTATGCTTCCATGGAGAAAAATGATCGTGATGATGAGGAGATTCCGTAGTTTTCGGGAACGTTGACGACCAAAAATCATCCTGTATGTATAGATTTGTCTAACAAAATTTCTACTACATATACCTAAGTACTTATAGCGCAAACACACCCCTAAATTAGGTTCAATAAAAAGATAATTAATGAGTTCAAGCGAGGCAATAGACATTATTGCAAAACGTCTTTATGAATCCTTTCCAAGCTTAGGTAGAAAGGCAGCACTCTCTGTGGTTCTCCAATGCTAAAATTTGAAGATAAACAAAGCTAACATAAAGACGTACCCCAGTGCCCATTCGGCTGGGAACCTTCCTGCCTGCTCCAGCCGTCCGCAAGGTCTCCTGGAAGGCCTGGTCTTCCCGCAGCTGGCGCGTGTCCAGCGCCGGAGCCACCTCATTAAACCCCGCGTAGAGCTCGTCATCCTCATCCATCACCATCGCGGTTCGCGGCTTCGTATCTGTCCCTAATCGCGACGCACTGTAGTAACGTGAGCTTATCATATTATTGGACACAATACAAGGGTTTTTGTTCAAAACATAGAGAAACACAACCACACCACAACTTTTATTATTTGTACAAAACTTCAAACTCACGTTTGTTGGGACGCCGTCTCCATGGCGACGGATTATACACAAACGTCACTAGGACGTACGACGTCATAGAAAATTCAAAAGAGGCAAGAGGTTTATTATGAATATTATGATGTTCTCAAAGTAAAGTTTTTTTCTCTGAAGAAAAATCAAGGCATATGTACTATACAGGATGTACCTAACAGGCAGGCAAACACTGAAAACGTTGTTATTTTTACTTATACAGGATAGCATTTTCAATTCGCCATTATACAGCTGATAGCCTGATACAGCCCAACAAGTATTGTGCGCTAATTTCTGGTTTTTATTACCTGTGTCATTCATTAACCTTGTTTTTCAGGTACTATCTCACCCTACTTACTGATACAAAATAAACAGTTCGGCTGTCACTTACACCCTGTACTGCGAGTACTAGTTGGAAAAGAAAGCTTTTGCTTGGTTTATTTGGCAAAAGAAGTTACAATGTCGTTTCTTCGTCTTTGTTCTCACAAAATTTATAGTAGAGTATTTAATTAGTAAGGAAATTCAAATAAAAAGAATAATATTTACTTTTCATATTTATTTCTCGATCGATCTTAAACCTTCTTTTCTCATTGTCGTCACTCCAATGAAACAAAAATAATTACTAAAATAATAATAACTGACTGAAATGATTACATCACAATTCAAAATCACCAGATTAACTTCAAAACAGTGTTATTGGAAGACACTGAAAGGGCTCTACAGGCTTCACTTACCTAACTAAATATAAGAAAAAAACAAGTCCTTATTACTTAATAGCTAAGCCTACAGACATTACACGAAAACCTTACTCTCTTTATCCTACTCATTCCCGGATTGATAGCCATACAATAATCATTCAATATTGGGTATAAAAATAAATGTTCTCAAAATTTTTTGTATCTTTGTCCAAGACTATAATTATTATAACAATGATTTTATGTACAGCTTAGCGACCTGTAAATAGGCGAGGGTTATGCTTCTAAATGTACTCAAAATTTCCAAAAAAAATTAACAACGAAACACATGACCCTAAAAGACTAGCAAGAAATGCAAGTACTCATATTTTTGTACATTTTCACTTACGATTAAGATAACGCGATATAAAATGAATAGAAACCACTTAAAGTCCATACTACAGGAGATATGACTTAGAAGTTAACAATTCACAACTAATAATGATTGACGTGATATCCACGCAACAAGTCACCTCAAACGTGACAATAGTATTATAATAAGAGATAATATTTGCATACAAAAACTAAACACACTGTAAAGTACTGAACATGAGATAAAACATTTGTTCCATTTAGTAAAATTACCTTTAAAAATCCAAAAGGTTTGGAAGAACTTAAATTGTGTGATACATGTAGAGAATATTATTAAAAAATAATACAGTTTAACAGAAATGTTGCACGACGAGTCTTTTTTGTCTCAATATTAATATAATTTGTAACAATTTTTGTTGTCTTGTCTGTTTACAATAGATTTTCTCTGCTAATAACAACATTTCATAGCCTCTTCCTTACTCTACTTTTATATGTCTTAATTCATATAAAATATCTATACAAATACAAAAGGTGCTCTTAAGCATTACAGTGTTAACATTATGGCAATTTTGTAAGTATGTAGTTAACATAATATCTTATTGAAAAACCTTTGATTGCACTGCATTTAGGAGACATAATACAGTATCTAATAATAATAAACTGTGAATAGGTTCTTAAATAGAGCAGTTGGTAGTTAGTTCACTGCTTCAATCACATTCCGAAGCACCAAAGTGTAACTTTTGTGTGGCCTCTAGCACACTCAATTCATACACAACTCGAAGAGTGACTTTTACTTTAAGAATACCTAACTAATTCTTAGAAAATATCTATTTTAATGTGGATCAAGACTTTGTCTTACAAAAAAGGAGAACAGGTAAACCACACTTGGTGTCCTAAAGTACCATATAAAATCGTTGATGTTGTCACCTTTACGTACTAGGAGAGCTATAAAAACGAAGAAAGAAAGCAAGAACTTTATGGCAACACTGGATATTTAACACCTACCAGAAGACGTTGTGAACATGTCTGCTTACTTGTCGATCCTTGCGGGCAGGCTGTCCCCTGCAGAACACTATATCTGCGTGGAGAAGCGCGGGCGAGGTAGCTCGAAAGCATCGCCGTGCACTGAACGTGCTAGCGCTTTGATACTTGCCGCTATGTCTTGCGGCTCCTCCTGAAACGCACAATATTGTCACTACTTTGAGGATAAAAAGACGTGGTTCAAGTGTATGCGCCTCCGGCTATATTAAATGTTACGTTTATAAATATGGTCACTAAACAAAAGTTGCTGTAAATGATGCAGGTGGTCATGTGATGTAGTAATTTTCAAATAATTTCACATTTGAAAAATGGACTTGCCCACTTAACTTTGAAGGCTTATTACTACCTCATTTGGACACTTAATCAAATCGTAATTTTACAGATAGGTATGATTTTGATGATTTATTCTGATAAGCATAAAATGTCATTAAAATTCAACCATAGTAAACATCCCTATTTCGCCATGTTTTGTCAGTATGTATAATAGGTAGGAGAAACGGAACAATAGCGAAATTGCCTTTTCTAACACAAAATTTGACTATATTATTTTATCGTTCCCGAGCGCGGTTTCTTCCATCAACGATGACGCCTGCTTCCGCGCTCCGGGCGCCATTGTGTTACGGTTCAGCATTGTCGTAATCGAAGTTCTACTAATCAAACTACACTTGATCGCAGCGGAAATCATGCCGCGGTTTCGCTACTCGTACTTCGCGGCTACAGGCGTTTTCAATCAAACTACACTTGATCGCACGCACCTGGCACAGCGGAAATCAAGCAGCGGTTTCGCGGATACGGGCGTTATCCTGCGAAACGGGGTGTACTCACGTCATCATCCAGGTCGTGGCAGTCGTGTCGCTCGTGCGGGATCTTGGGCATGCTGATCGGTAGAGAACGCGCCAGGTCCGCGGCGGACGGGCCGCGCGTGCGCCGAGTGCGGGGCGTGTCCGACTCTACTGAGGGGTGGGGGGGAGCTATTAGAGCGCGTTTCACTAAATAGTTCCTTTGAAAGATGGCGCTGGTTACTATATCAATATGAATGACTACACTATCTATGCACTGCTTATAAAAATAATTTGAAAGCAGTACCTAGCAATTTGGCAGCGAAATTTTTACAATATTTGCGTTGATTTCTGTTACGTAATACGAATTTTACAAGCAATCAGCGAATATTGTGCAATATTTGCTATCACATTGTTCACACATTATCACATTATTCGCTAGATACGTAAAATGGGGGTGAGTTACTATAATTTCAACTATTTTACCGGTTTGTTGTTGAGACGTTTTAAGTCACGCATTCATTGGGCGTCTCAAAATTGCAAGGCGTAGTGCACAGCTTAATAACGTAGTCCTATTATTGATAGATAAGTGCCGTACTAGTATCAGTATGTATGTACCTATAGTTTCGTGCCTAAAACATATACATACACGTATACACACGGCTGTGTCCCAATAAGAGGTAGCCAGAACTGCAGGATCGTGAAGGGGATACTACAGCCACGTTCAGCATTCATAAAATTTCCTAAAAACGTGCTAGACTTATTTGCTAAGCATACGCATATCTACATCAGGTGAGATCGAGATTATACAGAGTCAATAACATTATAGTAAAAACTAGGTCAAAGATAAACAATACAGACATCGGTAATTTTAGAAACAATCCAACTACGCGAGCTTATCTCCTTAATAGCACACAAAGCAGTAAGATAACATTGTACAATTTTAATTTGATATTTTCCGAAAATCATTAACTAGTAAGTATTATGTATACATACTTACATACTTAAACTAATAATTAATCTATTTTTGTGATATTTATCTTTGGGAAGCTAGATAGTAATTTATATTAGACTAACGGCCGCCCACGGCTTCTTACGCGAGAAAGAGCATTACACACGTTACATACCGTGCGTAGCCGGGGCGGATACCTAGTGATACATGTAAACCTTTCTCTTGAATCACTCTACCTTCAAAACCGCTTCAAAATCCGTTGCGTAGTTTTAAAGATTAAAGCATACATAAGGACGGACAGACAGCAACAGTGACTTTGTTTTATACTATGTAGTGATTTGTCCGGTCACTGGGTATGGAACTGTAGTTACTGTTCTACTATCTTCCTACGTTTCGTACTCGCCGCAACGTTTGCACGTATTTATACGAGATATCTATCTATCTATACATATAAAAAAAATGTAACGGATCGCTGTCTGCACATGGAAGATAAATGAGAAAAAATATTATATGCAACCATTATCAACGCAATGGTAACCAAACAAATGATTTTTAGAATTTTTGTCTGTTTGTTGGTTTGTCTGTGCGTTTGTGCACGCTAATCTCAGAAACGGCTGAACTGATTTCTATGCAGTTTTCAGGAATATATTGTGACAGGTCCCACTTAACATATAGTGTACTTTTTATCCTGGGAAAATGTTTTTATGCCGGATAATTTCGACATTTTGTTTTTCTGCAGTCCACGCGGACGGAGTCGCGGGCGTCCACTATAGTTAAATATAAGTTAATCATACATAAAATAAACACTTACGGTCAGAATCATAGTCATCTTGGTCTGAAGACATGTTGTGATGTGAGTCTGTGCCCTCCATGTAAAAGAGATCTTCTGCGTGAAGGAAGTCTTCCTCGGGAGGAACTGCCCTGACTGACTGTAATATTGAAAAGTAAACAGTTCAAACTTACAAAAAAATTTGTGGCTTATGAAAACTAGGAATGTGTTGTAGGTAACTGTTACTAAGAAAAAAACATAGAATAGGTGTAGCAAAAAAATATAAATAAAACCACATCTTAAACAATAGCTAAAAATTAAAAGAACATGATTTTTTTAACTTAAGTCAAAGATTAAAAACGAAAATATAAAGATTATTTTCTGTTAGTACTAAGACGCCCAAAAAATAAAAATGATACACATAAATGTATGTACCTTAATTTGTTTATCCTTTATAGAAGAGAGTCGTCGCCTCTGCAAGGGCAGCAGGTCGGGGGAGGGTGGGCCATTGTCCAGGCCGGTGTCCACCCGCGCCTCGTCCAGTGTGCTGCGAGCTTTGCTGATCATGCTGCAACAACATCTCTGTTGTACAGCAGCCAAAATAGATTAGACATAGCTGATTTCACTACATATTATAAAACTAAGTCACTACTGTTTGTGCGTCCCTATGTACACTTAGATCTATGAAACTAGGCAACAGATTTTGATGTGGTATTTTTAATAGATAGAGTGATTTGCATGGGTGTAATGCTCTTTCATGCAGATGAAGTTGTGGGTGATCACTAGTTGTCAATAAACTTTAATATTATGTAGTAACTATGTAAATGTATAAATTTAGATGGCTGGGTAGATATCACTTTCCAGAAAAACTAAAATAGATTATACAAATTCTACACAAAGAAATAAACTTCTAGGAGTAAAGACAGATAAGGTACAGTCAGAAGAACAGAATGATAATTTGGATTTGGAGGCGTAAAAATTTGTGTTTTATTTTGTTCAAGTATAAAATAAAACACAAATTTTTACCCCTCCAAATTATCGCAAAATCAAAAATAAAACAAACATTCTATAATATAAAAATTTGCAAGTTTGTCACATTAGACAGAACATAATAATTTTACCTTGATAAAATTTTATGATCTCTGTACGCCCTTTCTCTGTAGGCTTCAAACTCAGCATATTTCTGATCTCTGAACTGTCTGACCATTTCCTCGACTGTTTGCAGTTTGGACTGAAGAGTCTTGTTCATCTGTTTGCTGAGACTGCCAATCATATTCTGGCTGGGTGTCCATCCTTGTGTACTAGTCACTAAATTACTTGTGTCAACATTTTCTTTCATTTCAACATCCGTTGAGGTCTCTGGCACAATCATGTTAAAGACAGGGGAAAAAGTATTGCTTTGTTTTAGGTTATTCACTTTCTCTTGTGTGGTCTGGAAAGCAAATTTTTTTTTTATCTAAGTCTTTAATTTAATTGTACATCATTATTTATTTGGAACCTACCTAAACATTAAATTGCAGGATGTATAAATAACCATATTTTGGTACTTACAGAGGTGGATTTGGAAATTAAAGCTGTATTGGGTCTATCTTGAGATGTGACATGAGTTGTTTGTCCACAGGATACACAGGAGTAGAAGGTCCAGCATCCAACTGTCCTTTGTATAACTAATGCAGGTTGGGCTACATTTATTCTCAATGTTGATAAATTACATGATATTAGTTTCTGAAACATACAATAGGCATATGCACTAATGAAGCATATGTACTTATAACAAAACCTCTATACACTGTAGATATTGAGGCCAGAGATATGCTTCATTTTGAAAATTCTAACCTGTGTTCGTATTGTGTCAATAAACAATTCAACTGTAGCTATAGATTTGTAGCAATATACTTAACCTCAAGAACGCAATAAGTACATTAATGGCAATCAGTTGAACTGCTAGACAATACCAAGACATACACCTGATTAAGGTAACAGACAGCAAGAACTTAGAAAAATAAGAGATTTAAATTACAAATCAAATACCAAATAAACTCAAGGTCACCATAATAATGTTTACTTCTTACCGAAGGTACTTCACTGAAAAAGGAGTCCCTTTGTTCGGCCGATGTTAGATTCAGTTTTCCGACATCAATATTTTCTTCAAATTTGTCGGTTTCTAGGGTTACATTTAAGCATTTACAAACAAAGAGAGCCATTATTATACAAAAGTGTTCTTCAAAGTTAGACTAAAAACCCGAAAACTTATCGTATCTAGCGCGGCGATAATCTAGCTCGGCTATTTGTGTGACAAAATGAAAGAATAAAAACCAAAACAATAATCAACACAATAACCAGTTTGACGCATCTATCTCTTTTAGACAAACGAAGTTCATACCAGGAAAGAAAGAAACAGAGACTGTTTTATAAAAGAGTTTTATAAGCCAACCAAACCCGCATCCCAATAATGACAGCTGAAGCCGATTGTTGTTTTTTTGTTTAGTTAGTTTATCCCGAAGGAAAGGCAAGGGAAACTAAGCCCATACAACCATTGTCTTTAGTAAATGATTTCTGAATTTATGATGGATGATAATGATGATGATGAAACGTCGGGAAAATCCTCAAGAACAAGTGTAAAGTTAGTCAAAATGGAAAATTATAGCAGAAAAACTTACATGCGCCCATGAAGAGATCGTAATCCGGCTAAAGTTTTACTCGGCTTACCTGCGTATAAAACCAAGCATACGCACTAGATTCACATCACAAGTAATCAAAATATAACTTATCTACCAGAAAACATTACTTTACGGACACATGAAAGCCATTTACAAATATTTTTTCATTTTCACAAGAAAATTACACCTGCACCCTTCCAGCTTTTCCCCCGAATCCAGCCGAACAGTGTTGCCAACAGTAAAACCACCTTTCCACCAGATTCAACCTCTAAAACCACCAGAAAACCACTAACGAATTATTATGGAATTAATAATAATTGAAGAAAATAAAATATTTTCTAATGATGTAATATAACAACTGAACAGCCAGGATCCATTGAAATATTAATAGCTTGGCTGTCGGTTACTGGATCCCGACTGTTCAGTTGTTATATTACATCATTAGAAAATATTTTATTTTCTTCAATTATTATTAATTCCATAATAATATTATAGAATTCTAGACCACTGGACATCTAAGTGCTTGTTTTCATCTTTTCAGTTTTTTTATTATTATTATATACATAGTTTGGTTCTTTTTTACGCAGTCGGGTTTTTGGATTTTTTAAATTATGTTTTTATTTATTTTATACTTTTTAGTTAATATAGCTACTAATAGGCATCCTTCAAGAAACACGCTCGACATGCTCGGCAGCAAAAAGGTTTCGTCATGCTGCTGTCTAAAAACTTATATACGAGAATGGTTTTCAATCGATATAGATCCTAAATGGTTAGTCGAATCGAAAAATGTTGAGAGAAACCTATAAATTATTTTTAAATACCTATTCAACGATACCCCAGTCGATATAGTTTGTCGACTTTAATTTTTTTAATTTTTACAAAATGGCGTCCAGTAGTCGCCATATTGCATTTTCACTAACGTCATGTCTTCAGTGACACTCGCCGGACTAAGAGGAATCGATTGACGTATGAGTCATAAAAATCGGCCGAGGCGTTTGGTTCGTGTAGTGCTTCAAAGGAACATACAAACATACATACATACATAGGCTGTTAAAGACAATACCACTCCTTTGCGGCGCGCAGTCGGGTAAAAAAGAACGAGTTATTTATACTTTATAAGTTTCGCGTCAGACGACGAAGTATCGAAAAAATCGCTATTTAGAGACGACCGTCAACGACGTGTGCCCTTATGCGTGTGCCCGCATTCGGGCTGTATACTCGAGCATATCCCCCTCCGCACCGCGCCGCGCGCCGCATGCCAGGCCACGCCCTATCTTTTTGCTTGCTAACGCATGAGTTGCTTTGCGTTGACGCAGAATTAACATGTTCCCGTGGGAATTTTGAGAAAAAACGTATCCTATATTAATTACTCCCGTGATTGAAATGAATCTAATGATACCGCATACATATTTTTGTTGTTTAAAGGGAAATTTAGAAAAAATATTATTATGTCTTTATCCCGTGGGACTTTTATGATAAAATGTATCCTATGACACTCCCGTAATCAAGACAAATCTAACGATACCTCATACATCAAAATCCATCAAGCCGTTTAGGCTACAGGAGGTCACAAAGGAACAGACATACATACATACATACATATGTGTTAAACACAATACCACTCCTTTGCGTCGCGCAGTCGGGTAAAAACGGTCCTACTGTAAAAACCACTAAAATTTCCACGAAACAAAATATAACACTATGTATTTTAGTAAATAGCCTTTACTATAACTTAATAAACAATTACAAAAACAACAATATAATAACAATTAGTAAATCAACATGAACATTTTTGTTGTCACATCAAATGATTCAATAAAAAATTTAAATTAATTCTTCTTCTTCAGATGAACCATTTTGGTATTCACCATCATCCTCGGTTTCAGATTTGTACGATTCTTTGGTACCGATTTTATTTGTGACGTCAATTGGAATTGTATATTCACTGCAGCATTTTCCTTCCAATCTCAAACCACAGCGTATTCTTAATATAGCAGTTAAAAGATTTAACTTCATTCTGTTTCTCTGCTTGTTTTTATTATATTCATACCGCTAAATAGTCTTTCAACATCGGCATGTAAACTAACTAATACAGAAAATATTCTACGGGGAATCCCTGCGTATAGAATATTCTAGACCTCAGTGATTCTGACGGATCAATCAGTGTGGCCTACACAGATGTAAACACTCCCGAAATAAACTAAAGTAGAAATAATAATACTTTTAAACGTGGCTTACTGGTTGAGATATAGTATTTTCAGTAATTGAAAGTCAATTTTATTTAACCGCTAGAAAAATCCACTATCCACTAAAAGCAATATTTCACCACTAAAGCGGGGGTCGAAACCACCAGTTTTAGTGGAAAATCCACTAAGGTGGCAACACTGCAGCCGAAGCCGAATTAACGGAGATACCAAATCCCTGGAATTAACGAGGAATCTGACATATAGGGATGTCTATTTCATTTTTTTATTGTTTATCCCGAAGGAAAGGCAAGGGGAACTAAGCCCATACAGCCATTGTCGATGTCTATATCAATTCAATTTTTGTAACTGGCCACAATTGTGTCGGGCACAATCAGGGATTTGGTATCTCCGCTTGTATACATTTCTATGGGCACAATGATTCCTTTTTTTTAAATTTATCCTGAAGGAAAGGCAGGGGGAACTAAGCCCATACAGCCATTGTATTTAGTAAATGATTTCTGAATTTATGATGGATGATAATGATGATGATGAATGGAAACGTCGGGAAAATTCTCAAAAACAAGTGTAAAGTTAGTCTAAATAAAAAATAATTGCAGAAATAACTTACATGGGCCCATGAAAAGATCGTATTCCGGCTAAAGTTTTACTCAGCTTACCTGCGTATAAAATCATCCACACGCACTAGATTCGCATCACAAGTAAATAAAATATGACTTATCTACCAGAAAACATCACTTTACGGACACATGCAAGCCATTTACATATAATTTTTGATTTTCACAAGAAAATTACACCTGCACCCTACGCCTGCACCCTTCCAGCTATTCCCGCCGAATCCGCACAATGATTCAGACAATGTCACGTAGAAAAACGTTTACTTGATGCAGTACCCGTTACTCAGTAACGAATACCTACATACGGTTTGTTACAGCTTTACTGTCACAGACTACATAGAGAACTATTTACTGTGGTGCAGAGTAGAAGAGTAGTATGGTGGATGACAGCCGGTCGTTCATCACCGTCGATTCGTGTTCAGTTTATTTATTGATAATTTTTTATTGATAATCTTTTACATTTTTCTAATCCCCGAGTTAAAAAAATATTGAATAGAATAATGTCTGCCCTTCGTACAAGATTAGGGACAACCTCACTATGCGCCAGAAGGATACTTCTGCAGTCTGGGACAGCGTCAAAATATGTTCTGGTTAAAAAGAACGGTAAGGTTTTAAGGTTATAATATGGTTATAATATAATCTTAGATTAATGATTGGTCTTGCGAATCATTCTTCTAAGGTTATAATAATAAAATCTCAATCAACCAAGAAAATATTTGTCTCTTTTCTCTATGTATTTTAAAGCCAAACCTGGTCAAACCAAACCATACCAAATTGACTTCAAGAATCTTCAAGCAAGTAATTTTAATGAAAGAATGGGAGTGTTCTTGTAACCAGCGAATAGTGCCACACACTTTGTATAATTATGATATGTATGTTATAAAGCTAGATAAATAGTGGTAATTAACTCTATTATAGCTACATGTACTGGTGAGGGTTACCATCTTGAACATGTTGCCTGATAAGTAACTAAGTAGTCTACTAATAACAATAACAAAGTTTACTTAACCAGTTTCAGGCAGAAGTGTTGTCAATTTGCGTAACATGAAATTATTTAGCACTGTGACTGAAGAGAAAAATGAGGAACCTTTGAAAGGCAATACTGAAAAAAGAGAATTTCAGGCTGAAACTCGAATGCTTTTGGACATTGTTGCTAGGTCCTTATATTCTGATAAAGAAGTAAGTGAAAAATACCCTATCTTATCTTATTGAATTATTATAAAATGGAACAAATTAACTAACACTTCTTATTTATTTTCTCATTATCTCTTGAAGGTTTTCATCAGAGAATTAATATCAAATGCAAGTGATGCATTGGAGAAGTTTAGATATTTGTCTGTGAGTGGAGGACCGGATGCACCTCAACTGGAACAGATTGACAGACCATTGGAAATTAGACTGACCACAGATAAACAAAATAGAACACTTACATTCCAGGTAGTATCTTAGTATAAATGTTATATTGTACTTTTTACTTAGGTACAATTTTTTTTAGCTTGTTTTCTAGTATTTTTAACCGACTTCAAAAAGAGAGGTTATCAATTCGTCTGTATGTTTTTTTTATTTTTTTTATTTTTTATGTGTGTTACCTCAGAACTCCGTCATTTATGAACCGATTTCATTTTTTTTTTTATAGTTGGTCATGGTATACTTCCAGGTTGGTCCCATATTCACCATATCAGGATCTGATGATGGGATCTTGGAGAAATCGAGGGCAATCCTCGAATATTGTAGGCACATGTAGTCTGTTTTTATACTTTTACAGAGCGTTTTGGTCACCTACATATAAAACATAACATCTGATGATGGAATCTCTAAGGAATCTAGGGATATCCTCAAATATAAAAGGCACGAGTAGTCCGTTTTTAGATTATTATAGAGAATTTTGGTCAGCTACACATAATATAAAGGAAACGAGGGTCTGATGATGGAGCCGCCGAAAAACAGATAGTGGAACTTTTTAGTAACAAAATCCCCCTATGGCAGGGGGGCCTACGTCCAGTAATGGACTGCAATATGGCATTTGAAGATGAAGATAATTGTGTTAAGTCATGAAATTATATGTTGCGTTAAGCCGTGTCCGAAGTAAGATGGTTATAGAGAAAGAGGTAGAAATGAGAATAACGAGATGACGGATAATAGGGATGAATGAAAAAAGAGTACCTACATATTGCACCGACCCCAAATGATTGGGAACAGGGCAGGAAGAAGGAGAGTAATTATATGTTGCTCAAATAAGTGTGTACATGGCTATTGTGCTGCCAAATCTCTTATATTCCTCCGAGGCGTGGTGCATGTACCGTCGCCACATACGCACTCTGGATCGATTCAAGTGCCTCCGATCCATCATAAGAATCAGATGGTCCAACCGAGTGCGTAATACCGAAGTATTGCGAAGAGCCAATGTAAGTGGCATTGAGGCCTACTTAATGCGTCGGCAGCTTCGGTGGTGCGGTCATGTGTCTAGTATGGCGGAGGAGAGATTGGCTAAGCGCATATTCTTTTCTGAACTGTAGGAGGGTAAGCGGGAACGCGGCGGGCAACTCCTCAGATACAAAGATGTTCAGAAAAGACATATGAAGAGATGCAATATAGATCCATCTAAATGGGAAGTTTTGTCAGCACAACGACCAGAGTGGCGCAGGACGGTGATAAAGCAAGTACACGAGTTCGAGGAGCAGCGTCAAGCTGACCTTGACGCTAAACGTGATGAACTTAAGACTCGTCCTCCTGCTGCCATTATCTATAATACAATAATGGCGCACTAACCTGTCCTCTGTGTGCGCGGGCGTTCAGGGCGAAGATTGGCTATGTAAATGTAAGCCATCTCCGAGCGCATGAACGCCAACTTAGTAATATCTAGGAGTAGAAGTGGTCGCCATGACCGAAATTGGTCGGAGGTCATCATTATCTACATAATCATCATATTGTCAGACGTAAAGATTCGAAGTCTAGTCCTTTTTCTCATTTGTCATGTGGCCTATTTTACATTATATAAATCTGACAATATTATGCCTCTTAAACTTCGTACACGGCTTAACGCAATATATATTTGCCCTTTAGTAAAATTTTACTTTAGTAAGCTCGAGTTTTGGGAGGAAGTCGGTTTTTCGTTTAAAAAAAATTATCTACTAGTAGATTTATATTTATTGTTTTGTTAGTTAATTTGTGTGAGACTACATACCTAATTCAATACTTACCTATTACATGCCTACTCTATTTTGTCTACATTTTGTATTTTGTTAGCTACACATAAGTATTAACTACAAATAATATTAAATAACCAGTGTTAAGATTACCTAACATAGAAATATGTTCTATAAAAAAAGTTCCTTTATTTAAATTCAGGACACAGGCATTGGCATGACAAAGGAAGAGCTCACTCAAAACCTGGGTACTATAGCCCGCTCTGGCTCCAAGTCTTTTATAGAGGAGATCAAAAAACAAGGTGCTGACCAGGCCAATTCCATTATTGGACAATTTGGTGTGGGGTTTTATTCAGCCTTCATGGTTGCTGATAAAATTCAAGTTTTCACAAGAAGTAGTAAAAGTGGTTCACCTGGATATAAATGGAGTTCTGATGGGTAGGTACTTCATGTTTTGTATTTTAAGGGACCTAACATTCGTTAATTATTTATATGCATGTTATTTTAAAGCTTCAATTAAGAAAAATCTAAATTGTATGTATTTGACTCAGTTCAGATAAAACAAAATCACTTTTTTTTGTTGTGAGTGTGGGTGAATAATCTGTAATTCTGTTCATTTTTAGGTCAGGAACATATGAAATACAGGAAGCTGATAATGTGCCCATTGGAACAAAAATTGTGGTGTATTTAAAGACTGAGTGCAGAGAGTTTTCTGATGATCAAAGTGTACAAAGTAAGAGAAATGTATTAGTAAACCTTCTTGTCTTTAGGTTTTATTCCTACATATTTGTAAAATTATATCATGTATGTTGTTATATTTATTATTTACAGGTATAATAAAAAAATACAGTAACTTCATTGGAAGTCCAATATTCCTGAATGATGAGCAAGTTAATTCCATAAAGGTTTGTGCAATTTTTTCATCCAATAGCTTATTAACGTGACTAAAAGCTCTTCAGAAATAACGTTTTTATAATTTCTGTAAAACGTTGAAAACGTTACTAGTTTTAGCCCCACGGTGGGCGCCAAACTCTTATGACGGAAAAAATAAAAATATGTATACATATCTATTACAACTTTAATTTTACAGCCATTATGGTTAATGGAACCCAAAGAAGTGACCCCAGAACAGCACATAGAGTTTTACAAGTTTATCAGTAACTCGTATGACAAGCCGCGATTCACACTGCATTACAAAACCGATGTGCCGCTGAGCATCCGGTCTATAATCTATGTGCCTGAGGGCAAGCCCGGCTTGTTCGAGATGTCTCGGGACTCGGATGTTGGCGTGGCTTTATACTCACGAAAAATTCTGATCAAGAGCAAGGCCGAGAATATTTTACCAAAGTGGATGAGATTTGTTAAAGGTAAACTGAGTAACAATTTCTACATTAAACCACATAATATTGTTTTCAAATTGTTGATAGTTACAAAATGTCAGTCAAAATTTTGTAACTACAATAACATTTTTTTTATTTTGAGGGTAATCTTTTTTTCAGGTGTTGTTGACTCAGAGGACATTCCACTTAACTTGAGCAGAGAGTTGTTGCAAAACAGTGGTCTGATAATGTAAGTTCTTCTTACCAATTGATAACTTTTGTATTGATATGAGATATTGTCTTAATTTTTTTCTATTGCAGTAAGCTCAAAACTGTTTTGACGAATCGCTTTTTGAAGTTCATGATTGACGTAGCTAATAAGGACCCCGTGGGATTTGAAGCTTTTTATAAAGACTACTCTCTATTCTTAAAGGAAGGCATTGTTACCAGTCAGAATAATTTGGAAAAGGTAAATGATGTAGATTGTAGAATTTGCGCTCAAAAAGTGCACTCATTAGTTGGTTTATTATATTTTAAGTGCAGATGCTACACATGTTTTTTTAACAAACAACACATTGAACCACTTTCCCTGGTACCTACATAAAAATATATACAGGGTGTTTTTTTTGTGGCCACCTTTAACGAAGGGTACGTATTCTATACATGAAATAAAGTAAGTTTATGCCAAAAAAAATTCTGGGAATTTTTTTTTTTAAATTCCTTGATCGTGCGAAATTTATAGTGTCTAGTGTTTATGTTAGTTTTTTTATAGACATATTAATTATTTTTCGTGAAAAAATCCTGCTACGCGCGTCTATGTGCATTTATGCAGAAAAACGCAGTCTATTTACTCAACTTTGGACCCTAATATTTTGGAAACCAGACACTTCCCAGGTAGGCTTCCATGGAGAAAAATGATCGTGATGATGAGGAGATTCCGTAGTTTTCGGGAACGTTGACGACCAAAAATCAGCCTGTATAATCCGTAGAGGAATATTTGTCTGTGCCTATGTATTTGTTAAATGTTTGAAAAAAAAAAAGATAATATGGCTTCGGATTTACTGTAACTTTTTATTTTAGGAAGAGATAGCCAAGTTGCTACGGTTTGAGTCATCAAAGCTCGAGTCTGGCCAAAGAACGTCTCTGGCTGATTACAGCAAACGGCAGAAGGATGATCAGAAAGTTGTATATTACTTAGCTGCTCCAAGGTACTTACGCTCTATATCCTATTGTTTTCGCATTATTTTCAGAAAAAATATACTTACATTTTAATATACCTTTGGGCTACTTAATTAAGAGTTAATATACCTATTCATCTTAAATTCTATATTCAATTGAGTACGAAATAATGGAACAAATATTGATGATTTTTTACAGCCGTGAGTTGGCTATGTCGTCGCCATATTTTGAATCTCTAAAGAAGAAAGACATCGAAGTGTTATTCTGCTATGAAATGTATGACGAACTTGTACTACTGGAACTTAAAGAGTTCGGAGGCCGAGCGTTGCTGTCGGCCGAAAATGATATGCAAAAAGAGGCTACTGAAACATCTGACACTATTATCGGTTAGTTCACATGTTTATAAAGTAATTATTTCCTTAATATTAATTAAAATATCTACCATAATTTTTTTGTTACTTTCAGGCACTGAAGGTCTCGTACAAGCTCAAACCGACGAATTGATTACTTTCTTAAAATCTAATTTGACGGGCAAAGTATTTGAAGTGCGCACAACACAGAAACTCGACTCTCACCCGTGTGTAGTGACCGTACCGGAAATGGCGGCAGCCAGGCATTTTATACGTACGCAAGCGCAAAACCTTAGCGAAGAAAACAGATATGCGCTTTTACGTCCGCAGTTGGAAATTAATGTCAAGTGAGTATACATATAATTTATTGTTACAGGTGAATAAGTATTTATTTAAGTATACTGACTAAGTACTAAAATGCATTTATATCATTTTTTAATTATTTTCAGACACCCAATAATAAAGAAACTGCACAAGCTTATTACAAGCGACAATGAGTTAGCCACGATGGTGGCTCAGCAGTTATTCTCAAACGCGATGGTGACTGCAGGTTTGGTTATGGACCCTCGCAACCTGATCACACATATAAATGACCTGCTAACTAAAGCGTTAGAAAAACATTAATATTTCCTCTACATTTCATTTTGTTATTTTCTGTGATTATAATATAATTTTACATTAAAATTAAGTATGTACATTTCAATTAATATAGTAGATTAATTTTATGCAGTGTTTTAGTCGCGGATTTCAGGAAAATTACGAATGTTCAGGGGAGAAATTCTTAAAAATGTTTGAGCCGAAACGTACCACTAACGAACCGTTAACGAAACGCGGCGCGAAGCAATATATACTTTCCGCTTGAGTAATAAGGTATATTTTAACATGCATTGGTCTCGAGTATACATACATACATACATAATAATCACGCCTCTTTCCCGGAGGGGTAGGCAGAGATCACGGATCTCCATTTGCTACGATCCTGACACACCTCTTTCGCTTCATCTACTTTCATCATATTCTTCATGCACGCTCGTCGGTTTAGAGTACTCTTGACCAGACCTTTCTTTTGAATTTCACCAATTTGATCGGTGAAAGTCCGGCGAGGTCTTCCCCTTCCAACCCTTCCATCCACTCTTTCGTTGTACACTTTCTTTGTCAGTCTACTTTCACTCATCCTCTCCACATGCCCAAACCACCTCAACATACCCTTCTCAATCTTCGTCAC
Source organism: Carposina sasakii (assembly GCA_014607495.2). NCBI lineage: Eukaryota > Metazoa > Arthropoda > Insecta > Lepidoptera > Carposinidae > Carposina > Carposina sasakii. The sequence continues at coordinate 9,932,097 of CP053154.1, forward strand.
CACGTCCTCATTTATACCACACTTCTTTCTGATCACCTCATTTCTTATCCTATCTTTCAAAGTGACTCCACACATACTTCTCAATGCTCTCATTTCCACTGCATTCACTTGACTTTGATGTTTTGGTTTCTGCCATACCCAACTTTCACTCCCATACATAAGAGTCGGCACCAAAACACCTCCATGAACAACCAGACGTGCCGCTTGCGACACTTTCTGGCTACTCATAAAAGAATTAAGTGCCCCATTCACCCGTAATTAAGTGTAAGTAGTAATTCATCGGTCTCGAGTATGACAGAATAAAAACAAAGATCTGTCTCGTGCTGAAATGTGTCTAATTACGTCACCGTAAAGTAATACAAACGCAGCGTGAGAAGGCCACCCGTGAGGAGGATGGACGACCTGGCCGCGGGCGTCGGTTGGATGCAGGCTGCTTCCGACAGGTCGGAGTGGAGGTTGTTGGAGGAGGCCTATGTCCAACAGTGGAATTATCAGGGCTGTAAATGATGATGACGATGAAAGTGATTATTGCTTTGTTCTAAGCGTTTACAACGGTTCCGTTTCGGCTTCGTTCCAACTCGAGGCTTCGAGAATTGGCCCCTGATATTGAATGTTGGCTTTACTCGATACTAGTACAGTAATACCCCGCTTTACGCGAGGGATACGTTTCGGAAAAAATCGCGTTAACTGAAATTCGCGTATATCGAGGTTTATGATTAAACATATGTAGTCAAAATTTAATCTTTGCCATAGAACAAAATCGTAGTACGGGGAATCCCCAGTTCTTCAATCAGAATGTTCAGAGGACGCGCGGATTCCCGCGACCAAAGGGGAGTTAAGTAATGACTAAATTATATTTATAAACATTCTTTAAACGTGAATTTTAAAATTCGCGTTATAGTGAAACCGCGCATAACGGGGTCGCGTAAAGTGGGGTATTACTGTAGTTAGGTATAAGTATGTAAATAAAGTTTAAAATTATTTCACACTGAAAGAACTCGCCGCGTCGCTGCCGGCCGCTGCCATTCCGGTGTGGTTTGGCCCTTAGACGGGGGTGGCAAAGGGCACAGAAATAGCGCGACTGTTGAGGTTTTGAAGGTGAAAAAAATTGGGGCGCTATAAAGAATTTCACAGTGGGTGTTAGATGAAATAAGTTTGGGAACGTCTGTGTAGACAGACTGCATTTGAACTGCACGTCGACCCTCCAGCAAGCTTGCAGTCAGAGTGCAGTCGTTGGAACTGCGGGCCAACTGCATACCGTGCAATCGGGCTTCACGGCTGGTCTGCAGTATTGCAGCCGTACCATGCTTGTAGTTAAATGCAGTCCGTATGTATGCTAATAATAGGGCACGTACACGTATAAAATCTGCGGAACCATCGATCAAGAATACTGATGTGGAAATTAGATATTATTGAGAAATGAGACTAATGTGGAAATTAGACGTATTGAGAAATAGACGAAATGGGAAATAAGATGTAAGGTGTGATAAAATTGACTATTAGTGAAAATGGACCGATTGGGAAAGTGGACCGTGGCAAGTGGTTCCAGAGGGTTTTTTGCGAAGTTTAAATTCTGAAAAGTAAGTCTACGACTGACATTTTGATCTTCGCCAGTGCTTGGCCAGAGAATGATAAGTATCTAAATAATATAGCGTCCTTGTGATTAAAAATAATACGACATTTATATGAATTATGCTTAGGCTTTTATTTCTCTAATTACTTTATAATATGTATGTTTTCTGTAGGTGTAGGTATGTTACGGATACTACTGGTCTAATGTTAGGTATTGCGCCAATTTGGACAGTTTTCTATGGAATCAAAAGTATGTATAAGGGTTCCTTGTAGATGATCTGAGCAATACTGCTACTATGATTATGAAGATCGCCGCGAAGGCGTCCATTGCCATCATCTTGGACGGGTTTTTATGTTTACTGTTCTTGGATGTGAAAAATCGGCAATTATGCCATTGTATGTGGGTTTTGAGAGGTATTGTATCTGTAAATATAAAATTTATTATTTAGTTAGGTATCTACTTAGGTCGTGAAACGGGTCTCTAGTTTCATTGGTGGCTTAAATTTATCATCTTTCTTCACAGTGTTATAAAGTACGGTCAGCAAAACAGATTTCTTTTACCTAACTTTTATTTAAGTACCTACCTACCTACTTGCTAATGTAAATTGTCGTTGTATAAAAGTATACTTACTTATATCAGGCCATGACTATTCAATTCCAGTCTATTGAGTTTGTTATTTGTCATTGTTTTCTTATTGATAATCTACGGTGCAACATTCTGTTGGAAAATCTGCTGCGCCTGGTACGACAGCTCTGAATACTATTATAGATAGGGTGAGAACGATGCATTGGAATAATAGTATCATCTTGACGGTTTATAAAGAGTCCCTGGGAACTCCGGTAAGTGAATGGCGTTAGCCACGCCTGAAAAGATAAATAATAAATAGGATTAGGTACCTACTCTTGTAAAATAAAAACATGTTAAGATATTTTCGAGCTATGCTGAGTCATAGAGGAGCATCTATGCTATACAGGTGAAGCTTAAATAGCGTCAGAAAGGAGGACGCGCGCCGCCGCCCGGTTCTTAGGAGATAGACTAATGTCAGGTGAAAGTGAAACTCAGTCCAAAAACATATCTAATATTATACACAGGTACCGATTTTTATTGAGCCTAAGTACTGTTGAGTTGGAATACCTAACCTAGGCAGGTAGTGGTAGATTTTCACCGCATAATAATTGGAAATGCTATAAGGTACATACCGAATAAGATGAGCTAAAACAAAAGGATAAGTAGAAGAATTGCTTGTGCTGGTTGGTGTTCGTTACTTCATGTTAGTTATGTTTACCTATTTCATGTTTGGATGGGTTGTTTTGATAATCCTTGGGTGATAGTAAATAGGATTTTGTTGTTTGGAGATGTTTTCTTTCTGAAATGATGAATTTAGAACATTTCTAGATGTGTCAATCAAATTATATTTTTCCTTTTAGAAAAATATTTCTTTGAAGAGGTTTTATTTCTCCTTACAAACGCTATGGGTTGGAAACTATTTGTAATTTATTGATTTACGATAAATTTAAGCTTAAATTCGCATTCATTTTTTATATTCAGGCTTGTTACTTTCGTTTCTATTCAGAAACCTTGATCTGAGTTAGAAACAGCCACTTTATTTCTATTCCACAGACTTAGCTGATTGTGCTAAGCGATTCCGATGTTTTTTGCTGGGTTACGCTGAAAACAAGAGATTAATCATTTTGACATTGACAGTAACACATAGTACATTGCGAAATTTTTGTTGAAATAGGTTATAACGTGGCACAAAAGTTTTAAAATGCTTAATTTTTCTATTATCAGTGATATTATAAATGCGTAAATGCATGAGAAAACTATATTAAAGTTGGCGTTTCAGTTATATAATTGTCTATTATAGTTTATTCACGTAACAACAGAAATATTTGTACCATCAGTAACTAGTCACAAACACTAATATAATGTCTAAAAGATCCCTGCCTAGTTGGCTTCCGCCTTCAAGAGAAGAAAGCAAGCCTGTGCTAAAACTTTTCAACAGCCTAACACGCCAAAAAGATGTTTTTGTGTGCTCAAAAGGCAATCGCATCAACTGGTACAGTTGCGGCCCAACTGTCTATGATGCTTCTCACATGGGCCACGCAAGGTATATTGCTATAGCTTTAGATAATTAATAAAAAGTTTAAGTGTATCTCAAATGTAAGAAAATGATTTTAGTATAAATATTCTTTCAGGTCCTACATTTCATTTGATATCATAAGAAGAGTATTGGCAAATTATTTTGGATATGATATATTATTTGTTATGAATATAACAGATATTGATGACAAGATCATCAGGAGAGCCAGACAAAATCATCTGTATGATAAGTATGTCAAAGAACATAAGACATTAAATCAAACAATAGATGATGCAACAACAGTGGTTGATTACTATGAGTCAGTAATCAAAGCTACTACCGACCCAGACAAGAAGAATATTATGCAAAAAATATTGGATGAGTAAGTACTTTTTTCTCTTATTTAAGCAGATTTTTCTAATCGCACAAGAATAAAGTTGATGCTGTCTTTCTCTAAAACTAGATCATGATAGAGACAGCATCAACTTTATTTTTCTGATAGGCTATATGATGTTTGAAAAAATCAGCCATTATTTCTTATACATACTTATTTACCTTTTTTCATTTGATCAAGAAATAAATATTTGGAAAATTGTATATAACATTGGATTTACAAATCTTTTCAGTGTTGCCTTAGCTGTAAAATCACTTAAAGCTGCAGTTGAATTGAATGATGATGACAAAATAATAAAATCCAAATGTGAATTGCTGAAATCTGCAAAGGATCCTATATCTGAGTGGTTAGACAGTAAATATGGAGCATCAGTTGTAGATAATGCCATCTTCACAACTTTACCTAGGCATTGGGAAGATGAATTCCATAAGGATATGAAGGCACTCAATGTGAGTATGAAGCAATTTTGTGGCTAGTAACATAGGTACAAATTTTTTAAATAAATTAAAATAAGTCGGTGCTTCAGAGCTACCAAAGTGAAATTATTAGGCTCGACGGACTGTGTGAGTCTATTACATTTGCCTGTAATCTGCTGATGACCACCAACATAATGGTGTCACTATGAATAAACAATGTTAGACCCCCTCCTCTTAGTCTCCACTATGGTTACAACGGTTTAACAAATACTTATATATGTTTCAGATATTACCACCAGATGTATTAACAAGAGTTAGTGAATATGTGCCACAAATTGTAGAATTTATCCAGAAAATTATAGACAATGGCTTAGCTTACGAGTCTAATGGGTCAGTGTACTTCAATGTCAGTGAATTTGATGGGAAAGACAAACATCATTACGCTAGATTAGTTCCGGAGGCATATGGAGATACTAAGTCATTACAGGAAGGAGAAGGTAGGTTAATCTATAATATGAATTCATCTAGTATTCTGCATCCACATAATACTTCATCTTCTATTCTACATATTTAAATTGAAAACTGGTTTGTGCCTGGAAGTATGCACTAGTCATCCCTCACTTTCACACATTTATGTGGGTTATACTAGCTATATGTATGTAAGTGGTTAAGACGTGCATCTTCCAAGCAGGAGGCGTAAGTTCAATCCCAGTCATGGGCCTGTACCAATGAATTTATTTCATGTACAGATTTTAATGTTGTAAAATTGTCACTTAGCTTGTGCCTCGGAAAGCATGTAAAACCGTTGGTCCTACGCCTGATCTCTCTCCAGTCATGTCGGCTTTCCGTCCCATCGGGCTATGAGAGTAACGAAATAGAGAGTGCATCTGTGTTTGCGCACACACTTGTGCACTATAATATCTCCTGCGTACCTGGCCAATCTCCATAGAGATTGGTCGCCTTGGCGGAAATACGGTCGGAGATCATCATGTATGTAAAAAGGGTTTATCTGCACTATTAATATCTAATGATAATAGACCCATGATAGAACATTATATAGCCTAGCCATCTACTAAAGCAAATCTTAAATATTTATCAAGACATCACACAGCCCCCCTAGCATGACCACGCATCGTCTCTATACAAAATTGAATATGGCTGCTATATTTATCGTATTTTGACAGGCTAAATGTCGATAAATCGGTTTATCATGTCGTGTTTCGCAGGTCATACTTGGGCTGGTTTCTAATTGTAACTTTACCCTCATTAGGTGACCTAAGCGACGAAACAGCAGAAAAGCGTTCAGCGAATGACTTCGCACTTTGGAAGCGCAGCAAGGCTGGCGAGCCATCGTGGGCGTCTCCGTGGGGTGCGGGCCGGCCCGGCTGGCACATCGAGTGCTCGGCCATGGCGGCCGACGTGTTTGGAGACAACCTCGACATACACACCGGGGGCGTTGACCTCAAATTTCCGCATCACGATAACGAAATCGCACAAAGTGAGGTACTTAACTACATTTATTTAATGCTGTTTATATTAAAATATTGTGTTTTTGCATATAATGTTAGTTTGTATGTTTAATGAGGTTTTCCGGTCACCGTGGTTTAGTTGTATTTTGACTTCGCGTTCTCATTATTTCTGTCATTCAGTGTCTTGAAGATATTTAATCTGCTAAGTTTATTGGGTTGAGTGGTGGTGTAATCAGAGGTATTAGGTGTCGGTGTGGTAGGTGGTGAAGATGGCATGCGTTTCTTTTTTTCATTGTTTTAGCGTAGTCCATGTTTTCATTTATTATAAGTTTGTCGTATTTTAGGATTGCATACTTTCCAGCCTCCCTGGTTTCTTTTAATTTTGGGAGTAAAGCCTTTCTAGCTTCGAGGACTTCTTTTAGGAAATAATTGGAGCTGCGCATATTTTTTGGAAAAGCTTCCCGGTTCATTAAGAGTTCAGCTTCCATCCTAGGGTAAGGGTTAATTTTATGGGCCTAATTTTATTATTATGCTGTTTTCCAATCCTTTGCGCCTTACTTATTTCCCATTTATCCCAATCACTTAGTTTTAGATTGTTGGTTTTGTAGGTACTGTTCAGATTTTCCAGAATCAAATCCATTAATCCAGCATTGTTTTCCTCTTTTTTCTCTATACCATAAATAATAATATTACTTTTCCTTGATTCTAACTCTAGATTCTTCAGTTTACTTTTTTAAGTGTTTCTACTTCTGCTTTAAGTAACTCGTTTTGTAGTCTGATTGGTTTCAGACTCTTCTATGGTTATCGTAATTGTCCTAGTAATATTTGCAGTTTGACTTTGAAGTTCTTCTTTTAGTTTGATCCACAAGTTCATCTGTTCTTCCATTTTTTTTAATAAAAAAGAAAAAATAATAATTATAATACATTTATGTATTGTTTCTGATTAAGAGTTGTAAATAAATAATATTAAAATAGACAAATTACTTATAACCAAGCTAATATTTACAACATTAGATTCCATTTAGGCGAGACTAGTTTATTAATAGCATATTATGAAATGGAGTAAGCACAGCTATAGTATAAATTTACAATAACATCATGCATACCTACCTACTAACCTTAAATGATACATAATTAAGCTAACATACATTATCCCCAAAGGGATTATGGAGAAAAGTGTAAATTACTCACACTTTTTAAAAAATTACTCATACAAATTTTGGTTAATATATCTTTGCAGGCTCATTTCGACAAGCCAGGCTGGGTGAACTACTTCCTCCACACAGGTCACCTGACTATAGCGGGCTGCAAAATGTCCAAGTCTCTGAAGAATTTCGTGACGATATCAGAGGCTCTCTCGCGGCACTCAGCCAGACAACTCCGCTTCGCCTTCTTACTTCACGGATGGAAAGAGACCTTGGATTATTCCACTAACACTATGGAGATGGCCATACAAGTTGAAAAGATGTTTAATGTGAGTAGAAGTTTGATAAAACTTGTTGATTTGATAGTGCTATTATACTACAGGAAAAGATATGATTGTAATTTTGGTGATGAGATATTTTTAGGCGATCACAAGTATTAAATTACCTATTTCCAAATGTATAGGTCAATCTAGACTAGAGCTATACCTCAAAGGTAACTATGGTGTTAGCATTATGGTGTAAAGATTATCACGTCAGGGTCACCAAAATGTTTCCTGTCGACCCAGGAACCAGGTTTTTCGATGTAAATGGATTACTTGGTAATAAAACACATCAGTTTTCGATATGTCTATTTGACCTCTACGTAAATACAGTGAACAAATATATAATGAAATAGAAGAATAATATAAAAGTAGATGGCAGTGACCATGACAATATGTATACATCATTCAAGTTCTAGAACTCTCGAGGCTCACACAGAGCTACTAAATTCTTGTTGAAATAGATTTTTGTCATACACTCTAGGTAATTACCACATAATGTGTTAAAAACAATATACCCGACAGCTCACTGGTAAATTTTTTTATCTTCCTACAAAGTGTCACTCTCACGATTAAGACGAATCTATTAACACAGCCGTGCTGTATGTAACACTACAAACATAACCCTCCTTGTAGTCAGGTAAGAGTTAAGTTAAAAGCATTTTAACACCTATCCAATGCGCGTTTCAGGAGTTCTTCCTGACGGTGAAGGACGCGATCCGCAGCGGGTATGACGAGGGCAGCGGGGGGCCGTGGGGCGCCGCGGAGCAGCTGCTAGCCGAGCGACTGTCCGCGGGGAAGGCGTTAGTACACGCGGCACTTTGCGGTCAGTTATCTACTAATATTATAGGCATAAAGCTGAAGAGTTTGTTTGAACGCGCTAATCTCAAGAACTACTGGTCCGATTTGAAAAATTATTTCTGTGTTAGATAGCCCATTTATCGAGGAATTACTAGCGACCCGACCCGGCTTCGCATGGTTGCAATGCCCCATCACGCGGACGAAGTCGTGGGCGGCCTCTAGTATAGAATATTAGCGTCCGTCCCGGCTTGGCACGGGTGCAATTCTGATGCTATACCTACATATAAACCTTCCTCTTGAATCACTCTATCTGTTTAAAAACCGCAACGGGTTTTGATTGCGTAGTTTTAAAGATCTAAGCATACATAGAGGCAGGCAGACAGCGGGATGACTTTGTTTTATAATATGTTATGACTAGCGGCCGTCCGCCACTTCGTCCGCGTGAACTTTATAGCCTATGTGTTATTCGGATGTATAAGCTATATACCTGGCAAGTTTCATCGAAATCCGTTCAGTAGTTTTTGCGTGAAAGTATAACAAACATAATACACACACATATACGCCCACCGTATTGAATACGGTTTCTCATTAACATGGTAGATTCTGTGTGAATGAACTAGCCTCAGTTAGAAGAGAATTACGCACAATTAAGTATGACATAAAATATTTTATGTTGATTTTTATCATGGCCGTAACTAAATGATGTTGACGCTTTTTAACTTACCGATAGTTCTAATCTCTATAATATTTCACATTGGAATCAAAACAATGAGTTTGAAATAAAAACTGCTGGAGAGAAATGTCTGAAATACGTACAAATTCCATCTTTTCGTATTATTTGAAAGGATGTTCAATGAATTGTACTATATTAGGCCAGAGAAATACGCCACGCTGTTCGAATTTTCGTTTTCGCCCATATGCAATCCAACCCAATGCGCCCATATCAGATACTCTATACCCTAATCTCGAGTATTCGTGGCCGATCCGTGCATGATACGTGAATATAGTCACGTATCGTATACAGTGGGCGCTCGTTCCTACGGTATGGAAGGATCGGTGGGCGGACTCCTCAGCTTACATAAACCGCGGTCCACAGATAACATAGACACGCGCAGCCTCATAGACGCGCTTCGAGACGTAAGCGCGGCGCACACGTTTCTCCCAAACAATATTTATATATTAATAAAAATAGCCCCAATCAATATTTGTGCTTGACACGTTCTTATTACGGCTCCCTGATTACGTAACTTGCAGTAACAGAGCTGAAGCAATGCGATAGCGAAAATTGAGAATGTGTGTATGCGCAATGCAAGGTGCGGGGCTCGGGAGGACGCCTCGCGCTCGTTGCGCACACGCAGACACTCTCAATTTTCACTATCGCATTGCGTCGGCTCCGCTATTGCAGATTGATTAGGTAATCAGAATCAGTCCTTCGTCTCTTTTCATAAATCGCGCTCCACAGACAACATAGACACGCGCAGCGCCATAGACGCGCTCCGAGACATAGTGAGCGCGGCGCACGCGTTCCTGCAACAGCTGCCGCCGCCCCCGCGCCCCGCGCCGCTGCTGTCGGCGGCGGCGCGGTACGTGACCGATGTGCTGCATGTTCTGGGGTGTGTGGAGGGCGCGCGCGGGGGCATCGGCTTCCCGGTCGGCGACGCTGATGGTGGATGTGTAAGTGTAGAGCGTTCGGCAAGGAATATTTCGATCTGTCACCCTATTTTGTTTCCCCAGGGTGACAGACCGAAAAAATGTTTGATTTGTCCCACTTTTCATACTAATAGTGGGACGGATCCGACTATTACCCGTGGTCACCCCGACTTGTCCCCCTGGTGGGACGACGGGTAATTCTTTTTCCCCGTAAACAGTTCAGATCAAGGACAAAATCATTAATTGATAATGATGATTACATTAGAGAAATTCCGATGGAGCTAGTTACTAATGAGATTTTAGTTAGCGTGACATTGGAAAAATTACGTTAATTATTTTATATATTTCAAGAAATAGTACTTATATTTTAAAGGTTTACTACAAGTTTAGGTAAGATACCTAGGTGACTTGCACGTTTACCACTTAGTGTGGTGGGACCATGGGTATAAACCCGTAGACCCACTGGCGAACATTGTTCAGAATGGTGGGACTACGGGGAAAAAAATGACCCGTGGTCCCACCAGGGGGACGTGTTGGGGGGACCACGGGTAATAGTCGGACGGAACAAACATTTTTTTTGGCTTTTTTCCGATCTGTCAACCTAAGGGGACAAAAAAGGTTGACAGATCGGAATATTCCTTCGGCAGAAATACGTCTATGAACAATGGCGCTAGTTGTTGTCTATCATCAGCTTCCTGCCAAAACTAATATTACAAAGGATTTGGCGTTTTATTTCACGGCCGGCTGCCTGCCTGACGCCAACGCTCTTCGAGTATAATAGCTAAGAGACGATTTTAGTACATATATTAAAATCCGTAGATATAATAAATAAATTCAGTGCTACAGGCTCGTGACTAGGAAGGGATCGTTAGTTACTATGTCTATGAATACATTATATATTATTTATTGCATACAAAGAATGTAAGTTGCAAAATTAGACACAGAGTTATTCTACCTATATAAAACAGACTCTACCTTTTTAGATTGTTTTCAGTTGATATTCCGTTAGTGTCAATGGTGAGAAAGTGACATTTTACGACTGGTAAACATTTCGCGAAGTATACATTCTACTTTACCTGTGTCAAATGATCAGTTCTCACAATTTCATTTAAAGTTTGATATCTACAGGATGATTTTTGGTCGTCAACGTTCCCGAAAACTACGGAATCTCCTCATCATCACGATCATTTTTCTCCATGGAAGCATACTTGGGAAGTTTCTGGTTTCCAAAATATTAGGATCCAAAGTTGAGTAAATAGACTGCGTTTTTCTGCATAAATGCACATAGAAGCGCGTAGCAAGATTTTTTCACGAGAAATAATTAATATCTGTCTATAAAAAACTAACATAAACACTAGACACTATAAATTTTGCCAGATCAAGTAATAAAAAAAAAATTTTGAAAAAAAAAAAATCCCAGTATTTTTTTTGGCATAAACTTACTTTATTTGATGTATAGAGTACGTACCCTTCGTTAAAGGTGGCCACAAAAAAACACCTTGTATAATAGGATTTTATTTTTAGGTTATCTAATAATTATATTTTTCTTGTAGCTGGAGAGCACAGTAATGCCGTACCTAGAAGCGTTAAGTACGTTCCGTCATAACGTGCGAGAGGCGGCGCGCGTTGCCAAGGCAACCGATGTGTTAGCCTTGTGCGACCGCTTAAGGGACAACGTGTTACCGGAACTGGGCGTGCGGCTTGAGGATAAGGCTGGTACGTATTTGAAGTTTTAGAGACTATACAGTTTTAATGTGAAAAGGCGACATAAGCTACGAAATGCTATAAATATAACCCACTATTAAAAACACAAGTACGGCTTTGTTATCTTAATAATAGTGCTAGCGTTGGCTTAGTTTCGGTCATACAGATGCATAAGTAGCACCTGTGGGTGGCGCTGTAATCACGTTCCAGCAAGTGACGCAGATGAAGGGCAACTAGCAAATGAACTTTGGTAAATCTAAATTTATCGTGTTAATGTGGGGCTTCACTGGAATACCTACATCAGCTGCATCTAAGATAAAGCGCGCACTGGCGACCAAGCAGCAGTGGCCAGGCCGCGACGACCGCTGAGTTCACTGAAATGTCAAGCGGCCAAGTGCGTGCACTGATGATACAATGCATACATATCATTGGCCGTCAGTGCACGTTTGGGCTGGTCGACTAAGCCATTCTCTCATGCGATAAGCAAAAAACTTGTCACTAATCATCAACGTGTCACCGTATGCTAGCTATGGCTGTAAGATCTTCCGTATGATCTTGCAGTTCTGGCTACCCCATATCGGGAACACAGCCTTGTCTAAATGTGTACCTATGTATGTATAAGTGTAGTAAACTTTAGGAGAATAGAAAAACATAGCTGGCAACACTGCGGTCCGGCAGGCGACATGGTGATACATTCTCCTTCCACGGGTCTGTCATATCCTTTAGTTAAGATTACAAAAATTTAAGTATTCTTTGTTACAACCTAATTTAACGTTGTTTAATTTAAAAGCTACAATAACTGGCGACGAGGATGGGATACCTTCAATTTTAATTTTCATAAACATAGATGCAATTCTTTTTAAAGACTTTACATTCCAGATTTAATACTCGATGCAGATCATTTTCCTCGTTATTGTAAAGATTTTCATAGACATGTTTTTCTTGTTCCATGTCACTGTAAACCTTTACTGTCTTCAAACTTGCATTCTTCTTTGGACAAGTCTTGAAAATATGGCCTTGTCTTCCACATTCACTACAATATTTTGTTTTTAAAAATACATACGCTAAAATTTACATTGGCTTCCCGAAGTCATGTAAATAATAATATTGTATTGTTAACAGATCGTTCAGTAGTAAAACTAGTGAGTAAAGAAGAGCTAATAAAGGAAAGGGAAGAGAAGAAGCGCATTGAAGCAGAGAAACAGAAGAAGAAACAAGAGTTGCTTGAAGCGCAGCGAGCGAAGGAGGAACAGAGGAAGATCCCTCCCACGGAAATGTTCAGAAAGGAAACCGATAAATATTCCAAATTCGATGATAAGGTGAGCTTTCATCTAAGGCGTATGCAGAGTGTAATAAAAGGGGACGTTAAGTGAAATGCTATAAAATTGCCCACTATGTAGGACCTATTCACATGAGACTCGAAGTCACATGTTTATTTTTCCAAATAGTATAAAGAATTTCTAATCAATTCTAGAATGTTCATCTTCTTTATCACGAAAATAAAATTATTAAGAATTTACTTAGAAATTGCAATGTATTTATTACTAGTGGACGCCCGCGACTCCGTCCGCGTGGACTGCAGAAAAACAAAATGTGGAAATTATCCGGGATAAAGAGTATCCTATATGTTAAATGGGACCTGTCACAATATATTCCTGCAAACTGCATCGAAATCGGTTCAGCCGTTTCTGAGATTAGCGTGCACAAACGCACAGACAAACAGACAAAAATTCCAAAAATCATACTTTTGACTACTTTTGCGTTGATAAAGGTCTCCTATACTATTTTTTCTTATACATATATCTTCCATGTACAGACATATATGTATACACGACATCTTAAGTGCTAAATAGTGTGCATTCTAGATTCCCACACACATAAGCGGTGTTGGACTATTATTTACTATCAATGTTGATTCCGAGTAGCTACCAGTACGTACATTTTTGTGTACGTTAACTCTGACTTTCGCTTTTTTAGACATATAAGTTTACCTCGATGTTTTCTTCCAGGGTTTGCCGACTCACGATCTAGAAGGCAAGGAGCTAAGTAAAGGTCTCGTGAAGAAGCTGCAGAAACTACATCAGGCACAAGAGAAAAAGTACAACGAGTATCTAGCGTCGATCAACACTTGCTGACCCAAGTCATGTTTTGCATTTATAACTTTGCATTATTATCGATAATAGTTACAAGTAAACAGGTATTAATTAATTGAATTTGCTTAAATTTACAATTACTTTTGTAAAAAATAGTGTAGGTATATAGGTCTATGGATAGTATGTCTTGGGAAGACTTTTGCATTGAATTATTTATTTTAGTAAAAGTTTGAAGCGCATAATAATAAATTACCTAACTGCCCAAAATCATCTAATCACCAAATGTAAAGTTATCTTGTTTTTTTTGTATTACATACAAATGAAATAGCCACCTCTTTATGTTTGTTTGTGCCACTAAATAGTGATTTTCACTATAGTTACATATATGTAGTTACATTACACTATATATACATAGTTACAATACTACTAAGCATGTTTATCAAATCAAAAGAGAAAATAAACTTTGTGTACTTGAAAACAACTATGTAGGTACATTTCAAAGATGAGATCAAATAACTATGATAAATATGCATCCAATTAAATTATTATCGAATTTCCTTTAAGCTGTTTAATAAACGTAACAGTATGATAATGCGAGAATAAAATCAAAAGCCTAAATGGTCTTTGTTAATAAGCTTGTTTGTGATAACTTTTAAAATTAATTTTAATTTTACTGAAACGGTACATGGTAAAATTGTTTTTAATTAACTATATTACATGTACAGTATAGTATAGTTAAACATTCTAAGCCATCTCGGCTCCATTAATTAAGTAAGTAGTAGATTTGCTTTCAAAACATTCATATTTATAATGGACCTCAAACTTTCGGAGGGACATGCAGTATTAGTTTCACTTCATTTATTAATTTATTTTGTTATAAGATTATTAATTTTCAAAGCTTCTCAATAAATATAAACATTGATTAAATAACTTGTTTTATTTGCACACAAACGATCTTAAATCTAAGTTTTGATTAAGTATAAACTTCTCTCAGTAAAAAACAAATCATTGAGATGTTTTAGATAATCATACCCACATATGTCTGTATATAAGCATACATTGTTATAGAGAAATACACTAGTAGGCAAAACTTATTTTCCAGATACAATTATCGACTATGAATAGTCAAAAACCCGGTTATTCCCAGTTATCACCACTAGCTCCATAGATAATTTAATTTTGTTCATAAAGTAAATGTTTGCTAAATCTATAATAGTCATAATATGTCACAACAGTACTTTTCGCGTTCTAATGATAACCTAGAGATTTAAAGAGATCTAAAATCCTCTAATCCCACTTAACGCACTTAAAATCGAATAAAAAACTTACTTAACCAAAAGCCTTTTTTATTTGAATAAAATTAAAAATGATGTCTATTTTATGAATTATCACAACACTGTGTGTGTCAACAAATTGAGATCTAAAGGCCCCCTTTATCCGCAGTATCCACCGATTATCTACATTTAACTAAACATTAAAAATGAATTACCTTTCTGCATCGGGACAATAGGCGTGCTCGCTCTAGTGACGCCGGGCCCGCCGCGTGCGCAGACTAAAATACCTTAAAATGCGAACAGAAGTTTTGAAAAAAGGTAAAAAGTGAGGTAAACAAGATGGGAGCGGTGTTTTTTATGCGACAATGGTGTATGTGTAGGGCGGCACAAGTCGAGCACGCGAGCTCAACATCTGCGCCTGCGTCTATTCATGGACTGCTTACTGGTGAAAGCGTTTTTTAATTGACATGTAGGTAAGTGTAAAGTTAATTATGTAGGTATATACATTTTTATACAAGGTTTAGCCCCGCTTGCAACAAATGCGTAAACTAACCTAACCTATTTACATAAATCACCATCACAGCCATGCTTTTTGACTAACTTAAATAGAATTATGCAATGCAATGGCCCGAGGAGAGGGCTAAAACAAAAATAACAGTAGGACATAACAAAGAACATGTGAATGTATATTTTTTTGGGAATACAATATTTCAAGTTGTATCCCGTGGCTGTGAGAAGAGCTCACATTTGGTCACAATGAATTATCCAAAATAACGGAAATTCTTGAAGCGAAAACTTATGGCTATTGTATGCAATTTAACTAGTTTTTGATCGCAATCGCTTGTATCGCGGTCAAATGCGACAAAGGTAACGGAAGCCTACAGGGGCAGCCTGTCGGGCCGCGGTGACCCCCGTCGAGATGTCAATCACAGATATTTAAATATCGATATTGTTCCTTTGCCGTATTCCCTTAGATTTGACGATTTTCTTATAACAAATTCATCGGAGTGAAAATTGGATTTTATGCAAAAAGTTTATTTTTAGAAATAACGTTAGATTTTACAGATCGCTTGTCTGGGATCGTTGATACGAATGAAATGCCAATCTCTGTACAATCATTTCTTGGATTGTATTATGTAAATTTTGATCTGATTGCTTGTGAATACATCTTGAAGTTTTCGTTGGTAACGGTTTTCTGTCATTGAATTATAATAAAACTTTAATTTTTGCTTCATTGGTCACCTGAAAACCGGAAGTAAAATCTGTCAAAATTTTATACTAGGTACGATTTAAATTATCGATAAAGTATTTCGCCCTCATTCCGCAACATTTTGAGATTTTATCATTTTAGTTAATATTTTATTTAGCCAGTTGTCACATTATTTGTATAAATGTAGGGGTAACTTTGTACATTCATAGCAATATTATTTAAAAATTGCATTGCAATAATTAATTTTGTCAGCTAAAGGCCTGTCATCAACATGATGGTACTAACATAATGTTAGGTAGGTACTTTTGAACAGATAGGTACTTTAATTGATTCTCTAGCTAGACAATGTTGTCTACGCACATGTACTTACATCCGTCCACTATAGTGGGGGTTCATCTTATTCGATGAATAATATTCATCTACATAGGTTTTACCGTAGTTTCTTAATTTTATTGATCTAGGTATTGTTATAATGATGTTAGATAAGTACTTAAAACTACAACGCATTCTTAATATATTGGTGACAGACGACGCCTCAAACCTGCAAATGCAAAACAAAGATTTAAAAGCAGTCGTGATAAAATTAAATGTTAGCAATTAAACCAATCATGAGTTGGTGAGGGACAACAGTGCACCCTCGCTGGATCAGCAATATTTCTGGAATACCTAAGCTTGTCCCCGGTTGGGGTTGCAATTATAGCTTGTTTTCATCCCCCAAGCACTCACCGCTACTGAAAGAAGAAACCAATTTTGCACGCTCATTAATTATTTAAATCTCATTAAACAGCCGCAAGTTTCGGTCTTGTTTTATAATTTTCAACCGCGCCATTTTGAATAGCTGTAACCAAACGAAATATAATATAATTTATATTACGTCGGAAATTACAAGAGCCTGTTGTTTAAATTATGTAGGTGCTTACTGTATATTATATACATTTGATTTAATTTGATATAAGTTGCTTTGATATTAACTGAACAGAAAGGGTTTTTGCCCATAGTCACCAAATTGGACAGGTGGATTGGTGACCGCAGTGTGATTTTACCTACCTAAATACTCGTAGTTATAAATCATTCTATACAGGATGTTTTTTTATGGCCACCTTTAACGAAGGGTACGTATTCTATATATGAAATAAAGTAAGTTTATGCCAAAAAAAATGCTGGGAAAAAAAAATTTTTTTTTTGAAAAAAAAATTTTAATTCCTTGATCGTGCGAAATTTATAGTGTCTAGTGTTTATGTTAGTTTTTTTATAGACAGATATTAATTATTTTTCGTGAAAAAATCCTGCTACGCGCGTCTATGTGCATTTATGCAGAAAAACGCAGACTATTTACTCAACTTTGGACCCTAATATTTTGGAAACCAGACACTTCCCAGGTATGCTTCCACGGAGAAAAATGATCCTGATGATGAGGAGATTCCGTAGTTTTCGGAAACGTTGACGACCAAAAATCATCCTGTATAGGTATTATAGCATAACATAATACATAGGTATTGCAGGTATTTGAGAGGTTCTATTTACATAACATCGTAAAAATCAATTTTAATTATGAACGTCATTCCCACATGTCCCCAGCGAACGTCAACTTATAAAGATATACCGCAACCTTGCCACCAGCATATTCACTGAAAATCCATTTGCAAACTCGAAAGCTATTTAGTTAACCGGAAATTATATCTCTGCACCGTTGTTGTACCTTAAGACATTAAACACTCCTCTGCTGACGGTCTCTTCCGATTCGATGATAAGTCTCCGCTGTGTAGTCTCAACGGTTGGAAATTAGGAAATTAAGTGCGACTGGCACTTTGTTCCTTTATACAAACTCCATGTTGTACCGCGTGTCGTGGGGCCAGCAGGGGCATAAAATTATTGCATGTGATCTATATATTCTCCATATTATCTGGAAAAATAAACATGTGATTTCGAGTCTCGAATTTTGTGGGTAGGTAGGATGTACTCGTAAAGGGAAAAGTTATCATTGACTGACATATTATACCTATATTAAATGCAGGCACATGACCGTTATAATGGTAAACGTGAAATTTGGACCGTGGTTTCCTTTTGTGGTTTATAGATCCACTATTAAATGATTTCCCGAAATTTCCACGAGAACGGGAATTCTAAAGTTTACGCGGTCGTAGGCGGCCGCTAGTCTTGCTTGTCGTATAAGAAAACTCCAACTCTTAATAAGAAAATCTCCTATGAACTTTTGCTTTTTACACGATTCTATTTAGCTTGACCTGTTTATTTGTGCATTTGGGTCTTTAGTAATTGATTTTTTTTTAATAATTACTGATCTCCCAAACCCTGTAGGCATAAGTAGATACCTACCTATTAAGTAGGTAAGTAAGTTCACTACTGTTATGTGTTAGACTGATAAAAATATTTCCTAGCCCGTTCCTACTTATATTTTTTAGCTACTGTTATTTTTAGCGATATTTAAATTGTAACATAATTGACTATTTTCCATAAATTTAATATCTACCTAAGTATGTAAATACCGATTATTGATTAGCTTAATTTGTACCTTAAATAGACATTTGGGACGCTCTATACCTTTCAAACAAAAATTATATTTTTGTACGGACAACAAATTGTATAAGTATGTAACTGCGTACCTTAATGGAAAGAACCCTAACTATACGCTCCCGGGGTTATACTTCATCGCCTAGACATGTTTGGAGGGGCCTACCTCAAGGCTCTGTACTTAGTCCTTTACTGTACAATATATATACCTATGACTTGGAACGTTCGGTAAATTCCTTCTGCAACATTTTGCAATATGCGGACGATTTAGCTTTATATACCTATATATCACACAAATCTGGTGAGGATGCATCTTCTTGACTTAATTCTGCTCTCCACTATCTGGATACATGGTTGACTGACCATGGCCTGTCTCTATCCCCATCCAAAAGCTCTGTCGTTGTGTTTACTAGGAAACGCTTAATCCCCTCTGTTGATATAACAATCCAGGAACTTTCAATTCCTGTCCACAGATCGGTCAAATTCCTAGGCATCATTCTAGATGGTAAACTTACAGGTGAACAACATTTTAAGTACACTGTAGAAAAATGTGAAAGGGGAGTGAACATCCTCAGAGCTCTTTCAGGTGTATGGTGGGGCTCTCATCCATTTACCCAGAAGATCCTGTATAATGCCATTGTCCACAGTCACCTTGACTATGGAACTTTCCTTTTGGTCCCATGCAACAAAGCCCCTTTCCAATCCATAGACAAAATCCAGTCAAACTGCCTAAGAATCATTCTCGGTGCTATGAAGTCGTCCCCGATCAATGCCATGCAAGTGGAGTGTGTAGAGCCTCCTCTAGATCTGCGCAGACAATACCTCTCTGACAGATTTATTATTAAAATGAAACAAAATTCCTCCCACCCTCTCCATCCTAAAATCCGTCGCCTATCCAGACTATCTCTGCCCGAAAGCAAAACATCGCTTCTAGTATCTAGTGCGGCGCTAGTGTCCCTTTCCTATTTTCCACTCTGAAATTCATCCCCTTATTTCGAAATCCTACCAGTCCCTCATATTTGAACCTAGCATCATCCTAAACCTCGGCATTTCAATATCAACTCCTGAAGCCAATGCCATCTTCAATTTGGAGATGGCTAATAACTGGCAGAGCTATATGCCAATTTTTACTGATGCCTCTAGATCCTCTGAGAAAGGAAACGTTGGTGCCGCAGTTTGGATTCCACGATACAAAATCTGTCTTTCCTTTAAATGCCCCTCCCACTCCTCAGTGTTTACTGGCGAGGCTACTGCTATCCTTGAAGCCATACAATATTCCCTTTCCCATAAATTAAAATCTATTATCCTATCCGATTCCCTGAGCACCCTCCAGTCAATTTTATCAAACCCTTTTAGATCTAAGTAAAATTTTCCTATCATTCTGGATATCAGGGAAGCCTTGTACAACTGCCACCTGAAGAATATCCATATTGTTCTAGCTTGGATTCCTAGTCACAGAGTTATTGTCGGTAATGAGACGGTAGACGGGCTTGCACAGTCTGCTTCTCAGATAGGAGTACTTGACCACAGTCTTATATTCAGTCACGATCTCTTGGAACACTCCAATTATCGCACAATAACAACGTGGCAGAATACCTGGGATGACAGTAGACTGCTCAAAGGGAAACACTATGGTGATATCCAGGAAGTTATACCTTGCAAGCCATGGTTTTTCCGATATAAAAAGGCTAGCAAGAGAGTCACTTCCACAATTTGCCGCCTTCGCCTGGGACACTCATGCACACCTGTCCATCTGGCTAAAATTAAAATTAGAGGTAATTCCCTATGCGAATGTGGTCTAGCAGATGGCACCGCAGACCATATATTTTTCAATTGTCCCAACATATCTCCATCCCTATATCACTCCCTCCCTCCAGAAATTCCTCTCCCTACTAATATGAAAACTGTGTTATCGCTTGTCAATTCCCCCTTTATTAAAGTTTTGGCTCATTTTATCAAAATTAATAATATTAGGCTGTAATATTTAGTATACTTAGTTTTTTATGTATGTAAATTACTCTCTAATCCCCTAATCTTTATATATGTATGTATGTTCCTGTATATGTATTGATATGTAAGTTTATTATAAATGTTAACAAAAGTAGTTTGTGTATGTCGATCTGTAACATAAGTGTGGTGTTTTTTTTTGTTTTAGGTACAGTCCTGTATATCACAACAGAACTCCTGTTTTAAGTTTATTTTTATTATTTACCGACCAATCTCCAGCGTGATTTTTCTACACTTTAATTACATAGCTAGGTACCTTAAAAGTTCTACAGAAAATCAAGAAATATAATATATGGTAGGCAGCGCGCCGGCCCGAAGTATATTTTCAAATGGAGCGAGATCCAATTATGGCGCCTCTCCTGTTTGCTCGTATAGTATATACCTAATACCAATTGTGAGTGCAAAGTTCGAGTCTAGGATTTGGCGCCTGGAGAACATATAATTGCTCGAGTTATCTTAGTCTATTGCAGTCCACTACTGGACGTAGGCCTCTACCTGCCATAGAGGGATTTTGTTACTAAAAAGTTTTATTATCTGTTTTTCGGCGGCTCCATCATCAGACCCTCGTTTCCTTTATATTATTTGTAGCTGACCGAAATTCTCTATAATAATCTAAAAACGGACTACTCGTGCCTATCATATTTGAGGATATCCCATAGATTGCTTAGAGATTCCATCATCAGATGTTATGTTTTATATGTAGGTGATCAAAACGCTCAGTAAAAGTATAAAAACAGATTTCATGTGCCTACAATATTTGAGGATTGCCCTCGATTTCTCCAATATCCCATCATCAAATCCTAATGTGGTGAATATGGGACCAACTTGGAAGCGTACCATGACCAACTATAAAAAAAATTGAAATCGGTTCATAAATGACAGAGTTCTGAGGTAACACATAAAACACATAAAAAATAAAAACATGCAGACTAATTGATAACCTCTCTTTTTTGAAGTCGGTTAAAAAGTACATAAGATTAAGGAAATCGCATTATATGTTCACTTCACTAATCTGATCTTAACTAAGTAGGGAATATATTTAGAAAAATCGAGAAAACCGTGTATATTAGTTGTTCTTTATTATAATTTCTGTTTTTGTTGATCGAGTGAGCCTCCGGCAGGGTGTCGTCCTCCCCAGAGGAGGCCGGGGGCGGGAGGGGGTGATCACTCGCCCGTGCTTTAATTGCTTTTCACTTAGCAACCGCTCATGAACAGAACTCTCGCGAAAATGAAAAAAAAATCATTACATCAACTCAACATCTTTTAGAGATTGCCCAGATTTAGGACGTTCAGAGAGACAGAGGCCTTCTTATACAAGCTTTCCGCTTTCTTGTTTTTTCAGGGCGTCTCATTTCCGGAAGGGGGTCGCAGGGCGGCGCGGGTGGCGAGGGGCCTAAGTAATTTCGCTTAAGAACTCTAAACGTAATTAGTGTAGGGCGTGCAAAGGGAAGGGCTTGAAACTTGGAGAGGGTTGCGACGCGCCCGCGCCCGCTGCCGCCTGCGCCTGAATATTTGATCGCGCGACTCGCGATAATATTTGCCGGAGGAGGTTTCCGTAAACACGAGCACATTTCCCCACCTAAGTACTTATACTTTCTTCATTCCGCTTTTCAAAGCTGTCGCACGCTTTTAATTGGAGCCAGTGTTATTTGGAAGTAGACTTGTGATAGAATTAAAATCGCGCGCTACGTCGCTCTCCAATGCGGCGCTTACTGAAAATGTTTTTAATATTATTAAGTTTTTTTCCTTTTAAGAAAATCCTCTTTGTAGGACTTCAAACAAATTTTCGGCGTCTTCTAAAAGCTTAAGTAATAAACCTTCAACAGAATTTATTAATTTCTTTTAATTTTTGTAGAATTCAGTGAAATTCTGTTAGAAAGGTATTTTCCCTAAGAATTACCAACGAAAATTAAAACACTTTATTACAGATGGTAAGTTTTATATGAAAATATTTGTGACTGAAAAATTACCACCCAAATAAGCAATATATCGCAATCAATCTATTAATATTTAGTTAGTCTCTTACATAGGACACTCAAACTCATGCCTTCTGTGCATTCTTGAATTTTTAATATATTTATTTTTATATTAAAGTGCTTATTATACTATATATTATTACTGACAACGGTTAATTATTGTCAGTAAAAATACACATACACCTGTGTCTACTGAAATAGTTGAAATATAAAAACATTACTACCTATATAAAAGTAGATCGTTTTAATTATCTCCTTTTTCCCTTTAAAGCTTCCAAAAACAAAGTTGGAGATTCATATTATTTCATAACCTAAAGCTAAGGCATTAAATTCAAAAGGCCTGAGAAACAAGAGACGGAATTAGAATTTGTAATTAGCCGGAACCCGGGCCGGCTACTCCTACAACATTTGATTAGCAATTATGATAATTTGACTTAGAGCAGGGTAAGATTTCTTCTAATTTGGTAGTTAAATTATTATCGCGGTTGGCAGGACTTAAATGCTATAAAACAACGATTTTTTAAGGTTTAACGTCATTATAAATCATTTAACCTACTTACATCCAAGATAGCTTATTAAGTATAAATAAATACCTACTTCTAGGTACATGTCTACAGTAATTGTTTTAGTTCAAGAAAGTCACTAGTATATTTTAATGTAATGTTTACATCAAATACATACCTACCTATATATACGCGGGAACAACATTAGTAACAGTAAGGCCTTGTTCCACTAAAATATTATTTCTATGCCTATCCCATATATGAAGTAGAGGCGTCATATCTCTACTCCTAGGTGTAAAATTACATTTTGTATTGAAGAGTCTCAGTGTAAGCTCATTTCATGTATTTTCGGCCACTTTACTATATTGGGGATAAGATATCAGTTTTTATATCTACTCGTAAGTTTAGTTTAAATATGTTTCTGCAAAATGACTTGAAAAGTCTGTTTTTGTTATATGATCAACATTTGGCAGTTCTTTGGATGATAAGTATCCCGCCAGAAGATATATTTTTTTGCGGTAACTTTGTCTACTCTATGTATAAAACAATTACCTTTGATTATATGATTAGATACCTAATAGGTAGAAGTTGTATATTTTTATATATTTTTTTGTACAATGTGTAATGACGATTTTCAAATGCTATGTAAGTACGCGTCTGTGTACTATTTCCCTCGTAGGTATATTGTAGTAGCGAATAAGGGTTCACATATAATTTAATAAATGTGAGTAACGACGGACAGTCGTTATTCAATTAAGCATAACTTAACTACAGTAATAGGTACCCTGCGAGGGATACATTCCGGAAAAAATCGCGTTAACTGAAATTCGTGTATATCGATGTTTATGATTAAACATAGTAGTGGACGCACGCGACTCCGTCCGCGTGGACTACAGAAAAAATTAAATTGTCGAAATTATCCGGAATAAAAACATTTTTCCCCGGGATAAAAAGTAGCCTATATGTTAAGTGGGACCTGTCACAATATATTCTTAAAAAACTGCATCGAAATCGGTTTAGCCGTTTAGAATACAATAGAATAGAATAGAATAGATTTTTATTTGAAAATATACACATACACGGACAGAAGTTGAAAAACAATAGAAATAGGGTGCAGATTAAAAGAAGTAATCAGGTAGAAGAAATGAAACGAAGAACAGTAAGTAGAACTGTGTCTATTTGGAGCCCCATCGTTTCTGAGATTAGCGTGCACAAACGCACAGACAAATAGACAAAAATTTTAAATCATTATTTTGGGTACTATTGCGTATAATATTTCTCCTATAATATTTTATCTTATTAACTTCCATGTACTGACAGCGATCCGTTACATTTTTATTACACAGTGAAACTTGGTTAAGTGGGACCTGGATAAGTGAGAAACCTCATTTCATAACTGGGAACTCATGCTGAGGTCCATTTCAACACGTTGGCACTGAATTACCCCTATTAGTGGGACGAAGGAAACCCTTATATCTGGGATTCATTCTTTTGATTTATCATCATTAGTTACCTCTATAATTGAGACAGCGAGTGAATTTTATATGCATAAACCTCTGTAACTGAGATAACAACGTTTTATTTCTTTACTTACTTATTCTTATTCTACCCGCAAATTCCGCACTAAACTACGTAAGTAATTTTGAGCCTCCACGACCTCCAGTTTTAGTTTTACTCTACTGTCATATGGATGTTCATTTGTAAAATGTCAAAACGAAAGCTACTATCTTTATTATTATGTGAAAAACTGAAGTTAATATCCTTTTATGAAAGTGGGAAGACAAGCAATGAAATTTGTGTGTACTTACAAGAGGAAGACGATAATTTAAAAACTAAAGCTAGCCATCAGCAACGACAATAATCAACAGCCAACATTCAAAGATTTAATTAACGTTCGACGACAATTTAATAGTTTCAGGAGAACTTAATGATAGCGAGATTGTTCATGCCTTCTCGTCTTTTACGTTGAAAAATGAAGAAGATGACGATGAAATGGGCGCGGAAGTAAATGTAGTAAAAATTTCTCAACGCGAAGCAGTCAAAGCATTAGAAACTTTGCACAGTTATTTTGAAATGTCATCAATTAGTGACCAAAGCATATTTGATAAAATTTATAACATTGAAAAACATCTGCTGCTGATACTTCCAAAAGACAAATTAATGATAGATTTTTATAATTGATACATTTTGTTTCCATATTTCTAATACGTGTAAACGTGCTTGAATATTTTTGTTTATTTCATTTGTATGGTTACCTTTATTAATTTAGTTTTGATTAAATCTCATTTATATTTTTTTATTGCCATTTTATTTAATGATCGCACCTCTATAACTGAAATACCCTGTATTCTAACCTTTATTTGTGGAACCCTCTGTAAATGAGTAAGATATTTATTTATACCTGGATATCTGAGACACTGGGTAAATGGAATACCTCAATAAGTGAAACAATATTGCAGGTCCCTTGAGGTCTCACTTAACCAGGTTCACTGTATGTATAGATAGATTTAATCTTTGCCATAGAACAAAGTCGGGACGGGGAATCCCCAATTCTTCAATCAGAATAAGTAATCAGAATAAGTAAAAATTTATTAATTTTTCCGTACATTTAATTGTTTTAAGTTTAATGTATCGGAAGAGTCGTAAATCCGTCCGGTCGCAGCCAGGCTACGCAAGCAACTGTCGCTCGTAGGGAGCCGAGAGTGTTGGCAACCTAAAATGCGCTGATTACCAGGGGCGTAAAATTATACCTGACGAAAAAATGATTTTGAACGACATAAAAAAAAACGTTAGTTATTAATAAAAATAGATATTATTACGAACTTATATTTAGCCGCTCGTCATGTCCTTTTTAATTGTTTTAAGTTTGGCGCAAAAATTTGTGTGTTTGTTTTACAAAAATATCGGAAGATTATTAAATTTATTCAGAACACATAAAATTCAAAATATGTAATATTCCGAGATATATATTTATATATTTCTTATCTATATATGAGTGGAAACTATCGAAATCCATTACAATTCGAAAATTAGTACATTTGTGTACGATAATGAAGGCTACGCAATCGTGCATGTACCGATAATTATCGTACGGTTGCCAACACTGGAGCCGAGTGAGAGACGCACCGCACGGGTGCAATTTAATTATGCCAGAGAGCTCCCGCACTTTACCCTTTTGTATCTTAACCCCCGGATGAAAAAATGCTCACCCATAAAATAGAGGACGGGTACGAAAAAAAAAGAGCGTATGCAAATTCAGGATAAAATATAGCCCGTAAATGCCACCGTTTCTAAAAGAATATTAGAGACGTTTTTCAGTGGGTGGATGGGGTCGTACTTTATACTTTGTCTCTAAGTACTGCTGGGTGTCCGCGCGAAGGAATCCGCTTTAATTTGCGACTGTTGTTCGGCGATAAATCACGCGCTCCGCCGCTGCTTATAAAGTATCGCCGCGTTTTCTTTAATTTTATTCCATGCTAGGGTTGTTTCGATTTTTGGGAACGCTTGTAATCTGGGTGGTTTTACGAGTAATAATAGGTACTTTATTAAATTCAAATTAAATTGGAATACTATATGTGGAGTTTTTTGCCATTTCAGTACTTTCCCAATGATTTAGGAAAAAAGTACATTGTTGAAGATATTATACCTAATCAATCTTGCTCACAAAAGGTTTGTTTTAATGTTTTGGAATCGGAATAGGGTTAACTTTAGTTGCTATATTATATTACAGAGTCGTTTACTTACCTTACGTATATTCCAAATTCCTTTGACTAAAATTCAACGTGCTCAGTACATATCTCTTAATTTTGACTTGGATTGGGTATTTATTGAGTAGGTAGAGAATTAAGATCAGCTACTGATATAATATTTTTCCTTTTAGGTTTAGTGGTATTTCATGTTTAATTTTTGTATATTTAGCTTATCTAAAGACCGTAAAGAAAGTGTTTATAAAAAAATAGACATTTGAATTACTTATGTTCTTACTAGTGGACGCCCGCGACTCCGTCCGCGTACAGAAAAAACAAAATGTCGAAATTATCCGGGATAAAAATATTTTCCCGGGATAATGTTAAGTGGGACCTGTCACAATATATTCCTGAAAATTGCATCGAAATCGGTTCAGCCGTCTCTGAGATTAGCGTGCACAAACGCACAGACATACAGACAAACAGACAAAAATTCCAAAAATCATCGTTTTGGGTCCTATTGCGTTGATAAAGGTCTCCTATAATATTTTTTCTCATATATCTTCCATGTACAGACAGCGATCCGTTACATTTTTATTATATGTATGTATAGATTTAATTTTATTTGTAAATTATTATGAAATCCTAGAAAGGTTTATAAAAATAATTGGATTAATTAAAAACTGTGTAAGCCTCTAACTAGTCCAAGTACCTAAATCATAATTTTAGGAACAAGGATTTGGTATATACTTTGTCGCAACTTGCTTTGATGAGTTATTTATTTCAAAGTCGTAAAGCTAAGCTGTGCAGCAGCTATAATTTTAATTGCGCTTTTCAAAAAGATTTTTACTTCTATAATGTTAATTGTTACCTAAGGACATTTTACAAATAACAGTTGACGTTCTTTTTTCTAATCGATACGAAGATTTAATTAGAGTGTGTAGTTCGTACGATAGGTTGGAAGTTTTTGATTAGTTAAGTAATGAGGGGTCACCTAAGGAGGAATGAGTTAATAGGTGTTTTAATTATTGACGACAGGCGAGGCGGGCCGAGGAGAGCTCGAGAAAGAGACAACATCAAATATTTAGCGCTTAATGTCGGCGGCGCTCTCGCTTGTAATTAAAGCGTTCTTTCCCTTTTTCAGCGGCCTGATACAATATTCAGCATGAGAAGGAAGCGCTGGCGGGGTGGCGCCTCCATTGTATTCGCTAAGGAAGATAAATTAAAAAATATAATTACAAGGCGGCCGCCATAATTCTCGGCGGGCGAGGGGGCGGCGGGGAGGCCGGGCGGATAGTGGAGGGACGGGCGCTCCCGGAGGAGGCTTCTTAAATATTTGGGGATAGCGCGTACCTACGCATTACGTAAATTAATGACACGGATTCGAGGAAGGATGGCGCCCGCTCGCTACTGTTTGTTTTGTTTTAATGTGAGTTGTTAACGACGTTATTAGTCGCGAATGGTAATGAGTATCGGTCCTACCCGAGCCGCATGCCCGGCTCAGCTTATTCGACTAATGACTCGCCTTTATTCGTGTAATTGCAGAAATCGGACGCTTCCCAAAATGTTTTTCAATTTGAGATTTAATAAAATACGTCCTCAATTTGCTTGGATTTAATGTGGTTATTAAAAACAATTTGATATTTTTAAATTCTTAAGGACCTATTTTAAACATATTTTATTATGTTAACATATTTAATATTTTATTAATATATTCAGAGTTTGAAGAGGTAAAGTAATTAATATGTACCTACCAGTACTAGCCCTTCCCAAGTACCTATAAGTTGGCGTCAGACAACAAATTAACTGCCAAACCTTTGGCAATAGTATACAACGTCAATATAACTAAAACAATGAGCAGTGGGGTAAGCACGAACCTTTTGTATGCGGCGTAACGCTAGCGACTCGCTAGCAAAATCTATGTGATTTGACAGTTGGACGATAGCATTACGGACTATCGAGAGGTTCGTGCTTACCCCTCTGATAGCAGTCTTTTTTACATTACACATAGTATATGTACTTATCACCATCCATCAACTACTCCAGCCATGCCTAAGAAGAAAACATCATAACATATCCATACAAGAACTTGACGCATGTCTGAAGTAAGTAAACATAGGTGAATGGGCAACTTACGTGTGTGTGTGTATACGCGCATGCCCACACATGCGCGCTCAACAAGTGGCCCGTGTGGAGTATACTGACAAATGGATGCCAGAAAATCGTAAGCGACTTATGATGTACTCGCCAGGTGGATGGGTGAATGAGTTTTACCTGGAAATCACTTTGGAGCAAGAATATTAGAGTGCTATTGCCTAATACATACGTATAGGTAGGTATAGCTATTTTGATATAGGGAGTATACATAGTCCGAAAATCATACTGCGTTTACCAACTCGCCTGTTGGCCAGTTGACCACCCGCGTGGTGACTGGGCAAAACCTCCGTTATAGCAGTAGCCTTGTAGCGTGCTCTGGGGGAGGCCTACGTCCAGCAGTGGACTGCAATATAGGCTGATGTCCTATAGGTACATAATAATAGTTTAGTACCTACCCCGATTATCTGTAAAGAGGATGTGTGAAAGTAATGTGTGTGAAAAATAGTGTTATCTATAAAAAGATAAAGGTATGACATTTAGGGCTAAGTTTTCTGTTTCAGGACTTAAGTAACACATCAGTGACAAATCTAAAACTCAATTTAAATTAAAACCATCTAGTCTAAAATTACAATGAATTTTGTGCTTAATTATGACATTAATATTATAACTAATCATTTAATTTACACATCATTGAACATGATATAGAATATCATAAGTCAACATCACATTGATTTAGATACGAGGTGATATATATATAGCTTTATTATTAATAAATTGTCCAAATGGTAACTTCTGTCACCAAATACTTACTCGTTCAATAAATGCGGGAGACACGTTACATACTAAACGTACAAAATACTAGAACGAGCACGAAAAACACCCCGAAGGAGGCACTTCGTAGGTAAATATTCAAAACATTCGATGGCATCCGATGGAAGCCTTGGTTCGAAGGGCTCTCAAAAGAAAACTTATTAATTTTCGTCATTATGAATTCCGCGAGCGAAACTCGACCGTCTAATTTCAACCCTAACTTATCAAGACGCGAATAAAAAAGTTCACCCCTGCCACCCCATGCTCACCCCCTTGTTTAAAACGCCGGCGAAAAAAGAAGCACATAAAAATGCATGAGGCCTTCCTCGTTATAAGGAAAGGGTATCGCCCCCCACTCGGGGAGGTAGCTGTAAAAATCGTGTCTAATTTAAATTTGGGAAGTTTCTCGGCGCGAAGCAACGCTGATGTCTTGATAAATGTGGGTGAATTCCACTAATTTGGAGTCTTCAGCTCGCGGAACTTTTAATTGGGCTCGCATAAATCGTACACGCGTAATGGAGAACGCATTAATTTCGCGACGCTGACAAAACGCTCTCACTGTGCGGGGCGCGTCAGGCAGTGCGTTTAGATACGAATCGCTCATCGTCTCGTCAGATTACTTTTTTATGGCGCACAGTAACTTAAACGGTTTGTTGTATGATGGAGTTAAAGTTTATCATGTTTTGTGATATATCCAATGTGCGTAGAAACCACCTGCTGAGTAAAAATAACTTCACATGC
The DNA here is from genome assembly GCA_014607495.2 of Carposina sasakii. NCBI lineage: Eukaryota > Metazoa > Arthropoda > Insecta > Lepidoptera > Carposinidae > Carposina > Carposina sasakii. The sequence continues at coordinate 9,962,578 of CP053154.1, forward strand.
GTTAATATTTGTACTATTAATGAACTTATATAAGAGTAATAATTACTCCTTTGATTATATAAATTCTCAATTATATACTCATTACCTTCAACGTATGTCATTTGCGTAGCAAGTTCGTACTTCGTAGTAAAGTGCTACACGTGTGCTACGAAATGCTACGATGCGCGACGAATTAGCTACGACATGCTACGAGTATGCGGAAAGGACATTGTTGTGCTCGTTTTGTAAATAAACGTTCCGAGAAGAAAAAAATAATTATCTTTATAAGTGATTGGTTTTCAAAGCAGCTTATAACAATACTTACCAACTTTTGGCTGAAAACAAATAATTAAAACAGAAGTTTGTTTTCAATGAGCAATTAGTGAATTTGCGTATCGCGTCGTTCTTCCTCATTAAATCGGCACAAAGCACTGTCGACAAAGTTGGTCGGGTGTAATGTTATTCATTTGGTAAAGTCAAAGGTTGTATACAAAAAAAATAAGTCGTCGGAGAGCGGACGGTGGCATTTTTTCCATTCGGCGCGTTCCATTAGCGTGCCTTTGTTTGGCGGGAGCGCGCAAATTAATTTAGCTCTCCCGCCATTTCCTCGCGACCCGCCTCCGAGCCGCACTCCCCTCCCCCCGCGGACTCCCCCGCCGCGCCTTTTGTCTACGTCTTGCCGTACGTATCGTTTTCTTCTTTATGGCTCATTAGGCAGTATTGTCGCCTTTGTTTTTTTGCCTAACCCGCATGATCTAATTATTATGATCAGAAAATCATATAAACTGATATCTACCGCAATAAAACAGATTGCCGGCCATTGGAACGTATCATTGACGATTCACCGATTCATTTGAGAATTTTCCTTATTGTGTGGAAATGAAATAATACCGCGCTACTGACCTATAGACCTAGGTATGTACAATCTACCTACCATTTATAGAACTAACTTTGCTGATTAATTAAATGATGGAATGTATAATACTTATAAGTAGATTGGTAAGTATGTTACATTTATGATTTTACCACGTTATGATTGCGACTAATAAGTTACTTATCACACGTCAAACTCGACATTCGACAGCAAAATGTAAGATGTGTCAAAGTATTTAATTGAAAATCATCATCAGCCTATTGCAGTCCACTGCTGGACGTAGGCCTCCCCCAGGGTACGTCACAAGACTGCTATGGGAGGTATTTGCCCATAGTCACCACGCTGGGCAGGCGGGTTGGTGACCGCAGTTTGTACGGGAGGCGCTGCTGCCCACCTCCCGGAAACCCTTAATCGCCTTGTACGATACCCACGTACAGACATGGGGTGGTACGAATTCTACTCTGCCGGCACCACGCGGCAAATTTAAAATACTAACAAACTATAAAATACTATCTTAATACTAACAACTAATTACATACATTCTATCACTAGACCTATGGGTGTATAATATACACAATACACTGTATATTGCAGGCAATTGTACGTAGTATGTAGGTAGAGGCTCAGTTTTTAAAATGCATCGTCTGTTTTACAATGCATTTTAGGATTACAAAAGAAATTTCTTGCGACATCATATATGTATAGATATAGTAGATATTCATATACTTAATAGCTGATCTTTCCAACTGTCAGTTAGTCCATCTGAAGTCTTTCTCTAAAACATGATCAAATAGACAGCATCAACTTTACTCATTCATATCAATGTTTGCGCATACCGGGATTCGAACCCAAGGCATATGGGCCGATCACTACCAACTACGTCAATCGGTCGTCTAATCAAACTCTAAAAAAGCTCAAGGAACACCAACAGATAGGTACAGTCATGAGTAATAGGATGTATTATTGCTGGATTGGATCTTGCCCAAGTACATTTGTGTATCATCTATTGCGCATGACTGTACGCTCCGCATTTGATACGCATACCAACACCAATATCTACCTATCTAGTAATCGAACTACAAATTACCATTTCATGTAAAAAAAACTATTTTAACAATATCGACTAAATTAAAATTTATCTATAAGCCTGAAAACTAAAAATTTAACTTAAGCTACGTAATAAAATACAAAATTACATGCTTTTAATATAAAATGTATAAAAAATTGCCTCACCCACAATGCGTGCGCGCGTTCATACTGGCACAGAGCTTCCAACTGGCGTGACCCAGAGTAGGACGTGCGATCCCGCGCTCGCAACCCTTGCCTAGCCACCCCACGCATCGCACCCAGAGCCCATGCCTCACAGCTACAGGCAAATTTAACAAAAACTAATTACTGTGTTCAAATATGAATTGTTTCAACTTTATTCTTTGAAATCAAAACGAATCTATAGATACTTAAAAGCTACTAATTAAAGTAATGCGATTCTTTTCAGAAAGTAAAAATCTAATTTGTCCTCTGAATTCGAAGAATTATAGCTGCAAAAGGAAAACCTTATCGTGAGCCCTGGACGCGCTGACGCAAAATTTGTAATTAATTACTTAGCAGACACATCTTAAATTCTTAATTAAGCAATCCGTACTTTCTCCCGCCTATAAATTAGATCGAGCCGTTTCCATAGAGACTACTCATCCTTTAAAGCGGGCCGGGGGGCGGAGGGGGGACTTTACAAAAAATATAACTTAGGGTGAGTTAAAAAACCGTGGGGTGACTCAGCCGGCCGCTGCACCCCACGACGAGAAATCTACGATCAATATTAACTCTTTTTTTCAACGGAGAATCGCTGAATTTTAAGACTTTTTAAGTGTTAAACGCGTCGTCCGTGATCTGCGCACCGAGCAACATAAAAGATGGTCCCAAGGGATGCGCCGTGCGGATCCCGGCTGTCACGTCGCGCCGCACTAGCCGCCACTAGCGCGATAGTAGTGATGTGTTGCACTCACTATCAATCACTGCATTTGACGCCGCGCCGACACACATCTCCGTTCCTTGATTGGTCAAGGTCACATGTGAATGACGTATATTGCGTTTTTTAAACTCTCTATTTGTTCAATTTGTACACCCTCTATTAAAGCGTGCGCAATTAATAACAATTCGCAGCTCGTTTGTTTTCTTTAACTTTAAAATCTGATCATAAATTTTATGTGAAAGTAAAATAAATAGGACTGGGACAAATGACGCAATTAATAATAATTTTATGAATGCTTAAAAATACCTTTATTTTTATAATGCCTGCAATTTATCAACTTTTTAGATTAGATAAGGACAAAAGGTGGTTGGGTTTTATTTGTCGAGTTTCTTTACTATAGCATTAACCGTATAAAAAAGCGATGTGCATACATAATTTGAAACAGTGCATTAATAAAAAGCAGCGCAGGCCGGGTGTGGTGTGCGCTCTAAAAAACGTTCATTAGAAAAAGCTATTTATGACAGCGACCATTATCGTCCAATAAATCAGCTGCCCGCTCTTCTGTTTTCGATAATGATTCTATTATTATGGAAAAGCGTTATGTAACTGTAACATTTTTTTCCAGGGACTCGGTAGTATGGATTGTGCTTTTCCGGAAAACTACACTAGAGGGTGACATAAATTCGTAAAAAATTACTTTATTTCTAACTCAAACTTTTGTATGGAAATTGTTAGAAAACCTAATAGCAATTAGTAAGGTATTGATGTAGTTATAAAGCTATAATACTACAATAAAGCTATAATAGTCATAATCGATATTTTTAATTAATGACATTTTTATGAAAGTGAGAAATAGTGTGATAAAAGAATTATGCGGTGTGAAAGAGGACGTAGTGACAAGGATAGAGAAAGGTATGCTTCGATGGTTTGGACATGTGGAAAGGATGGATGGAAGACGATTAACGAAAGAGATATATATGGCAGAAGTGAATGGTAATGCTGGGAGCGGTCGTCCTAGACGAACCTAGAACCTAGATCAAATTGGGGATGTGCTAAAAAAAGGGCTAGTCAAGAGCACCCGAAACCGGCAGGCATCTATGAAGATATCAATGAATGTGGATGAGGCGAAAGGTATGTTTGGAACGTACTAAATGGAGATCTGTAGTCTCTGCCTACGCCTATGGGATATAGGCGTGAGGTTATGTATGTATGTATGTACATATTTATCTGCAATCGAATCAGAACAAATCTAAAGTCAAGATAACTTACAAACTTGATTTCACTATATTTTTTGTTGGAAATAATTTAATAAACAAAATGTAAGTATACTTGATTGCAATTAACATTTATGATGATTGTGTCCAAAAATAACTTTGGGGTTCTATGAGTTTGTTTTGAGTTTCCATGGGTTTGGTTAGGTTATTCTTACAACTGCAGGAGCTTTCCTCAAGTCAACAGTCGTCAAGCCTAATAAAACGTATAAAAAGAAAGAAAGCCTTCTCCATGACAGCGTAGCCTGAAGCCGCTCATAGGTTTTTATGCGTGACGGACGAACGGCGGCGGCGCCCGGCACTGCACGGGTTACAAATTGTGGGGTGAAAGGGGTGCTTTTTTCTAATCGACTTTCCTAACAGTAATAAACGATATTTATCTTTCTTAATTATAGTTTCGCTCCGTTATTTGGTAGCTTTGTTCGTGTTTTGCTGCCAACTATTTGTGTTATTATCGAATTACGTGCGTTTGTCGTTATTGTCAAATTGTTCTTATATTACACTGGAATCGTATATGAATTCGGTTTTTACTACTTGTTTTAAATGGTGGTGTCCAACAGTTGGAATATTTGAACGACTTTATTTTTATTTTATTCGTGTTGAATTTGTGAGTAAAAGAGGAAACGAAATTTTATAACGTGTAGTTTATTATAGATCCAGACACACAAAATCAATTTAACAACAGAACTAATGATGACAACAGTTCGGTTCAGTTTGAGTTCTCCATGCTTATCTCATACCCATCTATTTGTTTCACATTCATTGCAATAATCTAGGTAAATTAGTTTTGTAAAAACGATCAGTCGGTGGAATCGGTAAATGTCTTAATTGTAGCATTTACAAATTATTACTAACCTTACATACTAATTTTAAACTAAAGATCAAACAGAAATCATATGTCCTTATACCCAAGTGATAGGCAATTTGCTTCATATTTTACTCGTTTTATTTCATAAAATCAGAAAAATTGCTACAATATCTGCGAACATTAATATGACGCCGCATATTCATCATTTAAATTTAAAATTCTGAATAGATTTTTTTAAATGAGAACCGAGGGCACTGATCCCCCGGGACGCATGCGTAATAGCAACCCTTTTTTACCCTTTCGCCTCCCTGAGTGTTTTTTGTAAGCGTGTATTCAAAGGGTTCTGTAGGGTACCTGCCACGCGACTTCGGAAGGGTTGAGCTTTTTTCTATACCCGACACGCTTTTTTATGCTGATGCGTTTTTTTCCTATGGACCATGCGACGAGAACAATGGAAAGTGCATTGAACTCTCTCTCAATAGATCAGCTGATCACATAATAGTGGACTTGCACTATAATATTGATTTTGCTGTAGGTCAAGGTCGCTCTACATTTATTGTTGTATTTATTTGTTTGTAGATATTATTAGACAAATTTTAATTGTGACAAACCGCCAGGACTTTTAAATAATAACATAATAATAATTAGTTGACAAGATAGTCAACAAAATAAGTTTGATACGAGTATACTTATATAATTAATTCATAACAAAATTGCTAGCATCTGTTGTCAAACTAGATTAAGGAACCTGTCTTAAATCCCTAGCTAACAATGGAAATAATCTATTAGTTTTCAAAAAGATTAAAAAATAGACTTCCTGTTAATTTCATTGATTTTTATTTAACACATTCTAAACTGTTGGATTTTACATTTCAAATGAAAAAGCGAGAACACGTAGCAAAGGTTAGGGGAGCCATAAAGTAATTTTTTCCAATTAATATGATTTTTCAAAGTAGACTGAGAAAAATTGTTATTGTACCTATGGTTAATAGTTCGTATATTTAATACTTATACTACTTTTAGGTATCTTTTATAATACATACCTATATAAACGTATCGTAAAATATGCACGGTATAATAGTCATACATACTTAGATGATAGAGAGTAAACACTAGATTGTATTTACATAATTATTTTAACACAAGGTACTCTTTTAATATAGTATTACATGTTATATGTTGCAATTAGGTAGGTACGGTATTCTAAGGTACCTAATAATAACACCGTATGAAAAAAACCGTTTGAGTTAAAAAATAATAATTTGCCAAGTTGCAATGATTGCAGATCAGACTATTAGCAAAAACGAATACTAGCACAATGCAACAGTAGTCAGTATACTTGCGCCCGCGCCGCGCCGGATGGTGTCAGTTTTCGCCGACAACGCAACAGCCGTTCGATATTCGGCAATCTCGCGAAAAAACACAGAAAAACAGTTTGCACCGGTTTTACCTAAATTCTAGTAACCCACATTGATCAAGGTGTTAGAGTTATCGAGTTGCATGCCCGTTATTCACTTATTTTATCAAGCCTTTGTTGAACTCTTTTTTGGGAGCACAAAAACCATAGCCCCTTCTAAACAACCCGTCGTTTTTCAACGGTGACTATGCGTCTCTAGCTCCACAGCAGACAGACTGAACGCACCTGACAGTTTCTATGAAAAAAATCAACAAAGCAGCTTTTTTAATACACGTGTAACTAATTTGGTATGTTTTAAACCTCACACTTGAGGATGTAATTCTGTACCTACTCAGAGATGTTACCTACAGCAGTTTTAACAATTTTCCTTGTTCATTGCTGTATAGCATGCGTCACTCACTTCAAAATATTTGTGAAATGACATAACCTCCTTACCTAAAGAATTGCAAAAATATATACTTACCTAACTATTAGGAAAATTCTGTATTACCAAAGATCATATAAAGTATGTAACCTATGGGTCGATTATACAAAGGCAGCTGTTGGCACCGCCCCGTGTCTCTGCCTACACCTACCTTTATTGCTAAAAAGCTGAGATCCTCGAGCCGGGATCTTATTTCGCAAAGATAGAGTTTCATCAGTTCAGGCCAAACGTTTCTACGAGTTCTTTCTTAATTATTTTCGGTCTTGTGAAAACAGGTCGCGGTTCAAGTGACTCCAATTTGTTTTGACCTACCGGGTAGGTAGGTACTCTAATGATATTACGGTTATATAATTATACCGAATAAAAATACGTATAGCTAAAGAACTTCCTAAATAAATTTTATAGGTAAGTATCACGTACAGAAGTCAATATTTATCTGTAAAATAAAGTTCTTAGGTAGAGTAGTAATCACGTTGTTAGTAAACACTGAAATCTATGTAGTCAAAATTAAGTATGCCAAATTTTTTATTTAAATATTATTTAAGTACATACCTGCCGACCTACGATAGCAATGTAATACCTTCGTTATACGCATACCTATAGATAACAAGTCAATTCATTTGATGGTCAACCAAAATAAATGAAGTAAAAGCAACAAAAAATATTTCTACTTGGGCAGTACACACTTTTGATAGTGCCGCGCATGTAAACACCGAAGAAAGGAATTACAAACAGATAAATGAAAATAAACCCAGTAGCTAGAACGTGGTTACACAAACATCTAAGGCAATACAAAAACATTCCTATTGTCCGGATCCTTTCGACTCGGCGCGCACAAACACGGAATACAACTGAATAAAGTATTTCAGTGACAATTAGCTATTGTAAGTAGGACAGCAGTTCGGCACCACTGTGCGGCACTGATACTCCGGAGATTAACAGATTACTCCGTCCTGTGTTAAAGAGTTTGCGAGAAACTCCTTGCTTAATATCCTTTTTGTGGTACGGGTCTGCTGATGCCGAAATGGCTCAATGAATTCACTCTTCCTTTTATAAAGTGTATCTAATCTGTAATATTATCTCAAACAAAATCATTTGTTTACAATTTAATCTACTTTTGTACATATTTACGACAAATTACGAAAGCCAATAAGGTCATTTCTGAGCTCTATCATAAGTACGGAGAGATGCGATGTTTACCGGAAGGTGATGCACTCGTCGTCGTCGTCTTATTACATATGCACTAAATGTTGCAAGCAATAATTATTAAATTTTTATGCCTTGTTTGCAAGGCAACATTATTATCCCAAAAAAGAATGGAATGGAATTCATAACATGTTCAAGCGAACAAACAAGTTAAAAGAAGAATATGAGATTGTCTTCTGATCTGAGATATGTAGAGAACATTTCTAGCGCAGCTATCTAGTTGTAAAAAAAAACTTGACCTATCCATAAATGTATGTATATGTTACGGGCAATTTGATAAGTCTATTAATAATGGCCGGTATGTATTCATAATACCCGACTCAATTGGACAATGTGATTAAAATAGCATGATTAATCACTTTTATGAATAATGCCCACCCTATCTTGAGCAAAGTAATAAAATAGGTGAACTGTAGTATTTTTGTTTATTAGTGAAATAGCTTATCGGCGGATCCGAATCTGGCAATATAGGTTAGAAGAATGAGGCGGCGGCAACCGCCGCCGCCGATTTCTTCAGTATTAGGTTACATGTTTAAGACGATAATCTCAACACTGACTTATTACATGGACCACGGGCCATCGAGCCGTCGTCATTATTAATAATGGCCGATCAAAGTGATAAATTAATCACTTTGCACATCGCTCTGGCCGAATAGTGGTCAATAATGGCCGGTCCTTTTTAATAATGCCCAGTTAATCACGTTGCCCGTAACATATACATTCACCTTTTGTAATATTTTAAAATGCAAAACATGTAGGTAAAAATTCAGTGCTTTATGTAATGTACTTACTACGCTCTTCATCGCAATATTATAGTACAACACCATTTAATTTTTCTTCTACAATATATATACATAAACATACTGAAATTTTGTTTCACACCGTGGATATGGAACCTTCACTCACCTGATAGGATCAGATTATACATATATAACTTCACATTAAAAAACCTTTTTAAAAAACAAGTTTTTATCATTTGTTTATTGAACTGATCAAATCAAATGAGCCCAAACACGATTGGATTGCGTCGTTTTATTACCGAGTTCCTATAGCCACCTTCCAGCTCCATCGTCAGATCAGCTATATGTTATAATAATATTGCATTGTCATCCGATTTATACATGCATGCAAAATTTCGGCTCAATCTGAAACCGGGAAGTGGATCAAATTTAACCTGCAAGATTTGGTTACAGACAAGGGACAGGTGAAACTAAATAAAAGCTTTTAATAAAACAAAAGATACTCCGTTTTTGTAATGATAGGTATTTAGATACTAAATGATAACTTTGTAGGTAGGTACTCAGAATAGAAGATCTGTCACCAAATAAATAGAGTTAGCGGTACCTATACAAATATTCAGTTTCTGTACATAAGCTACTTAATCTATTTATTTTCTTCAGTTATTAAATTAATACTAGATTACTAATTTAAGAGATAAGTCAAATAAGTGTGTGTAAAATTTTCCTGATAGTGTAAACAAAGCAGGAATGTTCATATAATCTTCAAAAAATATGTGATTTCGATTCTCCAATTTTGTCGATAGGTTATTCTAGTGGGCTATTTTTATAGATTTTCGCTTAACGTCCCTTTTGTTACACTCTGTATATTTATTACATGATTTTATGAATTTGTGTGTCCACGAAAGAGTGTGACTTGTAAAATTCACATAATAGCACTAAATCGCGACAAGTTCCATGCGTTCCATGTGGGTTATTAATGACATTGTGCCGATCCATCCTTTTGTAGGAATTAAATACATCAAAAACGTAAAAGGAAGTCATAATTGCGATGAATAGAAATTTCGAAAAAGGGAACTTATAGCGCAAAATCAATAATCAAACGTCGCGGGTACAAAGCCTGGCGGTTACGGCACCACTATCAAAATAATAGTCCCTTGTTGAGCGCGGGCGGATTTTTTATCACATTATAGTTATAATTCGAGTGCTGGCACAAATTTGAACTGCGCCACTCCAGATAACTCTTTAAATAAATAGTCAGTTATTTTGTGTAGACAGTCGCTTTTGTATTACATAATAACGAAAACTATCACTTTGGAATAATTTTTAATTTAGACCTATCTATGTAAAGGAAGTGTTATAAATAATAGGATTACTCTTTTTAGGATCCAAATCCAGTTGATCTTGAAACTATATTTTCAGCCACAGTTGATACTTATAAGGGTTCCGTACCTCAAAAGGAAAAAACGGAACCCTTATAGGATCAGTCTGTCAAGATTTCTCAGGAACGCGTGTATGAAGCTGAAATTTATATCAATTACTCAGGTCTACGCTTGAAGCTGTGAAAAAATCAAACTTCTAAGCCAACGCAATTACAGCCATGCCGCAAATTTTCGACACTTGCAAGGGAACCTACACGTATCAGAATCTTGAAATTTGGTACGAAGCAACGTCTTATAGCATAGATAAAGGAAAAATTACGAAAACCATAAATTTTTAGTTACATCACATAATATATTTTTTTAAATAATTTTAAACTTACTACCCATTTCCTATAAACGCGTAGAGGTATTAAATTGAAATTCATACCAAATACTCAGGTCTATAATACCTTTAAGCTGTAGCAAAATCAAACTTCTATGTCAACGCAATCAAAAGAAACAGCAATTTAGCTGGAAACTCGCAAGTACTCGCAAGGGAATCAAAACCTAAAGGGTACTTCCAGTCGACCTAGAATCTTGAAATGGCATGAAGCAAATAGCACACATTCCGTTAGTTACATTACTTAAAACTTATACTTTTTTCCTCATGAACGCGTAGAGCTATCAGTTGAAATTCATATCAAATACTTAGATCTAACTTGAACTTTGTAAACCTTGCATTTGCGCGAGTCCGACTCGCACTTGGCCGGTTTTTCTATAAAAGGCCTATCATACCTATCCTATCTTTTATGAAATACCTATTATGAATACTGACCTATTAGGATATCATAGTCATATTTATATCTAGCAGGTTTACTATTGTATGTTTACTTAGGATTTTTGGAGAGTATCTAAGTTTTTACTAAAAACAAACTTATATCGCAGTCACACGCAAAAAATAGGGACATGCATAACAAATGTCATTCTTCAGAAAGCTCGCATCCTCGAGTATCACACGAAAAGGGTAAATAGAGCGCAATAATTTATTGTGCATCACAAAAGTTAACCTTTTGCCGGTCGCACACGTGGACGAAATCACGAGTCATACATCACAAAGCTGCTGCCAATATACAGCGACGAGGTATTTGCTTTCCCGACACATCGGGGATCGCAAACCATTCATACGATCAAAACTTTTGCGCTATTTATTCAAAATCTAAAGACGCATTGTAAAACGAAAGGCTTTGTCGAGGATGTCTTGCGATGTAACTATTTTTTGCTTGGATTGAAAGGTAGATAGATAAACTTGAAGCATTCTATCTAATGTTTGTAATGCAACTACATATTTTATATTTTAAAGCAATTCATTAATTTTTATCTAGTTATAGTAGGCACATTGTGTTGGTATAGTTGCTCTATGTGTGTATGTATGTATGTGTATAATGTATGTATGTATAGTACCTATATGCATTGATTACGGTATATACCCACTTTATATATTTTAGCTTGTAATTTTTTATGTGTGTGTGTGGCGAAAAATAAATGTTTTCTTTTCTTTTCTTTCTTTCTTTCTCTATTTTATATCATATGGATATATTTTCATCTATTATTATATACATTGTACTTACCTTTGTATAATATATTCGCGTCACCCAAAGGCGACTAGGAAGTTGTATTTATCTTTATGATTATACCCCAAAATATCACACAAAAAGGACACCCAAAGGACACAAATTACCGTCTCTACATTAATAGATATGCTACTAAATTGCCAACAACTGTGGCGAAACGTAATTGATATTTTAATGCTATCATTACAGGAATGACTGTGATGGCGAATTAATGATAGTATTTGAGCAGGGATAGCGACTCCTTGTGTTGTAAGGAAAAACACGTAAACCTTTTGACAATTTTCTGATTCAAATATCTGTCAATATTTGCATACATAACTTGTAGGGCCTTACTAACAAAAATCTTTAAAATAGCTATAAATAGCTTATAATAATTAGTTAATTATTCCATATATTTTGGTGTAAAAAAATCAAGTGCTATTTATAAGGTATTCAGGTTGTAATTTTACGCGCGGTTTATGAGAAGCAAAAGTGTAAGATTTATTAATATTTTACGTAGAATTTGTGATTAAAATCAGGTTTAAAACAAATCCTGGCAGGCAGGCTGTAGCCATGAACGCAAATGTTCAGCCGCAGAATGTGGGCAAAAACTGATGGTTCCTTATTAACCCACTACACCCGTTTCCGTGTTCTTGTCTTTCCGCTTGATACAAAAAATTTCACCTCTTCGGAATATGCAAGCGAGAATAGTAATAATACTGATGTTGATTGGTATCTACTAAGGAAATCGGTTACTCATAACTAGATCATTGTAGAGTCACAATTCAAAGGAAAAATTGAACTGTTCTCTTGTAGCCATATAGATTTAATTTTCTTATAATAAAGTTTAAGTAAATAAGTTTAAGTAAGTAAATAATAGAATGTTTATCCTTTTTATAAAATAAGGTGATAGGTACAATGGAGTTGACATAACTCTTGGGTAAAAACCCCCTTCCAAAAATTAGATAAAAAAAGTTTAAGTGAAAAAAAAGTTTATTGAACCTACAAATTAAGTATCATACTTATATGCAACTCTTGTAATCAATAAATGCTGAATAATGCCGAATATTATTATAATTAGAGGGTAGTGGTTTTCTGCGCTCGCGCATCGTTGCTAATGCAGAAACAAAAGCGCACCTGTCGCGATGCGTAATCAATAGACAACTCCGTTTCCGCCGCCCCGCGTCGCCGCAGAGACAAATGAATTATAACTTCTATATCACAAAAAAACAAAGCCGAAAGTGTTCCAAGCAGCAGATTATGAGCACGTTTGGTTATTAATTTATACGTGGCATCGCGGTAAAAAATACAACCCTCACTTAGATAAAAGAAAAAAATGTAGCTCGCGTCGCGCAAAAGGGAAAGGGTGTCCGCCTCGCGTGCTGCACTTTGTTTTTTAACCGAACTCTGCGGTGTATTTTTTCGAGTTCGTTCTGTTTTTAACAACACAATACCGTTGTTAAGAAACGTTTTTTACGTGAGTCATATTGACACTAGCCCGAGGAACGTCAGGCGAGATCGCTAGTGTTTTTATCAAGATCTTATTTTAAACCGTGCTCCGGGTAATAAGAGATGAGACTTTTTCTGTGTTTAGTCACGGATTGGTAAAGGGGATATCGTCTTTTTAAGGCGGGTGAGGATTTTATATTTATAGTGTGGCAGACGTAGATGGAGCACGAGCGAGGTGGAGACATATGGTTCGTTAGACAAAGATGTGCGTCTCGAGACAAGGGCAGGTGCTAGCTTGACGTGTACATTATGTGTCTGTCACCACAAAAGTGGGGGATCTGTCTCTACTAGTAAATGGTTAATGATTGCAGTAGTATCAGGCCCGCCGCTAGCTGTTAAGTAGCCCGTGTCAATGTACCGATAATGCCACCCTACGACTACTTACACTGAGTTTTGTCAAACAAAGAATAAACGGACACTGGAAATACATTCATGCAATCACGCCTGTATCCCTTACGGGGTAGGCAGAGCACCAAGGGCCGATAGAACTACATGGTGCCACTTCTGACCAAATTTTGAGGGTATAGTTGAGATGTACAAATTCGGTTAGTAGTGACAGGTGGTCAGCCCATCGCCTACAAAATACCAAGACCCTCATGTCCCTCTACTGACTTGTACAGTATGCCCGGGAAGAGAAGGACACCGGACATTTGGGCGAATTTAAGATATTTCTCCGGACTCCCTGGATAAAAAATACAATAAAATAAAAACATGCATATATAGAGCGGTGCCCACGGAATGGGGCGACTAGGGGGTTACTAACCCCCAATATGTATGTTTCGCTGTCATATAGGCAACAGAAGAAATTCTTCTTTTTTGGCACATAAGTTGTCAATTACTTCTGGAAAATGTAGGCTCTTTCAAGAATTTGGGACAGTTTTTAAAGTATCATGGAAATGGTGATGCGAACAAAATGAAAGTAAACGAGAAAATAACGAATTTTTACTGTAAAGCTCCGATTTGTTCTTAAAATGTATGTAGGCGCTAACGTGATTTTTTATAAATTTCAAAAAGTACGGGGCGCGCGGAGCGGGGCAACTATACTTGCCACACAAAAGTTTAAACTATTTTCCTCGACATACAAAGTGGCCGGGACTCATGCTAACATGCAATAGGAGCGCGAGCGAAGCGAGCGCAAAAATTTTACGGTATTTGGCACATAAGTTGCCAACTATTTTTTTCTCGCATTTACCATGTAACTTGTCTATTACATACATATAATCACGCCTTTATCCCTTACGGGGTAGGCAGAGCACCAAGGGCCGATAGAACCACTTGGTGCACTTCTGACCAATTTTGAGGGTATTGTTGAGATGTACAAGTTCGGTTACTTGTCTATTAATTACCTTCTTGAAAATTTAAGCTCTAGCGAGAATTTCTGACTATTGCTAAAACATGAGATAGGTTACAATCGGAATTTTTGGAGTTTACGAGACCTATAATTGAAAAGTGAAAGGATCATAAAAGATGCGCGAGCGGAGCGAGCGCGAAATTTTTTTCGTATTTACTCTAGTAAGTTTTCTATTACTTTTTGAAAATTCAAGCTCTGCCCAGGAATTTACGGTAAGGATTCGAAGGCCCCCTGAGCTTGGGGGCCCCGGTGCACTGCCCCGCCTAGCCCTTAGGTAGCTATGCCTACTTAATGCGAGCGAAGCGAATGATAATTTTTTTACCGTTAAATGTTCAATTACTTCTTAAAAAGTTAATATGTAGGTACTATGTAGGTAGGCACCAGCTAGTGTTTATATTATTTGCATACACACGTTACTTTCCCTATTCAAGTTGTACTTTTTAAAAACCCCGCCCGCACACTCCACGGATGTCCTCCAAACTAGGACAAATCCGGGAAAACCCAGACGGCCCTTAAAACCCATCTCAAAAGAACTATTAACAAAAGAATTGCAATTTATTGTACCATCGTTGCTATATCTACCATGTTCTGTTTTCTGTGACCATAGCACTGTTCGAATGCGTACCGTACAATTACCGATGCCCAAAGGGGATTCCTCTAGGGGTCGGTTCATATCTGACGGAACATGCGTCGCGTATTATTGGTCGCGTAACGCCAGAACAGACAAAATGTATAGAAAAACACTCGACCATTCACACTCAACCGATGATACGTTAGTGCGTCGAGCGTACGTTTGCCTGTACCTGGAGATACGCTCGACGCATCTTCCGTCAGATATGAACCGACCCTAACTTCATAGTATGACAGACAACGTTTGGTATTGCATCTTAGTTTTATCTAAGACTAACTAACTTATAGATTCGGTCGGATTTCTTTCCATGCTGTGACATATTTTCTTTTTTATAATTTGGTGGTATTATGTATGACAAATGACTTGAATTAGGTAAATACGTGATGTGATAAGTCGCACGCTTTGCACGCCCGCTTACGGCGGCCCTGAGTAGTATCTAGAAATTACTAATTTATAGATTTATTTACATTAGCTGTTTAACTGTATAAAGGCAGGTTTCAACTTTTACTATGTAATAATTTAAACGTGAAGGAGCATATTGCAAATGAGAGTAGCAATGGAAATCGAAGACCATCATTTTTACTACCTTGCTTTGCAAAACAACAGAGCAGTTAAAAAAGCATTAATAACAGGGATTTAAAAGTACGCCGTAAAACACGAGCTATGAAAACGCCATTAAATATTAAAAGTGTAGAAACGCAGAGCTTAACAAGAAATAAAACCACGCTATAAAGACTAGGAGTAGTCGCCCCCGGCCGGCCGGCTATCGGCGCGCCTCAGTTAATGCCTACTTATACCTTATTATATAGCAGAGTTTGCGTTGAGGAACAAAATTAATTGGTTAAAACTCCTCTCAGTATCCAGGGCGGGCCTCCCCGTCCTCCCTCTTAATTCCCCCCCCCCTCCCGGGCCCCGCTCGCCCCGCGGCCCCCGTACGACTCCTTTGAACGCAACCTACCTAGAGAAAAAACAGAAAGTATAAAGTTGACGGGCAAAGCGTTGCAGCTTAATTAATAAAATTATGTTTTTGTGGGTTTTTAAAATTAGTAATTTTAAGACACCTAATAATTTGATTTATGAATACTTCTTATTGTGTTTGTTTAGTGTAAAGCTAAATATTATTGTAATAAATACATAAATAATGAATTTTCTAAAATTATGAAACAAATACAAATGCAATAATTTAAAACAAATAAGTTCTTAACAAAAGACTTCAACGGGTTTACTTTTATTTTAGGTAAAAAAATACATTTACATGTTATCATAATGTGAAATTTTGCTATTAATAGCATGCACGCATACACACAAATTCACACAATCATCACACATCACGCTTTATACTTGATTGATTTATTCACTCACAGGAAATCACTTAACTTTTTTCGTAGATAATCAGTCTTAGACGCATTGTAAACGTAATTGAATAGGATCGCGAGTCGCGAACACTAGTTGATGATCGCCATTATATGCCCAGCCGCTGCCCCACTCGTCATAAAACGCTTATTATAAACCATCATCTAGTTTATGAGGTGTTTAATACACCTAAGTAGTAACATATTTGTCAAAAAAATAATAACGTATTTAGAAAGACAAGGTCCTAGTTTTATCGGCTATGTAATATTACTTATCTTTGGGAAATAATTTAGATTTTACGATAAACAATACAAATGGCTATGACATTTGATTTAATTGTGTCGTGCAACTATCTAAATCTGACCAAATTTGTTTTCTTAACACTAAGCAAGATATATAATATATGCCTCCACTCAATAACAATCAATATAACTTTATACAATAAATTTTTATAATAAATAAATTATAAAATACTTTCCGAGTTGCAACGCTTGTCGCGTACGTACGTAACGAAGGGCGAAAGCAAAGGGTAGGCCGGGGCGGCGCGGCGCGGTGCGGGGCGTAGTCTCGTTGCCACTTCTCCAAATAAATTATAATTCACTCCCGTCCGAGCGACGAATGCTCGCGATATCGGAGCCATGCCTATTAATCTTGATTTAAGATGAAAATTTGAAAAAACGATAAACATTATTATTGCATTTCTTAATGTATTTTATTTAAGTACTTACTTATTTATATTTCTAAATCTTTCCTAGAAAAAGTTTCTTGAATTATATTATAGTTTTGGGTTAGGTAAAAGAGGTAGGTAATAATTATAATTTGAAATGTAATTATTTAGGTTAGAGCCGGTATGCATTCAAGTACTCTACCTTAATTTGTAATAAATTAGTGCTAAATTAATTAGCAAGGAATTAACAATTAACTGATTTAATTGATTATTATAACGTAATTAGACAGGTGTTAACTATAAAAATCTTAAACAATCATTGGTATAAGTGCTTCAATTTTTCCTGAGCAGTGGGGGTGTATTATTGAGACGAGCTCCCTACTAGGTGGTACAGTGCGCCACATATACAGTGGAACGCGTTTGAACAAATTCGCACAAGTGAGAGTTGATTTGTATTCAGTTCGCAAGTGCGGGAGTATATTGGGATTGTTGTACACTGTACCAGTGGAGTGAGCTATTAATCCAATAAATGCGATGTGGATTCCGGCGCGCACTGCCTGTCTGCATATATGCCGCTTACGGGAGATGCATAAATTAACTAACAATTAAGGCATCGTCTAACAGGGAGCGATCAATTTGTTTCATACATGAATAACGGGACAATTCACCATGCGTTGTATCGACGACGTCGTGCCGTGCATCGTGACACGTTACGATGTTGCGTCGAAAATTTGTGATCCTAGTCGTAGGTTTTCTACATAACTGTATTGATAAATACAATATAATAACTAAAACACGACGTACTCGTAAACGCTGCGTCGAAGCGGAGCGTACTGTAGCCTGGTTCAGTTCAAAATAACGCGACTTTATACCGCGCGATAAATACGCTCTCTGTATGACCATGCCTTTAGATGTTTTTGCCAAATATCTGCCCTAATATTATGAATCCATAGATATCTTATGTTACCCTGTGTACTGTGTCTTTATAAGAGAATAACGCAAAAGCTATGGATTCCTAGGATAGCGGTGCCGTCATATAGAAGCTGTAAGAATGCAAAAGCCTTTACGGTATCGACATGTGCCTTCTGAAATATCACAGCTATCCTATAAAACTAAACTATTACAAAATTCCTATAATACTACACTTTTGGTGACAATTTCAGGAAGGCTAATGCAATATTTATAAGCAAGGGCAATATTTTTCGAATTTTTCTTAGTCTTGTCTTCGAGATAAAAGTCTACCTGTACCAGGCGAATTATTCCCCCCTTAGTTTTTATACCTTTAAAATAAACAGCACCTCCACATGCTCCAGGTTACCGGGTTACAGGGTTTAGATATACCAACTTTTTTAATGTATCAAACAGGTTCGGTTCTAGTTTGTTACTTCTTAGTTTTTATCATTCTTATAAGTAGTTGGTTATTTGTAGGGTTGCGTACAAGGTTGTAGTAGACCATTAAAATCACATTTTAAATAACAAACATTTCTTTATTTTAATAATTATGTACTGGACATTGATAAAGAAATACATATATTTATCGTATATACCGTAAATTTATGTCACATTTATATCTTATCATAATTTGTACAAGTAAAATCGTCTATGTATCGAAGTTGGGTCCGTTTGAACCTGTATTCCGAGCATGAGGTAGATCTGCGTTTTGTTGTCTATGGCAGTTACATTATTATATTAATTCGCTATTTTCATTAAAACTGTGATGTATAAATCAGGTAAAACGTTGTATTATCAACCAAATGGCACCAAAACATTCAATAAGTACAATAAACAAACTTTAAATCAATAAAAAGTATTATTTAAATAGGAACTCAAGTTAATTGCAAATCATGGTAGAACAATACGGTCTCTTACCGTGAGTGTGAAAGGAGGCAGAATATAAATATAGATTTCAATATCGAAGCCACAAATATGATATTGTAGAGTACATAAATATGGAATAAAATCAGTCTCAATAGTAAATTAGTAATATACTTTGTAGTGTTTGTGTGAGGTAAGCAAGACTATAATCAAGTACTTTGGCTCAGTACCCTGCAGCGTTCGATATCCGAGTGAGGTAGACACGGCGACTCGCCACCTTTACATTAACTACGTCATTAATTATTATTTTACAACATTGCAACATTAATTCACTTCTACTAATCCAAAATACATATGCTTAATTTGTACACATTCATATTTGTACCAATAATTTCTTTGGGAAAAATATTTTAGGTATAGATACTTTCTTAAACATCACTAAATGACTACACCGACCAATGCCTTATGTCTAAGAGTAATAAAATAATAATAATCAACAATAAGTACTGCCTTACATACACAGTCGAAGGTACATACATTAATCATGTGCGCAAACATTGTTAAATTAAGTAAAAACGATGAAAATAAACACACTACACCTAGTAGGAAACTAATACCCGTAGAACAAATTGCAAATTACATTCTTCTAACCTCTCCCTCCCGAGGGGAGACTATACCTCATCATATACTAACAACACGAGAGCCATGTGCACTAGGAATCATGCATTAAAACTAACATAATATATACACTTTCCACAGTATAACTATTACGGAAATATCTCTACTTAATAGCTAGGTATGGATTCAGAGTGCACATGGCTGAATACATAAAATATACCAACTCTCGGTACCACAGCCCTCTGTGAAACGATCGAGTGCACAAATCACAAACATCGGTAGTACATACACGTTGCACAGACAATCGTTCTTCACAACGGTTATTTATTACTACGTTATTTACAAAGTATCAACAGTAACCACTTAGTTACGGAAAAGTACCGTAAATTTGTCAAAATCTCTATTAACTAATTTGATAAATAATAAATAATTTATGAGACAGCATTATTTACAGAAGCACACAGCGCTCGGCTCGCCGTGCGCACCGAGCGTGCTCACGAGCTGCCTCGTCGCCTCGACTGATCGACTTATACAATACAAACACGTTATCCCCTATCATAAACACTAGTTCAAGTGGCGATCACATGTGATTAAAGTTTTCAAGAAAACTATTGTATAAAAATTTCAAAAACGGGTAAAATTCCCAACATATTGAATAAAAATACTTGAATTGTAAGAAATAAGGGTGATTAAGTGATTATTGAGAACCGGTTCTCGCGGGGTAAATCAGGGCGCACAATGCCGGAACTGGCTCTCAAATCAATACGTATTAACTGGCGATTGTGAGCTGAGTATTGTCGCCGGAATAATAAGTCAATGTCTTCGATTGTTGTCGCCGCGGCCTTCTGTGGCTCTCATCCATTCCGGTTCCGTACGGCAAATACTAAGATCGATTTAAAATCAATATGCGCGGAGCATAACGAAAACGTTTTTGTAAATGTCTAAAAACAAAAGCCTACGGCAATAAATCAAAAAATATCTTTTGTGCAATAAATTCTTTCTGTGTTTTGCAAGTCACTAAACAAAGAATAAAATGGTCCAGTTTTTGCAACAGCCCGCCTTGCGATTATGCAAATGGCACAACAATAAAGCAGAACTGTAACATGGGTGCAAAAAGTACTTTTTATGGCGGACATTGCAAATGCAAAATCATAAAAAGTGAATAACTACCAAACAAGACCGAGTCAGTAAGTTTTCCAAGAAAATATTGTAAAAAATGGCCGTTAGACGGTAGGTAGGTAGTAGGTGCTTTGAGAATTTTACCTCGGCACCTCGCTTTAAGGTATACATTTTATGAGCAAATGGTCGAGGAGACGAGGTCGGGTGCGAGGCTCGGGCGTGGCTGTCGTCGCGGCGCGGGACTACGCAGGAGGAACTCGTATACCGGCTCGAGGCGGGCGCGGGGCGCACTACGCGGCGTGCATGCGCAGGTCGGCGGGCGAGTCGGGCGTCGCCGGCCGCCGCGGCAGCGACAAATCTTCCGGCTCCGTCTGCTCGGGCCACTCATCCCAGCGCCAGTCGGCCGCGCTGCTGGGCGGGCTGGCGACGTCGCGCTCGCAGCTCGACGGCGCGCAGCGGTGTAGCGCGGCCGCCTGCCGCCTCCGGAACCGCGCACCGCAACGGCAGGCGAATGGAGCATCTCCCTCGTGCACCAATGCGTGCGCTTTCAGCTGGTTGGAGTCGGAGAAGCGCGCCGGGCAGCGCGCGCATGCGTAGGGCCGCTCTCCCGTGTGCACGCGCAGGTGACGGCGCAGGTTGGCGACCTGCACGAAGTGTCGCGGGCAGTGAGGACAGCTGTACGGTTTCTCGCCGGTGTGCAACCTGAGGTGTGTCTTCAGATGATGGTCTCGCGTGAAGCGCTTGTGGCACTCCCCGCACTCAAAAGGTTTCTCGCCCGTGTGGGTGCGCTCGTGGTTTTGGAGTACGTGCTTGTAACCAAAGGATCGGGAGCAAACCTTGCAGGTGAACAGTTTGTCTCTCGGGGGGTCAGCGGCACCGGGCGATGACCCGGACGAGGGCGGCGACGGCGGCGCAGAGTCGTCCAGCTTGGGCGTGCGGCGCCG
Source organism: Carposina sasakii (assembly GCA_014607495.2). Taxonomy (NCBI): domain Eukaryota; kingdom Metazoa; phylum Arthropoda; class Insecta; order Lepidoptera; family Carposinidae; genus Carposina; species Carposina sasakii. The sequence continues at coordinate 9,984,241 of CP053154.1, forward strand.
CTTGCGCTCCCCGGCGCCGGCGGGCGGCAGCAGGGGCGTAGGGGGCGAGGGCGGCCACGCGGCCAGCAGCGCGTTGGAGTACAGCTCTGCGGGCAGGCCGGCCACCAGCGCCGCCGCCCGAGTCGCTAGCAGCCGCTCGGCCAGCATCGGGAGGGACTCTTGGCGCATGGTCGACAGCGGCCGCACTGATACACCTGAATGACAATAAATTTTTTAATTAGTTATCATATTTTTCTGCTCCAGTTTCAGTAAATTTGCTCGACGACAGAGAAATGGTGAAGACATCCGTTGCATTCACTTCCGTCGCGGGTTAGAAACTGCCTAAATAAACATATAGTCGAAGAACCTATCGATAGCGCACTTATCAACGAGAGCGGCAAAAAATGCAGCAAAAAGCGTGCGCCAGACGCTGCATAGGAAACATTTGGTCGCAATCACGCCGCTGCAGGTCGCTTCCGCCCCGACCTGTTGCGCAAATTGCCAACACGTAAACGTTCCAATTTAATGAAGAATGAAATAAGTATGAATGCGAGGATCGGTGAGTTAATTTTAAAAGATAACAAAAGTCAAACCACCACTGCCGTCCACTCTCCTTCACAAGCAATAGAATTAATTATTCGTCGGGTGGCTCCGCCCGCCCGCTCCGCCCAAATTATATTCAAATATTAATTTCAACGAAGGAAAGCCTTTTTGAGAGAGTGCTTAATTAAAATTAGACAAAATCATAATTGAAAGTTCTCCTCGAGGCGTGAAGAGGAGGCGCGGGAGGAGCTCCTAACATTATCTACTTAGCCGGGGAAATTAATTCCGGCAGCGTGGACTGAGCCGAGTTTTAATTGAACCAACCGAATTTTGCTTCTCGTTGTTTTGAACATCCTTTAATTTTGGTCAGGATAATCTGTATTTAAATCATATCTTAATAGAAATTTACGACAACATGACTTCCAAAGAGAATAAAGTATTCAGATATCCAAGGATTGGATCTGTGTTACTTCAACTTTATGCAAAAGTACATCATATTTGAAAAGTAGTAGATGTAAGATAATTTGAAAGTTTGTGATTAGGTGCTGGGCCGCATCGGAGACGGCACGTACAAGCTTATGCCATAACTTTTTAATAACATTTTGCCAGTTCGGGGCACGACAGCGGACCGCACTTGCGATGTGCTCAGAATTATAATAACATTGTATCAAAGTTTAAACAAGAAAACAATGTCCACGGATGCGGTCAAATCCGAAATAACGTGAAAACATAAATGTATATGTACGAACATTCACATTCATATAAAAGAATATGTAACGTAATTTCAATCAATTTTGTATGAAACAATTTTTTTGCTATACCTCAGTACATATTTTAATAACGAATAATAGTAGAAAAAACGTAGCTGAAACATTTTTTTTGTACAAAAAAGCAATAAACGGGAGAATGCATCACATTTATCGGTCGGTCGGGCCCGCGGCTGGTGACAATGTTGGTGATAAATTTTTACAGCCCCGCACCCTTCCGTGCCGGCTTTTTATGTGCTAAAGAGTTGTAATTATCCCCTCTTTATACCCCATAAATATTTGTCAATAACCCATATTGAATACTTTTATGGAGTCGCCCGCGGCCGCCACTCCATAACTCATTATTGCGCGGTACAAGGGTCTCGATAACGTGTCGATGACATTGTTAAGAAAAGCTTCTGTTTCTTTGAGCTTTGTATTTTGGCCTTTTTTAACAAATCACTGACGCGGTGACTTTTTGAAGGGTGTATGTATTATACCGCGAATGTTGCAATTGATTTGGGACTTCATAGAGTTTGAAACATGGTCGTTTCATGCCACACTTTTATGTAATATGAGGGTATTTGTATATATTTTTTATAACATAACAGGCTATCATCACAGGTAATCGACGATTTTCAACGTCTACACAATTGATCGCGTTTAATTAATTTGTCATGCTTTTAAACAGTGTCATTATTATACCTGGTTAACTAAATAGCTTTATGTAGAATATACCTAACAACTAGAATGTATTCTGTGTTTTTTTACAACACATATGCCTACTACTAAAATATCGAGCTATGGTTTGGCCTAAATTGAGTGCAGTAATGAGATTAACCCGAATCGCGTAAGCACGGCTCGGTATAGATTATACCGCATACGGTTTCGGCAGTGTAGGGTTAACAAGGCGGCTTGTAAGGATTCCTTTGCCTTACCAATTATTTTACAGTTACAAATTTATTAGTATGATCGTCTACTAACAATTATAATTTTTTAGTGACTGCTTGTTTAAACTTAAGGGGTATATTAGTGATTCTGTTACTGGGATAACATATTTTCCGGGATCGAAAATAACCTCTTACTGCAAAGTACCTCATAAAGTGACCTATCTATATTTAAAAAAAGATTTGTCTACACGTCTCGTCATATGAATGAATATAACAGAAATTATACATTATTAATTAAGTACCTAAAAATATATCCCATGATGTTTTTAAATAGTCTATTCCGTGTCCCACTGCTGGGTAAAGGCCTCCCCCATTTAAGCCCACACTTGTCTTGTTCACGCTATAGTGGCCCAATCTGGCAGAAATGTATACAGATCGTCACTCCATCTTCTCTTGAAAAAAAAAACGCATCTAGATTTTATGATATTCTTACTAATATCTATTATAAATGCGAAAGTAACTACATAATATATTTGTCTGTTGCATTTTCACGCCTAAACCAGGCAATTCAAATGTTTAGTAAACAGGTAGTTTAGAGTTTTAGAGCATGAGAAAGAATATGGGGCAAACTTTTATGCCAGGAAAAAAGTCACGGAAAATTCAATAGGTATTTTATTTGTTTTTGCAGTCCATGCGAACGAAGACGCAGGCGTCCACTAGTAACAAATAAACCTATAATATACTTATAATTAACAAACAAAAAGGATTTGCATAGAAAGCAAGACAATTACCAAATAAGGACATATTATAAGACATAACAGAGAAACCATTTGCGCTGACCGCTAAATAAATGTACCTTAATACTATGTACTTTATTTATTTATTTCTGTGAAATGTTGATTTCACTATGAATTTATATGAGTACCTAAGCAGTGTTATTTTAATAAAAAGATGCATATTGGTATAGCGCGTACGAGTATGACTAGAACATTCCAGCACAACCGGGAGTGTTTATATTTATAACGTGTTACTAAATTATTTAGATAAGTTTACATATTTGAAGATGCTTTTTAAGTCTGTCATACTATATTTAGATGATTTAGCAAAGTGAACACTATTTGAAATTTGGGTAAAACTAACTAAAGTACCAAAAAATTGCAGTTATTACCTAGTCATTGCATGAGTATAAAAAATTATAAGAAGAAGGTAATATTAACTAAAAGCTAACATAGCCTGCCTGACATTTGTCAGGATACGAGTAAGTAGTTAATCTCGTAGTTAAGTAGCAACTAAAATAGATAAAAAATAATAATCACTTGAGTAGATAAGCAAAGCGATAAGAAAACGTATGTAGACAATAATTTGGAGTTATCGCTTAATCAGTCTGCTACCTTTGTTTTCCTTATCTTTTGCAGAAAAGGATTATTTACTAAGTAATTAAGCTAAATAGTCTATGGAATTATCTGAGATATAATCATAAACATTAGTAATTACCTTATGCACAATCTGAACTTAACAAACTTAACAATAACTTAACACAATAAAAAATATGCACACACGACATCAATACAAAAAAAAATACACAAAAATGTGCTACGAAAGTTTCGTAGCAGAGCCGTAGCAGGACTACGCTCGCTCGCTCCTACGGCTACGGTTCACTGAATCTGCAAGCTAGACGCGAATGCAAATAACCATGTGTGCGTCCCGACGCCGCCCCCGCCAATCGCGGCGCGCGAGCCACGCATGACACGTGACCGCAACTTTTACAAACTTTTACACACATGCACTGTTACAAACTCACATTCAAATGTCAAAAAAAATCACAAACCTCTCGGATTCTGCGACGACTGCAGCGATAAGGCCATCACACCAGGTTCACGGCAAACATTTATTCACACCACTCGGACAGTCTATAAACTCAGTTCACGTAACTAGTATTCGCAATGTTTATGTTAGTTTTTTAATTGTTTGTGTTCGCTAATCATGTTACGGGTTCGCGGCGCGGAGTCGGGTCGAGGAATGAGCGCAGTGCACGAGCGTGCCGGGTGCGACCTACCACAACACTGGCGCCTCCGCGGCCGCCCCTAGCCGGCCTAAACACACCCCCATGCCCCGCGCGCCCCGCCCCGCGCCCCGCGCACGCCCCGCCCGCACCCCGCACCGCCCCGGTGCACTCCACGTGCACGCACTGCATTCACTTTTTATGGGCGCTACTACATAATGTTCCTTCCTGAAGTAGTTTTTTGGCCCCCATCCGTAGACGGCCACATAAGCAGTTTTTTATTTTTACGAGCAGCTCCCGTGCCGCCGGCCGCTACTCTCTCCCGGTACTAATTTGGGAACGCGCTTGGATTTATTATCTACTGCATTGAAACTTATCTGAAATGAAGATCGGTTGTTATATTTTAGGTAGCTTACAAGATAAGGTTAGCGTATAGATAGATACTTAGGTAAGTAATTAGGGATTACATAAGTACATCACTATGTATTATTTATTTAAAAGTCCTTCATGACAAAATTTTAATCCTACTGCTAATTTAACATTTACAGTTAGGAATTCGCGTATCTAAAACACTGACCCTTATATACTCGTAGTGCTCTGTGCTGACCCTAAGTCTAAGGCCGATTGGTCTAGTAGGTAGTGACCCTGCCTACGACGCCATAGGTCCTGGGTTCGAATCCCGGTAGGTGCAAACATTGATATGATGAATATTGATGTTTGTTTCCGAGTCATGGATGTTTCTATACTTATCTATGTATTTATATACCGTTACTTAGTACCCACGACACAAGACCTTAGGGATCTTAGTGTGGGACTAGGTTAATGTGTTGTGTAGTGGGTGAATATTAAAAAAAATATTATTAAAAATTAAGGCCGCACTACGATAAAACCGCCGCGGGTTTTAACAGCCTGACAGGTAAAGGAAACTAATGGAAGCGGCCGAACTGACAATTTTTTCCCGCGACTGATTTTATAACCGCGGTTGTTACATGACTAGCGGATAAAAACCGCGCCAAAATTTGTTGTCCATAGAACTTATATTCGCGGCTTGTGCGTCTCGAGCGGTTTTGCGATTACGCGGTTAAACGCTTGCGGGAAAAACTGTAGTGCGGCCTGGCACTAATACATGCTATACAAGTTCTGAGTGTATGTGGAGTTTGACATAAGTAGGTATACTAATTAGTCACATCATTTTGAGATTGTAGATAGTCTTCGAAATAATTCATATATAAATCCCATACACACCTGTATTTTTTATGCATTATATATACTGTATTCATATTTCCACGATATCATCAAAGTATAGTGAAAATTTCTTCTAGTGATGTATGCAAGTTTTTGTGCAGGTATTTATAGGATGTTTTATTACTTACTACAAATATTATTAACACTGTATCATCATCAGCCTATTGCAGTCCACTTGGCCTCCCCCAAGGGCACGTCACAAGACTGCCATGGGGGGTATTCGGCCATAGTCACCATGCTGGGCAGGCGGGTTGGTGACCGCAGTTTGTATTTCGGACACCTCCCGGAAACCCCTAATCGCCTCGTACAATACTCCACGGGCAGGCGGGGGTGGTATGAATTCTACTCTGCCGGCACCACGCGGCTAACCCTGTATAAATACATAATAATACTGCTATTGATATAGGTAATTATAATCCATAATGCAGTGCAATAAGCACTGCAATATTTAATGTCTGACGCATTATTTAAAAACCACAGTCTAAAAAACCTGCTTATAACTTATTACGATTAGAATTATTATTGTATACTGGTTTGACTTCTAAACAATTCAATCATTATAATTTAATTATTTATCTGCATATTTTCAAGTGCTATATTTACGTATACTAATTAGGGGAGAGTTGGCTATATTGTACCAGAAGATAAATCGTACCACCCACATATTTCGTACTAAACGTACATTTTATTTGATTCCGGCAACACTAAATTATAGTTAGCAATGCTTAGGAAGCCATGGCAGTTTGTGAAATTGTTGCCCAAGAGACTGTAGTTTACATCGAATATAATACCTTTTTATGGCGTCTGTTAGTATTTTTGGGTTGGAAAACCTAAGATATACCGAGCAAATGGTAAACTTTTAGAAATTCGCTATTTGATTACACATTTTTTTTTATATTCTTGGAAAGTTTACTTTCATCTGTAGAAATCAACCAACGCAATTCTTTGTATTGAAAATTGATTTTTAAAAATCATGGGTTGTCTTGTAAATCGTACTGGATTATAGTTTTTTAATCATACCGGTACAATTAAACGAGCTGATTGAATTTAGTTTTTTGAAATTATCAAGTATTTTTTATGTTGAATGTATATTTTGATATAAGGTATGTATATTATGTAAAACCTATCAATGTATGTAATATCAAATTATTTGAACATATTAATTTATATATTTGCACAAATGAAATGTACCGGTTTCTAAATCGTACCAAATGCTTATTATAATAATAACATATTCAATTTGTGGTTTTAACTAAACTAGACCTTAATCAGTATACTACCATAAAGACAATAAGGAATAAAGAACACTGCACCTTTTGGTTGATCTCTAAATACTGTAAATATATCAAACAAGAAACTCTTTTTATTTACTTATTTGTATGGGAAATCTCATAGTACGATTTAGTGGACCTAGTAATACGATTTAACATACGGGTCACGAAATCATACCGATAGCTACTTTTTTTTCAAAGATACTACAGGAAATAAAATACTCACTAAATAAAAAAAAAAAAACAAATGCGGTATAGTTAATTTGATTAACTACACTGAGTATTAAATAAATAAACATTAGAATAACTCTCATGGTTTTTTCACAAAATTGGATAGAAGTTATGTGGTACAATATAGCCAACTCGCCCCTATTTGCTAATTGCAATATATCTGATTAACTGCAACCAGTTTTAAACTCAACTTACTGCTTTATCGGTTACCAAGTGACATATTTTTATAAACCATACACTACAACCAAATAATGGTCATATATACATACACATAGATAGAAGTAGTAGGTATATTAGGATCATAGTGGTATAACTTACAGCGTTACCTTGGATCGATGGCAATTATTGGTTCAAAGACAACACACATAAAGAGCATAAGTGTCGGGAGCTGATGTGGATCGCATAAATTAAGATTTTTTACTGAACCCGCGGCTCTGGTACCTATTTTTACCTTTTTTCCTATTTTTACCATAGTGCGAGCACGCGCCTTCTCTCGCCCCTCTTAACTCAATGGCTTTTTATCCAATCGTCAGGAGGAGCTTCTTCTATCTATCTATTATTAGTAATGTCTTTACGTATGTTATGGAATGATACACATTTCGTTACAATTAGGGTGGCTTGTTTTTAAGATCAGACGGAACTGATTGTGGTTTAGTAAAAACTTGACGACATCTGTTGTTTCTGATCAGCTAGGAACTTTATAAATAACATTTATCTTACATAACATAATATTCCTTGTGTTATTTGACATTAGCGTTTGCAAATTTATCGGTAGGTAAACGGAAGGCAGTTATCTCAATAATAACGCAAACAATGCTTATTAAAGAAGAAAACAACGATGTTGTTTTCAGAATGGGCAACTTAAAAAAGGTTGTTAGTTTTTTAAAACCATTGCTCCCACCTGCTGCTGTCGCGTGCCTACCTTTGACTATGGAATGTAAGCTTTATGGCGTGATGGTAAGGTGCTATTTAATTAGAATTTGGAATATGTGCAAGGAAGTTTTTTAGATAAAAAATGATTTTTTGTCTCGTTCTATTATATGACTCCATCCCTGTCTGAAGGATGTTTGTTCTGTTATCTCGCACACGCTGGCTGGCACCTTGCTCGCTCGGCTCAGGCTCCAGGCTCTGCGCACAATAAATTAGGCAACAGAGAGATCTTTGTCTACCGCTTTCTATTCGCAGATAAACAACAAAGTTTGCCAAGAAGCAGGTGTATGTGCACCTTAATCTTATCTCGAATCAATATACAATAATTAAGGATACATCAGCGGTAAACAGGCGGTGTTGTAGTTTTGCAAGAAACCAGCAAGAATCAATAAAATTTTATTACATCAAGATTAATTATTTACACATAAAAAGAATTTTAAAAATATATCATTGGCAAGTGTTTTTTATTCAATCGACCATAATAAAATTTGGTCCAATAATAAAAGTAGTTACATTTTGACATAAGCCAGCTCCCATCCCACGTCAACCAGAATATTTTTCGCAGTTTCAATAGAAAGCGCGTACAATAACTCCGGGCTCCTGTCTTTACAGTGAAAGTGAAAGGTTCCTTTTGTCTTGTCGAGATGGCAATGCCCCCCCCCCGCACCTCCTCATCAAAGGACCCAACTCTTTGAAGACCTGAAACCACAATTAAGGCCGAGATTCAAGGACGCGTCATTTACCCGGGCAGTTCAATGGAACTCGGATTCGCCAACACTTTTACTTTTCTTTCCGGTGCGATCGATATCTACACAACGACTTTTGTTTCGATCCACAAAGAAACCCTTTTACAATACGACGGTGATTGTTTACTGGTGACCACCCCGCATTTTTGCACTATCTGTTGGAAAGGATTTCTTTCTACAAAACGATAACAAAACACAATATATATGAGTAAGCGAAAGTACCTAGCTATTTTTGTTTAGTTGAATATCATTTAGTTGGTGTAGTTCTTACTATTATTTGCAGTAGTTCTAGCGTTACTATCAAATTTTATCAGTGGAATAACTGCGAATAAAGGGATGTATAGTTTAGCCTCCTGTAGACCTGCTGATAGCACTCCTTACAATAATACATGTTGCCTACAGGCACATATAACATAAAACAACTTATACTAAAACTAGTAAACCTAACTGGACTGCAAAAAAATAAAATGAAATTATCTGGGAAAAAAATATTTTCCTGGAATAAAAAGTAGCCTATGTGTTATTCTGATATGTAAGCTACACTATTGTGAAGTTTCATTAAAATCCATTCAGTAGTTTTTGCGTGAAAGAGTAACAAACATACATACATCCTCACAAACTTTCGTGTTTATAATATTAGTAGGATTTGTCATTAATAATAATATAATAACTATAATAATTCATTTTATTGGCCAAAAAACATTTCACATTAGAGACTGCACTGACTAGGTATCATTTATTACTCGTATTTGGGATGATTTATGCCAAAATCAAAAACAAACAATACTGGCCCAAGCCCCATCTTTTTAATATCTAGTTTTTTAACAAAAAGTATTGCAACGACATAAAATATAGTTCACTTCTTTATTTGGCCCAGTTTGCAAAATGTAGAGTGACTGTTCTCTGTCCTTTACTTTAGCGAAGCGCAATTAAAAGCGAAAGTAAACAAAAGGGTCCATTGCAAAGTGTTCCGACATGCGCAAGTAATTGCTCCTATATTGCGCGGCTATCTGAGACAATGCGTTCTGGTCCATCCTCGCAAATTACTCTACAACCTGTTTATGATGGAGGCATTGTTAAGAAAGGTAAATCCTTGCCAATGTTTTTGCACCACTGAGAGACAATAACCAGCGGGTGCAAAGAAATCACTAAAGGCTACCATAAAGAAACGAGGTCATATTAAACTATTAGTTCTCATTTCAATGATTCACAAAAAGCTTTGCTCTTTTGTTTTATTCGTCTAGCAGCGTCAGATCTCTACGTGAGGATTGATTGACCTCTAAATTACTAATTTTATAGGCCAATGGTTTTACTCAGTGCAACATAAAATAGTATTTATTTAATTTATTTATGTAATATATACGCAATCGATATCTTGATCCCTTCCGTGAGAGCGACAGATGTGCGAGCGCCGCGGACATTATCAAAATTGTGAATTTTTCATTCACATTATTACGCGGTCGGCCGTTACAAATCAATCGCTCACAATGAACCAAGTTTTAGCCAGTTTTTTTCATTTGTGTGTGATTTTAATGTAAATTTCGGGTAAACGTCACCCGGCCGATGTCTGGTTTACTTTATTTATACGGAAGGGCGCGGCCGAAGCAAGGATCAATACCATTTTATAACAATCTTGTGATTGATTACAAACTTGTTTGCTTAGATTGACGTTTTTGTCGTTAAATTTTAACTTGCTTTTAATTATATTTTTATACATTTTTTGAAAACTTTTTAATTACTTTACTTCATTTCATAGCCATGGGAGCTTTATGATGTCAGTACATTGCTTTTGTGATTGACATAGAATTTTTAATTACGAAATTTTTATCTACTCTCGACATGTTAACAATTAAAAATATAAATTTTGTATTTGATTTTAGAAATGTTACAGTTGGCTTTATAAAAAAAACTTGTTGTGAAACAAAATTTAACAAATAACTTCATTTGTGCACTCCAAGATTAAATTAAAATCCGTTACATTATCAATTCCTTTATACAGTATCTCCAATTCCTCGCCTCGTATCATTTCGTTCCAGCACAGCGAGCAGGTGAGAGCGGTACAATCGAACGACAAGAATAACGTATAAAATATCGCCTCCTAAAGGATTCGCATTGAATAATTTTATCCCCGGCCTTTGTTCTGGCCGGCCGGCCCTTTAAACTTTTCATTCGGCAACTGGCAACAGTAAAACTGGACCCTCGGCATCTATCGAAACATCTTAAAAAAGGTAGGCGTATATCGAAATTGGCTTCTGTTTCTGAGGTTGAAGTTCCAATGTTGGTTGCTACGGGTTCGGAGAGATACGGCGTATGGTCAGCGGCAGGTGGCTATGTCTGTGCTTGCGTCACGACTCTCCCCTTCCGGGTGTTGAATAATTCCCTTTTCAGGCGACACAGGGAGAGTCCTCGCGAACTATCCTCGGCTCGATACGCTTCGTCGAACGGTACGCATAAAATGTGAATTATATCTTCCCAAGTTACTTCTGAACTCTCATCCTTTTATTTCACATAAATGGGATATTTGTGTGAAAATGTATTCTCTTTGTCTATAAGTTTAGTAGATACTAACTAGCAATGAATAATGCAGTTATTTCAATAGGAAAAGTGTTACATCGAAATGATTTTTAAATTCGAAATATTTAGATAACTAATCTTCTTGAAATTTTTCATATTAAGGTGGAAATACTTAAAAGAACCTAGGCCACATTCTGTAGTCCACGCGGACAAAGTCACGGGCAACAGCTATAAATAATTTCTGAGCTATGTTTGAAAAACCAATATGTAGTTACGGCCGGCACAAAAATCTTGTTATTTAACCTAAGATAAATAATAAAAATATACCTATACGAACTATTATAATAGACCTCTGCCTTTATACCATATATGAATATTGACCGTAATTTTTCAGCCTTCTTTATAAAGTTCCGCTCACTTTTGATATTCCGGGCCATTTTCCTCCACAAGGGATTAATGCCACGTATTGTGGCGGTGTCCAGCCCAGTGCACACTGCTCGATCACTCCTTCTTCGGCCATTCATAACGTCTTTCAAACGTCTGTCCGTCTTTGTGTCAGGATGTCACTCCTTCCCGACCGACGCCTTTGTCACTTCCTATCCTTCGTCTTGCACAAATTCAAAAATAACATTTATATGTACCAAACATTTTTTGTGTGATCCTGCGCAAACGTTAGATTTGACTAGGTTTGGCGTGGAGTCTTTGCTTGGTGTAAACAGCGGACGTATTGGTGCGCTTATCTCACTGATCCGCACCAAACTTCAGATAACGCCGAGATGACAAGCGGACAATACTAAAATAACAACCCTATACTGGACATGCCATGGATTTTATCTAAATCTCATCACAAGATTATGGTTTGGAACGGAAGAGTGGGTTAGTTGAAATATAAATAATAAATACGAGACACATCTTTCGAAAAAAGACAGTATTCTGCCAAATAATAAATGTGGAAGAGACTTTAAAAAGTATTCATGACCTAAAACACACATTAATCATAATTCCTAAAGAAAGAGATAAAGTGCTTGGTGGTTTATATGAGGAGAAAATGCACAAAGGGCACTCTACTTGACATCGATTCGCTATTTTTTAAATAACAAAAAGCTCTCGTGCCGGCGACATGCAGCATTGTGATGCAGCCAAATGCTTAATTTGTCGAACACATGCCAGTTTTTTTTTAGTAAAAAGTTCGTAAAAATTGACCTAGAGCAAGATTACTATTCAATTGAGAATCGATATCGTATGGCATTTGCTGAATAGTTTCAATCTCGCGGACGTGCGCCAAAAAAACAAGGACCGTCCAGGTGCAAGTTTACATAAAATTTATAAATATTTTATCTGTTGCGACGTTAAAAAATACCATTGACGATAATGTTTTTAACGCATGAGCTTTATAACTATAACTTATGGGGTTCATTGTATAATCACTTGCGCAAAACACAGATTTTCAAGTTTATTCAAAATTGGAAAGGTCCAGTTCAGTATTATACCTTTAGAGCACACGTAAGAGCAATTTACATCCTGCAGCGCTTAGGGCGCTGTCACACTAGTTAGTACTTTCCCAATGGTCAGATAGGCTATCTGACTAAAATCGCCCCTTAGATCTTTTGTTGACAGTAATACAGTTAAAGATACCTATTCTTACCTATATTTATTAATAATCAAATAATTTTGTATGAAGTTTCATTGAAGTTAACCGATGAAATAAATAGAATGAATCAGTGGCAATAAAACTATAATATTTATGTTCATGGCATTTACCATTAATAACAGATATAAGTAAGTAACTAATATTTACAATAATTGTTTCAACTGGGAAAGTATTAGGTACCTGGTATATACCTGGTACCTACAGTACTACCTAGTCCTACATTGTGTCCATGGAACTGATTTAAAATATACAGACCTACTCTATTGCATCAACAAAAAATGCAATCGTAATTAATATTTTGAAATTTATTAATACCAAAAAGCATTTACAGTGGATACACCTCTATCGATAAAGTGAACAAAACAAATCCTTTTCGATATACAGTAGTGACAGACATGAGAGGGCGAGTTCCCCGATGCAGGGTCCTGTTCCTGCCAGTGACGTCTCTGACACAAGCCCTTACGCAACCTCGGACGCCCTTTGACGTCCGATTCTTAGCAACACAACTGCTGGCTTGTACCCAAATAGATATTATTGTTACCGTTCAATATTCAATCTTAGATTACGCAACTTGTTTGCACTGAAAATGTCACGTTATTCAGGGAAAATATATTCGGTGATGTGTTTGTAATAGGTAGATAATAATAGAACGTGACGAACTAAAATACAATTAGATCAATTTTACACATTTGTTATATACGGTCATTAATTAATTGCTTCAGTTCAACCAAAAGTTCGGCTGTTTTTCGCCAAATCCTTTTCGCACTGCAGCAAAACCCAGTTGTAGGTATGTACCTACCATAAGCGCGATGTCTACAAACTATCAGATTGAATTCTAGTACCTACGTTCATTGCTTGCTAGTGTAACCAAATACCATTGAACTCTTAACATTGCAAACACAAAAACTGGCAAGTAAAAAATCAATCGGATTACACAAAATAACTGACAATGCAGGCCAGCTGCGGCGATCTCGCGGACTTCACTTTTTGCGTCATTTCGCAAATTGTACCATTCAACGTGCAGTGCGTACTTCCGATTGAAAAGTTAAAATTCGATTGAATTCGGACGTATCTAATGGAAACTTCATTAATCTTCTGCCGTGGGTGCAGATCTATCCGTCCACTTGTGCATGGTCAGTTGTTGACAGGAAATTGATTGTAATTTTTTTTTGTAATAGTGTATCGTTTTTAGTAGTTATTGGATGGAGCGAATTTGGTTATTTATTTCCCATATCGATTTGTAAAAAAAAATTGTGAATCTTTCTGGAGGCACTGTCGGGCATCGGCCTATCATGTGGCATTGCAGTTCTCTTCTCTATGACTCCAGTAAAATTTAACCCTCCTAATTTCTGGGCTTCAGGCTTAGTCGTTTGATTGTACTCGTAAACAGCATCATGCGTAGGTAATGCGGCTGGCCAATGCTAACTCAAAAAATACTTTTTAACTAAAGAATTTTAAAAAATCCCAGTGCCATTTATTAACGAACCTAACGACAAGATTTACCGTGTTCTAATCTTCGACTATATAGGTAAATAGATCAACGTATGAAACAGGCTGTTGCAATGACTAATTTATAAATTCGTATCTGCTGCGAACTCTGCAATACAATCTGCGTGCAGCTGATTATTGTGTGCGTGCATTAAAAAAAAAACATAAAATATCTCCAATACCGGCTCGTAGTAACAAAAACTTGGACATTATGGTTTTTAACAACCGTATCCTGTCTAAAATGACACAAAATCAAGAATTATAGAAAATATTAATATCAAAAAGAGCATTTAAACGGATTTAGTATTGTGTGGGCGCACGTCACTCACAATTTTACACATATGACATTTTGCAGTGGCAAAAAGGCAATTCTTAAGGTGGATTATGAAATTATAGAATTCGCGACATTATTTTTAGATAAATCTATGGCCTATAAGTCTTCAACGTGGCTATATGCTTAGTAGATGTATAGGTACAGTTAAGAATGAAAAGACGAAGGGTGCTGTTAAGTAGTAGAATATGTTTTGGCCCGTAAGTTATCTATTCCTGACCATATAGCAATCTAGCTTTGACGGGATATAAAGCTGAAATGTTACCTAAAGCTAGCCAAAATTTTGCTATAAAAAGGTCTTTCTATATTATTGCAGCCACAAAGTAGACCCCTTGGCTTTAAGATTATTGTGTGCATTTGTATAAGTTTGCATTGCAACTCTTGTACATTGTGCAATTATTACGCGAAATAACTTTTTTGCATTGGGTCAACAATACCACTAAATATTATATTTCTCGCAAGAAAATATCCTATTTCCGCATCTTCCATAACAATGAGTGCGCTATCGAACTATTCAAATATGGTATAGGCGTTGGTAAACCTCGGCTTTTTGTACATTCAGCGAATTAATGGATAACCAGAACCGATGCAAAATAAAAAAATCGAGCTTATTAAATGTTGGTTTCGTGTAATAACACGTTGGTGGTTTTTGCTTTGTTTCCCGCGCCGTATCCGGTTACCGCCGTTAAATATTTTGCCTCTCGATGAAAGGGAAACTTCATAGTTTTTTCGTCGAGATTTAGTTTTTGCTCTTGAAACGCGGAAGTCGTGCACGTTTATGCAAAAGCTGGAATTTGAGAATCGATTTCGCTTTTATTTGCGAACCGCACTCGGAAATAACATACAATTACATATTTCCATTCATACGAGTAACGATCGCTGTAATAATTACGGTCTTAGAAACCTACGTTTATAGCTATTACCGATAGTATTCTTTGTTCGATTTTCAGATCGTAATTTAACGAATTAACTTAAATATCTACTTTCGTTGAATCACCAAAGAAATTTTGCAGAGAACATTTATCAAGCCTACAAAGAGAGTGAAACCTCTCTGAAAAGGAGCCTGCCCGGGACAGATTTAATTTGTTGCGAAGGCCTTTATAATTGGAACATAAAGATTGCGAGTAATTAATTTTCGCAGCGAGTCAGAAGCAAAGAGCGGCGCAGCCCGCACCGCGCCTAATTAATATTAATGACTTCGGGCGCCGCAACCCACTTCGCACCGGATTTTCTTTTCTGAAGGCACCCAATGATATCGCTTTTATTTCTATCTAATAATTTAATACGTTTCAATAAGTCCAAAACGATTAGAGCTGAATAGAGCACTTTTTCAGTCGGCGCCAAAGGTTAATAATAAATTGATCTCTCTACGTGTATGCCTTTTGCAATATTTTGGCTGGTACGATTAATTACATTTTTTGACTTGGACCGATGATGTAGGAAATATTTAAAAAATGCTATATTTTAGAAATATATATGTATATAAGTATTATAAATAATTCAATTTATAATTGTCTTATAAGTATTTCTTTTAACGCGCTAATCTCATATGCAAATATTTTTTGTAGTATACTTCATTTATTAAAGCTCTTTCCTGAAAAGTGAATTACAATAATCTTTTTGTAGTCGAAAAGTACGGAGCTTTATTAATTTCACTTCAGCTACTTCAGTTCTAGCCTGTAAACCTATAAACTGAATGACCACAACGTAGTTCCCTATTTGAACAGATTTGTATAGCGCCCATCATAATCGACGATAAGACATTACACAAATGCCAGGATACATAATGTATGTATTCACGACTATGTACACAAGTGACCGATGGGCCGGTTCGGCTAAAAGCCGGACGGAAGCCGCGGACGCCGGCGGCTCCGGTTACAGTCGTGGGATTTGGCACAAACATACCTATATAGGGCTGTCAAAGACTAATACATGGCTAATTATCGTCAGTGATATTTAAATGGTCTTTGCTAAATGACCAAGACGCTTAATATAAGACAAAAAACAGACTAAACCTGCGTGCCATATTTGAGGATTGCCCTCGATTTCTCCAGGAACCCATCATCAGATCCTGACTGGTTGGATATGGGACCAACCCGGAAGTATACCTACCATCCAACAAAGAAAAATTTAAATCGGTACACATAAATGACGGAGTTCTGCGTGCCGACAAATTGATAATTTAGTTTTTTTCGAAAGTTGACTAAAACTTGAACAATGTATCGAAAATGACAGTTTAGACCATGCCAATCTTTGGTGCTTCTATAAAATTGTAACCTATGCTACAGGCATGAAAATGGTATCAGTAAATGAGGTGTCAATCTCCATACCGTTTAGCTTGCTTGACCGTTGGGCTAAGTAACCTGTGTTCGTCTACGGATCCTCATTCCTGATTCGATCTCGCAGAGAAACCCACAGCACCTCCATATTCCTCTCCATTACTCGTTGTGAAATCTTTTTATCATCACGAATCATCATCATCATCATTTATAATCTGGCCTTTATAAAACTTCATATACCTAAACAAAAAACGCGTACCGTCAGAGAACTATTTTCTTCTATGGTTGCCAACCCTGTCCTTATTGCACAAGGCTCTATGAGATATCTGCGCGGCTTCCTGCGGTCCATATGCGAGGCATCTCATCAAACGTGTGGAACCGTAAACAGAACCGGAGCCTACACAAAACACTTCACTTTTTGCATGACATCTCGATTCCGTTCTTATAGCCGCATGGGAATTGGACTATTGGAGACTATAGGGACTAATGAAGAGAGCTAATTTCTTGACTTTTTAAAGTTATTTTATGTACCTATAGTTATTCAGATCTATCTGCTGTTCTACACCTAATGTAATTAACACTTATGTAACGTCCGAGGGATCTACGTAAGCCTACAGATAGAGAAATATCATTAAAAAAATATGATTTTTTATAATAATAATTTATTTCAGAAAAATAATTCCATAATCACATTTAATACATATACAAATCAATAATAATAATTTTAAAATTAATAATAATAATAAGATTTATTATAAAGTGTTTCAAACAAGTTAGTTTTCAGCAGATATTACAAACCTATAACTAGCAAATAACTTGTGTGCTGAATTCTTTGCTTCGTTGTTTACTTTTGTGAGCGAAATGAAGTAAGTGGTGCGCAAAACGACTGAAGTTATAGGTACATGTATAACCATTCCGGCGGCTTGGTTTACACAAAAAAAGCGAAGCAAATGTAGGTAAGAAGGTTATAATCGAGTCTAAAGTGGGTTAAGCAAAAAGCGGCATATGTTTTATTGTAAAAAATCCTTTGAACGACATAATCTGCACGTGTGCGCAGACGCAGAGCAACACCGGCAGGCGCAGACATGCCGACTGACTCCACTCGTGAAGTTCATCAGTGCTCAGAACTTTCTACAACTTTAAAGTCATCCTTATCTTAGGGGGTATGATCCCAGCTAATTGATTTTTATGATAGGATATCGAATAACGGATTTCAGTAATATTACAATCTTTTTAAATAAACTGCATACCTACCTAGGTATAGTAAATGGTAGGTAAGTTTTACCTACTACCAAGTTCCTGAGTAAATGAAATTATTAGGCTTGCGTAGTACCTAGTTGTTTGGTAACAGATATTAGGTACCGACGGAAATGTAATATACCTATCTACTTATTGTTATTATTTACATATATTATAAAATTATTAAAATATTTCACCCGAGTGGGAATCGAACCCACGACCGCTGCAAACCGTGCCAGCCGCTATAACCACTAAGCCACCGGGTCAATTACTCGGATGACGAATTTTACCATCTCTTTTCTAAATTACATATTGGCAACGTTATTCTTCATCCCGATAGCTATACACTAGCCAAATCTCGGCAAACATACTTTACATGTAGATGAATATCTAACCATTGAACGTCGTTAGTTATTTTTATCAAAGAAATGTAAGTTTCCCTACGTAAATCACAAATCCCTGGTTTTCCGTTTTCCCGGATATTTAGACAAACACACAGGTTCCGAAATGATTCCGATAATTAATATACCTTCTACCTATCTTTAAAAGCAAATGTTTCGACAATGAACAATCGATATCAGAAGGCTTTCACGATAATTACGAGGCTATTTACAGTATACAAGTATATCGGACTGTGTGTTGTGTGTATAGGTAAGTCGGGGCGCGCAACTCGAAACTACCCGCGCGGAAACGATCCTTCAGCTTTGTATGAATTGTACCGAATTGTGTACCGACAAACGAGTGTGACTACATACTCACTGAGCTGCTCACTGGCTACCCGTGTTCCTCCATCTAAATAATAGAAGTCCACTTCAAATGTCATGTTTGCTAGGCTGGCTACATACACGTGGATGCTATAATTGCTATATACTCAATTGTTAAATGAAAGGATGTTTACAATAATTTAGAATGTGAAAAAGCAAATAACCGCAAAAATTGGTTTCTATAAATGGCTGACCACTGCTGTTTTTGTACCTTATATGTAAGTACCTATAGAAGAAAATAACTTCGTCTTTGGTAAATTTGAACTTGTGTGTGAATTGCTATAAAGAGTGGTCTATTCGACTACATATACTTAGGTATTGCTTAAAAATATGGAGAGCTTTTACTAATAAAAATAAAATAAAAACCACTGGACGACCAGGGAAACATCAAGGCGAAACCGGTTCACAGTTGAAGTGCCGAAAACTCGTACTAAGCGTTTTGCTTCTACATTCATAGTGCGAACGGCCAAGCTGTGGAACTCCCTGCCTGAATCCCTATTCCCCATGAACTATATCTTGCGGTGTTCAAGTCGAGAGTGAACCGGTTTCTTTTAGGCAAGCGCGCTCCATCTTAGACTGCAAACGTTGCTTACCATCAGGCGTGTTGTGGTAACGGATCGCTGTCTGTACATGGAAGATATATCAGAAAAAATATTATAGGAGACCTCTATCAACGCAATAGTAACCAAAAGAATGATTTTTGGAATTTTTGCCTGTTTTTCGTTTTGTCGGTTTGTCTGTGCGTTTGTGCACGCTAATCTCAGAAACGGCTGAACCGATTTCGATGCAGTTTTCAGGAATATATTGTGACAGGACCTACTTAACATATAGACTACTTTCTATCTCGGGAAAATGTTTTATCCCGGATAATTTCGACATTTTGTTTCTGTAGTCCGCGCGGACGGAGTCGCGGGCGTCCACATCCACTAGTAAATAATAAAATACTGATTCAAAGATCAAACACATAGGTAATAAAAAGTTGGTAGGAAACCGGAGTCCTTACCGGCCATTGAAAGTGCAAGTGTGGCAATAATACTTCATTTCCACTCTTCTACCACATTCCGACTTTTTCTATTCATCCTTTGTTTGCCCGTCACATGCAAGAAATAAATGATCGAATCCCCGATATCGATTTTTATCTTCATCATAACCACCAAACTAAAAATAAACCGAAATGCACTTTAATCTGCAATGCTAAGACCCAATATTAGTCGAAACCTTGGTTTTTTGGCAAATATCAAAAACTATCTTTACCTGAATTTAAAAAGGGAGTTTTGGATTTATGCAGAATCTGTTTCGATTTCTGTGAATGTGTTTATAAATAAGATTTTTATTACGAATAATTAAAAAACCTAATATATAAATTTTAGATCCCTATTGTATAAAATAACATGGCTAATTAATGTGTAGTAAGAACTTAATAATTATTACGTTATTATTTTAATTAAAATATTAAAAAGTAAGAAATAAAACCATTGTTCCGTCAACTAATCTTACACGAGTGTGTTTCTCGGGTTTACTGAGAGATTGTTTTTGTTTCTCCCAAACACGTAGGTGGCACTATCCCAAAGATCTCGTAAAAAGAATTTGCGAAATATTGAACAAAAACAACATGTAATACGTATAACTTAAAAAATTCTCAGTATCACGTACGAGAGTCCCCAAGCTCATATAAAAAAAACTCATTCACCGCATGATCACTTCGAAAATTTGCGCTGTCAACGTTGCTTGCTTTTTGTACATTTTCTCCCAAACACGACTTTTACAGCATGGAACTCCTTCAATTCAAAGTGATAATAAGTTCTTCCATCAATACAGATTCGCTCTGAAAACTGATCTATCCTTTCATGGAAGCGGGTGTAGTAATTAACCCATTTTTTGCGACCATCCCATATTACATTTGATTTATTCGTAGAATTTTGTTAGGACCTTACGACCCTCATTAGTAAAAGGAGAGTACTTCAGTTGTTATTAGTCTTCGAAATATTGACTGTTTCGATCACGCTTGTTTAGCCGACGACTTGGCTTGTTAGTTGGTGGTTCTCAAACTGTGAAGCTTTTAAAATGTATGTGTTTTATTTTCATTATTTTTGTAAATAATCTTCCTAATAGAGAATAGATTTTATTGTACGTTTTATTGCTCGTATTTTTTTATTTTCTAAGATGATCTTGTAAAAGTAAGAAATGTTCATGCAAAAAATGACGAAATAAGTATCCTTAATAATAAATAAATAAATAAAAAGAACTTTATTTAAATTTGCTGCTTATGTTAAGAGAATATAATTTAGTATAGTTTTGAAATTCTCAGCATTAATGCTGTTTTTCAGTATCCGCCGGGATTTCAAATCTTTATAAATAAAAAACAGTTAGGCATAAAGTTAGGCATTAAATAAGTAACAAAAATTTGGAATAAGAAAAAAAGCATAAACAAAATAAAATAAACAGAATAAAATAAACGGAAGAGACCAACCGGTGATGTGGAAGTAGATGAAGGTAAATTCTTCAGACAACGAGGATATCTAGTCCTTAGATTCCGTCGCCTCCATTGTCAGTTTTCCAGTGGTACACAGCCGCACATGGAGTTTTTCGATTGTGATAATTTAGATAGTGATTCTGATTGAATTTTGTTAGTTTAATGTAATTTTGTTAATATTTGATTTGTTTCTTTATTGAAATTTTAAATAAATGTTTGTAATTTAATATGGTACCTCGTTTTATTTATCTTTGCACATTTATATAGTTCAGAGGTTTTAATTATATAAGACTGGATTAATTTGTTTAAAACAAATTAATAATACCTTCATATAAAATTACCTATATGTACTGGACACACATACACCTTTTAAAAACTTCATTCCAATGAAATCTCTCCCCTATCTCTAAACTAATCTATCTTCAAATTAAAGTTTCTGCGATTTCGTTATGAGTGTGTTTCACTTACATAACTTAAAAAACAAGAAATAAATCTAAAAAACGCACATTTCTTGCATACTTACACGAACATTTTATCTTCTCACAAAATGAGAAGATACGGAAATACCGGGAGGATGTTTCCACAGTTCTGAGTTCAAGCTTTATTCGACACAACCAAACGTTGTCTGCCCTCATTTGCGCTGCCCCCCCACCACCGCCGTCGCCGCCGCCGCGCGCCGCCACTCGCCGCCACCCATCAACTGACACAACGACGAACGCAGCCGCCGCCGCCGCCATCTCTTGCTAAATGCATCTATTTTCATAAAAGTGTTATGATATGTATATATTCGTACTTTAATTTGATATGCATTTTGTTTTATGTTTATTGGTCTATGTCGGTAGGATCGAGTAATTGAAAAATAAGATATTTCGTAAATAAAACTTGAACACCACTAAAACGTTATTGTGGCTAAACTTAAAGGATAGACATATGCTATCGCAGAATAGAACGAATAATTCCCCCATACATTGTTATTCTGTATTTTGAGTTATTTCAGCAGCGCACGCAATGCAAGCCTCCAAAAAGCTCGTTTTTCTTCCGTCCGTCTGATAAGTTACGATTACTCTAATAATTTCTTAAGTAGGTACACCTAAATTATACACCTATAGAATCCCTGGAATGTCTTCTTTCCATTATTGAAAACCGCATAGCTATTGATATAGTAGTTTTTGAGATCCTAGGTAACAAACACACCTCATTTTATACTATGTATAGATAAGTTCGTTTGTTTATTTTTTACCTCTATACACTTAACTAACTCAACCAAATGTTCTAGAAATTTTGCATACGTACCTATATAGTTGGGACAGAAGTGGGAGTACGGAAATGGACAGATTCCGAAGTCACATTGACGAAGTCGCGGGCAACGTCTAGTGTCTAATATTTTTAAATTCATATCGTTGTAAAAGACTTTTTATTAATCAAACTACAGATTATTTCAATAAGCTTATCTCTGGATATATAGGATCAATCTTACATTGCACAAATGCGTATCTAGATTAAAAAGCCTACGAACTTTGAGGACCATAACCCGGAGAGTCTAGTCGGTCCCTTCATCGGCGATTCTAGGAACAGAGTAAAAAGCGCAGGTATAAGTCGATAGTGAAAGGGTCCATGCAATCCGAGCCCGGTTTCACTAGCAGTGAGGACTGACCCCGCGTTTTTGTGACGCGCCACCGATTGCGGATCCTGTAACGAATTTTAAGTAGGAACACGTGGGAATTTGCCCGACTATCGATCTGATATTGCATTATTTGCATTTTAGGTACCTTTCTTTTTTTCTACCTGGTCGATCTTATCGATATTCCTTTGGAACATACTCGTATTATCTGTATTGCATGAACTCTACTTTTGCCAAATTAAAAGTTGTGAACGAAAACATTATTTTACGTAGGTAAATAAAGCAATACATTTATAATTAATTGTTTGCTTTACTACAGCTATGGCAGTAGGTTGATAGGTTTCCTAAAAGAAAGGTTTTTATCAAATGCAATACTCGTAATATTGCTACTAAGGATATAAGTAATAAAATTGACGGCCGATTGGTCTAGTAGGTAGTGACCCTGCCTACGACGCCATAGGTCCTGGGTTCGAATCCCGGTAGGTGCAAACATTGATATGATGAATATTGATGTTTGTTTCCGAGTCATGGATGTTTCTATACTTATCTATGTATTTATATACCGTTACTTAGTACCCACAACACAAGACCTTAGGGATCTTAGTGTGGGACTAGGTTAATGTGTTGTGTAGTGAAAAAAAAAATGTGAGCTAAAACTTTAACATTACAAAACTTGATTTAATAATGATAAAGTAACATCATCATACGCGCCCTTTACTTATAGTTTCTTAGATCTAGGTACTGAGAGTAATAATCATTTATACGTAGCACTTTAGCTATTTTTGTAAAAAGAGAAGTTAAATGTAAACATTGTAGTACCTATTTCCAAATGTAGAGCTATAATATTGATAACTAGTAAATCTAAACTGAACATAATATGTATTCAAAATTGCATTTGCAAGTGCCATTCACATAATGTAGGTAAGAAATCAAAGCGAAGGATTAACCAATTCGACTCAAATTTCTAACATCACACACTCGACTGCATCCTCCCGATCTCTATCTAACAGATATATCAATGTTTCGTGGAACTTATCGCTTTGTAACCAGGAAAATCAGGTAATTCTATCTTATACTTTATTTAAAAAAGCTTAGCTTTTTTTCTGTGCGTATTGCTGATCAGAATAAGAAAACGTGGCTTTACTTGTTACTTTCCTAACTCCAGGAATATCACATACACACAGTTGTGTTCCCAAAGCGGGGTAGGTATCCAGAGCTGCAAGATCACTAAGAAGCTTTCAGCACTCACTTTTTTATTCAGTAACAAGTCTTAGTATTCTTAGTATTCTTTATTGTACACATAAATTTTTATCATAGACAGTAAGTTGTAAAAGAAATAGTACAAAGGCGAGCTTATCTCTAAAAGAGATTTCTCCAGCAAACCATTAAGTACAAAGAAAATTTTATAATATATAAAAGGAATGTCATATGTGCACATATGAAATTCCTTTTATTAAAGTCATTCTCAATCAAAGGTCATTTTCAATTATTTAACGTTTACATTTTTTACTATACAGCGAGCCTATCTCTTACAGCTAATACGAGTAAACAAAATCTTAAAACATGCTTTTTACCTATAAAAACATTTCCTTTTACTTAACATTTGTAGTTAAATACATAGTATTATCTTATAGTGGTGTCGGTTGGATGCAGGCTGCTTCCGAACGGTCGGAGTGGAGGTTGTTGGGGGAGGCTTATGTCCAACAGTGGACTTCCCAAGGCTGTAAATGATGATAGTGACCCAGGTAAATCAGAACGTTACATACTTAGGCGATGAGTATTCAACGGCTTAGAGAGCTTTTGAAAATGTATCTACCTGCGCTGCGTAGTAGTACACTAAATAATGCAAGCACACATTTCCAACGAAGAAAGTATCAAAATTGTATAATAGTTCACACGAGTCTCGTTCCCACGCAAACACGTATTCATCGTGAGTAAACCTTTCTCTATCAAAATTTGAATGTTTGACAGCAAATTTTATTTGCGCAAACTTTTTCTTCGATGCGTGGTTGCACTTTCTACTGCATCGTGGGAATGCAGGTGGGGAAGGGTTCTACCTCAGTGTCGCATATTATATCGTTTTTGCCGTTCTCGGTCCGTTTGCACAAAAGTTGCATTAGCCCTTTGTGGAGACGTCAAGTGATGTTCAACTAATAGATAATTTATGGAACCGCGCCGCAAACTAATGTCTGCCAAACGGTCGACGACTCTGAAATATTAGGGTTGCGAGGCGTATCTTGCTCTTTGATCTTAAATTCAAGATTTGCCAGGATAATTGTTTCGGCGTTTTCTGTGGAATTTCCAGAGAAAAAATATTCTGGTGTATCGTTTCAACTGGTTATGTTATGTGCTATGAATACAAATATAACAAAATACTCTGTTTTGACCTAAAATAAAGCTGGTAGATTCATCGATTGAATGAAAATGCACAATTTAATGACCTTTACAGCCCACATACTGCGGCACGTTCCTAACTATAACGTATCAATTGCGTTAATAGCGCAAGCTTAATCCGTTTAAACTGAGTCGAGTTAGTGAGTTGCACTATAGTCGCTGACAGCTTACAAACCGTAAATTAAGCGACAAGGTGTCCGTGATCCCCGCGTCACGCCGGCCGGCACGTCGCGGACTCGAACCCGCTTTATAGCCGAGGCCCAGCTCGCGACAACCTAAACCAACAATATTATAATTAAAACTCATCGGATTAACCATAACCCTCTAGTTGTAAACTTGAGTTGACGAGCTATTAAATTTTATACGCACGTGCGATGTCACAGGCGTCTCTAGACCTAATGTAAAGTCACGTATATAATATTAGTTACACCTATGTTAATCAGGTAAACATGACCCCAATACAGCATCACTTTTTAAAATTAACCCCAATGCTTTTTTATCCCTTTATCCCCATTGTATATAAGTTGAACCCAACACTTTTGCAGCACCGCGCCGCCCTATGTAATGTATTTGATTTATTAACGCGTAACCCTTTCGCCCAATCAAAACGAGGGACGCGAGGAGTCGCGGGACATGGGTACGGTAAAAAATAAACCATCGTCGGTAAAAAAGAAGACGCGAAGAGGCAGCGCGCGCGCCGCCGCGGTGAGGGGACTAATAATAACCCTTTCGCGGTAGAAGGGTTAAGCAGCCAATCAGACGTGAGGCGGGGCTCTTCAGTCATTTACATTGACCTGCCTGATTCATTTTATATGGTAAATAAACTTTTGCTTTTTATTCTGTACTAAATAGAATGTCTCTGTAAGTTATGATAATGTTTTAAGCCTTCTTGAAGTATTATATAGAATAGCATTTTAACTAATTCTGAGAGCGTTGTAATGTAAATTACGGGAGCTTCGGTACATACGTAATGGACTTTATTTTATTCAAACCTGCTGAAATCAATGCTGCTTATGTTGAAACTTCCTACACAAAGAAAGAACAATTTATACTTGGTCGCCATAATGTTATCAACCACCATTGTGGTATGTACACTGGTATAAATAAAATTTGATGGTATGGTCATGTAACTCATGTAAATGGTCCCGCATGCTCACCGGACGCAAATGTATGGCGTGCACCCTCGACTCTGCACCAATTGAAGACAACTGTCCATGTTTCCGCTGGTACTGTTGTGATAAAAGTGTTTTGTATTTGTATCGTTGTTATTTTATTTGTCTTGAGCCATTGATTACCTATCATCGTGGTCCGTGTAACCTAGTCGACGAGTCCTTTAGTAGAAAAAACTGTTACAAATATATTATTGAGTTGGCGTTACCACAGATATGATAATACTATAGTACACTTAAATATGTTTAAGTATTGATAATTAATCTTAAATACTACTTCTAAGTCTAAGATTGTGTGTTAGTTTAAGCAATAGTAGCAATAGGATAATAAGCAAGATACAAACTATAGGAAATTACTTAATACTCTTATTGAAACTAATTTAAAACTGTAAACTGTACAAAGCCGTGTAAATATCCCAGGAGGTCTTTATGGATGGATAATATAAAAATGTAGATCATTTATGGTCTCGACTGTACCCACAATTTGTGACCATATATTTACAAATTATCACTTCAACCCAAAGTCGCCGATATACACTTCATTATCTAATTGTTTTTATTAGTAAATATTCTTGTTAATAAAAGAGATACGGGAATTTAATTCAGATCTATTTAACGCCTTTGAAATTTCTACAGCTGTTTATTTATTTTATTATGTATTTTGGCATGGCGGGTAAGGTTTTTGGAAATAAACATTAGCTTCTGTTTCTAAATAATTGTTAACAATCCCACCAATTTATATCGTTTATATAAACCTCCAGTTGTAAAGGCTCTACCCAAGTTGTTACGAAATGACATATAATAAACGAGCTATTTTGCGACCCAAATTGCTTTAATTTATATGGAGCCACTTTTATTAAAGTAAGTTACCGAACAACTAGACGTCGACCGCATTGAATAAGTAATGTACATCACGGCTTGGCGTTCCCAAAACAACAATAACACAGTGTATGGGAATCGTAAAATTGTCCCCTATATGCGACGATTTTTCCTTTTTTTGGTAGACGTAATGAGGTGCCTTTTAAAATATCATAATGTAGAAAGGCGAGATAGGGGCGCATTGAGGCGACGCGATGTGGGCGATTGTTTCGCCTCTAATTGGTTAAGTAGCTAGACGTAATTGCGACTGGACACGACACGACACCTCTCTAGTGGCTAATACTTGCACTATTTTTTATTCGTAATCAGTTTCGGTGTACAACGAAACGGTAACTGTCATTTATAAACTCATTTCACGTCGAGCTTTAATTTATTTGGTTGGACTATTAACAGGAACTCTACCAATTCCCGTAGTTAGTCGTGTTTACTCTACAGTAGGTAGGGGGTCTTTCCATGGTGCTGTTTCAATTTCAAGTTTGCTGTTTTTAAAAAATATTCTATTTCTATAGTAGTTATCTTGTAAACTGTATCTTGTATTCTTTATTGCACCCACAAACATAGATTAATATATGTAGGTAGTTAAGTTACATCACGCAGTTACACAGAGAATGCACAAAGGTGAGCTTATCTCTCTTCTTACAAAGGTAAAATGAAATATTTATTAAACCTACATTTATTCATTAATAAATTACCAAAATTATAACATACTTACCGCATTTATAAATACATAAACAAGCGGAAAGCTTTCACATAGCAATAAATATTAATTTACCCGAAACCAAATGAACCGGACAAGCCTACGGTTTAGTGTCGGTTAGAGTCAGTTAATCATCGGTTTATCATAGCGCTGGTGTAATCCGACGCGCATTAGTCAAATTAACACGCGGCATTCGGCGCACCCGCTGATTAGCCGCGATCGCGCCCAACTCCGCCACTGTCTAATTGACCTAAAAGTGCTAAACACGAATCGGTCGAATTATGTTTTACAAGCCAATAGGGCTGCCGCAGGTGAGATATTACAGCAACCTGACTGTTGGACACCAGGCATAACTGTTACATACGTAGATCTATCAATCGCCTCCATGTCGCTACGAAAAGTACTACCACTCTTGTCTATATCTGGGAAAGATATTTCAATCAGTACTTACTCATATATACGTATAATTATAGCAAAACAACAAGGTTGGTAAGTGATTGATATATGTATAGGTACCCGGTCGTGCTCATTCTCTACCCCTTAGATTAGAGCATGTTTGCACAGATTTTAACCGAACTTTCAAATATTAACTAGTATTTAATTAAGCTCATAATTTAAAAGCTTATTTAGAGATGTTACACGACCATAATCGGTATCTTATCTGCAAACAAAGCTGTACTAGCAATAAAACCGTAAATGCAGTAGCCCTGACGCGCTGCGACATGCAAACCAACAAACAACGGCTCGGATTGATAGTCCCGCGCCCACTAACCCTAATCAAATTAATGGCGAGCGAGCTGTGATTAACGCCGCGGTACCGCGATACATTTCCACGACACGCCGCCGCGACATCGGCGATCGCTTCGGGCGTGTCCGGCTGATTTATCGCGAACCACCGGACCGCTGCCCGGCCGATATTCCATCGTTTTACACCACACCTTAACCTAATCAACGTCCACGTATCTAAAACTTGTGTCCATTGTAACATTAACTTTAGATTCTGATTGTAAACAATAGGGTGGGACAAATAAAGCAATCAGCTTATTGAAGCTTAATTAATGAAACGACCTTTTCGTAATAAAAGCTTACTTCCATTATGTAGACAAATTTATTCCAATCCCAAGTTATATGGTTGTAGGAAAGGCACACTTTTAATGGACTTTGAAGTTTGTTTGATCGGATCGTGATGAGTTTGGATCGGGCGAGTGTTAATGTACAAGTTGGTAACGAGCATGAGTAAGTAAATGAATATCCTCCGATGAGAAGGCACCGCGTGTGGGGGTCGTTAGCAACCTGCGACCGGCTCGCAGTATTAATAGCTCAGTATCCAGCG
This sequence comes from Carposina sasakii, assembly GCA_014607495.2. NCBI lineage: Eukaryota > Metazoa > Arthropoda > Insecta > Lepidoptera > Carposinidae > Carposina > Carposina sasakii. Next base: position 10,013,656 of record CP053154.1, read on the forward strand.
CAAACTTCTCGCAACTTTGTTTGACGTAATTAAAATCCATCTCCCTTGAACGGCACATCCGACGTGTAATTTTCCTTTCAAAGAGAACTTCCGTTTTAGCTCCTCCCCTAATGAAAGATTACTTTTCTCCGCCTAAAAAGGCTTTTAAGCAACGCCAGCGAAATGACCGAACTTTTATGCTTTAATGACTTAGTGCAAAATTTGCCGATTCTTCAAGAAATTTTTAAACTTAGATTAAGATTTTCATGTTTGAAACTGCTTAATGTTTTCGAGATGTTCTCAAGTTTATTTTGCTTTGACAGAGGTACCTATGAATTTTAAGCAATCCGGCTTAATTACTTTTTAATTACTTTTATATCCACTCTTTTGATGTAAATCCAAGATTAGAGTGTCTCTCTGTTTCATTTAAACTTTTGCATTTGGAAAGCTTTTGACATGCGTTTATAGAATTACTTCGAAACAAGATACAAAATAAAAGTTTTTATGTCTCCGGCGGCAAATGTGACAGATAAAGAGAAACGGAGCTATAAAACCTTATCAAGTAAACAAGAAAAAGGAGTGTTCATTGGAGATATGTGCGGTCGAGTTCGAGTCGCGGGGAGTCGCTTATTAATTGCGTGGTCCCTCCGTGTGTGCGAGGATGCATGGAGGGCGCAAAAACGCGTCCTCCCGAGCCCTGTCAGCGAGGGAAAAAATCAGTGAGCGATCGTCCCCTCGCGGCGAGTCCATCATATTGATTGAGGGAGGGGCTGCCATTGGTCAGGATCCCCCGCGCCCGTTCATTTATTATAGACACTGTGATGCTGCACACTACAGGCTGCCCAAAACTCTATTTAATCCTTCAATCTAGCTATGACCACTACTCACGCTTTCTTAGTAGGTACAAATACAGCAAATATAGGTACAACCAATTCAAGTTGATATCAAAATCTACTACCTAAATAATAAAAGGTAAATGAAGATAAAGTACAGTAAAGTATATTAGAAGCAAAACATTCGTCAAATCTAAATTTAATAAGCCATCTCCACGAACCGATTTTCGTTTTCGTGCATCACTGAAACTGAACAACCTTTTAAAAACCTTTTACTTTATTATAGCGGTGACAAAATCTCCCAACAGATTCATGCAAACGATAAAAGTATTTGCATTAGTGTCCGAAACTGTCAGAACACAGATAACGAGACAGTCGAAATCCGAAGTCTTCCAGTGGACTCTATTACCACTGTAGCGAGAAAATAAAACCTTTGGGGGCGAAGGGAAAGTTTTATTCTCCTTAAAATATGTAGAGAAAGTGAAAAGTAAGAGGGAGAAGGGGGGCGGTCAGTGGGGATGATGGATCACTGCCGAAGAGCCGCGCTTCCCCAATTACACCTACCGATATAACAACTAATTGTTAGTGAGGTCTCTATTTACTCGTGATATTTATAGACGAATTATTCTCGCATGCTTTTGCGGAAACTCACGTTGTTTTAGTGTTAAGTAATATATCCGTCTATTTCGTGGTACATCCTACAATTAGGAAAAATGTTTTATTATACAACACAGTTTAATTTTTATTACTTAGATGTATTCACAAAGATGTGAATTCTAGAAGTATCTATGTGTTTCTCCATTAGATTTCTGTTTGATAAGTACTTCATAAAAATTAAGTATAATAGTTTAACCTAAACATAGTCTAATTCTGATAAATGTAATGATGTTCGAGGAGCCCCGATGGACTTAGTACATACAAACCTATAAACACACTTTATATTGTTTCTTTTAATTTAGACGCGGTTTTGTAGTAACACCGCTATTGCCTAGAATGTAGAGTTTAATAAATGATGTTCGAGGAGCCCCGATGGACTTAGTACATACAAACCTATAAACACACATTTAAATAATATATGGATGGGATGACAAAAAAAAAATACATTCCCTCTGAATAATTTGTCATTATGTCCAATAGTTTAAAGGAAAGGACGGTGCCCTTAAAGATCTTTCAATAAACAACAGCATTTAAATAAGAGCTTGCAGGTAATTCAATAGTAGTAAGCAGTTTAAAAATAGGGATGGTTGTTGACTTGAGTTGTGACCTCTTGACGCGAAATGGTAAGTCCTTTAGGTTTAAGTATAAATCGGCACCCATAAAAATTCCTAAAATCGGCCTTCGGACTATACTTCTATGTTTTTTTAGGAATTTCACAATTTTGAGTTTTCAATGCGTGGCGTCGTAAATGTAGCTAAGCAAGTGTAGGACACCAATATAAATAATTTAATTTTTCCGTTAAGAAATACATTTAGGTACAATGTAGCTCTACCATCAAAGTTTAATCAGAATCAAAACCCTAGTTTTAGGAGTGAATCGGAATCGTGTGTCATATGTGGGGCCGAGATGTGGGCGCCTCCGCCCCCCGTTGCTAGGCAACCGCTTGTTTTCGCGCCAGCCTCGGGGCGGGCTAGAAGGGGTAGGCACCGACAACATGATTGATCAGCCTATTCGGATGCCTATAGCTACTGTTACTTGCTAGTTTTGGATAAAATAGAACAACGTGGTCATACCATTTTGAATGTATCTTACCTACCTAGTATATCAAAATCATACACGTTTTAAAATGAATCGGATGGGTAAAAATGACACGTAGTTCCAAATGACTCTACATTTTTAACCGACTTCAAAAAAAAGGAGGAGGTTCTCAATTCGTCTGTCTGTATGTATAATATTTTTGTACTGTACGTTGTGCATATGTGTATGTTATATCACAAAGTATTTAGTCTCGTTAGGAAGGCGACCAAATAATACAATGATGGGTAGGAAAAGTCACATTTTTGTTATTGTTGTTATGTTAGTTACATGAAGTGGTAATGACCAGATTCATGGCATGTATAACATATAAAGTGTCTGCTCAAGGAAAAGTGCCTAAATCGAATTAAAGGTAATTTAGGTACCGTTATAGTCTAAGTTACGTACCCTATGTAGGTACATTCAATAGTATAGTTTATTAAAAATGTGGACAGTTTTTAAAATGATAAGTAGTTAAAAATATCAAACGCTTCAGAATCCGTACCTTGTTGCGTCGCGTCGCCGTCGTTCTGTCGGTTGTACGAAGACTCCTTTTATACTTACTTTGTACTTTTAAGATTCTTTTGAAATTTAACAAAAATAGGGGAGACCGGGGTAGACCAATTTTACTTAGAGGTGTCTATTTTTAATTATTTACGTTAATTATTTTAAAAACAGGTACAGTTATTAGATTGACAATTCAACTTTTGAAATAAGGAAAAATGTTATTCATTATAATATAGAGTACAAACCAGCTTTTTCGGTATACCCCAGGCTTGGGATATTGACTATTCACCTGGGCTAAAGTGAACAATGACATTAAAAGGGCAAAATTTACGAGGAAATAGTATAAAATACACAAAAATCTTTAGAAAATTATTCATTAAAAATGGTTTTTCACAACACTCATTGTAAAATAAAATATCAAATCGAGTACCCAAAACAAACAAAGTACTAATTAATTAAGTACAAACAAAACGAGACAATTGTTATAACCTTTAACTATTTGGTAATAAAAAATCTCGTGAACTAATGAAATTATATTTGTTATTTGGTAATAGTTATAATATATATAGGTCAACCAGCCCCATTATACATTAGTCTACTAGCCCCCTCCACCTTTAATTTTTTTTTTATCAAGGGTCATAACCTCAAAACTGGTCCAAATCAAATGAATAACACATAAAAGAAAAAACATGAATTAAACATTCGTTGCAAAGTAAAACAATCAATAATTATGAATAAAAGCATTATTACAAATAACATTAGACAAAAATAGTTATAGCATCGTTCTTTTTTCAATATTACTTTTACACTCAAGCAAGTCACTTTTAGGAACGTCGCCTTTTTGGTTTTGCGGGAGTCAGTGACGGACTCTTGTGCATCACTGGTTGCCTTAAAGCTTTTGCACCGAATGAGTTTTTGACGGCTAGTCTACCTACCCCTAAGTCAACATGCCCGGTCTCCCCTACAGATGTTTGCAAAAAATCAATTTGAGGCGACTGTAACGTTAACTGTACCTACGGGGTAGCGAGAATTTCAGAATCATAAGGGAGATCCCATAGCCAAATGTGGCTGCAGGGATAGATAGATAGATGTTAATGATCAGTGTTAACTTGCTAGCTTATCGTGGTAAATATGATATTTATAGCAATACCGATCTGAGAACATGGGTATAGTTCCAAGAGTAGGTAAGTAAGTACTAGATATAGCCTGTGGAAATGTGTTTATATGGGAAAATGATAAGTTACTCCTAAACGCTGATTTCGATAGCAGTGACTGGACCCAGTGAGTCAGAGTTTTAGATGCAGTAGCATATAGCTGTACCTTGTGGCGTCAACTGACGCAATATTGGCAATAGTCACCACGCTGGGCAGCACAGTATGACTTTTTATGTAACGGTTAATACAATTTTTGATCTTCTACCTATCTGATAAAATTGTCACTGAAGAAAGCAAACGGCTTCAGTGTACCATCGACACACCTAGCTATAGGTTCATAATACCTACTCATTTATTAGGTAAGTACCTACATACCTGCAAATCATACCTACGCAATCTCTATAGGTACTAACGTAAAATAAAATATGTAGTTACAGTCCAACTGCTGCTATTTAGAAAAAGTACAAGTTATTAAAAATTAGTTATAGCAACAGCAAGCTATATTTTAAAAACATAAAAAATGCTACTTTATAATTATTTTCTGGACTATCACAAAAGGATATCACAAAAAACCGGGTTTCATGTTTTACAACCCCCTTATAGTTTCGCAACAAAATGGAACACAAACGAAATGGTCGATATTATTTAAATGTTCTGGACTTCTTTACAAACTTTTGTGAAGGCTGTTCCAAATTTTTTGTCACACAAAAGAGTTCTTCCCAAATATTCAAATTCGCAGAATTTATTCACAATTTGCGTAACCGTTTTTGCAATCAACATTATTTTTGAAGGTTACTTCAAGTTCCAAAAAAAGCACAAATAAGTTTGTCATATTTTCCACGTATATTTCCAAGGTTTGGCAACCCAGTTGGTACTGAAAGTAGATAATACAGACAACATACCTAAACCAGCAATTAGACAAGTAGTTGAAATGCTAAGTTCGAAAGAACACAACGTGTAATTATTTAAAAAAAAGTCAAATTACCAAATGGGGCTGAAATTAATTTATATTACTACTCGGACCGTTCCATAATGATCGAAAGGAGGGAAACTAACAAGCTGTAATTACAGCCCGTCTAATTGTGGCAGTTGACATCCTTTACAAAAAAATTAACTAATTCTTTAATCGAATTTAATGATAGGGTTACGAAAAGATGCCGTCGTAGATACCCATAGATTTAGTTCCAAAAGTATGAGCGTGGTGTGAGCTCTAACTCGAGGTCTATGAGATGCGTAGGTAATAAATTAAGAAAGTGAAATAAACTAAGGTTTTTCAGGGTAAACTTATACCCATGCTTTCTTATAATTAAACTTACCTAGATTTACTTAACTTCTCTAAGCTAGCTTTTAGATAAAATAGAGTCAACTCTGCAGAGAGTAAATCCGTTTGTATGTTTACATATCTAGTACTCCAGTTATATTCAGTTATTTCCACAAAAAAGCTGCCGTACGGATCATATGTTAACTACACTAAACCTGACTGTTCCGTTGCTATCACACATGCTTCTTTTTACCCTCGGAAAATATTCTTTCATCATAATTTTAACTCAACTCTAAAAAAAATGTAGATAATACCTCTGTAACATGTTTATTCATTTTGATCAGAGACAAAATTATGATGACGGACTATTACTACTACTTACTAATACTTAGTATATCTACCTACCCAGAAAACATATTTAAAGATTTAAATGCCATAGCTGAATATTTGCCTTACATAACGGCTATATGCCTGTACATGCCCGGTGGAAAAATGTAATAAAGCGGACATTATTCCGTGCATATCTTACGAATGGAATTCCGTCGCCGCCGTTCCAAATTACTCCTATTATTTTATAATCCCCTCCTAGTTTCCTTTAGAATATTAATCACATTCCACAGCTTTTCCTTTTGGACCCATTACTTAGCAAATATCCGCTACTGTCACGTACTTTCCGGTATAATTAATAATCCAAATGAGAAAATTAAATATTATAAACTGCGTTCTTTTTTAGTAAACGTAGTATAAAATATTTATTTTGGTATGTACCCGAATAACCAACAAACATTTCATCTTTATTTTCTCAAACCATTATAATTTAAAATGTAGAGTTTATTAAATTCTTCCACAATGGTAAACCTATTCAAATGGCATTGTAAAAGCAATGATAACTATCTACTTACAGTGAGGGTTAAATTATGGTAACTAAGTTATAAATGAGCATTCTCGATTATTACGCTATAGAGGCACGAACAGAGGTTCTAATTAAAACGTTCACCTCCCGCACTTTTACGGAAATATAAAAAACTTGACCCCAACGGCTGCAATAAGGTGGATTTGACTTTTTATTGTAGACGTAAAAAACAGAACACGCGCCCAGAAATCCGATTAAAAAGGGGTAGAGACGATAGACGTGTGTCTTAAGAAAAAATCGTCGGGGATCGAATAACCCTAATTCGAAGGGATATTGATAGAGCTATTTGATCGTTGTTACGGCTCAAACGAGCGATAATTTCGATATCGATTAATTGGATCATACGGTAATCGATAATCTTTCTAAAGCAATATGTTTATAGGTGCATCTGTCCAAAAAACTGTGTTTTTTATGAAATGTGGTAAGGAAATTATTTTTTTATGAATTTTTCATAATACTTATGTAAATGGTATAACTAGCTAAGGGGAAATTAAGATGCCAATTTAGGGCCTTACTTATATATAAAACGTGTATGAAGTTAAGCAACCGTTAAGCACGACATTTGACAGAAAAATGTACCTATCGAATATCTATCAAATTAAGCGTTTATTAGGGTAATTAATACATAAAGTTTTTTATTAACTTTTTATTAATTAAAGTAAGGAACTTAGTTAATTATAGTATTTAAAGTTTACTTTAGGTACAGTCATTTGGTATAATTATCGAATGATATAGATAGATTACTTTTTGTGTTAATTAATATTAAGATCACACACATACTCTTTTTTTTTTAATGGACAAATGCCATTTCATCAACCTTAAATTCAATAATCCCAACAACAGGTGTAATATAAAAAAAAACCCGCACCGTATACTCAACTGTCACATTTATCTGATATTTTTTACACACAAAAAGCGTTTCTGTTCTGCCCTTATAGAAATTATATTAATATCTACAGGTAGCTTTTTTAGTTGCGCGTGGAGCTGAAAAAAAGGGTTGAAAGAATGTTTTAAAAGTGAAATTTAACCCCTTGCTTGCATGTGTTGTGCGTACGGTGCATAGTGTATACGAGCGACGTATTCATGGCCTTTCACAGCTCAATTACTGGCGCGTCCGGTGCACAAGTGCGGTAAAAAAACTCACAATAGAAGGGTTGGGGACGGGTTGAAAAGGCGTAATACGCGTATAAACATCGCGTAATTGCAGGTAAAGGGTTACTTTAATGGATTTCTTTATATTATGTTCCGATTAACTGCATAATGCACAAAAAGAATCATTTATTTACAATTGCATTGGATGATTAGGTAATTTATATAGATATTTCATGTCGTTAAAATATAATACAGATTCTTAGTTCCTCGCATGTTTAAATAAAAATACTATCTAGTAATTATCCTACTATTAGGTAAGTAGGTACGTGATGAATGATGATAGCACGCAGATTATTGTTCTTAGCGTATCATATAAAGTATATATCGGTTTCAATAAGTTATGTCATCTCTCATTTACGATAACAATCTGTCAAATTCATAGTAAAATAAGGAAAATAACAGTAAATTGACTGGTGGTCAGTCAACTCAAAGCTAAAAATGTAGGTACAATCAATCTTTTTACGAGACTCAAAATATGCTTTCACTATAATTCAAATTTATAGGCAACCTTTTATTCGTTTTGTGGCTATACTTGGATTGATGTAAAAGCTATTACTGAAAAACGGTGATCTGTCTGAGCTATAAGCTGTTTGTGGTTTCAAGGGCTACGACTATAAATACACTTCTACCATATTTTATAACAGGCGCTTCAAACAAAAATGGAACATAAATCGTGCAATGACAAAAAAACTGTAGAAAAACCCAAATTTCACAATCAAACCACCCTTTATGGAGTTTGGCGTTTGTAGTCGATAAAGGGATGAACGTGGCTGTCCGCGGAACTAATTTATAAATGATTGAGATTTCATTTTTTGCACCATTTCGTAAAAAAGAGCAATAGGTAATAGTCGGCAAAATAGATTTATGCTTCGTACACATGTTTTAGATACAATATTGATATGAAGCTATTTTATTTTACGTGGTACCTAATAAATAACACATGATGATGGCATGGTTAAAAGGCACTTTAATTAATAGAAACTTGTTACAAATAATTACAATAAGTAACCTATGCTAAATAATAATAATTAAATAATTTAAATTTTGAGTTAAGAAAAGGCTAAAGATCTATTTAGTTAAAATCGGATTAGGTAGGTACGTAAAAGTAAAAGCTCTCAGAAAATTGTCATCATCTAATGGACGGTTGCATCTTATAAACTGAGAAGAGTTTTTCTTGCATAACCTACCTAAGTATAGGTACATATCTAATATTCTTACTCTGGAATGCAACTGAGAAAGTTTAATGGAGAATAAAGTAGCAAAAAGCCTTGAAGAATAACTAGTGATGTAATTTACTACATTTTATAAATAAAACTGTAATTAATGAAACGAATAAATTACATCTAATACGCAGAAATTGGACCCTTTTCTTTTTATTGTTAGCCATAGAAAAATCCCTTTTTATTTTACCCAAAATAATAAAGGATCCTAATTCACGGATTCTAAAAAGGATTTTTTCACATAATAACGGCAATCGATAGACGCGAGGTAGTGATTACTAGTTTCAAAAGCAACCCCTTTCTGACCCACTTTTTACCATTTTTTAACAATTTTTCTCTTCCCTCTTCAAAGAGCTCAGTTTGAAAGACCGGGCGTGAACGAGTTGATGATATTACATTTTTTGTGCAAAAAAGGGAATTTACGAACAATCTACTGTATTAACAAAAACAGCGATGTTGTGAGCTTTGTTCGAGTTTTTTGTAAAATCGCGTGCGCTTGCGCGTCGGTGGCGTCCGTGCGAACCCTTCCTGGAGCAGATTGAGTTCGGCGGAACCCTTCCCTCGCAGAGCCATGTGAGCAAGGGTCGCTGGCTCGCCCTTCGTCAAATAACTGTACGACATAAAGCTCTAACTCCGACACTAAAGCAGTGTACTTACGTCGTTTAGCGACGCAGCTGACTCGCTACATTTCGCATGTGTGCCACACGACAGCTGCACCAGTTTTTATGTACGTTCTCATATTTTTTCACAATGGACAAACGCAATGCACCCTTGAAACAGTTTGCGTAATCGATGACAAAACTAAATATTCCGCTCGATGATTTCCGTATTTTTGGAGAACCTAACGCTCGCGGTGAATGACGAGCTCTTTTCAAAGGAGTAAAGAATAAAAGCATCGAATTTCTACAGACTAATGAAAACTTGTAGATTTCAATCAGTATTAACAGAAACTTAATTCACGATAAATTATGTATAATTTTAAAGGTACCTATTTCTACGAAGGGACAGTTCCTATTAACACGTAATAAAATTCAAGTTTTAATAGCCCCATTGTTCGAAAATGAAATGAATTTGGGCTTGTCTAATTCTTAGGATCAGTTATAATTCATTCAGGAGAAGAATCTGTCGTATGTGAATGAAAACGTAATTCGTCTACAGCAATTGAATTTTAATAAATGCTAAATATATAAAGATATCGCAACAACCGATCGTGGTTCCGAGAAAAGGTATCAAAATCCAGGTAACGTATCTTTGAAGATTAAAGGAATCGGTTTGCATGAATTCACCTAAAATTATATGAGAAATCTTTTCTTCACTACATTTTTTAATAATTTAAATAGCGAAGACTAAAGCAGAGCATAGATTTCTTTTAAGTGAAATAAATTTAAATATTCTGACATTTCCAGTAGAATAAGTATCTAAAGGTTTAGACAGGAATAGGCTGGGCATTTTGTTGGTTAAGTCTGTGTGATTTCATACCATAGGAGATGTTGATACTTTTACGTTCCTTACGAGAAGCGTAACACATAACTTGCAGTTTGATCATAACACATGGCAAACAAAGATTTTATTTTTTAACTTTACAGGCCTGTAAATTTCCTATAGCAGTTTATTAGTAAGTAACTATAATGTACATAGAAGTTTGAAATCGCCTCTACATAATTGGCAATTCCCTTTATATACTTCGCCCAAAAAGCAGCCATTTATTGTAATGGCGGTATTGATTATGCATGGCATGGGAGCTGTTCCCGAGGGTGACCAGCCGGGGGTGCATCCGAACGAGTGACGTCATCCATGTACGAAGGGTCAGCTTAACTAACCGTCTTAAAACCGGTCCGGTTCAAGGATTAGAAGCGATATTGTGTCGAAAATAATTTCATCTTATAGCCCTTCTTTTCATTATTCTTATATTGTCCTGCCAAGGGATCTGTAAAGTTTGAAATGTTAGAACTTGAGAACCGACACATTTACATAGGGTTGATAAGGTATGTATTTTGCAACATTAAAATCTGTACATGAAATAAATTCATTGGTACAGGCCCGTGACTGGGATCGAACTTTCGCCTCCCGCTTGGAAGGTGCATGTCTTAACCACTGGGCTATCACTGCTTATTATTAAAATTATTATTATTAAAATTGTCATTTAGCTCGTGCCACGGAAAGCACGTAAAACCGTAGGCGTCCTGCGCTTATCTGATCTCTCTCCGGTCGTGTCGGCTTTCCGTCCCATCGGACTATGAGAGTAACGGAATAGAGAGTGCATCTGTGTATGCGCACAGACTTGTGCACTATAATTTCTCCTGCGTACCTGACCAATCTCCGCAGAGATTGGTCGCCTTGGCCGAAATACGGTCGGAGATCATCATCATCATCATCAATCAACATACAGAAATAACACACACGACTATGTTCCCGAGATGGGACAAGATCATAAAGAAGATTCCATAGATACGTTTAACATAGCGGGGTTGTATGATTGTAATACGAGTAAGATAAAACAGCCACAAGTCTCATCAAAGTTGTTGTCAAAAAAAATTGGTCTATTTGCCTATGCAATGAGACAAAGGTGAAACATTTTTATGTGAATTTATTAGATACTTTCTTACCCACATTCTGAATGCAAATCCCATAAGCTCCCGTAAGTACCAATGAGTGCTCCAACTACGTCTGTCGTCAATATAGTAAAAAAAAATTACTCCACGAGACGTAGGTATATACGAAACGTGAAACATAACCCGAGCTTTTCCGTGATTAAGAAAATGGAGCACAATACAGGTTTCCAAGAAGTATCGATTGAAAGGACACAATTAAAGTTGGAGTTAGGTAAGTGCGCACGTTTGTTGTCTCACACACGCATGTGTTGGTAACCCCTGCAAACTTTCATCTCCGGAGACCTTTGCCGTGCATGTGTGGGTGGGTACGCCCGCCCTCCCTACGAAGGGAGTAAAAAGTAGTTCTGACTTATTCACCTCTTTCGGTGTCGCCCTCCGACTAAACTATGTTTTTTATTGTACCTACTGAAACTTGATTATGTGTATGTGTCTAGGCAGGAATTTCTTGTGTGTATATAGCTAAAAATGGGAGTTTGATTTAACTTTCTTGATAGAGATTGTCGACAACTTTTGCATGTACGTATACCTACATTTTCATATGTAGTTTAAAAGTTGTAATTTATATCATGGATTTATCCTTCCATTCCTATTTCATTTTCTAAATCTCTGTCCAGCATGATAATTGTAATGGCAAAAATGATTTTGCTATTAAAGCAGCTGAACGTGTGATGGTAGACTCTTTTGGAACTGCTATTCTCTTCTTATTTTGAAATATGTATGTATAGCTCAGTTGGTTAGAGCACGGTTTGCGAGAGGTCGTGAGTTCAAATCTCACTTCGGGTGATTTTTTTTTTTCATTTCTTAATAATATTTATTAATGTATGTAGTTAAAAGAAACAACATATCATGACAAAATGAAACTTTATTGTCATTCAAGTTTTTGCTCGTTTTGTTAAATGAGTATAAGTAAATAGTACATTTTGCGGCTGTTGGCCTGAGGCAGTTAACTTAGAACAACATTGGGAGAGTCGTAAAGAAAGGGTTTGTAGTAGACGCGTGTCGAGTAGCGCGGCACCCCCTCGCCCGCCTTGGCACACACCAAGCTATAAAAAAATCCCTTCAACACATAAAACCAAACTCGTGCTCATCCGACACGCAACAATTGGACTCAACTGCGGAGACACTTTTTCACGTAAAAAGTGAATTTTATTTTTAAAAAATAGCTCTACCCCTGCTTGCACTACTGTCGGTTAAAAAACCCATAATGCGCCACTGAACGATCAGCGCGCGCCGGCTGAAGATTTGACGCGCTCGCGCATGTGTTTATAATCGTCCCCTCGTAATTTCCCATTTTTAACAAAATTTTAAATCACCAGTACTGTACGGTTGCCGGCGATCGATCCACATTGTGCAAAAAAACTTTGCGAATTGTTACTTTCATCGATCGGACATCTAAGGAATAAAAAAAACGCAGAGCCGTAGTTTTTCATCGAACGGCTGGACGTTATAGGTCCGGTGAGCCCAACGGTTTTTGTGTGACCCCCAATTTACAACGCAAGAAGGGACATGACGTCCTCTCCCTTGACATCTTGGCTTGTGTGGAATCTAATGTAAATTTTGTACAAAAACGGGAATTTAAATAAGTGTAGTGCCCTTGTAAGGAGCATTCAGGGGCCCTTCGCATAAAGATGGTCGTTATTAATACCGGACCTAAAACGACAAAAACACACCCAACATTAATATACTTTGGCAAAAAACGTTTAGGAAATATTTTTTACGTATTGACATTGACCTCTTATAATTTGAAATAATGTTGTGATATTTGTACAAATAAGCACATCGCGAAGAAAATATTGGTTATCTGTAGAATATTTGAGCGTTTGTAGATGTGATATATGTTGACTGGCACAGGAAATTAACATGATGTGAGTTTTGGTCCGCGTGAGCCGGCAATGCGGCGGCGAGCTCGAGATATCGCCAATAAATAAGATTGGCAAAAAGCGAAGCGACGTCGGCGTCGGGAGCAGACTGTGGGCGGAAACAAAGTAAAAAATCATCCACTGAAATGGCCAAATTCCAAGCAATCGTTTGTTATCGATATCGATGTTTTTTACATCTATAGGTATTACAGCTACATTTTTATGTGAGATTTCGATTGTTATGTGAGATTTAAGTAAGAAATAAATTTAATAATAATCCTTGCTCTACAATTTTCCTAAAGAAGTCGTGTAATAAGGCTCACTCGTGAAATCCGGCATTACTAGCTTAATAAATAAGTAGAAAATTATTAATAAAGAAAATGGAAAAAATTCTTCACCCGAGTGGGAATCGAACCCACGACCACTGCATACCATGCCAGCCGCTCTAATAGTAAATAATAATAATAATAGTAAATAAGTAGAGTCATCCTAGTGAATTTTAGCTAAGGAGACTTTGTATTTTATGTAAGTACGTTCTTGATCTATCTAGGTAACCATGGTATTCTTTACCAAAATAATACAAACAAGAAGTATTTTTTTAAGTTAAGAAAAATATCGACAATACCAACAACATTATCCGAAAACTCTACTAACAACATATTTGTAGTTATGTGGCCGTTGCGTGAAGGGACGCTGGGGCGCGTCGAGACGCCACGGCTGGACCGTGAGTTGCAGTCCGGCGCTGGGGGGCACGCATTTACATCAAACACTCATTACGGACCTGGCTAGCTGATGCCAACGACCAGCCCAACAACTGGGCGAACCGATCACTCTAGGGACTATGTTTTTACACCAGCCGCGGATCTATTATGGTTTTTCTTTAGGGTTTTAGGAATCATATCTCAAAAATCAAAATTCAAGATACATAACCCAGTATTTGTCCAACAATTATAGGATAAGGTCGTTAGATACCAGCAGATATGGGATTGCAAATAAATAAATAAATACTTGTTCCACAAGAGTCCTTATTCGTGGAGTAATAAGTATCTACTTATTTCGCCTTGAAATCTATATTAAGATATCGTATGTTATGTGTACACACATAGTAAATACACACCAACTTGAAACTACCCTTTGATTGTTCAGTCACCATTTTGTGCGTGTATATAGACGTATAGGAGGTATATGGTAGTGCCGCCGAGGCGAGGGTGAATCTCGCCCTAACCCTTTAGCCGGGGGTTGAGGGAGAGGGCGGCCGCGGAAGGGTTGCCGCCCCGCTCCTCCGCTCCACTCGCACTTTTACGACGAGCTTTTTTTTATCGTGCGTGCCGTTTTTCCTTTTCTATTTTTTATGTTTATTTCCCCGAGACTATAAATTATGTTTGAAAGAAGGGAACTCTCGGACGTTTGCGTCGACAGGAACCGGGGTGAAGTCGAGTGAGTTTTCTGTTTCCTTTTTGTTTTTTATGGTCTTCGATATGTGGTAGGGCGTCTGCAGCGTCGCCATGGCAACTGCATTACATTACCGGGAGTTGGGGGTAGATGTTCTGATTGAAAGTAGGCAGTAAAATAAACATGGATATTTGTTGTTGTAACGCGATCGGAGACAAAGAGCGCGTATTCATTGCGTAGTGTTTGCGGAGGCACTACGGGCAGTTTGCCCGGCGCCCCGGCCGCTGGCTCCCATGTGTAACTCTACACGATAATAACACACGCCACGGGAACTGATGCGGAACTCCGCTTACAAGATTCATTATGAATTGCCAAATATTATATTTATTGGATGTGGACAACGATTTTACGCATAAGAGATTTCGGCTGTGCTTCGCAGCAGATGTTCCCGACTCTACCTCAGTTAGGGTTAATATGAAAGAAATAACTTATCTATGTAATTAGGTAGTTATTTCTAGCTTCTTCTTAAATACATTACCAAACTATTTCTTCCATAACTTAGACGCAACATAATTTAATAACCATTTTAATTTCAACTCTCCATCAATACACATGCGCTTAGCGAAACTACAAAAACTGAACAAAGCAAATGTATCGGGTTAATTATACCCTTGCTCAAAAAAAACCGCACCATATTGCGTCCAGTCTCTATCGGAACCTAACCACCGCGAAAAGGAAATTTAAAAATAAAAGCTTCGATAGTTACACGCTGCATTTACAATTAGAACCCTTTAGGGCGCCACGCCGACACACAAAGGGCCAATGGCGAATTGTCCGCAGGTAGCGAATATGTCGGACTCCCAATAATTACTAAGGGCTCCAGTTTAATAAATGGCTCTTTTTCTAAATTATAAAGGGCATCACGCCATACGGACCTACCTGCGAACCCTTCGACTTTCGTAATTAGTCAACACGATGCCTTTTTGCATGTGTGCCAAGATAATATTTCGATTAAGTATAGGAATTCGTTAATAAGTAGGTAATACAGTTTGATAGCACGCAATTACCAACTGTTTCTTTTACTACAATCTTAAATTCAAGATATCTCATAGTTCGAATACTTACAACAAGTCCTGCTTGTAGAGATCAAATAGAAATATAGGTACTTAGAGTTAGAGTCAGACTCACAGAATAGAAAGTATTAGTACATACCAAATCTTTGGGCAGACATTAAAAACACGAGTGAGTACTACTAGTATCATTTGGCTGTTTGCTCGTTGGTGACAATCAATGGCAAAACAAACTCTACCTTACTCTACCTACCTCCTACTGTAGTATAGAAAAGATAGTTACTAACTCGATCTCTTTTGGGATTTTACTTGAAGTTAGATAGGTATCACTTATAATTTCATCATCTAAATTTCTATTCACAATCTGGTAAACGACAGCCGAAGGACTCTTATTTTATTTATTTATTTATTTTATTTCATATAATATATAACAACTGAATGATCCAAATCGTTACATATTAAATAGTATTAAGTACATTAAAAAAATTTAGAATAAAAATTAAATAATAATTATATTATAAAATTATTAATAAAGAAATGGAAAAAAATTCTCACCCGGATGGGAATCGAAGCCACGACCTCTGCATTCCGCGTGCCAGCGCTCTCACCACTGAGCCACCGGGTCAATTACTCGGATGACGAATTTTACCATCTCTTTTCTAAATTACATATTGGCAACGTTATTCTTCATCCCGATAGCTATACACTAGCCAAATCTCGGCAAACAAAGCTGAATCCCTCAGCACAATGTTTAAAGATGAAACGATCAACCATATCCTAACGGATTATATTAATGGAGAAGTGTTTTTATAAATTTATCTTAGTCAAGATATTATATATTATATTTACAATACCAACAGCTTTGGCCTGTAACATATTGTAAATATTGTCAATATCTAGCAGGTACATTAAATTGCTCTGTTACATAACAAAGATTTTTAGATTGTTAATTGTTAGATAGAACCTACTTACGAGCACCTGCGTTAACTACCCATCAAAGAAACATAAAAAGTTGCATCAATTTAGAAAACCGATTTTATTATCAATTGATCACATAAAAACTTTGGGCACAAGAGCTTAAAACATTCTTTTGAAACTAGCTCCACATTCGTTGTTTATATAAAACAGTCATGAAAGGGTGAGATGACAACACCCTTTAGCCTGGAGGCAATGGAGTGGAGTACGATGACTTGTAGTTGTGATGTTTTGCTGTTAAAATCGCATTTCCTGATGTCATTTGGTGCAGTCGTTGAGGCGTACACGCTGGGACAAAGCCGGCGCAGACAATGGCGGAGGAGGCTATTTGAAACGAATCCTTCAACGACACCTACACATACTGATAGTTGGCTGTGGTCCAAGTCACATACTATTCCCCTATACCATATTCCCCTACGCCTAAGTTAAAAGACTGCAATTCTAGACTAGACTCTACAATTCGCTATATAGGCAGGTGTCTAAAGTTTACTTTGCTATTGTCAAAACGAATCCACTGTCCGTTACTTTAGAAGAGGCTACATAAATCTTAACATTTGACAGAGTAACACAATATCCAGAAGAGCAACGGAATATCTGGAAAAACAGCTTAACTTTTAATGCAAATAGTTACCGGCTCTTTCATTTCTTTCTATAATCTATAATGGTAATGCCCCCTTTATACAAGAAATACTACGATTATAGAACTACTACACTTATTAGGTAGGGTTTAGTTGTATATTCCATAGCGGAATTCTAAGACATACTTTTCACCAATATTAAGACATTTATGATTTCAAGCAAATGCAATATTTACCTAATACCTACCTACGTCTACAATAATGGTAAAGAATAATTGAAAGTGATTAAACGCTCCACTCTTATATTTGGACTAAGCACTGCGGAAGCTCGCAGAACAGAACTTGGAATGAAAGAGATACAGTGAAGCGTGAACCGGCCGCGGTAATCCTTTAGCAAGCCTTTCACGAAGCCAAGAATATTAATATTGTCAAATATTTTGGCGGATCATACATTGTGCCCATTGTGATCCCACCAATTAGGAAGTAAACTATTGTAACCCTATAATCCACGTCCTTTTCTTTATGTTTGCTTGTAGTGTAAGAGATAGCCGCATTTTTGGTAACCATAGTCGAGAAGGACCGATTCAAATTTGAAAGGTAAGGTCTTCTACATCTATAAAATAATACCTTAGCTCTATCTTGATATGCTTACATGCGGCCTGCAAAGTTACTAAACCTATATACCTATTCTAGCTACATAGGATAGCCTATATTTAGGTACTGAATTAATCTTAATGCTTTTATTACCAAAATGCATAGATACAAATATCACAGATCATAGGTATTTGCGGCTATGTTATCGCTACACTAAAGCGATGCTGTGTCGACCCTATCGGATTGACATAATGTTTGCTTGGGTATAATTAGACCCTTAAAAGTTATAATTTATAACGTGTAGGTTGTTAATGATTAATAGTATTAAAATTAGTATCTATAGGAGCTAAAGCAACGAGAAAAGAAACGATGTTTGACTATCTAACTTACATTACAGAACAAGCTGACCAAAATTAACGACGTAACTTCTTAGCAACCTGCCTATTCACAAACTGTATAGGTAAGTATAGTTTACTTTCTGCAAAACATACTTTTAGGACAAACAAACGTATCTGGACACAAATGCCGTCCATTAATATATGTCACGCTGAGACTGCTCGAGATCGTCCAGCTAAGATCACATCATTAATATTGAGTAGTACACAGTGGCGGCCGCCCAAAGGGATAAATTTCATGCTGAGGTGCTTTCACCCTTTATTCCAATCTATTTGTCAAGGTTCAGCATACAATTACGGAGAAAAGGTCCTCTTTATGAAGGTACCATGTAGGTTCTAATGTAGAGTAATGATAGTAATTTTACGCTTGTCTTCGCTATTGAGATAGTAAGGGCAACGTGATCGTTATAATTTCTACTCCGCTAGGCAAGAGAGTCCGTATCTACCCACCCTACGATACCGTAGGCCGTAGAGGTAGAGTTTATCCTACGATCAGTTTCAGATTTAAGATGATTTATAAATTCAAATCAGTGTGTAAGAGTTAGTTAGATATTCGTGAAACAATTAAAAACATTGCTCTACCAATAGGTAAGGGGGATAGCAGATTCATTTCTAATACCTCCCTAGGATTCAATATAGATAGATTTCCTACGTTCCTGTTTTTTCGTTGCCACCCTTAACGAAGGGTACGTACTCTATACATCAAATAAAGTAATTTTATGCCAAAAAAAATGCTGGGAAACGATGTAATTTTTTTTGTTTTTTTTTTTTAATTTCGTAATCGGGTGAAATTTATAGTATCCACTGTTTATGCTAGCTTTTTCATAGACAGATATTAATTATTTCTCGTGAAAAAATCTTGCTACGCGCGTCAATGTGCATTTATGCAGAAAAACGCAGTCTATTTACTCAACTTTGGACCCTAATATCTTGGGAACCAGACACTTCCCAGGTATGCTTCCATGGAGAAAAATGATCGTGATGATGAGGAGATTCCGAAGTTTTCGGGAACGTTGACGACCAAAAATCACCTTGTATAGCGCATAAGATAAAATACCTGTATACTGTTGGTGTGTCTTAATAAATAAACGTCTTTTCAAGAGATTATAATTTTCGATGGAGCCTCTAAATATCCCATAGCCAAAACTACAGTCCCTAAGATTGTTGTTGAATGTTAGACTTTTAACGTGATATATGAAATGTTATGTTCTGGACAAAGTGGGTGTACATATAATTATGACAGAACAATTAGAGTAGGTACCACGTGGTACCACGTAGGTAGTGAGGAATAAAATTTTATGGAAATGTCTTTGAAACATTTAGTTAATTATTAATTAATTATTACATGAGCAGGTATGCCTACCTAACTACCAATAAAAAATATACATATACCTACGAGTAGGTACTACCATACTGGGTATGGTATGATAGCTTTTATTTACGTGTTTAGGGAAGATTGAAGATTTATTACTGCTCTACTGGAATTCCATACCAAATTACAACATCTAATAAGAAACCATGACAAGAAATATTTCCTTATTGTTTTTGGTGTCATAATCCTCATAGGAAAGTAGTTATATCTAGGTAGGAAGTACCTACATGTAAGTGAGCAATGTGGCAGATATTCACAGATGAAGTGCTAGGTCGCCCTGCGTCATGCAAGAATGTTTTATCCCATCATACCGCTGGCACAAATGGTATGTTAATTTATTTTGATATGTTATTTTTGTCATAAACTGAATGTGTAGGTACAAAAGTTCTCGGGGTACCTAATATGTTTGCTGTCTCAAATGTAGACATCTTGATTATAAGTATATCTCAGGACCTGCTTGGTAGTCCAATCAATGGAGGGTTTGACCTAGCAATAATAATTCCTCAGTTCCTAATATTTTCCATAAGTAACATTATATTCAGGATTTTTTTTTAATGGAACTTAAATAGGTATTAGATAATGTTGAGTCTCCATACAAAAGGGTTCCTCGTTGATTGGACTTCTTATCACAGGCGAAGCATCGATGCGATACGTAGAAAGGAACACATACTCTTTCCACCTTTCGCAAATATACATAAATATAGGCAGCCATATCATACATTTTGTTGTATAGGATAAATGAGTATAAGAAATATTATCCTCCCATAGGCAGGATCACAAAAGAGTTGGCTCTGGTCAACCCATTAGAGCGCGCGCCGCGGGGCATCATGATCACCGGACTCCTGTTAATTTATGTGCTTTGTCGTTTTGTCCACTGCACAAAGGACATGCATTTTTATACTGCCGGACACCCAGATTAACATCAGGGCTGGCTTTCTCTCGTTTTGTGCAAAACACAATGCGTAGCCTAACCGGGCACCTGGCATTAATGGCTTCAGGCAATGTAATGGATATTTTATGGATAGCTACTGACGTTTTCAAAAGGATTCCGTAAAAATTTTATTGGTTTTGGTAAGTTATGTGATTCGCGCATTTGTATAGCATTTCGTTTTATATTGTACCTAACATTTTAATTGAAATAAAATAACTTTATTTCAACTTTATTTAATTAAGGGGTGTTTATATATTTTCATGTTATGGCATAGTAGGTAGTTACAATTTCCAATTTTGTGAAAATATAAATCATCTTCTTCATTAGCCTAGGATTCAGTGAAATATACTCGGACGCCTATAGTCTGCATGACTGCATCATGCAGTCATTAATCGATTCAGTGCATGCAGTCTGCAACTTAACCTATTCCAAGTACCTACCTATATGTATAATTTAAACTGTTGATTATGCAAGGTTGAAAAGAATTTGATTACTTATGTGTGTTAATTAAAACAAAGAAATAGTTATGTACATCATTTATGTATTATTAAGTAAGAAGACATTCTTTCGTACCTGTAACCACTCACTTCCGCACTCCAGTTCATTTTTAAAAATAGGTTAAGAAACTATTACCTATCTCTTCAACTGTTGATTATGCAAGTAGTATTTGAAAATGTAATTATGTATTTTACTTATGTGTGTTAATTAATGATACAAAGACTTAATGGTTGCTGGAAGTAGAGATAAGCTCGCCTTTGTACTATTTCTTTTACAACTTATGTCTATGATAAAAATTTATGTGTACAATAAAGAATTAAGAATAAGAAGACAACTACCTAAATATAGTAATAGAAAAGCTTAAATTAGGTATCATAAAGTTAGGCCTACATTCACCAAGGGCCGAAAGATTATAAAATTAAACGTCTCGCTCTAGGTGCAAGGGGATCTCTACGTAGGTATCTATAAGTTAACTGACTTTAATTTTATTGGTTCTGTAATGATAGCTTCACGATAATACTTACTCATCGATTTATTTATTTCTCCCTTCTCACCATCATTACAGACATTAGTCCAATGCGATAGCGCAGGTAAAGATATAAAATTATTATTAAATACATTATTATAAAAACATGACTAAGTTAATTATCTATTTATATGATATAAATACTCGTACATTACCACTTTAGCGAATTCACTCATATAACTGATTCACATTCTTCATTCATATAACTGATACACTCCATATAACTGATGATGATGATGATCTCCGACCGTATTTCGATCAAGGCGACCAATCTCTACGGAGATTGGCCAGGTACGCAGGAGATTATTATAGAGCACAAGTGTGTGCGCAAATATAACTATTAGGTATATGAAAGACAATTTAACATAAGTAGGTGTTAGGTATTTGTTTATAATTTGGAATCTTTGGAATCGTGTTATTCCGAAAGATATTTTTTCCAATTAGTCAGTTAAGTTAAATTATGCATCTTATTGGAATTTGGATACATACAACATTTTGCTCGTCACACGTAGGTAGGTACACTGTGAACAGCAAAACAGTATATTTATGCACTTATTATGTACGTAGGCACATGTAGGTACACCTGGTCTATATTTTAGAGCAAAACCCCAATACCTAATTCGAAACAACCGCGTCACTTTTAAAAGCTCGTATCTGATCTCATTTATTGGAGTTAAACAAATCTGCAGAGTCTCGATTATTATTTTGATGTTCGGACGCCAGGTCCCCGTGCACCCGCACCCTATAGACACACGTGTACACCTTGTTTCCCCAGTTGCTGCTGACGAGAACCCTCACCAAGTTGTAGGACTTTTTGGAAGGTGTTCCCACCTCAAAGTACTGGATGGGCTTGCCGCTCCAGTCGTACTCGAAGGTGCCGAAGTTGTGAGGGTACGGGTCGTTGCGGAACTCCAGGCCTTGTAGCTGCACCATGCGCGGAGCTGATGATATCTCCCTATTGAAGTTTATGTTAATGATCAGTGACAAGTTGCTAGCATTATCGACTGAGAGAATGCCCGAGTTCCTTAATTGACTCTTACGACATGCACGGAAGAAGATGCAGCCCCGCATAAACGGAATTGACACGAATTTTAAGTATAACAAGAGATTGCAAACCGGTCCGGATGCCCTTTTAGACATCCACCGGGCCCGGCCATTCATACCAGGCCCGGTGACCGGGTCCGGTAGGTACGAAAACTGCGGCACGTAAGCCCCAACTTGTAGAAAATTGGCATGGCAAGTGCTGCGAACCGCGATGTTCTGTCTGTGCGCCAATGGCCGCTCTCCGTTCCTACTTCTTAAATAATCTGACTACTTTCCAAACTTTTTCTCGAAATCCTCTAAATCCAGGCATTTCATCAGCGCGTGGAAGACATTTCCATCCTAAACTTAATTACTGAATACTAATGCTTGCTTGAAGTTAATTAGTAACACTAATGTAATTCCCGTTCATAAGTGAAACTAACTGATTCTGTATTAAAAACTCGTGATTTTGAGACTGATTAAAGGATGATTCACGCTACACTGTGTCGCGACCGGGCCGTGGTACTTAACATTATGGTATACTTTTTGTATGAAGTAATTCATGCCTGACCGTGGCCCGGCCGTGCGCCGCCGGGACTCGGCCGGGGCACGGCGTTGATATGTCGGTGGGTATTGTTTCCCGGCTCCGGCACGGTCCGCTAACAAAAACCACGTAACACAGATATAGTCGTGCAAATAATACACCCAAACAACCCGGTGTAACATGAATGAGGGGTCCGGACGGGCGCACGGCAGACGTGTCCCGGCCGAGGCCCGGACCGGTCGCGACACGGTGTAGCGTGAATCATCCTTAAGACTAATTATTGTTGATTTACTTGTTTGAAATAAATATTATTCCGTAACCTTGAATCACTGTATTTTTCCTCCATTTACTTAAATTAAAACAAATTTTCATAAAATACTTGAAAGATTTCATCCTAACACATCAACCAGGCCGGGCCCGGCCGGGTTGAAAAACATACCGGGTTGCAATATCTATTTGTAACTAGGTAAACTGTAAAGAACCTACCTTGTAGGAGCGATGTGCGCGGGTATATGCTCAATGCTAATCCCAGTAATATGTACTGAGCCAAGCAGACGTATAATGGCCTCTCCCTTGCTGCCTTTAAAAGCCCAGCACTCTCCAGGCAGCGTGCTGGGCCGCAGTATCACGCTGGCGCCGTGGCAATCTCGGCAGAAGATGGCCGCCACCACGTGGAGAGCCCAGCCCACTGGAGACTCGTAGAGCACGTGTGCGACAGTGTCTCCCGTGTCTATGATACGGCCACCTGCTGATTCTAGTGCGTAGTCTGCTACCTAGATTAATAATTTGATTGAGACTAAAAAGCTCTTGTGATAGAAGGTAGTAAATAGGTATCTGAATAGTTTCAAATTAAGTATTTGTACTTTTGTCACAGCCACATAGGTACTCGCGTGAGCAGCGGTTAATAGATTCAAGTAAAGCTATGGGCAAAGAAAATTGTTGTAAAATGCTATGTGAATCGCGTTTGGAAACCAAACGGTTTTTCTATTAAAAAGCCATCTACACACAACACACAATTGATCTACTTAGAAACCCAGTAACATAAACAAACCTGTCGATCATAGTCCCTGAGATCGAGGGCCTGCTGCGACACAGAGCGTCACGCGCGCGCCCTGCACAGGCAGTGCTTGATCCATTTGGGTTTGCAAGTGCTCGTGCTTGCGGTTTAGAAACCCAGTATGCTTATCTATTATATGCCTGCCAAATAACAAAGTTACGGTGCTTCAAGTGGACGCAATAATCATGTAACAGATCGATCATATCTGTCGTGGCCATATTGAAAAATTGATCATTTCATGAAATATTCGAGCATTACATGAAGTGGTCGCATTTCATGAAGTGGCCCTGACCAGATCGTTAAATCGTCTACATTTCACGATTTTGTCATCCACGAGCTGCCCCGGCGTATACCATAAGGTATGAGGATTTTTTTTGCTATTATTTATGTGATATTTTCACAATCTAATATTTAAAAACATAAAAGCTCGGCTCTGGCCAGAGCGTCACGCTCGCTCCGCTCGCGCGCGCCCTAAGGTTTTTGTTTAACAATATTATTATAAACCACCATTAAGTCTAATATACATTATACAATATAACACACTATCCGTGAACTTCTTCTGCGCCATGTTAGGCAGTGCTGTCGCTGATCAATAATCTTGACCACTTCTCCATTTGGGTTTGCCAATAGACAGTTGCTCGCTCGCTTGCGGACATATCTATCACCTAAAATAGTACAGCGTAGGGGAAGATTGGGTAATGGGGGGGAAATCGACACTTAACACTATGTATAATTGGTAATCATCCATTTGACTCCCCCAGTTACGAGTAATTGAGGTCACCTGATGCTTATCTATTATCTTGCTCTTTACTCTTTCGGTCCCCTTCTTGCCTGCCATGTGCATTTATGCAGAAAACGCAGTCAAAGTTACGGTGCTTCAAGTGGACGCAATAATCATGTAACAGATCACGCACTGAGATGATAACTCAGGTATATCTATTACCATGTAGACTTATATAGCTAAAATGGTATAGCGTACCTCTACCTAACATGTGTTTGGCCTAAGGTAGTTACATTCAACAAACTATCCGCATACTCCTGTGTGTAGAGAATAAGGGAATAACAGAAGTCCAAAAAGGAAATTTTTCGCAAATCTTCTTAGAAGCAACAAATCGGGCCTAGAATCCAGCAGTATCTAAGAAAAGTATGCACATGAACCTCAGTAAGGCCCCGTGTGAGCTGCATGACGACGTACTTGATGTCCGAGAAGTTCCCTTCCACCACGTCAGGGGTCCCCAGCAGGTGCACGTATAGATGCAGCCCTAGCAGCAGCGACAGGGCACCACACACGAACGAGGGAAACACCCGTCCTAAATACCAATTGTCCATTGCAGATACTGAACTATAGGTACCTAATCGCAGATTTTTCAATACTTTATTATTTTTTTACCGATTCGCATCCATCCAAGTTTGTTGACATAAAAATGACATTAAATTGCGCCAAATCTGCCTACGTCACTTCTGTCTGGCTGGCAGCAACAAAAACAAAATAGTATCTACTCCACTGTTAGCCCGGCCATAGACGGACTGCTTGGAGCGGTCGGCGCCAACAGCTTCATGCGGTCGCTGTTGGGAGATGTGCAGTTTCAATACAAAATTGACATTCTCAATACACGGACCGCTCAAGCTGTTCGTTTGCAGTCGCAGCAAAAAATGCAGTCGGCGTCCAGTCGAATTTTGCCGTGCTGCCGGCTGCAAATAGATGCTCGACACGCCGTACACAAACCGTTTGAAGCGGTCCGTTCCGACTGCTCGCCGCTTCCTCTTCACGCCCCGCAATCCACTTATCCACGTTCTACAACGTTTTCTACGCCTTCGCTTGCGTAATAATAGCACAAGAAGTAGTGTCTCCTCGTCTGAATCCAGGTTGTAACTGAGAGCAGCAGAGCAGTCCGTGTTGCGGTCGGACGTTACACGACTTCACAACAACCGCACAAGGACTGTTTGAAGAATTCGGACTGCAGTCGCCTCCAACCGCAACACGACTGCTCTCATGCGGTCGGTCCTAATTGCTCCAAGCAGTCCGTCTATGACCGGCCTAATGCTGCCTGTCCACTGGGGCGGAGTGAGGTCGAGGAGCGGAGAAATAATAACCAATAAGATTGCAGGACTTGAGCTGAGCCGATAATTTATACAATCCTTTTGGTTAAAATTTCTCCGCTCCGCCACTCTGCAACCTCACTCTGCTCCAGTGGAAAGGCAGCCTAACATTAGGTATAATCTCAGAATTAACCAATTCAAAGTCTTTGGAAATACCTTTAGGGTACATTTGGATAGAGCATCACAGAAAACTTTGCCTAGGCTCGAAATGCAAACATGCAAACAGGTACAATACATACATGACTATTATTTTTCGCCTTTTGCATGATTAGTGCACTATCCAAGTCTGGTTAAAAAAATATGTGATGTTTGTCTGAGAAATAAAAATACAATATAATAATAATAATACATTTATTAGAAATCCTTTACATTCCACATTATTTCAGATTGATAGTTTCAATAGTGTTAGTACCAGAAGGTATTACATGAGTTTTTTAAGGTAAACATTTCATTTATATTGGCCTGCAATACAAAACATGACACTGGTACGGTGACTTTAATAAATAACCAGAATTACCTGAAATGTATTTGTAAACAATTTCCAAATTAAATAGAGCTTTCAAAAGTTTGCCACCTCTCATTATTCAAACGTTAACCTAGAATAGTAAAACAGGCAATAGCACTTTCCTAAAACTCCACATATTATGATATCATGAACCAGTTAAAGAAAAGGATGACCAAAATCTATAAACCATAGACTTTTAAAAGATGGCAACCCTAAAGTATGTCCACACTACGCCTTCGCCTGCTGCGCGGCATACTCCAGCTGAGCCGCAGCCACAGACTTCATAGACTCATGCGCTTGCTGCACGTTAGCACGCCATGCTGTCAGCACGGTCAGTAGACGCTGCCACTGCTCGCGCCCGAACGTGCGGTGCATTGTTGTAGACACGTGCACGCAGCGGAGAGACTGGTCCATGCGCGCACGGACCAGCTTGGTCTTGAGGACTGGAATTGGTGTATTTTTGTTTATTGATGTTATCAAGTTAGAATGGAAACAAGCTACATAGGGATTTTTTTTATCATGATTAGGGCTAATGTCAAATTTGTATTCAATTTTTTTTACAATGAGGGATTTTCTGACAAGTTAAAATAACTGAGAAAAATAGATGGCGTGAGCGCATCACCCTCCCTAGATGCTCCCCTCTTGACCTCCCCCTGTACGTGTGACCAATGACAAAACAGAATTTCGGGATGGTGATGCGATCACGCCATCTATCCAGGTAATTTGTACTATTTTTTTACTTTTAATAGTTGTCAGAAAATCCCTCATAAAGGCCAATTTCTATACGAGAGATCAAAAAGAACCTCGGAGTATTTTATTCCTAATTTGAAATTTTGTATAAAAACAATTGAACATTAAATCTGAGATATGCATAAAATCGCTCAAGATCAGTTATAGAAATTGGCGGTAAGAGAGGTAAGTATAGAAACCTGGTATTTCCCCTAATTATACCTGTGTAAGTCTCTTGTATTAATTAGCTCCTGTGCTGATGCAGTGCTTCACCAGGATATATCAGCTGAATTTCCTTCCATGCATGTCAAGAGTTTTAAGGCATATGACTAAGGAATTGAGGGGTGTTTCCTCAGGCGATGAGCTAATATCAAGCCCCTCTAAACATAACTGTAGTTAGGACCTCCTGTGCAATCCTATAGTTTTGGCTACCCCATTTTTGGCAGCACAGCCGCTGTGTACATGTATTAACATTTTAGTCAGCTCACCTTGAATAATAAAAGCTTCAACATCTTTGTCCTCAATTTGTAATTCAGAAATAATGTCATCAAAGGGAATATCTGGGTTTTTCTCAGCCATTTGCATGAATGTTAGTATCCTCATTTTTGTGACGTTTTGTTCGTGGTTTAATCCTGAGGTTGAATGATTAATTATAGTACACATAAAGAGGAGTACACAAGTATACACAGGGTTAATTTTAAAACATCAATAACCTCTCGAGAGGTATCTACCATCATAAACAACGACATTTGTTCTACGAGTTTTGATAATTTGTCACATTTTACTTTCATACAAAAATAAATATCAATTTAATATTACCTCTGAATGTTCTTAAGTCTGTACATAAAACTGAGGCACGCGCGATCGCGGGCGTCAACCTTTTCGTATACCTACGAATGGAACATAGACTTACAAATGTCACGACAGTACAATAAAAGCTTGGAAAATAATTTTTAAATAATGTATTTAGTTGTGATAAAACTCGTAGAACAAATGTTATTGTTTATGATTTTAGCTATCTAGTCCTGCGAGGTTATTGATGTTTTAAAATTAACCCTGTATAAGTGACATGTAAGCTAATAATATACAAAAACTTAATTGATTAATATTATACCTTGTGACTGAACAAATTCTTTGTGGTTATTGTAGAAGGTCTGATAGCTGGACAATTTTTCTGATACAAATATTGTGAGTAGATCATATATAAGAGCTCCCTCCAAGAACTTTACTGGCTTCAGATTGAGGAGTGGATCCAAAAGGAATGTGGTGGGGTCAGCCAGAGCTGTCACTACACACTTGATGGCATCCTCTCTGGCATGAGAAGCATTTTCATCAGTGTATGTGCCAAGGAGCTCAATCATCACCTTTGATGATAGTTCACTGAAAATATGCAACAATATTGTAAGTATACAAATTCTATAAACTACAGTTGAAACCGAATATAATGACATCATTTATAACGACAGATCGGTTATAACAACCGAATGGAAAGGTCCCGGCCGAATCTTTATATAAACTAATAAGTAAACATACCGCCTATAATAACATCATATACAACGACATATCACTTAAAACGATGAAACCCTTCACTTGCTACAGTAAAATAAAACAATACGAACATTTTCAATCTTAAAATTAATCTATGAACGAATATTTTGACTTGTGTAGGTATTATTATTCTCCCACCTTATTCCAACCTTTTGCCGCACAAAGGCTTGACCTTGCATGTTTCGACTTATTTAGTGTGATAGTTGACCGCGTTAATGACAGGTTGATATTCTTTTTTTTCCTGAATTTTATTTGAAAACAAGTTCATATGCATAACCTATACCCATACTACAAACATACATATGACTATTAATATGATTACTTATTTATTGATATTTATTGATTATTTATTATATTTTATATTATATATGTAAACAGGCAGGCAGTTGAGGCAACTGATTTTGCCTGTATCTGAATGTTCTCTTCTTAGGTTTTTCTATGTTCTTTAATGTGTTTGTCCAGTTTGTTTTTGAAATTATTGACACTTGGTGCCGAAACCACTTCTTCTGGTAGTTTGTTCCAAGGGTTCACCACCAATCATTGTGTATATTGCTTATAACAACTATCAGACATAACATCCGAAGTATAGGGTCCCTTCAATGTCGTTATATCCGGTTTTGACTGTATATTGAAAACATTTATTCAAAGTAAAGGTGCATTGTCAATTTCCAAAAATATCTTTTTAATGCATTTTTCAGAACTTTATAATATTTACAAGAAAACCTTGTATGTGACAGTTAATGGATAATATTATGCTTGTTCGCCAAAGACAATCTTACCTATTTTGATCTTTCAACACCTGATGCAATAGTCTATACAACTTCTGCATCTGTTCATTGGATGGTGGGCAATCAGCAAATTCCTTTTTCAATTCTTCCACACTGGTGAATATGTCTTTTACAGCACCAACTCTTGCTGCCAACTCAATTACATGATAGTAGACATGGTAGCGCAGTGAGGAATTTGTTTCCAAATTATTGTATAATCTCCACAAACTGTAATTGAAATAGGTAAGAGTCTAGATACAATATTGTTACTTTACAACAACAAAATATATGCTTAACTCAAAAATAAGTTCATTGATGCATTTAATGCACTTGCCTTATTTGATAAAAACTAGTGTTTAATCAAAATAAAATTTAAATATGTTAACATTCTTAACTAAAGAACTGTACTACTTTAGATATGAAACAATGCAAAATACTACAAATAAATACCATCATTATTATCAGCCATGATAAGTCCACTGCTGAACATAGGCCTCCCTAACAAACTCCACTCAAAAAGAAACTATATAACATTTTGTTTTGAATAAAATAAGGGTGTGTGTCTATCAGTAGGTACAATGGAACTCTTACAATATTAAATACTTTATTTACCACTTCTTCTCAATTCTTTCATAGTGAATATAAACTTACGATTGCAATGCAATTAAACCAAGTTTTGGTCCAGGTGCCTTTGTTAGACGTTGGCTAAAAGCTAAGAACAGGTTCTCTCCTCTTTCCAATGGGATCTAAAAAATAAGAAACATAAATCAGTTCTTTTTAGTTACATTATGGTAAAAAAGAAAGCAAAGGAGTTGTCAAATTGGAAAGAAAAGGTACCATTCGAAGTAAAAAAAAGTGTTTGACAAGGGGACCCCATATCTCCCAACCTATTAACAGCTACTAGAAGACATTTTTCGCAAACTTGATTGGACAAACTTTGGAGTGAGCATAAATGGAACGAAGTTGAACCACTTGAGATTCGCTGATGACATTGTAATACTCAGTGATAATTATAATGACTTAAACACCATGTAGCAAGGCCTTAATTCAGAAAGCAAAAGGTGCGGTTTGCACATGAATGTGAGTAAAACTTGTATAATGACCAATACAGACAAACACCAATCAATATTGATCAACTCACCCTAGACTATGTAAAGACATATACTTACTTGGGTCAAAATTTAAGTTTCCAAAGCCAAACAACGCGAGAAGTAGAACGACGAATTAAAATGGCATGGAGTAAATACTGGGCTCTTAAACACATATTTAAATCCAAAATTTCAATAAGATTAAAAAAGAAAGCATTTGATAACACCATCTTACCGTTACTACTTTATGGCTGCCAGTGTTGGACATTGACAAAGGCACTAATTAAGAAAATTCAAATATTCCAAAGAAAAATGGAAAGAAGTATGCTAGGCTTGAAACTGATTCAAAAAGTGCGCAATACTGACATTCGACACAAAACTAAGCTAAAAGATGCTGCTGAGCTAGTTTGCAGATACAAATGGAGGTGGGCTGGTCACGTGGCTCGTGCACCAGTTAGACGCTGAAGTGAACGCTTGCTCCAGACGCCGATGGAACGACGACATCACAGAACTGGCAGGCGGGACTTGGACTAGGTTGGCAAGAGATAGAGCCGAGTGGCACGCGTTGGACGAGGCCTTTGCCCACATAAGGGTTCTCCATTAGATTTAAGACATTTTATAAATTTTATTATGTAAATTTATGTATTTTAATTTGGAAATAAAAGGCTTTATTATTATTTGTATCCCTGTTTAAATTCTCAGGACTACAGAGTCCCGGTCCTTTGAGAGGCGTGTATCGGGCCGTGGCCAAGATGTAGAGGCCCTTTTCAGAGAAATTTAATTTGGTGTGGGATACACATGGCGGATACCATCGCTGACCGCACAATATGATACACCCGGCGATGGTCCCCGCCATGTGCAAGACTATTGGAGTGCAGATCTATGTCATGCGATGGAAACAAAGGTCATGGGCTATGGGGCTGAATGTTGGGTGGGGTTGGGTAACTGGGCTATTGAAGGAGACTAACGGACGTCTGCCATTACAACCAAGTCTCATAATTGTTTGGTGGCAGGCGGTGACTCGCCGACTCATTTCATGGGCATTTCATGAAACGGCCGCACGCACGCAGCGACAAAGCGGGCAACATTTGGTGAGTGGCTAGGGTGGAGGGGTGCCCCTGGACTTTAAACCGAAGCCAACTTGCCACTTACTGACTGGCACGTCCACCCTTGAGCTGTCATAGCTCTCGCGACTCCACTCTGCCCGGCCGGCGAAGGCAAGGCAGAGGCGGGGGAACTGTTCCTCGTCAGACTTCACTCCGGCGCCGGAGATGAGGAACAGGGTCTTCCCCCGGGAGTACTTCAGGTCCGTGGGAATGCTACCTCCCAACAGCTCGCCACAAGCTGCCCTGCGGGCTTATTATTATTATTATTATGGTAAAAAATTATGCACTCTATTAAACTAAGTAGCACATTAAACCTCTCTAAATTTTATAAAGTACTTTCATAATCAGGTATAATTATAGTTCATAATTAATTATACCTAAATACACATGGCTGTACCTACAATGGCTGCATTCCCAAAATGAGGTTGCCAAAACTGTAAGATCACAAAAGCGATCCTACAATCACATTTAGCATAACAGTAATTACTAGAGATGCGCCGAATATTCGAACCGTATTCGGTATTCGGCGTATTCGGCAACTTTTTCACTATTTGTATTCGGCCGAATCATTCGGTTTTGGCGCCGAATGTATTCGGTTTGAGTATTTTCATATTTTTGCCTACACGTACGGTATAACGCTAAGGACAAAACTTCTTATGTGACATTTATGTTCTACTAACGGCCGCCCACAACTTCGTCCGTGTGAAAGGTATTACATCCGTGCGAAGCTAGCCCTAGTTATACTTTCTCAGGTTCTAGAGTACACAGGTAGTACCTAATTTCATTTCAATCTGTTCAGTAGTTTTGGCGTGAAAACCAGACAGACCTACAGAGTAACTTTCGCATTTAATATATATATAGGGTTTTTTTTGTTGCGACCATTAACGAAAGGTACGTACTCTATACCTCAAATAAAGTAAGTTTATGCATAAAAAATGCTGGGAAACAATGTAATTTTTTTATTTTATTACTTGATCGGGCCAAATTTATAGTGTCTAGTGTTTATGCTAGTTTTATCATAGACAGATATTAATTATTTATCGTGAAACAATCTTGCAACGCGCGTCTATGTGCATTTATGCAGAAAAACGCAGTCTATTTACTCAACTTTGGACCCTAATATCTTGGGAACCAGACACTTCCCAGGTATGCTTCCATGGAGAAAAATGATCGTGATTATGAGAAGATTCCGTAGTTTTCGGGAACATTGACGACCAAAAATCACCCTGTATTATTTATGTATTAAATTTGTGTCATATACTGATAATGTAAAACTTGGCTGTATGATTAAGTTGTATTTGACAAGTACTTTCCTTGCCTGTAATTTATAGGTTATAATACACACAAGAATCAGTAAACGTTTTGCTACTTAGCACGTGTATTTTATTTGGACTTATTAGTGGCGACGAGGATTAAAAATGGACAAGAAAGCAATAACATTTCATGAATTCAACCCAGAAACGGATAATTGGGACTACTATATAGACAGATTGAGTTTTTGTTTTGAAGCAAATGGAATTATTGTGGACAATACCAAACGAGCAAATTTTTTTACAGTATGTGGTTCACAAGTGTTTGAGACAGTTTGTTCGTTAATTACACCTAGAAAACCTTACGAAGTGCCTTTTAGTGACATTGTGACTATATTGACGAATCACTACAGCCCAAAACCAAACGAAATATCAGTGTCATTTCAATTTTACAATCGCAATCAAAAATCTGGTGAAACAGCATCTGAATATATTGCGCAAGTAAGGAAGTTAAGTGCCGGGTGTAATTTCACAGATTTAGAGCGCATGTTACGTGACAGACTGGTATGCGGGATGAGTGATCATAAATTACAATACGAACTCTTGAAGAAAAACAGTTTAAGCTACAAGGATGTAGTAGATGCTATGTTATCGGCGGAAAGTGCAGGCAGGGACGTGCGTATGATGCACAGCAACCTAGCATCATCGTCATCATCAAGCTGCTCGTTGGATCCCAGGAGTACACAGTATCGTACATCGGAGAATGTGTATCGCGCGCCGGATCCAGAACCCATGGATGTTAATGCAGTACAAACGAATAGATTCCGTTTATGTTACCGGTGTGGTGACCGTCATGGTGGTGAATGCAGATTTGTCAATGCCCTATGTAGATACTGTAAAAAGAAAGGTCACATAGAGAAAATTTGTATAAGTAAGAAGAGAAATGACTCGCATAAGAACATAAATTTTACAGAAGAGGAGCAGGAAGCTCATTTGAATGGCATTTACAATATAGAGAGCTCGACTCGTGTGGCACCATATGAGGTCAAATTATTTTTAGAAGGTGTACCTGTAACAATGCAAGTGGATACAGGAGCCAGTTTCACATTGGTCAATCAAGACACATGGAAAAGGTTGCAAGGCCACAATTTGTCAGTGGTGTTGCAGTCGGTGCCAGTGAAGCTACGTACATGGACTGAAACACCAGTAATTTTGCTTGGACAAGCTAGAGTTCAAGTAGCATACAAGAATATTATCAAAAATTTAGATGTAATTATTGCAAAGAATAATGGACCAAATTTACTAGGAAGAAACTGGTTTGAGCCATTGGATATTAGTATGAATATTAATTTTATATCTGATATGGATGTCGCCAAAGTACAGGAAGTACTTGCAAACCACGAGGAGGTATTCAAGGATGGACTCGGTACTTACCGTGGACATAGTGTATCAATACATGTGAAACCTGGCACTACTCCAAAGTTCCTCAAAGCGCGTCCAGTACCATACGCCCTAAAGGACAAGGTGGAGAAAGAAATAGACAGACTAGTTGCCGAAACAGTTTTACGCCCTGTATCATTTTCTGAGTGGGCGACCCCTATAGTGCCAATTGTGAAGAAATCTGGAGAAATTAGATTATGTGGTGATAATCGTAGCACGGTCAATCAGGCTACAGAGTCAGACACATACCCCATGCCCTCGGCTAATGAGGTATTTGCTACAGTAGCAGGGGGAAATACTTCACCACATTGGATTTGGATCGAGCATACACACAGGTGATAGTGGACGATGATACAGCCAAACTTTTAACCCTTAATACATGTAAAGGTTTATATACTGTACATAGACTAGCTTTTGGTGTAAAAGCTTGTCCGGGAATCTTTCAGCGCCTGATGACATCACTTTTGGCAGGAATTGCAGGGGTAGCAGTTTTAATAGACGATATTATAATCAGTGGAGATAATATGGACAATATGCGAATACGACTCGACACAGTGCTACAACGCATTAGACACGCAGGGCTGCGACTTAATAAAACAAAATGTAAGTTCGCTAAAGAATCCGTGGAATTTTTAGGTTTCGTGATAGACGCAGAAGGCATACACCCCGCGCCTAGTAAGGTGGAATCTATTAATAAAACTCCGGAACCTAAAAATATACCAGAATTACAGGCTTTTCTGGTTTATACAACTTTTATGAGCGATTTATACCTGGAAAAGCAACAATCTTAGAACCATTACATCGGTTGCTAGATAAATCGCAAACATGGCACTGGACTGACAAGGAACAAAACGCGTTTAATGCTGCTAAGCGTCTTATAACTTTTGACATGACATTAGTTCATTATGATTTACATAAACCACTGATACTAACATGTGACAGTTCAGAATATGGCGTTGGGGCAGTGTTATCACATATCATGGAAAATGGGGAGGAGCGCCCTATCGCAATGGGTTCCAGAACCTTACATACTCACGAGAGACGTTATTCTCAACTGGACAAAGAGGCGGCGGCGATAATGTTTGGAATAAACAAATTCCATAATTACATAGCGGGAAGATTTTTCACAGTCATTACGGATCATAAACCTTTGCTTGGCATTTTTGACTCCAAAAAACCGATGCCTAATATGCTATCACCACGCCTAACTAGAATTGCTATCGCACTAACGGCACATAGCTATGATATTATTTACAGACCAGGTTCTGAGATTGGAAATGCTGATAGTTTGAGCCGATGGCCACAGCCAGTCCGGAAACGCTGGAGCAACAATTATGTGATATCTTATTGATGGCAGAAAAACCCGAGGATTTACCGTTCGACGTGGAACAAATTGCTCAAGAGACCAAACACGATAAAACCTTGTCTCACGTGGTACATTACGTTCAAGCAGGATGGCCTAATAAGGTCAGTGACAAAGACTTGCATGTCTACTGGTGCGCCGACAAGAGCTGTCTTTGCAAGACGGTTGTCTTCTATTAGGTAGTCGTGTGGTGATACCTGCAACACTCCGACAAGCAACGTTACGCGTATTACATAATACGCATACAGGCATGGTACAAACAAAAGCCCTTGCAAGGAGCTATGTGTGGTGGCCTGGTTTGAGTGAGGATATTGAAGCATTGGTAGGCAGTTGCATCAGTTGCTTGGAAAACCGGAACATGCCGCCTAAAGTGTACATGAATGGGTAACTCCACGAGACCTTGGTCTAGAATACATGTTGATTTTGCGGGGCCTTATGAAAATAAAATTTTTAATTGTGGTTGATGCATACTCAAGATGGCCAGAAGTGGTTGTGACAAACAACATGACAACGGGAACAGTGATTCGCCATCTGAGAGCAATGTTCGCAACACACGGTTTATGTGAGACCTTAGTCTCTGATAATGGCACGTCATTTGTGTCCAATGAATTTAAACAGTTTTTGGATGCAAATAAAATAAGACACAAGACAACAGCACCATACCACCCAGCAACTAATGGGCTGGCAGAACGAATGGTACAAACGGTTAAACAAAAGCTACGAAAAATGGACAACATTCCTTGGGACATCAGAATACCTAAAATGCTTCTGAGTTTAAGAGTAACTCCGTGTGCCAGTACCAACAAAAGTCCATCTCAGTTGTTAATGAACCGACGATTACGTACACTTCTAGATACAATGCACCCTGACAATATTCAAAATAGAAAAATGGAAGTACAGATTCAGAATAACTCTGAACAGAGGCACAGAGAAACAAATATGGGAGCTAAAGTAATGTATAGAAATTATAATAATAAACCTAAGTGGTTAAAAGGAACTATTGTGTCTAAAGAAGGGCCTTCAAGTTATACTATAAAAGCAGATGATGGGTCCACCCTTCATAAACATATAGATCAATTGGTGATTATAAGAGATTCAAATGTACGGGAAAGAAGAGAGAGGGAAATGAATGATGTAGAAAGTAATGAGAGTCAAGAAGATATAATTACAATTCCAAATGAAAGTGAGTGGAGAAATATGTTAGGCATCCCTTCATTTTCTTAAAGATTTACCTATATTTATTCTGTGAAGATATTGTTAATTTTGTTACTTTAATAATTGATTAAGGTTTCAGTATTACATAGCTTAGATTATAAAGAAGTTACCTAATAATTTTATATAATTATTTTCTTGAATTTAGACATTGTTGCTATATGTTTAATTGTTAAATGTAAAGTTAAAAGCAATTGTTGTATGTACTTACTTAGGGGGAAAGTATGTCATATACTGATAATGTAAAACTTGGCTGTATGATTAAGTTGTATTTGACAAGTACTTTCCTTGCCTGTAATTTATAGGTTATAATACACACAAGAATCAGTAAACGTTTTGCTACTTAGCACGTGTATTTTATTTGGACTTATTAATTTGAAAGATAACATAATATATTAGTAAAGATTGTAAGTCAACAAAATCCCATTCCATCCTATTTACTAGCAACGTTTTTGTTTTTAAAAATCATTTTTGTTTTTATTTACAACGTAATCGTGCAATGTTTGAAGCAAAGTGACAGACAGTAGGGATGGCGATCAGAGATCGATTAATTGCAAAATCTATTTTTCTAATCGATATGTAGTACTGAATCCATAAAATAAGTATGGTATAGAATGATAGCGAGCATGGCCTATATAAGGGACATAAATTATGGTACATCCAAAATGCAAGGTGGCCAGTCGATAGAAAATTGCCCCATTTTGTGAAGTAGTGAACATATGAAAAATCATCATCATCCTGCCCTTATCCTATTACTTATGGGGTCGTTCGGCGTAATATGGTTTATTTATATGGAATTTTTTTTGGAAATCAATCTTTTAGACCTCGATTTTTTTGTGGATCGATTCATCAGGTCACGATTCGAATCGATTTAAAAATCTATATTTTTTGGAAAGAATTGCCATCCCTAACAGATAGCGTGGTGTGCGCGGGTAGTGGGCGGTGAGGTACGACACGCTCACCATTTAGCCAGCAACGACACATTAGAACTTGTTTGCGCGGCAAAACAATCAAATGGTAAACCGAATAATTCGGCCGAATATTCGGTTCAGTAAAGATTAAACCGAATACTATTCGGCATTCGGTTATTCGGTGAAACCAGTATTCGGCGCATCTCTAGTAATTACTATTAATAATGAATTATTATGCTAGGTAGTATGAAAGTTGTATGAGGGAGCAATGTGCGTAATGTTTGTATTTTTAGGTTAGCAGGTTTAGATGGATCTTCTATTGTGCGGGCGTCTACCTGCTCTCAGCACAACAGATAACATAAAAGGACGTACCGAAATCATGATGGAAACTATACTATTCAGTATAGCTTCAATATCTGCTTCATTCGTCTCCTTGAAGCAAGCGTCACAAACACCGACGATTTTGTGTAGATCATCCTCTATTCCTTTAGGTGATTTCTCCTCAGATATCTCTGCCCCAAGACTTTTGAAGTATTTACGCAGTTCTAAAGCCTAAAACGATATAAAATTCATGAAATGAACAAATTAAAATCTTGTAGGTTAGGTTTGGACACGTAAACTTACTTGATCCTCCAAAGAGATATCCATAAAAACAGCCGGACCCTGCATTATTACTTTTAGCGCGCAATTAACTAGTAAATAAATATTACTACGCTTGTTGGAATTTTATTTTTAATGAATAAACCTGAATAAAGGCATGGATGGATTTCAGCTTTTACAAGCAAAAGAAAAGGAAACAAACTTCAAGTCAATCGTCAATCAACAATGAACGATAATGAACGATTTGACATTTGACAGCAGGTGCACAGACTACTTAGTGTACTGACGTATACGTTAGTGGTAGCTAATATAACGTATAGCTTTTAAAAATAACATGCTATTTGTCCATAGCGCAATAACCAATTATTTAATTGACTCATTCCAAGCTAAACGCTATAACGATATGCGCGCTTCACGTGTCGCGTACGCATGACTCATCGCGCCTTCGACACGCACATGCATAGCGCGTGACGGCCGGCGCCGGGCTACCAACAGCTATATGAAATCGCGTCAAATAGAAAATAGCGTATTCGTGACTTATCATTGGTTACCAACAGCTATGTGAAATCGCGTCAACTAGAATATAGCGTTTTCGCGACTTGTCATTGGCGGGATAGGAATATAGCGTATTCGTTCAGTCATTCATTCGTGACTTGTGATTTGCGCGCAACTCGTAACGTTATAACGTCACGGAAAAAATAGCGCGCTATTTGCATGTAGCATATCACTTTCACGCATTCCGAGAATATAGCCTTTTTGAACACCACTATTGGTTACCAACAGCTATATGAAATCGCCTCAACTAAAATATAGGGTTTTCACGACTTCTCATTGGCGGGATAAGAATATAGCGTATCGTTCAGTTATTCATTCGTGACTTGTGATTTGCGCTCAACTCGTAACGTTATAACGTCACGGAAAAAATAAAACTTCATTCGGTTTTTTCATTTCATTTCAGTTTATCCCGAAGGAAAGGCAAGGGGAACTAAGCCCAGACAGCCATTGTCTTTAGTAAATGATTTCTGAATATATGATCCATCCATCCATCGTTTCCCAGCATTTTTTTTTGGCATAAACTTACTTTACTTGATCTATAGAGTTCGTACCCTTCGTTAAGGGTGGCAACGAAAAAACATCCTGTATATAGGGATGCGACAGTTCTCTATGTAGTCATCTTATTCTGAAAGTCAGATTCGGCGGGAAAAGCTGGAAGGGAGTGGGTGTAATTTTCTTGTGAAAATCAAAATTTATTTGTAAATGGCTTGCATGTGTCCGTAAAGTGATGTTTTCTGGTAGATAAGTTATATTTGGATTGCTTGTGATGTGAATCTAGTGCGTGTGCATGGTTTTATACGCAGGTAAGCTAAGTAAAACTTTAGCCGGAATACAATCTCTTCATAGGCCCATGTAAGTTGTTTCTGCAATTATTTTTGGGTTGTACTAATTTTCCATTCGTTCTTGTGGATTTTCCCGACGTTTCCATTCATCATCATCATTTATCATCCATCATAAATTCAGGAATCATTTACTAAAGACAATGGCTGTATGGGCATAGTTCCCCTTGCCTTTCCTTCGGGATAAACTAAACAAAAAAAAAATTATGTTTTAATCAGGGATTTGGTATCTCCTCTTTCTATGGTTTGAATGTCTTGCGGATTCGGCGGGAAAAGATGGAAGGGTGCAGGTGTAATTTTCTAGTGAAAATCAAAATTTATTTGTAAATGGCTTGCATGTGTCCGTAAAGTGATGTTTTCTGGTAGATAAGTTATATTTTGGTTACTTGTGATGTGAATCTAGTGCGTGTGCATGGTTTTATATGCAGGTAAGCTAAGTAAAACTTTAGTCGGAATGCGATCTCCTCATGGGCTCATGTAAGTTGTTTCTGCAATTATTTTTGATCTTTACTAATTTTACATTCATTTTTTACTAAATACTACATAAATTACTAAAGACAATGGCTGTATGGGCTTAGTTCCCCTTGCCTTTCCTTCGGGATAAACTAAACAAAGAAAAGAAAGTGAGATATATATACTCTCTCGTTAGAGAGTAGGGATGGGCTAATCATATCCGGGAAAGGATTGAACATGTAGCATATCACTACGACTAAGAATATATATCCTTTTAACATATCCAACTCCGCGTGCATATCCGGGAACGAAGAGATTAAGTAATAATAATAATAATAATAACTTTACAATTCATCCTTATCTAATATTTAACAGAGTAGGTATTTGTAAAAGAAAAACACTTTGCCATAATACAAGGAGAGCTGAGTTTATAGCGGTCCCCACACTAGGTCAGGCCTGTATCGTGGGGGCCAGAAAAGAATTACAGTGGAGAGTTAAAATGTTAGGTGTACTCTGAGAAGTTACCGTTGAACAATAATATATGTAAGTACGTATATATATAGAATTTAACATAAAAAAGTAAAGAAATCAAAGATAGTAGATAAATGTAAATGTATATTTATTCTTATGTCAATATATTTAAGTATATACATACACACACTTATATATACTTATATACATACAAACATACATAAACATACATTAGGTAATTATATATATATATATATATATATTAGTACTTATAGATAAATAATGGATAATAAGATAATGGTAATCTACGATTGAACTAACAGTAATGTTTCAGATCGCTCGTACGATAGTCCAAGGAGGAATTTCGTAACTAGTACTTTGGCTTGACGAATTGAACTATTTTTTATGTCACAAAATTTAGCGATTTGGTTGTAAATAAAAGGTAGACGGTAGAATTGGAAATGTTTGGCAAATGTAGTTTTAACTAGGGTCTGATGAATTTGTAATACCCGTTTTTTTAATAGAGCTTTATATTCCCCAGAGGTGATGGTAGCCTGATGCGCTGACAAGAAGGTTTTCAGAATGTACAATTGTCGGATAGTGAGAACTTTAGCATCAGCATATAGTGATTCGGTAGGAAAACGAAAGGGTTTTTTAAGCATAACTTTTAACATAAAACAGAACGTTGAGCCCGCTCTAGTGTGAGCATCACTGTGACTCCGGATCCTCCCCAAGCTGTAATACAGTAAGTAGTTATAGACTCACAAAGTGAAACGTATACCAGCTGCAAAATCCGACGATCAGCAGAGTTGCGTAACAGTCGCATAATGTGAGCCAGCCTTCTAATTCTCAGACCTACTGCTGAAATATGGGGTTTGAATGACAGATTCTGGTCTATTTCTACGCCCAAGTACCTGATACAGTCCACGCGAGTAATTTCCTCACAGACACACGATGTCCTGTTACATGATGAATGGATCTTTAATATGGTAGGAGATTTCGGCATAGAGGCGCGAGTTTTGTAAAAACAGAGGTAACGCGTTTTTTTCAGGTTTAGAGTAAGAAGGTTGCTATCCAGCCAGCGCTTTATCTTCTCCATACCATGCTCTGCTTTTTCCAGTGCCCCCTTCCAAGTGTTGGCATGAAAAAGAGCTACCGTATCATCAGCATAGCAGATGAGTTCGCATCCAGGAAGCTTCCCCACTTCGTGTAAGTCGTTCATATAAATAATGAACAAGGTCGGCCCAAGGACACTTCCCTGTGGGACTCCAAAGTGC
This sequence comes from Carposina sasakii, assembly GCA_014607495.2. Classification (NCBI taxonomy): domain Eukaryota; kingdom Metazoa; phylum Arthropoda; class Insecta; order Lepidoptera; family Carposinidae; genus Carposina; species Carposina sasakii. The sequence goes on from CP053154.1 coordinate 10,056,046, forward strand.
ATCGGCAGTTCTTCACTGTAGTAACTTCCTATTCTAACACGTTGTATATGGTTAGTAAGGTAACTTTGGAACCATGCCAGTGGAAGACCTCTTATGCCAAGAGACTCAAGCTTTTTTAAGAGGATTGGCACTGACACGGTATCAAAGGCCTTAGCTAGATCAAGAAATACCCCAACACAGTTCAGCGATTTATCAAGCTTGGATGCAACTTGTCCCGTTAGTAAATTAACTGCATCCTCAGTCGACTTTCCACAAGTGAAGCGAGATATGACTGGGATTGGTTTGGTTAGGTTGTTGTAGGTGTCCTTTTAACAGATCCAACTCCGCGTACATATCCGGGAGTGAAGAGATTAAGCGAACCGAAATATGATTGGGATGATCTATCTAAATAAGAATTTAAGAATTAGAATATTTGATAGGCGTATTTAAAAATCACTAAATAGGTACACTAAAACTATTGTCCTAAAAAAATTCAAAACCCAAACAGCTTTTATTTACATTAAAAACAAAATACTTAAGATCAAATATAAAACGGAATGAATAGAAATTTTTAAAATTATAATTACGAAAACAAATATTTCTAAACAAACCTTGCAACGAACTAAACGGCATGCCTGTCGGTCGTGAGTATTCGTATATACTCGTGTAATGTCGTTACATTCGCGCTCATCCATCTACTGCGATAGTACCGCGCGTTCTGGCGCGTTCGCATTCCGTCTCGCTCACTTATTCTTATCTTCGGCATTATTCGGTAGGTCGGAGTGGGTCGGATATAGGATATGGTAACTTTCTTTAAAGTGAAGGAGTTGATTCATATCCACCTCTGGATATATATCCGAGGATATAGTTGTGTCCGGAGTTACCCATGTTAGTGATGGGCAAATGGAAAAAAAATATCGATATTTATCGTATCGATATTTTTCAAATATATCGTTATATATCACCCAAAAAATATCGATATTTCGATATATCGATATTTTTTGCCCAATTTGCAATTATTTATAAAAATTGCCAAAATTATCGCTAACTTCCATACAGCAGACATGACATTTAATATAAATACAATTCACACAAAAAAATAACAATAAGCTACGCTTAGTTTACTCGTGACAACACAACAAAACAACGTTCGTACCAACCAGGGATTTGGTATCTCCTCTTAGGATGGATTCCAAGCTCTGAACAAGAAATTGAAACATGAAAAAATGACAGCCTCCCCCCCTTGTTTTCCCACAAGGGATCCCTTACACAGAAAAAAATACCCTATAATGTAAGTAAAGACGTTGAAAAAGGCATAAATATAATATTATCATGAAAAACTTGGATTCGTTTTGAAAATGTTTATATTTAATAGAGTAATGAAATGTATTTAATGTAATTTGTATTATAAATAAAGTGTACATAATATAGTAAAACAAACCTTCGCGGTAGCAAAAATTCTGTATTTTAAGGAATGTTCTGTTGCTATGTAATGGTATCCCTGGGTAGCACATGACAATTTTGTCAAATCATGTCAAGTCGATTTGTTTGAATCGCTTCGCATATTTGTGTGGACTAAATGAGATATTTTGGTGGTATTGATATAAATACAGTAGTGAAATGTATTGTTCGTGGTTGCAGAAGCGAGTGGCATCCAGGATCCAACTTATTATATCACTCGTAAGTACAAAATTGAATTTCCAAACTATGGCCCTAGGCAAAAACTTAAACGGCAAATTTTAGGCAATATTCACTCTTGCTTTTTTAAATATTTGTCACAAAACTTTATTTAGTTAGTTGCTTATTCTCATAATCCCAATATTTGCTTCTGAAGCTACTTTTTAAACATTTTCTGTGTATTGTATATTTTTGAGTAGGGTGCACATACTTTTCCATAACAAGAGACCGACCCTACAATGAATTTATTTTGAAATGTTATACTTTTTATTATCATATATAACATTATAAATGTGAAAGTAACTCTGTCTGTCTCGCTTTTACGCCTACTGCCGCCATTTACTGAGCGGATTAATTTTAGTGATAATTTTCTCTGCGTAGCTTTAGGTGGACCCAGAAAAGGTTTAAACGCCTAGCTTGGTGGCGCCTGTCACTGTAACATTTTGTAATCACTAGTTAGTATAGGTGCTAAAATTTAAATTTTCAGATAATCAAGGAAACCCACGTATGGATTATAGTAACGTTACAGCTACCGAAATATTATATCACTGGATCAATTACTGGCAGATAGAGCACAAAACATTTGTCGTTCATTACAAAAACATTTATCGTTCTTATGCTCAGCTTCGAAGAACGATTGAAAAACTTGTGCATATAAAATAAAAGATATTTAATGGTTATTTATTTAATAGTTGTTAAATCCCTTTAATCTAAATAAGACACTAAAGCACTTAAAACAACGTTTCTTATTTGTACGTATGCAATAGTGGTACGAAATATAAGTATTCATAATTATGTACTCGTAAATATACCAATTTACATTCCAGGTCTTTAGGATCACGGACAATATCACAATGGCTAAGACCATCCTTTTTTATTTTGTAAATGGGTAATGTAAATTGTGCAAATTTTATGTTACCTATTTTTAGGCCAATACAAATTCCATTGGGTTCTCTGCAATTATTCCTACTTTTCTTTAGAAACGGATAATCTAATCTTTACTTATTAATTATTATGTATCCACCATAAAAATTAGCTGTTTAAAAGAACTCAGTTGACCTTCAAAAATGCAAGCATTACATTGATTCACGTTTATGCTACTTAGCAATACTAGGCATTTCCTTACTAGTTAAAAGTGCTATTATATAACGAAGGGCACTAAAACAGCCCAAAGCTGTAGAATGGAATTACGCTGCATTATAATAGCACAAGTTTATGCTATTATGCAGCATTAGGCATTATCTTACTATTTAAAAATGCTATTGTAGACCCTTAGACATAAAAAACAGCTAAAAGCTGTATGGCATTTACATGACATAATGGTTTATGTTTATGTTACTAAACAGCATTGAGCATTTATATCCTACTTAAAAATGCAATTGTACAGCCAAATGTACTAAAAACAGCTGAAAGCTGCAAAGCTGCTTTGTGTATTGATGCACTAAAACTACAGGCATTACAAAATCATTTTGATATGCCATTATCCACCCCTTATAAAGTGTAAAGCATCATAATGGTTTCAAAATGCTCATATAAAGCATCAAGATGCTCGGTAAACTCATATAAGAGTTTCTACGAACCTTAAGTTCTACATAAGTTAATTATCCGTTTGTTAAAATGCTTCCTGTGTTACTTGGGTTGTTCGTGGTAGAAATGTCATTGAATGAAATGTCCATTAAAATTAAATTGTGAGTACACTCTAATTTTTCCCCGTCTAGTTTTTCAAGGTCAAATCGGTCAAATTTTCGGGAGGCAGTTTTTAGTAAGAAGCGCTGTTTCCAGCTTGTATACATTTCTATGGTACCAACACTCTAAACTAAAATGCAGTCAGTCCAGTGCAGTGATACCAACCAAACCAACAAGCAATGTCATTGTCATAGACAAACAAGTCATAGAGTGTAATTTTTTAATTTTTGTTTGTATTTGAAGCAAAGAAACTAAACCCATACAGCCTACTGCATATTTTCTAAATTTAAGAAATCGGATTGGTCAAAAACATGATGTGACGCATGAGCAGACGCCAGACAGCAGAGCTTTAAAAATATATCGATTTTGATATCTGAAAATAAATATCGCAAATTGATATATCGCAGGAAAAAATATCGCTAATTTATATCGATATTTTTCTGAAAATATATCGATATTTTGATATATCGATATTTTTTTACCAACCCTAACCCATGTCTATTAGAGAGTAAGTATATTCTTTGTATATGATTCGGCGGGAAAAGCTGGAAGGGTGCAGGTGTAATTTTCTTGTGAAAATCAAAATTTATTTGTAAATGGCTTGCATGTGTCCGTAAAGTAATGTTTTCTGGTAGATAAGTTATATTTTGATTACTTGTGATGTGAATCTAGTGCGTGTGCATGGTTTTATACGCAGGTAAGCCGAGTAAAACTTTAGCCGGATTACGATCTCTTCATGGGCGCATGTAAGTTGTTTCTGCAATAATTTTTCATTTTGACTAACTTTACACTTGTTCTTGAGGATTTTCCCGACGTTTCCATTCATCATCATTGTCATTCATCATAAATTCAGAATACATTTTACTAAACAATGATTAGGCTGTATGGGCTTAGTTCCCCTTGCCTTTCCTTCGGGATAAACTAAACAAAAAAAAAATTAAATAGAATATCTTCAACATAGAAATGTATACAAGCTGGAAACAGCGCTTCTTACTAAAAACTGCCTCCCGAAAATTTGACCAATTTGACCTTGAAAAACTAGACGGGGAAAAAGTAGAGTGTACTCACAATTTAATTTTAATGGACATTTCATTCAATGACATTTCTACCACGAACAACCCAAGTAACACAGGAAGCATTTTAACAAACGGATAATTAACTTATGTAGAACTTAAGGTTCGTAGAAACTCTTATATGAGTTTACCGAGCATCTTGATGCTTTATATGAGCATTTTGAAACCATTATGATGCTTTACACTTTATAAGGGGTGGATAATGGCATATCAAAATGATTTTGTAATGCCTGTAGTTTTAGTGCATCAATACACAAAGCAGCTTTGCAGCTTTCAGCTGTTTTTAGTACATTTGGCTCTACAATTGCATTTTTAAGTAGGATATACTCGTAAATGCTCAATGCTGTTTAGTAACATAAACATAAACCATTATGTCATGTAAATGCCATACAGCTTTTAGCTGTTTTTTATGTCTAAGGGTCTACAATAGCATTTTTAAATAGTAAGATAATGCCTAATGCTGCATAATAGCATAAACTTGTGCTATTATAATGCAGCGTAATTCCATTCTACAGCTTTGGGCTGTTTTAGTACCCTTCGTTATTTAATAGCACTTTTAACTGGTAAGGAAATGCCTAGTATTGCTAAGTAGCATAAACGTGAATCAATGTAATGCTTGAATTTTTGAAGGTCAACTGAGTTCTTTTAAACAGCTAATTTTTATGGTGGATACATAATAATTAATAAGTAAAGATTAGATTATCCGTTTCTAAAGAAAAGTAGGAATAATTGCAGAGAACCCAATGGAATTTGTATTGGCCTAAAAATAGGTAACATAAAATTTGCACAATTTACATTACACATTTACAAAATAAAAAAGGATGGTCTTAGCCATTGTGATATTGTCCGTGATCCTAAAGACCTGGAATTTAAATTGGTATATTTACGAGTACATAATTATGAATACTTATATTTCGTACCACTATTGCATACGTACAAATAAGAAACGTTGTTTTAAGTGCTTTAGTGTCTTGTTTAGATTAAAGGGATTTAACAACTATTAAATAAATAACCATTAAATATATTTTATTTTATTTGCACAAGTTTTTCCATCGTTCTTTGAAGCTGAGCATAAGAACGATAAATGTTTTTGTAATGAACGACAAATGTTTTGTGCTCTATCTGCCAGTAATTGATCCAGTGATATAATATTTCGGTAGCTGTAACGTTACTATAATCCATACGTGGGTTTCCTTGATTATCTGAAAATTTAAATTTTAGCACCTATACTAACTAGTGATTACAAAATGTTACAGTGACAGGCGCCACCAAGCTAGGCGTTTTAAACCTTTTCTGGGTCCACCTAAAGCTACGCAGAGAAAATTATCACTAAAATTAATCCGCTCAGTAAATGGCGGCAGTAGGCGTAAAAGCGAGACAGACAGCGTTACTTTCACATTTATAATGTTATATATGATAATAAAAAGTATAACATTTCAAAATAAATTCATTGTAGGGTCGGTCTCTTGTTATGGAAAAGTATGTGCACCCTACTCAAAAATATACAATACACAGAAAATGTTTAAAAAGTAGCTTCAGAAGCAAATATTGGGATTATGAGGATAAGCAACTAACTAAATAAAGTTTTGTGACAAATATTTAAAAAAGCAAGAGTGAATATTGCCTAAAATTTGCCGTTTAAGTTTTTGCCTAGGGCCATAGTTTGGAAATTCAATTTTTGTACTTACGAGTGATATAATAAGTTGGATCCTGGATGCCACTCGCTTCTGCAACTACGAACAATACATTTCACTACTGTATTTATATCAATACCACCAAAATATCTTATTTAGTCCACACAAATATGCGAAGCGATTCAAACAAATCGACTTGACATGATTTGACAAAATTGTCATGTGCTACCCAGGGATACCATTACATAGCAACAGAACATTCCTTAAAATACAGAATTTTTGCTACCGCGAAGGTTTGTTTTACTATATTATGTACACTTTATTTATAATACAAATTACATTAAATACATTTCATTACTCTATTAAATATGTAAACATTTTCAAAACGAATCCAAGTTTTTCATGATAATATTATATTTATGCCTTTTTCAACGTCTTTACTTACATTATAGGGTATTTTTTTGCTGTGTAAGGGATCCCTTGTGGGAAAACAAGGGGGGGAGGCTGTCATTTTTTCATGTTTCAATTTCTTGTTCAGAGCTTGGAATCCATCCTAAGAGGAGATACCAAATCCCTGATCTTCAAGACAAAGAATATACTTACCACAGAACACAATTAATACTTACTCTCTAACGTTCAAGATCTTCGAAAACTCATACTGATCCACGTTTCTTTTTTCATGATTTAGGGGTATAATAATAGGCGAATCCTAACCTTAAAACATGTCTAGTTTTCATAAAGCAGCTGATTCCGGAATTAACATTAATGGTTGCAAAACGAGAAGTAATTTGTCAATAACGTCCTCGGGAATTCCATCTCTAGACTTCATCACAGGTAATCATCGCTTTATAATCGATACCTCATATTTACTCAGCCATGCATAGTAAATGTTCTGTTAGCTTCTATCTGTTGCCCCGTTGTGATGCACAGTGCACACCTAATTATTGATAATTAAAATCAACAACTCAAATTGATCTCCATAAAAACTGGTTAGCTGCAAGAGACTACTATACCCCAACTGAATAAATAATTAAATAAAGTAACATTAAGAATTTTTCTTATCTTTCTTAGGTTTATTTATTTGTTTGAATATTATTCAACTAACATATAATAACATGGGCCTTTGATTGTTTAACTGTAATTTCTTTAAAATTTCAGGTGGTGGCTTACCTTTAGGTGCCATATTTGCAGTCAGTAAGTACACTAAAACACAATAGCTACTTGTATAGCAATTCTTTTTCTAAGTATCACACTTCATACAATATTAATATTACAGGTGAAGATGTACTGGGAACATACAGCCGAGTCCTGAGTAAATACTTCCTTGCTGAAGGTATTGTCTGCCAACATGCTCTTTTTGTAGTATCAGCTGATGACAACCCCCAGGATATTGTAAGTGTATCTACTAATAACAAACCAAACCTGACAAGTGTGCATAAAAAAATATG